>CM031543.1:11380242-12760485 GCA_018361395.1 Boechera stricta | reverse complement strand
TATTTCTACTTTCCAAGTTTATTGTAAAAGATATAGTTGTCATATTTTCTTTTTTGTTTCATGACTTACAGAACTGGACATGATTGTTCTGACAAGAGTAAAGGTGCCGGGGTTCAGAAACCATCAGGACAGCTGGATTTGTTTCCTTCAAATGAAGAATTTGGGGGCTTTGGATCCAATATGTGTCCAAGTTATGTACCGCTTGAAGATATCGCTTCCTTAGCTATTGATGGGATATACCTTCTCTCAGTAGAAGGATTAAAGATTCAATGCAACATGTCAGACCAAGATCCACCCTCAGAAATTGCACCAAAAGCCATGGATCAGTTCGACGCTCTAGAGTTGATGAGTTTTTCCTTAACGTTGGATGAGTGGTTAAGGCTTGACCATGGAATGCTAGAAAACAAAGATCAAACCAGCAAGCAAATGAGAAATAAAATATTAGTGCACGATGCCTATCAAGATCAACCTTCTAGTGGAAAGGGTCATACCTTAAGGAACAAGTTGACACTGGCTCTTCAAGTGTTACTTAGAGATCCATTCCAAAATAATGAACCTGTTGGTGCATCTATGCTTGCTCTGATCCAAGTTGAAAGGTCTATGGATTCCCTTAATCCACCTGTGTGTAGTTTGGCTCAAGAAGGAAGGAATAAGGAATCCTTTGAATATGATACCCAGTTGTGGAGAATCACCGACATTGGTCTTGCGGGTTTGAAAACTGAGGTTGGTGTAGACCATCCGTGTTGTACGAAAACACAGCAACAGTCTGGATCCTGCTGGTTACTTGCCAGTGGTACTGATAAAACCATCAAGTGTCAAGCTTCAGAGTCAAAGGCGATCATTGTATCCAACCCACAAGCAACCAGAAAGAGCTTGGAGATATTGTGGAGTATAATGTCCGATAGGCACCATCAAGAAGGTGATTTGAGTAGCTCTGCTGCCTCTGTTCCATTTACAAGAAATTCAGACGTGATATTTTTAAATGAAATAACAGAAAGATTGTCATAGTAGCATTTCCATCGGCATATTATTATACTAATTTATTTCCACTCTCTGATGAAGAACCAGTCATTTTGATGTGAAAGCAGCCTCGTTCATTGTAGAAAATGCTTTGCCTTCTCCTCTTTTTCATGTTTAAAAAGGTAGATTCAGATGTATCAGTTTTATCAATGTCTATGAGATATATAATTTTGAGTAAATATACTCCATTTGCGAATTCAAGTTCTTCGTCTTTTATCTATGCTTGTTTCTTTTAAAAATGTTGATCTTATTTATTCCGGTGACTCAAATATATGATTTTCCGTCTGAGGGTAAGTACTACCTTTAGGAATCACTCTGATGCAGACTTGACGTCAGATACAAGAGCCTTCATAGGAGAATCATGTCGCTTCATTTTCATCTCACTCCAGGAGGGTCAAGGCTAAATTCAAGGTAATGTTACATTGTAAGGACCGCTCTATAATTCTTTGGTGCATGGCTTATTCATTATTTTCTCTTGATGCCTTCTGCAGATACATGGCTGGTAAGATGCCATTGTGTTCATCAGTGATTTGGGAGTTGGTCTGGTAATTTTCTGCTTATATTTGCATTGATATTCCATGATTGCTCATTTATGATATAATATGAGGTTCTCTGGACTTCTAATCTACCTGGTTCTCAGTTGTAACAAAATAATATGCTATAGAAGTATTACAGATTCAGAATGTCATAAATCTCTCAAAACTTGTGAACCTGTCGACCAGTTTACAATGAATATAAAGAACTAGAAGCAGTTTAAGTATCATAACCATCATGCACATTTTTTTTTATTTCTCTCAACCATAGAAAATAAGATTCAAAAGGTGAATCCCCTGTATAGCATGGTTTCACTATCTTTTCTCAGTCAATGTAATCTTGCCTTGTGCCTTAGGTCATGCTTGAGTGATTGTGGGAACCCTCGTAAGTTGTTATCACAAAGCTCGGATCATCTCTATCTCTTTCAATCCTTTTCTTCACGGGACAACCATCAACTGAACATTTGTAGTAGTTTCTGCAAATTACATGTAAATCATTGCAATTAACCAGTGGTATTTTTGATGTATTTAATTTTCAGGTCATAAGGGGGCAATGACTGAAAAACAGTTCAACTTTAACAGGCACGTTATTTGCCAGCTTTTGTTTTCTCACATTTGGTCTGCTTCTTTAATATTTGGATAATTTAGAATCATGGGAACTGACTGATATTTCAATGTTTTGGTCACAAAAGTAAATGTTGAATTGGAAAGATGTGATTAAGAATTGAGAAAATGTTGTTCCCTACCTGGGGTTTGGGCTGTTCTTCACCATCTTCTTCCCATACTTTCTCCACTTGAACCCATCGTCTAACACTTCCACCTCAGACCGTGTCTTGAATGCAACTTTCTCTTTAACTTTCTTCTTTTCTTTCTTAATCTGGTTTTCTTGCATAATGGAAATAAGAAAAAAATCAGATTCATAATAAAATACTCCCTCTGTTTTTTAAAGAGTGTCATTTTGGCACTTAAATTTTGTAATTAAAAAAATGTCATTTTAGTATATCAATGCAATTTTTAACAAAAATTACCTTTTTTGTCCTCAATCAAAATTATGAAAAAGATTTTGTGTGAAATAAATAATTGTAATTAAATGAATAGTTAAGAGGTAGAATAGAACTTTAATATTATTTTTTAATTTGAGTGTCAAATGTTAGAGTAACACTCTTTAAAAAACCGAGGGAGTACTTGTTAACTGAATATACAAGCCATTTTGATTCACCTAAAAGTCAGGTTCAAGTCCTAATGTCTAAGATCGCATATGAAATTCAGCCCTCTAATAGTCAGGTTTTCCAACACATAAGATTGATGAGATCCTCAAAGACACATGTCTAATGGTGTATATATGTACATATGTGACAGATCTTTGATCACAGTCGAATATTGGGTCCTCAAGTGTCTTGCATCAATATCTAAGTGCATACTCCGAGACTAGCTGAATTCTTGTTTGTTAGATCTACAGGTTCATAAGAAACAAGACTCCATTTTCATTCAAGATGATCTGATCTTATCGTTATAAACCAAATCGAAACTTACCAGCAGAAGCAGTGGCTGTAGCGGCAAAAGAAGCTTTGGTACTTGGAGTTTCGGGATGACTGAAACTGCTAGAGGAACCTGAGAATAAAGCAGCAGCAACATCACTGGTCTGATAACCATAAGAATGATTCATCCCAGAAACCGCAGACACAAGATCATCGTCCATCCATTCATCTGACAAGTCTAGCTCTGGCAGCTCGAACCCTGAGTGAGTATCATCGCTGAAACTCCTCGCCAAGTTTGTCTCTGCATCATTCATACTCAATACTCTTTATGTGTAAGAGAATGTGTGATCTTCCCTTTTCTAGGTCTGAAGACTTAATTTTCGAGAGGAAGCTTCAATGTTTAGTGTTTGTAAGAAATGTGTACTTGTTGGTACATTTTCATGAGGTAAGTTACCTCATGGAAGATGGATGCTTTAAAACTTCTTTGATCTTTCTCTTTGATAAGGACTAGTGGTTGACTTGTGTCTTGGTCCACGATTACTATTTTTTTTTCTTATTTCCTTTTCCAAGTCTTTTCACAAGTCTTCTCGTGCAAGGACTTAAGGCTTAAGTTACACGACCACAAATTACCATCTCTCATCTTAAAAACAACAATTTTTTATTTTTATTTTGCATTTTCTCAATACTGTTGTTATATCCAGCAAGGCAGCGATATTCGTATATGCTCATTTCTTGATATGATTCTTTTTAACCAAAAATATTTTTGGGTCTAGATCCATAACTTCTTCAAACTATTATTATATAATATTAACCAAAAATATTATATGCTCATTTCTTGATGTGATTTGTTTTTCTGAAAAAAAAAAAATTGTTTCAAAGTAGGAAATGTTTGTAAGCAATAAAGACATTTTTTGACTTAAATTAAATGACAAAAGATAGATTCTCTTTGGATTAGTAGAATGTTGAGTTTAATTTTCAACGTTTGGTTGCTTTGTCTTTTAAAAGGTAACTTAGAACACTTTGAATTTTCTAGTCAATCGGACTTGTTATGTTCTCAAGTCCCTATCGACTTGTGCGCTAAGGCGGGGTCATATTCTTCTTCTTTTTTTTAATATAATATTTTTTGTTAGAGGTGAATAAGGATTCGATATATAAATATGTTTCAGTGTATCTTGATGCTATGCAGATTGCATATATTTAACTTTTCGGATCAAGATACAACAGGTTTGTGAGGATAAAACGACTTGAGCTATAAAACAACATCATAGGTAGATCAAACAATAGAGATCTACAAAATATATGGGCTATAAATTTATTCTCAGTGTCGTCTTAATTCAGATAACATTTTGTATATTTTTTTAATGCGTAATTTAGATAATATCGACAGCTCAAATCTTACTAGAGATACATGTTGTAACACTTAATAACGAAATTCGGTTTTCTCACTTAGAAATTTTGGTATGTTATGGGCCATGATGATTTCTGCTTGGCTTGTATCCATTTGTGTCACTGTGCTCTGTTTTGTATTATTTTTAGTATTTTTTTGCAAATTTTGTACTGTTGATAGAAAAACCCTTGTGAGTTTTTGATTGCACCGTACGTTACCTCGTTTAAACCGTATTTACTAATACAATGTAATTTTTATAAATAAAAAAATGAACAAGGACGAGGTTACTGGAAAATATATTTGTATGCATGTCAAGTTGGTCTAATAATGACTACCAAACAGAAAAATTACCAAGAAAAATATATATTATCAGCTATTAAAACCAGTGATTTATAAGATCTTGATACATTTCATTTTAAATTTTAATATAATGTTTTCACAAACTCTGATCCGATTCAAAACTCTACTTCTTGGTGAATCTCTCTCTCAAGATCTTCACACCCATATACCTGCATGCGAATTTTGTTGATCAAGTCAGGGAAAAATCGTTAGCCGTTAGCCAAAAAAATATAAACATCAATATAATATATATGTGATAATTTTACCTGCCAAGCATCATAACCGTGGCTTGAGGGTTTGTCCCGGGACAATAACCAACGGTCGACATATCAATGACTCTAAGTCGGTCGATACCAATAACTTTATAATCCCCATCGACCACTCTACCCACAACACATCCTCCATGGTAATGCCAAATTGTTGTAACCGTATGCTGACAAAATTCCTCAGCTGATGGAGGCAACGAGGCTCCAGGACCACTGCGAGGCGGCCTTAGATTGACCGGAGTACTCGCCGTGAGGTTAAGCAAATACTCAAACGACATATCCGCGTACTTATACCTCGCAAACGCCTTAGATTGCACGACTCTCTCTATGGTTTGGATCCCTCGAACACAACGTTTTAGGTCGTCCGGGTGTTGGAAATAGTTGAAAGTCACAACCGGGTTATCGTTGGGGTTTCTGGTCTTGAGCTCTAAATGACCCGTTGATAGTGGGCCCATTACTTTCTCTAAAAGGAAGCCTCCTTGAAAAGGTTGGGTTGATGATAATTTGGTCATTGAATTTGACTCTAGTAATGTTGCCCTTGGTGAAAACATTGCGTAGTAGTCTCTAGTAGATGACCCACTAGAACCACCGCCACCTCCGCCAAAATTCTCACCACCGGCGGCTTCGACGTATGTTCCTTCGCCGGTAATCCCAACAACCTCGATGAGTGAGACTTCGACGGGGACCGGAGAAGGGATGAACACGGCGTTCATAGGGTTATCGTACATGCCTTGACCCACATGAGGCTGGTCCATCACCACTGTGATATTTTGGGCCTGTAATTGAGCTGATGGACCAACGCCGCTTAGCATCAGAAGTTGTGGGCTCCCTAGGGTCCCAGCCGATAGGATGATCTCACTCAATGCGCCTTCTTTTAGGTAAGCTCGGTGGGCCTGACCGGCCCGGTCTCTGTACACAACTCCGTTAGCTATTGGCTTGGTCGTACCTTCAACGTGAATAATTGGAAATTTGATAATTAGTTAATCATATGAAATAATGGTAAAAAAATGAATTAGAATAAAGTGATAAGCAAGACTTGATTTAGGAAAAAAAGTAATGGACCAAGACAATTTACATGAAATATATAGTGAAAAAGAAAGAAAGACATTGATTTTGCACAAATGTCATTCAATCCATATTAATTTATTAAAGAAAAAAGTTAAGATGGCTTACAAACTTAAATCCATGAAAATATAGGTTGTATAGTAGTATAATATATCCAACTACGTTTGTATGTATTTATTTATGTAACATTTGTAGGATAAAATAAATATTTATAAATACCTCGAGTGCGAAATAAGATCCGATGGACAGTGGCATGCAAAAGGACGGTAATACCCTTGGGATCGGCGTACTCTAACAAATCGGCGGCGGTGTGTCTAAGGCCGTTGTGGTCAAAAATAGTACCGCCAAATTTGGTGCCATTAATGTGATCATAAGTGAAACCATTGTTAGGGACAATCCCAACCTCCAACAAGCCGTCTCTCACGGCGGTTTGCCACCGCCCCATCGGAGGCTGAAACGCCACTTTAGCTTCCACCCACTGGTACGACTTGTTCGCTAGCGCTCCGTCCCAACCCATGTTCCTAACAACATTTCAATTCGTATTAATTATATATTATAACGTCGACGCACCAAACGCAACAACAATAATAACTAATTTGCCACAAGAAAAAAAGCTAAGGAAAAAAAACAACAACAATAACTATCCTGTACGTACAGTTGTATATAACACGAGTTGTCCTACATATATTAATGTATTCATAAGTGGATCGATCATATATTTATTTCCATGATGCTAACTTTTTATATATATAAAAAAGGCCTAAATCCTCAATAATTTTTGTGGAAACTCGGATACTTTTTGTTATTCAAAGCACTCGAACTATGGTTTTCCAATTTCAGTGTGAATCCTTCAATCTCTTTACGATATTCTTACTATGCATCACAAACTAAAAACGCCATTTTTAAAGTAAAGAAATTAAAGTAGACTGTAGACATTCAACCTTTGGTGTGGTGAGATAGAACGGTCGCAAAATATTACGCGTAATTTACTTATGACTATAAGTTATAAGTAAATTACGCATATATGCACTAACCTAACGTATTTGGTGCCGGCACGTGTGTAGAACCCGGCGTTGAGAGCGCTTCCGCCGCCGAGAACTCGAGCACGTGCGTTAATGACGCCATCCTCAGATACAAAACGCTGAGATGGTGAGGCCTCAGAAAGGTCAGAGAGAGCGGCTCCGAAAGCCGAGAGCCTCGTGATGTTGGGGTTATTGTACGGTGCGCCACCGCGTTCGAGCAGCAAAACGCTAGCGTTTTGAGATAGCGTTGCTGCTAGAGGGCACCCGGCGGTCCCACCACCGATGATAATGTAGTCGTAGTACGACTTCGTTGGACTTCCTGTCGCGTCCCGCATGAAGGAGTAGTTTGGAGCTGCGATAAAAAGGTAAAGCTGTAACACACTATAATATGAATACATATAAATAAGAATTTATTTTGTAGTATATGAATATTACCTTTGTCAGAAGAACAAATTGGAGAATGGAGGAAAAGGGAGAGAGCAACAAACAATCTCCACGACCAAAATCTATCCATCATGACTATATTATTGAAGTTATTCAAAAGTTGAGTACAATTCTCTCACTTTGTATGCCTATATATATATATGATAATATATGGGTTGTTTTATAAAGGTTTTTTGATAACCTATGGTTGAAATAAATGTTTTCACCCCTTTAATATATATATATATATATATATATATATATATATATATATAGCTAGAAGCAATTAAAAGTTCATCTAATTCTGAGGAAATGCAACACCAAGATTCTATGTCGATTTTTATGGACACGCACCTAGAAGAAAAACCCCAAAAGATAAATAAATAAATGTAATTTAAAGAAAATGCAAATTAGATGGAGTCTCATGAGAGAAGAAACTAAATGGACCGATAAAACTTATAGGGAATGCAATATAGAAATTGATACACTTAACTTGTCTCTCTTGGACATATGAATTAAAAAAAAAAAAATCTGAAAATGAATTTATAATATAGACATAAATATAATTTTATATTTAATGACCATCGTCCATTAATAGACAGTTGGTTACAGTTAAAAATACACCAACTCTTTTTCTGTATCATGTGATCGATCATAATAAGCCGAAGATGTTAGGTGGAAATAGTGATCTTTTTTTTTTTAATGTTTCTTCAGTGAACAAGAGAAACATGTACGGTTTTCTTGAGTATTTGATATAAAATCTGTATGTTTGAGTGAAAAAAAAGAAAGAAAAAAAAATGATAAATAAATCCTAAGCATCGAAGGTGGAGCCAACTTTCATTTTTGTCCTTATTAAGCAAGGTTTATTGTGATAATTTTAAAGTAATCGCTCTTTTCACATAAGAAGTAATGTATGTTTTTTTCCCACCCTGAAGTAGTTAAAATTCATTAAAGCCTAGTTACGTCGCTAACCACAAAGAAAAAAACAATATCATTTGATATGGAAGTGTTTTTAATTTGATTAAACTAATCAGTTCACATGGTAACAAATAACATTCAATTGACCAGCCGTCCCGTGAAAGACAAGAAACTTATATATAGCTTTAATATTCAACTATTTCAAGCATATTTATACGAAGCTTGACTGACTATCTTAAATTTTATTATTTTATATATAGTTCCCTCACATACTATAATCAAATTTAGACCATTCAAAGAGAAAATCTTTTAATTTAATTTACAAAATCAGAAGTGGGATATTGTCCAGAAACGTTTGCCATGATTTTTTTTTCCGAGCTAGCCTGGATCAAACTCTGAAATACTCTCCGTTCTAAAAACAAATACTGAAATACTCTCTTTCTAATAATCAATTTTATTTTAATATTTTTTAATTAAAATAATGATAAAATTACGATTTTACCCTTAATGAAACCGAAAATGACCATGAAATAAGATTATATAATTTTAAATGTAAGTAATTCCAACGAAAACATGGTAGCTCAGATGGTTTAAACTCGTTCCGCGCGCCCAGGATTCGAATCCTATTTTGGTGGTATAACTGGTACAACTAGTATAACTAGTACAAAGTACAACCACGGAGGTATAACTAGGTATAACTAGGAATTAGTTGTACTGTGTACTAGTATAATTGGGTACAACTGTACGAAATCCGGAGGTATAACTGGGGTATAACTAGTATCTAGTTATACTGTGTGCTAGTATAACTGGGTATAACTAGGTACTAGTTGTACCGTGTGCTAGTATAACTGGATATAACTAGGTACTAGTTGTACCGTTGCACTAGTATAACTGGGTACAACTAGTAGTTGTACCTGTACGAAATCCAAAAATATTTGATTAGTTATGATGAAGGGTATTTTCAGGTTTTTTTTTAAATATGAGGTGTACGAAGAGTATGCAGATTATAGAAGAATATGGTAGATTATTTTATAAGACAAAAAGAGTATTTTAGACTTTCGCCCCTGACTCACTAACACCTGTATAAATTCACAAGCGGTGTTCTACTTATATGTCAAACACATTTTCTACAAAAAGAATTAGCTAAGAGAATACGATTTTATATGGCAAACATTGAGCGATTCGGTTCAATATTCTTACTCTTTCTGACTATAATTTTATCGATCAATTCTATAAGCTGCGAAAAAAAATTATTAACAAACCAAGCAGCATTGTTTGTGTTCGGAGACTCGGTGTTCGACGTTGGCAACAATAATTACATCGAAACATTCAGAGCTGCTCAGGCTAATGTCTGGCCGTACGGTCAAACCACATTCAAGTTCCCAACCGGGAGAACTTCAGATGGCCGTTTGATTCCAGATTTTATCGGTAAAAACAAAAAAAAAACATATGCATCGTATTTTTATAAATCCTAATTTGAATCTATGATATTATTATTATTATTTTGCGATGACTGCAGCGGAATATGCATGGCTACCGTTGATACCGCCATATCTACAGCCCGGAAATAGCGTCAATCAGTTTACTTACGGCGTTAATTTTGCTTCTGCCGGCGCCGGAGCATTGGTTGAAACTTATCAACCACATGTATTTAATTATCATAAATTCTGCACTTTATTTGCATACAAACAAGAAACCATATAATAAAATTCATTTTTGGAGATATATTGAGAGTCTTTATTTCCTAGTTGATTCATGATATACGGTTTCAAAGGCACTTTCAAGAAATGGTCTAGAGTTGATATAATGAATGTTACTTATATCGCTAAATTGTTTTAACATTTTTCTCTTAATTAGAACGTGATACCGTTGGGAAGTCAGTTAAACAACTTCAAGAATGTGGAGAAGATGTTCAAAGAGAAATTAGGAAAGGCAGAGACCAAAAGGATAATCTCGAGAGCTGTTTATCTCATTCAGATCGGTCCTAACGATTATTTTTATCCTTTCTCCGTTAACATCTCCTATTTTCAATCCAATAGCAAAGACAGATTTGTAGATTATGTTATCGGTAACACCACGAATGTGATCGAGGTATTTATATAAACGGACTAACTAATCCGATACAAAACCATTATTTGATTTCAATATTTGATCATATATAGTTACCAAACATGTTGATCACATAATGTGGCAAGATCTTTATTATAAGCAATTATAATAATTAGTAAGTTGTTTTATTCTTTGCAGGAAATTTATAAGATTGGAGGAAGGAAATTTGGGATCATGAACATGGGTCGACTCGACTATGTTCCGGGATTGCTAACCTTGGACCCAACAAGAATAGGATCATGTTTCGAGCCAATCACTGAGTTAATAAAACTTCACAACGTAAGAATTCCAAATGTTTTGAGAGATATACAACGTCGATTTCCCGGATTCAATTACTCTCTTTTTGACTCCTACTCCGCTGGAACAGAAGCTTTGGAGAATCCCACAAAATATGGTATCAAGGTTTATGTGTTATTTTTGGTTTTGTTTACAATATCTCATATATATATATATATATATATATATATATATCGTGATTGTTTTTTTTTTTTGTTTTGGTAATAAGGGTTTATGGAAGTGAAGAAGGCTTGTTGTGGGAGTGGACCGTTTAGGGGAAGCAGTACCTGTGGGTACAAATCAGGAACATCACGTGATTTCGAGTTATGCGAAAACGTTAGTGACTATATGTTCTTTGATGGCTCACACACGAGTGAGAAGGCTAATCAACAAACCGCCGAGTTAATGTGGGACGGTCCGTCTGATCTTGTTGGACCCTTCACTCTCAAGACGTTGTTTCAAAACTTATAAATCAATTAAAGGATCAAAATCGATGAATAAATGACACGACGTGATGTTAGTGAATCTAGATATTACACTACTTTTGTATGTTATGAACTTGATGGTTATGTAATGATATTGAAATACAGATTGTCGACTCCGAGAGTCTCGAAACTGAATCCTAAAAGGCTCTAAGCTTCAAGAAAAATATGTCAAGGCATTTGTAAAATGATACAAGCCGCGACTGAGGTTGACATTTGGAAATTTTTCATTTTGGTCAACTCATATAAACTCAATTAAGGATGTTCATTTGAACAAACCAAACAAAACGAAAACTGAACGAAGATCGTGATACTCGGTTCAGAAATCAATAGCAACAAAACCACATATAAAAAAAACATATCAAAACCAATTACTCTTTTGAAAAGAGCAAAATCCCTTATGAAGAGAAAACCGCGGTTATTGTAGAGCAAGACTTTATAATGCCGACTTATTATTTGGCAGACCGAGTCATTATATAGGTCATGCGGTCACTCACAATCATAAGCTTAAACAGAAGAAGAACAAAATATTTTCTTGTTCAAAAGACTTTAGGGGGACATATTGAAAGAAGGATTTGTGATGAATTTTTTTTTTTTTTTTAATAACAATCCTCTCTTATTGGAACACTGATTTGCTAAAATGTATTAAAATCCTGTCTTATTGTATTTAGTATTTGTTAAAATTATTTTCTTGTTAGTTTCGGGTCTGGTCATTAACATGGGCAAGTCCGCACTCTTCACCGCTGGACGTATAGGTAGTTCTCTGATCACTAAAGCCAACGCCTTCCAATTCAAGCTTGAGCAACTGCTCATTCGCTATCTCGGCCTTCCGCTTACAACCAAGAGCATGTCGAAGTTAGATTACGAACCACTCGTGGATCGTATCCGCTCTAGATTACTCTCTTGGAAAAACAAAACTCTATCTTATGTGGGACGTGTTCAATTGATTAAATCGGTAATCGCAAGCATTGCGAATTTCTGGTGCTCGGTATTTAGACTTCCTCAACGATGTCTTGACCAGCTAGAGAGCATGTGTTCAGCGTTCTTATGGTCCGACTCTCTATTGATCACTACTAAGTCTAAGGTCTCCTGGGATATTGTCACACGACCCGTTAGTGAAAGGGGACTGGGTATTCGGAAGCTGCGTGATATTTCGCTCGTCTTCTCCCTAAGTCTAATTTGGCGCTTAGTGAGTAAGCTGCCTTCTCTCTGGGTTGATTGGGTCTATCGGTATTTACTGCACAAACAATCGTTTTGGGAAGTTACGCATGCCACTAAGGGCTCATGGTTTTGGAGGAAGCTGCTTAAATTGCGCGACATCGCTAAACCCTTTATTCGTATTGAGATTGGCGATGGTCTTACAACAGATTTTTGGTTTGACGCTTGGACAGACTATGGTTGTTTGCTGTATGTTGTTGGGGAAGCTGGGAGAAGGAATCTAGGTCTGTCCCGTGACGCGATGGTCGCTGACGCAACCAGCTCTAATCTCTGGGCTTTTAGGTGTTGTCGCGAGGCCACTCTTTGTGCGATTATCCAACACATCCAAGGTTTGTCACCTCTTACACCCAGCTCGGGACCAGACATCACAAAATGGAAGTGTGCGCCCATGGAATATAAGTCTGTGTTCTCCTCGAAAGCTACATGGAACCAAATCCGCCAGCATCATCCCGTCGTCCCGTGGTCCAAGATAATCTGGTTTTCCTATGCAATCCCGCGTTAATCGTTCATCACATGGCTCGCCATTCTTGACAAACTTAGTACCGGGAACCGGGCCACGTTATAGGGCAACTCCCTGTTGAATAATTCAACTTGACTTGGTGCCTAAGAAGCTACTAAAGCCAAGAGGTGGTTTAGGGTAGATATGAAAGGCTAAAAGATTAATGAAAAATCAATGGACACCAATATAGCACTCAACAAGTTGGTTAGGCAAGATGTTGACGTTTAGTGTTAATTACGTGGAAATCATTTCTTCTAGTGGAGTAGGAGAAACTTGTGTTATAAGTAGAACATATGGAAGATGTTCCAAGATAACACAAAGACACGAGAGGTGATCATAACTAGAGAGAAAATATATTTGGTTTTGAGTTATTTTCCAAATAAATAAGAAATGAAGTTCTTAATTCTCTTTAGCAATCTTGTGTTGTCTTGAATTGGTATCAGAGCTACGTTGCCTCTTTATTAAGCTACGTCTTCGTTATGTCTCTTTTCTTTATCAAGTTACGTTCGTGAGCTTCACATTTAAAAAAAAAAAAAAAAAGGATGAAGAGAGAACGTGACAATCGTAACAAGGAGGAGCTTCTTCTTCTTTATTATTAACAAGAGAGAAGTTCGTGACAAGGAAAAGAGAAAGAGGTTCCGTGGAGGAGTTTTCTTCGTAGGGAGTTCATCGTTAATTAACGAACGTTAATCTTCCTACATAGTCAGCTTCAGAACGTGACAATCGTGACAAGAGGAGGTGTGTGGAGACTCACGGCAGAAGGCTAGGAGATCCGGTGGTGTTCAATTATYACGARAGGTGTGTGACGGTAGACGATCGTTACATACAAGGTGATCATTAAACACAAGATATGGAGGGTATAGCTGAACGTGAGAAGACAAAAGAATCGACCCCATCATCGATTATTTTCCCGATGTTAACCAACACAAATTATACGGTATGGTCTATGCGAATGAAGGTGGCTCTTAAGGCACATAGGGTGTGGGAAGCAATCGATCCTGGATCCACCGAGCCACAGAAGAACGACGTAGCTACAGCACTCTTATTTCAATCGGTGCCCGAAAACCTTATTTTGCAACTTGGCGAACAAGATACGGCAAAAGGCATGTGGGAAGCAATCAAATCTCGACACATGGGAGCTGACCGTGTTAGAGATGCAAGGTTACAAACACTAAACGCAGAATTCGATAGATTAACAATGAAAGATTCAGATTCAATAGATAACTTCGTGGGCAAGTTATCTGAATTATCTTCAAAATCTGTTGCACTTGGGCAAACGATGGAAGAACCAAAACTTGTGAAGAAGTTTCTCACAAGTCTTCCACGAAACAAATACATCCACATAGTGGCTTCTCTAGAACAAGTGTTAGATCTTAACACGACCACCTTTGAAGATATTGTTGGTCGTTTGAAAGCCTATGAAGAACGCATAGGAGGAGAAACACAAAGTGAAGATCAAAGTAAACTCTTGTTTACAAACGGAGAGCCACAAACTTGGCGTGGTGGTCTTGGTGGACGTGGAAGAGGGAGAGGAGGTCATGGCCGTGGTCGTGGTAGGGGAAGAGGGAGAAACAACCCCCAAAACCAAACCAATGAAGTCATAGATCAAAACAAAATTGGAGAAAAACAAAAGAAAGATCGATCTAAAATAATATGCTATCGTTGTGACAAGGCGGGTCACTATGCATCCTCTTGCCCTGAGAGAAGACAACAACAACAAGCAAATCTAGTGGAAACACAAGAAGCGGATGTCGCACTATATATGCATGAGRTGGTGTTCTTAAACGAAGAAAAAGTTAACCCGAAGAAGTTCGAACTCGAAAACAAAATCGAAGGAGTTTGGTATTTGGATAATGGTGCAAGTAACCATATGACGGGCAACAAAACTTTTTTTGCTGAGATAAACGAAGGAGTGAAGGGCAAGGTGAAGTTTGGAGATGGCTCATGTGTCAACATAGAAGGAAAAGGTTCGATCTTCTTTATCGCCAAAACCGGAGAACAACGACTTCTTAAGGAGATATACTTCATACCCGAGTTGAAGCATAACATCCTAAGTCTTGGTCAAGCTACTGAAGGAGGTTGTGAGGTGAGAATGAAGGATGATTTCCTAACACTTTGGGATCCAAGTGGAAAGGTACTCGTTCAAGTCACAAGATCACCGAATCGATTATACAAAACGGAAATGAAGATAAAAGGTTCTGCTTGTTTTCATTCAAAGATTGATAACAACACATGGAGATGGCATGCAAGACTAGGCCATGTTAGCTTTGGGGCGATGAAGAACATGGTGGAAAAAGAGATGGTTGTTGGAATGCCCAAGATAGAACAAGAAACTCAAGTATGCGATGCTTGCTTGGCCGGAAAGCAAACTCGACAAGTCTTTCCTACTAAAACTTTTTTTAGAGCATCACAACCTTTAGAATTAGTTCATGGAGACTTGTGTGGTCCTATTACACCAGCTACACCAGCAAGCAACCGCTACATCTTTGTTCTAATCGATGATCATTCAAGATACATGTGGACGATTCTTCTAAAAGAAAAGAGTGAAGCTTTCGATCGATTCAAAAAGTTTAAAGCTATTGTTGAAAACCAAACCGGTATGACAATTAAAACTTTAAGAACCGATAGGGGAGGAGAGTTCACTTCAATGGAGTTCAATGCATTTTGTGRAAAAAACGGCATTGTGAGACACTTGACGGCTCCTTACACGCCACAACAAAACGGAGTTGTCGAAAGAAAAAACAGAACGTTGATGGAGATGACTAGAAGTATGCTAAAATCGATGAGTATACCAAATTACTTGTGGGGAGAAGCCGTTCGACATGCTACTTACATTATCAATCGTGTCCCAACAAAAGCGTTACAAGACGTTACACCATATGAGAGTCTCACGGGCAACAAACCAAATATCGAGCATTTAAGGATATTTGGATGCATAGCATATGCCAAAAAGGAGATTGCACATCTAAAGAAATTAGATGAGCGTTCGAGGGTGGTGATAAATCTTGGAACCGAGCCGGGCTCTAAGGCTTATCGACTCTATGATCCGATGGAGAAGAAAGTGGTGGTGAGTCGAGATGTTGTGTTCGATGAAGACAAAGGATGGAGCTGGAAAGATGTTCAGCAAAATGACGCTGGTGAACCAGGAAGGTTTAAGCTAATTCGAGGGAGCTCGACGTTGGAACAGAGCCACAGCCGGCGGCGAAAACGGAGAGCAGAACCGCCGCCGCTTGAACCTGAAATTGAACCCGAAATCGAAGCAGAAACAGAGCAAGATAATGGCGGAGTACAACCAGCTTTAAGACAGTCAAATAGACAAACAAAAAGGCCAAGATATCTTGATGACTACGTCTTACTTGCTGAAGAAGAAAGTGAAAAACTCCTTCTCACGATCAATGGTGAACCTGAATTTTTCCAAGAAGCTGAAAAATCAAAAGAGTGGAAGGAAGCAATGCAAGCCGAGATCGATTCAATAAACAAGAATGACACGTGGAGTCTTGTTGATAAACCTAAGGAGGTCAAGTCTATCGGTCTCAAGTAGGTATTTAAACTTAAGAAGAATGCGGATGGAACGGTGAACAAACACAAAGCTCGTCTCGTGGCAAAGGGATACGTACAAAAACAAGGAGTGGATTATGATGAGGTATTCGCACCGGTTGCACGCATTGAGACGATAAGGCTACTCCTAGCACTCGCCGCAACAAACGCTTGGGAAATACACCACTTAGACGTCAAAACGGCATTCTTGCATGGAGAACTAAAGGAGTTAGTTTTCGTAAATCAACCCGAGGGCTTTGTGAAACGTGGAGAGGAGAACAAAGTTTATAAGCTTTCTAAAGCTTTGTACGGGCTTCGTCAAGCTCCTAGAGCATGGAACACAAAACTCGATCAGATTCTAAAAGGATTGAGGTTCAAGAGATGCTCTAAGGAAAACTCCGTGTATCGCAAGGAAGAAGGTGGAAGTCTTCTCATTGTTGCCGTGTACGTCGATGACTTATTCGTAACGGGAAATACAAACAACATCATCAACGAGTTCAAAAATGGAATGTCATCTAAGTTTGAGATGTCGGACCTTGGAAAATTAACATATTACCTTGGCATAGAAGTTATGCAAGAGAGAGAAGGGATAAGAATCAAGCAAGAAGGATATGCTCAAAGAATTCTTCAAGATACAAACATGGAGACGTGCAATCCAACACACATTCCAATGGAGTCGGGTTTGAAGCTCTCAAAAGCTGAAAATGAGGCGGAAATTGAAGCCACAAGATTTCGTAGAACAATCGGGTGTCTAAGGTACTTACTCCACACAAGACCCGATCTCTCATATTCGGTTGGGATTCTTAGCCGGTACATGCAAAGTCCAAGAGATTCACATGGACAAGCCATTAAACATATCTTACGATATGTTCAAGGAACCACGAATTATGGTTTGTTCTTCAAACGTGACGGGACAAAAAGACTCATCGGATATAGTGATAGTAGTCACAATATCGACATTGACGATGGTAGAAGCACCTCTGGCCATGTTTTCTACTTCGGATCCTCCCCCATCACTTGGTGTTCACAAAAACAACCCACGGTTGCATTATCTTCATGTGAGGCTGAATTCATGGCGGCAACAGCGGCATCTTGTCAAGCCATTTGGCTCAAAGAATTGTTGAGTGAGATACAAGGTACTGTTGGCGAAAAGGTTATCATGAGGATAGACAACAAATCAGCTATAGCTTCCAAGAATCCAGTCTTCCATGGGCGAAGCAAACACATTCTTTCAAAGTATCATTTTATTCGAGAATGCATCGAGAATGAGCAGATTGAAGTGGAGCATATTCCCGGAATTGATCAAAAGGCCGACATCTTAACAAAGCCATTAGCACGAACCAAGTTCAAGGAGATGCGAAGTGTCATCGGAGTTCAAATAATTTCCCAGGTTCAAGTTGGAATTAAGGGAGAAATTGTTGAATAATTCAACTTGACTTGGTGCCTAAGAAGCTACTAAAGCCAAGAGGTGGTTTAGGGTAGATATGAAAGGCTAAAAGATTAATGAAAAATCAATGGACACCAATATAGCACTCAACAAGTTGGTTAGGCAAGATGTTGATGTTTAGTGTTAATTACGTGGAAATCATTTCTTCTAGTGGAGTAGGAGAAACTTGTGTTATAAGTAGAACATATGGAAGATGTTCCAAGATAACACAAAGACACGAGAGGTGATCATAACTAGAGAGAAAATATATTTGGTTTTGAGTTATTTTCCAAATAAATAAGAAATGAAGTTCTTAATTCTCTTTAGCAATCTTGTGTTGTCTTGACTCCCACCCATGCCCATTATGCGGAGAAAGGAACGAAACAAGAGACCATATCTATTTTTCCTGTCCTTACGTCTACACAATTTGGTCCTCACTCTGCTCAAAAACCGCACGTCCGACCCCCGATTGGACATACACGATCAACTCGCTTATCAAAAACCGTAAGTCTAAGCTTGACAACACTCTCCTCCGCATGCTCTTCCAATCAACGGTGTATCTTGTCTGGCGTGAACGCAACAACCGTCTTCATAACACGTCTTGGCTCTCACACACTCGGCTGCAGCAAATCATCTCCAAAACAGTCAGTGATCGTATACGCTCCAGACGCTGCCAGGATTTGGATGGGTCCACCGCCTTACATGACCGTTGGGCTCTTCTCTACAATACTTAGTTATTACTATGGTTCGGGGCACATTAAGCTCTGTTTTTTTGGCCTTGAGCACTGTTAGCTCTGTTTTTCTTTTGGTCTAAAAACTAGGAAAATCCATAGTTCTTTATTAAGTTCTTTTTCCACTTGTAAATAACCCTTTTATCAATAAATATTACATTCAATAAATAAATAAAAAAAAATTATTCCAAATCTAAAGTTATTGGATTGATCATTTATGTTAAATGATCTCAAATCTTGACTTATTGAAAAACTAAGATTTTGCTATGAAATTATATCAAAAAGACGTGCTCTTATCGTTGACTACCAGTGCTCAGAAACACTTGCGCACAATCCTTCCACGTGCTCTTATCGTTGCGGAGTGATCAAAAGAAATGATTTTGCTGTTGGATTGGACGATACAGTGGATGAGTCACTGAATGATGTGTTCAGTGGATGAGTCACTGAATGATGTGTTCAGTGGCTGTTCTGAGCGCACAGTGGAAAAATGTACAGTGTTGTTGTGGTGAATAAAGAGAATGCCAATGGTGAAGATGAAGTAAAAAGCTGTGGTGGGCATGCGTGGATTAGAAGAGAGATATGGTGACATAATGACTAGAGTTTCTGAGATTTTCGTTTTGTTTATCAAGAGTGGAAGAGAAGAAGACTCAATTCATGGATAAAATTTATATAAATTATTATATCTCCGATATTATTTATATATGTTTTACGGTTTACCGTAGATGAATATAGTTACTAATTTAGTTTTGGGTCCGGTTTAATAAACCGGTTACCGGAAACGGTGCGTTTAAAGTCGCCAAGAAGAAAAAGGGCACATGATAAATCGCCAGTCTTAAACCTAAATGTTTATTTTCCAATAATTTTGTTATTTTTTTTTCCTAAACTAAAAATAATAAAATTATTTTTTTTATCTTTAATAAAGTTTAAAATTTGACCAAATGGGATTATATAGTTTTAACTGAGAGTGATACCAACAAAATTTACTAGTTCAGACACAAAATTAGTGTGGTGGATGTCGGAGAAAAGTATGATATAACTGGTATTAATAGTAATACTATTATTAGTAATCTACACAACTGGTAAAACTAGTATCTGATTCTATAAGAATAAAAAATTAGGTATAAGATTTGATCCAAGGCACAAGAAGGGGGTTTTAGTTTTGTTAGAGTTATCATGGCGCGTCGTCACAAACCAAACACGCCGCCGGCGAAACAACGATTTTCCGGCGCCGAGAGTCACAAAACAAAAACCCCGCCGGCTACTAAGCAACGATTTTCCGGTGCCGAGCGATCAGCTCTCTTCGCCAGAAGAGAAGCAGCTAATGTACTCCGGTCAGTTCTCCGAGGTGACACCGAGCGCCGAGCCGTTGCTTCCATTAAATCACTCGTCTTCAGCCCTTCCGTTCGCAACAAACGCGCCACTTTCGCTCTTGTTTGCGAAACTCTCAAGCGTATTGTTAACTTCTTCTTCTTCTTCTTCTTCAATACTCATATTTCCCAAATTCCGCTTAAACAGTCTTAATTTGATTTTGAGCTTAAGGAGATATGAAGTAGTTTGTTGTGTATGCAGATCTTAATGTGATTAAGGATGTTCTTGAAATAGCTAATGTATTGAATAGCAAATGGAAGGTATGTATGTGTTTCATCTTAATTTGCTAGAATTGCTGTGTTTCATTTACATTTCATGCTTAGTTTTGTTTGTAGAGGCAAGAGCCATTGGTCTACATTATTTGCTACGATATCCTTTTTGGGAAGGTACTAATAGCTCTCGACTCAATTTTGTGCAATATGGTTTATGTTTTGGTTAGCTCAATGGAATTTTTCATTGTAGGATACTCCATCAATTGGTGATGCTGAGAAGTTTCTTATGCGGCATAAAGATGCTTTACTGTCAGGTCTAGCTACGCTTCTAGTGAGAAAGAAAGTCGAAAGTGTAGATCAGTTGTTGGGTGTTTCTCAGCTTACTGGTATTTTGATACGCCTAGCATAAACGTGTTCACCTATTTTTGGCTTCTGAGTATGTTATTGTATCTTGATTTCAAAATTGGATGCAGGTCATTTGAAACCACGTTATGTTCGTGTAAATACACTCAAGATGGATGTAGATTCTGCAGTGCAGGAGCTGGAGAAACATTATACGGTACATTCTAAATTTTTAATAAACCTTGAGAATACTGGTGTGGCTAGATATGTTGTTTGGTACTCACAGGATGAGTTTTAACATAATAAGAAAGGTGTTAGATTCATATTGTCGGAGCGAGCTCTAATTCTAGACCATGGGAATTTTCTCCCATCTTTATTAGTTAGTGAAGTTAAAATCTTGGATGTGTGTAATATGTATGAACTGTTCTTTTCTATGATGTCACAATCTCTCTTTGTTTCCAGATTTCATTTAAACACATGTTTTTTTTTTTTCACTATGAAAACAGGTGCAGAAGGATGAGACAGTTCCTGACTTGTTGGTGTTGCCCCCTGGCAGCGATTTGCATGCTCATCATTTGGTTGGGAATGGGCGTATATTTTTGCAGGTATATGGTGAATGATCTTTGTGAATTTTGTATAATATGTGTTTAATTTTACTGATATGTATTCCTTCGAGTGATAGGGGAAAGCAAGTTCGATGGTAGCAGCAGCACTGCAGCCAGAAGCAGGATGGGAGGTAGGCCACAGCTCTTACATTCATTTATCCACATTTTTACTAGTTGGAAAACACGCATGGCAATCAAATGTTGCATTTGGTGCTTGTCATGGTGGTTGTGGAATACACTTATTTCATCTTGTCTGCCTAGTTACTCTGCTTTATTTTTCCTCTTTTGTCAAGGTTCTTGATGCCTGTTCAGCTCCAGGAAACAAAACTGTTCATCTTGCTGCTCTTATGGAAGGACAAGGAAAAGTCATAGCATGTGAACTAAATGAAGAACGAGTAAAGCGTTTGGAACATACTATAAAGCTATCTGGTGCTTCCAGTATCCTTCTCTAGCATTCTTTCACATATAACCCTTTTAGGTTTTAGCTTCTCTGCTTCTGTTTGATAGTTTCGTCCCCAGTGAGTTGAATCACATGGAATTGAAGGATAAATTTGATTGGATAAATGCTTCTCATATCATGTCTGTCCACTACTGCTTTTCTTAACCCCAAGTTGTAGATATTGAAGTTTTTCATGGTGATTTTTTGGGCCTAAATCCGAAAGATCCTTCTTTTGCAAAGGTAAGCTTTACGTAGACTGTGATGTGGCAGTCTATTTTTCTTTTTGTTCTTTGAAAAGTTCGCACACCAATGTTGTTGGTTAATATCTTTATTAGATCCTCCTGAGGTACTCCGCAATTAGAATATATATATTGTCCAAGTCCAATTTCTTCATTTGGTTTTGTTTTGATAGTCTACCGTGAAGAGTCACTCTCTGAAATGAACAAGAGTAACCATCTGATATAATTGTCTAGAGTCTTGTAGCCAAAACAGATGTAATCATTGTTGACCCTCATGTTTGCGTTTGGCTGACTATTGCAGGTTCGAGCTATATTGTTGGATCCTTCTTGCTCTGGCTCTGGCACCATTACAGATCGTTTGGACCATCTCCTTCCTTCTCATTCAGCAGGTATTAACTGATCTTCTGTGTGTGTGCTATGTTACGTAGTGACATAACCTTTAAGACACCTTTCCATGTAGATAACATGAACTATGACTCCATGAGACTGCACAGGCTCGCTGTTTTCCAGAAGAAGGCTCTTGCACATGCACTCTCCTGTAAGTTTATATACTTTTCTCATGTAAGGGTTTTACTTATAGCTTTTGAAGAATCTCCCAAACACGTTGATCCATGTTAAATTTCCCTGCATGAATGCATTAACCATTGTACATTAAGAGAAGCTTACTGTATTATATAAATAAAATAAAAACTACAAAATTGTATGTTTAATTAGTACTCAACCTATGCCTATACTGTAGTTCCACAGGTTGAGAGAGTAGTATACAGCACATGCTCCATCCACCAAATAGAAAACGAAGATGTGGTCTCCTCTGTTTTACCTCTGACTTCATCCTTGGGGTTCAAACTCGCTACCCCTTTTCCTCAGTGGCCGCGTCGCGGTCTCCCTGTATTTGCAGGATGTAAGTTATCGCTCTTACCATCTGGTTTCACCTGATTGACCCTGTTTCTAACATTTTGATCATGTTGGCTTTGGCTTGCAGCGGAACATTTACTCAGGATGGATCCGGCCGAGGACAGAGAAGGGTTCTTCATCGCTTTATTCGTCAAGACAAACAAACTCGATAACCCAAAATTGTCTGAAGTTCCCGAAAGAGAGTGTAGACGAAGACGTAAAGAAAGAACCATGCAATTACATCCCTTTCTTTGTCCCAAAATGTTCAGAGCTTGGAGTAATACCTTGCACAGGCGCAGGAGGAAACCCGCATTAAGTACCAACTCAGAAGACTAGGTTCCTATGGTTACGTAATTGTTGTTGAATTTTGTTTCTGCCTTTGATCTTCATGTTGTCATCGAAATTTTGCAACAAGGGCATGAAAGGAACATCTGAAGGGTAAAATCAGAAACCTCTTTAACTTTTTTTTTTTTTCACATTGCAAGACACAATATTGCATTCAGTTTACATCAAAACCGAAAACACGAGAGATAATTAGCTCAAGCGACCTGAGCCTGAGTGGTTTTTGATTTCTCAGGCTCGGGAGGAGAAGCTTCTCAACAGTTACTCCTCAACACACCGTCTTGACAAACCGTAGATATCTACTCTGCATCTGTTTTCTGGTAAATGGAACTTCCTCACCATCTTCCACATCCTCTCAATCCACATATACTTCTCCTCTTCTTTTGCTTCCCTCTGCCTCTCTCCGCTCACCCTAAGCACCTTCTTATTCTCAATCTCTACTCTGATATCTTCTCCTTCAATCCCTGGCGCACCACCACAAATGTGTATGCGCACCATTGTAGACATATGCTCTTTGAGGGATTGCTGCTGTCCGTCTTCTCATGTTCCTCCGGGATTTCAAGAATGTTTTCGAGGAAGATGGGGGTGTGGAGCATAAACCTTTCCACATCAATACATTTTCTTTCTTGAACGATTTAACAATGACAAATGAGCCTTGGATCATAGAGATTGTAGATTTTAAAAATAAACATAAAGTAAAGAAAACTTTTAAGTACAAGTCTAGAATATGATCACAGATTTAAATCATTGAACGTAGTGAGATTAATAGAAAATTAGCACTGAAGTAAGACACAATAGGAAAGCAAAAGTCATGTAGTTAAATCCACAACATTATTATTTAGATTACAGTTTAAGTTGCATACTCATCACAAGAATCGAAGACAGTCTAGCGAACATAGGTATGATGTATCAGTCTCATCTTTGCTCTTCAGAACAAAAGCATATTTGCAGCGCAAAGAACACTTAGTGCAAAACGGTCGAGATATATGGTTGTTAGAAACCACTTGGAACTCACGGCTAGCTAAAATAAAACTGTCTCCTGGCTTCATGTAAGGTGATTTAGAGTACACAGTCGATATGAAGAGTTGAACCACATTTATCACATGAGTAAAACCACTTATTTGGATCAGTTGGTTTTTCGCATATCTCACACCAATACTCACCGTAGTGATTTCCACTGTATCGTAAGTTCAGAGGATGTCTGTCGTGCTTGTGGAAGACCTCGTCTGGTAAGGTAGCACATTTGAAGCACAAAACAAAATCAAGTTCAACACAACTCAGTGAGAAATAAACCATTTTGTCACTAGCCGAGCATTTCCGATAAAAAAGTGAGAGGATGAATAAGGAATGCGGATGACTTTCATGGCGAAACTTGCCTGAGATTGTAGCACAACGAACATCCAACTTTACATATCCGCTCTCGTATCTAAAACCGCTGCTTGGTCTTTGACAAACAGGACATGTGAAAAGGCCTTTGCAAAGTTCAAAACCTTCTCCAGGTTTGGGATTGGGGTAAAGAGTAAAGCGATTATTGTGTAACTCATGCCTTTTTATCCGAGGAAGATTAGCGCATGTTTCATGAAGAGTGAAATCACAGTGCATGCAAATGTAGCATGCGTCGTAGTAAAATGGAAGGATGCATGCATAGCATATTTGGTTTTCGTTGCGTATAAGAACATCTTGATAAAAAAAAACATAAATTCTGTTCGTGACTAAAGTGTTTTATAACTTTGTCATCAATCACCTCATATGGCGCTATATCCTCGATTTTGTTATCTCCATCTTCTTCAGGTTTTCCATCGAGTTCCTTCCCGTCCCATACATCACCCCTTATTGCGCACTTGGAATGGACTGCATAATGACAAACCAAGCAAGAATACGCCCCATGTTTGTTATTGATATACCTATAGCAAACTCCGCAAATCCACATCTCCGGACTAAGAATATCGACATGACAAAGTCGGTGATCATGACGATTGATACATATAACACGCAGTAAATCAATGCAATCTCTATGGATGATGAAACAACACTGAATACAGGTGCAAGGATATGAGTCACCAGCATCAGAACCGCAAGCATCACAAGTGAAGGAGATAGAATTGACGGGCATAAGAGAAAGCGGGTGCTTGTGAGCTTTTGGCTTGTCAATAACCAACGGCTTCTTTAGACAAGGCATACACACCTCGAACACACAACGAGAACAATGGTAGAACATATCCAATAACTTTTCTTTACAAAGACAACATTGGTCACGCTGACGGTAAACTATGATACGATCATGCAGTTTAAGAGGATGCTTATGATGAGAAGGGATGGTGATCTCAATGCAGTCTTTATGAAAATACGTACAACTTACATCGATTACAAGTGAAGCCTTTGGTGTTTTCAAGTCTCTCTTTGGAACACACTATGCATTTGGAGGAAATGTTTGTAGGGAATAAAAGATGAAGATGGGCATCTAATTTAACTGCACCAAGAAACCCGTCATGGATTTGCTCTATTTCTTCCATGTTTTGATTGTATTGAATTGGCTTGATATATATGTGTATAAATTTATATTATCATTTATGATGTATCTTAAGGAGCAAATTATTCCTTTCCTCTAGATCATTGTAACAAAAACCTTTCTTAAATTAAACGCAAGAAAACCCTTTTACAAAAAATGTTGCTCTGTTTTCAAGGTATTTAAGTTATGTCCGAATATTAGCTGGACACGTTTCTTTGCCACTTTGCTATAAGGAATTTAAATGAAGTAAAAGTATATGAAATGAAATTGCTAATAAACGTGGGTCTATTTTTGGCAATTTTCTCATTTATCTATTACGAATCCATGTGATACACGGGTTAATTTATTTATATATATATATATAGTAGATTTTTATTATAATCGTATATAATTAAATAATAAATACTATGACAAATTTTAATGACTAACCAAAAATTTAAGCATAAAAGGTTTGGATTTGGAATCTCAAATTATGTTTTTAAAGATTCAATTATAAAAATAAATAAATAAAATTAGTCTAATGGTTAAAAGTATATATGAGTTGGTTACATAGAACGTTTAATAATCCAAAATTTAGTTTTTTTTTGTTTGTTTTAAAACTTAACTAAAGATAAATCAATATTAATGACAACATATTGTTACTAAACATTATGTAGTAAAACGCAAACATCAACATTTTTTAATGTTGCTAAACATTATTATTTCAGTCTAACATACTCTTAACCTACTGGAGTGACTGCATTTTCACTGTTGTTTTTCTCATCAATAGAACTCCTCCTAATTTATTAAACAATTTCATTCCATATGAACTGCTCTAATACCATATTAACTCTTATTAATTGACCAAAAGTGTATAAGTGTGTTTTTATATATATGAGGATAAGAATTAGAATTAAGTAGAGGTGTCAAAATGGATAAACCAAACCAAACCAACCCATAACTCAATAAGTTCAGACTTAAATGGTTTTTGAGTTGACCCAACTTATTTGTTAAATGGGTTGAGTTAACCCATAACTCAAATTAATTTGATGGTTTTAATGATTAAATGAGTTGAGTCAACTCAGATGACCCATAAAAATAAAATAATTAATTAATAAATAATTTAATTACAATGAATATAAAAATAACTAATAAATCATTATTATCATTATATATCATCATTTTGCCATTATCATCAATGACATAAAATATAGATTCACGTTTTCTGGCGGAAAAATTATGAAATCACATTTTTGGCGGGAAAATTAAGGAATCATGTTTTTGGTAAAAAATTGTGGAATCGAGTTTTTTGCAAAAAGTTGTGAAACGTAATTTGGGAAAATATGGGAAAATGCGGACTCGTATTTATGGCGGGAAAATATGGACTCGTGTTTTTTGGCGGAAAAATACGGATTCGTGTTTATGAAACCGAATAATCATGAAACCGTGTTTTGGTGGGAAAATTATGAAACCATGTTTTTGGCGGAAAAATTATGAAATCGTGTTTTTGGCGGGAAAATTATGAAATCGTGTTTTTGGCGGGAAATTATGAAACATTGTTTTTGGCGGGAAAATTATGAAACCGTGTTTTTGGCGAAAAAATTATGAAACCGTGTTTTTGGCGGTAAAATTATGAAACCGTATTTTTGGCGGGAAATTATGAAACCATGTTTTGGGCGGGAAAATTATGAAACCGTGTTTTTGGCGGAAATTATGAAACCGTGTTTTGGCGGTAAAAGTATTGACTCATGTTTTTGGCGGGAAAAATGCGAACTCGTATTTTTGGCGGAAAAATTGTAGTATGATGATATGATGATGATGATATGATGATGATGAAATATGATATGGCGATAATGATATGATGATGTTAGTATGATGGTAATGATTATGTTAAGTATGATATTTTAATGGGTAAATGGTTAATCATAAACCATTACAATCCAACCCATATGATTCATAAACTCATTGACCCATCAACCCATTGACCCATCAACCCATTGACTCATAATTCATTTAACTCATCAACTCATTAGGATCCAAATAGTATGACCATTAGGGTTAATGAGTCGGATCGGATTGGGTCGACCCATTAGGTTTGACCCATTTTGACACCCCTAGAATTAAGGTAAAGGAGACTCAATTCTAACAAACTATTCTCTTATATGTGATCGAATTATAAAATTTGTTTTATGAAACTGAAAATGCACAGTTAAGTGACGCGGGGGTAAAATACGAGATCAAACAATTAAAGATTGTTTGCTAATAAAGTTGCGAGAATCAAACTAATTTAAAGAAAAATCAGTTTGACTTATTTTGACTTTTTACTTAAGATTAAACAAAAATAAAAGTCAAGAAAAATGAATCCAAACAAAATAACATGCAATCAAACGATTTAACAATGATAAAAAAAAAAAAAAAAACATTGGATCCTAAGGATTGTAGATTAAAAATAATAATTGTAAAGTAAAGACAACTATTAAGTACTAGTCTAGAGCATAGATCATAGATTTAGACTAATCCTATTTCAAAACGCTATGCACTTTACTTATCATTTTAAATCACTAAACTTTCATTTAAAATCTAAAACCACTAAACTTGCATTTGCAATCTAGACTATTTCTTGGACCTTTTTCAAAAAAGTTATTAAATTTTGTCCACTAAGTTCAAAGAACAATCAAAATTCTTTCAAAAACAACTGGTCGACTAGTCAACTAATCTCTGTTATCCTTATATATATACTTACAATTTTCTCTAAAATGTAACTAAAAATGTTATTGATAAATACATTTTTATTTTATATATCAAACATTGATAATTACATTATTTCTCGAAAATTAAAATGAGAAACCCACAGGAAGCGGCAAAAAAAGGGAAAAAGAAAAATGTGACCCACAGATAGATGAAAACAAGTGGGCAATCCGACATAAGCCAAGCCACTCTTATCTCTAAGGCTCATGTAACCTTAAAAACTGCGAGTTTCTCTAACCTAAACCAACCACCATCCGCCACGTGTCTAGTCCCATTCCTCCACACTCCTATGCCTCTCTCTTTCACACCTCTTGAGTCCGTTAAAGGCCGCTCCTTTATGTTATCCACACGACCCATCGTTTTGGCCTCTCTCTGTTTCACTATATTTTTTTAAATATATTCTCTATTCGAGTTCACACAGATTTTGAAGCTTAATAAATCCACAGAGATTTTCTTCTTGTAAGCTCAATCTCAAAGACAGCTACTGGTTTATATCTACGCTCTCTCTCTCTCTCTCTCTCTTCACAATATATTTCATGACATTAGTGACTGAAGAAAGCTTCCATGTTTTAGGGTAAATTCACAAGAACCCTTCTCTCTTTCTTGATCAACTCAGTTCATCTCTTTCTTAGTTCGGTGAGAAGTTCAAGTTAGAATCTTGATTTGGTTTTAAGGAAAGCTAAGCTGAAAATATGAGCTTGGGTGCTTTGATGGAAGAGAAGAGAAGAGCAACAACTTCATCTTCTTCTCAGGTACATATGCCTAAGGATATAGATTGGCAAATGCTTGATAAATCGAGGTTTTTCTTTCTCGGCGCTGCTCTCTTCTCTGGTGTATCCACTGCACTTTACCCTATTGTAGTCCTCAAAACAAGGCAGCAAGTCTCGCCGACCCGTGTCTCCTGCGCCAACATTTCTCTGGCCATTGCTAGATTTGAGGGTCTAAGAGGGTTTTACAAGGGCTTTGGAACATCTTTGCTTGGAACCATCCCGGCTCGTGCTCTCTATATGACAGCTCTAGAGATTACAAAAAGTAGTGTAGATCAAGCAACTGTTAGGTTAGGATTGTCGGATACTACGGCTTTGGCTGTTTCCAATGGTGCGGCCGGTTTGACCTCGGCTGTGGCTGCTCAGATTGTCTGGACCCCGATTGATGTTGTGAGTCAACGGCTTATGGTTCAAGGTGATCTGTCCTTGAATAAGCATCTTCCTGGAGTGATAAACTCTTGCAGATACACAAATGGGTTCGATGCTTTTAGAAAGATTCTTTACACAGATGGACCAAGAGGGTTCTACAGAGGATTTGGGATCTCGATCTTGACTTACGCGCCTTCAAACGCCGTATGGTGGGCGTCCTATTCTTTGGCTCAAAAATCAATATGGTCTCGATTCAAGCGCTCCTACACCCACAAGGAAGATGCTGGTAGCTCAATGGTGGTTCAGGTATTGAGTGCAGCCACGGCAAGCGGTTGCTCTGCTTTAGTAACTATGCCAGTAGATACCATCAAGACGCGGTTGCAGGTCTTAGACGCAGAAGAGAACGGAAGGAGACAGGCAATGACAGTGATGCAGTCGGTGAAGAGCTTGATGAGGGAAGGAGGATTTGGGGCTTGTTACCGAGGGTTAGGACCAAGGTGGGTCTCAATGTCGATGTCCGCAACAACGATGATCACAACCTACGAGTTCTTGAAGCGCCTGGCCACAAAGAAGCAGACATGATATATGATAATTCATTCATAGTCACAGTTTCTTCATTTAAAAATGAAAAAAACGAAATGACAAACACCTAACCAAATACTTTGATTGGGTTCAAGAATGTTAATAAACAAACATAAAACAGACCAAAGACCCTAAACAAAGAGTTATTCCTCAATCGCCAAATGTAACAATGAAAACTAAAATGTCTTCCTAAACTGGCGAAAAGAGCCTAAATTACCAAATCATATGACAAATCTGATCTAACCAAACAGTTAAGCTGTTCATCATATGCAAAGCAGATACACAGAGGCGGCCACAAAAATGAATTTAGACACGAGCCCTCTTGTTGCTGCAAGATGGGCACTTGTACTGCTTGATGTGCTCAGCCCTGGCTGGGGTTATCTTCACACACTTCCCATGAAACCACATCTCACAGAGGTCACAGCAGATCCAGAACTCATCAGCCGCATAGCTCTCACCACATGCCCCACACTGTGTTTCCCCTTGCTCATCCTCATCCTCCTCTTCCACACCTTCCTCATCCTCCTCATCTTTGGGCTCTGCCTTTGAGAACTTGGCACGGGAGTCAGATCCTCGCTGTAATTTGAGACAGAGAAACCAGAATTAGAACAAGGAGATGGACAATAAAAACTGTAGAGAAGAACTACAGTGGAAAACAAATTTTTTACCTTGGAGTTTGATTTGGACCTGTTGCTGCTGTTGTTGGAAACAGAGGACTTATCCTTTCCCTGTTTCTTAGCAGTGCCAGTCACAACCTCAAAAATTGTTGGGAGGTCATTCACCATATTGAAAAGCCTCTTCCTGCAACGAAAGTGAAAGAACATCAATCACAGAGAGCTACATAAACCTTGAACCTAGGTCCTTAAGATCAGAAAGTAACAAACTAAATAAACAGTGAAGGAGCAGAACAATGAGAGGTTTGAATCTATATACCACCAAGGAACATAGATGCAAGAAGATAAGACTCAAACGGAGTTCTAGTCATATAAACAGCGTAGTGTGATAAGTAGATACATACCTATCAGCCTTGTCAAATCCAAACCTGGCTCCAAAAAAGAAAGCAACAGCAAGAAGCCAGGCATCACTGTGGACAGCAACAAGGGACAACCAATCCTTTTCCGCCATCCCGTCTCTGGCAAAGTTGATACCCAAGACAGGCTCTGGGAGCTCAGGAGGAACCTCTTCAGCTGGCAAATTCACCTCCCAGTGCTCATTGGGATGCCCATAAAGGCACAGGTTCTCCTTTTCTGTAATCACAAAAGGAAAATGAGGGCAATTAGGAAATAGCATCTGTAATTCAGATTTACATAAACACGCGAAAAACTGCGAAACCAAAAGTATCAAAACTGATTCCATATTCATAAATTTGAACAAACAAACAACCAATTATGGCAAAATAGTCCAACAGTCCCTATTAAGATATGACCTAATTAGAAAAGAGCACGTCGCACACGATTGCTTGTCTAAACATAAAAACATATAGAAAATCAGCAGATAACCAAGCTGTCATATTTCAAAACATAAAAATCAGTTAATGGAAAGAGCAACAAAAACACTAAGCCAAATGACATAAAGCAAAGACACACAACGATTTCTGACTAATTAACATCCAAAAACAACTAGATTCATCAATACAGGTAGGCAAGGAAAGCAACACAACAACACTTTTATCACAGACTCTGAATTGTGAGAAACATAATCAAAACTGTTTCTTTGTTGAATTTGAATCATTGATTACACTAGAAAGTCAATGACACAAAACAAAGGAGACACAGAATCAGAACCAAGAACAAAAACCCGAAAATTAAATCAAAGAGACCTTATAACAAACCCAAAGCTCCAAATCTGTTATCCCTCCCCTGTATTTTTATACTATTCAAACATCTCACACTCAGAACAATTCAGAACCAAGGAAAATTGGAGGTAATCCAAAATCATGATTTTACAGAAACAGATCATACAAAATGAACAATTTTTTTTTTTTTTTGAAAACAAATATTCAAAAATCCCAATTGAAACCAAGTCAAACAAAAATCAACACTTTGACTCCGCTCAAACTGTGTACAGCAATTCAAATAAATCTGACAAAAGGTACGATTTTTTTCACAAACAGAGAAGAGAAACTACGAACCCTAATGTTTCACTGAAACAACACTCAGATTGAAACAAACCACAACGAATCAAATTCAAAAAAATAAAAAAATAAAAATTCAGACTTTCGCCAGCGAGAGAATCAATCTCGAAGGAACACACACACACAGGGATCCCAAACAATTTTTATATAATTGAACTCATATATTCAAAACTCAAAATCGAACCAAGTTGAACAAAAATCAACACTTTTGACTCTGGAGCGCAATTCAAATAAATATAACAGAGGTACAATTTCATTCACAAACAGAGAAGAGAGACTATGAACCCTAAAGGCCTCACTGAAACAACATTCAGATTGAAACAAAACAGAACGAAGAAAATTGAATTTTAAAAAAAAAAAAACCAAACTTTCATCGGCAAAAATCAAACCCACAAACGAATCTCAAAGGAACAACACTCACCGGGATCACAAAGTCGGTAAAACTCCTGAACATCTGCACAAAAGGGTAATTAAAAAAATTGAGTTTTCCGGTGAGAAAATGGGAGAAAAAAATAAACTATGAAATGTTTAGACAATTTACCGGTGGTTAAAGCCTTAATCATGCCAGCTCTACGACCCTTAAAATCCCTGAACACCTCCTCAACAGTGCGTGGGTTGTAAGCGCCACCTGCGTCCATCTCTTACAGAACAGCTTCGAGAGAGACAAGACAAGAGTGAGAGAAAGAGAGAGAGACAAGTATTTGACCGGCGCTGAGAGAATTGTGTTGAGAGAAGGATGTAAAAGAAAAGGGCGGACCCAAAAACAATTAAGCAGATTTAATAAGATGAGGAGGAGTCCGCAAATGGATCAGATGAGGAAGCGACCACGATAAGCGTAATCTTTAATCCTCTTAGATCTTGACGCGTGGCTGTTTTGATTGGTTTAAGTCGTTGCTTGTCCGCCGGTGGTGACTCCGGTATCTCCTGGTTTATGTTGTCACTAAAGTTTTTCATTATGTGTTTAAGAGAGGTTTTTAATTTGATAAGCTTTTTTTGGCTATTAGATGTTTCTTAGTCTAGTTTAGGAGTTTGTGTTAATGATTGTTTAACTGTAAGTGTTGTAAATCCTGTGTTTTTTGATTACTGAAAGATTTCGAGAAGATGTTTTTAGATACTCTGTTTTTTGCGGTAAATTCTCGGTAATCTGGTATTTGAGAAATAAGTTTTGACTGTTGCTTTTATTTCTTTATTCGCGGTCTTTTTTTCTTTCAACGGAGTAATAAATACTCTGTTTTTGATTAATAAGAGATTTCATAAAGTTTTTATCAGATATTCTGTCCTTTCGGGCCGAAATTTAGATAATATAATATCAGAACAATTAGTTCGACCGTTTATTTTATTTATTCATTCCCGGTTTTTTCTTGTGTTTTTAACAGAGTAACAAGTACTCTGCGTTTGAGCAATGAGAGATTTTGGAAAGTCTTTATCAAATATTGTGTTCTTTCGCGCCAAATTTTTGATAATATGGTAATAGAGCAATAAGTTTGACCGTTTATTTTTTTTCTTCATTCGCAATCTTTTCTTGCTTTCAACAGAGTAATAAATACTCTGCTTTTGATTAATGAGAGATTTTGGAAATTTTTTTATCAAATACTTTGTTATTTCGTGCCAAATTTTCGACAATATGGTTTTAAATCAATAAGTTCAACCATTTTTTTAGTTTTTCATTCAAGGTCTTTTTTCAACAAAGTAATAAATATTTTGGTTTTGATTAATGAGAGATTTCAAAAATTTTATAACAATATCCTCTATTATTTCGCGCCAAAATTCTTTGATAATAATGACATCAGATAAATCACTCGACTGGTTTTCTGATTTCTTATTTTCGATATTTTTTCTCCACCAGAGTCGTAAGTACTATGATTAATGAGAAATGTAAGAACCTTCAAAAAAAAAATGTTTGTACGGGCCAAATTCTTGTTATTAATATAGTATCAGAGTATTAAGCTCGAATTCTTTCTTAATGTCTTCATTTTTAAACTTTTTCCAATCTAGTTTCTTCATTTATGATGGTTTTGATTTGGAAGGTTATGCAACTATCATCTTTGTTTCTATATTAGTAGCTTAGATCAAGTTCCCAAGACCTTTCAGGTTATTGTAATTGTATATTCTTCACATTCACATCATTCTCTTTTCTTTATGCATAATAGCAATCATCCAAATCTATCGATCATCCCTATACAATTTGATATATGTAACTATAATAAGTCGTTGGAATGATATGCTAGGAATAAAATTACAGTTTCGTGAATTTTACGAATCAATGGATTATATCGAATTGGAATATATAAAGATTTTGAGTAGTGTTACTATAAATTCATGATTCAATCTTCTAGTTTAATATTTTATGTGGATGTAAAATCTCATTTTGAAGGTATTAGGTGGGACTTGCCAAAGAAACAATATTTCTTTACTATTATTTGTTTCTTTACTATTATTTGGAGAGTACAAATAAAAAAATAACCTGTTAATATTTACTTTTTTATGTCATTGATATTAAGACTATTTGATAATTTCTTATTAAAGTTATAACTGTAAATTTAATTAGCACCTTAAAAACAGAATTATATCGTGATCTTTCAGGATATCAATCTTTCAACTAAAAAATATCCAAATATTCGTAATATACATTTATGGAAATAACGTTTAATTTGTGGAATGACAAATAATAAGCTAACTCAAAATTATTATTTAAATATTAAAATCATTGTAATACTATAACTAAAATTTTAGAATAAAACTTAAATCCAAAAAAAATTATTTCGTGCTATAGCATGAGATAAATTCTAGTATATGTTTAAATGGAGAAAAGTACTCAAAGCAATGGATACAATTGTTTTTTTTATTTTAATTGAATTGAAAGACATAGAGAGAGTAGTAGTGTTGGTAAATTAAAATGTTTATCACCTCCTTTGAAACTCCTCATCGTGATCTTCAGAGGATGTTTTTGAATATTTCCCAATTCGATTGATTTGAAAATGATCTCATGAAATATTGGGTTGTTCGTAAACATTCTTAACGTTTTCACATGTCATTATTATATTCACGATTACCATAATTCAAAATTTATTTAAATCAACTACTCATCTCCCACTTTTCCAATTACTCAGATACGATTTTTCCACGGTTTAAAAGGTAACTTCTCTTACCCTCCTTATTACCCTCTAGAGAAGTACCCTTCTCTTTCCAAAATAAACAATCAATTTGTCTATGGAGATGTTAAATTGCTGATGTGTGTTCTCTGTTCTATCTGAATATGGTAGAGAGAACTTTGAAATGTAAGAAAAAACAAGAACAAGTACCTCCTTTCCCAATTAGAGACTTACAAAATTCAGAGTGTGGATGAGATGTTTCCAATTGGTTGAAAAGCGATTTATAAAAATCTCCCTTGTTACCTTTGACCAGACTTGTTGCATAATGACAAGTAAAACTCATGTGTCTTCCGGTTTCATATGGGCGGGGACACAAGACACAATCCAAAGAAACAGTCGGACTCCATGTTGCCATCCGTGATATAATGGAAAGTCGATCTTGTGTAGATAACCATGTCGAAAGGTGTGATTTGTTGGGAAATAAACCCCGGTATTTCCCTCGGACCAGATTTGTCGGAAGTGAAAATAAAAGCGGAATAAGGCGACACCGGAAAATTGATAACGGAGTTCGGCAAAATGCCTACGTCTCCGGGAGCCGCTGCAAGACTCGTTCTTTTATTAAGAGAGATTACAACGTGTTTATAACACCCGATCCCAAAATAATAAAACCCGAAAAAAATAATTTTCTCACAAAATTTTTTTTTTTTCTCTCTCTCTTTTCTCACTCACCTCTCTCTTACACTTCTTTCTCTTAATTGTTTTTGGGATGCCTTCATTTGTGAGCAGATGGTTAGTATTTATAGAGGAAGGGTGGGGTTGGTGAATTTTGCAACGTGTCCTTCTTTCTCTATTTCTTCATATGTTGGCACCGTCCTTCCTCCCTTTTTTGACAACTGAAACTTCTCATCTAGAAGCTTTGACTAACATGATTGAGAGTGGCTTGTTTGAGTTCTTCTGTTTCAGTCGACCATATATAAGTCTGAGAGATCGAATTTTCTCTTAGGTTTTCTTTGAGAAAAAAAACATTGGAGAAATTTTACTGGACCGCGATGCCAATTATATGTTACAGAGTGGGAAAACAATAAGGGTTTGACTGATATAACAGCTGAATAACATAATAACTGAATCATGGAATTGTTGAATCATTAGAACGAAAAAATGTGTGATTGATATGTCATATGAATATCAGAATAACAAAAAAATTGAATTACTATTAGCAGAACAAATTGAACTGCGTTTTCGTAGAATATTATAAAACACGGAAATCCTAGTTTTAGTAGATTAACCATGTTTTTGCTTTTCAATTATATATGTAACACGCTAATGGTATACAATATAATTATTTTTAAAAAATGTGGAAACGTGAAAACTTGATGAATATTCTAAATGGCAAAAATAACGGAATCGTATTTTCAAAACATGAACAAGTGGTATATATCATTCATCACCAAAGATTTTAAGCCTAATTGGAAACCTAAATATTGGAATAACCAAATAACAAAATTCCAAAAATTATTATTTAGTACATGAATGAAATTTTTCTAAATTATGTGTAACTTTAAAACGTGCGGATTTGAATGGTATGCAATATTTTCATGTTTTCAATACATCATTCCGTCATATACATACCATTTACAAAAACTTGTATGGAATTATAAAACATAAAAAAAAGTACAAGTAATATTTCAAAATATGTGACAAATGATTTCAATTCACTCCATCATCACGCTTTAAAACCATAACTAAATTAGAGAAATTTTATTTATCTACTAAATAGATAAATCATCACGCTTTAAAATCATCACGCTTTAAACCATCACGCTTTTAACTTTCTTTCTTTTTTCAGCTTAATAGTGTTTTGTTATTCGATAATTAAGTCATTCTGCTGTTCAGCTATTAATCTAAGTAGTCATTCTACTATTTAGCTACTAGTCAAATTCATATTATTTTCACATTTTATTATTATGTGCAAGTTATTATGAATGGTATATACTAGACGAAATCATAATTCTTAAACGTGAAAGTTGTATATTATTCAAACCTTATATAATTTAATGCGCCTTACTAGAATTTGACACTAAAAATTCTAATTTATTATCTTGGGAAATATGTCAATTAATCAATTTGATTTTTACATATGTAAAACTATTTATAAACAATTTCTTATAATTTTTGTAAGAAAATTGAATATCCATTCTTAATATTCGACGTCTACATTATTTACCAAAATACAATTAATTAGCATATAGTTGAAAAGTTTGAATAACTAGAATTTTCCATAATTAAAAAATTACATAATTGAAATATCATAAATATAAGATTTTAAAATTTTGCATAATTAAAAATTTCACTAATCTTAAGAAAACATTTTAAAAATTGGGATTTCATAAAGACAAGTCTCGCTAAAAATACAACAAATGGCAAAATTCAATTAATAATTTATGATACATTAGTTAATCAATTAAATTTTGACAAGTGTAAGGAGCTTTTTTTAAAAAAATCTATAATTTCTTAATATATTTTCATTTTCCATTTATAAAACTCTACATATACATTATTCACAAACCAAATTTAATTAGTATATATTTGTTGACTTTTAATAAATGAAATTTTCCATTATTATAAAAAATACATGATTGAGATTTCAAGAGATAAGATTTTATATATGAAAAATAACAAAATATCTTAATATTCAATGGGCGAGAAACATAATATTATATCTTAATATTCAATGGACGAGAAACATCCATAAATAAATATTTACTAATTTTAAGAAAAATATAAAAGTTTAGGATTGCATTAAGATAAGTCTTACTAAAATCCGACAAATGGCAAAATTCTAATTAAATTAGTTTGTGAGATAAATTAGCTAATAAATTATTTTAACAGATGTAAAGAATTGTTTTTCTAAAACTGTTAATTTCTTACTGTAATTTAATTTTCCATTTCTAAAACTTTACATCTTCATTATTCAGAAAGCCAATTAATAAGTCTATATTTGTTAAGTTTGAATAAAAATTCTTATCATTTTTAAAATATTTATATAAATAAGATTTTATAAATAGAAAAATTATAAAATATCTTAATATTCAATGGACGAGAAACATACATAATAAAAAAATTACTAATCTTAAGAAAAACATAAAAAATTTGGGATTTGATAAAGATAATTCTCCCTAAAATATGACAAATGGCAAAGTTAAATTAATAAGTTGTGGTATATATTAGTTAATCAATTAAATTTTGACATCGTGTAAGAAGATTGTTTTAAAGAATTGTTTAATTTCTTAATATAATTTAATTTTCCATTTCTAAAACTATACATCTACATTATTCACAAACCAAATTTAATTACTATATATTTGTTAAGTTTGAATTAATGAAATTTTCCATTATTATAAAAAAATACATAATTAATTTTTTTCTAAAAAAAGAAGATATTATATATGGTAAAATAACAAAATATCTTAATATTCAATGGACGAAATATATACACAATTAAAAAAAAAAATACTAATTTTAAGAAAAACATAAAAATCTGGGATTGCATGAATATAAATCTTACTAAAATCCAACAAATGGCAAAAGTCTATTTAATTGGTTTGTGAGATAAATTAGTTAATAAATTATTTTGACACATGTAAAGAAAATGTTTAATTTCTTAATATAATTTATTTTCCATTTCTATCACTCTACTTGTAGATAATCTTCAAACAAGTTATATATACCACATACAGTATTTCTGTATTTGTAAAGTTTGAATAAATGAAATGTTCCATTTTTATCAAAATTAAGTATTGATATTTCATAAAGTATGATTTTATATATACCAGAAAACAAAATATATTAATATTCAATGGATAAGAAACACACATAATTAGAAATTTCACTAATCTTATGTAAAAGTAAAAACTTGAGATTGCACATAGATAAGTACTACTAAAATCCAACAAATGAGAAAATTCTAATTAACTTTTTTGTGACACCTGTATTTAATTTATAAAATTGGACACATGTAAAGAGATTGTTTAAACACACTTTTAACTTCTTAATAAATCTAAATTTTCCATTTCTATAACTCCTCTTCTATATACTTCACAAGCAAATTATAATACTACATATTTGTAAACTTAAAAAAAATGTAATTTATTATTTTTAAAAAAATTACATAATTGAGATTTTAGAAAATAAAAGAATTTATACATGGAATAAAATTACAAAATATCTTTATATTCAATGCATGAAATACATAAATAATTAGGAATTCCACATCTTAAAAAGATCATAAATATGTGAAATTTCACAAAGATAAGCCTAACTAAAATCCAACAAATGACAAAATTATAATTAATTAGTTTGTGACATGTATTAGTTAATCGATTGAATTTTAGCACGTGTAAACAAATTGTTTTTAAAAAAATTTCTCTTCTTAATAAAATTAAATTTTCTATTTTAAAATTCTACTCTAGATCATTCGCAAATATAAATAACACATATTTGTAAATTTTGAATAAACAACATTTTTTATTTTTATTATAATTACATAATTAGAACTATGTAGGATATAAAAGAATTTTTTAAAATATGTTATTATTTAATAGACGAGAAACATATATAATTGGGAATTACACTAATCTTAATTTAAGGCATAACAATTGGGATTGTGCAATATTATTACATATATATAATTAACATATATTTATTCTGAGATAATCTTTCCAAGTAATTGGCCAGTACAAATATGGTCCAATTAGACCAAGTATTTTAGATACATTTCCTATCTTCACATTATGAAAAAAATCATAATAACTAATTTTCATATAATTTTTTAAGTTTTTGTTTTTTTCCTTAATTGTATATCATTCGGATATACTAATCTAGTTATTTCTAATATGAAATAAGTAAATCACCTAATTTGGTATATTGTGTTAAAAATGGTTTTAACAATCAAATTCTAATTATGTGCTATCCCAAAATAGGTAGAAATCTAAAATTGACTATTATTTTTTCCATTGAGAGTTTTTATTGGTATGAATTTTTGGAAGTTTAGGATTTTGTTTGACTGATTTAGTGATTTACCATGAAACAAAAATATGTTAAGTTGAAAAATTGTATAACAGTTGTAAACACTCTGTTTTTATTAATAAGAAATCTCATAACATTTTTACCAAAATTATCTTACACTCTCCCCAACTCTCTACCGTTATATAATAAATAAATTTCACTTTGCTTTGTCACTTTTGACTTCGTTTCTTTGCTGCTATTCTTTTTTTTTTTTTCAATCAGGATATTCCATTAAAAGATTAAATGTTTCAATACAAGAGAGGCAAATAAACTCTTCCAGGTCTTCAAATGGAAGGTTTAAAACTATAGAAGTAATCAAAGCAACTAATAAAGCACAATAGGATATATCTTCGGAGAGCATAGAGATAATCAACAAGGACAACATTTTCAACTATAGGGTCCAAATGTTTGGCGAGAAAAGCTTCGCATTTTCCGAAGAGAGACCAGAACGATACAGCGTCGAGTAGTCCAATAAAGACTCTCTTATTAGCTGTTTGAAAAGCAAACGTTTGACGAGAAGCATAAAGCGAGAACCGTAGAACGGAAAAAACCCGTACCAGATTTAAGGGATAATCACCAATGCCAAAGAAACGACACATACTCAAGAAGGTAAAGACATCAACCTAAGCAGCGTTTGGTAAACTAAGGCAGTGTACTCTCTTATTAACAGCCTAACCAATCTAATAAGGAGGAAGGAAACTTATACCAGGTTAAAAGGTCCGTGGGCTTGGTATTAATGGGCTTGAAGCCCAGGTTAACAATGAAGCACAACTGGAGTTCGCCCTAGCTGATCTTTCTTCCCGACGCTTACAGCCAAAAGTTGACTGGAGACGGTGGATTCCGGCCAGGAGAGAAAAGAAGGTCGACGATGATACCTGATCATTCCATCGCCTGGAGGATCTTCATGGAACTGGCCCGAGTCTGTTGAAAACCGCCTGGGAGATGAAGATGGCTACCGGTGACAAGCAGCGGCGCCGATGTAAGAAGCGCAGACCGGGTCTAAGGACTCCCGAAGAGGGCTTGCATACGCGGAGAAGTATCTTCGCTGGCTAAGCCAGGATTTAGAACTGAAGCAGAGAGTAACTCTCCTCCGGCGCGTGTTGAACTCCTCATCGGCAAGGATTGCCGTGAGTGACAGTGAAACAGTTTTTCCTCGGCTGAGAGCCGGGAGAGAGGAAGACGTGGCTTGTCCTCGGCGGATTGCCGGGAGAGAATGGAGCTCGGATCTACCTCGGCTTCTTGCCGGGAGAAAGGAAAAAACCGGAGCTTCCTCGATCTCAAGTCGGGAAAGGTTTTCCAACAGGAAAAACGGTACGGTCTTGGATCTGAGAAGCTTAGAGGACAGACTGGAACCTCTTTTGTTAAGAGAAGAAAACTTTGGGTCGTCATCGGGATGAAATCCCGTGAGAGGATTTGGTGAAGCATCTACAAAACGTTGGGAGGTTGCTGCCGCCGGCACACGGAGGACCGGTAAGCAGCAGGGCTCCTTCGAGAGATTTGCTGGCCCAAAACTAGGATCCGAACAGGGAAAAGCAGAGAAAGAAGCAGATAATAAAAGGAACAAGATCGCGGACGGAGCAGAGGTCCTCAGGCGAAGCCGGCGGTGGCCGCCGCCTCTCAAGTCCGGCGGTTTCAAGATGTTGGTCGTCCTCGGTACTCGGGTCTGAGAGAGTTTTTTGTATCTATGCGAACTTTTCCCATTCCGTCATCTTTTTTTTTTTCAAAAATCTACGTCTTCTTGTCAAGTTACTAGCATTTGACTACGTATCACTAACGGATGGACTGTAATAATGATCGAGGTCTTAACTCCACTATTAATTTATAGTGATATTAATTTTATAGAGCGACTTGTTTTAATTGTTAAAATTTTAGAAAAATATGAATTGAGACAATATTATCAGCTCCATAAAGAAACAACTTCTATTCTCAATCCATAAGATAATTGTTAAACATTTGGTTGTTCTCAAAAAGTGAATCTCATATCATATGTCAAGAATTCTCATTAAATGCAGAGCAAAAACAACATCTCAAGGTCGGTTTTCTAAATCAAATTTTTGAAAGTCAAGATGTAATTCAATGATAAATTGAAAGATAGAGTTAACATTAGCCTCATCACCACAATGTGCTAGCTTGCTTAATGACTTTTGCTGTCTTCATAATGCAAAGACTTTTTGACGAGTGGAAACATGAGCTTGAGACTTGACTGGTACACGAGAAACCACAGGCTTCAACAATGCTTTCACTTCCTCCGGTAAATCGAGTTGCTTCCTCACCTCGTTCGCCAATTCAATCACATACTCTTCCTCATGATCTGTTTCACAACATTTCATCATCAAAATCATATACCAAAAGTAGTGATTCTTTAATATAAATCCATTAAGATAGCTCTCTCTCTCTTACCAATGTCGTACATTGCTTTCTCCAGCTTGAAAAGATACTCTCTGTTGTTCCCACATGGTCCAGTAGCTGTAGCGATTTGCCTCGCCATTTCCTCCAATGGAGCCGGGCCTAAATAGTATTTGTTCGACACTTTGTCTGGTGTTGACGTGAAGCTACACGAGGAAACCAAACTGATTTCAACATCGAATTTTCCAAATTAGAACCATTAAATGGTAAAAGATAGATTTTTGATCAAAACATACACAATAACTCCGGTTACATTTGGCATGGAAGTGTCAGTTTCCTGCATCCAAGACCAAAAAAAAAAAAATTCAAATTAAAAAATCAAACTTTCTAAGTTTGGTAAAAGACAACAACAGTAACAATAACAAGTTTCTTACAGTGTAAAACTCGACAAGGGTTTTTGAATCGTATTCACACTCCCTTCGTTCCAAGTACTGCAAGAAAAAAAAAACATGAGCCATCAATAATCAAATCTAACAAAAGAAAAACACACACACACCAATAGAGGAATCTTCTTTTTACCTCCATGGCTAGTTTCTCCTTCTCTGGTCCTCCACGAACACAATAAGCAGCACCCCACTGCCCAAAATCAACAGGCTTTTCAACATCGGATTTCAAATTGCGTTTTTTCATGGACTTATTAAGTATATAGCTTAGCTACTTGTAGAGCCAAATTTGGCAAAGTTTTGATATATTTAGTAAATTTGGCAAAAAGAAAAACGCAATGTATATTAATAACATGAAATTTGTCAAACAACTCGACCCACTTGAAGTTATTTTGCGAAATAAAATTCCACAACTAGGCTATTTACTATATACACTATATTTTCATAAGAACAAAAAATGTAATTGCTTACGCATATAGCTCCAGTGGATTGCTCCAAAGTGCAAGTTCTAGCAGGATGTTCAGGAGTACCTCTGTGATCAATACACGCTACAGAAAGAAAAAAAAAATCGAGAAATTATAAGCAACCAATTCGATTCATTCTTTCAACAAAAAAAAGAACAATGTGTTGTTATTGTACATACCGAGATCGAAGACACGTTTGTAGTCTTTGATATAGCCAATGAGCTTTTCATCAAAATCAAAACCTGGGTTCCAGATTAGAGATCCATATCCAAATACCCACAAAACCATCTTTGATCTTTAGCCTCACGCAACAATCTTTAGAGAGAAAAGTAAGAGATTAGAAAATGGAATGTGATATATTTTTCCAGACTTGAGAGAGAATCGTATTAATATAGGATGTGAACAAGATTTTGGTGTAAAAGTCGAATCCCGAGTTGCTTGGGAGTTAATGGTTGAATCTAGACTGCTTTTTGAGGTTTATGCGTTTTTTACCGTACAATTCCGCATTTAACGCAGATCCTAGTATCACCTAACTTAACTCTAACGTTTCAGTTCTTGTTTTTTAGTTTCTGGTACATTGAATCTAGACACTTTTGTTTTTGGACAAATACACTTTTTTTGGCTATTATTCTAAGCTAATATTGACAGAAATGGTCCAGCATAGCATATGTCTAGTCCAAGCCCACGTTTTTCTCTTTTTATGTGCATTTTTTCCTTTCTCTTTTTGTATTTTCTGCTCACGATTTTCTTTGTGGAAAAAGTCGTATTTTGTCAATTTTATTAATGTTGGATTGAAAAATATTGGATGGTGGATTGGACGAAAATGTAAAGGTGTGGACAAGTGGCACAACTTTTTTTGATTGGGTGCCTAGAGATGTAATGTTGACGATGATTGGCCAATCGAAAGAGGTCGATGTGTATTAGTTGGGTTGTGAGAGATAATTATGAAGGGATTCGTTGGGGAGTCAAATTGATGGCCAAAGTTACAAGTGGGTGTCCTTAGATTAGATGGGTCGCATCTTCTATCTACAAGTTGGGCTTTACTAGGGTTGAATTTATCTCTAATTGTAAGGGTTTTTTTAATGGGTCTTATGTGGATAATAGTTGGACCTTCATAAAAACAATATCTCAAGAATTTACAACGCTTGAAGAGAAGTTCAACCTAATCTATCTATCTTCTAAGATTCGACCAAGGACATCAGATCGCGAATCGAATAGCAAACAAGACCTTACTTTAACATATGATGCTATAATCTCATATTTTGTACTAGCTATTTTGTACCGGATGACTTCTTCCATTTGCAATGGGCTGAAAAGCATGTCGATTTGCCAAATTCGTAATAGAAGGAGTTATTTTGAAATATTATACTAGAATTAGTCTCGTGTTACAATACCGGTTAATATATCTTTTAAAATTCAGAATTATAAATTTATATTTATTCTGAAATCTTATACACGCTAAGATAAGTTTTCGTGAAGATTTTATTATAATGAGGGAATATATTCTTTTGGTAAGATTAAGTAATCATAATCTAGAATATAAAAATTATTGATGACATATAAGGTTTATACTCGTGATCTATAAATCAATAAATAAACAAAATTGTAATCTAGTTTTCCTTATTAGTGGTTAGAATTTAAAATGTGTGTTTTAAGTTTTATTTTGGTTTTTTTTTATTTTTTTAAAAAAGATAAACATGTAATGTAGGTTTTAGGTTTTACAAAATAAAGTCTTTGACAATATTTACATGTTTATTGACATTATCTATTATAAAATCTTTTTTGTAGAAAGATTTTGATTAATTTTAAAAACAAAAAACAGAAATATATTTAAAAATTTATGCACTACATGTTATTTTGAAATTTGTTATTTATTAGAAATGATTTTTCCCCTAAAATCTCGCTAATAATTATAGAAGATTCATTAAGTGGTTTAGGTAAATAAGTAATAGGATATTTAAGGAAATATTGATATTTAAGGATATTTAGGTAAATTTTGATATATTTGATTTAATTTTCTTAAATAATCTTTGATTTTAATTAAATGATCATATAATAACTAATGACTAAAATACCTTTAATGAGTGATTAAAATTTGTTATTTGATGTAATGACAATGTGATGTAAATATTTACATTGTTTAATATTTATTTATAAATGTACTCTCCAAATAATATATAGAGGATGTATACTTGGATGGTGGGCAAGCATCTCATATTATTTAAAAATTTATTTACGGGAATGGGTCGGATTAGAATAATTCGAATTTTGCCATGTATTGGATCTTAGATTTTAGTGAAGCTTATCTTTATACAATCCTAGAATTTTATAGTTTTTTTAAAATTAGTGAAAAATTTAATTATGTATGTTTCTCGTCCATTGAATATTAAAATATTTTGTTAATATTTTTTCAGATATAAAATTTAAGTTTTGAAATCTCAAATATGTTTTTTATAATAATGGGAAATTTTATTTATTCAAACTTAACAAATATATACTAATTAAAGTTGGTTTGTGAATAATGTAAATGTAGAGTTTTAGATATGGAAAATTAAAGTTGGTTTGTGAATAATGTCCTTTACACTTGTCAAAATTTAATTGATTAACTAACATATATCACAAACTTATAAATTTTAGTGAGACTTATCTTTTTGCAAATTTAGAATTTTTCCATTTGTTGAATTTTAGTGAGACTTAGCTTTTTGCAATGCCAATTTTTTTTAATGTTTTACTAAATATTTTAGTGAGACTTATCTTTATGCAAAATTAAATTATATCAAGAAATTAAACATTTGTTGATAACAATTTCTGCATGTGTCAAAGTTTAATTGATTAACTAATTCATATCACAAACAATTAGAATTTTGCCATTTGTTAGATTTTAGTGAGACTTATCTGTATGCAATCCCAGACTTTTATCTTTTTCTTAATATCAAAATTTTAGTTATGTATATTTCTCTTTCATTGAATTTTAAGATAATTTTTTTATTATTTTTCATAAATAAAATCTTATTTTTTGAAATCTCAATTATGTACTTTTTATAATAATGGAAAATTTAAATGACAACAAAATTTGACATATATGATCTCATACCTTTCCATTTGCATACGCATTGAACGTAAGCTCAAGTGTTTCTGCAACTTCATCATGAACACAAGAAACACAAACATAAATATACTCTTTAAAATTTTAGAAAAATGTGAAAGTCTTTAAAGAAGATAGATAATTGTCCCAAACCTCTACAACAAGCATAAGTTTTTGTGTAACAGTGAATCCATGCCCTTTAGGTCATCATCGGTGATTCCCAGACCAAGTATGTGTTTGTAGAATGAAGGCGTGAAACATACTCACAAGCTATGAGTCTACCAACGTTTTTGCCAACTGATGTCACATTCCCAAACAGTTTAAAGTAAGAACAAACAATCGAACAAGAGTAATGAAAAGATCTATACTTTAATGAAAGTAGGGAGACTTTCGAGGAGATCAAGGACTTCTATATAGAAGCTCGACTCAAAGATTAGAACAATCCTCAAGAGAGATGATCCCGGACAATACAAGGTACCATGTTATATATTATTACCATGTGACCGATGAAATTTATAGTAGGGTACTTCGGCATCAGAAAAGGGGTTAGAGCCGATTCCATGGTTGATTTTACAGTTAGAACCTATGCTCATATATTGTTCTTTATCAAGGCCACATGAGAGTTGTTTTGCCTCATGTTTATGGTGCAGATTCTCTAGATTGGTATGTGTTTAGATTATGCACTCAATCTCCCAGCAACTAGGTTCTGGAACAGTAAGTTGTTGTGTTTCTCATGAACCTTGTATGGATTCAGAAGATTGCTTTAGGCATCCCAATCTTTCTAGACAGGGGGATATTTGGTTAGACAACTTTATGCAGAATCATCAATTTGCTATTGCTACATGATGCTTAGAATTAAGTGAAGTTGGCGTGCTTTTTGAGATTTTTCCTGCATTATGCTGCGTTGATGAGTTTGTACATTTGGTGTTCTTGGTTCGTGAAGCTGTTTTCAAGATGTTGTTGGTTTCTCGAGGATTGAGAGTGATATATCATATGATGTTAATGGCTTATATGCCATTGATGTTGCAATAAAGTATTAAATTTTATTTATTGATTAATAAAAAAATATATAAATATTCAAGAGATAAATGGGAAGCACATATAGTTAAAAATTTCACTAATCTTAAACAAAACATAAAAACATGGGATTGCACAAAATAAATTCCAACAAATGGCAAAAAAATCTAATTAATTAGTTTGTGAAACATGTTATTTAATTAATGAAATTTGACATGTGTAAAGAAATTATTTTTAAAAAACTTTTAACTTTTGAACTAAAAACAAACAAACATACAAACTTTTAACTTCTTAACAAAATTTAATTTTCTATTTCTAAAACTCGACTTCTAGATACTTCACACGCAAATTATAATACCACATATTTTACAATTAAATAGATGAAATATTTATTTAATTTAAATTACATAATTAAGATTTCATATTATATAAGATTGTATATATTTTCTGCAAAAAAAAAATCCCTCTAAGTCCACATTTTTTTACCTTTCATCTCCAAAAAATGCAGGTCAATCCCGCGAAGTCAAAAGTAATACGCAATACAACATGTCTTTGTTACCGTATAAAATTTAGATAAATAATAGATCAAATCGAAGCCCTTACAACGAAGAATCTAAGTCTACTTTTTTTTTTGTCAACGATTTATTAAAAACTAAAACGGTTCAGAGATCCAAACCGTCGGAACAATGTTTACATAACAAACCTCCTCTGAAAGGACTCTAGCACTACGATCTAAGTTATATGATTTCGTATTGGAAAGTCGAGGAATTACTTGACAGAGAAAAATCATTAAAAACTCCTTTGAGCTTCTCCACTAAAAGTCCAACTCTACTTTTAGAATTTTAAAATAATTTTATTTTTTGGAAGGTGGTGTGGGAGTGGGAAAAAAGTTTTATTTTTATTTTTGTAACGCGTGAGAACCGAACAAGTATCCACTAAAAAAAAAATTCAAATAGAAACAGTTTTTGTAAGCGTAATTTAGAGAGACGAAGGTGACAAGCTCCAAAACGAGGGACAAATTTATTTGATTAGAGGTGAGTGTGTGAGAGATATTTTATTTTTATTTTTCGTATGTGAGTTTGAGAACCGAATTAAAATCCCGAAAAAATAATACTCCATTAGTTAGGAAAATAGTATGTGGAAACCTAATTTGGAGAGAAAAAAGGATGGCTCCGAGGGACCTATTACTTTGTTTAAAGGTGGGAAATCCAAGTTTTATTAGTATGTTATTTATAATTTTGTAATTTTCTCTTTTTTGTATTCATATTATTCATTTTATATGTGTGCACAAAGGATATAAAATAATATATTATGATATTTTTTTTGTCAAAAAAAAATGTTAGTCATACACAAGCATATGTGGGGAGAGTGAAGATTGTACTACCAACTTTCCAAATCATAATTTTCTGGCTGTAAAAGATATAGTTTCTACGACCAAAGAAAAAACCAAATTATCTTTTGGACTATAAAATTGATTGGTTCAATGGCTCAATGAAAAGTTTTTGTCGTCTATGGCTTCGTCAGCCATTTTTAAATGACTCAGTATTAGTTTAAAAGCACGTTGAACCGCGGGATGTCATTTTCCTGAAGACAAAATTTATTTCGGCAACAGCTTTTACATACATGGAGAAAGTGAGATGTCATGATTGTGGTTGTACATAACTAAAGATGGAACTAAACACAAATTGCAAGAGATACTATTTACAAATTTTTCTGAATTTGTGAAATTTTTAATTTTGCAATGTTCGTTTTGCGAACATGATGCAGTTTAACAAAATAAAATGAACATTCTAAAAACTTGAAGATTAGCACGAATTTAGAAAACAGTGTTTAAATGGTGCAAGATCGATGTTGAAGAAAAAAATAATAATAATGATGAAGAGGTCCCCATACATAACAATAATTAAAATTCACTGTGCTTGAATTTATACCATGATCAAGATGGCGAAGACAAAATATGAAGAGCCCCCATCATTAAATGAAGACATTATTGGCTATGATTAAAACATAGAAGTAAATATTTAAGTTTGTAGTGTATAAGATAAACAAAGTGTATAGAAGCTATGACTTTGACCACACTAGAATCTTTATTACGTACCCAACGCTTGTCAATGCAACGAAGCACATGCATCCATCCACTTAGAACCAAACATATGCATATGTGATTAATGTTGTTGAGCTTCTACTCCACGTATACGATTAATTGTACTACCAGATCATAATATCATTTCAATAACCCCTAACAAAATCTATAGAAACATGTGTAAGGTCATGCAATCACTTTAATATTGGGATATTTGAGTTTATGGTATTGGTAAGGTAGCACTATAAATTGGTTTTGAACAGTGACATACGTTTTTTACCATAATACGGATACAATATATACATTTAAATTATAGCATACGGATTTTGTGTGTGGGATGGAGTGGAACGGAAAATGCAGTTGTCTAAGAGATTAATTTCGGTTCCAACATTTTTTTATTTTTTGTAAATAATCAAAATTGGGCGTAATTATTATACCATTATTACTCACCATCCGAATTTTTTTTGGGTATGCTCTTTCACCTATTTTACTTATTTTACATTTACTTTGATCATTCTACATGATTTGTTTTTTCTTGTCACCATTTAAACCGGTGATTATATGCTCGAAGCTCTTCCTCATTTGTAAATCTGAGCATTCTTATTATAAACGGAAGATAAGAATTTCGTTTTCCTGATTTGTAAATTTTAAAATTCTAATTGTGAACCATATAGATGGGAAATTTCGTACCTAGTTCGATCTCTTTATAAATATTTCATATTTCCAATCAATCAATTCGAGCAAAAGTGTTATTTTTTCTTAAAATATGTAAAAGTACATTATGTGCACCCAATAAGCTAGTAAGTTAGTAACATTACTTTCAATAACTTTTAGCGTTTCGTACATCACATCTAAAACCATTCTTAGAACATTGACTAAATATATTTTTATTTTTTGGCATACAAATGTCATCATTTGTATCAACTCGTAACATTTTAGCCCGACTTTTTATCTTTCTAAGTCACAAATACTTAGATAGCCATTGTCCACACAAAAACCACAAATAATAGTTGGATATAAGATATTTTCAGTTGAGATGTTAAAATGGAGAAATACATTAATTTATCATCAACAAAGAACACCGACAATAACCATAGAGAGAGAGTAAAGATAAGGTAGGTACGAAGAAGTGAACCAGTTTCGCAGAATAGTACTTGATGAAGGTACTCAATAATCCAATTCTTCAATTATTTTAAAACTATAAACCCCACCGTCGTTTTCTTGTTTCCCTCAATTATTTCAAAACGTCTATATATCCTAATTTACTTATGGATCTACTAATCATAATCAATAATAACAAGATCGGAACAAAGAAACAATGTTGGTTGGATACATTTATAGAAAAGGCATAATAAACTAGACTGAATTTTAGTTAGTATGAGTTTTGATCCATTTCTTTAACAAAAAAAAAAAGAGTTTTGATGCATTAAACTCGGAATGTAAAATTAACAATACTAAAATTTGGAAAATAAATTGAAACCAAGATGAATCTATAAATGATCCACCTACTACAGTGTATTATTCTGAGTTAAGTTAATCAAACAAAGTATAAAACAACCAATAACATCGTCAATTAAATCGAATGTTTGGATCACACTAAGACAAAAGAGTAGATCAAATCTTTAAAAATAATTAGAAAATTAAGACATAAAAAAAAAAAAAAACATGATAAAATGGATACAAAAGACATAGCTAGATCTCGAGACTACTAACCAAATTCTTCTGCAACATTGAGTTCTTGCAATGAGCAATAGCTCCTTGAATAGCACTTTGTAACTCTTCCATTGAAGAAGACATACTGTTGTTGTTGCTGCTGCTGCTGCTACAACTACCTCCTTGATGTACTGGAAAACCGCCACGTGTCAGTACGCCGGAGTGACTCGGAGATGACCTCATCGACGATGGACAACTCGCCGCGCATCGTCCTCGTTTTGTGTATTTCATTAGGTTTCCGGAGAAAGAGATCGATAAACCACCACCGGAGGAGACAACTGTTGGAGCAGCGGTGGAAGTGACAGTGGTGGTAGTAGCGGTGGCTCCACGGATGTTGTTGCCGGAATCTTTGAGAGATAATAAAGATGACTCTGTTTTTATAACGGTGGAGCTCTGTTTTTGAGAGAACTTGTCGTATAAAGGTTTGACTTTTTTCATGTATTTGCGTATAACTTCTTTCGCGGTGGAGCTCATTCGCTTAACTGAAGATGGAGCTGCGGCGGCTGATGTGGGGGCTGCGGCGGAGGATGAGTGGTGAAGATTGGTTTTGGAATCTTTCTTGAAAACAGAGGAGAATCTAGAGAGAGAGAAACCACCACCGGAAGATTTGTTCTTTGGGGGTTTAAAGAAGAAATCTTCATCGTCAGTTACAGAGCTAGGACGAGAAGAGTCACAGCAATCAAGCGGAGGAGGGTGGAGGAGAGGGAAAGAAGCGGTGGAATCAGTGGAGGAGTTAGATTCAGTGGAGTCACGTGCAGCGGAGGTTGCGGCTGAGGAGGAGGAGGAAGAAGTGTACTCTGAGGAAGAAGAGGAACAGAGTGTACGGACGAGAGAGAGACGAGGAGAGAGTTGAAGTGGGAGAAGCTGACCTTTGTAGAAGAGCTCATCGGCGGGACAAAGCGAAGAAGAAGCTTTTCGCGGCGAGATTGAGATGTTGAATTCGAATTCCGATGAAGATGACGACGGAGATGAGTGAGATCGCGGTGGTGAGTGACGTGGACGTGGTGGATGACGTCTCATTGTGCTCTTATCTCTCTCTACTTACTCTTTTGTATGAGTCTTTTGGCTTCTATGTAAATAATAGAATGCTGCATTGTTTTTAATTTAATATTATATTTATGTTTATTAATGAGGCTACTCTGCAGTGCAGTTGATATCATAAGAAAAGGCCACGATGATCGCCAGATTGAAGCTGTAGTCACATGCAATGCAATTAAATAGTGTTAAATGGAGCGTAGGATTAGAGACTTGTTTACTGACGTTAGTTAACTATAATTATTATAATCAGTTTGTAGGAGTGAGGAGTGAGCAAAGCTAGTTTTGTCTTGTGGTCCGATCCCTGTTCATTCCGGAAATTATGGTACCCCTAGTTTTGTTGCAGGTTCCATATCATTGACTTGAACAACTCTAGTTCTCTTTTAAAACCCATTAAAAAAGGGGGGAAATGTTCATTAAATGTCCAACTTTCTTAATTTGGGTGATTTTAATCCTCAACTTAATCTACAATGAAATATATAGTGTACTTTTGTTGATTTTCCTATTTAATAATCAATTTTTGTTAACTTTGTCATTTCAATCACATAATGTCACGATAAAATAGACTTACGTTTTGGAAACTCAAATTGGAATAAAAATTTAATGGAAAAAAATGCATTTAATAGTCATTTTCGAAGTGTTTTTTAAACCTTTTAAACTCATACTACTTTATATTTTAGAAATCTGGATGCATGTATAGTTTTTAAACTCACTCATGTGCACGAGATCATGTCACATTTGATTCTAACAACGCAAACCAAGTGAGTTATTGCTTCACAAAAGCGTTTTTGGATGGGGTGAAAATTTAAAACTGTTTTTTGAATCTTCTAAACCCATACGACTTTCGTTTGGGTTTCCGAAACGCAAGCTTTTTTTTGTGGCAATATCAATTACGACATGATCAAAATGGTAAAATCAACGAATGTTAAGTATTAAGTCGGAAAGTCAACAAAAGTACACTAAGGAGGTGTTATTGGTTTAGTGATTTAAGTAGAATCTTAGGGGGTGTTATTGTTTTAGTGATTTTTAAAGAGTTATAAGTTTTAAAAAGTTTAATGTTATTCAATCTTAACTTTTAAAAACTCTATTAAAATCTTATGTTATTGGTTTATGATTTATAAAAAGTTGTTTAGAAACATTAAAAGTCATGCGTTATTGAATTGATGATTTTAAAAAGTCATTAAAACTTATCCGTTATTGGATTAAAAAGATTTTAACCAACTTTCAGATTATATTAAAGTTTAGTGTTATTGGTTTATTGATTTTAAAATTTTTTGTTCATATGAAACAACTTTTAAAAACTTTCAAAATAATAGATGTTAAACTGAGATTGTCAAAGTTATGTTTTTCTAAATACTATGAAAATCTCTGAGAATATGAGAAAATTATATAAACTCTCTAACAATTCCTTAAATTCTACAGTTATCATAATCATTAAGATTCTACTTAAATCACTAAATCAATAACACCCCCTTAATGATATGATAACTGTAGAATTTAAGGAATTGTTAGAGAGTTTATATAATTTTCTCATATTCTCAGAGATTTTCATAGTATTTAGAAAAACATAACTTTGAGAATCTCACTTTAACATCTATTATTTTGAAAGTTTTTAAAAGTTGTTTCACATGAACAAAAAATTTTAAAATCAATAAACCAATAACACTAAACTTTAATATAATCTGAAAGTTGGTTAAAATCTTTTTAATCCAATAACGGATAAGTTTTAATGACTTTTTAAAATCATCAATTCAATAACGCATGACTTTTAATGTCTCTAAACAACTTTTTATAAATCATAAACTAATAACATAAGATTTTAATAGAGTTTTTAAAAGTTAAGATTGAATAACATTAAACTTCTTAAAACTTATAACTCTTTAAAAATCACTAAAACAATAACACCCCCTAAATTGAGAATTTAAATCACCCAAATTAAAAAAATTAGACATTTAATAAGCCTTTTCCAAAAAAAAACACTAGTTCTCCTTTTTACTTAAAAAAATATAATTTGTTTTAATTTAATACGTGATTATCAATCCAATTTAACAAAAATTGTACTAGCTAATTTGTTTTTTTAGTCTTTGATAATCGGTTGTATATCATTTTCAAATTTTTAATATCCTATTTTTTGTATTTACTTAAATTTTTTTTCTTAATTATGTTTATTTATTTTATTTTCTCATGTTTATTTTTTGCTTTTTGAAAACATAATAAATTGATTTGGAAACCAAAATTTTAGTAGCTATATTTTTGTGGAAGGAGAGAAAGTGGTAGAGAGAAGACGGTTAATTGAAGCAAATGGCTGAAAACAAATATGATTCGTTACACATGGTTTTTATAGTGTTTGAGAGAATCCTTGTGAGTGGGTCTCTCTATCCATTGGAGGACAATTTTTCTGCAAATAAGAAATAAACATGCAATAGTCTTGGAACATCAATATGATGTTTTTAGGATTCTTCGATGTTCAAATCTATATTTATATAGTATAATTTGATTAGAAGAAATGATTGAAAATAGAGGAAGAAATATATGGTAAAGATACGTAAGGTCTTCTCAAGGAGAGATCCACGTTGTCTTTTGCCATTTGATGAGTTATTTTTCTGGTGGTGAGAGATACAATGTATTTTCGTTAAAACTAGGAGGAGTATTTTTATTTAAAGAGAAGTCATGAGTTAATTGTTTAGGTCAATCATAATTCCTCTTTTGATGAGAGTACATATATAAGGTTTTATAGAAAATATTTGTCTCATATTATTATATCGAATATAACGAAAGATTCGTCGGATTGGCCGGTATTTAGACAGTATGGAATTAACATCTAATGAAAATTTAAACATTTTCAATAAATATTTTTTTGGTACAATGTGCCTTTGTTATGAATCAGAAGGAAAAGTATACAACAGTAGTAACTAATAATACTATTTAGAAGATTGATGTTTCACTTTAATATGGACCAATAATGTATTTTGGTAGGAAATGGTGATATAAGTATGATAATATAATATAACTATAGGAATAGTGATTCTATCACGTGACGCTAACGCCATGGGTGGCGATTGCTCTCGTCCCATCTTCGTTCCTTTGTTTTTGTTTCTTTTTTTTTTTTTTAACTCAGCATCTCTTTCATTAGAAAAGTTCAGATACAAAAGTGTACCACTTACAAAGCAGATCGTTAGCGCGTATCGGTTTCAGCGGTGGAGTAACCAAGAAGGAACATTGTTATCCAATATTGCAAAATACATGGGGCATAATTTGATAACTCTTGCAATTGCATCTGCGCACGTATTAGCACCTCTATTTGCAAAACCAAAAGTGTAACCTCGTCTTTCCTGCTGGACCTTCGCCTCCAAGATAGTTTGCCGGAGACAGTGCCAGTCCTTTGGTCTGGTTAACGCCTTGATCAAAGATTGACAATCACTCTCTATGATTACCTCATTTAAGCTGGAGGTTGTTTAGACATGATAAAGCCCAGTGAGAGCTTCCCTGTAAAGGGAGGTTAGCTTTGGGTAGATTTTGCTCAATCCATTTGACAATGCCTGCACTATCCCGGAGAATCCAACCGACACCACAAGTTTTATCATTAACATTCCAGGATGCATCAATATTGCATTTATACTTGCCAACAGGAGGTGGTGTCCACTTAGATGTTCTCCGTGGTGCCTGAACATAGGTTGGTCTTCTTGCTTCCTCTTTCTTATTTGCCTCAAGCCATTCGCTGGCATCATCCGCTGCTTGTTTGATAAGCATGAGGGGATTTGAGTCTAAATTAGAGAAAACGAGGTCATTCCGAGATTTCCAGAGCCTCCATAGAATCCATGGCCATATTTTCTCATTCTCTACCCTTTCCTTGTTCTTTTCCTCTCTTGACTGTAAGCATATAGCAAGGTTGGAGTATATAGAGGAGTGAGGGTAAGGATGGTAATACTTTCCAAAGGGTGAAGATGCCCATACCACTCTAGCATAGGGGCATGTGAAGAGTAAATGATTGACATCTTCAATGTCTCCACAACGTGAACATTCATTTGTTTTTGTGAGCTTCTTTTTTTCCATATTCTGTGCCACAGCTATGCTATTAGATAAAACTCTCCATATGAAATTTTTAATCTTAGGAGACGTGAGGGTTGTTCAAGCTTGGCTGTATAGGGGGGATAATGATGGACCCTCTCGATTGGTACTAGGCTGAGAATCTTTAATGTGTTGGCACCAGTACCAGTATCCTGACTTTACCGTATAGTTCCCATCATTATTATGGATCCAAGAATACTGCTTCTCGGAGTCGCAACTGCCAGGCTTGATTTCTAGAATCTTGGGTACATCTTCTTTCACAAACATGTAGTTCAATGCGTTAATCCTCCATTCATCTGAGTTTGGCTCCTTTATGTAATTGATATTAAAAGATTCTGGATCAAAGTTATTTCTCAGATTAGGAGGTCTTGGCAGAGGGTCCACAATCCATGGGTCAGATAGCCAGTCCATATGTTGCCCGTTACCAATCTCTTTTTTCATGCCTTTACTCATCAAGGCTTGAGCTGCCCGAATACTTCGCCAGGCATAAGAGGGGCGATTTCCCAGTTTGGCTTGAAGGACTGAGGAATTGGGGAAATACCGGTATTTGTATATTCTGGCTAATAGAGAATGGGGTTCGACGCTCATCCTCCACAGCTGTTTACCCAATAAAGCAAGGTTAAAACCCTCCAAGTCCCTGAATCCCATGCCACCATCGTTTTTGGATTTGCATAGGTTGTTCCAACTTTTCCAGTGTATCCCTTTCCCTGATTCCTGATTTTTCCACCAGAAAGAGGAGATGAGTCTGATAATTATGTTCAGTAAAGTCTTAGGGATGAGGAAACAGGACATTGAGTATGTAGGAAGAGCCATTGCCACTGCTTTGATTAAGACTTCCTTGCCACTCTGTGATAGGAACTTAGATTTCCAAGAAGTGATCGAACTTGCTACCTTCTCCTCCAGGAATTTGAGGGTGTGGATTTTGGAGCCTATAAAAGTTTCCGGTAGACCTAAGTATATCCCCTTCCCTCCAATATTTGCGATATTCAGAGTATCCTTCACTGCCCGCCGAGCATCAGGGTCTACATGAGCACCAAAAGTGATACTTGATTTTTGAAGATTAACCATCTGACCTGATATCTGGGAGTATTCTGTGAGGATCTGCTTAACCACTTCGGCTTCGTCTTTAGAAGCTTTGCAGAAGAAAATGCTATCATCAGCAAAAAGCAAGTGGCTGATAGATGGAGCATTTTGTGCTATAGTTATGCCTGTGAGTTATTTAGCATTCTCCGCATTCCTGAATCCATTGGCCAAAACGTCAGCACATAAAATAAAGATGAAGGGAGAGAGAGGGTCTCCCTGTTTGATGCCTCTTGAAGGTGATATGTTGCCATATGGTTGTCCGTTGATCAGAACAGAGAAGTTGACTGTTGTGATGCAGGCCATAACCAACTTGATCCAAGACTCTGAGAAGCCAAATTTTCTCATTACTTCTTCAATGAATATCCATTCCAGCCTATCAAATGCCTTGGTCATGTCTGTTTTAATGGCCATTTGCTCTTTTGATATAGATCCTTTTGTTTTGAGAGCGTGAAGCATCTCATGAGCAACTAGAATGTTGTCGGAGATTAGACGCCCCTGAATGAAAGCAGCTTGAGTCTCTGATATAATATTGGGCAGAATACCCTTTAACCGTGAGGATAAAACTTTGGCAATAACTTTATATGCAAAGTTGCAGAGGCTTATGGGACGATAGTCTTTCAGTGTAGGGGCTGGCTTTTTCTTTGCGATTAAACAAAGATTCTTGATAGTAAAGATTCTCTTATCAGTTTTGTATTATTATATTCTTTTTTTTTGGTCCACATATTATTATATTCTCTATTACTTCTTAATTACGCCGTTTATTTTGTATGGGTTGAATCATTTTCTTATTTGTAAACAACTACTTGAATATATATATATATATGTATATATATGTGGTGTTGGAGCCATTTTGTTCCAGCCGCTAATTACCTGGTCGATTAATAAGATCCACTGTAAAGTCTATTATTAGTTTAAAATACTAGACATTTGATCTCCTTTGTCTACATATTGATAAATAGTAATATTTATGCCTATACGTAAAATGTTTTGTGTAGTTGGAGCCAGTGATAAGAAAAGCTGATAACTTATAAAATTGGCATTGTTCTTGTTGTAAGAAATTCGACTGATACAATATTTGGAGAGGGGCACATAGTTTAAATCATACTAGGTGTTGTTTTACACTGTACGTGGATAGAGTATTTAAAAAATCGCTCAATATAGTTTTATTCGACATCATTTAAAATATAAAAGTTAAAAGATGGTTAATAATTTATGAGCTAATTTTTTTTTTTGCGGGTTAGCACCCCACCTCAAAAAAATGCACCGAAATATCCTAACCCCAAATTAACCCGCTATATAACCCTTCCGTCATATCGACGTTATGTTTTTTACGGATTGCAAAACGCACCGTATTATAGTACTAATACAATAAAAGAATCTTTGCCTTAAAAAAGTTAAAAAATTCTCACCAAAAAAACTCATAACTTTCCAAAATCAACATTACACCCCTTAGAACTCATCTTCTTCCTTCCTCGTTCGTATGATAGATTAAAAATTTTAGTTTTTTGTCTTGTCTGGGCAATAATGCCTAGAGAAGAGTTTAAAGATTTGATTTAAATACTCTTTTCTGATTTTGTTGTCGTTTTGGTTAGAAAAGCTTAATTACGATGCAAAGAATATAATAAACCGATTGATTCAATTGGAGCTGTTAAACACTTAAATCAAACATACTAACGGCGACAGTGGTGGGGTGCTCGCGGCGAATATGTGAGCGGCGAATTCGGCCGCGTTTACAAGGCGGTGTTACCGAGCGACGAAATTACGGTGGCTGTTAAATGCTTGGCAGAAAAGAAAAGATAGCAATTCGAGAAAACTTTCGCGGCGGAGCTTGTTGCTCTGGCTCAGCTCCGGCATCGAAATCTTGAGAAACTGAGAGTTTGGTGTCTACATGAAGACGAGTTGCTTCTTGTTTACGATTATATGCCGTATCGGAGCTTAGACCGTGTGCTTTTCCAACGATCGGAGATGAACTCCGATTTTAAACCGTTGGATTGAGATCAGAGAGGTAAAATCGTCAGAGGACTCGCCGCCGCGTTGTTCTATCTCCACGAGCAGTTAGAGACTCAGATTATTCACATAGATGTAAAGACGACAACTTGATGTTGGATTCTGAGCTCAATGCTAAATTGATTTTTTCTAACTCGATTTTGCCTCAAATTGAATAGAACCTAAATTATAACTGTTTAATACATTCATGTCGTTTTGTATTCACAAAAACAACAAAACTTTCGCCAAACATTATGTCGTTTTATTGCATTAAACATACGTTACATAGTGCCACATCATCGGTATACGGAGGGGTTATATAGCGGATTAATTTGGAGTTAGGACATTTTGGTGCATTTTTTGAGGTATGGTGCTGACACGCAAAAAAAATTAAGTTGGAGGGTTTCGTTGCATTAATCCCTTTATTTAATATCTATTTTGTTATTAATGACTTTATATAATTTGGTTATTGTAATACTTCATTTTAAAAGTATTTGATATCATACAACGGTTATGAATATTATGAAATTAAAGTATATTTTAAATTTAAAATTATTTTTGTTTTTCTCAATGAGATTCTTCTTGATTCATCAACGTTCTTTAAACATTCATTAAATAGTGGTGTAGTGTGTTCTAACTAGTCCTGGGATGCGGACTACCCCACCCTGCATAGCCCGCTAACCCGCAAGTATAGCTTAAATTTTTAATACCCGAACCCGCTCTGCCTAATAAGTGGACTTTTATTTTAGACCCGCGACTGCCCCGCCAAAACACCGCGGGCCCACCGATAATCCGCACACCAAAAAATGAGCTGCCTGCTAAAAAACCGCAACCCGCTAACCCGCAAAAAAAACCGCATTGCATATACATTATACAAAACACAAAGACTGATTTGTAACAGAAAGTTATACACATCCAATCAAAGTCCAAATACATAAAAGTCTTACATAAACCATCAAGTCTTACACAAATACATAATATTCTAAGAAGTCCAAATTCATCAATCACCATTCACCAACAATCAGAGAATGAAAACTTAAAACGTTGATGAATCCACCATAGAATCTATCACACAATCATGAGATCCATCACCAAGACTTAGTCCTTCAAGTTCTGTCTCTAAAGCTAAAAAAAATCAAAATCAAAAATTAGAATCCATAAATGAAGAAACTGAAACAAAAATCATAAATCAAAAATCATAAACGAAGAAACATAAATCAGAATTCAAATATGAAGAACTTACCACTGTCATATGATATGAACCCCCGCAGCTAATTTCGAGTACAAATCAAAGCTTGGACATTTTTTGGAAGCAAACAACTTCTGTATTTGCTTAGAACCCGAGAACCAATAGTAAATGAAGACTCAGCAGCTACCGTAGTGATATGTATACTCAAAAGATCACATGCCATGAGTGATAACTCTCCAAAGCGTAGTGAATTGTCCTTCCAATAATCCAATATATTTAAGCTTGCAAACATTTTCATGTCTATTGTTGGTTCATCCAAATACATGTCTAAAGCTGATTTTCCACTAGCACACACATTTGTTTTCCGAAAATTGTGGAAGTTCTACATGATTAAAACTCTCATTAGTCATAAAATGAAACATATCAAAGAGAGATGAAATACAAGAGAGATGTGACTTACATCGTAGTTGATGATATTCTTTCCATGTCTACGAACCCCATCCTCTTGATTCTGATCTCCTTGAAGTGATGAACTGCTCCCACTAGATGGCTCTATACTGCTCTTATAAGCCTCAAAGAGCTGACTCATTTTAACCCTCATTTTTTTTTTCACATGTTGCCTCGGATAAATTGGAGAAACAATAATCCAAAAGAGTCATCTTAAATCTCGAATCAAGAATAGCAGCCATAGCAAGAATATCAAAATATTCATGCTAATACTTATCAAATTGCAATTTCATAGCCTCTACCATCTCAGCTATGACAGGGTTTGAACTATTGTCATGCACTTGCAACGAATTCTTAGTCTTATAAACTTGCAGGAAATACAAGTTTGATGTAGGATATGTAGAACCTGAGAACAAATTGGTTATCTCATCAAAGGGTTGTAGCAATTCAGAAATTTCAATCCCTAGATCCCATTCTTCATCTGTTGGAAGAAGTGTGTAGTTAGGGTCCATACCTTGAAAAAATTCAAAAGTTTCACGGTAGAGGATGACTCTATCAAGCATTTTGAAAGTTGAATTCCATCTTGTATGGACATCCAATGACAGACCAACTTTGATCTTAAGACCCACATAGTTTACACAACTACTAAACAACTTCCTACGCGCTTCTGAAGCTTGAACATACTTGATACTCTCTGTGATTTTATGTAGTGATGTCCCAATCACTTTCAACCCCTTTTGAACAATCAGATTAAGGATGTGGGCAGCACATCTTATATGAAAAAACTATCCCTTGCACAACAAATTATCTTCTAGACACAGCTGCCTCATTAGGATGTTTACCATTGAATCATTGTTGCTAGTATTATCTAGGGTAATAGAGAAGACTTTTTTTCTCAATTCCCCATTCTTTCCACAGCTCAAGCATATTCATAGCTAAATCCATACCCATACGAGGAGGAGGTATAACACAAAATGAAAGAATCCTAATAACCTATTCTTTAACTTCCAATCTCTACCTATGTAATGTGCTGTCAAGCACATATACCCCTCCACAGTTATGATAGTCCATAAATCAGAGGTAAAACAAATCCTACCGGTAATTTCAGACAATTCTAGCTTCAACCTTTCCTTTTCAATCTCATACAACTTGTAGATATCCGATGCCACTGTTTTTCTACATTTATGTTGCATATCAGGATTCAAATACTTTCACAACATCCTAATTCTACTGTATTCAACAAAGGAGAATGGTAAATCATGCTCAATTATACACCTTGATAGCATATCACGGAAGACACTCTGATCAATCTTTTTTGTTTACAGTCTCCCCTCACCACTAACCATCATAGCACCAACATCCCCATTTCTAGGTGTTCTAAGTCAAACTTGTGAGTGACGACCATAACTAGTGGTTCCTTGCTTCTGTGAATTATATGCATAATCTTTCTTACAATGATTACATTGAGCTCTAAGTTTATGCTTTCCATTACTAACCTTTGTGATGACTGTGACATTTTCCCATACCGATGAAGTCTTTCTTTTTTGCCTTTTCCTTTTACCATCTATGTCTGGACAATCATCTTCACAATCTGGTGGTAAGGTGGACCCTTGGGTAGGAGGATTCTGATCGCTGGATTTATTTGCATCTGGCTCCTTTCCTTTGTCGGATTCAACCTCTACTGACTCCATTTACAAAACCTTAAACATATCACAACACAAACCAGAGTTAGTAAATTGGACTGTTAAGTGTTAACCCAAGACCATAAAACACAATGTATTTCTAAGACTCTAACTAGGACATCCAATGTTTCATGTAAAAAAATGTTGGTATAGAATGAAAGAGTGTGGTAGAAGAGCTCAACGTTAAACAAAATCTCATATTCAACATCTCAGATTGGAAAATCCACTTCACCGATCCTCTTCTATTTTTTTGAATCAATAATTCAACAATAAAAACAATGAAAAAGAAACCTCACTCTTAATTCTTTATTTACTGTTTCCATCTAGCTAATAAGTAATAACTAAACCGGTCACCAAAGCACAAAGTTTTCCAATCAAAGAGAGGGAGAAGGAACATACTTGATCTAGATCAAATTCCAAGAAATGTCGCAGCCAAACAGAACCTGCAACAAAAAATGCAAAAAAACACAAGAATAAATCAACTCTAGAAAACATTTACATATAATTTTAGCAGTTTTAAAAGTAATATATAGAGAAACTGTTATAATTTAGCTAGAACATGTCATTAGATAACTAGGAGGTACTACAAAAGAAACTAAGAAACACAAAAGAAACTAAGAAACACAAACATAGTCAATCACTCAATCCCCTGACTCTCTAAATATTACCCATTACAAAAGACAAAGGTAATATTCTAATGCTGCTTGTGTTTAGTGTTCATCTTTCTTCTTCATAATTTTTAAACAAAAGCATCTCATAAAAAGTCAATCTTCAAACTGTACAACGAGGAAACAAAAAATTAGACAAAATTCTTCACCAAAACCGCAAAGCTAATGCAATAGAAGTAATCATTCAAGTTTACAACCATACCCAGATGGAGAAAAGTAGAAACGATGAAAAACCCAGAAACATTGAAGCATATATACCCAGAATTAATTAAAAAGTTGAAAGTGAATCAATGACTAGAGAAAGCTACAAGTTCGATACAATGATTATACAAAATCTAGTTAAAAATATGCGACATCATTCGTTCTCAAACTACTCAGAATCTAAACAACATACAAACCTTGAGTAGTCGACGGGGAAGCTTCTCGTGCCTTCGAAGAGATTTCGCTAGAAATAGAAGAATTTTTTTTCGGATTTGAGAGAGAACTGAGAGTCTGAGAGGCTGAGAGCGAACAAAGAGAAGAAATTAGGGTTTCATGTTTTGAAGAAGCCCAATAGAAGAAGCTGAGGCCCATGAAGATTAGGATTCCTTAGTTTATTGCGGGTAACAGCATAACCCGCGAGGCTCGCCCGCGTAACCCGCCAAAATTATTGACCCGCCTTGCTAGACCCGCGAATAAGTGGTCTTCTATATGCATACCCGAACCCGCCCCGCAGCGGGTAAAAACCTGGCGGGCCCGCAGATGCAGGTCAATAATCTCAGCTCTAGTTCTAACCTCTTGAGTTCATCAAACTATTGTCTAGTTAGATGATGGTTTAATGAGTTTAAATTATTTGACCAAAAAAAGAAATGAGTTTAAATTTTGGATCAATAATGTATTCCAGTTTTTTTTTAAAATAAAATAATGTATTTTAGTTTTACATAAGTCAGATTTATGCTGGTTCATAGAAGACTTAGACAAGTATAGCTGTGAGCCAAAATGGGATTTTGGGCTTCCTTTGATTAGGCTATATTAGTTCCCTTATACTTGCGTTTCAGAAACATAGGGATCATAAACTCAAGCTGCTTTTGTTCAAGGGAGCCTGATTTCTGATAACATCCTGGTAGCACATGAGATGCCGCATGCTCTTAAAACAAAAGGATCCATATCTTAAAACTGATATGACAAAAGCATTTGATAGGCTAGAATGAGCTTTTATTGAGGAGGCTATGAAGAGATTAGGATTCTCAGAAGGGTGGATCAGTATTATCATGACTTGCATTACAATTGTAACTTTTTCAGTGTTGATCAATGGTCAGCCTTATGGAACCATATCTCCAAGTAGAGGAATTAAGCAAGGGGATTTACTTTCTCCCTTCATCTTTCATTATGTGTGTTGAAGTGCTAGCAAATGGTTTCAAGAATGCAGAGAATGAAGGCAAATTGAGTGGGATCAAAGTGTTGCAGCAGCCCCATCAGTTAGTCATCGTCTGTTTGCTGATGATAACATCTTTTTCTGCAAACCCACAAATGAGGAGACCTTAGTGGTCTCTGATATTTTAAAGGAGTACTCCATCATCTCTGGGCAGGCAGTGAACTTAGACAAGTCATCCATCACTTTTGGGTTTCATATTCTAGCAGAAAAGAAGCAGGAGGTGAGGAATATACTTCACATTCATAAAGATGGAGGACATGGTATCTACTTAGGACTTCTAGAGGCTTTTATTGATTCTAAGGTTCAAACTCTTAAGTTCTTTGAAGAGAAAGTTGCTAAACCTGTTAGCTCCTGAAAACAAACTTTCTATCTCAAGGAGGCAAAGAAGTACTAATCAAAGCGGTTGCAATGGCCTTGCCAACATACTCCATGTCTTGTTTTTTGTTACCAAAGACCCTTCTGAGGACAATCATTCAGATAATTTCCACTTTTTTGTGAAAAAATCAAGCATCCGGGAAAGGAATACATTGGAACAGTTGGAATAAGTTGTGTAAGTCAAAACAAGATGGAGGCATGGGGTTTAGGGACCTGGAAGGATTCAACTTGGCCTTGCTTGGTAAGCACATTTGGAGATTAAGCTCAGACCAATCTCTCTACTAAGTAGAATCTACAAGAGCAGGTATTATCCAAAGTCTTCAGTTTTGCACTAGACTAGGGAACATGCCTTCATTTGCATGGAGGGGCATAAGAGCAGCCCAACTTTTAATAAGCAAAGGTACGAAAAAGAGGTTGGAAATGGGCAGAATGTGGATTGGTTGCAGATCCTTGGATTCTAGATCCATTACCTAGACCCCCAATTCTTAAAGATGGTATTGATCCTCAAGATTTTAATATCAGCTGCCTAAAAAAACCAAACTCAGATGAATGGCAAGTGGGAAGGCTCAAGGAATTTTTTGATACTGCAGAAGTGGGAAACATTCTCTTAATTAAGCTTGGTAATCTAGAATCAAATCAGAGGTTCAATTGGATTCATAATAAGAATGGGTTATATACGGTTAAATCAGGGTACTGGTGTTGGTCCCAGTTTATTCAAGATCAACAAAAGCAACAGAAAGGTGAAGGTCTTAATCTATCCTCTCTTTACAGTCAAGCCTAGGAAATCAAGACTGCACCAAAGATAAAAAAAAACTTCATCTGGAGAGCTTTATCTAATAGCTTATCATCTGGGAAAAATATGAAGAACAAGAGGATGACAAAGGTTGCAGATTATCCAACGTGTGGAGCAGTGGAAGATGTAAATCACGTTTTATACTCTTGCCCTTACGCAAGGCTAATATGGGCTCTCTCACCCCTGGGCAGACATTTTTATCCAGTACCTGAGCCTTCTGTCTACTATTGCAGCTTGTATGTTTAGACAGAAGGATAATACCATTGAGAGGCAATGTGTTGAAAGATTGTGGCCATGGATCCTTTGGAGGATATGGAAAGCTAGGAACGACCTCCTTTTCTCAAACAAGACCTCAGATTCGCAAGAGCTCCTTAAAAGAGCTGAGGAAGATGCCACTGAATGGCATGAGGCAAATAAGAAAGCAGAAGGGAGACCTCAAACATATATTGAAGTGCAACATAGATGCGGCTTGGAGAAAATATGAACAAACATGTGGAGTTGGGTGGATTCTCAGGGACAGTGCAGACACAATTCGTTGGATAAGTGCCAAATCTTATCCTCAGCTTCTTTCCCCAGTCCAGGCAGAAGCTACAACACTTACCTGGGCCTTGTCTTGCATTCACAGCCTTCAACTTAATGAGGTAATCTTTGAGACTGATTGTGGAACATTGATTAAGGCGATAGAATATCCCAAGGATTAGTTTTGTCTTAGTCAAACTACTTCTGAGGTTAGGAGGCATAAAAAACAAAGAGGTCACTCTTTTGGGTTTAGTAAGAGGGAAGCAAATACATGCGCGGATTCGATTGCAAAAGTCATCAAATTATGTCCTATGTATTTCGCAGTTTTGGATAACACAATACCATTTTGGTTACTCCACATTGTGGAAACTGATAGGCCTAGATTGACATAAGTGACTATAATGTAAGATGTGGTCTGCATTGTATGTTTTGGAACTTTTCTAATGAATGAGATGAAGAGTTAAAAAAAAAAAGACTTGTGTTTCTCTTCTTCCTTTCATATTCAATTAACAATCTCATCTATAATCCACTAAATAGTTTTTTTTCATTGTTGAATGCATGGTCATGTCGTACTGGCATATCTGATCCCACTATGCATTCACAGTCCAAAAATATAAATGCCAATCTGGTTAGCTTACTAAATGATACCACAACTATCGGTAACTTGTTGGTTTCATAATTTTCTGAAAACATCCATTTTGTTTTATGCCCGCGGTAACTAGAGCTGTGAGGTGGGTTTTACTTTTTACTTATAGAGAAATTGTCATGTAGGTGTAGGTATGGGTGATAACATGCTTTAAGTCCATTCAAAAATCCAATGAATGAACTACTCGATGACTACATTCATTATGGAAAAGATTAGTCGGTGGTAAAAATTTAGATCACTTCTGATTATAAAATGTCCTAGAGTAAGTGACAACCCATATGTAATGGCTTTAGGCCCCATCTATTATACAAAATTAAGGCCCAACTTTAATTTTAATTAATAACATGAATAATGGTTTGGGAATTAAATGAAATGAGCATTAATTTTTTTTATAGCTTTTTAAAAATAAAAAATTGAAACTTTTCTTCATTATTAGTTAATTTATTGTTTTTTCATTTGATTTCTATTTTTTAATTAATCTAATGTGTGGTGATTTCTTTTATATAATAAAAAGGGTTACAAAGTTTGTAAACTGCCTATGGCCCCCAAATATTTAAGCACGGCCATGGCGATAACCCTCAACCATTTTTTTCTCACCAAAACTCAGTATTGTTGCTACTATATATTATACAACTGGCACTACCTGAGATACTGTAGATTTGATTTCATATTTCGATGAATACAAACTAAACTATCGCTTGTGTATATAATGTATGTTTGTTTTGGTCTATTCTTCTTATAGATGAATAAGATGATATTTGTCAAATGGGGATTTACTAACCCATGCAAAAGTTGATCGCCAATGTTTATGGCTCTAGTGTTAGTGCGAGAGTCTTTGTCTTCAATGTGTAAGTTCATTACTCGCTTCTGTCTCGGTTAATGCATTTTCTATATTCCGAAAATTTCTGTTTGAAGAATTCTTTTTTGAATAAAAAATACATGCACATAAATTAGGGTCTATATTTCTTAAAAAAAAACCCGTATAAATAATACCTTTAATAAAATATTTGAACATGACTTATAAATAATTTGAGACGATCCTTAAGAATAATAACTATCTAAAAACTTGTTTCTATTCTTGCTCTACAACTGCATTGTAATATGCTTTTAATAAACAAGTACTGCTTTGCATTAAGAAACCATGAATTCGCGAGTGTGATCCAAATTAATTCTCTTCAAGCGTATTCGCTAAGGCCATCAGATAGAACACATGGCAGTGGAAGGCACAATACATGTCATATGTGGAAACACTAACCTGATAAAAAAAAAAAAATAACTTTCTATAGTTAACAGAACAGGCTTTGAGTTTTCAAAGGCAGTAAAATTGGTGTTAGAGCCATTTTTGCTGGAGCATGAGCTAATGACTCCGACATTTAAGTTAAGTACAAGATTACTTCTTCTAAAAACTTTTGAATGCAAATCAACATAACTTGGAAAGGTTACGTTGATGCGTACGATAGTATGGTTTGAAGATGACATCAACATCTAAGAAATTAGCTTTTGAGGTCAAGTTTTGATTGATAGGATTGGCACTACAAAAATAAACGTGTTTTGTGTCGCTTATTTTGTATATTTGTATCAGTTATACTTGATACAAATTAGTTTTATATCACTTATATAATTGACTCTAGAAGTGGTGATGCAGTTACATTAGTTTTGATTAATTGATGCCACACATTCAATAACGGCATGTTAAACTATAATTTTTGTATCGATTATTAACAAGTAATTCAAATTAGTATCATTTATTTTTTTGATACAAATTACAAATTAATTAATGCAATTGACCTTTTTTGTAGTGTATGGTATGGTCTTAGTATAAGATAACCTTAAGGACCATTAAGGAAAGGGATCTTAGTTTAAAAATGTGTGGATGAATATTGCAGATAAAAAGACCACAAGGAAAGAAGCAATAACAAAACCTGTACAAGGACGTTGCTGCGTTTGATTCCACTCCCAATAAAGTTTCGTGAAACTGTATTTGAAGAATCGATAAAAGCAGGAAGGCGAAGGAGCTCTTTTAAGTCTAAGGTCACAAAGTCCATTCCAAATTGTATTCCTTTTTATTTTTGTTTTGTTGCAATTTTTATTAAAGAATAGAAGAAGTGCTATATTAATGTTAGTTCATGTAATAATAAATAGGAAAAATAGTTTATCCAATTATTCCCACATGTTCTTTTTGGTAGATATATGATTATCACCACACATTTCTTTTTCTACTTTCACTCGTACATTAGCTTAAGTCTAAATTTATCTACATAAAATTAGAAACAAGAAGTCCATTTCCTCACATATTGTTCAGCGTTAGTTGTGAATTCTTTGACAGAATGACCTGCTTTCGGGATGAATCTAAACGACCTGAAGATGCTTAAAGAACGCTTACATCGCTTCTTAATATCTTATATTCAACACTTATTAAACGATAAAGCGGATAATTTGGCACGAGGTATGAGATCACTATCACGATATGAATGTTATGTAAACTCAGTACCACCGGTTTGGCTTACCAACCGTTTTAATTTCAATATAAAACTGTTGACAAAAAAAAAAATTAAAACCATTGCAAACATTGTTGTGAGGTTAAGTGGAATTGGCTTCAACTTCTGAAATTTAACTAGATGAAAAATATTGGCAATAAAATTAGAAATTAAATAATAACGCATTTTCCTTCCTAGAGGTATATATTCTCCAATTTTTAGATGAGTTTATTAGTATTTTTAAAATAAATTTATTGAGTTTCCTAATTATTTAACACTTCAAATTTTTGGATAGATTCTAAAATTTTAAAATAAATTTGGTTTGTACAGCTAGAATTATGAATGTTGTTGGTGGGAAAATGCTCAATTTATTCTTAAACTATTTAAAAACGTAAATTTATTCCTCATGTTTTGTATTTGCGATTTTATTCCTCAATTCATTGTTGACTTATCCAATTTGTTCCAGATTAGTCAACGTTAATGGTTTTAACGGAAGTCACTTAAGACATTAATGGATTGAGCTTGTTAACGTGTCGCGAGTCTGAGTGTTTTTTTTTTCCTCTATGTGTTCTGTTCTTTACTGTCCCCTTTTTCAGCAAGAACAAACTGAAATTTTCAAATCCAGAAACCTTTAATTCTCTCAAATTGAAATCAATTCCAACCATGCCGCGGCACTTTAACACTTTAACCGAAATCGAAATCAAACCCTTAATACCCCGAATTCGATTCTTCAATTTTGGGGGTAAAAATTACAATAGTTGTCAGATTCGGTGATTCCTTTGATTCTTGCTTCTTCTCGACTCCATCAAGGTGTTTTCCGAAAAAACAAAAAATCTGGGAATAGAGAGAGAGAGCAGGAACGGAGACATCAAATTTCTCCTCTTCCTCACCAACAATCTTCGTTGACCAGATCTTTTCTTAGATGCCACTATCGAATTCAACTATGCGCTGATGAAAGACAAGGATTTTTGTTATCTGGATCGAATTCATCAATCTGGTGGTGATATTATTATATTAATGGATTTTTCGAATTTCAGATATTCATCTTTGAATGTTTTTGTTCTCGGTATGATTCTCAGCTTCCATGGCTTCCTCCTTGTCCAATCACAACAAGATCAATCCCAATTTCAGTCACCACCTCCTCTGCCGTCTCCGGTTGAGAATACCACGCCGCCGCCGCCACATGTCGTGATTCAATTTTCTGGATTTGGGAATTTCAGTTTGTGTTTTTATTTTACCGTCCAGAACTGTAACAAACAAAGAGGAAGCGGTCAAAATCAGTGGACGACGACGGGTTTGATTGGTAAGAATTTTTTGTAGAACTTAATGCTCATTAAAAACCGGTCACAAATTTTTTTTAGAGCATTAAATAGAGCATATAGGACCTTTTAATGCTCTTTAATTGAACTTTTTCAAGGCTTAGAGGCTTTTAAAATATTAAAGACACATTTGTCCTTAAATTATTGAAAACCTAATATATTAGTATCTTTAGTTTATTTTTAACCATATATCGATGATATTGATCCGCAACTATGTCTCATTGCTCCCATCAACTATTTTCCCTGCATTTTCAATATAATATTGTCAATGAAATCAACATGCATGACATTAATAAAAACTTTGCCGTAAACCAATCAAAGAAAGTTAAACTATAACTAAATTTAAAATATGATATACATGTATACATTAATACTTATAAATTAACATAGAAACACAAACTTAATTTGAACCCAGAACTAAACAACAAGATTCATTCAAAATGTAAAAATCATATTGTTTAGCTTATCTAAACCAAAACTAAATTGGATGAAAAGAAAAAGAAAAATAAAAAAATCAAATTGAACGCCAAGTTAGTTCAATTTTCGGGTTATACTAGCACACGGTACAACTAGTATCTAGTTATACCCAGTTATACTAACACACGGTACAACTAGTACCTATTTATATCCAGTTATATCTTCGTAGTTGTACTTTGTATTAGTTATACTAGTTTTACCAGTTATACCACCAAAATAGGATTTAAACCATGGACGTGTGGAACGAGTTTAAACCATCTGAGCTACCATGTTTTTGTTAGAATTACTTACATTTAAAACTATATAATCTTATTTCATAGTCATTTTCGATTAATTGCTACCATGTTTTTGTTAGAATTACTTACATCTAAAACTATATAATCTTATTTCATAGTCATTTTCGATTTTATTAGGACAAAATCGTAATTTTATCATTATTTTAATTTAAAAATATAAAAAAATTAATTATTAGAAGGAGAATATTAAAAAAAAATTAATTATTTTTAAGCCTAAAGCCCCAAAACAAATGAATCTAAAAAGGTAGTAGTGCTTTACAGTTTTAAAAAAACCCGTCTCTGTGATTCGAAATCCCTAAATCTAGGAAGCATTCGATCATGTTATCGAATCATCTCCAGAACGGGATCGAATCCGATAACTTGATCTGGTCTCGTGTCCCTGAATCCGATGATACTTCCACCGACGGTGTTGGTCTACTCAACTCTCGCCGTGACGGTGGCGGAGGTGTCGATAGTCTCGATTACGAAGTCATCGAGAATTACGCTTACAGAGAAGAACAAGCGCATCGTGGAAAGCTTTATGTAGGTTACTACGTTGCTGTCAAATGGTTCTTCTCTTTACTCATCGGGATCGGTACTACTTCTTCTTCTTCTTTCTCTCTTCGATTTATCTGTTCAATTCCAGAATTAGATCTCTAGATTTTGTTTTTTTTGTTGATGATTCGTAGGAACTGGATTAGCTGCTGTGTTCATCAATCTCTCAGTTGAGAATTTCGCTGGGTGGAAATTTGCACTCACTTTTGCTATCATTCAGAAGTCTTATTTTGCGGGGTTTATAGTTTATCTTCTCATCAATTTAGTCTTAGTGTTTTCTTCTGCGTATATCATTACACAATTTGCTCCTGCTGCGGCTGGTTCTGGCATTCCTGAGATTAAGGGTTATCTCAATGGTACACAACCTTCTTAATCTCTCGTTTTCGTTTTGTTTTTGCTGAGAGTTCGTAATCTTTAATCGTCTTTCCTTATGATAATTATGCATTCGGATTGCGCAGGAATTGATATTCCTGGCACCTTGCTATTTAGAACGCTTATCGGAAAGGTGAGTTAGCTTTTGTGGAATGTTATGCTATTATGGAAGTTTTGTTTCATTACTGTTTTGAAGACAGTTTTTTATAGTTTGCTCTCTTATAGATATTTGGAAGCATTGGTTCTGTTGGGGGTGGCTTAGCCTTGGGGAAAGAAGGTCCCCTTGTACATACAGGTGCCTGCATTGCATCGTTGCTTGGTCAGGTGAGCATCTGTGTTCCATGTTATTCAGGCATAGAGATGAAAACTGAATGTTTTTTGCTTACTACTCGGTCCCCCCTCATTCCTCAGGAAGCTAAAACTGTGCTTTCCTTCTGCTTCTGTTTGTTTCAGGGTGGATCGACGAAATATCATTTGAATTCTAGATGGCCGCAACTTTTTAAGAGTGACAGAGATCGTCGTGATCTTGTAAGTTCCTAGATGCTTCTTGTGAAGAATGCTATCTGATTTCTTTTTGTTTTAGATTAGGTCCAAATCTTCTTTGAGAGCTTATTCCTTAATTTCCCGATGCCTTGAAAGGTCACTTGTGGATGTGCAGCTGGAGTTGCTGCCGCTTTTAGAGCTCCAGTTGGAGGAGTGTTATTTGCATTAGAGGAGGTCACCTCATGGTAGGTTCCTTCCCTCATCGTAGTGCCTGAAATAATTATGTTCTGAGAAGCAGCCATTTGAAGAACTTCTGTTGTCTATTCAATTATTTCCTTAGCAACTGGTGTCACTTGACAGCAGTTTAGGTATCTTTAGGATATCTTAGCTAGTGTGAGTCTGGGACACTATTCCGTCTGTCATTTAATTTAATTTTCATGTGTATTGAAGGTGGAGAAGTCAACTTATGTGGCGTGTCTTTTTCACTTCTGCTATTGTGGCTGTTGTGGTGCGTACTGCCATGGGATGGTGCAAGAGTGGAATATGTGGACACTTTGGTGGAGGTGGTTTCATTATATGGGATGTATCAGAGTAAGGTTCTAGCTTCAGTGCTCACTTATATTGGGCTAGGTTAATAGTGCTAGAATTGACTTGGAACTTTTCTTTCTCTCATTTAGTGGTCAAGATGACTACTACTTCAAAGAGCTACTGCCAATGGCTGTAATTGGAGTAATCGGAGGTCTACTTGGTAAGGAATTTTCTTTTCCTGCACTATTGGTTCCATTTACCTTTCACTGTCTATTTCATTTCTCGTGGCATTTTCCTCCAGGGGCATTATTTAACCAACTTACACTCTATATGACATCTTGGCGTCGGAATTCTTTGCACAAGAAAGGAAATCGAGTGAAGGTAATCTTTGATGGACGATTACAAGTAGTTCTTCATTTATTTGGTTATGTTTATCTTCTTGAAGATTGATTGTCTCGTTGCTGGATTTAATTAAATGATAAAAAAATTGAATTTGCAGATAATTGAAGCATGCATCATCTCTTGTATAACTTCAGCAATCTCATTTGGGCTGCCACTCCTAAGAAAATGCAGTCCATGCCCTGAGTCAGTTCCTGAATCTGGTATTGAATGCCCACGGCCTCCAGGAATGTATGGGAATTACGTAAATGTAAGACACTGTTATAGATAGTTCTGTTGCATATTCTTTACAATGCCGATCTGTTATGATGAAATTTAGCCAATTTAACTTTTTTCGATGTAAAAAGTGTGCAGCCATACATAAACTTACAAGGTTTGTTAATTATTATACCTAGAAATGTTTGAACACTCTTGTTAGATGCTTATGCGGAATTCTTTAATGGTATTTTCTAGAAAAGCCTAAATAATGAGGCCCCAGAACTTTAGCAATGACAAGAATTTCCCCTGCTGAGCTTTCTGACTTCCCTAACATTTCTTTCTTTTAACATTGCCGCATTCTTGTTGCTTTTTTTTGTGTGTCAATCATCGCAGTTCTACTGCAAGACGGATAACGAATACAATGATCTCGCTACAATTTTCTTCAATACTCAGGTCTTTTCCTCTAGAATATTTTCAAAATAATTATTTTCAATTTCTACTTTGCTTTATTTTCATGCCTGACTGTTTCAATTGAATTGTTTTGCTTTTCATTTTGACGACAGGATGATGCTATAAGGAATTTGTTCAGCGCAAAAACAATGCGAGAGTTCAGTGCTCAGAGTCTACTAACTTTTTTGGTATGAAATTCTTGTACTTGGTTTGTTCTTAATTTTGGTCTATAGTTCTTGGCAGGTTTGAGTTTGATTGAATGATGTCCATGCTAGCAATAGGATAAGGAACATGCTGTTACATCGTTCTATCTCTTTATCTATAGGAATATCTTTCGACTTGTTTATTCCTCTACTTCATCGTCCTTTTGTTTGGTTTAAATGATGTATAGGCTATGTTTTACACATTAGCAGTGGTGACCTTTGGCACTGCTGTTCCCGCTGGCCAGTTTGTTCCTGGAATAATGATAGGATCAACTTATGGGCGCCTTGTAGGCATGTTTGTGGTCAGGTTTTACAAGAAGCTCAACATTGAGGAGGGAACGTGAGTCTCTTTGTGTATTGCTTTGTTGATCTTACGACTTCTTTTTATTTCAATTTTTTTGGGGGAACTTTGGGCCTTTGATACAAAAAGTCTTTGAACCGTAGTTATGCTTTGCTGGGAGCTGCTTCATTTCTTGGAGGCTCGATGCGGATTACTGTATCTTTATGTGTTATCATGGTTGAAATTACAAATAACCTGAAACTTTTGCCTCTTATAATGCTGGTTCTTCTCATCTCAAAGGTACGAGTTACCAACCATTATTATTTATCTTGATTCTTGTGGAAATACGCTTGTTTTAATTTGTTCTGTTCTTAGGCCGTCGGTGATGCTTTCAATGAGGGATTGTATGAAATGCAAGCACGCCTGAAGGGCATTCCGTTACTGGAATCGAGACCCAAGTATCATATGCGTCAAATGATAGCAAAGGAAGCATGTCAAAGTCAGAAGGTTGTTATCATTTCTCCCTCATCAGCCAACCACTAGATGGAGCTTGTGACAGATGCTTATTATATTATGCTATATCTATATCATAACTTGGTTTTCCCGTCTTTGAAGGTAATCTCTTTACCTCGAGTTATCAGGGTTGCAGATGTTGCTTCAATTTTGGGCAGCAATAAACACAATGGATTTCCGGTAAGCCTTGCTTTCTCCCACACAGGTTTGACTCGTGATTACTTAGTCCTATGTGCTGATGTTTTTACATTTTGACATTCTACTAGGTAATCGACCACACGAGAAGTGGTGAAACACTTGTCATCGGGTTAGTTCTTCGAAGGTACGTGATTGTACATTGCAAAAAGAATTCTTTTAAAAGAAATATATCATTCTGAATTTTGTTCACCATGCAGTCACTTGCTTGTTCTCCTTCAATCTAAAGTCGATTTCCAACATAGTCCTTTGCCTTGTGATCCAAGTGCCAGAAATATCAGGTAAATTAATGTTCCACGCTCTTCTTTTTTCACTCTCTTTTGAAGGAGTCATATTTTTTCTGATAAATAAATTGATTATGCAATCTCCAGGCACAGTTTTAGCGAGTTTGCTAAACCTGTTTCATCAAAAGGGTTACGCATAGAAGATATACATTTAACTTCAGATGATTTAGAGATGTACATAGATCTTGCTCTGTTTTTGAATCCGTCTCCATACGTTGTTCCTGAAGACATGTCGTTGACAAAGGTGAGTAAAAGCTCCGATTATGTCTTATCTGATACACCAAATATTCATCATCATTGGTTGAGAATTTGATCTGTTTGGATCAGGTTTACAACCTTTTCCGGCAACTTGGATTGAGACATCTATTTGTCGTTCCCCGTCCTTCCCGTGTGATAGGATTGATCACCAGAAAGGATTTGCTAATTGAGGTATCCATTCTCTTACATCAGTAGATAGTCATACACAATCTTCCGTTAACAAAAATCCGACATAAGGAATAACAACGGTGATGTTGCTTGTCCGCTATGCAGGAAAATGGGGAATCATCAGCAGTGGAACTCCAACAGTCAACTAGTGTAAGGTCTCTTGCTGCTATTCTTGTGTCAAATCACAAAAACCTTGGGAGTGTCTCAAGTTTTCGTTTTATGATCCTTTAAACAAAACCCTCGTATAAGGCTCATTCTAAGTTTTTAGTGTGCAATCTAATGTCTTTGCCCTTGGCTAAACCTTATTATTACCGATTGTTTTGCCTGTAGAGGTCGGTACAGTGAGACAACAGCGCGGATGGATGCTGAACGTCCGCTTCTAGACGATCTTTTAGGCTAATAATACAGTCAAATATATACAAGGAGTTGAATAACTCAGGGCAATTCTTCGCCCATACTACAAAACGAAACGAGCTTTTTCCCCGTTTTGCTCCAAATCCGGTCTGAAGGATATATGATCGTCTCTTGAGATGGGATTGTGTTGTTCGTTAACTGGTCTCATTGGCCGTTTACAGAGAGTAGAAAGATTATATATATCAATATATGTAGAGAGCTTTGATTGTTGTAATTGTGGATCTTTGAATATTTTCTTGGACATTGTAAAATAATCCAGCTTTTGATATATTACTACAGTAAAACCTTTATAAATTAATATTGCCGGTACTAAAATATTTTATTACTTTATAAATTAATATTGCCGGTACTAAAATATTTTATTAATTTATCGATAAATTAATAATTATAAATTTATAGAGAGATTTGTCTAACTTTATAATTGTTTTTTGGTCAAACATAATTTTTTAAAAACTTTTTATTTAAAATAAGTTTTTTTTTTAGAATCAATTAAAAGTAAAAATCAATTATTAGAAATAAATTCTAACAATAATTAATGCAAATTGAAGAGAAAAAATAAACAAAAGTCATATTTCACTAAATGATCTATATTGATAAGTTTATACAATTTTTAATTTATGATATTTATGAGACAATATATTTACATAGGGTTTTCAAAAAAATATTATTTTATATAAAATTAAAAAGGTATGAAAATCCAAACTGGAGGAACAGAGTTTACATACCTCACTTTATGCGATAATACTCTAGCACTTACCGCCACGTTATCTGTTTGAACATTAATTCTTTGAGCTTCTTGTAGTCATCTAAATATATCTCAACGCCACCAGCTGAGTACGCACTCATCTTCACTACAATCGTCTGTGATAAACTAACATCTAGTTTTCGATGAGCCAACAAACACTCCATTGCCCACATTAAGGCCTTCAACTCCACATGGAGCGGAGATAAACTCTAGTAGATACTTCTGGAATGTACAAATCCATCATAAGTTTGAAAAAAGTTCGAAAGCCTTCCAAGATCCATCAATAAATCAGTAAATGTCTGAAAGCATTGAGTTCTTCTCCTCTTTCGCACTAAAGTGAGAATCTTAATTTATTAATTTATAGTGATTATTAATTTATCGAATATTAATTTATAGAAATTTACCTGATGAAGTTGAATATTTTTTTGGTCATTATATGATTCTAACCCAAATCATATTTATTTTCGTATCCAGAGTTGAAAAACTTGGCTTTAGATGAGAATAAATTTATGTATTATTTAACTTCATAAAAAAGAAAAATTCTGAATTTTAGATTTTAATATATATTATTTTTGGTTTTTGAGAGAACAACATTTATGGTGCTTTTGTTTTTGGTTGCTACAAAGTTTTTAAATTTCTGTAATGAAAATGGTAAGCATAATAACCGAAAATCGTTAAATCTTTAGAAAATCAAATTGAAAAACTAAAATGTAAAACATCTCTATTCAACTTCACAGTAGTCATAACATGAAGTCACTCATGAGTCATGATGACTTATGACCAGAGTCTGGCAAATATATTCGTAAGAAACTACACTATAATTAACTTTGACCAAATCAAGATTTTTATTTTATATCATGTAACAAAAAGGAAAAAATATTTTTGATGGAGAAAAAAAAGGAAATTGGGGATAGGTTATTCTTGATTACAGAAACAATATATCCATGCAGATAGTGTTTTGGATTAACCAAATCCAGACGTAATAAAGCATCCATCGATGTTAACCAAAAAAAAAAAAAACTTACATTAAACAGATACGAATTGAAAACCCAAAGTGCATAACTGAAATTATGACATCAAAATGTTAACTGTAAGAACCCAAAAAAAAGAGTCAACAACAAGATAATTGATCCAAAATCTATTGACCAACCAATCAAATTTTCATTCTTACTCATTTCACAACATATATTCTATATTTAGACATCATCTCTATCTTCTTGTGGGTCTTCTCTATCTTCGTGATCTGTATAAAATATATGAACCTTTCTTTGTCTCATTTTCAAGTAAAGATTTGTGTCTGCTTCTCTGGCTCTTCTTAACAAGACAGAGAAGCATATAGACACAAAACAAAATTTTTGAGAGGACATATACGTTAAACAATGGCTGTGGTTGTATCTTCGAGTGGTAATTCCCAGGCTTTTGAAGCCAAGATGACTGTTTATGTATTCATCTGTGTCATAATCGCGGCTGTAGGCGGTTTGATCTTTGGATATGACATTGGAATTTCTGGTTTGATTCTCTTCTCTGCCATTATCTTGTGTTCTTTTTTTTTTCGCGTTACTTATGAATTAAGAAACAGAATCCAGCTAATTAGGTGTTTAGATATGTCCCTTTTGGATCAAGAAATGTTAAAACAAAGTGTATATACTTAACCAAATTTCATTAAAAAATCAGGTGGGAGTAACGGCGATGGACGATTTCTTGAAGAATTTTTTCCCATCTGTATACGACAACTAGTTCTTGCAGCTCTTCACCTCTTCTCTATACCTTGCGGCTCTAGTGGCTAGTTTCTTCGCTTCCGCTAAGTGCTCTAAGCTCGGACGCAAACCCACAATGCAGCTCGCTTCCATCTTCTTCTTGATCGGTGTTGGCCTTGCCGCCGGAGCTGTTAACATATACATGTTGATCATCGGTAGAATCTTGCTTGGATTCGGTGTTGGTTTTGGTAATCAGGTATGAAGTTATGATCTTTTTTCGTTTCTAGATTAGTTTGTGGTTAGGCATGAGACGCTGCAAGATATTGAGTTTTAATGAATTTCGGTTTATTCGATTTGGTATGTAATTAGTTTGGTTCAGGTTTCAAAAGTTTTGGTTTGGTTTAGTTTATATGCCTCCTAGTTTGTATGAGATCTTGAATTTTCAAGTTTTCTTCAATGACTAAGCAATATAGAATATGTCTAAATATCTTGCAGGCGGTACCGCTTTTCTTATCAGAGATTGCTCCGGCGAGGCTTCGTGGAGGTCTTAACATTGTTTTCCAACTAATGGTTACAATCGGAATCCTAATCGCGAACATCGTCAACTACTTTACTTCCTCAATTCATCCTTACGGATGGCGAATCGCCCTTGGTGGCGCAGGGATTCCCGCCGTCATTCTCCTCTTCGGATCGCTTCTCATCTGTGAAACACCCACGAGTCTCATCGAGCGGAACAAAACCAAGGAAGGCAAAGAAACGCTCAAGAAGATCAGAGGTGTTGAAGATGTTGCTGAAGAGTATGAGTCAATTGTCCATGCTTGCGATATCGCGAGGCAGGTCAAGGACTCTTACACGAAACTGATGAAACCCGAGAGTCGGCCGCCTTTCGTGATCGGAATGTTGCTCCAGTTTTTCCAACAGTTCACTGGAATCAACGCAATTATGTTCTACGCCCCGGTTTTGTTCCAGACCGTAGGGTTTGGAAATGACGCAGCTCTGCTTTCCGCGGTTGTCACAGGAACAATCAATGTTCTCAGCACGTTTGTCGGGATTTTCCTTGTAGACAAAACCGGTCGGAGATTTCTATTGCTCCAATCTTCAGTTCACATGCTCATTTGTCAGGTCTTTTTCTTATTCTCCGTCTTTCTTGTTACCCAAGTAAAGTAACATTAGTTCAAGTTAGCGTTTCTTGTCTCACAAACTATCCTCCCAAACTAAAAATTTTCTCAATCAGTTGGTCATTGGAATCATCCTAGCCAAGAACCTAGACGTGACGGGTACGCTAGGACGGCCACAAGCCCTAGTAGTGGTGATCTTCGTGTGCGTTTACGTGATGGGTTTCGCTTGGTCATGGGGCCCACTAGGATGGCTAATCCCTAGCGAGACCTTCCCCGTGGAGACTCGAACCGAAGGATTCGCATTGGCGGTGTCTGCAACATGTTCTTCACCTTCGTGATCGCTCAGGCCTTCCTATCGATGCTTTGCGGGATGAAGTCAGGGATATTTTTCTTCTTCAGTGGCTGGATCGTTGTGATGGGACTTTTCGCTTTGTTCTTCGTGCCGGAGACTAAAGGAGTCTCGATCGATGACATGAGAGATAGCGTGTGGAAACTACATTGGTACTGGAAGAGGTTTATGCTTGAGGAAGATGAGCATGACGTCGAGAAGAGAACTGCTTGAGCTTGTTGATCAATCACATTCTTTCTCTATTTTTCATTTTTTTTTCATACGGGAAACAACACACTGTAATAAGAGACCAACTTGTTGATTCTTGTATTATAATATGCTTCTTCAGGTTTGGTATCAATAATGAAAAATTTATGGTTATACAGTTCTGTGTTTTAAGCCACTTAATACGAGAACAAATAATGTTCATATAAAAATAAAGATGAAACTGTAACATTATTATTAGTCAAATTATCAGCCAAAACACTCAAAAAATATATCTAAAAAATCATCTAAGTATACATAAGTGGAATATTGGAGCTTTTTCTTCTTCTTTCCCTACCAAAAAAAAAAAGAGTGTACATGAGTGCAGGTGGCTCATTTAGTAGCAATTATTGATGCAGCTATTAAGGTAACTGCAATTCAGCTTTACATCGACCCATATATGACAGATGTAGTCGTAACATGTTACAACTACTTTGCAAACCATCTCGACACGTATGGTGATACCGTGATATGCATGTGATAATATAATAATTTTGGAGTTTTATTGTTTGTCTGCATTTTTATATTTCTTACATTAAGATCACGCTTGTTTAATTATCAAAAAAAAAAAGATCATGCTTGTTTTTCTTTTCGTATTTTACGTTTACGTTTACGTTTGCAATTTCCAGGATATACTATTCTAATCATCATGATAATCACAAACTCAACACTTGTGGCCTTAATTAGTGTATATTTATTATAAATAAATCTACAACGTTAAATATTTTAAGTAAATTCATTTGTTAGTTATAAACGTAAACGCCAAGTAGAAAGTTTTTTTCTTTTGTTTACGTTTGGCGTTTGCACTTTCTACATATATCTTAGGAATTTGTTTTTTTTTTCAACTACGGATTAATATATTAGAGTGAAATTTTCTGGTTGGGTCTTGAAAATTTCTACAAATTCAAAATATAGTTTATCTTTTAAAAATGTGATTTGACTGATTTCTTAAAGAAATTTTGATATTAGGCAACATATCCTATTAAGACCTAAGTCAGGCTCTAATTTTATATTAATTGAAGAAAGACCTCGTTGGAAATTTAATTGATTAGACGCTCTCGAAAACCTAGCCGCTACGACCGCTAGATCTGAAAGGGGCGAGCCCCCATCCGCCGCAAATGTTCCCTCTGGTGGCCGCTGCCGGCGCCACTTCACTTGGGGAGACCGCCTCTGCGTCCTCTTCACCACTGAACTCGAAAAACCTCCTCTTTATCGAGATGTTGCTCAAGATCTGTTATCGTCCTTGCCTAAATTTAACTCTGCTTTCACTTTTTCTGCAGGAATCGCTGAAGCAACCTTACTAGCGGAGTTATGTAACGGTGCGAAGGAAGTAACAAAGATCCAATCTAAGAATTTACCGAGAATTCAGAAATTGGAGAAATGAAAGTAGAAATTCACCTTCAAGATCTTGTAATTCTATGAGGATTGATTGTAAATGGTAGAGAATTGAGAGAAACAGAGAGAGTTCTTATGAAATGGATTAGTTAATGAAGATGATGTTTTTGAGAATACAAATACTGAAGCAAATAGGGTTATAACATAAAACTGTTTTACAGAAACAAATAGCAAGGCATGAAAATAGGAAATGGGCTTAGTGAGGATCATGGGCATCGTGGGCGTTGACGTGTTACGCTGTAACAAGACTCCCTCCTCGGGAGGATCCTTGCCCCTGAAGGACCTGTGTCGGAAGTTGAGTTTGGACTTCCGTGTCATCGTCAGAGGTTTGAAGATCTGTGTCGTCTCTTTCCATCACATAGATGTGTGATCTTCGATGTTTGAGCTGATGGCCAGGTGTGTATTTTTCGTCGCAGAACATACACAAGCCTCTGTTTTTGCGGTCTTGCATTTCCTCGTAAGAGAATTTGCGTGGTTGAGTCTCTGCGGCATTACGGGGTATGAAGGTTGGTTTGGTGCTTTCTTGTGTTGGTGTTTGGAGAAGGGGAGGGGTAGTGTTTTGAGGTATATAGTGAGAAGGTTGTTTTTGGTAAGAAGAGTATGTGGAAGGTTAAGTTTTATTGGCTGAGGAAATTGTTAGGTAGGACTCATGGAGTTTTGCCAATCTAGCAGCATCAGCTACTGTTGAGATTTCGAATTGGCGGGTGTGGACAGCAAGTTGAGGGTTGAGGTTAGCAAGGAAAATGCTCACTCAAATGAGTCAATGCGCACTCAAATTTCTCCAAATAGTCATCGACGTTATTGTGGTGTGAAAGGAGGAGGATCAGGTGGACGTGGGGCCTGATGGGTGGATGTTTGGGTGGGTGATAATAGGATCGAACCGTTGGATTGGGTGATGGGACGTTTCTGTGGATCTTTTGGGAACAGTTCAGCCAACATGCTCGTGATCCCATTGAGTTTTTCGTTCATTCCATCCTGAATTTTTAGAGCCTCGTTTCAAAAGCTGACTTCATCTCTGAAATCTCAGATCGTATGCTAATGGCCTCTTCGGTGTGTTTCGTTTTCAGCTCTTCAAGCTGTTTGTTCATCTCCATCAGAGATGTAGCTCAAGTATCCATAAAAAAAAAAATTGGGTCGCATAATTCGATTGTGCTGATACCAATGTAACGGTGCGAAGGAAGTAACAAAGATCCAATCTAAGAATTCACCGAGAATTCAGAAATTGGAGAAAAACAGATCAGATGATGAAATGAGAGTAGAAATTCACCTTCAAGGTCTTGTAATTCTATGAGGATTGATTGTAAATGGTAGAGAATTGAGAGAAATAGAGAGAGTTCTTATGAAATGGATTAGTTAATGAAGATGATGTTTTTGAGAATAAAAATACTGAAGCAAATACGGTTATAACATAAAACCGCTTTATAGAAACAAATAGCAAAACATGAAAATAGGAAATGGGCTTAGTGAGGATCATGGGTATCGTGGGCGTTGACGTGTTACACTGTCACAAGTTACTTCGAGACTCTGTACCACTTTGGACCAATTGCGTTATCGGACACTTCATTGGCGAAGCTCCCCACATTGGCAAGGTTCACGCCACCGCCAATCGGCTTTGGGGTTCAATTGACAGAAAGCAAAGAATCGATGCCCAATTTATCAATCCAACAGCGGTTCTCTTCAAGATTGAGGACAGCCGTATGCGATCCAGAGTTCTAGCCAAAACGTTTTGGCATATCTCCGACATTCCAATCATTGTTCAGCCTTGGTCACCTTCCACAATAACTCTAAGACCTGATATGTCCGCAATGCCGATCTGGGTCGATCTTCGTCACGTTCCAGATTCGTTGTTCTCCTGGAATGGCCTTAAGTTTCTTGTAGATATCATTGGTGAAGGAAAGAAGCTTCATCCTAATACTGAACGTTGCTTCAAATTGGATGTTGCTCGTATCCTCATTGTTGTCAATCTTGAAAAAACTCTTACCAACGTCATCAAGCTCACAAACTTTACAGATTCCCCCATTGAAGTTTCCTACCCGTGGCTTCCACCACGATGCTCAGCATGCCAGACGTGGGAACATAATCTCAAGGATTGTACTCGCGCTCCAGGGTATTTTGTTATGAAAAATCCAGCTTATGTTCCGGGTGAAATTGTTGTTTCCCAGTCACTGAAAAATCAACACAGGCCGTTGTTGGATCCATTGTTCCCCAGTTCTCAGGTTCTCCAAACCCTGATAACACCATCCAACAAAATCCAGTAGACTCATCAGTTCCTCAATGCCCTGATAATACTAGAGATGATACGCTTGCTGCGATTGAAAGTGATGCTCATGAGCAAATGGATGAATTATCACCCGATGTTACAAGCAACACGTTGAAGAGATTCTCATTTGTGTCTTTGATTTCTGAGCTGGCTAATCATGTTCCTGGGCCTCACGTAAGTGATCCGACTTTCTAGACTAATCCCACGACTTCCCAATCTGCACAATCCCAGTCTCAGGCAATCCAAGTCAGCACAGATAAAGCCAAGGATGGGACACAAGAACTTTCCGAAACAGACTCAGAATGGAGAACAGTTGCCCGATCGCGGACATCCCCCAATAAACAATCTCCTAAGAACGATCCTAAACCAGTACAGGATCCCACTCTTTCACCGTCGCGTTTTGCAGCCCTATCTAGTGTTCATGAAGAAGGTGAGATTCTTGAAGACTAATCTGTCAGCGGAACTAGAGGATATTGAGCATGTCAATGGAGAGAATGCTACAGATGACGAATCTGCAGCTGCTTCTGAAGGTATGGCTCGTCAGAATCAGGAGCAAGATCAGAAGAGAGCCGATCACAGAACTAGACACAAGGGGTCTAAGAAGCCTCTATTGCCAATCACCTCCAAAAAGTATGCCAACAAGGTGTCTCAACACAAATCCACTAAAAAAGCTTCCTCCGGGAAGCATTAATCCATATATCGATTTTTTTTGCGTCGAATACCAGGGGCTTCAACCAAACGCGCAAACAAAATCAAGTTTGGTCTTGGCTTCTATCGACTAAACCCTATTTTAGGTGTCTTTTCGAAACTCGGGTTCAGGAACATGGGGCTCAGGATATATTTACAAAGGTTTTCCAAGGATGGAATTGTATTACCAATTACGACCACCATCGTCTGGGTCGCATTTGGTTTGTTTGGTCATCTTCAGCCACTGTCACTCCGCTGTTTAAGAGCTCGGAAGTTATTACCATTCTTATTACTACTGCGGCCAGTAGCTCTTTTGTGTGTTCAAGTGTTTACGCTTCCAACTTCCGTCTAAACAGAGTCACCCTGTGGAATGATCTGATTCGCACTCGCTTGACTTTTATCCAGCCCAACACTCCATGGATTATTTTAGGTGATTTCAATGAGATTCTCAGTCCTTCAGAGTATTCTAGAGCGTCGGAGCAGCTCTTTGATACTGTGGGTATGCGAGATTTCGGTAACTTGATTTTTGATTGTGAGCTTCAGGACTTAGCATCCACAAGAACTCATCATACGTGGTCAAACAATTGCCCCCCTTATCCAATTACGAAGAAACTTGACCGTGCTCTAGTTAACCGCACTTGGAACAACTTTTTCCCTCAGTCTTATGCATCTTTTGAGCCTACGGGATATTCAGACCATGCGCCCTGTGTTGTCCGTATTGATGACCGGATCTTAACTCATAGGCGGCCATTTCGTTATTTTAATTTTTGGGCTACTCATGACTCGTTTGTTGATGTTGTAGGTGGAACATGGAATATTTCAAGTCCTCTGTTCCACTCCCGATCTGCCTTACATCGTTTTCATCAAAAGCTCAAAGCATTGAAACCAGTTTTGCGTTCGTTTAATCGTACTCATTTTGGAGAGGTAACAAGGAAGGCGAGTGAAGCTTTTGAGAAACTTTTTGTTATTTAGGAGACAACCTTAAGTCAACCTACGGCGGCGAATATCCTAGCTGTTACAGAAGCTTCAGCTCATTGGAACAATTGTGCCACCATAGAGGAAAAATTTTACATGCAGAAATCGCATGTCACTTGGTTAAAGCATGGAGATCGGAATACCACTTTTTTCATCGTTCGGTTCAGTCTCGTGCATCTCGTAACGCCATCCACTCGTTGTGTCTAGGAATGGAGCTATTCTTACTGATCCTTTGGTTATTAAACATGAGTTTTTAGGTTATTTTTGAGACTTTCTCCAATTACCACCTAACTCTAGAACTTTCGTTTTTGAGGAGATTCAGCAGTTAGTGGATTATCGCTGTCCAGGTCACATCGCTATGCAGCTTGTGTCTATGATTACTCCCGAGGAGATTAAACAGGTCTTATTCACAGTGCCAGACAATAAGTCCTCTGGTTCGGATGGATTCACTTCTGAATTCATTCAATCCGCGTGGTCTATTATTGGTAATGATTTTGTTGTAGCAGTCCAATCTTTCTTCTTATATGGGTTTATGCCGCGTGGAGTTAATGCTACTGCTCTTGCCCTCATCCCAAAAACTGAGAACCCGACATTGCTCCAAGACTATCGTCCTATTGCCTACTGCAACATTCTCTACAAAGTAATCTCCAAGATTCTGGCTAATCATCTAAAGACATTCCTTCCAGATGCAATCAACCCAAATCAGAGCGCGTTCATCAAAGGCCGTCTCCTCTTGGAAAATGTGTTACTAGTTAAGGACTATAAAAAAAAATTGATTTCTCTGCGATGTGCTCTCAAAGTTGACATCTCCAAAGCTTTTGACACAATTAATTGGGATTTCATCATTACCGTCCTTTAGGCAATGGCTTTACCTGATCTCTTCATCTATTGGATTTATAATTGTATTTCTAGAGCTGCTTTCTCCATCTCAATTAATAGAGACTTGGAGAGATTTTTTACCAGCACTCGAGGACTTCGTCAAGGGTGTTCTCTTTCCCCTTATCTTTTTGTTATAGCTATTAATGTATTATCTGGATTGTTGAATAACGCTAGTACTAATAATCTGATTGGATTTCATCCTCTCTGCCGTGAAACTAATTTGAATCATCTGAGCTTTGCAGATGATATGCTAATATTTATGGACGACACTCCTAATTCCCTCCGTGGTGTTATGCCAGTTTTGGACAGGTTTGCTACCCTTTCAGGACTCAATATTAATCCTACTAAATCCACTTTATTTATTGCAGGTCGACATGACGACTCTTTGGCTAGTGAAGGCGCTCGACTGGGTTTTCCAATTGGCTCTCTACCTATTTGCTATTTAGGCATGCCCCTGACAACAAAAAGCATGACTTGTCTGGACTACAAACCTCTCATTGAGAGAATTAAGCAGCGTTTGACCTCTTGGTCTGTGAAATCTTTGTCCTTTGCTGGTCACCTTCAGCTCATTTAGGCGGTTATCTACAACATTACTAAATTTTGGTGCTTGGTATTTCGTCTGCCACAACGTTGTTTTCAATATATTGAGAGCATATGTAGTGCTTTTCTCTGGTCGGGTAATCCTTCTCAAAATAATAAAGCCAAAATAAGCTGGGAGGAAGTATGCACACCCAAGGCGGAAGGTGGTCTTGGCCTGCGAAATTTCAAGGATGTATCAACAGTTTTCTCTCTTAGTCTCATCTGGAGACTCTTTTCATCTTCAGGATCGCTATGGGTAGCTTGGGCCAAGCATTATCTTCTTCGTGATATGTCTTTCTGGGATGTCAAGCAGGGGTCTACAAGGTCTTGGATTTGGCGAAAGTTACTTAAACTCCGGCCGTTAGCGGAATCTTTCATTCGCAAGGAGGTTAAGGATGGGTCTTCCACTTTTTTTTGGTTCGATAATTAGCTGAATTGCGTTCGTCTGATTGATATTGTAGGAGATACAGGTACCATGCGGTTATGCCTTTATCGGGGTGCATTGGTATTTGAGGCGGTAGTCAATGGCGCCTGGGCTATTCGTAGAGGCCGTGGGGCTCAATTCCGAGACGGTACCCAGCGTCTTGACTTGCATGTCATCCCAGCTCCGGATCTTGGACCAGACATCACCCTCTGGAAGCATGATGTGGACACGTATAAAAGCACTTTCAGCTCCAAGAAACTTGGAATTTAATCAAAAATCCTCGGCCTCGGGTTGCATGGCATCGAATAGTCTGGTTCACACACGCTTTCCCACATCACTCATTCATTCTTTGGCTGTATGTTGTCCGATCTGTTGAAACAATAACTTTGAATGAGCAAAGTTCCAACATGGTATCAGAGCAAATGGAGACAACAATGGAGCAAGTCATTGACGATGTAGTTGTGATGATTTCTTCATCTGAAAACTCACCGGAGATGATCGAAGCAAGAGATTAACACTCAACGGAAGATGTTTTCTATGCACGATCAAAAAGAAGCAAGTTTGTTTCAAAAGTAAGAAACAAACGTGAAGACAAGCGTCAAAAGAAAGCCGAGAGATGGTGTGAAGTTTGCAAACGTAACAATTGAGAGTGCTTGTTGGAGAAAGCAACACACAGATGTTAGCTTGCCTAAAGGTGTAAAGAACGGAGGCGTTCCGCAAATGAGTGTGAAAAATGAAAGGAAGCAAAAGCCGGTTGGAAAAACAATCGGAGGAGACGTGACGGAAGATCACGGAGAAGACGTGACGGAAGATCACGGAGAAGACGTGACGGAAGATTCTGGAGAAGACGTGACGGAAGATCACGGAGTAGACGTGACGGAAGATCACGGAGAAGACGTGACTAAAGTTCACGCAGGAGATGTAGGGCAAATGATATCTAACGAATATTGTGAGTCGTCTCGTAATGAAAGCATGAACGAAAGAGCGTTTCATGTTTTACGAGAAGAATAAATAGTTGTCAGACGTGACAACAAAGGCAAACAATGGAGTGGGTGTAAACCGACAATTAGCTATTTGAAGATTTTTGGAAGTATGTGTTACGTACACGTACCCGACGAGAAAAGAAGAAAACTGGATGTAAAATCCAAGAGTGGAATTTTCATTGGTTATAGTAACCAATCGAAAGGGTATAAAGTGCTCATTTTAAATAATGAGAAGGTTGAGATATCAAACACGTTGCATTTGGAGAAGGAAAGAAGTGAGTTTGGGAGAAGACAAAAAGAAGTCAAAAAGCATTTTGTCTCCTCAATGGAAAATCAGTCTTCACAAAGAGAGCAAATTCAAGAAGTTCAAAGTCCCATTAATCCTCAAACGTGTGATGATGATAATTGATAACGACGAAGATTGGTGTTAGACGAAAATTCAATTAAGGGGGAGTATTGGACTGTAATAGAGTTTCATTTATGTTCCAATAAAGTTGGATATTAGATTATATTAGTTATTATATAACACAAGTGTATGTTACGTTTTTTATGTTGTGTCATAAACGGTTGTCGTAGGTTGTGTAGGTTGTGTCATAACCGTTAAGCAGTTAGGTTATAGGGTTGTATCTAATAGAAGAGATGTGTCTCTTCACTAGTGTCTATTCGTTGTAATATATATACGTTATTCAAGTATCAATACAGAGTGTGGTTTTCGTTTCATCAATTGAGAGAGATTGAGTATTACACAAGAAACTTCAATGTCTTGCAAAAACAGAGTAAAATTTGTATGTTGTCCGATCCGTTGAAACAATAACTTTGAATGAGCAAAGTTCCAACAGGTTTATCACCTTTGGATGGAGCGAAACAAACGGATCCATGGACAACCACCTCGCAGTGTAACGGCAGTAGGTCGTCTAATTGCAGCAACAGTCTCGGACATCATTAGCTCGATCAAAATTGACCCGGGAAGCAAACTCTCTGACATTTCTATTATATGGACCCATCGTTGACTTATTCCACATTATGCTTTCATATGCACGTCAACAGATACCTACTTAAGTTTTTCAGTTCGTTTTTTGCAGAAAATCGTTTGTGTGACGATGGAGTATTGGTGTTTTTGATGATGGCGATTGCGAAGCTGGAGAGGGCGTGCCCTCCCGTACAAGATGATGGTCGAAGGTCAACCAGCTGGACCATGCCCCTGATAGTATACCGCGTGGACAACATCCTATTCCTCCTGAGCTTTTTTAGGATTCTTCCAAGTGATGAATCAATGCACTTCACTCCTCCCTTATTTTTTTGCCGGTCGTGTGCCTAAAGACGCTGGTAAGAACTGTATTCTTTTTTCTCATTTGGTTTTCCACAGAGTTTTACAAATGAAATTTTAACAAGGCATAACCTTATCAGCGCATTTTCTATCCTTTTGGTTGCATCAACCAAATTTTCTAAAGACTCTATCTGCTTTGTAATGAGTTCAGCTGATTTCCCACAAACTATTTTGTAAATATCTCATTCTTATATATAATTATCACATTTCATAAAAAAAAATATTAATTTAATTGAATTTTAAATTCAAAACCAATTAATAATAAGTGAAAAGAAACATATCCTTATATTAGTGTTTACTATGTCCACTTTCGAAATGAGATATTTAAACAAAGCGAGAAAGGATACATACGACCAACAAAAACCAAACAAAAAAAGCTTTCACAAAACCCCACAAGAGTTTCGCTTTATTGATACGTGGAAGAACGATGACATAACAAGCACCAACAGTCATCTTCTCTTATTCCTAAAATAAAACGTTTCGATACTAAACGAGTAGATATTTCAGGTAGGGACGATGTTGGTCACAGAAACCATAACCATTTCGGCTTCAAAGACTATGGAATTATTCACCAAATACCCATCTCGTAGATCTTTAAGCAAGATTATATTGTTTACTCCCACGCCATAATCTGGTCGAATCGGGTACCAAGCTGCAGCTGCAACATCATATTTCATTAATTTTAGCTACTAACCAAACATAATGCTTAATTTTCCTAGCTAGCTTCTTTTTTTGCGCACTTACAATATACTTTTTTGTGGCTAGATCCTAGCTGATGCCTTAATCGCAAATTAACCGCTCCCCAAGTGGTTGTAGCTACTGCGTTTGGCTTAAAGCCTTGAGCAAATAGGTAGATAGGGAGTGCATGTGGTCTTCCTCCTCCATCTCCTTTCGGGTTAAACCCTAATCTCCTGTTTAAACATAAGAAACAATTACTGTACAATACACAATTGACTGTTTCAAGAATTCACATAACAATTATAGACTTCGGATTTAATTTAGACATTGGTCTAAGAGATATATGCATACGAAAACATTTGCAATGTGTATACTTATGTTAATATGATGTGATAAAGTACTAACCAGTATCGGTCTCCGACAAGAAAATCGTCAGAGTAATACAACTTATCTTCCAAAGTGGAGAAACGAAGTATCTTCCAAGTGAAAACATTGTCGGGAGGGTTTGATACGAATGTGACTTTCTCTTGTTGCTGGACCGGTTTAACGACGAAGATCTCAGCACCAAAAGAACAAGTGTCCTGCACTATGTACCCTTCGTTCATGTTGTAGAATGTCGAAAGAGGTAACAATTGTCCAAATCCCCACTCTTTCTTTGCCTCGTTGTATCGCTTCACCGTTCCATCTACCACAACCCACAAGTACACAGTTTCTTTTAAAATTATGTATACCAAACCGAAATTCAGACTAATTTTCAATAACTTAGCGACATTAAATAAGTATATTAAGTGGGAATCGATTCTAACCTTGACTAAAATAGTGAAACATAGCATGCATGTATCTATATTATAGATTATTTCTAAGAAAATATACATGAACGAATGTATTAAAACCTGAAATGGCCAAGTATTTGCGCTGTTTGAGATTGTGGACAAAGAGTTTGAGATCAACATTGACTTCCCAGCCCTTAGGAAGTGATTCTGTCTCCTCGATCCTTACGTAAAGTGAAATATGATTATTTCCTCCATCGTTCTTATTACCGGTCACGTACAAAATCAACCTCCTGATTTCGTTTTTTTTTTTGTCAAACAAACCCATTATTATTTTACATACAAATATTAAATAGTGAGAATGATAAATTGTAAGGCTTTTTCACCATTTGTAGCCAGAAGACTCAAAAACAGCGGATTCGTAAGGTTCGAATCTTTCCTTGATCACAGAGAAGCTTCCTATTGTTACTATCTTACTCGATGGTCGCTCGTCTCTCATCACTCTCGTTACTCCTGTGAGACGAGACATTGACATTCTTAACCAATACAAAGAAAACAAGCGTGAAAAAGATTTAAGATCGCATGCATGCATACCCGTATTCGAGTTCAAATTGTAAGAACTGTTATATTCTGTTTCTGAAACAGAGGATACTCTGCCCTCTGTCACCAGTTTTTTTTTTTGGTTGGGGTTCGTTAAAACCTATGTTAGTGGAAGAAGCAAAGTAGATCAAGAAACTGTTTTTCAGAAAATAATTAAACAAAAAAACCTGTTGAATAAGGAACTCAGCAGAAGAGGAAGTGATAAAGAGCAAGGCCTGACATATGATTCCCAAACTCCATATCGTAGTCTCCATTTTTTTTTTTGAGAGGTAAGTGAATCAGGGTTTAAATTTTTTGAAACGGGCCGGGTTAGCCCTGAATATTTGAGTCTCTATTAACATCCTTATAAGTGATTAAGGAAGAGCAAATTTTGTGTGCCTACAAAGCCTTATATATATATATATATATATAGAAGGTTCACTTCCTTTTGATTAGACATTGAAATTGAACGTAGATAAACCAATCCGATCCGATTTTAAGCCAAAGTGATTGGTCTAACCCAAAACCCAAATTCAAATTTCACTTTAAAGATAAAATGCGAAAAAAAAACACCTTAAACATATTCATGTTTTCAAGTTTAACCTTGAATTTGATCGCTGATTCGGAGGGCAGGAGAATATGTCATTGATCTTGGCGCCTCGGTCAAGGATCCAAACTTATCAATTGGTAAGTTTAGTGTTACGAATTCGACAAATCTTGACCTAAGATAACGACTGTTATCTTCAAATCACCTTCATAAACTAACCGATTTGATCACGAACTAACGATTCAAGAACATCGAACCCAAACTTGAGAACCGAGACGCCAACATGTAGAATGATTTGACTCCTCGCTTGTTCCGATTTCTCAAGCTTCACAGGATCAGTGACTGTCTCTGTGATTGATTCGGAGGATACACCACCACCTCCTTCAGTTGACTTCTTTCCTTCAATCTTGGCGGATGTGATGATCTTCGTCATCTCAAAATCCAAGATGATGTTCTTCAAACCTAGAATACTAAGATGTGCAAGCATTCATATCTTCCAAAGAGAGAAATCGGAAGATCCATTGAACTTTTCAAACTCGTGCTTCGTATTCGCCATTTATGCTAATCTCTGTGCTCTGATATCACTTGTTACGAATCCGACTAATCTTGACCTAAGATAACGATTGCTATCTTCAAATCACCTTCACAAACTAACCGATTTGATCATGAGACTAACAATTCAAGATCATCAAACCCAAACACACAAAGACGCAAAACAAGAGACACAAGACGATTTGTTACCCAGTTCACCTAGATGTGATCTAGACTACTTCTGGGCCGAATCAGTACGACGTTTCACTATATCAAAGAAGAGATTTACAAATTTTTTCACGCTTAACATTGGAGGAGCGAGAGAGAGAGTGAGAGATTAGGGTTACAGTATCGACTAAGAAGCTGAGAAGTCAAGAAGAATAAGTAGAACTTATAAAACGGCAAAGCCTCTGTTGCAATCAGAGTCTTCATCCTCTTATTCATTTGGTTTAGATGATTTGCCTTAAACCGGAATTGATTCAGCTTAATCTCTGCATAACCGGATAAGCAATTACACTTAACCAACAATATGATTCTCTGTTCCAAAACTAAACCAGCTTGAATCAGCATACAATATTAACAATCTCCACCTCTGATTCAACCATCAACAGTCATCATCTTCTAGTGAAATGCACTTACTTGAACTTAACATTTGGCGGCAAAAAAATCTGGATTCTTACTTGAGCAGCTTTAGAAAGTCTATTACTGCTTCAAATTTTTGAACTGATATACCTTTTGTTAGCATATCTGCTGGGTTTTTTGAAGTATGAACCTTCTTCACCTCAACTTCACCTGCTTCAATAACACTACCACATGTTTAGTCCTATCATGAAATGAGTTGTTCTTTGACAAGCAAAATGCTGACTGAGAGTCACACCATACTAATGCAACCTTTGATTCTAGTTTCATATCTCTGAGTAATCACACTGATCCACATTGCTTCCTTAACAGTAAGAGCAATGAACTCTGCTTTTGTGGTTGAAAGCGCCACTATGTGCTACAAACTGGATCTCCAGCTTATTGTATTACCTTCCACAGTGAATACGTAACCATTAATTGATCTTCTTTTGTCAAGATCTCTTGCAAAGTCTGAGCCACAATAACCCTGTACATTCAGATCTTTACCTTTAATATAAACCAGATTCAAGTTTGCTGATCCTTTGAGATATCTTAATAACCATTTTGCAACTTCTCAATGCATATCTTCCGGTTTGCTCATGAACCTGCTAACCAAAGCAAAAACTACAACTGACATTAGTATCCGAATGGATATGTGTTTAACCACCAGAGCAAAAACTTCTTCATAGTTTATGCCCTTCTTCTATTTAAAACCCCTGGCCATTAACCTAGCTTTAAATCTTTCAGGTTCCACGCCTGGAATGCCAGGTTTCTTCTTAAACAGCTGATGCAAGGATTTTCTTTCGATTATTCCATTCTCAGGTTTCACCCAAGTCCACCCATAGGGTAGTTTCGAGAGTTTAACCCGATGTGACCGCAAGTGCACAGTCAATGCAATTGCTAGTCTCTATATTCAAACCCACTCTCGTGGTGAATGAACATGTAGTTCATACAATCCTATCATCGAATACTTTCATGAGTGATAGACACATCACAAGGGTTGTCACACCTCCAAGCGATCCAAAAAGGGTCAGCATTGGTAAAAACATGCCTAAGACACAAAGTAAATGATGGATCTATTTCAAGAGTCCATCCCACTCTCGTGGTAAAGTCCTCCTGAGATCTTTACCTAACTTGATCAGGGCTAGATAAGCGTAGAGCTACTCTATCAAATAACAAACTCGACCATAGCTAATACTCCCAACTATGCAGATCTGAGATCTCTACCCACTCTCGTGGCACAGGGAATCTCTAAAAGTCAACCACACCTAATGGATTCGGTTACACACTTAAGCATCTCCCATAAGAGAATACTTAGCATTAAGATGCATAGAAAGATAGCTAGATCGATTAAGAACAAACAAACATATATTAAAACCTAAAAGTAGACCCCATCATCGACCACCACCCTAGTGGTCTAAAAGATCTACTCTAAAACAAAAGAGAAGAAGTAAAAAAAAAGAACTCTTTATTAGATACGAAATTGTGGCTACAAGGATAAGAGATGTGTGTCTATCTGTGTCCCTCTCTCATTGAGATTACAAGTGATTATATAACATTAAGGTTTGTTAGAACTCTCCAATTAGTCCTTATCTTGTTTTTGGAAGCTTAAAATTCGAGATGACAAGTTGCCCAAATCATATCTCGCCACATCATCGAAGTTTCCTTATTTTTTGCCTAGCATCGACCTTGATAGGTCGATGTGCCTGGTCGATTCTGCTCCTTCGTCTGCTACATCGATCGTGACTGGCTGGTGCTTCGTCCGAGAGACTTCCCAGGAATTCACATTGACCTTGATAGGTCGATGTGGGGGTCGATGCTCTGCTTCTCAAGCTTGACTGGTCGATGCATCCTCCGAGAGTTGTCCCTAAAAATTCTTCAGACTTCATATCGACCCCCACAGGTCGATATTGGGGTCGATGTTGGTCTTCTTTGGTTCCATGAAATCCTTCTCTGAATGTGCATGATCCAAGTGGCGGTGCCAACTCTCACATAGGTTCTAGTAGGCTCCAGAAACACTCTAAACATCTAGTTTTAGCTCCAAGTACCTAAAAACACATAACCACATGCAAAAAAAACTAATCCTATACTAAATATTAGTTATAAAGGCTAAAATTAACTTATTTTAATTCATAACATCGTGTAAATATGAGTCCTATCAACAGCCACCTGTAACTGATGACTTTTTGATATTTAGGCCTATTAACTATGTCCCATGTCTGATTCTTCAACAGTGAATTCATCTCCTCACTCATACCACCCTTCCATTTACTCTATTTTCTCCTTTCTTTAGCTTCATGAAAGCACTTTGGCTTATCTATATCAACATTCTCTGTTATGATAAGTGCAAAGGCAAATTGAGTGTATTCTGAGAATCTTGCAGGTGGTTGAAGAGCTATTCTTTCTCAATCTCTATCAAGTTGGTAGTTTCTGAGATCCACACTTGCAACTTGGTATTCATCACTGTTGTTTTCACAGTCAGTATCACTTTTAATATCCCTAAGTCTTCTCTGGAGCTAGAAAGAGCTCCACCTGAAACTGAAGATGCTACACCTAAAACAAAAGATGTTCTAACCTGATTTTCTCTGTCCTCAACTTTAGTCTCAACTCTGATTTCCGATTCCGCATTCCTCAATTCAGCTTGCTTTTGACCTTGATGGGTTTAAAGATCTAAGTTTAGACTCGTGTAAGTCTGGATCAGTTAATTGATAACTGAAATTAGAGAAGTTAGTATGTTCTAACGAAAACAAGATCATCAGGAATGATTAATCTAAGCCATTGGGAATGATTAAGAAAAGAGTAGTCGATGAATCCGAATTCCATGGTAGGAATGGGTAAGGATGATGACTAATTTTCTGTGAGAGTTCATGAAAGTTGTTGAGTAATGGTTGACATGCGAATAACATCGATTACAGAGATGACCGTAATTCATAATAGTGAAGAACCACGTCGATCATGAACATGTCGTAGTGGTAGATCACTAAGGATAACATTTTGGAAAAATGTTTACCAAGAAGTGAAAGATTTTGTGATAGTGATGGATCGCGCTGGTCATGGAAAGGTCGTGAGCGTAATCACTAAAGATGGTGTTCTGGAAAAGGTTTACCATGAAATTGAAGGTTGAGAACTTATGTTATGAAAAACGTTGTGAGATGTTTAGATGATGATCTAATATTCTAGAGAATAATGGAATGTTTTTGCTTTCGTAACCAAACTCATATTCTAAGGTGGCAAGAACAGGACGACATCTGGCAGCAGCACACGTCGTGTCCCCTTATTCCCGGAGAAGGATTTACTATATGGAAAGTAGTAAGCATTGTGGGAGATAGAATGAGTTTCATTCATACTTTATGTAAGGTTGTCGAGTTATGAAATATTAAGGAAAGTTTTCATTGCAAGTTTATCGGCAAGTTTCTTATTATTCAACAATCTCTTGAGGATAAGAGAAGAGGCAACAATGTAAACTCATTAAGGACAAGTGAGAGTAAACTCACTAAGGACAATGAGGAGGATTACTCAGAGGAACAAAAAGAGCATGAGTAAGAAATTATCCATGGACGCGGGAAAAAGATCACAAAGGATCCCAAAGGTTGTTATTTATATTTGTGAACTTGTTCGACCTAAAGGAGGGTCAAGTTGGTAAAAGAGAAACAATGCAAAGTTAAAGGGGAAAAAAAAAGACAATCCTAAGGGGATTGGAAACCCTAAAGAAAAAAAAAATGTATGGGTATGGAAACTCAAGCATAAGTGTTAGGGAAGCATTGTGTTAGCTCATCAAGATTGAAGATCTTGAGGTAATGTCATGTATGAATCAGAGTGCACAGAGGAAGCATGTTAGTCCCTAGCTTACTGGATTGACAAAGTCAGAATGGTCATGATTATCGTCTTCTGATATCATGTTGCGAGACAAGTCTAAAACTTGATCAATTGTGGTTGCATTAAAACGGTGAAAGGAAAACCATTGAAAGAACACACATGGAAGTGAAGATTCTTTCAAGCTTTAAGAAAATGCAAAGGTGACATGTCTTTTATTTGGATGCAGAATAGTCATTAACCAAAAATGTTAAGGAAACATTTTTGATTAATTAGTCTATGGTAAAAGAAGACCAAATACATTGCGATTAAGGTAGGACCCCTTAATTCAAGATAAAATATTTTTATCAATATTTTGGAAAGTGTAAGGTAACTCATTTCGAGGGAGTTTACTATATACAGTCAGCAACATCTTAGGAGGAGGACACTCTGAGGATTGCTTAAAAATTTGACACAAAATTTATTTTAAGGAGGGGATAATTATAACATCCCTAACCCGATGGCTCAAAATATTTTTGAAGAAAATCATAAAACTAAACCAAAAGGAAATTAAATTAAATCGAGAAGCGGTTATTCGGTTTAATTTAAGTAGAATTCAACCGAACCAAATCCTATCCTATATAAGCTGAAAAAATCGACCCTAGCCCCCATTCCTCTGATTTTGGTCGAGTTTTTGGGGTTGTGAAAGAAGGAGAAGGAGACAAGCTTTGAGTTGAGAGAGAAAGAAACTTCATCACATGAAGGAGATAGATAAAATCTACCTGCTGTGGGAGAAAGGAGATTCGACCTAGCAGATCGTTTCCAAAGGTAACCAAACTTTCTGGATTTATAGCCAAGGCTTGTAAGAATTTGACTATAAGTGTTTCTAACAACATGTATTTAAAAAGGATGATGTATATTATGTTGATAACTATGTGTGATGTATGATCATAATTGTACATAATTTGGCAGATGCTTGATTGATTTCTCTTTTGATGATATGTCACACCACATTGGTTGTGTGTCATGAATAACCATGTGTATCTGCAACTTGATCATTTTAGGTGCCCGGGGTAGTGAAAGGATCCAGTCAATTCTTTTGGTTTCAGATTTAATGTTAAGGTTGACTAGACTATATATTTTGTTTGCTCTTGACACAGTTATTCACTGTGTCAATATTCTTTTGCAGATGAAGACGAAGTTTCGTCTGTTGCTGCCAACCTTCAAGACTTGAGCATAGAGAACCATGATCAATACTCCTCTCATGATGAGGATAGAGCTTCTGTCGTGATTCCTGATCATCTGCTAATCCATACAGAAGAGTGCTCACAGTTAAGCTTTGGAAGTTTTGGAGGCTTTGGATCAAGGCCTCTGAGCAACAGCTTAGAAGAGGCTTCTGATGTAGCTCCACAGATTGAACGTGCTGATGCTAGGCATGCCCTTATATCTCATTTTCCTTTTCCAAATAATTTCTGGGCTCATTTCCTTTATACTCACCATTAATTGATCGTCTTGTCCATTGAAATACCGAGTTCTATGGAGATGAACATCTAGGTAGCATGTCCAATGGACATGTGGTCCATGCGTCTTCTGCCAACAATTATGATGAGACTGCAGAGGACACACCATTGGTTAGCGCAAGACCGGTTCGTACGAGACGACCATGTTGGAAAGTGATCAAAGTTCATCACAGAAACGGTTTCATTGAAGAGGTGCAAATGGAAAACTGCAGACATTCAAACATTGTGTCTCTTTATCATTTCAACCGTTTGTTCAGTTATTCTATTGTTGTAATTCGTTATAAATACTACAACACATTTCTTAATAAAATATTATTCTTTTTACAAAAATCGTGACTTAGAAAACTACAAAACAGAGCAATCTACTGCAGTTGCTTTGTTGTTGTCTGATCCTGAAGCAGAGATACTTCATGTTCTCTGCAATGTCCAACATGGTATCAGAGCTCGGTGAAACAACGATTCAACAACTGATTCCCATCTTCAATGGAGAAGCATATGGTTTTTGGAAGATTAAAATGAAAACAATCTTAAAAACCAGAAAGTTGTGGGAAGTTGTTGAACATGGAGTTAATACGATGCTTTTGAAGAAAAGAAGCAGTATTGAAATAAAGAGAAGATAACATGATGAGAGACATGATGGCACTTCAAATTCTCCAAACTGCAGTCTCAGATACAATATTTCCAAGAATTGCGCCCGCAACAACTGCAGAGGAAGCGTGGAATGCTTTGGAGATGGAGTTTCAAGGGAGCTCTCAAGTAAGGATGATTAATCTTCAGACTCTGAGAAGAGAGTATGAAAATCTGAAGATGGAAGAAGGTGGAACAATAGATGATTTCACTACCAAGTTGGTTAATATGAACAACCAACTAAGGATACATGGTGAAGAGAAGACAGACTATCAAATGGTGCAGAAGATACTCATCTCTTTACCAGAAAAATTTGACAGCATTGTGGCTGTACTCGAACAGACAAGAGATCTCACTTCAGTATCTGTAACAGGGATCATAGGGACTCTAAAGGCACATGAGAAGCGCTTGAGTCTCAGAGAAGAACGTACCAATGAGGGTGCTTTTTATGGAGAAAAGTCTGATTCAAAGAAGGGAAACAAACAAAATTACAAATGTCATGAGAAGACCAAGAAGTGGTGTGGCGTGTGTAAGAAAGACAATCACAATGAGGTAGATTGTTGGAAGAAGAAAAACAAAAACAATTCACAAATGAGTGTGAAGAAAGAGAGGAAATGCTATGTATGTGACAAACCGGGTCACATAGCAAGAGACTGCAGATTCAGAAAGGGTGAGAGGGCACACATGAGTCTAAAAGAAACTGAAGAAGATGGAAACAATGATCACATGCTTTTCAGTGCAATAGAAGAAGAAGAATCGGCAAAAATTTGTGAAGAAACATGGCTTATTGACAGTGGTTGCACTAACCACATGTCTAAGGATGAGGGTTACTTCACCAACTTAGATCGCAGTAAGAAAACAAAGATAAGAGTTGGAAATGGTCAATTAATCATTTCAGAAGGAAGAGGAAACATTCAAGTACTCACAAACAAGGGAGTACTCACAATAAGGGACGTTCTCCTAGTACCAAGTTTGGTGAGAAACTTACTTAGTGTTTCGCAAATGATATCCAATGGATATAGAGTTGCATTTGAAGATGATAAGTGCAAGGTTCAAGACTCAAAAGGAAAGAAAATACTCGAAGTTAAAATGATGAACAAGAGCTTTCCAATTAAGTGGAAGACATTAAACGGAGAAGCTCATATGGTTGTTGCAGAGAAAGAAAAAAAAACAGAACTGTGGCATAAGCGACTTGGTCATGTGAGTCATGACAAATTAGAGGCTATGCAAAGACAAGGAACGGTTGAGAATCTTCCCAAATTCAGCATCAACAAGACGACCTGCAGATCATGCGAGATGGGAAAGCAATCTAGGAGGAGTTTCCCAAAGAAGTCTCAAAGCGAAACCTGCAACGCTTTGGACTTAATTCATTCTGATGTTTGCGGACCTATGCAAACTGAGTCTATGAATGGAAGTAGATACATCTTGACGTTCATTGATGACTTCACAAGGATGATATGGGCATATTTTGTAAGAAACAAGAGTGATGTGCTTACAAAATTCAAAGTCTTCAAGTCTTGTGGAGAATCAAAGTGGAAATCACATCAAGAGATTAAGAACGATGGTGGAGAGTACATCTCAAAAGAATTCAACAAAGTCTGTCAAGAGAATGGGATTAAACATGAAGTAACTACACCATACTCTCCTCAACAAAATGGTGTGGCGTAAAGAAGGAATCGTCTCTTATGGAAATGGCACCTATGCTAAAAGATAAAGGATTACCAAATCGCTTCTGAAGCCAGAACTTTCGCTTATCTACAAAACAGATCACAACTAAAGCATTGGAAAAGGTGTTACTCCAATAGAAGCATGGAGCAGAAGTAAACCGAGTGTAAAACATCTAAGAACTTTCGGTTGCGTATGCTATGTACACGTGCCTGAAGAAAAGAGAAGAAAACTTGATGACAAGGCGAAGCTTGAAATATTTGTTGGTTACAGCAACGAATCAAAAGGATACCGTGTGTATCTACTTGAAAGTGACAAAGTAGAAGTGTCAAGAGACGTTACATTTGATGAAGACAAAGCTTGGAATTGGGAGAAGAAAGAATCCCAGAAGGTAATGATCTCATCATTTGAGATCAAAACAGGAAATCAAAATCACAAGAAAGCTTTGATTTAAACACTCAAGTAGATAGGGTGAGTGATACATTAAACAGACTACATATCTCAAATGAAGGAGTTCGAAGTGTGGTTGAAACAGGAGAAACATCTGTTGGTCCAAGAGGTTTGAGATCAATCAATGATCTAATGCAGCAAACCAGAGTTGTTGCAGAAACTGCAGAGATTGCAGAGTTGGCACATGCACAAGAAATGTGTCTTATGATGGCTGAGGAGCCGCAAGCTCTAGAGGAGGCATTGAATGACAGAAAGTGGGTGGAGGCAATGGAAGAAGAGTTAAGAATGATAAAAAAAACAACACTTGGGAAGCTGTAAAACGACCAAACAACAAAAATGTCATAAGTGTTAAGTGGATCTTTCGATTAAAGACAAATGCCAGTGGAGAAGTAATCAAGCACAAGGCTAGATTGGTAGCCAGAGGATTCACGCAAGAGTATGGAGTAGATTATCTTGAAACATTTGCCCCTGTTTCGAGATATGATACCATAAGAACTATCATGGCGATTGCAGCACAGAATAAGTGGACTTTATTTCAAATGGATGTGAAGTCTGCTTTTYTGAATGGAGATCTAGAAGAAGAGATATACGTAGAACAACCACCAGGATTTACAGAAGAAGGAGGAGAAGGAAAAGTTCTCAGACTTCACAAAGCTCTCTATGGCCTTAAACAAGCACCGAGAGCATGGTATGGACGTATTGATAGCTACTTTACAACAAATGGATTTGAGAGAAGCATCAACGATCCTGCCTTATATGTGGAGAGGACTGCAGAGGATATTRTGGTGGTAAGTCTCTATGTTGACGACATTATAATCACAGGAAGTAACATGGAGAAGATTGATGCGTTTAAAGAAAAGATGAAGAATGAGTTTGAAATGACTGATATGGGAGAACTCAGTTACTTCCTTGGTATGGAGATCATTCAAAATGAAGAAGGCATATTTCTACATCAAGAGAAGTATGCAAAGAAACTCTTAAGCAAGTTTGGAATGGAGAATTGCCAAAGCGTTTCTACTCCTTTGGTTCCTCACAGCAAATCTGAAGAAGACTTAAAAGAAAGTTATGAAGATATCACAAAGTATAGAAGTATGATTGGAGGTATTCTATATCTTTGTGCTTCTAGACCTGATATCATGTATGCGAGTTCATATCTCTCTCGCTACATGAGTTCACCATTGAAGAAACATCTTCTTGAAGTCAAGCGTGTGATGAGATACATCAAAGGAACAATTGCTTATGGTGTTAARTTCAGTCACGTTGAAGAACCGGAGTTAGTGGCTTTCTCARATAGTGATTGGGGATCAAGTGAGGACAAGAAAAGCACTAGTGGTTATGCTTTCACACTTGGGTCAGGAGTTTTCTGTTGGAACTYAAGCAAACAGAAGACTGTGGCTCAATCAACTGCAGAGGCTGAGTATATTGCTGTTTGTTCTGCAGCAAACCAAGCAATATGGTTGCAGAGACTTGTCAAAGAAATTGGTTTCGAATCAGAAGAAGGAGTCAAGATATTCTGTGACAACAAGTCTGCTATTGCAATAGGGAAGAATCCAGTTCAACACCGCAGGACAAAACACATTGACATCAAGTATCATTTCGTGAGAGAAGCTGAACGAGAGAAGAAGATCAAACTTGAATACTGTCCAGGAGAGATTCAAGTTGCAGATATTCTCACTAAGCCTTTGAGTGTTAAAAGGTTTGAAGAATTGCGTGAAGATCTCGGTGTTGTGATGAAGCCTTGATCAAGGAGGAGTGTTGGAAAGTGATCAAAGTTCATCACAGAAACGGTTTCATTGAAGAGGTGCAAATGGAAAACTGCAGACATTCAAACATTGTGTCTCTTTATCATTTCAACCGTTTGTTCAGTTATTCTATTGTTGTAATTCGTTATAAATACTACAACACATTTCTTAATAAAATATTATTCTTTTTACAAAAATCGTGACTTAGAAAACTAGAAAACAGAGCAATCTACTGCAGTTGCTTTGTTGTTGTCTGATCCTGAAGCAGAGATACTTCATGTTCTCTGCAATGTCCAACAGACCAAACCCGAAGTACGTTGGTTAAGGATTCGTTGGTTTACTTTTCAATAAGTGGACAAAGTCAATAGACTAAGTCTCACGCTTTGTTAGTTGCTTAATAATAGGTCACTTCTCCGATTGTTATGTGAGGAAGTGTTCCACGTTTGTTTCCCACTTCCAGTTTTGTAGGAACGTATAGTTCCATTTTGCTTCCTATATAAATGAAAAACCAAAAAGAAAAAGGCAGAGAAATTTGCCTGAAAAACACTTGTGTTCTTGTTTACTTTTGATCAACATTAGTGATTCTATAACTGGGATCTATCAGTGGTATCAGAGCCTTCAAAAAAAAAAATTTCCTTTCTTTCCTTCATTCTTTTTCACCCAAACACGTCACTATTCCACCCAGAAAAAAAAAAAAACAACTCGACTTTGGACGTACCACACCGGTGGAGTCCATGGCAAGTAACAAAAACCGCATAACCAACTTGGAGACAAATCTCGGGATGATGCAGGACGAATTTGAGAAACTCAACGTCGCAATCACCGACAAATTTCGAGCGATGGAGGCTTTGTTTCATCAGATGATGGAAGGAATGATGCAGCAAAACCGAGAATCCTTACTTGAGATGCAAGCCATGTTCAACAACAGCCGTGATAGAGGAGCTTCATCACACAGGCGGACCACAGGAAGCCAACCAGCTCACACCAGAGAGGAGCACACCAACCCTTTTGCACCACCTGCTCCAAAACACCGACACGTAAAGCTCGACTTTCCGCGATTTGATGGAGGAGACCCGACAGAGTGGTTGAGCAAAGCCAAGCAATACTTTGCTTACCAAGAAATGCCGCGGGACCAACGGGTTAGCTTTGCATTATATCACTTGACGGACAAAGCCAACGAATGGTGGCAAGCTACAACGAAGGCAATTGGGACACCACCCGATCGTATTCCATGGGAGACTTTTGAGGCACAATTATGGGTTCGATTCGGTTCCACTGACGCTGAAGATTTTAATGAAGCACTATCCAAAATCAAACAAAAAAGAACATTGAGAGATTATCAACGAGAGTTTGAACGATTAATCAACAAAGTCGAGGGTTGGTTGGAGAAAGCTTTGCTTGGTACTTTCATGGGTGGGTTAAGCGATGCAATCGCAGATGGTGTATGCATGTTTCGACCCCGAACGTTGGCAGAAGCGCTTAATCTTGCATGGATTAAATACGAACAATTGCATCAACAGAGGAAGCTGAGCACTCAGATTTTTTGCAACAATCAGACAGCTCCTCCGCAAATCGGTTTTGGTTTTCTTTGACGACATACTCGTCTTTAGTGAGTCTTGGGCAGCACACTTGTGTCACGTAGTTTTCGATATCTTGCGTCAGTGAAGTTTAAGAAATGTGATTTCGGGAGGGAATACGTACATCGAGTATCTGGGCCATATAATCTCACGAAGCGGAGTACAAGTCGATCCAACCAAGATACAAGCAATGATCAATTGGCCAATTCCAATAACAGTCACCGAGGTACGCGGCTTCTTGGGGTTAACTGGCTACTACCAGAAATTTGTGCAAGATTATGGCATTATTGCAAGACCGTTGACTAATCTTCTCAAAAAAGGTAAATTCGAGTGGAGTGAGGCAGCCACACACGCCTTTGACCCACTTAAGAAGGCACTCACAACAACTCCGACCTTGGCTCTTCCCGATTTCAATGTCCCATTTATCATTCAAACCAACTCATCGGGAGACGGGATTGGCGCAGTTTTATCGCAGAATGATCGCCCAATTGCGTTTATGAGTCGCTCTTTAGGGGTCTCCAAGCAGTCCTGGTCCACATACGCAAGGGAGATGCTGGCGATTATCATCGCTATACGACTTTGGCGACCGTATATTCTTGGGCGCCATTTCATCATCCAGACTGACCAGAAAAGCCTTCGCCACCTGCTGGAATAATGAATTCTCACACCGGAGCAATAGAAATGGATGAGCAAACTGGTTGGGTATGATTACGAGATCCAATACAAACTGGGCAAAACAAATATGGCGGCTGTGATGGGAGGGTTTTTATGCCTCTTCACAGGTTTCACCCGAGAAGTAAATCTCGAGAGTTTAACTCATAAAATCGCAAGTGCACAGTTAAACGCAATTGTAGTAATGCGGGGTCGATCCTCAGGGAAATGGAATAACACATAGCGGATACAGATGCAGATCTAATCTAGACATGAAAATAAAGCAAGAGGGCTTTCCTAATCTACTAAGCATTAAATTAAATAAAGCAATAAATAGAAAACAATAAATCTAAACTAAGAAAACAGTAAATAGACTAAACTAAGCACTAAAGAACATGAATTAAATATTAAATAATCCTAATCTAATATTTATACATAATTGGGTGATAGTCTAAATCAGGAAACCTAAGTCTAGAATTCATATTTTATCTAAAATAATTTATATTTGTCATTCTAGGGATTTTCATATCTTGCTAGTCCACTCTCGTGGTATGCTAGACTCTATATCTAGATCCACTCTTGTGATAAACTGGTTATGCATTACCATTAATCCCATCATCGAATACTAAGTATCCTTAGACTCTCGCCTCAAGAATACAAAATGAGTGACAGATCTGTTTCTAAAGTACAACCCACTCTCGTGGCAAAATACTCCTAAGATATTCAATCTAACTTGGCCAAAGCCAGATCTATAATTAATTCTGTCAAACAACAAATTCGACACTAGCTATGACTCTCTAGTATGCAGATCTAAAGGTTTAATCCACTCTTGTGGCATCAAACATTTCTAAATAGACAACCACACCTGTTGGATTCAGTTGTACTCTTAAGTATCTCCCATGAGAGAATACTCACAATTAAAGTGCATACTAAAGTAGCTAAATCGGTTAAGTACAGTAGTGAATCCTAAAACATAGATCCCATCATTGACCACCATTCCATGTGGTCTAAAAGATCTAGACTATAAAATAATAAACGAGACTGAAAAGTAAACTAATCTAAAACAATAATCAAAGTAAAAGCATAAACATAAATTAGAGAAGAAGTAAAACCTAGAAGAAACTTTATTAGATCTCCTAGTGAAGGGAATTGTCTGTGTGTCTCTGTGTGTCCTTTATGAATGAGATTACATGTATATTTATAGTCCTAGGGTTGTTAGATCTGAAAAACTCAAGTTTATCCTATCCCTAAAAGTCTCAAAACCGAAAAAAGAAGATTAGCCCACTCTTGGATCGCCATGTAGGAAATCTTCCACTTTTCTCGGAGGTCAACATCGACCAATCATGGTCGATGCTAGGGTCGATTCTCTGCTTCTTCCTTTGACTGGTTGATTCTTCCTCCAAGATTTCTCTCTGGAAATTCTTCGGACTCAATATCGACCCCCACAGGTCGATATTAGGGTCGATATTGGTCTTATATGGCTCTCTGAAATCCTTCTCTGAATGTCCATGATGCAAGTGGCAATGCCATCTCTTCCTTAGGTTCTAGCAGGCTCCAGAAACACTCTAAACATCGAGTTTTAACTTCAAGTACCTAGAAACACATAAACACATGCAAACACACTAAAATTATACTAAATGTTAGTTATAAAGCCTAAAATTAACTTATTATAATACATAAAACCATACAATTATGAGTCCTATCAACTCCCCCACACTTATCCTTTGCTTGTCCTCAAGCAAACAAAGGCTAAATATGGTGAAGCTATTTTATTGAAAGCAAATAAAGATAAAGAGAGTGGACTTGTACCTTGTGACATTGTTGTGTTAAATGTTTTTCGTCTTTGTGGATGTAGAATGATCTCTAACGTCTTGTCATTACTAAGCATAGCAGCACCTTGTTCGACCACTCCTCCTTCCAACCTTGACTCTTCATTATCGACTTCTCTTTTTATTCCAAGTATGAGCTCTCAACTTGGGAGTATTGATCATAAAACATGAATACTTACTCTTTCGGATTTCTGTAAGCTCAAGACCATCTTGGTATAAATTCTTTCCTCTTCCTTTTCTCACTTCAAGGTTGAATTGATTTTTCCCTACTTTTCTAGGGTATCATTTTATTTTTTCTATCAATCGTCTTTTCTTTTCTATTCTTGGACAGGATTTCATGAGACGCGAACATTAAAAGTGGTAACTTCCAATGCCCGGTTCACTTCTTTCTTACCTATATCCTTTTCTTTTTCTTTTTATTGAAGGGAAGGGAGAGGGGAAATGTACTCACATACGTGTCTTGCAGGGTCTCATAGAAGTATCATGTCTCATGCATCTCAAGCCCCAAATCGAGAGTTTTGAGGTCCATTATAGTGAGAAGTCAACTCTGATTTGCGAAAGTCTTCGAAGGAATGATCTTTTTGGGGTTTGTTGATCCACTCATGGGTTTTCTGTGTTTCCTAGTAAAGATCAAACACTATCCAAACAGCATCCAAACACAAACATAAATAACACAATTAACAAGTTCAAATGTTACCTCATTAAAAACTTTTTCAAATGTTATTGAACCTATGAACGAGGAAAAAAGTGTAATAATCTCTCAAATGAGAAAAACTTTCAGTAATTCTCTCATCAAAAAGATGTCAAGGAAAAAGAAATACCTCAGTTGATCGCAAGATTCCCTTATTTCACAACGTCCTCGTTGTGATATATGATGGAAAGGGAAAAAGCAAGAGATTCTCTTATTGAGTTGTGGGTTGGAAGCTCCCACATGACAAGTCCTTATTTTTTTATTTTTTATTTTTATGGTGAATCACCTGAAAGGAAAAACACAAAAAACGAAAAATAGAAAAACACTAATAATCGAAAAACTGAAATAGAAATGAAGAAAATATGTACAAGGATAGAGTGCTTATTTAATGTCGTGAGCTCGACGACCTCTCGGAGTGATCTGAGGATGATGAAGATGAAGGACGAGGGATGGATGGTTTTGCAAAGACTCGACCATAGTAGTGCTCGGGATTAGTGTTTATCCTAGCTGTTCGTCTTAGTATTCGTCGTTGAGATCTCCAGCTTATAGGATCGGATGTGGGACGGTGAGTCCATCTCTCCCTAGTAGGAGCGTAATCAGTGTGAGGGTCATCATCAAAAAGTCTTCTTTCAGGCGTGGTGGAGGAGCTTCATTGGTCGGTGTTGCCTAGTAGAACACGTCTTTGTTTACATAAGTGAAAGACACTCTTTTGTTCGGCCAATCTATAACTGCTCCAACTGTTGCTAGAAAAGATCCTCCAAGAATGATTGGAGTGTCATCATCCTTCCTCATATCAATCACATGAAAATCAGTAGGGACTCCACGGTCTCCGATCCATACAGTAACATTCTGAGCTACGCCTTCAGAGCGTGTGATATCAGTATTAGCAAGTCTGATTCTCACATTCGAGCGGGTGAGGTTGTTGAGTCCCAATATTAAGGCCCTCTTCTTCGACATTACATTGATGTTATCACCTGAATCACAAAGAGCATCATCAAAATCAATACCAATAATTGAACAAGGTACTTTGTAAAGTTCGGGATCGTCTCTTTTGAGCATCTTCCTATCTAGTGTTAGGATCCCGATGTACAGTTCCTTAATTTCGTCCAAGGTCTCTTTGCTGTCGCTGAAGTAGGAGTCAAGATTGTACTCAACTAGAGCTTTCTCGAATGGAATATCCCTTGGAATCTTGCTCACAATGCCAAAAAATTCGCTGAGTTTTTTTGTACTTATTTCTCTGAAGAACCAAGTAACATGGTATCTGAAAAATTGTGGATATTGATAACACCATATTTTACCTATTTTTATGTTTTTATTTAGTGTAGTTTTATATGTTATAACCAATATTTAGGATAGTTTTAGTGCATTTGCATGTGTTTTTGTGTTTCTAGGTAATTGGAGGAAATCATACACTTTTAGAGTGTTTTGGAGTCCTAAAAAGCCACACGGACTTTGGAGCTAGTTGTTCGGGCCAAGAACATCATGAAAAGAAATCTCAAGAGCCTCCCGAAGGAAGCAGCGGCCCTAGGATCGAACCAGGGCCATCGACGCTCTTCCTGAGCAGGACCGTCGACCCACTCCATCGAACCAGGGCCATCGACGCTCTCCACGGACCGGACTTGAAGCTGGCGACAAAGACCGTCGACACAAGCGTCGACCGTGCATAGTCGATGCCACACCTGAAGATTCACGTCGACCAAGGACGTCGAGCGTGGCCCATCGATGCTGGCCCCGACGGAAGAAACTCGAAATTGGACGTTTTGACATTTGGGCACTGTTTGGAGGCTTACGATCGAATGAGAAGGAATAAAGCTTCAAAACAACTTGATATGGAATCTTGATTAAAAATGGAAGATTTGAGAGTTAGAATCAAGTCAAGAGCTGCTCAGAATCAAAAGATATGATTTTTACAAGTCAGGTGACTCTGAACTCACCCGGTTTGGACCTATGTGCACTGTTTCGAACGTTGCGATCGAACCAGAAGGAATTTGGCTACAAACCGACTTGATATGGAATCTTGATTGAAAATGGAAGCTCCACGAATTGGAATCATACCAAACCGAGATCAGATGCGAAAGAGTTTAATTCGCAAAAGATCTTTTCCCAACCTCCTTGGGCACGACCTAGCCTCCTCCAAGTCTCCTTAAAACTATATAAACACATGTAATGCTCATTAGAAAGGGTTCCCACTTTTTGCACAACTTTATAGCCACCACTTAGAGAGAAAAGTCTCAAAAACATTCTTTTGTTCTTAAGTTTTATTATGCAAGTTCTTTAGTTCTTCTTCTTGTTCTTCTATTGGTTTATTTACAGATTTTGTTTATTGTTTATCATGTCTTCTATCTCATATACTTCTGTCACCCTGGAGTTATGAGCGAGTAGATCTTTTAGATCTTTGGGATGGAGATCGATGATGGGATCTACTGATTATAGATTGATGTTTTTTTGTTCTTTATCGATTAGCTGCCTTGTATGTGTTCCTAAAGCTAGACTTACTCCCTTGGGAGTTTTCTAAGAGCTCGGCCGAAAATCACATGTGTGGCTGAGTGTTTCGGAAATTTCCTACGCCACGAGAGTGGGTAGAGGGGTTTCGGATATACATACTTGGGATTCTAGTTAATCGATAAACCTATTTTCGACTTGTGAGCTTATCTAAATTAGCTTTGATTAAGTTAGTTTAACACCTTAGGGTCTTGATGACGCGAGAGTGGATTAAGATCTCGGAACTAAACATGTTGAAAGTTTGACTATGCTGTAGAGATGCAGTGGATAGTTAGGCCGGTCAATGACGAGATCGTTCTCAATGCTTGTAAGGGCACCACGAGAGTGGGCTTTTACAGAGAGATTAGCATACCACGAGAATGAACTAATATGTATACGAAATCTCTAAACCGATAGATATCAACAAAAGGGTTAAAGAACATCAATTCTCGAATTAGAAGATTTCCGGATTCTTTTTCATTCACCCTTGGGATCGTTTTCTTCATTATTGTTTAATCGTTATTTAATTTAAAGTTATTTAATTTATGTATTTTATTTTACGCACTTTTATTCATGAAATTTAATTTATGCAATTTAATTTATGTAATTTAGTTTATGCAATTTAATTTAACTACTTTTATTTCTGCACTTTAATTTACACACTTTATTTTTTGCTATTTAATTTACGCAATTTACTTTACGCTATTTAAATTCCGCAGTTTATTTTACGCACTTTATTTTCCGTTATTTAATTTATGTAATTTATTTTCTGCTATTTAAATTCTGCAATTTTATTTTATGCAATTTATTTTACGTAATTTAATTATTGTTTATTTAGTTATTGCTTATTTATTTTATGCACTTTAAATAATAAAACCTAAAACCCCCAAACTCTATAATTCACCTAGATTAGATTTATCCCTAAAATCTCTGTGTAGTTATTCTCAGTCTCTGCGGATCGATCCCGAACATACTACGATTGCATTTAACCGTGCACTTGCGGTAAGATCGGGTTAAACTCTCGAGAGTACTTCCTAGTAGGGCTCGAGTAAAACCTAAGACGAGGTGAAACAAAGACTCCTATCAGATATCTGAGATGAGAGTTCCTTGAGATGCGTGTTTCTCTGAAAAAAAATTGATACCATGAATCATCTCATCTGTTCCTTCGAAGTATTCCTTCAACGGATACCTCTTCCATGCATCCTTAAAAGATAATGACTTAGGGATGCTTTGGATCAACTTTTCGAGTCTCATCTTGTTACTTGGATTGATAAACACTTGCTTCTTTTGACTCGTGAGGAGGTTGCAGCTCTGTTCTGGTCCTTGTATAGACACTTCAGAGGGGTTTTCATCTTCTTCAGGCTCTTCTTCTTCGTCAGAGGAAGAATTGATGAAGATGGGCCGAGTTCTGTCTCCGAGCATGCTGATATCAACCCTGATTGGTCGATGTTGGCTTCCGACTGTCGCTCCTAGAGTTGCATCGGTCTGGACTGGGCGATGTTGGGATCGATATGAGTTTGGTGTGGCATCAGAATCGACCCTGTTTGGTTGATTTAGGGGTCGGGCAGGCGTCCAGGCAGGTGCAATGGGCCAGTTAATCCGATATGGAGAATCGACCCTGATTGGTCGATGTTGGGATCCGATTCGGCTCTCAGCTGTGCTCGTTGATGTGCTTTGCTTCATCCTCTTCCTGCTTCTCAGTGTCAAAACTTTGACTATAGCTCTAGGGCTCATATCCTCAGGAGATTATGTGGTTCTTTACTCATTCATCTTATCTCGTCTCTCTCTTCTTTTCGATTACTTGTTCTCTCATATTTCCTAATGCACCTGAAATTCGAAAGAAGAACTTGTCAGCAAAACAACATAATTGCCTAGTCTGAGATCTACATCAAAACTCTATGGCTATTGCTTATTTTCTGGCAACGGCGCCAAAAACTTGATGGGAGGTTTTTCTGCCTCTTCACAGGTTTTACCCGAGAAGTAAATCTCGAGAGTTTAACCCATAAAACAGCAAGTGCACATTTAAATGCAACTGTAGTAATGCGGGGTCGATCCTCAGGGAAATGGAATAACACATAGCGGATACAGATGCAGATCTAATATAGACATGAAAATAAAGCAAGAGGGCTTTCCTAATCTACTAAGCATTAAATTAAATAAAGCAATAAATAGAAAACAATAAATCTAAACTAAGAAAACAGTAAATAGACTAAACTAAGCACTATGAATTAAATATTAAATAATCTTAAACTAATATTTACACATAATTGGGTGATAGTCTAAATCAGGAAACCTAAGTCTAGAATTCATGTTTTATCTAAAATAATTTATATTTGTCATTCTAGGGATTTTCCATATCTTGCTAGTTCACTCTTGTGGTATGCTAGACTCTATATCCAGATCCACTCTCGTGATAAACTGGTTATGCATTTCCATTAATCCCATCATCGAATACTAAGTATCCTTAGACTCTCGCCTCAAGAATACAAAGTGAGTGACATATCTGTTTCTAAAGTACAACCCACTCTCGTGGTGAAATACTCCTAAGATATTCAATCTAACTTGGCCAAAGCCAGATCTATTATTAATTCTGTCAAACAACAAATTTGACACTATCTATGACTCTCTAGTATGCAGATCTAAAGGTTTAATCCACTCTCGTGGCATCAAACATTTCTAAATAGACAACCACACCTGCTGGATTCAGTTGTACTCTTAAGTATCTCCCATGAGAGAATACTTACCATTAAAGTGCATACTAAAGTAGCTAGATCGGTTAAGTACAGTAATGAATCCTAAAACATATATCCCATCATTGACCACCATTCCATGTGGTCTAAAAGATCTAGACTATAAAATAATAAACGAGACTGAAAAGTAAACTAATCTAAAACAATAATCAAAGTAAAAGCATAAACATAAATTAGAGAAGAAGTAAAACCTAGAAGAAACTTTATTAGATCTCCTAGTGAAGGGAATTATCTGTGTGTCTCTGTGTGTCCTTTATTAATGAGATTACATGTATATTTATAGTCCTAGGGTTGTTAGATCTGAAAACTCAAGTTTATCCTATCCCTAAAAGTCTCAAAACCGAAAATAGAAGATTAGCCCACTCTTGGATCGCCATGTCGGAAATCTTCCACTTTTCTTGGAGGTCAGCATCGACCATGATAGGTCGATGCTAGGGTCGATTCTCTGCTTCTTCCTTTGACTGGTCGATTCTTCCTCCAAGATTTCTCTCTGGAAATTCTTCGGACTCAATATCGACCCTTACAGGTCGATATTGGTCTTATACGGCTCTCTGAAATCCTTCTCCGAATGTCCATGATCCAAGTGGCAATGCCAAATCTTCTTTAGGTTCTAGCAGGCTCCAGAAACACTCTAAACATCGAGTTTTAGCTTCAAGTACCTAAAAATACATAAACACATGCAAACACACTAAAACTATACTAAATGTTAGTTATAAAGCCTAAAACTAACTTATTATAATACATAAAACCATGCAATTATGTGTCCTATCAGGCCGACGCATTATCTCGTGTTTCAGGGAGCCCACAACTCAATGCTATATACGTACAACAATCTACCTTGTGGGATGATGTTCGTGAGTTGAGCAAGACCGACACTTATATGTTACGAATCGGAGAGTTGACAAAAACAAACCCTGGTAAGCCGTATGAGTGGAAGAACAACTTGCTCTGTTATCACAATCGCATTGTCATTCCACCAAGTTCAGCTTTGATCACCCAGCTCATGACAGAACATCATAATACGCCTTTGGGAGGACACTCAGGTGTGTTGCGAACTTACATCAGTTTATCTCGGCAGTTCTATTGGCCCTCTATGCACAAGATCATTCGCGAATTCGTAGCTGCATGTGACGTTTGCCAGCGAGCCAAGTACGACTCATTAGCTCCAGGTGGTCTCTTACAACCCTTACCTATTCCTTCTACAGTGTGGGAAGACATTTCGATGGATTTTGTCGATGGCTTGCCAAAATCCGATGGACACACTTCCATCATGGTGATCGTGGACCGGCTCAGCAAATCAGCCCACTTTGTCGCTTTAGCTCATCCATACACGGCAAGAAAAGTTGCTGACAAATTCATCGCCAATGTGGTAAAGCTTCACGGTATACCAAGATCGATTGTGAGCGATCGTGACCCGGTGTTTGTAAGTTTGTTTTGGTGGGAATTCTGGAAAATTTCGGACACCACTCTCAACATGTCTACGGCGTATCACCCTCGATCCGACGGAAAAACTGAAATTGTTAATCGATGTATGGAGCAGTACTTACGTTGCTTCGTCAACAATCGAACTACACAATGGAGTGGTCTCTTACCTTGGGCTGAATTATGGTATAACTCCACCTTTCATGTCTCTATCAATATGACGCCGTTTGAAACACTATATGGTCGACCACCACCACCGATTCCAGCTTATGAGATTGATTCGTCTATCAATGACGAAATTGATGAGCAGTTTCGCAACAGAGATGATTTACTGCTGGAACTCAAGGAACATTTGTCTCGGGCTAACAATCGTATGAAGCAACATGCTGATGTTCATCGAAGAGATGTATCCTTTGAAGAAGATGATTGGGTTTGCTTACGGCTTCAACCATATCGGCAACACTCTGTCCTCCGACGCACATCACAGAAGCTCTCTCACAAGTACTATGGTCCATTCCAAGTGACGACACACGTCGGACCTGTAGCATATCGTCTTGCTTTATCTGCAGGTACAAAAATTCATCCTGTCTTTCATGTATCTTTGTTAAAGAAGCGACTTGGGCAAGATGAACCAGTGATGGGAGTTCTTCCGCCTTTACGTGAGAACGGTCAATTGCTTTTGACACCGGAGAAGGCCTTGAAGCAGCGTTGGATTATACGAGGCTCGAAGCGTGTTCAGTAGACGTTGGTACAATGGCATGGTTTGACAACAGCTGATGCAACGTGGGAAGCTTCAGATCAATTACTTCAGAGTTTTCCAGGTTTCAACCAGAACCTTGAGGACAAGGTTCATCTTGACGGGGGGAGTATTGATGAGACTGCAGAGGACACACCATTGGTTAGCGCAAGACCGGTTCGTACGAGACGACCATGTTGGAAAGTGATCAAAGTTCATCACAGAAACGGTTTCATTGAAGAGGTGCAAATGGAAAACTGCAGACATTCAAACATTGTGTCTCTTTATCATTTCAACCGTTTGTTCAGTTATTCTATTGTTGTAATTCGTTATAAATACTACAACACATTTCTTAATAAAATATTATTCTTTTTACAAAAATCGTGACTTAGAAAACTACAAAACAGAGCAATCTACTGCAGTTGCTTTGTTGTTGTCTGATCCTGAAGCAGAGATACTTCATGTTCTCTGCAATGTCCAACAGACCAAACCCGAAGTACGTTGGTTAAGGATTCGTTGGTTTACTTTTCAATAAGTGGACAAAGTCAATAGACTAAGTCTCACGCTTTGTTAGTTGCTTAATAATAGGTCACTTCTCCGATTGTTATGTGAGGAGGAAGTGTTCCACGTTTGTTTTCCACTTCCAGTTTTGTAGGAACGTATAGTTCCATTTTGCTTCATATATAAATGAAAAACCAAAAAGAAAAAGGCAGAGAAATTTGCCTGAAAAAAACACGTGTTCTTGTTTACTTTTGATCAACATTGGTGATTCTATAACTGGGATCTATCAAATTATGATGATTCCTCAGAATCTAAGCAAGAGATTGTGTTGCCAGAAAACCCTGAAACCGCTCATCACGAGAACCAGTACTCCTTTGCTCAGTCGGATCCAGAGTATGCATATGAAAATGCCAAGCAGCAGCTGACTACTGCATTTGATGCCTCACAGACAAGCATGACTAATCAGATGCAAAATCTTGCATCGTTAACAAATGTGATGGTAAGCTACATCCAAAGTGCCCAAGGTTTTGTAGCTTATGGTTTTCGATTGTTGCTTTTAAGAGAACCTTATTTTATATTGTAAAGATGTGTTTGTATAGTTTGATGTTCAAATTTTCATCAAAAAAGTACTTTTGTATGATGCTAATGATATCCTTATAATTCTTAGTTGACATCACCGGTTTCAACAATTTGGTTTCAGCAAGGGTATACAAACTCAATTCCAAACACTCTGTTGGTACAAACAGCACAAAGTGTAAGGGAGCTTGAACATCAGTATTCCCCTTTCCCAGGCGTACAGTCTATGCCGTCATGAAGCAACGATTCCTCATTAGGTGGCCAAAGCATTTCCATGCCAGAGGTGATCCCTTTACCTGTAGACTGAAATGTCTTTTTAATCGAATAGTATATTTTTGTTTTCTTTTAGCTTTTGTTGTGAACTCGGTGAGAAGAAACTAGGGATCTTTCGTTAATTGTATCCATGACCACTTTTTTGTTCGCTTGATGCAAAGCAGTATGCAAATAAGGTTTTCAATTTCGTTCAATTATATATGTAGTTTCTTTCTTGTGCAAAGTTATGAAAGGTTTATTTCTTTCTTTTTAAAAAACATTTTAAGGTGGAGGTTGTGCCGTCTTTCATGTTCAATGTAATTAGCAGTTGATCGAGATTATGTACCGAAGTTGTTTGATTCACAGTGTTGTGGTTATATTTTCTTGCATGCAGGCACTCAGAGTGGTGGTGTTCCAACAGCACAGTCAAGCCAGCAGAACTTTCCCGGTGCCAATATCGCTATTAATTGGACCAGCTCTTCCTCAAGAGATTGCAATGAATCCATATTCTCAACCCACATTGCCTCGAACATGATTGGTTATCCTTTGATGCCTCAGAGCTACCCATACATCCCATCGGCTTTCCAGCAAGCATTTGCTGGTAACAACTCATACCACCAGTCACTAACTGCTTTGCTTCCACAGTATAAAAACAACACTTCGCCAGTAATTTGCCTCAGTCAACAACTTCCCCTGCTTCCTCCTCTGCCTATGGGTTTGGGAACTCAAGCAATGTTGAAGCCGGAAACTTCCTTCTTAACCAACAACAGGCTGCTCCTACTGAGGCAACACTTAGTTATGAAGAAGTCCTGAGTCTAGAATACAAACAGAACAACTATCTATTGTTACTTCAGCAGCAGCAACAACAGCAACAACGACAACAGCACCAGCAGCAGCAACAACAGGTTTTGTTTCTCATTTTGACACTTGCAAAAGATCTTTGTATTGACATTAAACGTGAAATTGTTTTATCTCAGAACGGAAATTTGCCTATGTGGCTTCATGGACCTGGCTCTCAAACCATGTCGGGCGTCCCGGGCAACACGTACTACAACATTCAAGCACAACAACAAAGTCAGCAGGTTCGCCAAACTCAGCAACATGCGCAGCTGCAGTATGGATCGCTCGGTTACCCGAACTACTATCAGTCACAAACCGGAATATCAATGGAGCACCAACAGCAAAACCCTAGAGATGGTGGCTCGCCAGGTCAGCCCTCAAAGCAGCAGCAGCAGCAGCTCTGGCAAAACTCTTAATAAGGTGGTTTTGGTTATCTCAGGCTCATAGTTTTGTCACTGGTCATGTAGCCATGGCTATAAAGCTGATAACTAGTTATAGAGGTTATCGGTTATGTGAGTTATGAAGGGAAGCTGAGAGGAAACATGACGGATCTTCACGTTTTCACCGAGTGTATTTATATCATCTTCTGTTAACTTAGGGAACAGCTAAGTCTAATTTAGCTCAATGCAACTAAAAACAAAGAAAGAAGTAACAGTTCCTGTGCTTTCTAACGCTTTGCCTCTGCGTCACATTGTATCGTATCATTGCTTTCTGTTTTAAGTAGTTTTCAACCTTTTATGGTTTCAGTTCTCATGTGGTTAACTTGAAAAAAACTGATTGAATTTGCCTCAATTTTTTTTTTTTATCTTAAAGGCAAAAAATTCGTCAGATAAAGAATATGTAAATACTCACTGAATATTATAAGATTATAGCATTACATAAACATCGCTTAACAAAACTCTTATATTCCTTTCCCCCTTAACATTATTTTCTAAGGCTTATGTGCATATATTTTTAGATAAGATCACAACACAGATACGTGAATAGAGATGGGTAGGAAGACATGGGTTCTAAAACCCCTTCTCTATTACCAGACCGCATCATTGCTGTGTTTTCGCACCCCTTAAGAACCAAAGCGAGAAGTGAAGTCGCTTTCCGCTTAGCTCGGGTTGTGCCCGTGAGCAAAAGCTTTTGGGTCAAACCAGTAAGAGCCGGTGCTCTCACCACTTTCTCCACCACAACCGCTCCACCGCTTATGCAGAGATGTAACAACGTAGCAACCGCATTTTTCTTTGCCTATTGGTGTTCCACATCTCATCAATTCAATAAGCCATGCCACAGCTGATTTTTTCCTCCCTATAGTCTCTGCTCCTAAAGAATGATTCGCTACTACACCCAACACTACTGCCACTTTCTCCGCCACAGTCTCATCCTCGTCTGCCAAAGCTCCCACGGGGGCCAACACTCCTCCCGAGTTTATCATCTGGCTGCAATTATCCGGATGTAACCATATGCCATATAAAGCGTTGATTGCATCTTTTTTCCCCTCGTCTCCTTTTGCAAAATTATTTGCGGGTGTGAAGAAGAAGAAGAAGCTAAGTGAGAAAAAAAGGTTGTAAAACGCGTTTGGCAAAAGCTCAAAAAAATTTCTTCGTTGTTATGAATGCTGAAATTAATGTGCATGTAACATTGTAACTGTTTATCTTATTGGTGTCAAAACTATATTGTTCCACAATTAGAAGATTTTGTCAGCTTTCTCCATAAGGTCTTCATGTCATCTGTTGAAACCCAATTTTACTTTTCGATTGCTACGTACGGCTCCGAAAAAACATTTCATATTGGCCGGAATCAAGAGATAATAAATTGCTTTGAATTCAAAAATGTAAAATTGTTTATTTGGTCAAAAGAGTGAAATTCCTAGAAACATGCATTAGAAAAGCGTCTATCACATAAGTTTTTTTTTTTTTAACTTTTAAAAGTAACAAAAAAACATAAATGACTAAAGAGAAAATTTCGTGTTTACGGTGGGCACAGAAGATAAAGCCTATTCTGCTCTGCTTTTTGCCTCAGCAAAGTTTTACACCTTTAATTTAACTTAGAACCCAAAGAAGCCGAGCTCACTGGCTTTTTCCTTCTCGAAGGTCTCGAAATACTGGTATATGATCGTCACTGCCAACAGAATTCCGGTTCCCGACCCAATGGCTCCCATGAAATCAGCCAGAACTGTGAGTGCACCGATACACACTCCTCCAAAAGCAGCAGCCGTTGGGATATACCTGTTCAGTTCTTTCTGTAAGTTTGACTCTCTATGTCCTGGCATCACCATTTGTTGTTCCTGTGACATATGACTTTCAGAGTCAGAGATCCAACACCATGTAAACATTCAGGTTTATGTATCAAGCTGCTACGATTTTATTACCTTGAGCTGCTTAGCTACATCCCTAGCAGAAGATCCAGAGACTTCAATCCACGTCTTTGAGAAAAGAGCACAGGCAGTGAGCATGAAGACAATGTAGAACAGTGCATGAAACGGGTGAGCTGCCATATCCGAGAAGCTGCAAACATCATAGTAACATATATTAATCAAACTGGCTGATGTACACCAATTTGATCGATTAAAATGAATATTGAAAGACACTGCATTACCTTGCTGGAGCTGTGATGAGGTAAGCCAGACCACTAACTGGAATGGATTGCCCACTGTACTCAGATTCTTTCCACTGTCCCAATAGGTTTACAAAGAAATTTCCGCTGAACTTCCTGTAGAGAAGCTGTTGACCACAAGAAGGAGATTTGATGTCAACACAATGTCATTGTGGAGATAAGTCAAGTACAGTGGAAGTGGAAAGAGTCTGTACCTGAGAGATGAAGTAAAGATTTGAGACAAGAGCGGATTGGAGGATGATGGGCATGTTTGATGTGTAGAACAGCTTGATTGGGTAAGAACCCTGTTGTCCACGGGCATTCTTTGATCTCACAGGCAAAACCACACGGAAACCTTGGAAGTAGATCACAATCAGGAAGATCAAGACTGTGGCAAGCAAGTTGGTAACATTTGGAAGGTTTTGCCGGTAGAAAGCTTGGCGGAGAGCCGCAACCTTGTTGGACTTGGTTATCAGCATATGGAACAGTGCAATAACAGCACCTTCAAACTCAGCTCCACGCCCGGTGTTGATGGTAGTTGGGCTAAATGCCTTCCAGATAATGCTTTCACTGCATATCATCAATATAAACTCTTATGAATACAATTTATCGAAAAGGATCTTGTCCAGGAATCCAAAAAGGCAAGGAATGATTTTTTAAAGAGAGAAAGAAGTTGACCTACCAGATGTTGGTGGCAATGAAAAGGGAGATTCCTGAGCCGAGACCATATCCCTTCTGAAGGAGCTCATCAAGGCAGATAACAATGATTCCAGCAAAGAAAAGCTGGAGGATGATCAGAATGGCATTTCCAACACCAAGCTGTCCAACGGGACCATACATTCCAGAAAGAACATATGCAACCGCCTCACCGATGGCAATCAGAATACCAAGAAGCTTCTGAGCACCATTCCTATAAAATAAGTACCAACACAGAATAAGAACTCACACGACCACATCCACAGCTTTTTGGATTTTCCAAAAACAGCTCAATCAAATACAGATTTGGTAAAATTACTAAATAAACGACATGGTCAATTCTAACCAGACAGAGAAAAAGTTCGACTAAAAATGTAACGTAATGCCCATAGTTCATAATGGGAAACAACACTTACAAGAGGGCACGATCCTCACGAACATTGTTGTCAACCTCAATAATCTTGGAACCAGCCAAGAGTTGCATCACAAGTCCAGATGTGACAATAGGAGTAATACCCAGCTCCATGACAGTCCCACGGTTGGATGCAAGAATGACACGCATCCAATAGAATGGATCCGCACCGGTCGTGGAATGAATTCCATAGAGAGGAAGCTGACTGCAGACAAGAAAGATGAAGAGAGAGATGACAGTGTAGATAACCTTTTCTCTGAATGGCACCTTCCTGTCAGCACTCTGAACCTCTGGCAGGAACGCAAGGAATGGCCTCACCAAATGCAAAACTCTAAATCCTCCTCCCATTCTAGTATCCGATCAAGTTTATCTGCTTCTGTAAAAATCATAAATCACACTTCCAAGTAAGCTTCTAAAACACACAGAAACTTATGAAAATTACACAAATCCAAACGCATTCATAATCTAGCTGCAGAATTCACAAATCCCAGTTTTCGCAGCTAGGTAAACTAGATCAAATCAAATGAATCTGAACAATTTCGTAAACTGAGTCAATAATCAGATCTATCTAAAAGTCAAATCAAATGAATTTGACTCAGTCGATCTAAAAACCAGATCTATCAGAACTTCTCCGATCCACACCGTATACATTCATATACAGATTATCATCTTTAAAGGATCTATCAAACCAGATCGAGTTAAAAAAACGAACGATACATAACAACAGACCTATCAAAACAAACAACAATCAGAGGTTTGATGTAATAATCAAGCGATATTAACATAGATCAACAGCAAGACTTGGTCATCTAAACATCAAAACGGAACAAAATTGCTAAAACGAACACAAAGCAAACATCAAAATGGAAATCGAATCGATGAAACAACGAAGAAACGATCGATACGGAGGAGACCAACCTCAAGAGAAAGATGAGAGAAAAAGAGAAAAAGAGAAAAAGAGAAAAAAGAGGTGCAAGGAGATGCGATGAGTATATACTTTTTTCTCGTTTAGGGCTTTCGCTCTTTAATATGGGCCTTAGTGGGCCATCATGCATGGGCCAATATTATTGTTCTGTTTAATCGTCGTCTGTTGACTTTTAACTACTAAAACCAAATCAATCTTCATGAGCCCAAGGTTCGAGATTGCAACCGTATGCATGCATCATCGATTTGCTTCAATCCTTAAAACGTTTTATAAAAATTGACAAAAACATAATGATTCAAATCCGTGCAAATCAAGAAAAATATTTACTAAAACTCCATAGTCATTGCTTTTGTGTATTATCTTTAAGCGGCTCAAATTTCGTCTCTAAAATATAAGTAACAAAGATACCAAGCATATTATTTGGTCTTAGAAGATGAAGTCCACCACTTTTACTGTAAGCCTTGGACAGTGACTTACTGTACATTCTATGAAAAGTGTTAAATATATTCTTAATTAATGGTGTTATATACATTAGGTTTATACAGATATAAATTGGATGATTTCACAACAACGCACCTCAATTTAGATTCGCACGTAGGAAAAATTTGGCTCTAAGCATCCAAATGGAGGAAACAACGGAAGTTGATCTTTTAATGCGAAACTCTGTTCTAGAATCTGTAGATTGGATGTTGATGGACTTCACAAGTTAGTTGATATCTACACTACTCATGGTCAAGAAAATTCGTAACTTGTTAGGTAAAAAAGGTTTTAACTTTGTGAATTATTGATTCCCACAAGACTCACAATAACGAGTTTCTTTAACCCTTTACCAGTGAAATATGTGATACAGATAAATTTCGTTTGTGGCGAATGAGTTTATGTGATACGTTACAAACGTTTGTATATAGAATATGGCATGTTATGATAAATGCACCTTTTGCTTTACATGTAACTTCTTAGATGCTTGTAATCAAAAGATCAAGGGTTTTCTTCAGCCGCTACTGACCATTGTTAGCAGTTCATTATAAATTTAAAGTTGTTAGCATGGGGTAAAAGGTAAATCTCGCAATAACAAATCTAAGGTAAATTTTTTTTTTTTTTAATTCAGTTATGTCGTAAGACAAAAAAATTTTACGAATCTATATGAAATTAAAATATTTATAAAAGATAAATCCTTGTACAAATTTTCAAAAACTAAATTAAAATGGAGCATTGATATACTAGAATAATGAAATTATGTATGTCTAAGGGTTTTTGTGTCTAACCGAAAACCCTATTAAGGGAGTAACTTTGGCGTATGATAATAAGAAAAATCTCGTGGTTTTGACACCACTATAAAGAGGTGTTATGAGAAGAACAACCAAGAGAGAGAGCAAGAGAAAGCACAAACAATGTAGATCTAAGGAGATAAGATCATAAGGGGTGAGCGAAACTCAAAAGTATAAGTTTTGGGTCGTTTCTCAAGTAGCACAAGATGAAATATATAGTGAGTCTTTACCTAGTGAAAGTTTTAAACGGTCACTTGTATCATTGTGTAATCACCATCTAAGGATGTGGATCGAAAGATCCTAACCGGATGTAGCGGTTTGTTAACACCGTGAACCGGGTGAACAAATGCTTGTATGTGCTCCTCTTCTTCCTTCTTCCTCTGTTATTTTCTTCTTCTTCTTCTTCTCCATATTTTGCTTGCTCTGTTTCCATATTCTGGTGTTCATGACAAAGAGCATAAAGCTTGAACCTTTGAGAGGTTAAAAACCTTAACAACAACTCTCGTCTCCAGCTTTACATCTCTTCTCCCGGTAACAACGACCAAAACCGTAATCAGAACGGCAACAGTCAAGTGTTGAAAACAGAGCAATCTCCACAGTCAAACTCAACAGAACAGATCATTAACGGTCATCAAGATTCAACTGTGATGATGGCAATGAGCAACAACAACAACACGAAGAAACTGAGAGTAATGGTGCTGCCGAAACGCGGGACAAGGAAGATTCCAGTGGAGGTGAACGCAGGGGATAACGTTGGAGAATTAAGGAAAGAGCTGGCTTAGATTCAACGAGGTTTCAATTAAGTCTGCCTCAAGAAGGTTATTTCTTTATATACAAACAGAATGTAATGAACGACGACCGATCTTTCCGGTGGCACCGTGTTGATCAAGGCGACACAATTGAGATTTTCAACGGAAGTGTTTCCGGTGGCTCTTAATACCTACAATTTTCAAGCTTTAACTCTCTGCAACCTCCTCCTTCCTTATAGCTTTCAGTCTTTTATTGAAGTTTCTTGCTTTCTCCTAATTGTATTTTCGTTTCACAGTTTAAGAAGATCTAGATATGGGTGTTTTATTTACTTAACCTCTTGTCAAAAGCTGTGATATGGGTGTCTATGTGGCGTCAATGGAGGATCCATCTCTTACTTTGCCAGAAAAAGAATTAAATTATCCTCCTTCAACATCAAAGGCAATACGTGTGACATATAATTATCACAAATGACTTGAGAAAAAAAAAACCTAATCGACCCAAAATCCTAATAACGATGGTTCATCATTATTTTTTGTTCAAATTGATCATATCAACATCGTATTTTACCAGTAACTTCTGATTTTAATCAACAATAAACCAATTTTTTCTATCCAACGAGACCAACCACAGAAATAGCAAAATCATAAACTTCAACAACAAGTAACGTTTAATTTCACAAAGAGAAAAAAAACCCTAACTGAAGAAATACGAAGAAGAACAAAGAAGAATTACTTTGAAAAATGAATCAAGCTAAAGAAAAGACTGTAAACTCGAGACACAAAATTTAAATTGGGGGAAGAACAGTGACGAGTCAACATTTCGGGTTTATGGGTCGGGTCTAAATGTTTCTTAAATCGCTGCGTTTCATCTCATTTCGAGTTGTATCGTAAAAACAAAAGAATGCTTACTTACAACCGTTGGATCATTTTAGTAATAAGGAACTATCGACGGTTAAGATTCTTTGACGCAGCTTTTATTGACTAAAAGTGTGTTATTTAAAGCAAAATCATGATACTTCTCTCTCCCTCTCTCTTTGCTCTCTTCTTGTAAGTCTTGAAACACCGATTGATACTATTATGGATGTGTTTTTCGATATCAGAGGGGCTACACGTTCGAGATTGAATTCGATGTAAGGTAAATTCGCGTGCGGAAGTTTATGATTGTTTTTGCTATAATTGGACACAAAAAAATTGATCACCGAGTTTCTGGCCTCTAACCGGTATGTCTCGGGTAGGAACCGTCTCCCACGTCTCCCACAACTTCCACTAGAACTTTTAGTGAATACAAAAACACCATTCAATCCTTAGATCTTACAAAGAGATCTCTAACCTAGGCTATCTTGTGATGTATACATTTCGGAATACAAAACCCTAATGAGAGATGGTCTACTTATATAGAAAATTAACCTTCTAATTTTCTTTTTTCCTTGTAGGCTCTTAATGGGCTAGACAACAATATGGCCCATAATCTCACAAACTCCCATTGGACCAATATTATTGTCCACTTGGTTTTTGGGCCGAATTTCTTCTTATGGCCCACCAAAATCTATTTCTTCTCATTTCGTCTTTCCCTTTGTCGCGTTCGCAATCGTCCGACAACCCCATGACCACTGAGCTGCAGATCCTGGCCCATGTGCATTCTATGCCCAACTGCACCTTCTGGCCCATCTATTAATCCTGGTCCATGCTGCATCTCTGGCTTCTCTGACCATGCTGCATCTCTGGCTTCTCTGACCAGGCTCAATAGATCACCTCTGGCCCCCTGCAGCTTGTGAGCCCACAAACCTACTTGGCCTAACACTCTGGCCTATCTGCCTGGCCCGCCTGCCTGACCCTTCTGCCTAGCTCTTCTGCCTGGCCTTTCTGCTTAGCCCTTGTACCAGAACCTTCTGTCAGACCTTTCTGCCAAACCCTTCTACAAGACCCTTCTGCCAGACTTGCATGTATAACTAATCTCGCTTAAACTCCACCTAAAGTTGACCACCACAGTTCCTCATCAGAATCACCTAAACAAGTCCCTAAGTCACTCATGCTTCACTTCCTTGAAACAGTCTTTGACTCATCACAACTTATCTTGAATGTACAGCCGAACAAATCCCTAAGTCACTCATGCTTCACCTCATTAAAAACAGTCTTTGACTTATCACAACTTATCTTGAATGTACAATTGATCTCACTTTAACTCCACCTGAAGCTGACCACCACTGTTCCTCATCAGAATCACCTAAACAAGTCCCCAAGTCACTCATGCTTCACTTCCTTGAAACAATCTTTAACTCATCACAAATTGTCTTGAATGTATAACCGAACAAATCCCTAAGTCACTCATGCTTTACCTCATTAAAACAGTTTTTGACTCATCACAACTTGTCTTGAATGTACAACTGATCTCGCTTTAACTCCACCTGAAGCTGACAACCGCAACACTTATTCAGCACTACAGGTAACTTATCTCCTCCCATTGCTTACCATCAGATAACTGTTTTCCTTTGACTGACACAGTTTCTCTGATTCCTGCGAGATCCCTTTCCACAATAGGGTTACCTTGAAGCTGCCCTGGCCTCTCAGCCAGATTCACAGGATCGCACCAAAAATCAAACTTTGGCCTAGGTTTCGCCGAGCTCATCTTCTCCGGCTCAAACCTCCCTAGTGTTGGCTCCATACTTGCTGATTTTTTATGACCAGCCGTGAACAATACTCGTTGTGAACAATACTGTCATGAACAGTGCCCCTTTGTGAATAGTACCCACATGAATAGTACCCTAGAAAACCCCTTGCTCATTCTCTTATCAAATCCTTCTAGCACTTGCAATCAAAATCTGGATTGCTCTGATACCACTTGTAAGGTAAATTTGTGTGCGGAAGCTTATGATTGCCTTTGTTATATTAGACACAAGAGAATTGATCACCGAGTTCCTGACCTCTAACCGGTATGTCTCGGGTGGGAATAGTTTCCCATAACTTCCACTAGAACTTTTAGTGAATACAAGAACACCACTCAAGCCTTAGCTCTTACAAAGAGATCTCTAACATAGGCTATCTTGTGATGTCTACATTTCGTGATATAAAACCCTAATGAGATATGACCCACTTATATAGAAAATTAACCTTCTAATTTTTTTTCTCTTGTAGGCTCTTAATGGGCTGGACAACAATATGGCCAATAATCTCACATTGGATTACTGGATACAGTGTTGGAGATCAAACAAAAGATCGATCGAGAAGTATCAACGTATCCCTGTTCCCAGAGAAACCCTTTTCTTCTAAGATAATCTTCTTCAAGATCATCTTGATATCGAACAATGCGAGATCCTCCACAACTCTCGTCTACAAATCTTCATCGATGCTTACCCTAACCCTAATCATAACAACGATCAAGTGCTACAAACGAAGACATCTTTACCGTTAAACTCAGCCGAAGAGAACGTTAACGTTCAAAATTCGCCTATTGAGGTGATAAGAAGCAACAAAAAAAGTATCGACAAACATGAAGGTTTGGGGCAAAAACAACAATGATCAAGTGCTTCAAACCGAGCCTTAGACGCCCATGAAGGTGAGGGGTTGATGCATGGAGATATTTGGATAATCTCTAAATATCTTTCATTATTATCTCCAATATATTTATTATTTATATTTTAGTTAGTTTAGATAATTATAGGCCTCGGTATTAATTGTGAACCAAAATTTCTGAACCGGACTGAACCAAAATTTCGGTAATTTGGATCGGATTCGGTTCTCACATAGTAAACCGATCGGCACTCTTTAAATACTCAATTCAGTATCGGTTTACCAAACCGAACCGAATTAGACCAAAACCTAATTAATAAGACTAACTCTTTTCTTCAGTCTCTATTTTGTGGTTTCATTTTTCTCTGCTTCCTAGATGGCGGAGAAGAATATCAGAGAATCAGAGAAGAAGATTCTTACGGAGGAGAAGCTTGAGCAGAAGAAGAATAAGGAAGAGAAGGGTTAGATTTCTGAATTTTTTGTGTGTTTTCTACTGTTCTGCATCGTGTGTTCTCTATTTTGGTGATCGAGAGATGAAGCTTGTGACTTTAACTCTTGTCTTTGTTTTTATTTGGTTTTAATAATAACCTGAGAAGGACAATTTGTCTTCTTCTTTCTTCTATTGTTTAAGAAAATCAATATCACGCTTTTGTCTTCTTCTTCTTCTATTGTTTAATAACCTGAGAAAAGCAATTTGTCTTTTTCTTTTATTTGGTTTTAATATAACCTGAGAAGAACAATTTGACTTCGTCAGTGCATAATGACACCACCACATTATGCTTTATACTTTATACTTTATAGCGTTGTTCAATTTAGACCTTGAGTTGTGAAGATTCTATTATTTATCTATGTTTAAAAGTCGCTTTCAATAGTTTAGCATAGGGCTGAGCATTAAGATCTGATTTAGTGAAGGATTCCATAATTGATTTATCTATTTTTATGTCGTGTGTTCACTATTTTGTAGATGTCTTTGCCTTCATTTGAAGATGACAATGAGTTACCTGACTCAGCTCCCGCTGGAAGTAAAAGGGCAGAACCAGAGAAGTCACAAGGAAACAAATGGCTCAAAGATCAGATGTTTGGAAGCACTTCACTTGACTTGTTGATGACTATAAGAGCTGTCATTGTCATTATTGTGGGCAGAAATTGAATTGTGACACAGTAACTGTTGGAACGAGTTCAATGAAATCTCACATTAACAGATGCAAGTTATTCACGGATGTCCAAGATGGTACGGTCTTGAGTGGTGATCAAAGTGGTAATCTCATGAGCATAAAATATGATCCAGAGATTTTTACAAGAGCTGTCAACGAGATGATTGTGTTGAGTGAGCTGCCATTTTCATTTGTCGAAAGTGAAGGTTTTAGGCGATTTTGCTTCAATGTATTGCCTATGTACAAGAATATCTCTCGAAGGACATCCACAAAGGAAATAGCTATCATGTATTTGCAATAAAAAGAGATTTAAAGAAGTTGTTTACTGTAGGGAAAAAAAAGAGTCTCTCACCACAGATATTTGGACAGCTCCTACCACTTCATATAGTTACATGGTTGTAACAGTTCATTGGATTGATGGAAATTGGAAAATGCAAAAGAAGATCATTAGCTTTAAACCTATTACTGATCATAGAGGAGCTACTATTGCTGGTCAACTTCTTGAATGCATAGTTGAATGGGGTATTGAGAAAATCTTCACAATCACGGTGGACAATGCTAGTGTTAATATTAGTGCTCTAAAGATATTCCAAGATACTCTGAGGTTGAGGGGAGATGATATGTTAATTCAACACGGTGCTTTTATGCATATGCATTGTTGTGCTCACTTCTTAAATCTGATAGTGAGAGATAGTATGGAGCATGTGAATGAAAATGTTGTTGCTATCCGAAATGCAGTAAAATATGTGAGGTCTTCTTATGCAAGACTGAAGTCATTTGAGCTCCGAGTAGAGACAGGAAAGATTAACAGAGGCAGCTTGGCTTTAGATTGTAGCACAAGATGGAATTCTACATATTTGATGTTGGTTTCAACACTTAAGTTAAGGGTTGCTTTTGAGAAGATGCTTGTGGAGGATAAGCTATATGGTGATTACTTCCTTGAAAAAGAAGAGACTGACAAAAGTGACAAGAAGCGGATAGGACCTCCAACTGCAAGTGATTGGGATGAAGTGTATAGACTGGTAAAGTTTCTCTGAATCTTTCACAAGTGCACTTTGGCATTTTTAGCATCTACAACAGTTACTTCTACAATTTGTTACAATCAGATATGCAACATTGAAAGTAATCTCATATCATTGAGTGACAACATTGATCTAGCTGTTAGGATTAAGGCTATAAGTATGAGGGAGAAATTTGACAAGTATTGGGATGGGTTCACAAATATGAATGGACTTGTGGTTGTTGCTAGTGTGTTCAATCCGATGAACAAAATGTAGTTTCTATCACTCTACTTTGAAAAGTTATATGGTAAAGAGAGTGTAGAAAGTGAACAACGTAGAGAATACGTGTTAAGTATGCTCCGAAACTTGTATGATGAATATGTTAAACGGCTGAAACCATCTTTGAATGATCCTCACATTGCTAAACCGGTCGAAAAACAATCAAGTGCTCCAATGGATTTGTCAGATGACGAAGATGGATATGAGATGACAGATTCTGTTATATACGACCAAATGTTTAGTTAGCACGAAATTGAAAAAGGTTATAGTGAGTTAGAAATCTACTTGATGGAAAAAGTAGAGCCACAGTTGCAAAACAGGTTGGGAATGGATTTTGATGTTCTGTCATGGTGGAAGAGTAAAACTCCAAAGTATCCAATTTTGGCAGAATTAGCTAGAGATGTGCTCGCTGTTCAAGTGTCTACAGTTGCTTCTGAGTCTGTCTTTAGTACAAGTGGTCGGATTTTAGATCCATATAGGAGCTCTTTAACTCCTTATATGGTTGAGGCATTGATATGCACTCAACAATGGCTACGTTCTTCCTTGAAGGCTGATGCAAAAATTCCTACCCTAGTACAGATGATGGAAGAAGTTGTTTCCATGAATATTGTTTGATAGCTGTATATTTTATAATGAATATTAATGAGTAATGACCTCTCTTTATTTATAGATTCTCGGAATTCACCAAGCAACTTTGATACACTTTCTTATGTGTAAGTCTTGCAGGCTCTAGTGTCTTATTTCTCTTGTTTTCTTTTGGAATTTTTCTCTATTGCGACTGATGCTTCACTCTACCTTTCATGTGTTTAAACTTGAATTTGAGACTATGGTCAAGTTAGTGATGTTTTTAAATTCATCGTTTGTGATGTTTGTTTCCAACTCTTTTTAATCATCGTTTGTGATTTTTTTTAAATACCGAACCGAACGAACCGAAATATTTAGGTACCGAACCAAAATAATATTTCGATCTAATTCAAGACAAATTTTATAATTACCAAATTACTGAATTATCGAACCGAAACCCCAAATGTCCAGGCCTAGATAATTATAAGATTATTTTTGAGTTTATCTAAGGTTTTGTTTTCTAGGCTATTGTTTCTCATACATTTGTTGTTTAATTGATATTTTATATTTAAAAAGTTCATTTTATAAAATATTTATAAAAGCATAGACTATGTGAATCGGATCGGAACATGGAGATAGGAATGGCATATTAATACGTTTGACAAAAGTATGCACTGACCTTAATAAGACCTTGCCTAAGTCATTACCATATAAAACTATAGTATGGCTAGAGGTGTCAAAATGGATAAACCAAACCAAACCAACCCATAACTTAATAAGTTCAAACTTAAATGGTTTTTGAGTTGACCCAATTCATTTGTTAAATGGGTTGAGTTAACCCATAACTCAAATTAATTTGATAGTTTTAATGATTAAATGAGTTGAGTCAACTCAGATGACCCATAAAAATAAAATAATTAATTAATAAATAATTTAATTACAATGAATATAAAAATAACTAATAAATCATTATTATCATTTTGCCATTATCATCAATTACATAAAATATAGATTCACGTTTTCTGGCGGAAAAATTATGAAATCACATTTTTGGCGGAAAAATTACGGAATCATGTTTTTGGCAAAAAATTGTGGAATCGAGTTTTTTGCAAAAAATTGTGAAACGTAATTTGGGAAAATATGGGAAAATACGGACTCGTATTTATGGCGGGAAAATATGGACTCATGTTTTTTGGCTAGAAAATACGGATTCGTGTTTATGAAACCGAATAATTATGAAACTGTGTTTTGACGGGAAAATTATGAAACCATGTTTTTGGTGGGAAAATTATGAAACCATGTTTTTGGTGGGAAAATTATGTAATCGTGTTTTTGGCGGAAAAATTATGAAACCGTGTTTTTGGCGGAAAATTATGAAACATTGTTTTTGGCGGAAAAATTATGAAACCGTATTTTTGGCGGGAAAATTATGAAACCGTGTTTTTGGCGGGAAAATTATGAAACCGTATTTTTGGCGGGAAATTATGAAACCGTGTTTTGGACGGGAAAATTATGAAACCGTGTTTTTGGCGGAAATTATGAAACCGTGTTTTGACGGGAAAAGTATTGATTCATGTTTTTGGCGGTAAAAATGCGAACTCGTATTTTTGGTGGAAAAATTGTAGTATGATGATGATATGATGATGCTGATATATGATATGGCGATAATGATATGATGATGTTAGTATAATGGTAATGATTATGCTAAGTATGATATTTTAATGGGTAAATGGTTAATCATAAACCATTACAACCCAATTCATATTACTCATAAACTTATTGACCCATCAACCTATTGACTCATAACTCATTTAACTCATCAACTCATTAGGATCCAAATAGTATGACCATTAGGATTAATGAGTCGGATCAGATTGGGTCGACCTATTAGGTTTGACCCATTTTGACACTCCTAATGGCCAAAATTAAAAGATAATACTTACAAAAAACAATTTTGTAAGTAGGTGAGACAAACAAGAATACATACATATAGAGAGAGTCTAACTTAACTACTAAAAAAAAAAAATAGACAAAAGCGTTGTCAATTATCAAAATGCCTTACTATTGTCTCTACCTCGACTTATTAAAAGAAAAACATGTTATAATAAGTTTTATTAAAAAATTATAATTTATTTTTCTTATAACAGAATATATTCAAATTATTCTCACGTATGGCGTGGGTATGTTTTTAGTATAAGACTATATAGTATGGCGAAGATTAAAAGATAATACTTACAACAAACAATTTTTGTAGGAACATAATTGGTAAGTATTTATATGATCATACCCATCAACAATCAATCAACAATCAATCAAGTAGCCGCATATATGCCAATCTTCTATACTTGTTGCTCTGTATTATTCACAAGTCATGCATTGATGGACACGTATAGAATTGTTCATTCGACTAGCATCAAGTCGATTTCATTTCTTTTGTAGTAAACATAATTTAATGGGATTCTCTTTCATTGACTTAAAAAACACGTAACCCAAGAAGGTTAATATGGGTCATGCCCAAATAAGGTCAATTTGATACGTTAATTAAATGATATAAAAACCAAATTCTACGTAATTTTTTTTAACATAATAATCACTTTATCTCTCTCTTTATTCACTGTTTTCTTCATCAGTCTCTGTTGATACAACTGGGATACGTCGAGACTTCTCGTGATCTCCTGTTTGACCTCTTGCAACCTCCGACCATTCTAAATTAATTCAGAAAAATTGTAACAATTAGGATTTGAACTCAAAACTTTAAGGTATAAACACAATATAAGAACCACTAGACCGCTTTAACATTTGGTAAACTCTCCGCATAACAAATATATATTTATTGAAGATGTCATCGCAAATTAGTCTCAGATTAGTCCCAAATTAAATGTAGTCACAAAAGAATCTCAAAATTTAAGACTAATTCGCAACTACACTTGTTTTTTTTAAAGTAGTCGCAAAATTTGAAACTAATGAGCAACTACACATTTTTTTTTAAATATAGTCGCAAATCAGTTGCAAAAATGCTATTATTTTGCGATTAATTATCTTGTAATCACTGTTTAATGGCATATTGGTCTGATATATGATAGATATACCTTCAAATATATGTTTTATACATTTTTCACATTCAAAATACTTATATTTGAGATAAAACAAGTAACAATGACGTTTTGCATTGTTTTTATCAAAGTATTTTACATATTTAAGTCGGAAACAAAACAATGATAATACAAATACAAAATGTGTTAAATGTATAAGGTATTATAGAGTTGATGTTGTATATGTTAAAAAGTATTTATACTTATGCAAATTTTGAAATTTTGTTATGGTAACATGATATAAGTGTATGAATATATATTTTAATTTTTGAAATTAAAATATGACTCATTAGTATGAAAAAATTAAGCGTAGTCACAAAACAATCTCAAAATTTGAGAATAATAAACAACAACACTTATTTTTTTAAAATGTAGTCGCAAAACACTCTCAAAATTTGAGACTAATGAGCAACTACACTTTCTTAAAAAAAAATATAGTCGCAAAACAGTCTCAAAATTTGAGACTAGTCTGCCACTACGAAAAATAATAAACTACTACTAATCTCCGACTACCCTAAAATAATAAACTGTTTAAGTATCTTTTATTTTTGAATTTTGATGTAAAATTATATGAGTTTCTCACAAAGTGTTTATATTATGAATATGTACATATTCAAAGCTTTTAACAAAGTGTTTATAATAACATTTAAAAATGTTATTAAATTTTACATTTTGCGACTTGTTTGCTACTAACTGTTTAAAAAAAAAAGTTTGGGACTGATCCGCCACTACGAAAAAAATTAGAACATTACAATAAACATTTTAAAACTTTTTGCGACGTTCTATACCATTTTGGAAGACAAGATTTTGATGCTGGAAAGAGAAGAATATAAGAAATTAATCTGTAATTATATCTACGCTGATTTGCTACTAAACAGCTACTACGCTGCTTTGCTACTAAACTGCTACTACGCTGCTTTGCTACTAATTTGCCACTCTTTCTGTAACGAATCTGCGATGACATTATTGGCGTAGCAAATACATTGCACTTTAGCCGCAATGTAGTCGCAAAACCCCTACTAATTTGCGATTCATGAATTTCCAAACTGATCTGCGACTAACTGCTACTACTCTTCTGTTGTCTCATATTGGTGGCACAGAAGTCTCAAATTAGTCGCAAAAAGTGCGACTACAAAATTAGTCGCTCATTGTAGTCCCTTATTAAACGTTTTCTTGTAGTGCTCTAACAATGTATTTGTGTTATCCACTTCGATTTCGAACGATGAGCCACTCAGAACCGCGACGAGAAACTTCATAACTGTGTCGATGGTGATTCAAGATCAATGCAATGGAGTCACGAAGGGGAGAAAGAGCGAGAGAGAAAGTGATAGTTTTGTAAAGAAAGTTTCTATCATAATTTGGTTTTATATCACTTCATTCACGTATCGAATGGACCTTATTTGGGCGTGGCCCATATGCACCTTCTTGAGCCTTCCCCGAAGAATCTCAACCGTTGATAGCCCTTCTTACTAGATAAGATAACTTTAGCAAAATTGATTTTAAATTAACCATTTTTTTGGTCATTACACTACTAGAAAAAGGGTATATCCACGAAATTGTCACGAAATTTTTTGTGGATATACAAAAAAATCCACGTTTTACCACGATTTCCCTCGCAACTGTGAATTGCCACGAAAATATAGATAACGTGGCAATTCGTGGGAAGATCATCGGAAGTGGCAATTCGTGGGAAGATCGTGGGTAAACTTGCCACGATTTGCCACGATTATATTAGTGGGTACCATTTACCACGAATTGCCACGTAAATCGTGGTGGCAAGTAACCAAATACCACGTTCATCCACTAATATTATTGTGGCAAATCATACCCACGACAAATATCGTGGCAATACGTACTTTTTTACGATAGTTTGCCACAAATTACCACAAAATTTATAGTGGAAATTCGTGACAATATTTATATATAATTTTTGTAATAAAACATTACACAATAGTAGATTATTTTTTTAAAAATTATAAAATATAATTTGTAAAAACTATAATTAGTACAATACATTACTATAACACATATAGAAGTATGCTAAAAGACACATTTATTCAATATAACAACCCACATTATTCATTATAAATTATTTAATAAAAACTTAAAATTGCTTATAAGTAATTGAAAAATAGATATAAGCACATTATAAATTATTTAATAAAAACTTAAAACTATTTACATATATACTTTACATAAAATTAAAACTATTTAGTTATAATTTTTTAAATCTAGTAATTTTCTTAACCGTGAATCTAAAACCCGGAAATTTTTAGTTACACATATATATTTGATGTGTAGAGAGTTAACTAAATGTTCATGTAGTGTAGTGGTTATCATCTGGTTACTTTATATGTTGAGGTCTAGGGTTCGAGTCTTACTGAATAAAGATTTTCGTGAATTAATTCAAATCGCTGCTGGCCACAGCAGACTGCCGCCGGTCTCGGCTGCCATCCGCCCGCTGCAACTGCTATCGTCGACTATGAGATTGATATTTTTTAATTTATTTGGATTACCCACAAAATCTCACGGATAATTTCGTGGGTACTGCCACGAATAAAAACGTGGCAATTCGTGGTCAACTTTCCCACGCTGTTCCTCGTGGCTTTTCGTGGGTAAATTTGCAACATTTTGCCACAAATAATATTTACCCACGACGCTATACCCACAAAATAAAAATCGTGGCAAATCGTTGCATTTACCACGAAAATCCACGAATGTTGTGAACAAATACCCACGAATTTTTCGTGGGTATACCCTTTTTTCTAGTAGTGTTAATTAGTGTTTTTTTTATCAACCTAAATAAAAAAAATCAGAAAACATAGATTAATACTGAATTCGAAATCCGAACTCAAATCTGAACCGAAAAACCCGATCCCGATTCGAATACGTTATTGAGAAAATACGTGAATGGGTTTAGAGGGCTAAACCCGAAAATCCGAAAAACTCGAACCGAACCAATACTAAAAAATCCCGAAATAACCCGAACCATACCCGACACGAATATATAAAATACCTGAATGAGATCTAGATGCTTAAATTCAAAAAACCTAAACCAAAACCGAACGGGACCCTGAACGGCGAGGCCTAGTTTCAAAGAACTGAAACCAATTAAAACCATTTAAAAAACCATTTAAAAAACCAATTAAAACCATGTAAATCTAACGCTTTGTCGTTTTTGACATAGAGTTAAGATTGTTGTGTCATTTGGAAAACAGAAAATGACATTCATGTTATTCCCACGATTATAAATGTGTTTAGTGTTGTAAGTCAAAGAAAGTTTGGCAAAATTAGGCAAATAATTTGACGATTAATTTTAGTGTGGAGTCCACTGTCACTATGCATGCATAGTAACTCAATTTATTTTCCTATAAATAGAGGCTTCCGCTTAATGTAAAAAAAATTCATTCCAACACATTCAATACATTACAATATCACAACAATCTCTCTGATAAAATCTCTTTCTTTTATATTTCGGTAATATAACTATTTATAAACACCGTTTTTATAAAATCTCTCTCTGATCACTCTGATCGTTATATTACCGCTGATACCGCTAGTTACTATTACTTAATTTAAGTTACGCCGACGAATTTACTATTCACACTAACTTACTATTCACTTCCAAAATCACCGTTACCACCATAAGACACTATTCACAAACCGAAGTACTGTTCACGCCGGAGGTACTATTCATACCGGAAAATACTATTCACCGCCGGAATTACTGTTCATCGCCGATTTCATCAAATCAAACGGTAAGATATCCGGTTAATACCGGAGGTAAGTTATTTTGTTCAATAAAATAAAAATATACCGAGCAACTGGCGCCTCTGAAAAATAATACTGACAAGTGGCTGTTTAACGCACCACTATTTATTTCCGAAGGACGTCTAAGACGCCTTACGTTTTATTTAATATTACCGGACGGCTAAGCCGCCAGAAAATTTATTTAATGTTATTGGTCGGCCATGCCGCCTTATATTATTTACTTTACATTTTATTCAATATTGACGGACGAGCCGCCAAATAATTTATTTTATGTTTCATTATTACGATATTTTGATGACGACCGCTTTATAATCTTCATAAAATCTTAAGTTTTATTCATATCAAAGTTATTTGAGATTTAAGGAACCTGGGTTTCATCCTCAGTGTCTCCCAACGCGATCTTGGCTAGGCCACATCGGATTACGTTAATACCCTAAAAAGTTAATACGTAAACCCCGAGAGTTTCGCGGAGATCACTCATTTAAAAGTAATAAAAGTAAATTAAATCATATATCACTCATTTGAATCTGGTAAAATATTTGATCGCATGTTAGAATATTTCTGATCGATTTTTCAAAACCCCCAACGGTCATATTGCTTTTCCAATGGTCCTGAACAGTGTTTTTTCAATCTATAAATACACCCACTCATTCACTCATTTCTTCACATCTCATCTCATTCATAAGAAATTTGCTTAGATTTCATTTGTAAAATGATTCGCATATTTCTATTTGTTTTATTATATTGATAGCATGTTCGTTGGGGAATTTACCCCCGAGGTATTTGTTTTTAGTTTTGCTTTAATTTTTTACGGGATATTTTTCTTTGTAATCGCTCTATTTATTAACATGTAATCGATTTAATAATCATTCTAATAAAATTATATTTTAGTTTTGTTCATTTTTAGAAAATAATGGCAAATATTGAGAAGCTTCGTTTCCCAGCCTCAAAATAACTCAAACTACATACCGACCACCGATATGGAGATATCTTGGATCGGAAAAACTTTCCGATACCATAAAAGCAAAACGCTTCACCTCCGAAGAAAGCGAAATCTGTGATATTCTCGAGGAAACATTTAGATGAAAATCTAATTCACGATTATGCACGTATAAGACAAAAGAAGTTATGGAAAGCTCTTAAAGAAAGGTTTGATAATCAAAAGGCGATAACTCTCCCGCATGCTCTGGATGAATGGGCAAACCTGAGATTTCAGGATTATGAAAAGGTGGAGACATTTAATTCTGCTATGTTGAGGATAAAGACAATTGGAATATTGTGGAAAACCTGCTCGTGCGAAATGCGAGAAAACTTATCTCACCTTTCATAAAAACCACTATATCCTGCAAGAACAATACAGAAACCGCGGATATAAAAGGTTTTCCGAGTTGATTGTGGCTCTTATGATAGCTGAGAAGAACAATGAACTTCTTATCAAGAACCACAATGCTCGGCCCACTGGAACCAAAGCATTCCCTGAAGTGAATGCAATGGAAACAAAATATCCAGAGCAAGGATATCAAACAAATCGGGTCGTGTCGGGCTGGCCGTGGACGGTCGTGTCGACGGACGTGGTGGATTCACTCCTCCACAAGAAAGAAAATCCTTTCAATGGATCCGACCTGAAGAATCTTCCAAAGGGAAAGAAATTCAAGTAAACACCACCCAGAAGCGTGATGGCATCTGTTACAGATGCGGATCCAAAGGACATTGGTCTCGAGTGTGTCGTACACCTCCACATCTTTGTAAATTATACAAAGAGTCACTCAAGGGCAAAGAAAAGGAARYGAATCTCACTGAACATCTTGAGGGAACAACGTACCTCGATGCTTCTGACTTTGCCAATGAGATCGACTAGACCATTCCTATAAATATGTAAAAGCAGGTGAAAAAGAAGCTTCCAGTAATGCCATAAATAAATATGTATTTTGTTTTTGAATAATAATGTTATATTTTCAAATAAATAATGTATGATATTATTAATAATAATTGTGTGTTTTCATTAATATTGTTTATTACAGAAATGGATCATAATACAAAGGAAACAATGCCCAATGAAATGGTAAGAGAAATATGCATACCAGATAGTGGAACAACGCACACTATTCTGAGAAACAAGAGATACTTCTCCGATTTAAAATCCAAAAATATAATTGTTAACACGATATCGTCCGCAGACGTGATRGAASGAATTGGTAAAGCCAGATTGCCAAATGGAACGAAATTTTCCATTGATAACGCCTTATATGCTCCAAATTCAAAAAGGAATTTGTTGAGTTTTAAAGACATATATCTTCAAGGATATGATACTCAGTCTGCAACTGAGAATGGAAAGAAGTATATGTATATATTTTCCGATGAATCGGGAAAAAGGGTTATTAAAGAAAAATTACCAAAACTCCCTTCTGGTTTGCATCAAACGTATATAGATGCAATAGAATCACATCTTGTGATTAAAAGAAATCCAGAAGATTTCATATTGTGGCATGATCGCCTAGGTCACCCAGGCACCACAATGATGCGAAGAATAATAGAGAACTCACATGGTCATTCCCTAAAAATCCAGGAGATTGATACGGGAAATAAAACAACATGTGTTGCATGTTCTCTTGGAAAATTAATCATAAGGCATTCGCCACTCAAGATTGATAAAGAATCACCAAAATTCCTTGAACGAATTCAAKGTGATATATGTGGACCGATTCATCCACCATGTGGACCATTCCAATATTTTATGGTTCTGATTGACGCATCCAGCAGATGGTCACATGTTTGTCTATTATCATCTCGTAATATAGCATTTGCGAGATTTCTAACTCAGATAATCAAACTGAGGGCACAGTTCCCAGATTATCCCATTAAAAGAGTTAGACTAGACAATGCTGGTGAATTCACATCCCAAGCATTTAATGATTACTGTATGGTAACAGGGATTGAAGTTGAACATCCTGTAGCACATGTTCACACTCAAAATGGGTTGGCTGAATCGTTGATTAAACGGCTGCAATTAATTGCAAGACCATTGATAATGAGATCAAAACTCCCAACATCTGTATGGGGACATGCTATTTTGCATGCAGAAGCACTAATTCGGATAAGACCAAGTGCATACCATAAATATTCTCCATTATAGTTAACGTTCGGTCGAGAACCGAATATTTCTCATCTAAGAATTTTTGGTTGTGCGGTATATGTGCCTGTAGCACCACCACAACGTACAAAGATGGGACCACAAAGAAGTTGGGAATATATATTGTGATTCTCCATCAATCATACGATACCTGAACCACGCATCGAGATGTTTTTACGCACGCCGATTGTCATTTGATGAGAAAACATTCTGCCTCTAGGGGAGAGAATAAACAAGTGAGAAGGATATCAAGTGGTGTGTACCATCATTGTTACACTTTGATCCTCCAACCAAACATCGGAACTGGAAGTTCGACGGATCATGAATCGCAAATCGCCTACCGATGCATTTGCAGATACCAAAACGGTAACTAAATCACACATACCAGCTGCAAATGCTCCTGCTCGAATTGAAATACCACATGAAGGTGGAAAAGCAGATGATACACGTGAGTCTAGAGTACGCCTGAAGCGTGGTAGACCTGTTGGTTCTAAGGATAAAAATCCTAGAAAAAGAAAGGAAGCTGAAAAGCATAATGATCCCAAAATAGCAGAAAATATTTTGGAAGAAACAAACCATGAGACTGATCATAACGTGGAAACTCATAATCCTGAAGATAATCATGATAATCCTGAAGATAATCATGAGATTTCCATCAATTATGCCTCTAATGGGAAAATATGGAATCGACATGAAGTTGATAGCATCGATGACGTTTTCATATACCTTATTGCAAAGGAAATATATGATGAAAACGATGATTTAGAGCCAAAATCTGTATACGAATGTCAGAAAAGACATGACTGGCCAAAATGGAAGGATGCTATGCAAGTCGAACTTGATTCGCTCAATAAGCGAAGAGTATTCGGACCTATTGTACTCACACCTGAAGATGTGAGACCAGTCGGATATAAATGGGTATTCGTTAGAAAACGAAATGAGAAAAATGAGATTATGAGATATAAAGCTCGCCTCGTGGCTCAAGGTTTTTCTCAAAGACCCGGAATTGATTACGAGGAAACATATTCTCCCGTTATGGACGCAATAACATTTAGATTCCTGATGAATCTAGCAGCTAAAGAAAATTTAGAAATGCGTCTCATGGATGTTGTCACAGCTTACCTGTATGGATCATTAGATACTAATATCTATATGAAAATTCCTGATGGATTCAAAATGCCAGAAGCATTAAGTTCTAAACCCAAAGAGTTATGTGCAATAAAATTGCAAAGATCATTATATGGACTAAAACAGTCTGGGCGTATGTGGTATAATCGCCTGAGTGAACACATGAAGGATATGTAAACAATCCTATATGTCCATGTGTTTTCATCAAGAAAACAACATCCGGATTTATTGTATATGTTGATGATCTAAATATGATCGAACTCAAAAAGAAATGAAGCATCAAATTACTTGAAAGGAGAATTTGAGATGAAAGATCTCGGCGACAAAGTATTGTACAAATTGAGAGATCTCAAAAAGGTATATTTGTGCATCAATCCACATATACCAAAAGAGTGTTAAAAAGATTTAACATGGATAAGGCTACTCCTCTCAGCACTCCTATGGTCGTAAGAACACTGAATGTTGTTAATGATCCATTCCGACCATCTGAGGAAAATGAAGAGATACTTGGCCCAGAAGTGCCATATCTAAGTGAGATTGGAGCCCTTATGTATCTAGAATTGCACTAGCCAGATATATCATTTGCCATTAACCTTTGGCAAGATATAGTTCATCCCCTACTCAAGACATATGGAAGATTAAACATGTCTTTCGATATCTTCGGACATTGATTTAGATTATTCTATCCTAACAATTCAAATGGTCAAATGATTGGTTTTGCAGATGCAGGATACTTATCAGATCCTCACAAAGCCCGATCACGCATAGGATATATTTACGACGGAGGCACGCAATATCATGATGCTCACGAAACAGACGCCTGGGCTACTTCTTCAAATCATGCTGAGATCATCGCACTCATGAAGCTAGTAGAGAATGTATGGTTGAGATCGATCAGGCAACACATTCAATCAAGCAGCAGAATCCACGAAAACAGAGCCAACAATTCTCTATGAAGATAATGCGGTGTCGCCAAACGAAAGAAGGATTCATCAAAAGTGATGAACCAAACATATCCCTCCGAAGTTCTTCGCACACCCAAGAGCTTGAAAAGAACAAGGACATTGAATGTCAAGATAACGCAGATCTTTTCACGAAATCACTACCCACCTCGATGTTCAAGAAACATGTCCACAACATTGGAATGCGTCATCAACGAGACATATGAGATGACGTAATTCGAGGGGGAGCTTGCGTGTTGTACTCTTTTTACCTTATGAGGTTTTGTCCCACTGGGTTTTCCTATAAGGGTTTTTAACGAGACAACAAAGACGCTAAACAACAAGCATAACGCAAGTGACATTGGTCTCCAAGGGGGAGTGTTGTAAGTCAAAGAAAGTTTGGCAAAATTAGGCAAATAATTTGACGATTAATTTTAGTGTGGAGCCCACTGTCACTATGCATGCATAGTAACTCAATTTATTTTCCTATAAATAGAGGCTTCCGCTTAATGTAAAAAATTCATTCCAACACATTCAATACATTACAATATCACAACAATCTCTCTGATAAAATCTCTTTCTTTTATATTTCGGTAATATAACTATTTATAAACACCGTTTTTATAACATTTAGAAAAAAAAATTCCCTAAATCCTAGGCTTGTCAAGGAAGAAGAAAGTTGTCAATATTTCGAGAGTTTGTGATGTATAAATAGTAAGAGAGTTACTGATTTTGGAAAATTTTATAATTTCAATTTCTGTTTCTTTAACCTCTCTCCTCTGTGTAGATAGTGCTATTGGAATCAAAAGTCAAGTAAGTCTCTAAATTTCTGGAAAACTGGAATCGGATGTTCAATGGATATCAAACGATCAGTATTAATCCAACGTCGGTATCGTACAGAACTCCACTCAATGACTCAATCTAAGGTTATTGTTCACTCTTTAAGATTCCCCACGGTGATAACAAGTCTTTTCAGTGTTTGAAGATCTTCAAATATATATATATATATATATATATATATATATATATATATATCTGAGGTTTAACAATGGTAAATTCTCGATCCATGCATCTCAGGATTATTAGCTATGTGTTATTTTACAGAAGATGAAGAATTGTAAACAGGGTGTTTTGCGGTGTTAGCTTATGGTTATAGGACTTTTGTGAGATTTTAATATCCCTTTTTTGGTGTTTGCTGGGTTTGTATTCAGTATTGACACACCACTATAGGATTAAATAGAGGAAAGACCTAAATTCTAGATGATCATGCGTTTTTTTATGCCATCTTCTTTGGTTTTTTAGGTTCTATTACAGGTGGATCCATTCCTCAATGAACTTCCGAGCATGTTTGAGAAAAGCAAAGAGAAGGGTTCTGTGTGGGTTACTTTGAAAAGATGTAACTTTGGCTGTTTACCTGAAGTCTAAGCTGTAGAAGAGGAAACTGAGCTCAGCTGGAGAATCCACTGAATACAGATGCCTTGTTCGAGCAACTGATGGAAAGAAAACAGTTTCTACTTCGGTATGTTCTACGCATTATCTCAATATTATGATATATATAACCATGTCTGTTTCCAAATGTTGTAACTATTTATTAGTAAACCATCACATCCATTACTCAACAGATTGTTTAAGTGTTACTACTCTCTGGATAATGGATAAAAATAAAAGATAACATTCTCTCTTAGCTCTCTACTCATCCTTCCTTACACCATTTTAATTGGCTTCTAGCAGTTGGGGAAGCAGCTCTTTCTATGATCTTATTTATCCACATGTAAGATCATATAATCAAGACTGAATTTAATGAATCTTATTATCTATCGACGCAGGTGAAATTTATATCTAATGAGAAGAAGGCAGAAAAGAGCATTTCTTATTCATAAGTTAACATTTATGAAAAGGGTTAGTAGCTATCTATAAAGGTTATCATATTAAACTTGAAGATTTAGCTAGAAAAGGTAGGTGTGAATAAAACTAACCATATGAAAGAATCCGACATACATTTAAAGCATTTGCTCTTGAATATGGCAATCATTATTGGTTTGTTTGTCTTGTTTAGGATTATCTGCACAAGACATCAAATGTTTAGTATACACACGAATCATAAAACATGAAAGTTCATATAGCAAAAAAAAAAACTGAAAGAAAAAAGTAATCGATCAGTACCATTTCTATTGTTTCAAAAGAAAAAACAGAATATTGTACTATTGTTTTCAAAATCTTATAATTATGATCTTTATTTCGAGATGTTCTTAAAAGATTTCAAGTCTGAAACACTCATAAAAGGTGTCATGTGAAAAAAGGATAGATAGCTCAAAAAAATTCAAATATGTTGCTCGGAAACGTGTGTGTTGATGAATACTAACCAAAGATACTAACCAAAGTACTCTTCAACTGAAATCCATGGTGCTGGAGATAGCTCCGTTTGTGGCATTTGATCGTTGTTGTGTTTAGGGTTATCATCAGCAGAGACGTCGAGTTGGAGACGAGAATTGTGAACAATCTGGCATTGTTCGAGGTTAAGATCCTCTCGAAGAATAACAACGCCGTCGACGATAAGGGCTTGTTTCGAAACTGGGATACGTTGAGACTCCTCGATCTTCTGTTTGACCTCTAACATTGTATCCCTATAATCCACTTCAATCTCGAATGACGAGCCACTCAAAATCTCGACGAGAAACTTCATAGTTGTATCTAGTAGCGGATCAAGAACAAAATTTAACCCTTGTTTCTCCTATTCTCAAAGAAAATTGAGAATTTTTTTCAAATAAAACTCTTATTCAATAAAATTCAATTGTGTATTTTATAAGATATCAAGCCACGTATTTATACTTGCAAGATTGTAAATAAAAAAGAAATTTAAAAAACAAGAAAACTAACTTATAATAAACAGTTTACCATTTTTTTAAAAAAAAGTAAGGATGCGCAACATAAACTAAAAGATATATAATTTCCATATTTTTAAAGATTATATAAAAGGAAAAAAAATGTGTGGGGTCCATGCTCTCACACCCTATAACTTACGTCCGCCACTATTTTTTGGGGTTTTTGGGTTAGAGAAATTATGTTGAATTAAACCGAATAAAAATTCGGTTCCGTTTAGTTTGGTAATCAATTTATTCGGTTAAAACCGAGTTAACCGAAATAAAACCGAGTCCATTATTAACTTTGGCGAGATGTGAGGGGGGTTTTAGGTTTTCGATTAATGGTTAACCGTTCGGTTCAGGCGAACCGAACCGATCCGAATCGATAACCGAAAGTTATTAGAAATGTTACTGATCGGTTTAGCCTCTTATAACTTAAACCGAACTGAAACCAAAAATCTCGGTTCGGACGGTTTTGTTATTTTGGTTTTTACCGAATGCCCATACCTACTAACAATTGTTGGACGGCAACAATCGACCTATAAGTATCAGAATCGTGCCTTGTGTTGTAAGAAAAAAAACATTCGCCTAAGGCCACCAAAAATTTTAAAAAATAAAGGCCACATTTTTTTAATATGGATTATTATGTGTTTTTTATTTGTTAAATAACTTTGACCGTTTGAGTTTTTATTTGAAAAATTATATATATTTATAATTGTTATTATTTTTATTTTCTAAGCAAATTATGTATATTTAACATTTTTATTTTAGTATATAGTAAAATAAGGCCATGCTAGGTGATTTACCACGTCATGCGTGAGATTTAAAATGTTTTATTAAGGTAAATCTTTTAAAAAAAATTGATATATAATTTATTATAATATTTAAAATATTTATAATATTTAAATTATTTATAATATTTTTGAGTTTTGAAAATATACATACACCTTGTATATTATATTAATTATAGATATTCAATAAACGAAAGTAGTTTGTACGGATGGTAATTATATTATTACCATTTTTTAAATTTGTTAACCGTATATATATATGATAGTTTGTTACATTTGATCTAATATAATATGTTAACATGTATGTTATCTTTTTTATTTATACTAATTTTATGCTAATTATATAATTTGGACATAAAATATAAAAACAAACCTTTTGCTCGATTAAAACTATTTCTAGAGATTCTCTAGCAACTGAGCTAAATTGTTTCCAAAGGCAAAAAAATTGTAACTTTAATTTTCCGAGAATTCTTGTATAACTTCACATCAGAAATATCAGAAAAAGACATAATATTACTTGTACAATAGTATTTTTGGGTATGATATGAATACTATGAAAATTTTAAAAAAGTTATACTATTACTTATACAAATGTGCCATATGAAATTTTTCATTTTGCCTAAATAGAAAAGGTTATACTTTTACTTATATAGATGTGTCATATCAAAAGTTATATAGGTTTAAAAGATATACTAGAATTTGTCCTGTCACTAAAAAAAGTATCAATAACCGTCGGTTTTAATGTGTTAAAAAATTAACTGACGCTAATTAGAATTACTTGGTGATAAGTGATATTAATTAGGTAGTTTAACATCAGTTTAATAAGTGATATCATTAGTAATTGATTTACATCGTTTGATTTGAGTTGATGTTAAATAATATAAATATGTATCACTTATAAAAACCACCACTAATTTATGACAGTAAATTAATTGATACACATAATTTTTTAGCATTATTAATTAAATAAATTTACAGTAATAACAACTAAATGTCTAAAACTATTTAACCTCAATTATCAAACTGGAAATTTTTTTACTTAATTACTTTTTACCGTAAAAATTAGTATAATATAGGAAAATATTTAATAATATTAATTCTATACACATAAATACGGTAAACTATATTTAGCCCATACTTCTTCTCCTCCTCTGTAGCTTCTAGGTTTTAACTAGTGGCTTCTCTTTCACACGGAAAAATCTTCCCAATAATATTTGTTTTTCACTTTACACCGAAAGAACAATTGGTCTTCGATCGACCATTTGTGATCACTGAGGAGAAGCACATATGTTAATTCTTCTTCAGTTACTTACGGCTTCTAGTAGCTAGCTTCTTTGAGAAGGTCAGTTTGATAAAGGGGTTTTCAAGATCAACGGAGAGTCAGATAAGTTTCAGAAATCTGAGTGACTCTAAATAAGGTAAATTTCTTTTCATTAATTTGTTGATTCGTTGATGTTTGATTGTCAATTTTAATTGATCTTTAAACAAATCACACATAGCTTGGTTTTTATTTTCTAATTTTCTAGGTCGAGAAATTCAGAAGCACGATTATCTTCTTTTGTGTTGTTTGATTTGACTGTTTGTGAACCTTTAAATTATGTGTACTAAAATTTTAGTTTTTCTTTTGCTTATCGCTGAAATGCTAATTAACTCTATTAGTTTTTTTTTATTTGCTAGCGGCTGTTTGATATCAATGTGTTTTTTATTTTAACTTAGGTTATTATGGATAAATCATGGATAAACAAACCCCGTTTATCTCATGAGTATACAAAGGGAGTGAAAAGTTTCTTAGATTTTGCATTTGGCAAAATTAAGGTCGACATGTTGAAATGTCCTCGTAATCGTTGTTCTCTGTCCAAATCTAAGTTGAGAGAGGATATGATTTAATGTGCTTTGGATTTTTAAGTTCTTATACTAACTGGATATTACATGGGGAGGAAATTAGTATCACTGAAAAACCAGTTGGAATACTTGTGGAGTACACCCTGTTCCAGTTGAATCTAATTCAGCTGCAAATCTCTTGGATGACTTATTCCCTAACATCAACGCTCATACATTTGATGGACATGATTCGTCTCAACAACCAATCAGTGGAGATGAGTATGAGAAATCTAGCTTTGATGAGTTGCTTGCTGATTTTAATCAAGAGCTTAATCCAGGATGTACGATGTTCACAAAGTTGTCATTCATTCTGAAGTTGGTACCATATCAAATGTAAGTGTGGGATCAGCGACAAGGGGATATCCATGGTGCTTGAATTGCTTAAAGAAGTCTTTGCATATGCAAAAATTTCCAGATTCATTTACTGATATGAAAAAGGTTATTCGCAAGATTGGTTTGACATATAAGTCTATTCATGTTTGCCCAAATAATTGTATGTTATATTGGGAAGCAAATGCAAATAGAGAAACGTGTGAGGTTTGTGAAGTATCTAGATGGAAACAAAGTCATTCTGAAAATAGTGAGGGGTCTAAGTCTAAAAAGAGAAAGAAAAATATTCCTGCAAAGGTTTTACGTTATTTTCCTTTGAAACCACGCCTGCAACGTCTATTCATGTCATCGAAAACAACTTCAGACATGAGATGGCATGCAATAGCTGATAATAATGATGGTAAGCTTAGACATCCTAAAGATGGTGGGGCTTGGAAATCATTTGATATACGATTTCCTGAATTTGCATCTGATCCAAGAAATGTTCGACTTGGCTTGGCCACTGATGGTTTTAACCCGTTCGGTACAATGATTACGAACTATAGCATTTGGCCAGTGATATTATTTCCTTACAATCTTCCTCCATGGATGTCAATGAAGCAAACATCGATGATTCTCTCGATGATTATTCCTGGAAAGCAAATGCCTGGAAATAATATAGATGTGTACTTACAGCCACTTGTGAAAGAGTTATGGTGTGATGGAGTTCAAACTCGAGATGCCTTTACAAAGCAAACATTTAGCATGCGAGCAACTATTATGTGGACAGTTAGTGATTTTCCAGGCCTTGGGAATTTGTCAGGTTGGAATACCTACACAGCATTAGCGTGTCCAAGTTGCAACTATGATGCTGTTGAACGACGTTTAAGATATGGAAGAAAAAATTGCTTTATGGGTCATCGTCGTTTTCTTCCAATGGAACATAAGTTTCGGCAAAATAAAACAACCTTCGATGTCCACCGGTTACACCATCAGGTTCTGCGATTAAACATCAACAAGAAAGAGTTAATGTTACCCTTGGAAAAGGACATGATTCTGTTGGTAGAAAGAGAGACCGAAATGATTTGGAAAATCCAGATGGTCAACAATGGAAGAAGAAAAGTATATTTTTTGACTTGCCATATTGGGTATTTATGTTCTTGCGACATAATTTAGATGTTATGCACATAGAAAAAAATGTGACAATCTCGTCTATACATTGTTTGACGACAAGAGCAAGTCAAAGATCATTTGAATGCTAGAAAAGATCTTCGCGAGATGGGTATACACTCAGAATTGTGGCCTGATAATGATGGAAACATTTCTTTAAATGTTTTAAAAATGTAAAACTCCCACACGGATATGCATCTAATATATCAAGATGTGTTGATATTAAGAATCGAAAGCTTTCTGGTCTTAAAAGCCATAACTGTCACATGATAATGAGATATTTGTTGCCAATAGCAATTCAGAATTTGCTGCCTCAAGATGTGACATCTGTGATCATTGAGTTATCTCGATTTTTTTTAGATATATCATCAAAGGTTCTTGATGTTCAGTGAACTAGATAAATTACAAGAGTCTATTGTAAAGACTTTATGTCATATGGAGATGATATTCCCTCCTTCGTTTTTTACTGTGATGGTGCATTTAACTGTACATCTCGTTGAAGAAGCAAAACAAGGTGGTCCAGTGGTATTTCGTTGGATGTATCCAATTGAAAGGTAATTTTCTGAATTCATTTGTCAATAGAATAATGTTTCTATTAGTTCACATGAAAATATATAATTTGATTGATTTTTTTGCAAACTTCTTGGATATTTCAAATCTTATGTTCGTAATCGCGCTAAACCTGAAGGATTTATAAGTGAGCAGTATTTGGCTGATGAATGTGTGACATTTTGTTCAATGTATCTTGATGATATAGACACAAGATTTATCAGGGTTGGAAGAGTTAGATGATTGTCCGAGTTGATATTTCTTTTAAGATTCAATATTATAAATTTTTATTTATATATTATAAATTAATAAGATAAATGATAAATAAATACATATATAGATAATTTGTTACTTAATTTTGATATAACTAATCTAAAATATAAAACTTAATTGAATACATATTTTTATTGATAAATTATCTTTTTTTAATATATTTAGCGTTTGTCTTACTAATTTATAATCTATAAATAAAAAAAATTATAATATCGAATCTTAAAAGAAACATCATCTCGTGCTATAACACGGGATAAATTCTAGTATGATTTTAATTAGTTACAATAAATATTTGATTTTAATTCGATTTTAATTAGTTACCATAATTCAATTTTGTTATAAAAATACATAAATTCCGGAGATTATTTATTTGAATTTATTTTAATAATAAAATAATAAATGACTAAACTACCCTTAATGAGAAATTATAATTTGTTCTTTTTGTAATGGCAATGTGATGTAAATATTAACATCTTGTAAGGTTAATTGTATAAGTGTACTTCTCGAATAATATATAGGGGATGTTAAATAGACCAATTATATTGAAAATCTTCATTTTTAAATTAGTAATAATAATGATTAGTTATTAGTTATCTTATATATATATATATATACACGTTTCCTAAAAATGGTGTAATAAACTTGCCTTTCTATACATTGCCGAAAAATTTGTAATAAACATATATATATTTTTATTAGACATACTATATAATTTAAACATTATGTATATTTTTTATATTGTAAACCTTCCTTTTAAATTAGTAATAATAATGCTTAGTTATATCATATATATGTTACCAAAAAAGTGTAATAAACCTATCTTTTTATATACATTCGCCGAAGAACACACAGATGCGAAAGACTCACAAATCACGATTGGAGAAACAAAAACAGTTCAAGGAGAGAGCAATTGAGGAAATTGGAAGAAAAAAAAAGAAGGAAATTGGAAGAAAAAAAAGGAGGAGCTTACGATACCAATTCAAACTCTAGAACACACGATTAACAAGAACAAGATATTTCTTATTAATGATTTTAGGAAAACTTTCTCAAAAACCTAAAACGTCTTTCTTGTGTGTCGTGTCTATGAACAACTCTCATAGACTCTTCTTATAGCAAATGCTTTGTCTATTCCACTATGAAAATGGAATTACACTCATCTCACTATGAGTACCTAACATCTCCATTTAATCTTGAGTGTTAAGTTGGTGTCCACTATTATCTCCACTAAGCTTTAGTCTTTCATATCTACCCTAAACCGTCCCTTGGTTTAGTAGCTTCTTAGACACCAAGTTATGTTGAAATTATCCAACATCTTCCAAGTGAAAACATTGTCTGGAGAGTTTGATACGAATGTGACTTTCTCTTGTTGCTGGACCGGTTTAACGACGAAGATCTCAGCACCAAAAGAACAAGTGTCATGCACTATATACCCTTCGTTCATGTTGTAGAATGTCGAAAGGGGTATCAATTGTCCAAATCCCCACTCTTTCTTTGCCTCGTTGTATCGGCATATCGCTTCACCGTTCCATCTACCACAACCCACAAGTACACAGTTTCTTTTAAAATTATATATACCAAACCGAAATTCAGACTAATTGTCAATAACTTAGTGACATTAAATAAGTATATTAAGTGGGAATCGATTCAAACCTTGACCAAAACAGTGAAACATAGTATGAATGTATCTCTATATTATAGATTAGTTTTAAGAAAATATACATGAACGAATGTATTAAAACCTGAAATAGCCAAGTATTTGCGCTGTTTGAGATTGTGGACAAAGAGTTTGAGATCAATATTGACTTCTCAGCCTTAGGAAGTGATTCTGTCTCTTCGATCCTGCATCATTCTTATTACCAGTCACGTACAAAATCAACCTCCTGATGCTACTACCGTTGTTGGATTGTGACCAGTTTGGTGTTGTTGTTGTGGTACCACGACTGCCGTTAGGTTGTAGTTGTTGCGCTACAATTGTTGTTGAGGGTAGCAGGTGCACTTGGAGACGGTTTTGCTGAGGATGTATGTGTTGGATTGGGTAGGTCATTGGGTCGATTGTTTGAACTTGGTAGAGTTCATGTATGATGTGAGCTATCAAGCTGGCAATAGGATGATACCATATGAGGTTCTATATGGTAGGCCATGCAGAATACATTTATGCTGAACTCAAATGGGGGAGTGAAGCATAACTCGCAAGAATTTTGTGCAGGAAACTCCTGAGATTAAGGTCTTGTGGGATTGTATTGGGGTTGATAAGGAAACTTGGGAACATGAGGCGAGGATGGAAGTACAATTCTCCAAGTGGATCGTAAGGCAGGTTAAGTCTTCAGATTCGGGGACGAATCTATTTAAATGGGGGAGAATTATAACATTCATATACGAAGCTGTTCCTTGTTGTATAAGTTATTAGTGTTTCTTGCCGAACAAGTTATTGTTACTTGTTGTATAAGTTTTGTACCGTGTTGTATTTGTTCCTGAGAGAAGTAGGAACAATATCGAGTTCAATTAAAAGCCTACGGGTTGTGAATTGGTCGAATTAATCGAAGGATTAATTATTCGGAATTAATTCTTGTATGAAATGGTTTAAACATAATTAATCGGTAATTTCAGAATATTGTCGGGAATGGAATGAAATAATTTGAGACGAAGGAATGTCTCAAATATTTTGGGAAGTTTGACGGAAATACTAAACCGAGTGGAAGAAAATTAATTGAATCAATTGATTGCGGTTTATTAATTTTGGTTCGGTTTGGTTTAATTTGATTAAACCAACAACCAAAAATATCTCTTCTCCTTCTACACTCTTCAATAAACTTCTTCCTCTTCATCTTTATCTCATTTTTGAGATATTTGTGCTTGAAAGAAGAGAGCGAGAGAGTGAGAGAAATGAGAGACCTTGAGAGCTTGGAGAAAGAAGGAGAAGAAGAGGAGGAAGAAGCCTTAAAAAATAGAGTTTTGAGAGCTGAAGAGTTTTGTGTAAGTTCTTCAATCTCTTGTCTATCTATCTACCAAATTTCTTCGCGTTTCTTTGAGTAGTTTGAGAGATATGAATTTTCTTCCAAAACCGCTCAAAGCGGAGCAATCCGCGACGGGTTCGATTGGAGAGAGTGTTTGGGCACTCAAATCTTAATGGAATGAGCTGAAATTTGGTAGGTACATTCTTGAGGATCTTATCTTGAGATTATACAAAGGAATTGCTCAAATATTGGCTATATTAAGAGTTATAGCCGGATTAGTAAAGCTCTGTTTTTGGGAAGGAGGAATCCGAAATTATGGTTTAGGCATTCAAGTTTAGGGCTTGTGATCAATCTTTTGAGAGTGTGTTATGTGATGATGGGCAGGATTCTAGTGGATATCTTGGTGTTTGTGTGTGTGCCAAAGGAATCAAGCTTTAAGGTTCAAAATCAAAGGAACGATTGTGTTTCGTTTCTTCGTTTCAACCGTCAAACCGAGGTGAGTGCGTGATTGTGGCTTATCTATATGATCAATAGATTTCCGTGATTGATGTGTGATGTAGGGCTTGACCATATGGGTGTGATTTATGGTTGGCCCAAGTTGTGTGTGTTGTTGTGTGTGATGGAGCTCTATCACTATATTGTTTGATTGCTTTGTGTGTTGCATATTAATTACGGTAAGTCTTTGATCATATGTGTGTATAGCTGTGGGACGGGATGATCGCCTCACTAAGTATTATCAATGCTTACGCGCCTCTTTTAGTGCAGGTAAGGAAAAATTTTAAGGGTTGGAGGTCGTGGAACCAAGGCCGAAGGGAGAAGGATGATCTAGGCGGGTTAAAAGGGGTTTTCGCATCTGGGTTCGTATGCATGCTATGTGTTTGTTGTTAATATTTTGTAACTTGATAGCATGCTTGTGAGTGATGTTTAAGGTTGTTTTTGAATGGTAAAAGTTGTTGCACTTGTTGGGTTCTTCGTATTGAAGTTATTACTCGTTGCTTTGGTGTCGGGTTGCAGGACAGGGAGGTGGATCGATCGATCCAGTATATCAGTTTACTTCTGAGATTTTTAGAGGGGTCAAGATCGATCGATCCGGGGACAGATCGATCGGTCCTTAAGGGTCATTTTTGGTCCGTAAATTTTGAAAACGATCTTTGGGTCAAGATCGATCGATCCTTGGTGAGATCGATCGATCCGTCTCCTTCCAATTTGTCATGTCTTGTCTTTGATAGTCAAGATCGTTCGATCCAAGGGTGGGACCGATCGATCCTAGTTTAAAAATCTTGAGCTTTTGTTTGTGTGTTTTATTTGTTGTGTACTTTGCTTGAGTGTTAAGTAAAAATTAACTAATAATATTTAATGAATAGAAGTAGTTAAGTAAGATTAAAACCGGTTTAAAAAAATTACTTTTCTTTTTTAAATTCCAATTTTTTTTATCGTTCCCGCGCGTTTTATTTTCTCCATACTCCGGATAGGGTGTTTCATTTAGTGGTATCAGAGCATAAGCGGTTCTATGTGTTTGTCTTGCTTGCTCTGTGATTGCTTGATATTGAAGATTATTGTTATTTGATTGTTCGTTTTGGGTTAGAATCATCCTCTTCGGCCGAGTAAAAGGTTCCACATTAAGACTTTTTTCGTGTTTCCGTTTTGTTAAAGTTTTGGGAAATTGAATGTCTTGTTGATTGTGTAGATGGTAAGAAGCACAAGAAGAGGTAGAGGAAGAGGAAGGGTGGCAGGGAGCGATTCCCCTGAGCAGATAGAGGATGTGAACCCTATTGGTGAAGATCAAGTCGGGGTTGAGAATGTTGCTGACGAGGGGGATGTGGGAGCTACGGGTAATGCGGCTCAAGCGGTTGATGTTGAACCGCAAGTTGAGGCTCAGCAACAGGCGGGTCCAAACCAAATGGAGCAGATGTTGGGTTTATTGGCTCAGATTTTTTAGAGGTTACCAGGGGCGGTACCAGCTCCAGCTCTTGAAGTGCCACCCAGAGTTGATAAGCCACCGAGAGTGGCGAATCCCGAGGTTAGGGAAGAGGTTGCAGAACCTATGAATCCATCGTACCTTAGAGTGATGGATCATATGCAGAGGCTTGGCACCAAGTTCTTTTCGGGAGGTGCAAAACCGGTTGAAGCTGATGAGTGGAAGTCGAGGTTGGAAAGAAACTTCCACTTTGTAAGGTGTCCGGAGGAGTATAAGATTGATCTTGCGGTGCATTACCTAGAAGGAGATGCACATATGTGGTGGAGAACTGTGTTGGCTAGGAGAGCCAATGGTGTAGATACTTGGGAAGTTTTGGAGGTAAGAAACATGTTTAATGCTTGAGTGCTTCCTTCGGATGTCTTGAGGCATGAGTTAAGTGGTATTGAGAGGCATCGTCTGAAGAGAATTGTTGGTTAAGTTTTTTAGCTGTATGGGATAAAGAATCACACGAGTTTCGGTGAATTCTGTTTTCAGAACAGAGGAAGAACGATCGATCGATCCATTAAATCGGTTATGTGATCGGAGATATTTTGAGAAGAGGATTGACCGATTCCAAGAGGAGATCGATCGATCGGGTGTATCAGACAGTTCAGGATCGGTTGGGATAAGAAAGATAGATCAAATCAGGGAGGATCGATCGATCCTTGCCAAGATCGATCGATCCGGCAAGATGCTCTGTTTCGGTATGTTTTCAGTAGTTGAGATCGATCGATCAGGGTAATGAATTGATCGATCCGATCTCTGAAAGTTAATTTTTTTAGTAGTATACGGTTGGGTGACGAGGTAATTGCCGTTGGAATCCTTTGGGGATTGGTTTTGGTTGCTATATCGTTTGATCAAGGTTGATTATTGATGAGATTGTCACATGGAGTGAGGACATGTTATGGTTAAGTATTGATACGATCCAAGGATATATTAGATAATAGAATATGATGGGTCTAGCATATGCCTTGAGGGCACATCATGACCAAGTGATGTTACGATATAAGGGTATATTAGATCGTAATACATAATGTGATGAGTTGATGGTTCTCATTATGTTGCTGACAGAATTTTATGTGATGAACGTTGTTGTTAGATCGAGTATCTAGTGATGTAAATGATACATGATGTGGATTTCATGTATCAATGGTAATTTAATACATGATGCGGATTCCATATATGGGGACGATTTGATACATGATGTGGATTTCATGTATCGGTGGTGGTTTGATACATGATGTTGGTACTTCATGTATCGGTGATGATCAGACACATGATGAGGTATTTCATGTGTTGTTGAGGCTGTACGAATACATGATGTGGTATTTTATGTATTCGTAGTGGATGGACACATGATGAGGTAGTTCATGTGTTGTCGTGGTTGTGTGCGATGCGTTGTTCCGTTACTTGGTTCGGTGGATTTATGGATCTTGTGTCACTAAATCCTCATACGTGGTTGGGTTCATTGGGATTATGTGGTATTTAATTCTAATAAGGTTGGTTAAGATTATGTGGTATTTAATCCTAACGGGGTTGATTTCCCGATTAGGATTATGTAGTATTTATATCTAATAGATTGGTAACCGAATGAATCTTGTGGTATTAGATTTTGAAGTTGACCAAGGGTAAACTGAGTGAGATCTTGTGGTATTGGATCTCACGGGACTTAGTTCATTCGGATCTTGTGGTACTGGATTCCGATGGACTTAGTCATCTTGTTGGATCATGTGGTATTGGTTTCCGATGAGCTTAGTCGTTTTGATGACCTTAACTCATTTCGGGTCCTGTGATATTGGATTTCGATGGGTTAGCCGTTTTATGACCACAGGAGTTCTTGTCGTATTGGATCCTGAGGTTGTTGATGAACCAAGTAGGAACAATGTGTGATGTAACGAGAAAAGCGGAAGTCTCATACGGTGTAGTTGAGCTATAGTATGGCTGTTACTGCTGTCGCTATTGAGTTGTAACGTAAGTATGATTATGACTAGAGTTGAGTCATAGCGAGAGTACTACTACATTTGGTGATGAGATACGGCTGTTGTGCTGCGACCGGTTTTGGATTATAGATGTGATGCTACTACCGTTGTTGGATTGTGACCAGTTTGGTGTTGTTGTTGTGGTACAACGACTGCCGTTAGGTTGTAGCTGTTGCGCTACAATTGTTGTTGAAGGCAGCAGGTGCACTTGGAGACGGTTTTGTTGGGTCGATTGTTTGAACTTGGTAGAGTTCATGTATGATGTGAGCTATCAAGCTGACATTAGGATGATACCATATGAGGTTCTATATGGTAGGCCATGCAGGATACATTTATGTTGAACTCAAGTGGGGGAGTAAAGCATAATTCGCAAGAATTTTGTGCAGGAAACTCCTGAGATTAATATCTTGTGGGATTGTATTGGGGTTGATAAGGAAACTTGGGAACATGAGACGAGGATGGAAGTACCATTCTCCAAGTGGATCGTAAGGCAGGTTAAGTCTTAAGATTCGAGGACGAATCTATTTAAGTGGGGGAGAATTATAACATCCATATCCCAAGTTGTTCTTTGTTGTATAAGTTATTAGTGGTTCTTGCCGAACAAGTTATTGTTACTTGTTGTATAAGTTTTGTACCGTGTTTTATTTGTTCTTGAGAGAAGTAGGAACAATATCGAGCTCGATTAATAGCCTACGGGTTGTGAATTAGTCGAATAAATCGAAGGATTAATTATTCAGAATTAATTCCGTGTAGAATGGTTTAAACGGAATTAATCGGTAATTTTGGAATATAGCCGGGAATGGAATGGAATGAAATAATTTGAGACGAATGAATGTCTCAAATATTTTGGGAAGTTTGACGGAAATACTAAACCGAGTGGGAGAAAATTAATTGAATCAATTGATTGCGGTTTAGTAATTTTGGTTCGGTTTGGTTTAATTTGAACTCTTCTATAAACTTTTTCCTCTTCATCTTTATCTCATTTTTGAGATATTTGTGCTTGAAAGAAGAGAGAGAGAGAGTGAGAGAAAGGAGAGACCTTGAGAGCTTGGAGAAAGAAGGAGAAGAGGAGGAAGAAGCCTTAAAAAATAGAGTTTTGGGAGCTGATTCAAGGGGACGATCAAGGTAGCAAACTAATCCAGTTTGAGCTGAAGAGTTTTGTGTAAGTTCTTCAATCTCTTGTCTATCTATCTAATAAATTTCGTCGCGTTTCTTTGAGTAGTTTGAGAGATATGAATTTTCTCCCAAAACCGCTCAAAGCGGAGCAATCCGCGACGGGTTCGATTGGAGAGAGTATTTGGGCACTTAAATCTTAATGGAATGAGCTGAAATTTGGTAGGTAGATTTTTGAGGGTCTTATCTTGAGATTCTCCAAAGGAGTTGCTCAAATATTGGCCATATTGGCCATATTAAGAGTTATAAACAGATTAGTAAAGCTCAGTTTTTGGGAAGGAAGAATCCGAAATTATGGTTTAGGCAATTCAAGTTTAGGGCTTGTGATCAATCTTTTGAGAGTGTGTTATGTGATGATGGGAAGGCTTCTAGTGGATATCTTGATGGTTGTGTGTGTGCCAAAGGAATCAAGCTTTGAGGTTCAAAATCAAAGAAACGATTGTGTTTCGTTTCTTCGTTTCAACCGTCAAACCGAGGTGAGTGCGTGACCGTGGCTTATCTATATGATCTATATATTTCTGTGTGATGTAGGGCTTGAGCATATGGGTGTGATTTATGGTTGGCCCAATTTGTGTGTGTTGTTGTGTGTGATGAAGCTCTATCACTATATTGTTTGATTGCTTTGTGTGTTGCATATTAATTACGGTAAGTCTTTGATCATATGTGTGTATAGCTGTGGGACGGGATGATTGCCTCACTAAGCATTATCAATGCTTACGCGCCTCTTTTGGTGCATGTAAGGAAAAGTCTTAAGGATTGGAGCTAGTGGAACCAAGGCCAAAGGGAGAAGGATGATCTAGGCGGGTTAAAAGGGGTTTTCGCATCTGGGTTCGTATGCATGCTATGTTTTTTTGTTTATATTTTGTAACTTGATACCATGCTTGTGAGTGATGTTTAAGGTTGTTTTTGAATGGTAAAAGTTATTGCACTTGTTGGTTTTTTCGTATTGAAGTTATTACTCGTTGCTTTGGTGTCGGGTTGCAGGACAGGGAGGTGGATCGATCGATCCAGGGGTTAATCGATCGATCTAGTATGTCGGTTTAGTTGCCGATATTTTTAGAGTGGTCAAGATCGATCGATCCGGGGGCAGATCGATCGGTCCTTAGGGGTCATTTTTGGTTCGTAAATTTTGAAAACAATCTTTGGGTCAAGATCAATCGATCCTTGGTGAGATTGATCGATCCGTCTCCTTCCGATTTGTCCTGTATTGTTTTTGATAGTCGAGATCGATCGATCCAAGGGTGGGACCGATCGATCCTAGTTTTAAAATCTTGAGCTTTGTTTGTGGGTTTTATTTGTTGTGTAGTTTGCTTGAGTGTTAAGTAAAGATTAATTAATAATATTTAATAATTATATTGAAGTAGTTAAGTAGGATTAAAACCGGTTTAAATAAATTAATTTTTAAAAAAAATTTGATTTTTTTTATCGTTTTCGCGCGCTTTATTTTCTCCGTACTGGATAGGGTGTTTCAAAATCCCTGTTGAGTAAGGAACTCAGCGGAAGTGATAAAGAGCAAGGCATACGATTCCCAAAATCTATATCCTATTCTCCATCTTCTTTTTTTTTGGTAACATAAGGAAGGAAGAGCAAATTTTGTGTGACTGCAAAGCCTTATATATAGAGAGAGAAAGAGTGGGTTCACTTCCTTTTGATTAGACATTTGAAATTGAATGTAGATAAACCGATCCGATCCTATCCGATTCTAAACCATGTGAATGGTCTAACCCAAAAAGCCCAAATCCAAACCACAGCACTCTTTTACCAACAGTTAAAACAATATTAGTCACATAAGAACCTACATTGACTCAATGTATGTTTTAATTTTAAATCATTGAGAATTGTCTCTTCTCTATTGTTAGAGGAATTCCACAGAAAAGATTTTTGACCTAAAATAATATATAAGAGATATAAGTTAGTGATTCACTGTCATATAATTTTCTTTGTGACGCTCATAAAATTTAATATAGTATAAAAATTCAAATACTCGCATATCTAATCTTTATAAAAGTTGATCTAACCTAAAATACATCTAGTTTAAATTGGTTTTATGAAAGTATCCTAAAAATATTATATGAAAGGAGTTTTTCTAGATGAATGATTAGAAGAGTGTCATTTCGAAAAAGCATGTTATAAATTTATCAGAAAATGTAAAGTAATATATAAATAACATGGATCGACACTCAGCTGATATTGAGTTGCCCATGAAATTTAGCATTCCCCAAATAGACCCAAAAGCGTAGGTATTGTATCTATATAAAATTCGATTAATCGGTGATACTAATTTAAATTATTACATATATGGATAATCATGAATTCCTCGGTGATAGTGAGATATCCATAGACACTGAATATATTTACAATAAGATCTCGTGTACAACGTTTTGCTTAAAAAATTAATATTTTCAACACTTGCCACCCACTACTTCCAGGATCTTCCACAAATCCACAGTCACAGACATGTTGTTTAAATAATAGACAGTGTACTTGTAAAAAGCATTGTTTTTCCCACGACGAATCCACTTTCAGTATTTTATAGTTCTAACTAAACACAATAAGTAACCTCATTTGTATCTCTGTCTATTTAAACGTATAAACCCTTCCCCAAAAAGAATAAAAAAACAAAAACCAGATCTCAAAATATGGATTGTCAAAAATGGAGTCTAGGTTTCATATCTCTCGCTTTTTTCTTCATCACTTCCTCTTCCGCTGAGCTCCTCATTAAACAGGTTTTTTTTGTTAAGCTCTTTTTCGATCGTTCGGCTTTTTACTAAAAAATAGTTTTTAACGGTTTAAAAAATACAGGTCACAGAGGGCAGAGGAATCGAGTATAACAGTTCAAACAGTCTCACGGCAAATCTTGGTAGACTTATTTGTCTTTCTTTAGATTTTCTTGGTTAAAACTGAAAACCCATTTCTTGATTTTCTTGGAATTTTTTTGTTGACAGGAGTGACAAGAGTGTTGAGGGATGAGCGACCATCGAGTAAGATAGTGACAATAACAAGCTTCTCAGTGATTAAAAACAGAGGAGAACCCTACGAATCCTCTGTTTTTGAGGCTGCTGGTTACAAATGGTAAAAGATCTTACACTCACTCTTTCCATTTTTTATTTTTACTTATTTCTTTATTTTGATGGGGAAACAAACATCAGGAGATTAGTTTTGTACGTGCTTGGTAATCCAAACGACGGTGGAAATGGGCATATTTCACTTTACGCGAGGATCGAAGAGACAGACTCTCTTCCAATAGGCTGGGAAGTGAATGTTGATCTCAAACTCTTTGTCCACAATGGGAAGCTACACAAATATTTAACTGTTACAGGTACTTAAAAATGTATATAAACTGTTACTAAATCCATTCTATTTTTGCCAAGATTAATTCTAGCGATCGCTGTAAATGTTAGGATCTCATATCGAAAGTTAGATAGGACCTAAAAATAAAATATTAATCTCATTTTGTCCATGAAGCTGAGATGATTGTGATTTGGAGTCTTGCATAATTGTGGATTGTAGATGGAACAGTGAAGCGATACAACAATGCGAAAAAAGAATGGGGATTCGGACAATTGATTGCTCATCCAACATTTTACAACACGAACGAAGGGTACATTGAGCAGGACACTGGTTCTTTTGGTGCTGAAATATTCATCGTTAACCCGGCCAAGCAGCAAGAGAAAGTCACATTCATATCAAATCCTCCAAACAATATTTTCACTTGGAAGATACTTCATTTCTCTAACTTGGAAGATAAATTCTATTACTCTGATGAATTTCTCGTTGAAGACCGATACTGGTTAGTATTTTTGGTATCCATATGTTTTTGGACTCAAGTTCAAATTAATCTCAATGCTTGCAACTGTTATGTGAATTCCGCCATGGCCAAGTTTGATAACAGTTTTGGTTTAATGTTTAATCAGGTTACTAGGATTTAACCCGAAAGGACCAAACACACTTCCAATCTACCTATATGCTCAAGGCCATAAGGCAAACGCAGTTGCTACAAACACTTGGGGAGCGGTTAATCTGCGTTTAAAGAATCAACGAAGCACCAATCACAGACAAATATATTGTAAGAAAAATAACACCAAAACAAATAGTTTATCTCCTGTAGAGAAAATCATTAGTGAATGAAAATTAATAGCTGATTTCTGATTTATTTTTTCCCTTTGCAGCTGCAGCTTGGTACCCGATTCGAAGCGGTTATGGTGTGGGAGTGAACAATATCATAACGCTAGCTGATTTAAAGGATACATCGAAAGGGTATTTGGTGGATGATGCCATTATCTTTGAAGCTGAAATGGTCAAGGTCTCTGTGACCAATATCGTTTCCGTTTAGTGATCTCTAGCTACATCTTTGACATCGATCAAACAACCTTATGAATAAAGAGATGTTTGGTGAGTTTGTAATAAGACGACGTTGATGCTTGTGTTGTAATCGTTATTTCTGTTCATCGAGTTTTCTTTTTATCTGTGTTTTGTTATCATTGAAATAAAACTCTCTTGGTTTTAAAGTATTTGAAAGATCCATGTTAGGAAATGCTGGAGGGCTTAATTATAAGAATGAACTCAACTATTGGAAAACATAAATAACTTAACGATTTGGTTCATAGTATCATTTTTATGTCATCTTTGGACGATGGCCCAGTTTACTATAAATATTTCTCATCAACTTCCTATATTTATTAAAATATTTTATTTACTTCTTTTAGTCATTAAAAGAATATTATGTTCCGGTTTAAAACATTTTGTATTCACCACTGCCAAAGTCTCATTTAGATTAATTACTCATGTTAGGATATAGAATGCAAGTGACATAAATATTAAAATATTGGAATTGTAAACATGATGTCATTAGTATATGTAGCTGTAGGTTTTAAGTTTACTTACATTTTTCATAATGTAAGAAACTTATTCGTTGGAAAGTTGTCAGTTCTGTTGATCGGAAATCTATCTTACTTTTCCAACGGTTTACCGACGGCCGAAATTTTTTGAAGACTTTTTTAACTGAATTTTTTCGCATTATCGTTTGAAAACTGTCGGAAATTCCCGACGACGCCTAATCCGACGGAAAACAATTTTTATTATAGTATAGATCGAAAGCACCACTATATAAGATATTTTAGTTATAAAGTGTAACATATCATTTATTTAAGATCATTTTTAGGAATTCTTGTTCCCATTCCGTTTTGTTCTATCTTGTCCCGTCCCATCTCATTCTCGTCCTGAATTTCAAATGAGACATAAATGAGACATGTTTTTGTATTCTCAAAATTCTTGTCCCGTCCCATTCCTGAAAATTTCCGTTTTGAATTCCTGTTTTCAAAAGACTTGTGTGCAAAGTAGAGTAGAGTTATTGTGTTGTTAGATAAAAAAGAGTTTTATCTTAGGGAAAGCTATATGGGATTCCCATCCAAAATTGGATTGCAAAGAAGAAAGTTCAAGTGGGACATTTCGAAATGACTAGGTCCGATACATTTTATCAGGTTTTCCAGTGGGACATTTCAGAACGTATATCCGACCACATAGTCCGATGGGAAATGAGGATCAAAACATTAATTGCAAGAAAGCCAAGCGATTCCTTCTCGGCCTCATGTTCGAACGGCTTTTGAGCCAAATTAGATTTAAAATATTTGAAAAAAATAATTATTAAAACAGTGAAAAATTAATGTGAATTCAAACGAAAAAGGCATATATTAAAACAGTGCCGCTTCTTCATTAATGGATTGAGCGACAATAGACCCCTCTACTTTACTCAAATTACATAGGATAATTGGTATTTGCGTCTCCAAATTACGAATACCGTCAACCGTCAGAGATCTAGTACATAAATCCCGGAAAAAAACAGCGATACTTGAGAAAAAACATAAACCAATTAAAACAATACTTGATGTAGTCTTAACCTGTAATATATATGGAGAAAAAATTACCTGCAATTGACTTGTGGACGTTTTGTGGAAGAAGATAAGCAAATACAAATGGAAGAAGGCGCTGCATTATGACATGACAATCGTGACTTTTTAGACCAGAAAACTTCTCTTCACCATAATCAATGCAGTTTCGTAGGTTCGACGCATAACCATCCGGAAATTTAACATTGCTGGCAATCCATTCGAAAACTCTTGTTTTGCATCCGAAGGTAAACAGAATTGGGGTATAGGACCTTTGTTGTTATTCCCCACAACATAAAGAGTTTTTCGAGAACATATATCTGGCAAATCCAATCTAGTTTTCCCTTGGACATTGAGAACAGTGTTAATCAAGTTTTCAAAAAAATTCTTCTCAATGTGCACGACATCTAGGTTATGCCTCAATATATGGTCTTTCCAGTATGGCAGATCCCAAAAAATAGTTTTTTTATGCCAATTATGGTATACGCTAACTTCATCTACCGGATTATGTCCATTTCCGCCACAACGAACAGTTTCCTCCGCCCCAAAATCTCGTAATTGTGTTAAAATGCTATCACCATCTAACTCAGGAGGTGGACCATCAAAAACCTTTTTGTTTTTGGTAAACAATGTCGTGTTTCGGCGATAGGGATGATCGTCTCTCAAAAAACGTCTATGACAATCAAACCAAGATGTTTTACGCCCATTTCTCAATTGGAACGCATCTGTATTGTCTTGACAATATGGACACGATAATCTCCCATGTGTCGTCCATCCAGATAACATACCATATGCTGGAAAATCACTTATGGTCCACATAAGCACTGCCCGCATCAAAAAATTTGCCTGCAATGAAACGTCGAATGCCTAAACTCCATGTTCCCATAACATCTGCAACTCATAAATCAATGGCTGTAAGAAAACATCAAGTGATCTCTTTAGATGCTCAAGTCCAGGAACAAGAATTGAGAGGAAAAGAAACTCTCTCTTCATGCATAAAGATGGTGGCAAATTGTATGGTGTCACGATTACTGGCCACAATGAATATTGTCTTCCATGCTTTCCGAAAGGATTAAAACCATCGGTGCATAAACCAAAGTACACATTCCTGCTCTCAGCTGCAAAATCAGGATAAACATTCTGAAAGTGTCGCCATGCTTCAGCGTCGGACGGATGTGATATATCTCCATCCCGTGGATGATTCGAATGCCATCTCATAGACTGTGCTGTCCGCTCTGATTGATATAATCTTTTCAATCTCTCCGCTAGTGGCAAATACCACATCCATTTGTATGAAACAATGACTCTTCCACCTGTGTCTTGATACCGAGGATTGCGACAAAACCGACATACTAACCGATCTGAATTCTCTCTCCAGTAGATCATATAATTGTTGCCGCACACATCTATCACCTGATACGGTAAGCCAAGCCCAGCCACCAACTTCTGAATCTCATAGTACGTTGATGGATAATTACTATCCGCAGGCAAATGTCTTTTCATATAATCAGCAAATGCATCAACACAAGTCTCCGACAAATTGTAATCCGTCTTGATTGTTATCAATTTTGTTGCAGCCGATAACGGTGATATTTCCTCTGGACAACCTCTATACAACGGCTGCTTTGCCGCATCTAACATATCGAAAAATCTTTGTGCTTCTAAATTAGGCTCCTCTCCTGATCTATCTCCTCTATAATCAACAAATTCCTGAGCATTTACATGATATGCATTATGTACCATCTGAACATAACCGACATTATCCCCTACTTCCGGTGTAGATTCTCCTATTCTATCCGACGTAAAATTTGCACTTGTACTAGCAAAATCTACCATAGAATCATTTTCTCCATGCGAATACCAAATCTTGTAACCCGGCATAGATCCTCTACGATGTAAATGCGAACTTACTTCTAAAATATCGAGAAATCTACGATTCTTACATTTAAGACAAGGACAATATATTTTACCCGTTTGCAAAGCAAGTTCCTGATTTGTTGCAAAATTCATGAACTGTCGTACACCTTCGACAATGTCTTCTGTAAGTTGCTCTGTCTCGGGATCGTGCATTGGTCTCTCCATCCAGGATCGAAAATAATTATATGGACTTGACGATGACATATTTGTAATAGACAATTTAAAGATAATATGACAAGAATATAGGTAAAGAGAAATTGTATGAGAGAGTGTAATATTCAAGTGAAGAATGATGGGTTAAATAGACGCCCTAATCGACGGAAAACCGATGGCAACGGTCACTGACCTTTCAACCGCTTCTGACCGCGCAAAGTTAATATAACGGCTAATTTCTGAACGGTCATATTTTGATATTACCGAGGGAAAACCGACGGCAATATATATATATATATGTTTTTATATATACATATGAATTTTAATTATTTAAATATACATACATTTACAATAATTTAGAATACTTATTAAATCTTAATTCTTTAAAATCATATTGATTTACATATTTATTAAAGCATAATTACATAAAATCTTATTTATTTGATATCATAGTTAATTTAACTTCTTACATAATAATAGTAAATAAAGAAATTAGTATTAAGATTTTATAAATTAGAATGAAAATTTCATAAGTATGATGTTATATGATTTTATTTGCATGTAAGTATAGAATTTCTTATGGATTTAGGGTTTAGTTTAGGGTTTAGGGTATTCAAAACTATAACATAAACTCGGAATAAATGCGAATAAATCATATAAATTCATACCTAAGAAATAATAATTTTTATTTATTAATTAAATATGATTTGAACTAAAATAGATTTAATAAATATAATTTTATATGTGTTTAACTGTAATTTCCGTCGGTATCCCATCGATAATACCGATGGATTACCGACGGAATTTAGATTTCCGTCGATTTTCCATCGGTATTAGCGATGAAATACCGACGGTAATTTAATAACCATCGGTAATCCATCGGTATAACCGATGGTTAACCGACCGTATTAACTTTTTAAATCAAAAATCATAATTTTTAAATCTAATTTAATATAAATCATTTGTGATTACTAAATTAGAATAAATATTTCATAAGTATGATGTTATATGATTTTATTCGCATGTAAGGATAGAATTTCTTATGGATTTAGGGTTTAGTTTAGGGTTTAGGGTAATACCCTAAACCCTAAACCGAAAACTAAAACATAAACTCGGAATAAATGCGAATAAATCATATAAACTCATACTTAAGAAATAATAATTCTTATTTATTAATTAAATATGATTTGAACTACAATAGATTTAATAAATATGATTTTATATGTGTTTAACCGTAATTTCCGTCGGTATCCCATCGATAATACTGATGCATTACCTACGGAATTTAGATTTAAATATATATTTAATAGCCAATAGAATCGCATGCAAGAATTCAGAATACCGTCGGTTTTCCGTCGGCCATAACCAAGGGTAAACCGACGGAAACCGACCCGAATTTATTGTTTCGCAAAACATCGAAACGCGGGAATTAAAAAATTATAAACCGACGGTTTTAGTCCGTCGGTCACTGAAAATAAAACCCGATAGAGAACCTTCTTTCTTCTTCTCCATTTCTTCTTCTTCTCCGGATCGTCCCTCTCTCCGGCGATTTCTTCCCTTCCCGGCGAGTTCTTCCTCCTTCCTCCGGCGATTGCTTCCTCCTTCCTCCGCCGTTCTCTTCCTCGATCGAGAACCCTCGATCTCATCACCTCCCGCTCTCATCTCCATCTTCACCTCCGGCGACATGTAAGTTAATTTTGATTTTGTGAATTATTGGATTTTGGGTTTATGATTTTGGAATAGGGATTTTGTTATATAGAATTTAGATTTTGGAATTAGGATATAGAAATTAGAGATATTGTGATTTGGAAATTATGATTTTGAAATTAGGATTTTGAAATTGTTATATTGAATTTGGGATTTTGTAATTTAGTAATTATGAATTAGCAAAACAAAAACTAATTTACTAATTTTGTAAACATATGTGAATTTGTGAATAATTTAGTAAAAATTAAGTAATTATCAATTGGAAATTAGGATTTAGAAATTACGATTTCCATTTTTGGATTTTGTGATTTAGTTTGGAAATAAGAATTATAAATTAGAATTTTTGATTTTCGATTTTGGAATTAGGATTTTTGATTTTCAATTTTGGAATTAGGATTTAGAAATTATGCTTTTGTGATTAAGGTTTGAAATTAGTTTTATAAATTGACAATAAAATTGTTTCAATTTTTTGAATAACTTAGTAATTTTGAATTACTAAAAATTTAATAATGAGTGATTTAGGTTTATATATTTTAGAATTTTTTTTTTATGAATTTAGGATTTAGATTTATTAATTTTAAAATATACTTTTAATGATTTACAAATTTTGAATTATTTATTTACATTTTTAAAAAAAATCTTAGAAATTATTATTATGAAGTTAGCCTAAGATTTAGATTTACTCATTTTTAATTTATGTTTAATGATTTAGAAATTTTGAATTATTTATAAAAATTGTTTTTTAAAATTTTTAGAAATTAGTCTTATAAATTTAGTATTTTGATTTACTAATTTTGTGATTTATGTTATATGATTTGGAAGTTAGAAATAAAGATTAGTGATTTAGGTTATATCATTTTAACTTTTTAATTTTTTAATTTAGGTTATCAATTAGTATTATGAATTTAGGATTTCAATTAACTTATAATTTATGAGCAATATGTTTTATGTCAGATTCCAATTATGATACTTCTTACTAATCATTTACTTGTTTTAGGAGTTACGAGGATTTCCTCCGTTCCTCTCATGGAGCTCCGAGTGCTCCTTCGAACCAGAGGAGTAGTTCCGCCACTCCATCTATTGTTCCACCTTCGGAGAATTCCGAAGCCCGCACCAGAATCACAGTTGAGGAGGTTATTGCTCTTCCGGGCCGAGAGCGTTTACCGGTGCTTCACCCACAGATAATTCCTGCAACAACTTGGTATGTAATTTTAATATTTTTTAATGTTTTCACATATTTTTTAATTGTGTTTTTTTATTTTTATTGAAGGTTTCGCCGTAAAAATGGGATAACCAAATCGATTATGACTATGCTCCATCGCCAACTCCCTGAGATGTATCCCACCTATGGAGAAATGCCAAAAGAGCGGCGAGAGTTATGGTTCCGTACTTTCGCGGTATGATATTTTATTACTTCATTATGGTTTTTTATTAACATTTAATATTGATGTAACTAATTCGTTATTTTTTTTTTCTTTTTTAGCAAGATTTCAATTGGCACCCTGATCATACGCGCGAGGTTCGTAAGGCGTTCGATGTGCAAGCTAGTGCGCAATTCAGCGAACATGTCTACAGATGAAAGCAGAGGTGGAAGAAGGGTAAACAGAAGCACAGGGATCTCGACGAAGGAGTTTGGGAGGCGTACATTCGTTACTGGAGTACGGAAGAGGTCAACCCGATCTCTGCGAGAAACAGGGTGAACTGCATGAGCGACCGAGATGGGCTCGGAATCGCAACACATAATGCGGGAGCAATGACGTTCGAGAGTCGTGCTGACGAGCTGGTATTAATACAATCTTTTATTAATAATTAATTTTCTTATATTTTTATTATTTAGTAACACTTTTATTGTTTTACCAGGCTGCCAAGTCCGGTAGTGTGCGACCAGATCTATATGAGCTTTTGATCGACACACACACCAATAAAAAAACCGGCCAGGTTCAAGACAAGTTGGCGTGCAAAGTGATAACCAACGTCGAGAAGAAGAAGCAGGCGAAGCTTACTGAGCTATCTCAAGGAGGATCTGCTTCGGGTTCTAATTCTTTGCTACGGGAAGTCATAAACCAACTAGTGCTCGAGGTAAATAAATTTATATAACTTGTACAATTTAAAAAAAAATTCAGTATTTTAATATTTGTTTCTAATTAATCAGGAAGCTCCTAAAAGCCGAGGACGTATTTTTGGATTAGGCCGCCTTCCCGAAGCTGACAGTGCATCGTCGTCCTTTACACAAAAAATGAATCATGCGGTCACAGAAGAGCTTGAGAGGCTGAGGACTGAATTGACGGAAAAGAATGTAGAAATTAACAGGTTGACTGCCTCTCAGGATTACTTCACGACGTTTATGAGTCAGCATTTTCCTGATTTCCGTCCTCCACAGCTCGATTAGTACTTTTATGTTTTTATAATTTCGTATTCGAACAATGTTTTTTATGTTTTTATAATTTAGTATTCGAACAATGTTTAACTTTAATTTAATGTATAATTGAAATTTCCCATTTTTATATTTACCATTTTTATTAAATATTTTAATTAAAATATTGAAATTATAAAAATGAAATTTTATTTATTTTTTATTTTTATTAAATCCGTCGGTTAACCATCGGAATTTCTTCCCGTCGGTTAACCATCGGTTTTGTTGCCGTCGGTTAACCATCGGAATATTTTCCGTCGGTTTTCCGTCGATACCTTTTTCCGTCGGTTGTCCCACGGTTTTGTCATCGGACAACTTCCCTCAGAATACCGTCGGAAGGATTTAACCGACGGAAATTTCGTCGGTTATTTGTCGGAAATTTTCCCTCGGAAATCCGTCGTATTTTGCTATGGAAAACCGACGGCAAATGATTTCCGACGATTTGGAACCGATGGCTTTGCAGTGGTCGGTAAACCGCCGGAAAGAATGGTTTCCGACTGCGTATCGACGGTTTTTTCCGTCGGTATATACCCTGCTTTCTTGTAGTGGTATTAATGTCGTCTCCGAATCATAACTCAAGTTCAAATTTGAAAATATATGAGTGGGAGTTATAAACGGGGGGAAAATATTAACAAGATGAAAACTAGCATTGTTATCTAATTCCAAAAATAAGTACTATTTAAATTGGTAGTATATTATTGACGGAGAATGAAGTAAACACAACAAAAACCTTATATGCAATAATTCCAATGTATATAGTCCTAATTAAGAAGCAAAATGTCCAAAGAACAATGAGACTAGGAGAGCTACCACGGCCACGACTCGAGCCGCGGCCGCACTTGGGAGAGTAGCAGCAAGGCTAAGAGAAGGGCCGGGGACTCCGGCTGCAGGAATAGTAGCAGAAGTCGACGGAGGAGGAGAGGATGATGAGGTTGGTGTCTCAGAGAGTGGCGTGGAGGAGGCGGGGAGGAGGACGTTGAGGTCAAGCTTCTGACCGGCGAGACAATGGCCGGGAACACCGCAAAAGAAGAAATGGTGTCCGTGGTTGGTGAGTGTGATTGAGTCGTTTCCGGTGGTGAAGGTGGAGATTGGGTTTGAGCTGTTGCAGCTTCTGTACATTGGGTGCGTCACTCTCATTACGTTATGGAATTGTGGGTTGTATTCGAACACTGCCAAAATCAAATTAGTTTCGTTTTACTCACATTATTGACTCACAAAAATACAAATTCATGTTATATAATGGTTATAATGGTCCGAAAAATCATAGCATATTTTGGCCCAAAAACTCAATCATAGTTTTTATTTCCAAATTATCAATCACAAGTTAAGAGCCCTGTTTTTTAAAGTCAGTTCTAAATTAATACTCCCTCTGTTTTTTAAAGAGTGTCATTCTGGCACTAAAATTTTGTAAAAAAAAATGTCGTTTTAGTATATCAATGCACTATTTTTGACTTTTGACTATTGACTGAATGCACTAAAATAAAATGAAATAAATAATTGTAATTATATGAATAGTTAAAAGGGTAGAATAGAATTTTAATCTTATTTTTTAATTTGTGTGATGAATGTTAGAATGACGCAAAAGAGAGAGAGGGAGTAATAATCATTTATACTTTTAGCAGATGAAAAATATTTAAACTGACACTTTATTTCGTAGTAATCCTATTTCTATCTGTTATTTGTGACTTAAAAAGTCATAATGATTAGGGCGTGAGTGGTACTCTTTACTTTACACCTAAAGGTTACGCACTTAGAATTAAGATTGCTTGAGGGGCCCCACTTTCCGACAGAAGTATTACAGTCAAGATCTGCTCATGTTAAATCTATAATGGTAAGAAGATTAAGGAACTCACAGACTGTATCACCAATGTGGAAAGTTTTGGTAGATGCCCATAGCTTGTAGTCTACGTTGGCTATGGTTGTCCAGCCTGCTGAATCGCCGACTTTGTAGACCGCCGCTTCACTCAGACGTAGCATCACCACCATACACGCCAAAGCCGCCACTATCCTCCTCGAGGCCATCGATCAACTCTCTTTTTCACACTCTTCTTCTTCTTCTTCTTTGGTCGAGAGCCCTATAAGGTTCTTTCCTTTAATTTCTCTCTTTCTTTTATTTGTGTGTGTGTATATATACAAAGAGATATGTGAATGTGAGTGGTCAATATGTATGTATGAGGAGGTCACTTGAGCTTTACTGGTTAGTTGGGCAATTTGGAGAAAGGAGTGTCTAAAAAGCAAAATACTCATGATGTAATCTAATATATAAATTGGGATCTAACCTAATGTATCAAAAATATGGTCATCCTATTTATAAAAATTTATAAATTTTTCGGTTTTAAACAAAAACAAAGAAACCAAACATGTATTAGTGATAAAAAAATGAATTAAGAAAATAACAATGTAAATCATATTTTGTTATAAGTTGTAATGTGTTCACATGGTTTAAAGTTTGGAAGGCTTGTAAGGAAAGAATTGGTTAGGAGTTGGTTGGCCTTCTAATTTTGAATCATCTTTTAATATTTGTACTTCGCAGTTACTCTTCCTCCTACATCTTGGTAACATGATTTCTTCACTAATTTAAATTATGTTTTTTTTTATGATAAATCCTTTTTTGGTCAAACTTTAAAACGTATTTTAAGCTATTTGATCACTGCAGCATTCAGCAGGGACTTTAACTTCAAAATTAGTCAATATTAGGAGCAAATCGCAATGTATCTAGAGAGTCTAGAGTCTTTAGAGGGAATCCATGTGATGGCGCCTTTCATAATTATCTATTGTCCACAATAGTCCCATTATAAGCCCATATTCGGCCCATTAACATAAGCTACAATCTTTCTGTTGAATGCAAATATGGACTTTGATATTTACATTGTCACACTTGTCGGAAATGGAATTCAGTGATGACATTAAGAACCACAAAAAGGCGAAAAAGACTTCACTTATTTACAAACGCAGTTTGAAGTAACGAAATTTAGAAAACTATATAGAATTGAAAGCTGTATTTTCCTTTATCTATTTGGTGTTGTTTCATTCTCTTTTGCTTTCTACTTTGGTTTTAACTCTTAACCACTTTAGAGCCGGGTTGAAGGATCAAAGCCAATAGATTTACCATTACTCTTCTCACCACTCACAAACACTTGATCATTGTGATCATCCATAAATCTAGCCCAGAACCAATGCTTCTTCCACACTCTCTCAGTCATCTCCTCGATAGGCACATTCTTAGTCTCAGGAAGTAGAAACATCACAAACACAGACATAATCAGAACCCACGCCGAAAAGAAGATGAATATCCCAAACTTGAAATGGCAAAGCATCGAGAGGAAAGCTTGAGCGATAATGAAAGTGAAGAGCAAGTTAACGCAGACCGTCACACTTTGTCCTGCGGAACGTGTCTCTAGAGGGAATGTCTCACTCGGAATTAACCACCCGAGCGGTCCCCAAGACCAGGCGAAAGCAGCGACGTAAGTGCAGATCATTACCACCACTAGAATAGCAAATCCTTTGGAGATATTTGTAGAGTGGTCAGTGACTTTGATGCCGAGAATGATGGCGATTACGACTTGAGAGAAGAACATTTGGACACCAGCTTCAAGGACAAGAACCCGGCGACCGACTTTGTCAACGGAGTAGATTGAGACTAAAGTGGAGAGGACGTTGACTGCTCCGGTAACCACATCAGAGTAAAGAGAAGCGTCATTGCCAAAGCCTAGTGTGCTGAATAGAACAGGAGCGTAGAACATAATCGCGTTGATTCCGGTACATTGCTGGAAAATCTGCAGTTTTCACAGCAAAATAAGCGGATTAACATTAACAGCAGAATGTAATTGAACACAATGGAATCAAAATTATGGAAACTTGACAAACAATTTTAGGGTTTTTGGTCCTAAATTGAACACAATGGAATCAAATTTTCGGAAATACCAGAGGTAAGTGATAGTACTGACCTGTAAAGCGACGGCGATGACAAGGTGAGGACGATTTCTACGTTGGAGAAGGTTTATAAAAGGGTGTTTAACTTCTTTAGCAAGACGACTAGCTTCAAGGAGATCGGCGAACTCTGGTTCGACATAATGGGTACCTCTAATATGACGTAGTACAGCTTTACCTTCATCGAGACGACCTCTTTCGACTAAACTGTTCGGTGTCTCCGTCACCATTAAAGCTCCAACCGTTAGAAGAAGCGCGGGAACTCCCGCCAAACCTAACGATAACCTCCATCCCCATCCTCCTTCAATCCTGCAAACATTTCAAATTTTATTTAGTGGTCTCATTTTAACGGAAGACTTTTAATTACTTATAAAGTTTTTTTTGTTTTGTTCAAATCTACTTATAAAGTTAAAATGCATTTCTGATGTATGAAGATATCTGATTTTTATTTAAAAAGTTAAAATAAATTTAAATAAACACGGAGGAGAGCCAACAAGTTTGACAAAAACGATCAAAAAATTTGGAATATTTTTTAAAAAAAATACATGTAACAAATCTTTTTTTTTTTAACAACAAATTAAGGTTGTGTGAAGTGAAAGAGACATTCACGTGGATATTTTCCGATTGAGTCATGTTAAAGCAAAACATTTTGAATTATGACCACTATATATTTATTTGGATTTTCTTTTTCTTTTCCGTTAAAAAAATCTCAAAGTTTCAACACATTTTTTTCTCATATTATCAAATAAATATTTATAAAATAAAAAGATAAGGGAAGATATATTTACTTGGCGGTCCCATAGTTGACAAGTTTGGCGAAGAGTATACCAAAAGTGATGTTAAGCTGAAAGAGAATATTAAGACCACCACGGATCTTAGTAGGTGCAATTTCCGACAAGAACAACGGAACGGCTTGATTAGCGAACCCAACTCCACAACCAAGCAATATCCGGCCTGCAATAAGCATGGCTAAGTCTTGTGCCCCCGCATTAAGAACCACACCGATGATGTAGAAAACGCTGGCTATGAGCATCGTTGGCCTCCGTCCGAGCGTTCTCGTCGTGTATGAAGCGAAGAACGTTGCGGTTAGACCGGCTAAGTATAGAGATGATGTGAAAAGTTGTAGCCCTTGGTTGTTGTATTTACAGTAGTAGTTGTTTTTGTCTGTGCCGGCTACTACTCGCCGGTGAACCACCGGAAAAAACATTTTGAGAAAGTCCGGCATCGCTTTCACTCCGCCTGCGTATACCCATATTGATGATTGGAAATCATATATTTTTCTTTGCTATTTTCTTACAGTACTTTAACCTCATTTAGAACTAAATTAATGTTGATATATCATAGCCATGTTCAAATTCGACATTGAGCTTAGGTGAAAAAAAAAAATAATTAAAAAAAATCCCCCAGATAAAAAATAAAAAAAAATAAAACCTATGACACTAATTTTGTCACTATACTATTAAATCAATGACGGCCTAAATCCCTAACTGCCTAATTTTTGAAAGCTAAGATTTTTAGATTATTTTGTTATTTTCACATTTAACATTGAATTAGTAAGTGAAATTTTATTTGTATAAAATATTATATATTAGTGGAAGTGTCTTTAGGCAAGTGGTTAAAGTCCACCTCGGCGACTTTCTCCACCGGAGTTCGATTCCATGTAATTACATATTTGCATTTGTTTTTAAAAGAAAGTATTATATATTAGTACTATATATTTTAGGTGAAATGGTTCTACTTCTTCTACCAAGAAGTTAGTCGTGGTGAGAACATAACCAATTAAGTCCTTTTTTAAAAAAAAATACTTGAGAAATTTGCACTAATTAACAACAACGTTTGTACCTTTAAAATCAAAATGACTTATACATTTCGTAAAATATAATATAAACTAGATGATTCCCACATTATACGAGGGATAAGATGTTTATAATACTTTTTAGAAAATTAATAAATTAAAAAAATATTTCTAAATATTTTAAGATATTGTATAAATAATAATTGAAATTTAAAAATAAGGTTTTTTTTACATATTTATGTTACTAATTAATTATTTAGTTAAAACAATATCTTTTTAAAATAAAATTTTAAAAACAAATTTAAGAAACAATAAAATCAGGTATAATTTTATGAAATATTTACTTACTCGATTTAATCAAATTTAGAAAACAATAAAATCAGCTATAATTTTATTGAATATTTACTTATTCGATTTTCCATAAATAAATATATCTAATTTAGGTAAGATTATAATCTTTAAAATAAAGACATTTTATATGATTGATCTAATGACATATTATGTAATTAGTGTAGTAATTAATGTCCTATAAAATATATTTCCTGAGAATCACTCTGACGACGACACGTAAGTATGTCACTGATATAATATTCCACGTAAACATAAGTTTATTTTGTTAAAATGATTCTAAATTAATATATAGGGATAGTACGCAAACATATAAGACATGTTATATTCATACCGGAGACACCAATGTCGTAGCCGAACATGAGGCCGCCAGTAGCCGCCATGATGCAAGAGATGATAACTATAGGAGTTATCTTTGCCTCAAACTCCACTCCGTTCGCCGAAGCCGTCGCAAATCCTCCTCCGGCCATACTGAAGATCTCTTCAGAAGCTATAACTTAAAAGTTATCTTCTCTCAAAGAGTTAAAAAGAAACACTTAATTAAAGAGACCATTGGGATGTTTACTTCAGTATATAGAAGACGAAGCAGTGAAGCACAAAGAGAAATTGTATGTAGCCAATGGGATGTTTACACGTCTCTTTTATGTTCACATGCTCCTGAGTCATCAAGTCATTGGTCAACAAACGTTTCTGATCTATCCTCCTTCTGCTCTATGTGGCGTCTCCGGAGAGTTGAATATACTATTTGCCTATCATCATAAGTCATCATAAGTCATAAGTCATAAGTCTTCTCTTCTTGTTATTATATATCCTCGAATATTATATTTGTTGCTTTGTTAAATTATAAGGTTCTCCTCTCTTATTAGAGAGATTGCTACATCTTTATATCGCTGTCAATGTGTGTGAGGTATGTGAATGTGAGTGGTGCGTATGTATGAGGAGGTCACTTGAGCTTAATTGGTTAGTTGGCTAATTTAAAGAAAGGAGTGTCGAAAAAACAAAATACTGACAAAGATTGCTTACTTTACTTGTTTATCTTTTGTTAGTGTTGGAATTAATTTCTAATTGTGACTTGAAAACTGTAAAACTATAAAAAATTATATACTGATAACTTTTAGGAAGAATAATGGAGAGAAGAGATAATATTTTAATTTTTCTTTTAACTTCAAGGATTTTTATTTGTTTTTTTAAAGAAATACTATTTTATAGATAATCTTAATGTTACAAAGTTACAGAACCTGCCGCCGAAATAAAAGGATACAACAGCAACAATATAACAAAAGCTCAAGTTTGAAACAATTTAAACCAAGTGTACAAATACGATATCTGAGAGGGTTGAATTCTTTGAACTAAATAAGATATTCTTAAGTGATTCTCATTATTAATAATGAAAAATAAGACACAAAAAATAACCATAAAAAGTTAAAAACTAAATTTGTTATATGTTATCAAGTGTTCACATGGTTTAAAGGTTGGAAGGAGGAAAGAATTGGTGAGGAGTTGGTTGCTCTTCTAATTTTGAATCATCAATTAAAACGTATTTGTTCGTGCGGGAACAAACGGTCAGATGTGTTGACTAATATCCATAATTGGCCCATTAAACATAGGCTACCATCAGTTTGTGTAATATGAATAATGAAAATTTGGACTTTTAAATATACATCTTCATCTCATAGAAAGAACAGAACACTTGTCGGAAATGGAACTCAAGGATGACATTAACAAGTATTGTACTTGCTACTGGGGAACCACAACAAAGCGAAAAAGACTTTACCTATTCACAAAGATAGTTCAACGTAACGAAATTTAGAACACTATAAAATTAAAAACTGTATTTTCCTTTACTATTTTGGTGTGTTCACCACCTCTTGTTCACTCTCTTCTGCTTCTACTTTGGTTTTAACCCTTAACCACTTTAGAGCCGGGTTGAAGGATCAAAACCGTTAGATTTACCATTACTCTTCTCACCACTCACAAACACTTGATCATTGTGATCATCCATGAATCTAGCCCAAAACCAATGCTTCTTCCACACTCTCTCGGTCATCTCCTCAATCGGCACGTTCTTAGTCTCAGGAAGTAGAAACATCACAAACACAGACATAATCAGAACCCACGCCGAAAAGAAGATGAATATCCCAAACTTGAAATGGCAAAGCATCGAGAGGAAAGCTTGAGCGATAATGAAAGTGAAGAGCAAGTTAACGCAGACCGTCACACTTTGTCCTGCGGAACGTGTCTCTAGAGGGAATGTCTCACTCGGAATTAACCACCCGAGAGGTCCCCAAGACCAGGCGAAAGCAGCGACGTAAGTGCAGATCATTACCACCACTAGAATAGCAAATCCTTTGGAGAGATTTGTAGAGTGGTCTGTAACTTTGATGCCGAGGATGATTGCGATTACGATTTGGGAGAAGAACATTTGAACACCAGCTTCAAGAAGAAGAGCCCGACGACCGACTTTGTCAACGGAGTAGATTGAGACTACAGTGGAGAGGACGTTAACTGCTCCGGTAACCACAGCAGAGTAAAGAGAAGCGTCACTGCCAAAGCCTAATGTGCTGAATAGAACAGGAGCGTAGAACATAATCGCGTTGATTCCGGTACATTGCTGGAAAATCTGCAGTTTTCACAGCAAAATAAACGGATTAACATTAACAGCAGAATGTAATTGAACACAATGGAATCAAAATTATGGAAACTTGACAAACAATTTTAGGGTTTTTGGTCCTAAATTGAACACAATGGAATCAAATTTTCGGAAACTGAACAAACAATTTAGTAAATTTGGCTTCAAAACTGAACAAACAATTTAGTACTAACCTGTAAAGCGACGGCGATAACGAGCTGAGGACGATTTCTACGTTGAAGAAGGTTTCTAAAAGGATGTTTAACTTCTTTAGCAAGTCGACTAGCTTCGATTAGATCGGCGAACTCTGGTTCGACATTATTTGTGCCTCGAATACGACGTAGTACAGCTTTACCTTCATCGAGACGACCTCTTTCGACTAAACTGTTCGGTGTCTCCGTCACAATTAAAGCTCCGACCGTTAGAAGTAGCGCGGGAATTCCCGCCAAACCTAACGATAACCTCCATCCCCATCCTCCCTTAATCCTGCAAATATTTCGAAATTTATTTAGTGGGCTCATATTGAACTCCATTATGGGCCTATGGGCCGCCTACACGTAAGCTCATTAACTACGTGACAGATCATCGTATGTATTAAAAGTCAACGATTATAGCGATTATAGCGATTACGTTCATGTGGATAGAATTTGCCGAAATCACGGAAGACTTTTTAATCTACTTATAAAGTTTTTTTTTTTTTTGTTGTTGTTGTTCAATTCTATCGTAAAGTTAAAATGCTTTTTTTTTAATGGTAATTGAATATGAAGAAATTTTTTTTTTTTGAAATAAATTTAAATAAACACGGAAGGCAGCCAAAAAGTTTGACAAAAACATCAGGAAATTTGGAATACTTTAGAAAGTACATGTAACGAAATCTTTTTTTTTTTTTGACAACAAATTAAGGTTGTGTGAAGTGAAAGAGACAAGTCATGTGGATACTTTTCAGTAGTTTCATGTTAAAGCAAAATTTCTAAAATATAACCACCATATATTAATTTGGTTTTTTTTTTCATTAAAAATCTCAAAACCTAATTTTCCAAACATTTTTATATATTATCAAATAAATACAGAAAAAGTATTAGGGAAAAGATATTTACTTGGCGGTCCCATAGTTGACAAGATTGGCGAAGAGTATACCAATAGTGATGTTAAGCTGAAAGAGAATATTAAGACCACCACGGATCCTAGTAGGTGCAATCTCCGACAAGAACAACGGAACGGCTTGATTAGCGAACCCAACTCCACAACCAAGCAATATCCGGCCTGCAATAAGCATGGCTAGGTCTTGAGCCCCCGCATTGAGAGCCACACCGATGATGAAGAAAACGCCGGCTATGAGCATCGTTGGCCTCCGCCCGAGCGTTCTCGTCGTATATGAAGCGAAGAACGTTGCGGTTAGACCGGCTAAGTATAGAGATGATGTGAAGAGTTGTAGCCCTTGGTTGTCGTATTTGCAGTAGTTGCTTTTGTCGGCACCGGCTTCTACTCGTCGGTGAACCACCGGAAAGAACTTTTTGAGAAAATCTGGCATCGATGTCACTCCGCCTGCATAATCATATTGATGATGAAAATCATTTATTTTTTTACCGTTTAATCTGATTTTGAACTTAGAAGATACTCATAATACTATACTCAAAATATTGTTTATTAATGTTGATGTGTCATAACCCATGTTCAAATCCAACATTGAGCATGCATGTGTGTTGTAGGTGACCAATAAAAAAGAACCACTTATTCCAAAACAAAAAGAAAAACTAAAACCTATGATACTAATTTTGTCAATATACTATTAAAACAAGGACAGTCTAGCTAGATCTTTAGTTGCCAAACTTTTGTAAGCTAAGATTTTAGATTATTTTCTTACTTCAAGTAATTAATTAACATTGAGCTAGTTTGTAAAATTTCATTTTGATAAAGTTTTTTTTTTTCTAGTACTCCATATGTTAGGTGAAATGGTTCTACCAAAACAAATATTCGTGGTAGTTGAAAACATAATCAAGTCCTATTTAAAATCATTACTTGAGAAAACTTGCACTAACAAAAACTTATGTACCCTAAAAATCAAAACTTGTTCTACTTTTTGTATTATATAAGATAAAAGAATTGTATTATACATATATGAAGAGAACTAAGACATGTTAATATTCTTACCGGAGACACCAACGTCGTAACCAAACATGAGGCCGCCGGTAGCAGCCAAGATGCAAGATATGATGACTATATGAGTTATCTTTGCCTCAAACTCCACTCCGTTCGCCGAAGTCGCAAATCCTCCTCCGGCCATCCTGAGGATCTCTTCAGAAGCTAAAATTTAAAAGTTATTTTCTCTTAAAGAGTTAAAAAGAAACACTTAAAGAGACCATTGGGGTATTTACTTCATTATATAGAGAAGATAGGCAGTGAAGCACAAAGAGAAATTATATGTAGCCAATGGGATTCTTACACGTCTCTTTTTATGTTCACATGCTTTGAGTCATCAAGTCATTGGTCAACAAACGTTTCTTCTATCTCCTTCTGCTTTATGTGGCGTCTCCTTAGTCCTTAGTTGAATATACAATTTGCCTATCATCATATAAGTCTTCTCTTTCTTGTTATTATATTATCCTCCAATATCATATTTGTTGTGTTAAATTATAAGATTCTCCACTCTTATTAGAGAGATTGTTACATTTTTTTATATCGCTGTCAATGTGTTGTGAAAATCTTGCTACCAAAGCAAAATATCTCGTATATAACTTTTAGAATATGAACGATTTGGGCCGTTAACTTCGTGTCTTCATACAAATTAGCCGACGTCATGTAACGTGAATATCACCTTACTAATTGTATCTTTTGTATTGTTTAAATTTTATGGATGTTATATATATGGTGTTAAAAGTCTATGGGAACAGATCGATACGGTTTAGCGGATTCAGCAATCTATTTCGAACATATATTGAGATGAAAAAAAAAAATTGTAAGAAGTAGACCGACATTACTTTAACCCACCAACCTCCCTAGTTGGATCCAAATCTTATAAAATCTATAATGTATAACCATATTTGCTCACCACTCTATGCAATTATTGTTTACTCGTTCGAATGCGATTATGGAACAAAATATCTACAACTAGTCTAAGCCAAATTTTTTATATTATTTGGGTTGTTTTTGCCCATGGATTTCTCAGTTGCTGTCACGTTATGTGTGTATATCTACCAACTTGACACTTTTGCATAGTTCATGGGTCCATATCTTTAAAAGCCAATATATGTTTTTGGTTCTGGTAAGACTAATACCCAAATATGCTCACTGCTACTCAGTTATTGTTTGCGCGTTGGAATGCAATTATATGCAACAACCAAAAAAAAATATATATATATATATATATATATATATTTTTTTTTTTCCAGTTGAAATTTCAAAATAAATTTTAAATTCGATTTGGGTTATCTATTTTTTAAGTATGATTTTTTTTTAATTCTTTTGTGGCATTTGCTAATTGGAGTTCTTTTCTTAACTGATACCAGTATTAAAGTACGACAACACATGAAAATTCATAATTGAATATTAGTTGTGTTTATAATTTTTATTGTTGAAATATCATATCACGGATACCATGCGTTTAGACATGTATGTAAACTTACAGGTAAAATTAATTACGTAACAAAAATCCTATTTGGACGAAAAGTGTATGTGTTTTATTTTTCAAACATCATTATCTTGTAAGAGTTTGTAAGAGCTGGAGTCAACGATTCTAATGTGACAAACATCAAATGAAAGAAGCAACTAATAAAACGTGACGATGAATAAATAAATAAATAGGAAAAGAAAAGAACGAAAATGCTTGTGTACGTCTTATTATTATCCTGTTTACAAAAATAAATACATAAATACCTGTGAATGTAAATATCTGTAACGTTTTTTATTATTATCCTGTTAACTAAAAAAAAAAAAAAGCTGCATACATACGTATGATACGTTGCTTCAAAGACCAAAACCACATCCAAATATTTATTTTCTTTTTGTAGATTTCACCACGTATGGTGAAATACTAGGGTTGGCATTTCACAGGAACCCAATTAAGAACAATAGTATGTATCTTTAATACAAAGAAGATATGTTTATCAACTATAACATCAACTATAAGAGTTCCATTAATCCATCTCCAACAAAACCAAAAATTTAACCACCTTATTAACTGGTCTAGTCAAACCTCGAACCGAATAACCCAAAACTCTTATCTAATTAACCGATCCGTACGTATAAAATGCAATTAATGATGTTCAAAGAAAAACACATTTGACAATAACGGTCAACTAAAAATCCCGATGAAGTATTTAGATATTCCAACAAAAACGACACAAACAAACAAAAAAGTCTTCAGTGCCAGAAATTTCAAAAAGACAATAACAACTAGCACTCTAAAAACCAACAAAGTGACTACGAAAATTCAATGAAGCTAACATTCAGAAGAAGTCAAAAACAAACAAAAAAAAAAACCCCACCCTCGAAATCTTATCTGACCAAGATATGGAACCCGATGAAATAGTAAAACAAGTGAGAAGAAAGATTGGGTTTTTGGGACAAAAGTGCTTCTCTTCTCCTAGTCGGGAAGAATTTGCTCGTTGTCTGCATCTCCTTCTGTCTCAATGGTAGGCTTTGAAGGTCCAGATCCAGGAGCTTGCTTCTTCTTGATACCACTCACTATATCATCGATCCTCAGAAGCATACACGCAGCTTCTATAGCCGTCTTGAAAGTTTGCGCCTTCACATTGTATGAATCCCATATCTGCAAAGTTTAAAAAGTTAAAGAGTCACACTCTTGAGTTATATTGGTTTCATGTAGTGAGAATCACACCAACGGTATGGGGTTTAACCCTACCTTGCACTCTTTCATATCAGCTATTGCACCAGAGTTCCCATCAATACCGGTCCACGCGTTTTCACCATTTGCGTGCTGCACCAAAACCGGAAATTGAAGCATAAAGAAAAGAGTTGGTAATAACTAAGACAATGCGAAAGAGAAGGTGGTCCGGGTTTGTAGTGCAGGACATTACCTTCCCTTGCAATGCAGTCATAGTACGGATCACGTTAACCCCACAGTTTTGAGCCAGGGTACGTGGAATCGCCTCGAAGGCAATTGCAGCTGCTTCATAAGGCCACTGTTTCAGTAAGATTCAGAAAACAAAAAATCAGTGTGGGAACAGCATACTCAGCTTCAGAAGCTCGATATTGCTTTGAGAAAAAATCACACAACTTTCGGCAAGGAAACGAAATGTAATAAAAGCAAGCCGACCTTTTCTATGCCTTCGATTGTTGCACTCTTCTGTTTTAATGTGGCAGAAACGGTTAATTCTGTGGCTCCTCCACCAGGAACGAGCTTTGGGTTTTTGATAATGTTTCTTGCAACAGACATGGCATCCTGTAGGAACAATGTCTCAGGCATAAAAGATAATGAATGATTAAGAAATACGGGTTTGTAAATAACACCAACGAACCTGTAAATTTCTTTCCACTTCATTGATGAAATCTTTACTTGGTCCCCTTAAGAGTACAGTACACGCTTTGGGTTCTTTGCACTCAACAATGAAAGAAAAGAAATCATCTCCTAATTTCTTGACCTCAAACAAGCCAGCCCCTGTACCGATATCAGATTCCTGCAGTTCGTCTGGCCTGTTCACAATTACTGCTCCACAAGCCTTGGCGATTCTGTTGTTGTCAGTTTTTCTCAACCTTCGGATTGCACTAACCCCAGCTTTACTGAAATAGTGACAGGCCAAGTCACTAAGACCCTTCTCTGTGATAACTAAATCAGGTTTGAACTTTAGTATTTGTACGCAAATGTTTTCGATGTATTCCTCTTCCAACTTCAACAACACTTCCCAGTCTTCTTCTCTGACCAACTCAGCATTGGTTTGATTTTCACCTTTCTTGTACTCAAGGGGACAGTCAAGAAGAATAATCCGTGGGTTGACAATCTTTCTTTTCATTTTACCAGGAGCAACAACATCTTTGTTAAACATAACTCCTTTAAGAACCTCCGAGTCCTCAAACTGACTACCAGGAACCTTCTCAACCTTGATGTACTTTTTGATATCTACCTCCCTCAAACCTTGCCCAAGATCAACACCAACAGTAGTAGTGGCATCAATAGCCAAATCCTAAAAGAGCACATAAAGTCATATAAAATCATGTGAGTATGGTACTTGACAACAATTAGAGTTCTAGAGAAACTATGTCAAGATGAATGTTGAATGTCGAAACTTCAATATGTGAGATGTAAATGGCATCTGATATAAAAATTCATCCTATAAATATTTCAACATATCTTACATTCCAAAAGTCACATTTAGATGTATATATGCCTACTTTCCTAGACGTGTCTAATATATAGCAAGGAAAATAAAAACCTCAGCAGGTAATGCAGAAGTAAGAAGCTACAGTAACTAAGGTACTTACAGCAATTAGATCTCCAAATCGGCTAGTGAATTTTGTCCCAATGCAGCTTTTGACTAATCCAAGCACTGCTGAACCTGCAACTCGCACATTCTTCCATCAGTACAAACGTGAATGAAGAACCAACATCAGAAACCAAAGTAGCTGGAACTTGACTCCATATGAACAAACACAAGGTAGAAATGGACGTACGATCATTGATATCAATTGACATAGCAATTTTGTCAAGAACAGCAATAGAATCTTCGAGAGCCTTAATGTAAGCTGCGGAGAAGAATGCATTCATTAAGATGACAACGACATGAGTAACATGACAACGACAAGCAATTCATACCTCGGCATATGACTGTGGGATGGTAATTCTTTTCAATAAATGCTTCTGCAACATGAAGCATTTCTCCAGCTGTTGGGGGAAAAAAAACAGAAATGAGGACTTTAAGAACCCATGCTTATGAACAGATCTTCATGTTGATTTGCTTAATCCCACAATCAAAAAACACTGCAGCACCTAACAAAGTTTCCTTAACTAATTGGTTGGCGCAAAAACGCTCGTCCAAGCCAAGCTATTGACACACTATTTGCTACCCAAAAGAAAAAAAAAATGTCCGTACCTAGAACGATAACTGATGTTGTCCCATCACCAACTTCTTCGTCTTGTGTACGGCTCAACTCAATCATTGACTACAATCACCAGTGTAAAATAATGGATGAGTAAACAATTTTAACAGGAAGATAACAAGAACAATAGATAGAGAGGGCAGAAGGAAAAACCTTAGCTGCAGGATGAGCAACATCTAGCTCACGAAGAATAGCATTTCCATCATTGGTAACAACAATTCCTGTAAAGATGCAAGAAGAAACAATAACACAAAGGTTTAGAAAAAAAAACCCAAGACAAACAGAACCAACAGGTATTTAGGGTTTATATAAAGCTAACACAGAAAGTGTACAATAACTTCAACAAGAAGACTACATGAGAACAATATTTCCAGAGTTAATAACACTAAACCTAATCCCTTCCTTAGTGAGATCTATTGCACATACAGAGAAGAAAAACCCAAAAAAAAAAAAAAAAGAAGAAGACAAAGACAAAGAGATAAGAAAACAACCTCCTCCAGCATCAAGAAGCATCTTCAACATAGAACGAGGACCCAATGTCGTGCGGATAATATCAGCCACAGCCTGTAAAACAAAATGGAACTTAAAACTGCGACGATCGGAACCAAAGACAGTTGCGACAGAATTAGCTTCCACAAAAAATCCATAGGAGGCATATATTACCTTGGAAGCTTGGATATTACCATGTTGAACCTTACTTCCAGATTCACGCTTTAACGAATCGCCTGAACCATATCACAAAGGAGTTAATCGTTACCAAACTAACATCGATTAAGAGGACATGAGATCTGGAGGAAGAGAGAGATGCTTACTGAGAACGAAGACCGGTGCTTGCATATTTGCGATCTGAGGTTGCAGAGAGAGAGACGGCGAGCTGCAACAGAGTGATTTCAAAAGGCGGCAACTGGAAGATCCTACTACTCCGATTCCTTCGTTCTCTCACTTTTTGTTTTTTTCCTTATTAGGTTGAGAAGCCCAGCCCTAAAGCCCATTAACCAATATCTGTTGAAGCCGATAAAGCCTTTTTCGTTCGTATTCTAGTTTATGATCTCAAAACAATATTTTTCTAAACCAGACTTAAGTCACTTAACAGTAGATGCAATATAAGTTCGAACCATTTTCGATATGATTTGAGGCTTCTGTCAACCTTATGCTTCTTCTTTTTTTCCGCAAGCAACACTAGTCTATTGAATAATACGAGAGAAGTCAGCGTTTATTGTAACAGAATCCGGAATTGAACCGCGAGGCCCAACCAGAGCCCAATAACAAGCTCAACATGAACAAAATCCTAACTTTGCCACGTGTGTATAAAAGAAGGATACAAATCCCGAGGCTCGACTTAGAAACTCGTAGCCGTCAACCTCTCACCACCGAAGTCACCGCCGGAGACACTCGTCGCGTCTAGGCGAGCCACCGCGTGAATCGTCTACAGGAGAAGTAACACCGTGAACCCATCTTCGATCTTAACTCTGATTTGTTTGGATTGTGGAACCAATCTAACCATGGCTTGAACCGCCACAGATCTGTTTCGCCGAGCCACCATCTCAGCCGTTCTAGCCGTCGAGCGAAACCGTCGAGAAAAGCTGCAGAGAGAGGTAACTGCGAAGCTCCTCTCGCGTTGTTGCTGTGTTGATTTTGTGATTATTGAACCGAAGTAAACCAACTAAACCAAGAGATCCTACGTGTAATTGATTCCATAGACCAAACTTAATTATCATGAAGTTGAACTAGGGGCTTCGTTTGCACGTGGGCTTTGTTTTGAATTATGGGCCTTATTGGATTAGTGGTTACGTTATTGTGATTGTGAGATGGAGTTGATTATTAAACTGGAATCGTCGACGTGAGTGACGTTGGAAAATTGGTCATGTGGTGGTGATTTTTGGGTTATTAGATTTGGTTGGTTTAATTACTAACTCGATAAATCTAATTAATTGTAAGACCGAGACTTAGGATTGGGTTGGTTTAATGGATTAATTACGGATATTAATTTGATTCAACCTTTTACCGGTTAATTTAATCCGATGCAGATTGAGGATTGTTGCTGAACCAGATTTCTATTTTTATTAATCCTAAACCGAGTATTCAAATCATGTGGCAAAAGTGAGGACAAATTTGTGTTTTCTTCGTATATAGATATATTTAGTTAATTACTTAGTTTAAGGTTAAGTCAAATATACCTGCGAGCTATTTATTATATAAATAATCGTATTTGATTGTTGAGTGTATTAATATTTATAAATATATAAATATATTTTTATAAGTATAAAAATAAAAAGAACTAGTATTTTAGAGATATAAATTAAAATGAATATTTAATTTGTGTTGCGTGGTTATGTGAGATGCGTGTTATTTTGTGGTAAATTAATTATTGTGTGAAAAAATGCGGTTAAGCCGCGGTGTTATCTACAAAGAAATATTCTTGTAGTTGTGTGATGGTCTATGGACGCGAGATTGTGGGTATGTCAGGATGGCTGACGAGCCGACGAGTTTTCACTATGCTGGGAAGAAGTGCGTGGCACGAGGGATCTGGTAGGCATGAGTGAAAGGTGCATGGGAGAAGTGCGTGGCACGAGGGATCCGGTATGCACGAGGGATAGCGTGCGCGGCACGTGGTATCCGGGCCGTGTTTTGGCGGTTATGGAACGTGGTTCCATTTGTTTGATAGGTGTGTGTCGTTGACACGTGATTGTCTGCTTGTCTTAGGTTTAGACTTTGTGGCTTTCTAAATATGTTTGTGTATGGAGAATTCGTGAGTCCTAAGGCTTACCCTTGCTGAGTAATCCTAGATTGCTCACCCCTCTCTTCTCTTGCAGGTAACCTGGAGGAGTAGTTGCTAGATTTTGTTGGTTATTGCCGATTAAGTATGAAATTACTTGCGTTATAAGTTATCTTGTGACTTTAGTATTGTTGAAGTAAAAATCGGGGTGTTTCATTTATCCTCGTCCACTGTTAGACATAATCAAACAGGAGGTAACACATCTAAAATAGCAAAATAAACAGAATATAGAGTAATAGTCTTTAGTCATCATATCCGCACACGAGTTACAGCCTCTATCGGCAAACTTAAAACACATATCCGCCTCAGGTGTAACACATCCCAAGATGTCTGAGGTAGAGCTATGTAGACATGGCCAAAACGTTGGTTGATTAAGAGCTTGAATCAGCTTGTGTGAGTCCGATTCGAAGATAATATGTTTGTAGTCGAGCCGTAAGACACACGATACCGCCCATGCCATTTCTGCTTCTTTTGTTGAGATATTGTGCATATAATCAGCAAATTCTCTGTAATTACGCTTCCTATAATTCTGCTAGAATATCTTGTTGTATTAGGAAACTAGATTGCTCTTTGAAGTCTTTATAAACGCTTGAATATCGACATGAATCATACAGAAAAATCTTTCAACAATTTCTTCTTCTTCTCTGCATATTTCTTCATGGTATCAGAGCTAGACAACTGAATTTTTTTTCTTTGAAATCAGTTTCTCTTTCGATTTCATTGTCTGAATCTCTGGGTATTTGGACGTCTTTCCCAAACGCTTAGTTTTTCATCTTTCCCATACTTTTTACAATTTGGAATTTTTTCCCAAATCTTATTACTTTCCATTTTGCTATTTTGTGTGATTTGGACGATTATTCTCGAACCCACATCTATTTTTTTTCTTCTCTCTGACGATTGAAGCTTCGTGATCTTGTTTCTTCAATGGTAAACGGAACACCCGACTCTACAATTGAAAGGACCGAGACACGACGAATGATATCGCCATATGATCTCACTGCGGCAGATAATCCTGGAGCAGTAATCTCTTATTCGCTGCTCAAAGGTTCTAACTATGATGAATGTGCAACTAGCAATAAGACAACTCTTTGTTCAAGGAAGAAATTTGGGTTTCTAGACGGATTGATTGTTAAACCGGCTGAAAACTCACCGGATTTTAAAGACTGGATTCCTGTGAACGCGTTGTTGGTGTCTTGGTTAAAGATGATTATTCATGAGTCACTGCATTCGAGCATATCTTACCGGGAAGTTGCTAAGGATCTCTGGGATCATTTGAAGAAGCGTTTCTCTGTTTCGAGTGGTCCGAAGCATCAACAAGTGAAAGCTGATCTCACCAATTGCAAGCAACAAGGTCAATCCTTGGAGGTGTATTTCGGCCAGCTCAGTCATATTTGGGATACTCTTGCTTTGAATCATCCATTACGTGTGTGCATGTGCGGCTGTTGTACTTGTAATCTTAATGAGTTACAATAACGTGATCAAGAAGAAAATCGTGTGTAACAACTGTTGTTTGGTCTTGAGGATCATTTTCACAACATACGCTCCACTTTAACCTTATGTGTCCCTTTACCTACAGTAGAGAAAGCTTACAACATGTTGAGACAAGAGGAGGATCTCCACTCTAATGTTATCCGACGTGATGACAAAGTCGATACAATGGCCTTAGCGGTGCACACAAAGACGAGATTGGTGGAAGATCGAGACCAAGTTGATGTGCACGTATTGCAAAAAGTCTGGACATACGGAAGATCGATACTTTAAGAAGAATGGATACCCGAAATCGTGGGGAGAGAGGACCACAACTCGCGCAAATCATGGCCGTGGAAGAAACAATAACGTTCACACGCATTATGGCGAATGCTGTGAGCTCGAGCTCTCTATCTACAGTTTTATCTATGGGAGTAACTGATAAAGATAAAGACAGAGTTATTGGCCTTTACAATGAGCAATGGCAAGCAGTTCTTCGAATTCTCAATGCCACTCGTCCCACGTCTACTGAGAATCTCTAAGGTATGATATCAAACCCTAACTAGATTTTAGACACAGGAGCATCACATCATATGACAGGAAAACTCCATTTGTGGTCCAACTTGAGAAATATTGAGCCGGTCTTAGTATTTTTGGCTGATGGAAATCAGAGATTAGCGACCCAAGCAAGCATGGTTAGGCTTAACTCTCAACTGGTATTGCAGTCAATATTTCTTGAGGATGGTTTACAAACGGATCTTATTGTTGTGGGTCAAATGTTAGATGAGAATCGAGATGTTATTCAATTAGCTCACAAGTTTCTTATCATCCAGGACTGTAGTACGCAGACGGTGATTGGAGTTGGTAAAAGAGATAATAGAACTTTTTACTTTCGAGGAATGGAACTCGCGGCTGCTGTGATGACTCATGAGCAAGCTTGTTATGACTTGTGGTACAACCGATTGGGTCATCCATCTGAGAAAGTCTTATCTGTTTTTCTGATTTGGCTATTTCTACACCAAATAAAGTGTGTGACACATGTCTCCGCGCTAAAAAGACTCGTGATTTTTTTTCGATTAGTGACAACAAAGCTCAATACATTTTTGATTTAATAGATTGTGACGTTTGGTGTTCGTATCGAACTCTATCATCTTCTGGAACAATATACTTTCTTATGATTGTTGACGATTACTCTCGTAGTGTTTGGTTATTTCTGATGAACACAAAGAGTGAAACATAGTTCAAGATCAAGGAATTTTTTGCGTTTGTAGAACGGCAGTTTGAAACTAAAGTAAAATGGATGCGAAGTGACAATGGATCCGAGTTCCTATGTTTGACGTCGTATTTTAACGAACAAAGAGTTGTTCATGAGACCTCCTGCGTGGGTACACCAGCTCAAAATGGGAGAGCTGAACAGAAGCATAGGCATATCCTCAATGTTACGCGTTCTCTTCGATTTCATGCCTCATTGCCGATCTCTTTTTTGGGGTGAATGCATTCTAACGGATGGGTACTTGATCAATAGAACACCATCTGCGATTCTTAAGGGAAAAACATCATTTGAGATGTTGTACAACAAGCTCAAATCATTTGAGAGTTTTTGGTTCCTTGTGTTACAATGAGATAAGTTTTTGGTTCCTTGTGTCACAAAATCAACAAACACAAGGAGATAAGTTTGCAACGCAAGCTCGGCGATGTGTGTTCGTTGGATATCCGTATGGTCAGAAGGATTGGCGGTTATATGATCTTGATGCTGAGGAATTTATAGTATCCAAAGATGTGAAATTTTTTAAAGATCAATTATCATTTTCTGAAATCGTCTTGACTGAGAACTAAGCAGGGTCATATTGTCACCTACTAATATTGTGGACTTTATTGACACGTTGGATGGCCCAAGCCCATCTACAATTCAGCCTGTTACACAAACAGGTCAAGCTCCACCAATAGGAAATGAAGATATCTCACGCGATACTTTTTTATCGTCACCAAATTCAACAAATGCACAAATAGAGCAAAATTCAGCCTGACCTCGATCTCTCACTCTACAATTTCTCCGCAACTTCCACAATTGCCCCCAAGTTCCTCCAAGCCGCTCCTCCACAATCCTCCACCTCGCAGCATTGGTCGCAGCCAACTCGAGAAACGAGCACCTGCAAAACTCAAAGAATATGTCATTGATCAGAAATCTTCAAAGCTTAAGGAGTTTGTTAGCAACACAGTCATGGTACAACCTTCTAAGAATCTTGCTACTAATTTTTTATACCCAATTTCAGATTTCATATCCTCTGAAAAATTGTCAAGCTCTCATCGGGCATATCAAGTGGCAATTACACTTGCTACAGAACCACAATCGTATGCTTAAGCAGTTAAAAATGAAGCATGGAGGTAGCCCTGGGCATATAATCCGAATCCGAAAATCCGATCCGAATCCGATCCAAAAAAACCGAAAATGTCAGTATTCGGATTAGGGTTATTATCCGATCGGTTTGAAGTGTAAATCGGATTCAGATATTATCCGATCCGCATCCGATATCCGACAAGATATCCGAAATACATACAATTATTAATTATATAAGATATGAGATGTAGTATGTACTATGAGATATAATTAATATAGAGTACAAAGACATAATTACCTATCAAGCTAGTCATACCTGCCTCCGCTGACTTCCTCTTTATGATCTCATAAACAAAAACCTAAATCCCCAAATTAAAAAGCTGGAAACCCAACGATTCTCAGCGCAGCTGCTGTTCACTGCTCAGAATCTGCTTACGAATCGCCGCCTTCGAGTCTCCTCACTCACTGCCAAGAAATCACCCAGTGACTTGTCTGTTTCCGATTCTTTTGATTTTCTAGTTTAGTTTTTGTTTGGTTTAGATTTCTGATTTTGATTTAGGTGTTTGATTTCGTTTTGTTTTTGATTCCACTTCGCTTTTTTTAAAAAAAATTGATTTCTTAGGTTTTTGTCTTGGTTTAGTTTTTGATTTTTTTTTTTTTGATTTTTGATATAGATTTATGATTTCGTATTTTCGATGACTGATGCTATTGTTTGTTTTTTTTTCGATTTAGTCGTTTCTTCTATCTACTTTCCTTCGCTGTCCGATTTTATCAAATTTTCTTTTTACCTATGGATTTCACAACATCGCTAATAAGTAAAATTGTAAGCCTGTCCTGTTTTTGTTTTTTTTATAATACTTACCGTGTAGTTTAAATCTTAATTATCATGGTGGACAGCTTTTATTATTAGACAATGTATCTATATATGTGTCGAGAATAAAGCTTCTTCTTTACCGGTAGCTAACCCTCACCTGCTTTAATGATTTATAGATTCAGATTTCATATATGTTCCTCGCTTGACTATTTTAATTTTTTCTATCTTCTATCAGCAGATGGATTATTCATCTCCTGATGACTATATACTAAATGATGCTGATGTATTTGATGAAGAGGATGAGTTTGTTACTCCCGATTCTAGATACAAAAGGAAAGGAAAGGAAAGAGATGATAGCCCGCTAAGGCAAAGAAGAAAAAATACTGTCGCGAGGTCATGGGTTTGGGAACATTACACTAGGATGAAGGAGAATAGGAATAAGTGTAAGTGTCATTCGTGCTAACTATGGGTTGTGCAACGGCTAATGGAACCACATGTCTGAAGAATCATCTGGCTGTTTGCAAAGAATTCAAAAAAGTCGTGATCATACTCAACATGTTTTGAATCCCGAAAGTGGTGGTGTTTGCAAGAATCAAATGTAAATTTAAAGCGGCCAAAGTTTCGAGGTCGCTGGGAAGCTACAAACGAAATGATTATTTTAGGTGAGCCTCGTCATTTGTGATAGTTTAGCGACACTTTGTTCACGTTAATCTACACAAACCAAAATCTCGAAAAACAAAGAAGAGATGTGGAAATGTATGTGAAGAAGAAAGCTGCATGATGAAAATACTTGGGAGAATAAACAGCTCACGACAACGGATATATGGGTGGCTCCCACAACAGAGCTAGCTACATGGTGATCACAAAGACACTTTATTGAGAACTGGCGAAGATGATTATGGTTTCAAGACGTGTCGATCATAAAGGCTCAACCATATGTTCTCGTTTCTTCTTCAATGTTTAGGAAGGAATTAGAGAGTATTCACACATCTGTTGACAATGCCACAAAGAAACACTGCTCAAAAGTTCAAAGATGCAATGTTAATGGGAATAGAGATGATGCGGTCTTAGGAGGTAGATTTGCGATGTTCAGCTCATATTATTAATTTGGTCGTCAACGATGGTTTCCTGACGAATAATGGAGTGGCGCGATCGAATGCGCGCATATGTCGATCATCGACAAAAGAGGAGTCTTTGAACGTAAAGTGAATTTGGGAGGATGACAAGGGTAGCTTATCATGGATCGCAAAACGAGATGGAATTCTACCTATCTCATGTTGATAAGAGCATTGAAGTTTAGGTTGGCCTTTGATAAAATGGAAGAGGAGGACAAGTTGTACAATGACTATTTCTCCAAACGTGGAAGGAAAAAAGGATTGGGCCGCCAAAAGAAGATGATTGAATGATATGAAAGGTTAGTAAGATTTCTCGTAATCTTCTACAACTCTACTTTAGTGGTTTCAAAGATCTTCTACTGTCATAGGTGTTACAATGAAATAGTGACGATAAAGAGGAATCTTATAGCATTAGTACTAATTCTGATACAAAGCTGAGAAAAAGGCCATTGATATGATAGTAAAGTTTGATAAGTATTGGGGTGGTTCAAAGGAAATAAATCCTATGTTGATTATAGTAGTGTCTTTGACCCAAGGAACAAAATGAAGTCTAAGTCTGCTATTGTATGGTAAAGATAGTGAAGAGTCTAAACAGATGAATGAAGGTGTCAATGAATTGTTGGGAAGACTCTTTGGTGAGTATAAGTAGATATAAACAAACCCGAATGACACAATATCTACTGGCTGGGACATCCTCTCAAAGTGGTCAGAATCACAAGGTCATGTTGCAACCGACGTGTTTCACAAGATGGATTTAACTAGTGATCTTGGATATGAGAGGATGGATTTAATGTACGATTTGATAAATGAGAGTGGCTATGCAGATTCATGTTCTAATTGAGTTATATCTAAAGGAGTTGTCAGTTCACAAGCCAAGCCCACTGAGCTTAATGTATTAGGATGGTGGAAGATCAGAGTATCAAGTATCCTATCTTATTAAATGGTTAAGGACATACTTGCAATGCAAGTGTCATCGTTGCCTCGTAGTCAAGCAAGACAGATGCGTATTCTGGAGCCTTCTAGAGTTGTTTGACGACTACATGATGGAAGCGCTAATGTGCAATGAACAATGGCTGAAAGCTGAACTAAACCTAAATGAAAAGGAGTGGTTACACATGAAATTCTTGCTGAAGTGGAATTGCAGGATAAACTTCGAGGTAAATAACTATTCTTTTATCCAATTAATCGTTACAATGTAATTTCATAGTAACGCGTTAACTTTGTATTCACTTTATTTCAGAGTTTGAGGCTAAATGCAATTTTCAAGATTGATTTATGAAGACTGTAATTGGTTTAAGATGAAACAAGGTATGTTATAATTTCAAAACAGTTTGTTTTTTTCTATTTTAACTTCACTAACACATATATTTCCTTACTTTTTTACAGGTTTTGGGATGTTGTGAAGTTCATCAATCATCACGACCACACAATCACTTTGCCCGTTTGCCCTCTCTTTATTCTGAACTTTGCAATCTCTTAGTCTTTGCTCAGACTTTGAACTTTGGCTTTTCGATGTGTTTATGGTTAGAACTTAGAACTTTAAACTTTGGAATCATGTTTGGTTTTTATGATTGACTCATGTTTTGATTGTTGAATTGTTTTTTTTCTGAGATTTTCGGATTAAAATCTTGTATTTTCGGATTAAAATTCGGATTCTCGGATTAATATTCGGATTTTCGGATTAAAATTCTGATTTCGGATTAAAATTCGGATTTTCGGATTAAAATCCGTAACCGATCCGAAATATGGTTTAGTTTCGGTTTTATGTCGGTTTTTAAAAAAAAATATGAAATCCGATCCGAATCCGCCCAAATCCGATCTGATCCGATCCGAAAGTGTATCGGATCCTATTCGGTTTTTATGTTACTCTATCCGAATAATCCGAAATCCAAATAATCCGATCCGAATCCGATCCGAAATCCGAATGCCCAGTGCTACATGGAGGAATGCAATGAGAGCTAAAATTGATGCACAAGAAATCAATTGCACATGGGATATAACGGATCTTCCTCCCGGTAAGAAAGCGATTCGAAGTAAGTGGGTATTCAAGTTCAAATTCAGTTCAAATGGGACCCTTGAAAGACATAAAGCCAGATTAGTTGCACTTGGAAATAAGCAGAAAAAAAGAGAGGACTACGACGAAACTTTTGTGCCAGTGGCGAAGATGAACACGGTCAGATTATTTCTCAAATATGCTTCTGCAAAGCACTGATATGTGCATCAAATGGATGTACACAATGCGTTTCTCCATGGTGATTTGGGTGAAGATGTGTATATGCGACTTCCAACCAGGTTTTCAGTCCTCGGATCGCAACAAAGTGTGTCGATTGAAAAAAATCAATATATGGCTTGAAATAAGCACCGCGTTGCTGGTTCACAAAGCTATCTACGGCTTTGAAAGAGTATGGTTTCTCTCAATCTTATGCTGATTATTCTCTCTTTACACTTGATAAATTGGGCTTCTCATTGCGCATTTTAGTCTACGTGGACGATTTGGTAATTACTGGTAGTTCCGAGAATGAAGTCCACAAGTTTAAGCTGTATTTATCGACGCAGTTTCACATGAAGGATCTTGGATATCCTAAGTATTTTTTGGAAATTGAGGTGGTACGAAACATGACCGGTTTCTACTTGTGTCAGTGGAAATATGCTTTGGATATTATTAAAGATACGGGTTTGTTAGGTGCAAAACCATCTATTATACCTCTACCACAAAATCACGAATTGGCCATGTCACAGTCGGAGATCATGGCTGAACCACTCTCCTACCGCCGTTTAGTTGGTAAGCTCATTTACTTGTCTAATCCAAGGTCTGATCTTTCATATGCTGTTCATACTCTAGCACATTTTATGAAAGCTTCGACAACAGACCATTGGGAAGCAGCTTTACGCGTGGTTCGCTACTTGAAAAATAGTCTAGGACAAGGGATCTTCTTGAGTTCTAATTCTGATATGAATGTTGTTGGTTGGTGTGACTCGGATTGGGCTAGCTGTCCATTGACAAGGTGCTCGCTGACTAGGTCTGGGTATGTTGTTCAATTGGGTTCTTCTCCGATTTCCTGGAAAACGAAGAAATAACCAACTGTAAGTAGGTCTTCCGCCGAAGCTGAGTATCGTTCCATGGTAGTATTGACTCAAGAGCTACTTTGGGTTAAAAGACTATTACGAGATTTGGGAGTTGATCACATGGAGCCAATGACCATTTACTCGGACAGGAAGTCAGCACTTGACATTGCTGCAAATCCAGTTTTCCACGAGCGAACAAAGCATATTGACATTGACTGTCACTTTATACGGGATGAAATAGTTAACGGCACAATCCAGACATTTTATGTTCCAATAACTTCACAACTCGCGGACATTCTCACGAAGCCTCTCGGTCACAAAGAACTAGAGGCACACAATGACAAATTGGGTATCATGGATATTCATGTTTTTCCAACTTGAGGAGAGGTGTTGAGATATTGTGCATATAATCAGCAAATTTTCTGTAATTACGCTTCTTATAATTATGCTAGAATATCTTGTTGTATTAGAAAACTAGATTGGTCTTTGAAGTCTTTATAAACGCTTGTATATTGACATGTATCAGACAGAAAAATCTTTCTAACATTTTCTTCTTCTTCTCTGCATATTTCTTCATCTTTTCTAACTTTCAGAGAAAAATGATTTACTTTGATTAAATGCTCTAATCTACTATTTGCAGCTAACTTTTTCTAATTAGAGAACGTATCGTATTCCTAGGAAAATTATCGTGATCTATCTTTACGTACTTTTTACGAAAAGAATGGTTTAAGAATGAAGAAGAGTTAAATAAATTATTATTTTTCCAATTTTTTAAATATTAATAAATCAATTGAAAAAAATCATATTTCTTGTGGAAGATATTTTTATTGACATGTGATTTAGCAGTTTCCCAATAGGAAAAAGCGAAACTCTCTATAAATGATTTTCTTAATGACTTTGATACATTGAAGACTGAACACAAACAAAAATCTCTTATCACCACCTCCAATGGAGAGCATTGGCAGCCACCATTGTTGCAGCTCTCATTTCACCTTCATCACTAGAAATTCATCATCGCTTCCCAAACTCGTTAACTTCACTCGCAGAGTTCATCTCAGCCACCAATCTCACCGACTCAGAAACTTCCCTTCTCGTCTCACTTGCACTGCTTCTTCTTCTTCCACCATGTATCACTTCTTCTTCTTCTTCTTTTGATTTTGATTTAATTGAAATTGTCTGTTTAAGTTTTAAAAATCGAATTTTGATTTGACCCAGAGAGGGACAACGGAAGAAGCAAGATGGGTCTGTAATGAATGTGAAGTTGAATGTGAGGTTAGATCATCAAGTTAAGTTCGGTGAACATGTGGCTATGTTTGGATCAGCTAAAGAGATTGGTTCATGGAAAAAGAAATCGCCTTTGAATTGGACTGAGAATGGATGGGTTTGTGAGCTTGAGCTTGTCGGTGGTCAAGTTTTGGAGTATAAGTTCGTCATTGTTAAGAATGATGGGTCACTCTCATGGGAATCTGGTGATAATCGTGTCCTTAAGCTTCCAAATTCTGGGAATTTCTCAGTTGTTTGTCATTGGGATGCTACAAGAGAAACCCTTAATTTGCCGCAGGAGGTTGGTAATGATGATGGTGGTAGGGACGAGAGGGGTAATTATGACGTTGGTGATGAGAGAGTAGTGGGAAGTGAAAATGGTGCGCAGCTTCAGAAAAGTACATTGGGTGGGCAATGGCAAGGTAAAGATGCGTCATTTATGCGTTCTAATGAGCATGGTAACAGAGAAGTTGGAAGAAATTGGGATACTACTGGTCTTGAAGGCACAGCTCTTAAGATGGTTGAGGGTGATCGTAACTCTAGGAATTGGTGGAGGAAGGTATCACTTTTGGACTTTTAGATTCCTCTTAATTGTCCTCTTTTGAAGCTGGCTAAGAATGAAACATATCTTATTGTTAAATTGGTTTATGTATTCAAGCTTGAAATGGTACGCGAGATTATAGTTGGGAGTGTTGAGAGGGAGGAACGATTGAAGGCGCTCATATACTCTGCAATTTATTTGAAGGTTTCTCTTTTGTTTTTATAGCCTAAGTTATCTTTTCTCATGTGTCTGGGATTCATCTTGTTTAGCTTTTTTGTTTGATTGTCTGGTTTGTTATGCAGTGGATAAACACAGGTCAGATTCCTTGCTTTGAAGATGGAGGGCATCACCGTCCAAACCGGCATGCGGAGATTTCCAGGCTTATATTCCGGGAGTTGGAGCACATTTGCAGTAAGAAAGATGCTACGGCAGAGGTGACACATTTTTTTTGCTTTCAAGTTCTCTGCTTTCACAGCCTCCCCTCTCAAAAGTTTGTAGCTGGTGTGTCCATAGTAGTTTCACTAAATTGGATATGATTTTATTTGGTAGGAAGTGCTTGTTGCTCGAAAAATCCATCCGTGTTTGCCTTCTTTCAAAGCAGAGTTTACTGCAGCTGTCCCTCTAACTCGAATTAGGGACATAGCCCATCGCAATGATATTCCTCATGATCTCAAGGTAATACACTTTCTAGTTGTTTTCTCATTAGATCAGCTACTGTCAAAGTATTCATATAACCCATCTTTGTTCCAGCAAGAAATCAAGCATACCATACAAAATAAGCTTCACCGGAATGCGGGTCCAGAAGATCTAATTGCAACAGAGGCGATGCTTCAAAGAATTACCGAGACCCCAGGAAAATACAGTGGAGATTTTGTGGAGCAATTCAAAATATTCCATAATGAGCTTAAGGATTTCTTTAATGCTGGAAGGTACTATATTTCTGAAACCAAACCTATTCTTTCATCTGATTTACTACTATATGATGGTCCCACGTACTGTATAATTCAATAGTTCTTGTATCTTGTTGCAGCCTCACTGAACAACTTGATTCTATGAAAATTTCTATGGATGATAGAGGTCTTTCTGCTCTCAATTTGTTTTTTGAATGTAAAAAGGTAAGCTCTCACTTGTCTCTTTCTTGATTTGGTGCAAAATTTATTGGGTTTTCTTGCATGATTTTCTGGTGGTATGCCCTAGACACAACAATGTTAAAGTACAATTATTAGCCAGCGTAAGGATGCAGTTCATAATCGATAATCACCCCGTCCTTGGTTGCATGTTGTTATGTGTCTATACAATCACATCATTTGATAAATTGTGCATGTTATACACAATCATTGCAAACTTTGTTATTGTAGTCTCTTCATAAGACTGACTGCAAAATTCATATTTCCAGCGCCTTGACGCATCAGGAGAATCAAACAATGTTTTGGAGTTGATTAAAACCATGCATTCTCTGGCTTCTCTAAGAGAAACAATTATAAAGGAACTTAATAGCGGCTTGCGAAATGATGCTCCTGATACTGCCATTGCAATGCGCCAAAAGGTGAACTGTTTTAAAAAATCCAGCAAAATCATGTAGCAATTTATTTACTTTTATAGTTTGCTCGTTTCATTAGTGGCGCCTTTGTGAGATCGGCCTCGAAGACTACTTTTTTGTTCTACTAAGCAGGTGTGCATAAGATTTTGATTGCTTTTTGGAGTTGAATTTTGTTTGGAAGTTATTAAAACTCCTGCTTCATTTCTCCGTCTCATGTGTCGTCAATGATTTGAGTAGATTCCTCAATGCTCTTGAAACTATGGGAGGAGCTGATCAACTGGCAAAAGATGTGACATCAAGAAACGTTGCCTCGTGGAATGATCCACTAGATGCTTTGGTGTTGGGTGTTCACCAAGTAGGTCTCTCTGGTTGGAAGCAAGAAGAATGTTTAGCCATTGGAAATGAACTCCTTGCTTGGCGAGAGAGAGACCTACTTGAAAAAGAAGGTTATTCCTTCTCTGACTTATGTCAACTTGTTCTGTTTAACTCTGACGTGTGAGGCTAGTTTGCGGTTGTTAAGAATTTGTAAGCTATTATTATATGCTGAAATGCGGTTTATTTTTTTCCATGAAGGGGGAGAGGATGGAAAAACCATTTGGGCCATGAGGCTGAAAGCAACTCTTGATCGCGCACGCAGATTAACAGCAGAATATTCTGATTTACTTCTTCAAATATTTCCTCCTAATGTAGAGGTACACATTATCCCATGCCTTACATTCTGAAGTTAGTGATGCAACATCTATTGTAGTTCAAATTCGTCTGGCCACATTCTTTTCTTTCACCAGAAAAAGGACATATCAGACCAAAGTATCACTCTTCTGCTAATCTAATTAAAACGTTCTTTATCATTTCAGATTTTAGGAAGAGCTCTAGGAATTCCAGAGAATAGTGTCAAGACCTATACAGAAGCCGAGATTCGTGCTGGGTAAATTAGGCCTTTACTTCCTAGTACTTAGCTTAATCTGTACAAGCAATCTGATGAAATCATTTGAGATTGTTTTCAGATTCTTTTCTTGCTTATTTTACTCATCGTCCTCTCTCTGTAATTTCCTCTGACTGTACCTGTGGTTCTGCCTTACAGCATAATTTTTCAGATCTCAAAGCTCTGCACTGTTCTTCTAAAAGCTGTAAGAAATTCACTTGGTTCTGAGGGCTGGGACGTTGTTGTACCTGGATCGACTTCTGGGACATTAGTTCAGGTGCGTGGAGAAGGCAAATGAATACATAGCTGAGACTTTAAATTTACTACTCTGTGATATATTTTCGTTTCTTAGAAGGAATTATCATTTTAAAGCCAGTTATTAACTCAAAAATGTCTGGTTTCAGTGCTATAGCAATTTACAGTTTAAAAGATGATATGCGTGAACTGTTCGTAAGTACAACTTTTACTGATATTAGCAAATCACTCATAATACAGGCTGGAGATGGAACAATTACTGTCTTTGTGTTCTAGATTGGCTGTTACTGCACCATTTACTTGGCTGAAAATTTCAACGTAGCTATGCCTTATGCTTTGTAACTTTGATGAGAATTCGCATTTGTAAATATTTTTCTGGCTCTTGTGACTGCAGGTTGAGAGCATTGTTCCGGGATCATTGCCAGCAACTTCTGGTGGTCCTATTATTCTCTTGGTTAACAAAGCTGATGGCGATGAAGAGGTTTTTGACATACATTCAACCTTTACCATGATTCATAGCATCATACTAAAGATTACCTTATAACTTGCTTTGACAGGTAAGTGCTGCTAATGGGAACATAGCCGGAGTCATTCTCCTGCAGGAACTGCCTCACTTGTCTCACCTTGGTGTTAGAGCGCGGCAGGCACTAACTTTTTTCCCCCATTTTTCCTTCCTTAAATTTTGCTAAAGAAGTGCATTGTTGAAAACTCTTCATTTCGCATAATTTTTCACAGGAGAAAATTGTCTTTGTGACATGTGATGATGATGACAAGGTCGCTGATATACGACGACTAGTGGGAAAATTTGTGAGGTGGTTTTTCCGATGTCATCATCATATATATACATATATGTATATATTTCTGTCTCCCGTTAAACAAGAAAACTCATGTCTCTTCTTTATTGTTTTTTTATAATATGAACCTTACAGGTTGGAAGCATCTCCAAGCCATGTGAACCTGATACTTTCAACTGAGGATAGGAGTCGTACTTCCAAATCCAATGCGAACAAAAAAACTGATAAGAATAGCTTATCTAAGAAAAAAACAGATAAGAGGAGCTTATCTATCGATGATGAAGAGTCAAAACCTGTTTCCTCATCTTCCGATAGCCTCCTTTACTCATCCAAGGTATACTATTGATATCTCTGTGAGTCCGGGCACTTGAAAATCAGATTGCTTACTGATAGAAAACTTTCATCTATAGGATATCCCTAGTGGAGGAATCATAGCACTTGCTGATGCAGATGTACCAACCTCTGGTTCAAAATCTGCTGCATGCGGTCTTCTTGCATCTTTAGCAGAAGCCTCTAGTAGAGGTAAGGTTTTCTTAATGTGTAAGGGGACGAAATTGACTGGAACCAAATCATGTGTCTTTCTAAATTACTTTGTTTGGTTTCTGATGAATGTGCAGTGCACAGCGAACATGGAGTTCCAGCATCATTTAAGGTTCCAACTGGAGTTGTCATACCTTTTGGATCGATGGAATTAGCTTTAAAGCAAAGTAATTCAGAAGAAAAGTTTGCGTCTTTGCTAGAAAAGTTAGAAACTGCCAGACCTGAGGGCGGTGAGCTAGACACCATATGTGATCAGATCCATGAAGTGATGAAATCATTGCAAGTGCCTAAAGAAACAATCAACAGCATAAGCAAAGCGTTTCACAAAGACGCTCGTCTCATTGTTCGTTCAAGCGCTAACGTCGAGGACTTAGCCGGAATGTCAGCTGCAGGTCTCTATGAATCAATCCCCAACGTGAGTCCCTCGGATCCTTTGGTGTTTTCGGGTTCGGTTTGCCAAGTTTGGGCTTCTCTCTACACAAGAAGAGCTGTTCTAAGCCGTAGAGCTGCTGGTGTTTCTCAAAGAGAAGCTTCGATGGCGGTTCTTGTTCAAGAAATGCTTTCGCCAGACTTATCTTTTGTTCTGCACACGGTGAGTCCAGCTGATCCAGACAGTAACCTTGTAGAAGCCGAGATCGCTCCTGGTTTAGGTGAGACCTTAGCATCAGGGACAAGAGGAACACCATGGAGACTCGCTTCGGGTAAGCTCGATGGGATTGTACAAACCTTAGCTTTCGCAAACTTCAGCGAAGAGCTTCTTGTGTCAGGAACAGGTCCTGCTGATGGTAAGTACGTTCGGTTGACCGTCGACTATAGCAAGAAACGGTTAACCGTTGACTCAGTGTTTAGACAGCAACTTGGTCAGCGACTCGGTTCGGTTGGTTTCTTCTTGGAAAGAAACTTTGGCTGTGCACAGGACGTTGAAGGTTGTTTGGTTGGTGAAGATGTTTACATTGTGCAGTCAAGGCCACAACCTCTGTAGAATCTTTTATTTTCTATAAAGCGAATAAAACAAAAAATGTCAGAAATATAAGATCTGCATTTGCTTCATTACCATATGTGAAGGTATGTTTAATAATGATATAGATAATCTGTGTAAGCTAATAATGATATATATATATATATACACAATATTTTTAGTAAAGTCTTTGGAATTATCAATTTCACAGAATTGTTTGGGTTGAAGAAAATCTTAACCGAATTGTTTGTGCGTATATTATGGTTAGGTTTGGGTTTGGTTCGGCCTTAATGCACGCCTCTAGAATTCCAAATAAAATATATAGATTAAAAACCAAATATAAAAGATAATCTTTATAATATATACTCAGAGATATGAAATAATATGTACAAGATTTTTTGTCATATCATTGTGTCATTTTTGTTTTACAAAATAAATTTCAAATCTAAGACGTAGATATTGATAAATCTTAGAACATTGAAAAACAAAATGACAGATTTTTTTATTTATTAGTAAATTACAGTTGATTCAACAAATCAACTTACCAAACTGAATTACATAATGTAATATTTCTTGCTAAGTATAATTAGTTTTATAGTAATAATGATAAGCATATATGATTATTTGTTATATTCATGTCTTTTATTTTGTTAAAGTATATTCATGTCGTTGACCCAAAAAAAAAAAATAAGAAGTATATTCAACGTCTGTTTCTCACATCGTTGGCTAATTAAAATCTCAAGAGATCGAGACATTGATTGAACTAAATCTTAAACCCTAAGTATTATGAAGTGAAAGGATATTAGCTAATCTCGTGAAATTATATGATCATTTAGAGAAAGCAACGTCCAAGATTCATTACTGAAAATAGAAAAGTAAATAAAACCACTAGATCTCCTCCGAATCTAAAAACACAATCTAACTGATACTGTGTTTAGGTTCCATAAATTCTTGATTCTTTCCCAATGTTTTTTCTCCTTTATGTATATAATAGACTGCATATTTAGGAGTTTCATCAAACATAAATTTTACTAGAATTTTTATAATCTTTTTTCACAAAGAAAGGAGAGAAAAAAAAAATGACGAGAGATATAGCTGAAGAGCTTCCAAGTTTGGCTGAGTCGAAGTTAACAGCTTTGGTCGTTGATGACAATTTCGTAAACCAAAGTATACATCAGAAACTGTTGGCTCGTCTAGGGATTAAAAACGATGTCGTTTGTAATGGAAAAGAAGCCGTCGACGTTCATTGTTCCGGTAGAAACTATGATCTTATTCTTATGGACATGGACATGCCCATCATGAACGGTATTCAGGTAATTAATTATTTATATTTTTACTTGATACTACTAAAGATTAAAAACCCGAATTGTACACTAAAATTTGGTTACTTCATATTCACTCTTCTAGCTACAAGAAGAATCATCTAGAGAGCAATATTTTTTTCCTTTGATATGTCACAACATTAAGATAGAAAGAAATATAAAAAAAGCTGACAAGATTGTTAATTTTATGTTAATTACGTTTTCATCTTATTTTTATTTGAGAATTCTTTCCATCTTGAACTATTTGTACGTAGCCTTATAGGTCATGTGAAATTTTTGTTTTAAAGGTATATTTGATTGGTCATAATATTTCTTTTAGAGATTAATTATAGACCCCAATTTATGTATATTTTTAAAAATTGAATATGCTAAAAAATGGTCCTGGATTGTTATTTTTTAGAACCTATGAAACATATATGAAAAATTAAAAAGTTTTATATCTACTTTTATATGGTCTAACCGATGAAGTTGGGTTTAATGTTTCTTTTACTCTTTAAAGAGTCATGCTTTCACTAATTCTATATATAGAAAAAAGAATAGATTCCATAGAAAATTAATATATTGATGAGTAGTTTAAGCTAACTTTATTTTTAAAGAATTATATCCAAATAATTGATTGTTTTTTTCTTCTTCTTTTTTTTGATTGAATATTGAAATATAGGCGACAAAGAGACTAAGGGAGATGGGGATAGAGAGCAAGATAGCAGGAGTAACGACTAGAGCTAACGAAGGAGAAAAGAAAGAGTTTATGGAAGCTGGCCTTAATGACTTTCAAGAGAAACCTCTTACCATCTCTAAGCTTCTCTCTATTCTTCATAAACTTGATTTTTACGTCCAAACCTAATTAATCTCCATTAATTGTCAATGATTTTTTAAAAAATCTTCACTACTCTTCTGTTATAACATAATTCAAGTCTTGTATTTTAATATCTCAAATAGTAATGCCAATACCAATTCGATTATCAATAATTGTTTGAAATTTTAGTTTCTGATTCAGAATTAGGTGAGATTCATGAGTATTAAAGTGTTAACCAATCAGATGCTTTGTAGCGAAACGTATAACGCTTCATGGTAAATCAGCGATATGTGTTGCACTGTCACGTGAATAAAGCTAACGTATGGTTAAAATACTTTAATCCGAAGTATCTTGGCTTATGAAAAAGTGCGACACTTAAAACAAAAACGAAATTTATCATATATATTAATATCGTTGAGTGAGTTGAGTCATTCACTATTGCCATTATACGCAAGGCCCATGTGTTACGGTTACTGGCGTTTAGGCCAAGATCTGGCATTATCTGTTTCGTGTTTTTGGGTATTTAAAGTTTCAGTATAGAAGTGATGGTGAAATTAAAGTTCCATTAAGGCGTCTTCTTTAAGTTTTCTAAAATTTTTGCGTTCAGGTCAGAATACATTTTCTTTGTTAATTTACACTTTCACATTTTTACGTTAAATTTGGTTAAGATTTTGGCTGGTTCGAGGTTTCTAGAGGCCTAAAACGTTTCGGAAAATGGTGACCTCATTTTTCATGGTATAAAATATACAATTTTAATAAAATGATATTATTATCACTAGAACAAATTAGTAATAATGTAGTACGGTAGATTAATCCATTTTAAAATTTTTGAAGTCGACTTGACCTATATGGGGAACAATACCTAACGTTCACTACGGTTAGGGAATCTTTGGATGACAAGTTGTTGTCGTCACTTAAATTAGAACCTTAGACCACACGACGGGCAAAAACGAAATTGTGGGAGGACAATCCACGACACAATTTACAATTTTTGAGCTAGTGACATAGACAAGGTAGAGTGAGTGCAGGGATCGAAAGAATATTTCCAGCAGAAAACAAAAAAAAAATATAAATTTGAGTAAAAAAATTGTTCTAAGAGAGAATTAGACATTTTAGTGAAATATATATATTTTCAACTTAGGCTAATTCTCACATCTTTTTACTTTGTGAAGCAAATAAGTTTATATTGGATTATCTTATTCGGGTTAGTAAACCTAGTTATCCAACTTGAATTTGAACTAAACCATAAGCGTGGCAAGTGATATGTTATAAGGACTTTTCTTGACATGAGTACATGACTAGAGACTATTTACTCGACATGATGGTGTCCGGTAGGAGGGGAGATAGATCCGCATTAATGTAGCTCTATGGTATGTTGCATCCGTAATTTAATAATCGTGTACAAGCAAACCAAGTGGTAATACATTAGAGTTTTTGGGAGGACGTCTTTATGTGAGTCTGATCGCGTGGAACACTTCATTTCATGTGAAGAATCCTGGAATAATCTCTACACCGTCTAATAAATTTTTCCATGTCATCTCATATGAGGAAAATCGTACACAACAGATGGACAAAACTAGTTAAACGAAAAAGAAGTGTTTGGGAAACAAAATGCTTAAGACTACCTAAAATGTTTAATACCATCCAGTCTCTTTAATTTTTATCTTTGCCTAAACTCGCGGCCTACATTATCATTTAACTCGTTATTGCATCTCTATATCCAATCCATTTCAACATCCATTGGAATACATTAAACGATTTTACACAAATATTTTGTTTACATCAAGTCAGATTGCATAAATTAGATTATACTACCTAGTCCTGGCAAAATAACCAAATCGAAAATACTTAAATCGGAACCGAACCACAAAGAACCGAATAGAAAATTCTAAAATATCCGAATAGATCCTAAACATCAGAACCTAACCGGTACCGAACCGAAATATTTCGGATACCCGAAATACAATTTATACAAAAAATATTAATTATTTTTTAGACTGAATAACTGAAAATATCCGAAATACTAAAACTACCTAAAAAATATTCAAAAATATCCAAAATACCCGAAAATGTCCGAAAAAATATCCAAAATTTTCTAAAAGTACATGAAAATACCCAAAAATACCTAAAACGCCTCAAAATACCCGAAAAATATGGAATGGATCCTAAACTTCAGAATCGAAAGAACCAAAACCGAACTGAATTTTTTTCGGTATCTATATGTATCCTAAAACTCAATAACCGAAAGAACCAAACCAGAACCGACCCAAATGCCCCTACCTATTACTACCCATCCCAAAATAATCCGGCTTATACGTAACCATTAATTTTTGTAATATGCACCAACTTTATAAAATAAAGCTTATTTTTATATTAGAATAGCCAAAAAAAATCTATAGTTCTACCAATATAATACTCATATAATAATTCTCTTATATGTCGACAGAGTATATATATTGTCTATTACAATTTCAGTTACTACAAGATTTTTTTTTTTTTTTTGGGGTCAAATTTAACAGTAGTAGTACTATATTAAAAAGCTTGATTTAAAATGAAAAGTAACAGACACCTGGCCAATAATTAAAAGTCCCTTAAAAAGTAACAACAGAAGATTAAAAAACAATTAAAAAGGAATGTACAAAAATATATAAATATCTATATATACATATGTATGTAGAGGTCTGTTGGCATATTCACATATCGCTTCCTCTTCTCCTTCATCTCTCACTTTTTTCAGCGTCTCACCAAATTCTCCGTGTTTCCTTCTCTTCAGGTTCAATTTTTTCTCAGATCTTTCTTCTGTTTTCCTAAACGTATCTTTCAAAGTTTCTTAATTTTTTTTGTCTGAAAATTACCTGTGAATCTCAAAAAAACATGTGTTCGTGTCTTTGATTCATGTCATTATCTCCAATGCTTGGTCTTTACATTTCGTCCAATCTTAATTAGATCTTAGATTCGTTCTCCAGCTAATTCTGGGTATTGATTTGTCCCAATTTGTTTATTTATTTATTCTGAGAATTTGTATTAAGAAAGTTATGAAATTTCTTTCCTTTGTTCATTGTTCTTCAATCGGATCTGATTGCTGCGTTTTGATCTTCATGTTTAGCATTTAGATCTGCGATTAAATCACCTGATTTTGAATTCTTCTAGATTTAGTTAAGAGGGTCGAATCGAATCTCTTTTTTTTATTAACAAAATTTGGTAAAGAACACATTTTTACTGTTGAATTGTTCTAAAGTTTTCATTTTTTTTTCTTCTGTCGGATCTGATGTTCTTGTGTTGATCTATATACGTCAGCATTGAGTCTGTGCTTACATCACTTGATCTTTCGCATGTGTAAAGCAATAACGTTGTTTTAAAAATTTTGTTCCCTTGGATCTTGCTTTTGTACTGTTCTTCTATATGCTTAGCATTCAGATCTGCGCTTAAATCACTGTTTTTAGTGAATGGTTCTTTTGAAAATGGTAGAATAAGATCCTGTTCATCTTTGCCTTTGTTCTTGTGCTCATTTTACAGCTTTATAGTTTAATTGTACACAATAAGTTAACTTAGATACTCCATACTATTACACTAATTGCATTGCCTTATTTAATTGGTCAATTGATTCTTCTTCACAGGTAATATTTTAACAAATTGCTTAGTACCATGGGATCCATTGTTGATGCTGCAAATGGAACCGCAAGTGGGAAGAAACCCACAGTTATTTTTGTCCTGGGTATGTTCAGGTCTTTTATGTGTGTTGTTTAACCGTTACTATTCGGTCTTCATGTTTGTGGTTATCGTTATGCGATCCTTGATATGTTCTCTTTGTTCTACTTATTTCAGGTTAAATGTATGTTTTCTGAGTTTATTTCTTGTATGTATTTTCAATAGGTGGTCCGGGAAGTGGAAAAGGTACCCAGTGTGCCTATATTGTCGAACATTTTGGTTACACGCATCTGAGTGCTGGAGACCTTCTTAGGGCTGAAATTAAATCAGGTTCTGAAAATGGGTATGCCCTAAAACTTTCTGGCATTGTCAATTATTAATGCATAAGCACTACTGAGTTTTAAAACAGTTTTTCAACTAAAAGAATTGGCTTGCTAAAAGCATGAAGAGCTACTACCTTCACATTCATTGTCCTTCCTGAGGTTATTTGCTATTGCGTTGATTGAAGCAGTTCTATCTTTTATTTATAATTGTTCATCTTTTTCAATGGTTTTGCAGAACTATGATCCAGAATATGATTAAGGAGGGGAAGATTGTACCTTCCGAGGTTACAATCAAGCTTCTTCAGAAAGCAATTCAAGAAAACGGGAATGATAAATTCCTCATTGATGGTTTCCCTCGCAATGAGGAAAACCGTGCAGCATTTGAGAAAGTTGTAAGCACATCAAAATTTCTTATTGAACATTTTTGTATATCCTTTAGATATGCCAGACCATTGCTTAAATACATGCCTTTTGATGATTTTTTGTAGACTGAGATTGAACCAAAGTTTGTCTTGTTCTTCGATTGTCCTGAGGAAGAGATGGAGAAGCGCCTGCTAGGCCGAAACCAGGTTAATAGGATATGAAAGCTCTGTCATTTTGTTTGCTCTGGTTCCATTCTACGTTTCATATATATATTGTTTGCTGCCTCCATTTCCGTTGTCGTAGGGGAGAGAGGATGACAATATTGAGACTATAAGGAAGCGTTTTAAGGTGTTTCTTGAATCTAGCTTACCAGTGATTCAGTACTATGAAGCTAAGGGGAAAGTTAGGAAGGTAAAAATCTTTTTCTTCTATAATTGCATTAAGGTCCAACAATTGTAAGTTGTAACAAAGTGTTTTTGTACTACTTACCTTCAGATTAATGCCGCAAAGCCCATTGAAGCTGTATTTGAGGAGGTGAAGGCAGTTTTTTCTCCTGAAGCTGACAAGGTAAAAATCAACAGTTGTGCTATTCTCTAAGTAGTCAAAAAGGAAATAAAACATTCATAAGAACCACTTGTAATCAGGCTTGTAACTGATGTTTACACGTCTGAATCATGGATTTATGATTGTTCTGCAAGATTAAGAATAATGCATTTGCATACACTTTGATCCAAGATTTTTTGTTTTTGCATTTCCATTTTAAAATTGCTTGGCACGGTAATATCATTTATACTATAAGCCAAAGTAGCTGGAGCTAATATGATGCCATTATCTAATCACTAAAGCTAAAACTTTTGTAGATTCTCGATTTAACGATTCTGTGAACGTTTAATTTAGGTTGAAGCCTAGGCAGCAACATCGTAAAGAGATACCGAAAACCCGATACATTGATCAGGTATGTATGCATCAGTCAATGATCATCACTTTTTCTTATTTATGTTAAAACTAAGCTCAAGTTTTGACCTATAAAGGTAAAAGGTAATTTTTAGAATCTGGAATAAAGTGTGTGGAAGCTGATGCTTGTTAGAGAATCACATATAGACTTATTATATTTGGTGTCTAGTTCTGTAAGAAACTTTAGGACAAAAGTATGATTATTAATGTCTGTTATGTTTAAAAATTTGCAGGTAGCTAAGCATTGCATTTTTCTTACTAGGAAGTCTCTGCTTGGCCGTATTTTTTTCCTTATTAACCATATGATTACTCTTATTATTATTATACACCTTTTACCTATTATATAATTTTTGTTTTGTTTCAAATTTTTGTATTTGATGGGATTGTGGTTGGGACTTTTGTCTGCTAATCCGCGATTGGCTTATTGTAATTTCATACAATTGAATTCATGCGATTTTATAATATATATTAGATAAATATTCGTGGGCTGATTTTTGTTGGAAACGATTTTATCCTATTTCACGGTCAATACAAACATTCACACAACATAGTTCAACCAACTCATATTTGCGTCTTTTTTCATGAAATTCAAAGGTTCAAAGAACAAATAAAGAGAAAGAAAAGGCTCACAAGATTTAGAAATTTAGAACCCATGAAACCAAGTATTACAAAAGAGAAAAGGATAAACGAAGAAGAAGACTAAAACTTGCAGGGACAGGACCAACGATGTGTTTGTCATGGTTCAACCACAATTCACGTTCCTTCATTGGATACGTGTGTTCAGCCAAAAGAATTATTGGTGCAATATACATCAATGATTTTTTTTTGTTCAAGAACGTCCTCTTACTATTATTTGGAGAATATACTAATGAAAATAACCTTTAACATATGTTAATATTTACTTTCTCATATCATGGGTATTAAGACCATTTGCTAATTTTTTATCAAGGTTATAATTGTAAATTTAATTAGCACCTAAACACAAAATTAAATCGTGGTCTTTCAGGATATCAATCTTTCAGAATAAAATCTTTGATGAATTGATTAAGGTTATTTTAAATAAGTTTTTTTAAAAAAAATATTCTTAATAAAAATTCCTGTTTACCTTAAATTATATCTCGTTTACATCTTCTTAAACTAAAGAAAAGAAATATTTAGTAGTAATATACTAAAGAAAGTATTTAAACGGAAGAAAATATTTAGTACTAATATACTAATATCCCGTTTACATCTTCTTAAACTAAATGAAAGAAGTATTTAGTACTAATATACTAAAATCTCATTTACATCTTCTTAAAATTATAAACAAAATTTTCAAATTTTCACTATAATATTACTACTTAGAGTTAATTTTAAAATCACATAATACATATGTAATACTATTAATTGGGAATTACACATTATAAACAAACATTTAAATTGTAAACAATTATAAATAATATTATTAATCTTAAAAGGAAATAAGAAAAAAAATTATCAAAGGTAAAAATGTGTTACTATTTTTTTTTTGGGTCAACAACTTATATTATATTAAAGAGGCTCTGGGAGCCATGTCGGGAAAGCAGAGTTTACATAAGAAATTACACCTGACAGAAGTCTGACACTACGAGCTACCAAGTCAGCTTTAGAATTTTGGGAACGGGAAATAAAAGACAGTGAGAAAAAACTGAAATAACTTTTGATCTTCATGAAGTCCTCCAGGTATACCGAAAACGCTGGCCAATCTTCGGGAGTTGATATCCTCTTCACCATTTCCAGGCAATCTGTGTGGAAGTTTACTGACTTCCGTTGATATGAGAGCATACATTACATTGCCCAAAGAAGCGCTTCGAATTCGGTATGAAGTGGTGACAGGCTGCTTCGGATATTTCTGCCACCCATGTAGACTTCATTATCTTCTCGTGTCTTGCTTATCCATCCTGAAAAAAACATCATCTACAAGACACTAAAAATCTAGAAAAACCGAAGAAACCGAGGTGGGGTTCTGCGTTACTATTTGCGAAACGGTAACACCCTCAACATTTTGTGCTAACTCTCATGGCGAAGCCTTTGATTCTGCTAATTTCACTACCTCTCTAGGATCCAAATTCATATTAATATTGAAATCAAATAGTTGAAGTTAATATTCTCTTACTAATATTTGGAGACTACATTTATAGAAATAACATTTAATTTGTTGAATGACAAATAATAACCTAACTCAAAATTATTATTTAAATATTAAAATCATTACAATACTATAACCAAAACTTTTGAATAAAACTTAAATTTTAAAAAAATCAATCCGTGCTATAGCACGGGATAAATTCTAGTACATATATTATATATACATAAATGATACTGCATAACTGATAAAAGAACGTTGAATTGTGGTTGAATTATGACAAATACACTGTTGGTAAAATGGTACGAAAAAAACATTTTGTTAGTTTCCTGGTTTATTTTTTTAGGGAGGATTACTATAGTAACCTAAAACTTCGGTTTTATTGCCGTAATGTTTGTGTCTTACTAGAATAGTAACATATTTTTTTAACCCCCAAAATGACCCTTAATCCCAATGTAAGAAATAAAAGTATTACGAAACTGCCATTACTGAATTTTGGCGCCATTCCGAAAAGTTACAGTTAATTACAGAAAAACCAGCGAAAATTTACGGTCTTGCCACTCAGGGTAAACAAATCTGCAAAAAACAAATCTGCCGCATATTTGTTTTCCGTCGCTGACTTGTTATAACAAGTAACCATAGACTTGTTATAAACAAATTTGCGACCAATTTGTTATTACTTGACCGCAGACTTATAAATCTGCGGCGAAATGGAACTGCCGCACACTACCGCAGATTTATAAAATCAGCGGCAGACTTGTAAATATGCGATAGATCGGTAAATCTGTGGCCACTATGATCTGTAGCAGACACTACAGATTTACAAGTCTGCCGCAGATTTGTAAATATGCGGCCATATTGATCTGTCGCTGACTTTGAAATCTGCGGCCACATTGATCTGCCGATTTGTTTGGCTGACACCGCAGATTTAAAGAGTTTGTCGCAGATTTTTCTGGACTCGCAGACTTATTCTACTGTTCACTCAGAAGATAATTACTAGAATGACTCGAAGCGATGATAGATTTATCTTAGCGATAGCAGAGTTATTTTCCGCCAAAGACTTATTTGCGAAGGCCGCAGATTTGTTCGACACGTGGCCGCAGACTTAATTCTGACTAGACTAACGTTTTAAGTAGCCACATACTTCTTACCCGCAGATTTGTTGACACCCTTTTGCCGCAGACTTGTATCCGCAGATTTATTTCCAGTAACCGCTGAAATAAATCTGCGGCTTATAACAAGAAGAGAAGTCATTGTGCTTTTATTCAACTGATCTTAGATTAATCTACTAGTAAGAGTAATAGAAGGTGAAAATCACAAAACTAAGCTACCATATATCATCATTATATATACATTTGATCTCAGGAACAAAGAAACTCCCAAAAAAAACTCATCAATTGTTGGATAATCCCTCTCATCTTTACCGCGAATTCTCTTTCATATCTACATTTATTTTGATTTGATGGTAGGAATCCTGTGGAAATGAGCTTCGGTGTGGAGCAATGTTACCATACCACACTGCCTGTTGTATTGATTAGACGAGTAACTGATGTTTGGTATAATTTATCAGCTTGTAAAGAGGACTTTTGATGATGTCTACGCGTACCCAATGCGAATGCAAGAGAAGGTTTCATAGAGTTTAGGCAAAGAATAGTTGTTGTAATGCTCAAACACAAATGATCTCTTTGTCTTCAATTTTCATATCAAAGACAAATCTCCTCCATCTTTTATATCAACACTCTATAATCTCTTTTACATCAACACACGCTCAAAATTGCATTTTTTTCAACTCAAGACGTTCCACTTTTACTAATTTAAAACTTGGAAACATCCATGAGTTTGGATACTACAATCAAGGATATCATAGCAAGGAGGGAGAAAAGTAGCAGTTTTGGCAATCAAATCGGCACATTAACTTGAACTTGAAAGAAGGTTAAGTTTCTTCTTCTTGTCTCGTGGATCTCCTTTATGTAACATTGTAGTCTCGGCCAAATATGAGGTACCTTCAAGATTTGAATGAGAAGCATTGTTAAAGGATCTTTTTGTCTTCAATTTTTCATATAAAAAACAGATATCCTCCATCTCTCTATTACATCAACTCCAGATTTAAAATTGCATTTATGTTAAATGTGGTTAGACACAAAGTACAAACACTAGAGTTTCTTTGATCCTTCAATTTCTGCAACCACCGCCACTAAATTCACGTGCAAAATTCGGGTTCTTATGCTTGTCAAGTTCCAAAACGCTATCACTGCAGAGCATGCAATTGTAACCCAATTGACAATATGTGAATGGGTGCAATTCGATTTTTCACCTCTTTGGCTAATCTAATGGGTGTAACATGAATACAGCTTTGGGATGGTGAAGCTGAGGAAGAAACCTGTTTCAGTAACATACACACATATCAGCTCAGTTCCTATCATGCTTAACAATGTTTCATCTTGTGTTCCAAATGTTATACCAAATGTAGATAGCCTCCACAGTGTTATGAGATGACCGTACTCAGCTCCAAGTAGGAGAAATGGTATCACCTGTAACAATTTGTGAATAACTAAAAAAATATGCGGGTACAAAAAAATAAATCTGTAAATAACTAAAAAAAATCTGCGGGTACAAAGAAATAAATCTGTGAATAACCAAAAAAATCTACGGATATAAAGAAATAAATCTGTGAATAACTAAAAGAATATGCGGGTACAAAAAAATAAATATGTGAATAACTAAAAAAATCTGCGGGTACAAAGAAATTTGAATAACTAATCAAATTCAAGCCTCAAAGAAAAGAAAAAGGTATGAAAAGCCTCCAATCACTCTCAGCATTTCCTTTGTCTTTTCATCCAATTCTTCAATTACAAAATCAGATTCACCATGTCAAAATCTCAATAAAATTAAACACTTTTTCACTACTACTATCTAGTCTCAGAAAGTCATAACCAAAGATAGATACCAAAACAGAATCATCTTCTCCAACAAACCTTCACGATTATTCTATATACCAATTTCAAAAAGAAAAACGAAAAAAGGCAATACCTTTGAGAGAACTAAAGACCCATAAACAGAGACCATAGACCAAAATCAACACTTGGATTTTGACATTAGAAGAAGCAAACTTCACCATGTCAAATCTCAATGAAATTAAACATCTTTTATCACTACTCAATTATCACAGAGGATCATCTGCCCCTACACAGCTTAGTGACTATTAGTATAAAAGTTCAACAAACAAAAGTCAATACCTTTGAATTCAATATAGACACAGATATACCAAAACCAAAACATCGAATTTGACATTAGCAGAACCAAATCAGAAATAGAGTGTCCTTTTGGGAGAAGAAAAAAAACTCAGAAAGAGAAATATATACCAGAGAGCGTAGAATGAAGCCAAGTATAGAAAATTGTAGTGTTGTGAGTTCCACTCCACCACCATTTTGATGAGTCCATCACCATCTTTCACTCTTCTTAAAGCTTTCTCCACTCAAAATACAAAACAGCAAAAATTCTTCAGTTACTTGTTATAAAATTAAACCAAAGACTCACTCTTTGAATCATCATCTAGTATATTAGCTCCATCCTCAACAGCAAAAAAAAAAAAAAAAGACTCAGAAATTACCAACCTCAGTGAAGAACTCCGTTTTAACGACGTGACAAACCAAGACAGAGACTAAATAAAAACCGGCGCCGTTTCTCTCTACTTCTTCTTCTCAGCCTTCGTCGTTGTAGTCGTAGAGCAATTTTAAGGAGTTATGTATTTATTCATAGATCGAACAAATATGTCATCAATAACAAACAAATTTGTCACCACTTTATAGAGAACGAGAGTTGAGAAAACCCTGAGAATCGATTGAAGAAGAAGAAGATATGGCGTTCCCACGACGCCTCGAGTGGTCTCGCCCTCACCGAACCAAATCCCTGACCCACAACACAAACCTCTCCCAGAACATCCTTAGCTCTCTTCTCTCTCTACATCTCCTCCATCTTCGTCTTCATTTCCTAGTCTCTGCGACGTCTCTCCTTAATCTTATGTTCATTTTCTCTGTTCGTAGTCGAAGCTTTCTCTCAAACCTGTGAGGATGAAGCAGTAGCAGCGACGAACGATGGAAGAAGCTCATAGCGCGGACTCACCATTGTTAGTGGCGGAGATGGGGGGGAGACGTTGACGCCGGCTAGGGTTTCGCTAAATATCCAAGAGAGGAGATAATGTCAAGAGAAAGATGAAAGGTGAGACATTTATTTGTTTTTGTTTTTGTTTTTACAAAAAAATATATAACTGAAATGGTGGAAAATTAAAAATATTTCAATTTTTTTGGTTTGAATGACATTTTTGTTATTCATTCATTTAAATATCTAAAGATTTTTAGTTAATAAAATCATACTTTTGTATTATTTTAGTTAATTCTTACTATTTTTTATTATTATTGTTTTTATAACTAAGAATGATCCAAACTTTTACCTTCCAATTAATCTCATCAAAGTAAGTATAGCTGTTGAGTGTTGAGTAGTCCATTCACCGAATTTTCTAATGGTAGCTGTTGAATAGTCCATTCACCGAATTTTCTAATAGGCCTACAGTATGATAATATTTCCAATCGTCAAATGAAAGTCATTTAGTAAATTTCGAGGAAAATCAATCATTGGCCAAGATATGGACAGGGTTAACGTTCAGCTTCTTTCGGTCTTTCGTTCTCGGTTTTTCGGTTATCGAAGTGAATAAGTAATTCTTTTAATTTTATATTTCGGTTTGTTTAATTTTCTGTTAATCGATCTAAAAAACCAGCTACTAATTAAATATCAAAATCTATTCCAAATCCTAATTTATCACCTATGATCACCCAAAAGGCCAAAAATTTTGGCCCAAAAATCAAAACACAACACCTAATTTATCACTGTATCCATCTCCACCCTCGATACTTTCTCTTACTCTCAAGTTGCGAGTCTCAACCCCTAACCCTAATTAATCCAATTTCTTCCAAATTTCCATTGATTGGAAGCCGATATCACACATAATCAAGAACATAAGCAATTGAGAAGAGAATCTCTCTGTCTCATCGTCTCCTTCTAACCGGTATGTCTTTCTTAATTTATTTCCTTGTTGCGATCTTCATTTTGCTCTTGTCGATTCCTTCTCTGGTCGATTTGTTTGGGGTTCCTTGATTGATACGAAAATTTAGATGTAAACTCTTAAATTGTTTCAGATTTTGGGTTACTTGATCGATTTTTATAGCTTGATTTACCTGAATTTGTATTATAGCTTAATCGTTTAGTTTCAACTGAATTAGATTTAATTATTAGCCCTCGCTTTCTTCCTCTCAACTCTTCCCGTCGCTGTTGTCATCTTCTATGCATGGCTGGTTATAATTATTTGGTTTAGACTTTAGATTGAACATCCTGAAGATGTTGTTGAATTTTGCTTTGTATTTTTTTTTATGCTCTCCTTTTCACTTAATTTGATTTAGCTGTGTGTTGAGCAGAGTAACCAAATGACTTAGACTTATGCAGCCACAAGGTTGAGTCAACCGTAATTAAGTGATTTTTTAATCTAAGTAATTTAATTTCTTAGAGCTTGTAGCTTCAGTTTACTAATGGTAGAAGTTACGTATAAACAAATATATTAAGTGAACTAGTGCTTTATAGTACTAAAGTATTCATAATTTACCTGAAACCTATAAGCTTTTGTGTGATTATTATGGAATGAAGCTTTGATTCTTTCATGTTCCTAAATTGCATATTACCTTTACAATCTTGCATTAGGTCAAGTGCATCAGCTGTTTCTGAGACTTATATAATCTGTGCTGTTTATTTGAAATTTTGATAAAGTCATTGTGAATTAACTCCGTTCAGTGTTTCCATGGCCAAGAGATGTTGGTTTGTTTGGGAATTGGTCAGACACATTACACATAGCCTCTCTGTTTCCCATCATCTGATTCTTTTAAGTTTCTATAACTCGGATTCCCTTACACCACTGATAGAGTTATGACTGTTTCTTTTGTTTGTTAGGACTTAAAGAGTGATGCCGTGAAGGTTGGTTATGGGACTTGAAGAGTGAAGTCACGATGGTTTGTTAGGTATAATGGTGTTTTAATGTTTTTATGGTGTGTTTGGGATGGTTTTTAATACTAAAACACATAATGATGTTCTGGTTTATTTCAATTTCTGGTTTATTTCGATTTTTTTGGTTTATTTCTGGTTTATTTCGATTTTTTGAGTTTTTTTAGTTATTTCGGTTTAACCGAAAACCGAACCGAAAGAACCGAAATAGAACCGAACCGAACCGAACTTCTATTTCGGTTCTTTCGGTGAATATTTCCAAAATCGAAAAAACCGAAATACCGAAAGAACCGAACCGAATTAACCGAAAGAACCGAAAACCCAGGCCTATATAGGACAATTCCTTCTTAATGGGAACCACTGCCACTTGGTTTACTATTTTAAACTTATATGTATAAAAAAATTACTCCCTAAATTGTGTCCTAAACGCTCCCAGGCACGATTACCGAGGAGACTCTAGCGGAAACGATCTCTGACGCCGATGAAGTATGAAGACATCCAGCTCACTTCTCTGCCTTCGCTCGTGTCCTCTCACTTTTCGTTTTTCTCTTCTGCTTTCAAATTCTCAACCAAGGAGAGATAAAAAGATTACGCCTACAGTTTCTACCGGCGGTGACTTGGCTCTTCACGGGCAGATGTTCTCACCTGTCAAGTCTACCGATGCGTCCGTAATCTGCGGCTACTTGTCAAATTTAAAATTGAAGAGTTTTAATTGAATAGAGGATATTTTGGGTATAATCATATGATTGTAGTGATAGTTTTATAAAAGTTTTAAAGAGGTGATATTTTGGAAAAGGGATAAGGGGCATTTATCAAAATTTCTCTAGTTTTTTCCCCTTAAATTGTGTCTCTTTTGTGTAATCTTCATCTCAAAAAAAAAATTATAAATGAGAAAAAAAACTTATTTGCCTAATTATTTTTATGAAAAATGTTAGTCAAAGATCTAGAAAAAGAGGTGCAATGTTTTCAAAGGGAGGTGCCAAACAATTCAAACGTCAAAGGRAGGTGCCAAACCTTGTTGAATTTTTTTTGAAGCATCACCAACCCCCATTCTTCTCTATAAATACCCATGTTATGCCTCCATTTGAAGTATCCCAAAATTGAGAAGTGTAAGAGAGTAAGAGAGAAGAGTGAGAGAGAAAGAAAAAAATATTTGTGAGAGAATTTTTTTTCGGATTATTATTATTTTGGGATCGGGTGTTATAAACACGTTGTAAATCTCTCTTAATAAAAACGAGTCTTACAGCGGCTCCGGAGACGTAGGCATTTTGCCGAACTCCGTTATCAATTTTCGGTGTCGCTTTATTCCGCATTATTTTTTCACTTCCGTTTAGTCTGGTCCGCGGGAAATACCGGAGTTATTTCCCAACAAAAAAGACATTCAAATAACCTAGATCTCATACATATTCATATTTTCCAGTCACTAAATGACATAAGAAAAGGAAAAAAAAAAAAACAACGAGAATGCAATTTAACAATAGTTACCAAATCCTATTTAAGTCAAATCAAACAGAAATAATACAAATCTATTTAAGTCAAAACAGCAACAAAAATAGCAAATATACTATATATAGTAGACAAAAACTGTATATAAAACCCCCTTCCTTCCTATAGCTATACCCACACACACCTCGTATCAATCAAACAATAAACATCAACCGAAACTCGTAAGAGAAAAATGGCAGGAACTGTGTGTAAGATGATGATGATGATGGCATTGATAATGATGACATGTGGTCTACAAGCATGCAATGGGATGAATGTTGATGAAAGCATGTCAACGATGAATTCAAAATTTGAGTGCTTCAGAACATGTTCCATAAGTTGTGGCAAACAAAACAAACCATGTTACCAAGATTGTTTGACGAAATGTGGTCTCCCTCAACGACCTTCTAAACTAACACCATCATCTCCCTCCACCGCATAATCTATTTCCATTTGTATCTTTCGGTTTATACGAAATTGTGTCTTTCGATTTATCTGAAGTTTTATCATACATTTTGATGTTTATGATGAAGAGAAAAACCGATATTTATAATAAATTAAAACTTTGATTATGTGTGGTATTTGTGTGACAAGTCTATTTAAAGTTTCTTTCGTAGTTAGATTTAGACAGTGAAAATCAAAATTTGTATGGTGTGACCAAAATTAGTAACGTGGCATAGATTAATATATAGCATTGGCATATCAAGACGAAAACGATTCTATTATGATGACAGTTACTTCTGTCAAAACACATGTGACCACAATTCACATATAACAAAAGAAACGTACAAAAACAAAATTAAAACAGTAGTGTAAATAGACTTGACTAATAACCACTTAAATCATACAAAACTCAGAAACATGGTAACTGATCATTAAGACTATTATAATAACCTAACATAAAAGTACCATCAGCTTTCCCTTACTTCTCAAGCAATCTCTGAAAATGCCAATTTGAGGAAAACCTTCTCCTTCACTTTGCTCTTGCCTCTCTCTTTTTTTCTGCTCTACCCTGTCCGAAGCATATTATCCTCCTCCATGATTGCTTCTCTACCGTCTGAAACAAACGGATGAAGCAAGCACGAAAAGATTCGCATTAAGGACACCAAAAAGGACAAGGATCTCTCTCTCAAGAGCAGAAACCATTTGCTAAGAAATCTCTAAAACCCTCTCTTGTCAGGACAATCTGATGCCCTGTGCCCTGATTTCCCACAAATGAAGCAAGAACCTCCAAAACTTCTGTTTACAGACATCAATCAATCAGTTGAATCAGGAAAGTATGAAGACTTTAACACAGATTTGTTTAAAAACTCACCTCTCCCGCGAAGGAGCTCTGCTGCTTGATGAACTTCTGCCACCGATCAACCAATCATCAGAACTTCCTCTGGAACTACTACCACGGGACCAGCTGCTTCCTCCGCCACCGCTCCTTCTACTTCCTCTGTCATCATCACCTCCCCAGTTATCACGGCCTCGTGATGATCCTCCTCTACCGCCTCTTGACCCTCTATAACCTCCTCCTCCTCTAGGCATCCTGTCTCTGCTAGAGAACCGTCCATAGTTATCACTAGATGGTCCATCATCTTGCAGTGGAGGTAACTACAATCAAAACCCAAGATGTGAAGTGTTAGTCACAACGGGTCTTGTTGTATCAAAAGACTTAAAGCCAGCAGAAACAAAGAGAAGCTGGGACCGATACCTTTGTTATCATGGATAAACTGTTTCCTTCTGGCACTTCTTTCTCTAGGAGCTCTTTTGCGATTTCCTCTGGTAGATCAAAAACAGCTCCTTGGACCTGATTTATAGCAGAATCAAAAAAATTTTAAAAGGATAGTTTTGAAAATACTGCTAGTATAACGATCATTTCAAAAATACTGACCCTGTCATCTGCGATCAAGAAGATCTTTCCAACTTCATCTGCAGCTGCTCGATAAACATCGGAAAGAAAACCAGTGACAGACCTCGCAGACAAGAAGCCTCTAGAGTTCGCTGGATCTCGAATCAATTGCAAAGTTACCCATCCCTGCAGTCCAAAAATTAACTTCAGTTCATGATTGTCGGATTATCAAATCAAAGTAAAGGACTTCAACCCATTCAAGTGAAATGAAGAGTTGTTATATAGTGGATGTTGAAGCTTATAGGACTCTCAAGAAGCACTTTAAGTTAGTCAGTGCCATCTCATTTGTTTTCTTGAATCTTAAAGCATGATTTAAAATTAAACCTTCTCATGACTGAGGAGAGATCTCGATGAAGGCGGCTGAGAGAAACCACTCAAGTGAGCTAGAGCTGCAGCTAAAGCATCTGTTCCTTTTTCCTCAAATAGTTTTTGCGCAGTTGCTGAGAAAAACTTTATAGAGTCAGGGTGAACACCGTTTAGAGTGGCCACTACTTGGTCTGCCGAAGCTTCCAACAAGTCTCCAACGGTTGGTGGGCTAATGAATTCAAAATGGCAGCCTACGTCACGCTCCAGAGACCTCACTGTTCTCTTTTGGCTGCTGGTGTGCATGAGAATGGCAGAGCCTTCTTTCCCTGCACGCCCAGTACGACCAGAACGGTGCACAAAAGTCTCTGGATCATTAGGAAGCTCATAATGGATAACCTGTAGAAGAAAATGTCAGAACAAATAGACAAACATGCCATAAAAGAGGGAAACTATGTACTGAAACTTTGAAAACTTACTAGGTCTACGTTCGGGATGTCAAGTCCACGAGATGCAACATCAGTGGCAACTAGAACTGTGAATTTCCCTTGGCGAAAACCATTGAGTGTTCTCTCTCTTTGATGCTGGGATATATCTCCATGAAGTGCTTCCGAAGCTATACTGTTTGACAATGCCAGAGAGACCTCGTCTGCATCTCTTTTTGTTTGGGTAAACACAATGGTCTTGCCACCCTTCGCATAAACCTTCAAATTAAGAAAACAGAAATAACCAATTTAGAGCTAAAGTCACAAATCAATCATCAACCATATTTAGAAAACAGTAAACTATCAGCTGAGCCATACTGTTATAAGGTCGCTAAGAATAGTGCGTTTTGATGTCGATGTGGTTGCGATTGCATAAAGTTTGATCCCCTCTGCGAGCTTTTCATCTTGGTCTCCAACCTGCCAATCCAATAAAAAAAACAAGAAGATAGCATTAAGCATCTGAGTCTAGCTGAAAAATGACAAGGAACATAGAGGCAAGCAAATGAAAGCTTTTACCAGATCGATAGTCAAGGGATTGTCAAGGTACTTTCTCGCCAACTTCTTAACCCAAGTAGGCATAGTTGCTGAGAAAAGCATGCTTTGTCGCTTAGTTGGGAGATTCTCAAGAATCGATTCCACGGCCTCCTCAAACCCAACAGCAAGCATCTGATCAGCTTCATCAAGAACCAAATACTCAACTTCTCCCAATTTGAGACTCCTTCCTTCGATCAAGTCAATGATCCTTCCAGGAGTTCCAACAACAACATCAACACCACGAGTCAGAGCACTCTGCTGAATGGTATAAGAAACCCCACCATATACACAAACAGTGCTCAAATAAGGTGCAGACTCCTTAATCTCCTTCTCCACTTGCTTAGCCAATTCTCGGGTTGGCGCAAGGACAAGGAATTTAGGAAGACGACCAGACCTCCTGCTCAATAAGAGAAAAACTAAACCTTCAGCAAAAAAGAAAAAAATAAATTGGAAAGTTCAGTGTAAACAAAAAGGAATGTAAAGTAATAAAAGAAAGACCTGAACGCAGTGTAGTCTCCAGCTTGTTCAGTGAGACGTTTAATGACAGGGATACCAAAAGCTAAAGTCTTCCCAGTTCCTGTCTTTGCACGAGCTATAATGTCTCGTCCTTGTAGTGCAGGTACCAACACAGCTCTCTTCATACACAGATAGCAAAAAACATCATATCAATAGAGACTCAACATATATAAGATTGTGCTTGTTAAGCAAAGACAGACAAGTCTAAACAGTTTCCAGATTATCCATAAAGGAACCATTTTTTTCCAGAATTTTGAAATTGGAAACGAGATATAATGGAACCCTTAGCTAAATTATCCACAAAGGAACCATTTTTAAGAATTTTGAAATTGGAAATGAAACATAATCGAACCCTAAACTAAACTTATCCAAAAGAGAAAGAGAGAACGAACCTGAATGGGGAAGAGATGAGTGATACCACGCTTCTCAAGAGACTCTTCAAGACGCTGAGGCAAACTAAGTTTAGAGATAGCGAGTTCTTCACCATCGTCAGATGCAACGTTGTTGTCACCGTCAAGGTCGAATTCGTCATGGTCAGAAAGACCAAGACTTTTGAAAGCTTCTTCACTGAGAACAGAATTAGGGGTAGCAACAGCAGAAGGAACAAGAAGAGAAGAAGAAGAGGAATGGATAAGACGAGTTCTACGAACAAGAGATATGGGAGTGAAGAAAGGCTTATCCAAAGATAAAGATAAGCAATTAGACCTCTTTTTGGAATTGGGTTTGGAGATTTCAAGGTGAGGAACTTGGTAAAGTGATGGAACTCCTACCGTCGACGCCATTTTTGGAGATATGCTCGTTCGACGGAGATAAGGTGAAGGAGGAAGGAGATAAGGTGAGAGAGTGTGGTGTTGAGGTTTTTGAAAGGCTTTGTAACCTTCCACGCTTTTGCTTCTCTGCTCTGCCCTATCTTTATTTATTTCTACCACTCAAGTTGGTGTTAAAATATCACACTTAATGGGCTTTTCTTTGGGCTAGATTTTTGTATTTAGGTCCATTATGGCTCAATATTTCTGGCCTTGTATGGATATAGAATATTACTTTTGGATGTACTAGTCCCATCTCATATTCTCAGCCTCCTTAATTTTTTTCTTTTCTAATATCTCTTGCTTTTAAATAGTGTTTACATGCTCTGATCCTCATTAAGCAATGTATACTAGCCCTAGACATGGAGATCCGTTATCGTCGCTAGGCAATGTATACTAGCCCTAGGCAATGTATACTCGCTAGATCCGTCCCGTACTCGGTCCGTAGAAGCGGGGACTCGCCTCGTCCAAGTTCAAGTCTAAAGTTGTTTTTGGATTACTTGCAAGTCCAAGTCCAAGTCCAAGTCCAAGTCCAAAATTTGTTTTCCATACTTGCCCTGTTACTCGTTACCCCCCTTGCTACTTGGTACCCGCAACAAAAATATTCGTTACCCGCAACAAAAATACCCGTTACCCATAAATAATACTTGTTACGCAAAATAATATCTGTTATCCGCAAAATATACCCGTTACCCGCCAAAAAATACTTGTTACCCCCAAAAAATACTTTTTACCTGCAAAATTATCTGTTACCCGCGGGTCCAAGTAGCGGGGCAAGTACCTCGCAAGTAATGGATTTTGGAGCGGGTATCCGTTTTGGGCGGATCCAAATACAAGTTCAATGATGCTATTACTCGTACAGGGCGAGTCAAGTACCAAAGCTGGCAGAAATAGCTTGTATCCGTCCCGTGCCCAGGCTTAAAATTGTATACTACAAATAGATACATGTATACGAAAAAGTTACTTAACAACTAGAGGAACAATCAAAAAGAAAACAAAAGGTTGAATTTACACATTTTCTTTTGATATTATCTTTTTCGTTATGCTTTTGTCCATGATTTAGATGATCTAATTTATGCTACCATGAACTTTTTTGAAATCAGAACCTATATGAACAGTGGAAATCATTCTAAATTCTAATACTAAAATTTTGGACGACTTAAAGGCACAATCATTTGTTAAATACCACACAACCGCGCTTAGCACTAGATACCACAAAACCGGAATTCATATTTTTACATCGAAGATAATATTGTCACCAAAAATAATATCTCTACGAGGAGAGAAAAAAAAAAAACATAATGAATGAATAAAAGACACGAGTAAAAGGAGTTATTTGAGGATTCTAAGCACAGTTATGATAGTTACCAGCAAATAAGCTTCCTAAGGGAACTTGACTATTCAGAGTGACTATCTGTGGTCTTCTCCTGATAGACTAAAATCGATTTGATGTTGCAGGCATTACATTGTGTAACCAGATTTTGGAACATAAATGAGTTCCTAACGGCCTTCTGTGAAATGCTGTGGATTATGAACTCGGAACGGAGAACAAGCAGATCAAAAGGAGCATCCGTTGCCGGTTTTTCAAATATTAGTAGAGAGATGTATCGTTTATGCACTCCTCTGTTCTGCTGCAGATGGTAACAATGTGATTCATGATAGTGGCTTCTGTAGGTTTTTATAACAGTGTGGGATTTGATAGCTTGATGCCACTTTTGTGTTTTAATGATGCTTCACTATCTTATTTTACCAAAAAAAGAATGCTCTTTCTCTGTATATTTTTGGTTGATGATTCGAATAGAATATTCAGATTTCCTACTTCACATTGTTTTTACGACTCTTCTCCATGTATGTTTACAGAAAATATTGTGCACAGATAAAGCAAAAAAGATGTTCACTTACATCATTGACATGCCGAAACATACGTGTATAATACTCATCTTCGTAACATAACTCCAAGAGAAAGGTCATGGACTTTCTGGAGTTGTTAACCTCCTATGAGGATCAACTGGTAAGTCATTTTCTCAGCAAGTGGCGCTGTTTCAAAAAAAGTATTATAAACTTTCAGATGTGAGAAGAAAGGAAGAGTGGACAAACATACAATTCAACCTCTGACATGGCGTAAACGGATACCAAGAACTCTATCACCAGCTATGAAAAGCTGAATAGCAACAATTAGCATCCATTTAGGCTGTGATGCAAGTCAATCTTTCAGATCATATGATTCGTCGTGTTAGTATGTTGAACTTTACGTTTCTAAATTTCCATATATATACAGTAATATTTTCATCGTAAAACACAAATTATGAAAAATGAATATATTCGAAGACCATTTTATAAATTCATCTTATGTTCACCTCTACACGATGTAGTAAAGAGCTATCTCCACAAAATCTTCTGATTATCATCACTAGATGAAACTTGTGATAGCCTGGACAATTCGGTTCGGGTCGGTTCTTTCGATTCTCGGTTCTTAAAAACTGGTAACCATTTGGAACCGATTAAAATTCGGTTCGATTCGGTATGGTTACTTGATTTTGGAACCGAAAATACCAAAAAAAATCCGAAAATATCCAAAACGGAACCCAAGATAGTCCTTTAAAATATACAGAATGAAAGATAGCAATTTTAGCAATTGTTCATAGACGAACGAAAGATAGTCCTTTAAAATATGAAACTGTTCTATGACTATGAAACTTTTGCCTGACTGTGATTTTTCTTTGAATATTAAGCACGTTTTAAAAAAAAGTCTTTTTGTACCATGTATGTGTTAAACATAACAAATCCTTATAGTAATATCACTTCTAAAATTGCAGGCCCTTTAAGCAAGGTTGCATTCGTTGCCCTCAGCACAAACGTTTGTGCCTTGATACTTTGATAGTTTGTATCACTAAACTTGATGACTTGTGTAGATGGATTTAGTTGTTGGCCCCCAAAGCTTGGATTCTTGTCATATGATCAGTTTTACTGTCAAAGGTATTAAGCTTACACTTGTGGAGTGGTCATGATGGCCATATTAAAATAATTGATTCCCCTTTGCACGCTTTCCTAAAAGAATCCAAGTAGAGAATTCGGAAATATCAATGAAATCGGTGCCTGTTCAATTGCATGCATAAGCGACAAACAAACTGAAAAAAGCAAGAAACAAACTTTAGGGTTATTCTCCATGTCATTGTAAATATAGTAATCAAAGAACACATGTATCTAGATTTTATTTTAGTGGCAAGGGGTGACAATCTTAATTGAACTTGGCATTTAGTTATTCAATTCGGTTCGGATCGATTCTTTCAGTTCTCAGATAATTCGGTTCCAAATAGCTATTTTGTAATCAAACAATCCGATTAAACCAAAAATACCCAAATCAGCACAATCACAAATTCAGAATGTATAGACTAAACAATACAAAATAGGGAGATTTTACCTTTATGATCCTACATAATAGTAAACAACTAAACACAATGTAATACAATACAAAATTTTGGTTAATTTTGATAAATATAAGTAAGAACTTTAAGATATTTTGGTTATTTTGAGTATTTTGGTTATTTTGGTCTAAAATTATTGATATTTTCGAGTTTATAATTGTAATTTTGAGTAATTAGGTTATATCAAGTATAAATATAATTAATATTTTGGGATATATAATTATATTCGAGTATTTTGGGTATCCATTCGGTTCTCGGTTTAGTTCGGGTTCGGTTCCGATTCTTTGGGTATAGAAGTTTAGGATCTGTTCAGATATTTTTCGGTTCCGGTTCCGGATTCGGTTCAGTTCTCATTTTTTGGATTAGTTCGGTTTGGTTCTTCGGATCAGGGTATTTTGTCCAAATCTTTATCTTATAATCTAATATACCTTTTCAATCTTCAAGATATGGATGGGAAATGATCCAACGGGAACAACCCAAACCTAACATCTCGAAAATACCACAATAAAATGGACCACTTATAACATGCTGCATAAAATGTGAAATCCCATTTTTAATGGAACTTGTACGTTAGACCAGTCATATATTTATATACTATATAATAATATATTAAGAATAACTGGTTTCCAACTTAAAAACTAGTTAGCAATAGAGTTTATATACTATATAATAATATAATTATCTCATCCATCGACGTGGCGGATGTCTTATATTCTAAGACATTTCTTTTAGGGTGGGGAATACACGATTGACCTACGAACACGACAAAATTAAGACAGTGTGTAAGGAATGAGGACCCCAATTTTTATGATGTGAGCCTCCCCACAGTCAATTTTGTTCTACAAGACTACCTCTTTATGAAAATTACAGGTAGTTTTTATGAACCGGTAGTTTAATAGACCTCTCTTTATCTCATCCTCAACGTTGAGGATTAGTGTCGCTTTCGTATCTACAATTAATTTTATTTATGAATCATATGAACCATGCATGGGACTAGTAAAGTAGTAAACGCGTTTCAAATTTTTCAACACATCCATCGTTATTCATTTAATTCTAAGCTATGACTCTCCGATCCCTTCTTAGTTTGGATTTTTTTATCTCACGATTTCTTTCAAGAAAATAAACAATTTATTGGATAAAACACGAAACATGAAACATACATACATAAGAAAAAAACGAAACGGACAAGCTGACGAAGGATCATATGGTATCAGTGACGACCCTTTCTTATTGCATCTCACACACACACGCACAATATCACAAACGGTCATCATCAAACAGCGTTTAAAGCGTTTAATTAAGCAGATTCAATTCCGTAAAAGTAGAGATCATCAAACCGGTCATTGGTTGGAGCTTTCCCACCATGTATCACAAGTCCTTTCTTACCATCAATGGTCCCAGTCGTGGACGCGGACCATCCTCTGCCACTCGGAGTCTCCTCCTCTTCACCAAACTTATCCAACCTCTCCCATTTCAACGTCTCTATGTCCAAAGCAAAAGTCCCATTGGTCAATTGACCCGGACTAACGTGAGCTAGTGGGTTCATATCAATCTCACCTCCAAACATCAGAATGTGTTTCCCAACAGCTGCACTAGCGAATACACTCCTTTCGGAAGGCCTCTCACCGAATGTTTCCACTTGTGTCCACTTGTCTTGAACAGGATCATAGTAATGAACATCATCTAGTTCACCTCCGTTAAATCCATACACAACCCACAACTTCCCTTGCACCACTTCGAGCCCTGCTCCTCCTCTTATGCTACAGAAATCTCCTGGAGTCGAACACTGCACCCACTTCTTATCAACGATGTTGTAAGCGTCTAGTGTCTTGAGCCGCTCCGTAGCACTCACTCCACCGAAAACGTAAACGTTGTTCTCATCGGCTGCCATCGAGTGGAAACTACAAGGAGTGGGTCCTTCTTCGACCGGAGCTACCAATTTCCACTCGTTCTTGGTCGTGTCAAATGAGTAGAAACCGTTATATTTCCGTGAAGCGTCTCGGCCTCCAAAGACATAGAGGGTTGATCCTACTGACACCATACGGACACCTAAGCAAGAGAGGTGCGGAACGTCTCCGGTGGCTGGAGAAATGGACCAAGTCCGGGTCTCGATGTCAAAGACGTAAGGGTGTTTGTCAATGGGCTGATTTGGTGTGAACTCGCCACCAAAGGCGTAAATCTTGTTACCTACCTGTGCTATGCCATGCGAGCATCTAAGCCCTGGACCTTCTCCTTTTTGCTCCACCTTATAATTAATTAATAATATTTGTTAATTATTTAGTAAAAATATTTAGATTATGATTAGTGAACTAGCTCCCATAATGGTGAGACAAATTAAAACCTTAAACATTGTTGTCTGCGATTTTTTTTTTTAAAAAAAATCCATTTTTAGGTCTAAGAGATTACTACCTTTATCCACTTTCCAAGCAATTTCGGAGCGGACGGCGAAGAAACATAGGCCCCGAGGGAGTGTAGAACGTCGGTCGAACGTCCATGAAACCCAACGATTTTTCCACCGTGTAGCACAAACTTATAAGTCCCAGGTCTTCTTTCGATAGGTTGAGAGGTTTTGCCTTTATAAGTCTTGAATGAAAGAAACGTGATCATTTCTGTGGTCATATCATTAATTTTCTCACGGTAACCTTCCACATATACGATGTAGTCATCAACATCAATCTCAAACTGCAAAGAGAAAACCAAAAAAATTTCATTGCGGAAACTAATCAACAAAAGACCCTCTTTACCAATCTCAACATAGATATATCTATTTTATTACCTTATTAACTCCTATCAGAGTCTTCTTTCCATGTTCATCTCCAGCAAACACTTGAGAACCATTGACGTACTCAAACTTGACGAATGCTATACCATATTGGCCTTGCCCTACATATACCTTTCTGTTGGGATATCGTTATTGATATGGTTATTCAAATTAGAATATTCTCACTGATTCTAATTTGAATATGATCTCCTAAAAATCAGCTGTACATGTTGTAAAATAGGAAATAGTCTAAAAACGTTTATCTTCTTCAATTGCCTTTATATAAACGATGTAATTCTCTTTGATAGCAGACACAAGAAATTCATTCATTTTCTCTTCTCTCTTCAATCTTTATCATGGTATCAGAGCTATGAAAAAGAGTTTTTCATTTTGATTTCTATCCCGAAAAACGATCTCATTAACTCTCTCTTTGTCTCGACTTCGAATCGAAACCGAACCCGACTTACTGAAACGAAACGATGGCTGATGCACGATCCGAAACCACCGTTGAACGAACCGAAACGAGGAGAACGATATCTCCTTACGACCTCACGGCGTCAGACAACCCAGGAGCGATAATATCTTACCCACTTCTTCGCGGAACCAATTACGATGAGTGGGCTTGCGGTATCAAAACCGCATTGTGTTCCCGAAAAAAGTTTGGATTCTTGGAAGGATCTATAAMTCGACCTGCTGAAGGATCTCCAGATTTTGAGGACTGGATTCCCGTCAATGCACTTTTGGTCTCTTGGATAAAGATGACCATTCACGAAAGCTTACGATCGAGCATATCTCATCGAGATRYGGCAAAGGACTTGTGGGACTACCTAAAGAAGCGYTTCTCCATATCTAGTGGTCCGAAGAACCAACAAATCAAAGCTGAGCTTGCAAACTGCAAGCAAAACGGGCAATCAGTGGAGATTTACTATGGTAAATTAAGTAAGATATGGGATGTTATTGCTGCGATTCGACCTCTACGGGCATGTACATGCTCAAATTGCACATGTGATGTTCTGGCACAACAGGAACGGGACAGAGAAGAAGACAAAGTCCAACAGTTCCTCTACGGACTTGACGATAGATTTCAATCGGTTCGCTCTTCCTTGATTTCGCGTGTGCCGATTCCGATGGTAGAAGAAGTTTACAATTTAGTTCGCCAGGAGGAGGATCTCCACCTTAACAGCAACCGCGAAGAAAGGCAGGAAGTAGTTGCTTTTTCGGCGCAAACAAAATGGAAACCAAGAGACGAGCACGACAAGTCAGTGATGTGTACGTACTGCAACAGATCCGGACACACATCTAAGAATTGTTTTGCARCTATTGGGTATCCAGAATGGTGGGGGGATCGTCCTAGATCACGCTCAAACCAGAATCGGCCTCGCGACTCAGCAAAACCCACACCGAACCGCGCTGTCGCCAATGCGGTTCACACGGCTGCTGCTGTTACGCCGACGGTTACCATCACCGACCATGACCGAGATGGCGTCACGGGTCTGACCAACACTCAATGGCAGCAGGTTCTTCATCTTTTGAATGCGTCGCGTATTAATTCAAGCGAAAATCTGTCCGGTAAGTCTTCTTCTCCGAACTGGATTTTAGATACGGGTGCATCACATCATATGACTGGTAAATTGGATGTTTTGAGTGATTTGAGGAACATAGAACCTGTACTAGTTGTATTAGCAGATGGAACAGAGAGATTATCGGTTCAAGAAGGCACGATACGGCTTGGAAATGATCTGTTTTTAAAATCGGTTTTCTATGTCAAAGAGTTGACTTCTGATCTTATCTCCGTTGGGCAATTATTAGATGAAAACGTTTGTGTTATACAACTTTCAGACAAGTTTATGATAATCCAGGACCGCATTTCGAGGATGGTGATTGGAATGGGTAAACGAGAAAAAGGAACATTTTATTTTCGAAGAATGGAGAGTGTGGCTGCTGCGGTTGCTGATCAAGAATTTCAGAATTATGATTTGTGGCATCGTCGACTCGGACATCCTTCGGATAAAGTGCTTTCAGYGATTTCTGAATTACCTGTCTCTTCGTTTTCAAATAAAGCTTGCGATACTTGTATTCGTGCTAAGCAAACTCGCGATTCATTCTCTTCAAGTGATAATAAAGCTTCTCGTATTTTCGAATTGATTCATACTGATGTGTGGGGGCCTTATCGAACACCGTCATCTTCAGGTGCTCGGTATTTTTTAACAATTGTGGATGATTTCTCTAGAACGGTATGGATTTTTCTAATGGTTGAAAAGAGTGAAACCAAGAGGAAATTGACAGATTTCATTGCTTTCGTGGAGAGGCAATTTTCGGTCCAAGTGAAAACGATACGGAGTGATAACGGGTCCGAATTTATGTGTTTGACTTCGTTTTTTCTCGCCAAAGGAATAAGACATGAGACGTCTTGTGTGGGAACACCAAACCAGAACGGAAGGGCTGAACGAAAGCATCGACATATTCTCAATGTGGCTAGAGCATTACGGTTTCATGCGGGTTTACCCATATCTTTTTGGGGTGAATGTATACTTACAGCGGGTTATCTAATAAATCGGACTCCTTCTTCAGTTTTGAAGAACAAAACTCCATATGAGCAGCTGCATAACAAATCACCAGAAATTCAACATCTTCGGGTATTCGGGTCATTATGTTATGCACATAATCAACACACTCATGGCGACAAGTTTGAATCAAGGGCACGGAAATGCATATTTGTTGGTTATCCTCATGCTCAAAAAGCTTGGAGATTGTTTGATTTGGAAAAGGGAGTATACTTTGTCTCCAGGGATGTCAAATTTGTTGAAGAAGAATTTCCTTTTCTCAAGTCTGAGATAAACGAACGCAAAGATGAAGACATAAAGCTTTGGGCCTCTCTCACGGGTGATTYCTATATTGATGAAATACAAATTATTTCAAGCCCAACTTCAAGCCCATCTTCAAGCCTCGTTAGAAGTCCAAGTCAAACAAATCTAAATCCCCATATCGATTCTTCTTCTTCAACGCACGAGACTTCTTCCTCGGCGCTCGGGTCTTCATCGTCAATTCCGGCGCGATCGAACCTGTGTCGCCAACCGTCGCACCACTCGAACCGGAATCTTCCGCCGMACTTYCCGAACCCGTTGCAGAAGGTATACCCCAAGATGAAGTCGCTCAGCCCGAGATACTTGGTAAAGGTCAGAGGCGAAAATTACCATCCACAAAGCTCCGTCATTACATCGTCAACAACACCAATACTCCGATGTCGTCACAATCCCAGTATCCGCTCAGTAATTACATAACTACGGAGCGATTCTCTACCAAACATAGTGCTTTCCAAGCAGCCATTCTTCGAGACTATGAACCTAGCTCATTTAAGCAGGCGGTTAAGCATTCATCTTGGCGTGAAGCTATGGGAGCAGAGATTGCAGCCCAGGAACTCAATGGTACGTGGTCTCTCACTGAGTTACCTCCGGGTAAAAAGGCTATAGGTTCAAAGTGGGTTTACAAGCTTAAATATCGATCTGATGGGAGTCTCGAACGGCATAAAGCTCGTTTAGTAGCACTTGGAAATAAACAGATTGAAGGAGAAGACTATGGAGAAACCTTTGCTCCGGTTGCAAAAATGGGTACTATTCGATTATTTTTGGCTGTTGCTGCTGGTCGAAATTGGTTAGTTCACCAAATGGATGTGCACAACGCTTTTCTACATGGTGAACTTCATGAGGAGGTTTATATGCGGTTACCACCAGGTTTCGAAACGACCAATCCCCAGCAAGTGTGTCGCTTAAATAAGTCGCTATACGGGCTAAAACAGGCGCCACGCTGCTGGTTTCAGAAGTTATCATCCTCACTTTCTGGGTATGGTTTTAAACAATCTTATGCAGATTACTCATTATTTACCTATGATAGGGATGAGACTTCGATGAAGATTTTGGTCTATGTGGATGACTTAATTATTACGGGAAATTCGGAAGAAGAAGTGACAAAGTTCAAAGCTTATCTCTCTACGCATTTCTACATGAAAGATCTCGGGTTACTTAAATATTTTCTTGGCATTGAAATCGCCCGGAACGAAACTGGTTTTTATTTATGCCAAAGGAAATACGCCCTGGAAATTATAAACGAAACTGGACTTCTTGGGGCTCGGCCAGCGGTGGTTCCTCTCCCTCAACACCATCAATTAGCAACTTCAAAGTCTCTTTTATTACCGGATCCTGCGCCATATAGAAGACTGATCGGTAAATTAATTTACCTTTCAAATACACGTCCTGACTTGGCTTATAGTGTTCATACTTTAGCCCAATTTATGCAACAACCAAGACAGGATCATTGGGACGCTGGATTACGGGTTGTGCGGTATTTAAAGAATAGTCCGGGACAGGGAATATGGCTTCGAAAAGATACGGATTTTCGCCTCAATGGATGGTGTGACTCTGATTGGGCAGCTTGTCCCGTTACAAGGCGCTCATTGACAGGTTACGTGGTGCAATTAGGTTCTTCTTCAATCGCTTGGAAGTCTCAAAAACAACCCACGGTTAGTCGTTCTTCCGCTGAAGCAGAGTATCGTTCTATGGCATTCCTTACTCAAGAACTCATTTGGCTTAAAAGATTACTTAAGGACATGGGTATCGATCATGCGAAACCAATGAAAATTTTTTCGGACAGCAAGGCAGCAATTGACATAGCAAAGAATCCGGTACTGCACGAACGAACCAAACATGTTGGAGTCGATTGCCACTTCATTCGGGACGAAATAGTGGCTGGCAACGTGGAAACAACGCATGTGCCTTCCAAACAGCAACTAGCTGATCTTCTCACGAAGGCTTTGGGCAAACAAGACTTGGGATTGCATAACACCAAGTTGGGCATTATTGATTTGCATGCTCCAACTTGAGGAGGAGTGTTGGGATATCGTTATTGATATGGTTATTCAAATTAGAATATTCTCACTGATTCTAATTTGAATATGATCTCCTAAAAATCAGCTGTACATGTTGTAAAATAGGAAATAGTCTAAAAACGTTTATCTTCTTCAATTGGCTTTATATAAACGATGTAATTCTCTTTGATAGCAGACACAAGAAATTCATTCATTTTCTCTTCTCTCTTCAATCTTTATCACTTTCTAACATTGTCGTAAACACCACCATCCCATATATCTCCAATCTCACCACCCTTTGCTCCCAGCTTTTGGGGCATCTCTTTTGCTTGCGTTTGGTAAATCTTACGAGATAGTACCTGTAATTACGATATTACCTGTTATTACAAATGTAGCCAAATCCTATAAGAGAGAGGGAGAGAGATGACCTGAGAAGAAAGTATATTTGGTGCAGTGATCTGCTTTGGGAATTCCATGGATATTTATAGACGAGTTGAAGATCCAGGGGACGTAGTTCGTTTCATATTTATCGTCTCGTGATTCACGAGTATTACTAAATTGTATATTGTTTTCCATACTCTCTATCCCAAAAAAATTAATGTTTAAGAGTTTTTACAATTAAGAAACAATGATTACTAATTATATATACGTTATTTTCTCACACAAAAATAATATTATTTAATTATCAACCAATAACAATTAATAAATTCAAATATTTTCAATGATTACTTCTTAAAATTTACAAATTATTAACATTAATTAATTCAATGCCTATAGAAAATCAATTTTTGTGAAACAAAAAAAAATCTCAGAAAATCATTATTTTAGGACCAGAGGTAAAAATTTCTATAAATTTCTGTGATAGAAATGTAAAAATTGCTTTGCAAGAAAATGGTTACTTCTTAGTTTTAATTAAAAAAAAAGTGGTTACACTAAAAAAAAAAAGAGTGGTTACACTAAAAATAAAATAAAAAGTGGTTACACTAAAAAAAAAGTGATTACACTTATGGTTACACTAAAAATAAATTAATCCGTGGTTACACTAAAAATAAATTAATAAGTGGTTACACACGCTAAATTACACGTGAGGAATATGCTCCCCATATTCTTCTGAGTTCTGAGATACTTTTGTATGTGTGTGAATTCTTTGACAAATAATGAAAAATAATATAAGAAAATAAATTAATATCAATATCAAACGGATGTTGGTGTTTTTATATTTTACGGTTATGAAGAAAATACAGAGTATGAATGTAATCAAACTTCTTGTTGATTTGATTGTATTACATTCTTCACACATTACAAAGATCAAACTTCTTGTTGATTTGATTGTATTACATTCTTCACACATTACAAAGACTGTACTCGATCTATACTTATACAAGTGACCCATTGTGTTTGAAACAACATGAATGTATTATAGAAAAAAACACAACTATACGAATACAATTAGTGACTCTTAATTAATAACTAACTTATGCGAATGAGACTTTGTCTTTAAATTATATCTCGGCTTCACTCCAAACTTTTTTCACATGCATTAAACAACATATGGTCGTCAACCAAGTCTTCATCTTCGAGACTTACATGCGCTCTTTCTTTTTTCTTTGAGCGACACACATTTGAGTAGTGGCCGATCTTACAACAATTGTAACACTCCTTGTTACTTCTTTGATTCTTGCCATGATCGTTTTCCTTTGGTTTCTTCCAACACTCATTTTCTGTGTGGTTCATTCGCTTGCAAAACTCACACCACTTATTGCCTTGATTAACATGGCTCTTGGTGTTGTCTCGTTTGAAACCGGATTCTCTTCCTTTTGTGCGAGCATTAAATGCTCCTTCATTAGTGCTTTCTTCTCTTGCAGCCACTCTTGCTTCACGTGCTTTCAAAATACCGATTAGCTCTGTCATTGTTAGTGAAGTCAAATCGTGAGTTTGCTCCATAACGCTAACAACGCTATCGAACTTGGCTGGGAGAGAGATGAGTATCTTTTGTATGAATTGATAGTAGGTCTTCTTTTCACCATGATAAGTTAATTGATTCTCCAAAACAATTAACTTTTCGACGAACGTCTTAATGTCTTCTTTATCATACATCTTCAGATTTTCGTACTCCCTACGCAACGATTGAAGTTTAACCAATCGGACTTGAGGAGAACCTTGATATTCAACCTTCAATGCGTTCCATGCATCCTTGGATGTTGATGCTGCCGCAATGCGTGAGAATATTTGATTAGTCACGACAATTTGCAAAATTTGCAATGCCATCGTATCATTCACCATCGCTTCTTCTCTAAGCGATTTTGCCCTTGCTGAGTTGCTGCTTCAGGGTTTCTTGCCCTTGTACCGTTTTGACCGGCACGCCTTCTTCAACCACGAATCACAGTTTTCTAGTCCTGAATATGGTTGCCATCTTAATGCTCCAGAAGTCGTACTTCTCCCCATCGAATATAGGGATCACTTGATGTGAAGAGCCTTGCATCGTCTCAGCTTATTTTGCAATTAACGTATGCGATATCTTCTTATTTCTTGTGATGAGTTGTAAACTAATGCTTTCTTTTTGGTCCTCTCAATCGTAAAGTTCTGATACCATGTTGGTGTTTTGATGTTTTACGGTTATGAAGAAAAAATAGAGTATGAATGTAATCAAACTTCTTATTGAATTGATTATATTACACTCTTCATACATTACAAAGACTAGACTCGATCTATACTTATACAAGCGAACCATTGTGTTTGAAACAACATGAATGTATAATTGAAAAACACAACTGTACGACTGACAATTCGTGACTCTTAATTAATAACTAACTTATGCGAATGAGACTCTTAATTCACTTCCACACACATCAAATTATCCTCTTCGTGATTTTTGTGTGCGCGTGTGAACAAAAATGTTGTAGATTAAAATAGTGAACGTTGAAAAGAAAGTTGAAGCATTGATGTATCGATCTTGGATATATAAAGATTGTAAATATGGTTTTGCGTATTGATTGAAGTAGACGATACAAGTGATTATACAGACATATACAAAACTAACATATCCTACTTTACAAGAAACAGACAATGAAGTGGTCAAGAGAATTTGTAGAAAACGTTGAGTAAGTGGAGATGATGTGTGCGTGTCCTTAAAAGTAGGAGCTGAGGACTCGGATGAGTTTGACTCGGTATCCGATCCTCCAACTCGGTATCCGATCCTCCAATAGAATAAATGATTATTTTTAATAGAGATAATTTTTTATACACAATTATAATTAGAAGAAAAGATCACCAAATTGGTCATTCGGTTGTACTCTCCCATCAAGCATCACCCACACATATATAAATCAACCATAAAATCTTAGATTTATAAAATGTCATCATCATCATCATCATCATCATCATCATCATCATCATCATCATCATCATCATCATCATCATCATCATCATCATCATCATCATCATCATCATCATCATTATCATCCTCATCATCATCATCATCATTAGTGATCTGAACCGTTAGATGGAAAAAAAAGTTCCATAAAGTTCCATATAGAGATTGGATCGTAGCTATTGTTTATTACGTAGGTTTGAGTAGAATAGTTATTCTCATTGTAAAGAAACATCACATCCCACAATTGATCCTCAGACATCGAAACATACCATCAAACAAATCAACCCTTTTACTCGATACAATTTCAAACCCAAATCCTGAAAAATAAAACATTTTGTGATTATTGGACGTAGATGGAGGCTACTCCAACACAAATGATACTTTATTCAAAGAAACAGATCACTTCATCATGAGAAACACACAGAACAAACCAACGACATGAGAACACAACACATAGTTTAAAGAGAGTAACTAGAAGTAGAGGAGCAACAAGCATTTATAGTTTTTTCATTTTATTTTAGGAAGACGAGAGAGTCTCAAAGCTTTAAGACTTGGAAATTGGCGAGACATGGACACCAACTTGATGAACAAAATCTCCAGCTTTTCCATGGAATCCGACGATTTTCTGATCTTTCATCTCCAACGCAAACGTTGTGTCTGCATCAAGCCCAAACGGTGGAGATGTACTGTCTTGAACCTAAGCATCATCACCACATCTGCTTCCATGCCAAAGATTTTACCGTAACATCCCTCCACCGATACGATGTATTCATTTGTAAAATCGACAACAAACTGCAACAAAAAGAAAACCAAAGACCCATGAAAATTGGATCTCAAGAAAACGTTATTTGGTAAACTCGAGAACATAGCACAAAAACCTCCTCTGTTCCAAGAAGTGACATCTTCCCATGACCAACTCCAGCTACAAGCTCCTTGCCATTAGCATACCCAAACTTGACAAAGGACACACCGGAGTCACCTTGTCCTACATATATCTTCCTCACATCTTCATAGAAACCATCATCCCACGTGGCTCCTCCATTTCCGCCTTTTGATTCCAGTTTCTTAGCCGGAGCTGGTACCAGAACAATAGATGGCGCCAGAGCAAAATGTGCCCCGAGAGCATCGATGAGATCACTGGACCATCCACGGAATCCTACAAGCACAAAATCTTTTTCAGAAAAATCGAGTTTCGTACCATTCCCGTTTCCAAATGTAGAAGTTTCCCCTTTGATGTTTTGAAGGTTAGCGATGTGACAAAACAATCATAAATTTCTTCCACTGATGTAACATGTTCATTTGGATAATCCAGCACAAACTGCAAAAAACAAACTCATCATAATTCTGAAGCAAAATCAATAGACAAAAACTTCGAGCATCTAACTTTCTAAAGATTACCTATTTCGGTTCTTGTTTCCTCTTGCCGTGAGAATGTGGTATTGATGTGCTTCCTTTAACGTTTGGGATGCCGAGACTTTAGCTAAGAATTATTCCAACAATTCCAACAATCGATGTGGGATATCTTATAGACCTCCTCCAGATATGAGTGAGAAACGGCCGAAGAGAAACAATCCAAACTCAACATTTCGGATATACCACAACATATTAGAAAATTACGGATTTATATCTCAAAACTAATTAACAAAAAACGAGAGATCGATGAAACCTTATAAATTAGCTAAGAATTATTCCATATATCGATGTGAGATATCTTAATAAGGCGGATATTCGGTTCTTCGGTTCGGTTTGGGTCAGTTCTTTCGGTTCTCAGGTAATTCAGTTGCCAAAAATAGGTAACCATTTAAGAACCGAATCAAATTCGGGTTGGTTCAGTTATGTTCGGTTCTTATCGGTTCGCTTCGGTTCGGTATGGGTATTTGATATGGGAACAAAAAAAATATCGGTTGTAATCGGGTACGGTTCCAAATGGTTACTTTGTAACCAAACAACCCGATTATAACCGAAAATACTCATATCAGCAATAGACTAAACAATACAAAATAGGGAGTTTTTATTTTTATGATCCACCATAATAGTAAACAACTAAACACAATATAATACAATACAAAATTTGATTAAATTTTGATAAATATAACTAAGAACATTATAATATTTTGATTATCTTGAGTATTTTGGTTATTTTGGTCTATAGATTATTGATATTTTCGAGTTTATAATTGTAATTTTCGGGTATATAATTATATTTTGGGTATTTCGGGTACTCATTTGGTTCTCGGTTTGGTTCGGATTTGGCTCCGGTTTTTTGGGTATAGAAGTTTAGGCCCCGTTCGGATATTTTGTCGGTTCCAGATTCGATTCTCATTTTTTGGATCGGTTCAGTTCGGTTCTGGATATTTTACCCAAACCAACTGACAAAGAGTTAAGAGCGATAGCAAAGGAAACGAAAACGTTGTCATGAGGGCCAAAAAAAAAAATTCACGTACGTTGAATTATCGTCTCGATAATAATTTACATTTTACAAATATAAGTTTACTTCAAATCATAAGCTAGAATACCAATCATATTAAACAGACATATAACTTTCACCACGAATTTTACTTTCTAATTCTTATCATTATAGCACAATCACATATATAAATAAACAACCCTTGCTGAAACTTGGCAGTATGAGGTTATGATTCTTTCGCATAGAAAACCATACTCAATAGTCTTTTGCTAAAGTATTCCACAAAATTATCAATGTGCTTAATGTTACTATATGAACTAATATGATTGTCATATGATCTAAGAAACAAAGAAAATAACTAAAATACTTCTTGACATTAAAAACTCAATAATCTAATCTTAGAAAGGCATAAAATAACTAGAATATTTCTTAACATATAAAAACTAAATATAAAGTTAAAACAAAATAGAGAGAAATTTTGAAGTTGGGGGAAAAAAAAATCAAAGGCATACTTTATATAAAAAAGAGAATAAAATGAACAGAGACATGGGAAAATAAATTACAAGATGTATATAGATGTGAAAGTGACTATACATACAAAATTAGAAAAAAATTCACTATTTGTAAAATTTAAATTACAATAAAAAAATAATTATAGACGGATATAACTAAACAATTAACAGTACCATTTAGGCTTTTTGGTGACAGTGTTAAATACAATATCACATCTTTTTCTAGGATGTATATAAACAAACAGTTAAAAAATACTAATAAATTAAGTTAACTAACTTAAATATATTAATTATTAAAAATATCCGGCCTTAGCCTGGATTCTTTCCCCTAGTATAGAATAAAGGAAGTCTTATAAGAAATGCCATATTTCTAAAAAAGGTTTCAAGAAATGCCATTTCTTCCGCCTCTCTCGAGAAATGTCAAAATACACTGTGTATCTGAGGAGAGAAAGACAAATGTGCCCCTGAATAAAATTCAACAATAGGAGTGGATTTGATTGTCTGTAGCAACTACGAAGAATAACAAAGGGAAGAGAAAATTAAAAAAAAATAGTGGGTATTTTCTGTGTTAACGACAGGCTGAAGCTGATCCAGAAGATATTTGAATGTTTGACAGAAACTATGCATACACAGTAAAAGTCGATTCCGTAATTGGGTAATAGCAGGCGGCGAGTCGGGTTTGGTAGAGGGAACATGACTGCAAAGAGAGGAAATGGCAGCGGAAAAGACTGCAGGGAATGGAAATCATGGCAGCCACCGTTTCTGTGTTTTGATCTTTGACCGAGTAGTTTCGCTTTTTGATATTTGGTGGTTTTGGCTTTTCTTCTATGATTGAATTGTTTTACTCGTCTCCTTGTTGTCTTGCTTCGTTGATTTGTTAGCTTGGATCAAAGTTTTTTTTTTCCGTCTCATACGAATTGGTGTTTGAATCTCTGTTTGAATTGATATCATAAAAGCGTCAATTTGTTTAAGTGTGTTCTTATCTGCCATGATTGTTTGGTTGTATGTTTCTTCAGGGTTTCCTTTTATTGATGAAGAATCTGTGACCTTCGATTCTCTGGTTCTCTAAAGCCTAATCTAGAAAAATCAACCCTAACGACGGTTCAAAACGGAAAAGTCACGGCGGAGAGAAGCAGTGGAAAAGAGTGAGCGGTGATTGAAGAAGAAGGTTTGTTAGRTGATGGTGAGACGGTGGTGCTCCTCRTCAGTGCTACGTTTTGGCTTTTATCGTTGGATTTTGGTGGACATTATCATGTCCATCGTCTTATTGCCRTGAAGTGTATGTYCACAATCTTCGTTTCGATGTCCACGGYYGKTGTTATTACGACAARTGTGTTCTATGTCCACYGYATTTATCCTTATGTCCACGGCGTTTATGAGTATGTCCACGGCCTTCGTGTTAATGTATACGGCATTGTTATTATGTCCGGTGGAACAAGCCGGAAATGGGGGTTCAGCCAGCGGGGGAGAYGAATCAGGTAAAGGTAGGGAATGACAGTTTAGCGGTTTTAATTTCMGAAAGTTTTGTATGTAACATGGGAATGTGAGTCAGTGCGGTGGCCGGACCAAARAAATGTGGGAAAACAGACGATCGTGGGAACCCAACTGGTGGACAATTGGCAGACATTGGAAAGGGATGTGTGGACAAAATAGATGACAGTATGTGGACATGTGTGGTCGGAGACATTTTCTGTGGACAGATGTGGTCGTGGACATATTTTTCCGTGGACATATGTGAACGTGGACATAATTTTTTGTGGACATATGTGCACCTCACCATATTTGTCCACGACATATTTGTCCACGACCTCTTGGGGTGTATATTTTGTTGTCCACCGCTGTTTTGTCTACATCGTCTTTACCGACGACATCTTTATCTATGACGGTTTTGTCAACGGATTAATTGTAAAATAATGTGATTTATGACAATCTAATATATAGCAATGTAATGTATGGAAGAGGTCGAGGAAACACAGTAGACATATTTACCATTTTGTAGACATGTTTAAATGGACGTATATTTACCACTGCAGTAGACATGTTTTGTACATGTCATCGTGGACACAATTTGGTGTACTAACTTAGTTTTAATCTGTCAACTTTCAATGTTTTATAAGTCAACATAATTCCCATCGACATATTTTGAACTTTGTGGACATATTAACCACCATAAGTTGTGGACATGTATAAGCGCACACATATAGATAAGAAATTCATTGTGTTGTGGACATATTAACCACCATAAGTTGTGGACATGTATAAGCGCACACATATAGATAAGAAATTCATTGTGTTGTGGACATATATTTGGTTTATTTAGTGGACAGTATTTTTCTCTAGTGGACATATCTTCTAAGCAATGGACACTATGTCCTTCATCAACCTATTTAGTGGACAAACAACCTAAATTGCTATGCGGTTCCATGTCTGTTGCAGTGGACATATATTTGGTGCTCGGCTGGTTGTATGACTGATAACTCTGGCATCAGAAAGATACTTCCTCAGTCCCAAATTTGTGACTTTGAGTTTCAGCCATGTGGCTACTCAATGAACATCATCCCTTCAAAGATCCAAACTCAGATTTCAAAACAATGTTACATAAAAAATGTAAATATCACTATTTTCAAAACAATGTTACATAAAAATGTCTGTATATCCCGCAAATTAATGTCAAGATAAGCCTGAATTTATGCCAGCAGAAAGTACTCCGGATGCAGCAGAGTTGGCGAATGCATCATAATGTGTGGTATCTCCTCTTATCTAAACCAAAACAAGGACAATAGTAGATCAAAATCCAACTTTAAGCATGTGTGAGCAACTTTCTATAACTTGAAGAAGTCATATGAGGAAAAATTAATAGCAAGAATCATACTACAACGCCAATGCATAAAACGACAAGATATTTTCCTGATTTCCCAAGATTTTGTGCAACAACCCCTTATCTTAAAGCTGCGATGAACCCATATAACCTGAATAAAAAGAGTGTCGTTAGTTTTATGAAAGCTCAAATTTTTTTTATTCTGATTTAACATATCATCTACAAGCAAAAAAACTTTACTTCGATGTCTTCTTCTCTGACTAAATACTTCTTGAAAGTCTCAATCGCTCCTTCCAAAAGCAACTTAGTCACAACCTTATTGAAACGAGCTACAACCTTGAAACAAAATTGAGATGAAAAAAAACGTCAAAACAAGCTCACTGCAATTGAGCTCAAGTTTTCAATTTTCACTGTAAATCATCTAAAATCAGAACCAAGTCACCAAATTTAAGCAGCGCACGAAGTAAGAAAGCGATTCTGAGAACTCATGATGGCGAATCTAAGACCTTCGCCTCTGATAAGAGACCCAGTAACATGGCGAACAACAGGCGTCTATACAAATGAAGATCGTAATTCCTTCTCTACAGTGAGTGGTGACGCAAACCCTAACACAAATTTTAAAATCTCTGCAAGAAATTTTCAAAAATTGTTTGAGCTTATATTAGAGAAGTGAGATAAGCAAGTTACCGGATGTGGACGCGGAGAATGATAGATTATTGGATTTGTTCACAGAAGAGCCACCGTGAATATAACAATCGGAGGAAGATTGAAGCGAGTGGAGCTGACGGTGTCTCGTCGGTATTAAAGATTGAATTTTTCAGATAGGAACTTTGAATTTTTGTTGAAGAAGAAGAAACCCATGAATGTTCTCGAAGCCTTAAAGATGAGATTTTAGTGGGATAGATAGATAGTGAGAGATTTGAGTAATGAAAGAGAGATTTTTAGGAGTGAGATTATGCTTCCAAGGTAGGCTCACCATTAGAGAATGACATATTTGTCTTTTGCTTGATAATCAACACTAATTTTGTGGCAGTTTTCGAAGTCAAAATAAGGTTTTGGCATTGCTTGTAATTTTCTCTAGAATAAAACCTCCTCGTTTAAATATTTTAAAATTTATATAAATGTGGGTTAATAGAAAGATTAATTACAACAGTAAAATGGTTGTATATAAGAAAATCGAAAAGTTGAATTTTGTCATAGCAAAATAGTTTGAAACATATTATGAAATTTTTTGAACTTTATGAAATTAAAATTTATAATATGTTTCACTTTGTACATCTAATTTGTCACATAAATTTCTTTATATTTTTCATATAAACTTGCAATCTATCATATTAAAACTTATCCTTTAACATTTCACTGTTGTTATAGACATCTACAATAATATTAAATAAAATATGCTTAAAATACAATCAATAATTTTATACCAAACATTTTTCAATATTCTTCTCTCATTTGTTATAACAAAATAGTAAAATTCAACGTTTTTAATTATTTATTGCTAATGCAGACCACCAAAGCTAATGTAAGATTTATTATCCTTTGCCGACAAATTATAACATAGTTTATAATGTTAACGAATATCAACAAAATATTGAAATCATTGAAATGGGTAGACTTGTGATGTTAGATTATTCCAAAAATAAATAAAAGAATGTGAAATAATTTAGGGTTTGAAGTTCACAGGCTGGATTGGATGGACGTTGAATCGATTCCACCTCTTTGCTCATCTAATCTTCAGAAACTATAATTAAAAATCATTCCTTTATAACAATTTCTGCATTTTGCTTCTGTTTTTCGACTTGCTCTGCTGTGATTTAATCCCATTTCCATAAAGTTTTCTCCTTTCTAAAGGAAGAAGAAAGCTTTATCAAAACCCTCATCCACAAAATCCTCTTGAGGGATTTTTTTCTGTTTTTGTTGCTTCGTTACTACGGTTACATTGTTCTCTTCACCCCTTCAATTTTAAAGGTACGATCTTTCCTAAATTGCGTTTTGATTCACTCACGGATCGTCTATCAAAATTCTGGGTTTGCGTCATTTCTCTTTGATTCATACAACAACATCAATCCCAAAGTTTCCACCTTTAGTAAATCTCGAAATTGGGCTCCTCTTTAGGGTTCTTGTCTTGATCCTGCTGCGATTTCGCTGTAACCCTTTAATTTCACAACCCTCTTGATACCTTAGGAAGAGGCAATTTGAAGTTTTTTTCACAGATCCGTCTAAGCTCTTGTAGAGGTTTGTAATTGTACCCAAAGATCTCTTTTTGCATTTGCTTGATCATAGTTTTGACGAGTTTGTTCATGGCGATATATGTATGTTTTTTGTGTTTTGCAGAATGGCGGATTTGATACCATTTTATCTGAATATTGTGGCATTTCTATGTACTGTTGGAGCCATTTCTTTGGCAATATTTCATATCTATAGGCATCTCTTGAATTACACGGAACCAACTTATCAGAGATATATCGTACGCATCATCTTCATGGTCCCGGTTAGTATTATCATCTTTAACCTCAACTGGCTAGTCCTTAACTTGTTGAATTCTGTCTTTCTGACATCTTCTTTATGTTTTCTTTTCCTTCCCAGGTTTATGCGTTCATGTCATTCTTGTCTCTTCTGCTACCCAAAAGCTCGATATATTTTGATTCCATACGAGAAGTGTGAGTATTCCTAAATTTCCAATTGGAATTGTAGATGTGTTTTCTCTAACAACTAAAACAAATTCTCTCTGACCCTTGAAACTTGGGTGTAGAGTGTAGACGATATAAGCGGTGTTTTCTTCTTCTTATAGAGTACCTCAATAGGTCTTAGAGTTGGCCCTGAAAGTTTTCTGTTTCTGTTCAAAGTCAATGGTCTAATGGCATTTATGTCTTTAATGACCTTTTTGGTGTTCCAGATATGAAGCATGGGTTATTTACAATTTTCTATCACTGTGTTTGGCATGGGTTGGAGGCCCAGGATCAGTAGTGCTTAGTTTGAGTGGTCGCTCTCTAAAGCCATCTTGGTCTCTCATGACATGTTGCTTTCTGCCTTTAACATTGGACGGGTAAGTTCGCAGAACGAAACCAAATTCTTTGTACTTATTAATAAAGGCAGTGTTTACATAGTCTTGCCCTGTATTTCCTATCATTTTGGAAGCTGCTTTTTTCTGGGAAAGTCATACAATATCAGTGACATTGAGTGTTCTGTTTGGATTTCTTGGTCTCATGATGATTTCTATTTATCTCCCGTATTTATAAGACAGTCCTCTTAGCTGACATCTATTGGCACATGCACCATGGTCTTTTTGATGCAGGCGTTTTATTCGACGATGCAAGCAAGGTTGTCTGCAATTTGTAATTCTGAAGCCTATTCTAGTTGCTGTGACACTTGTGCTATATGCGAAAGGGAAGTACAAGGACGGAAATTTCAACCCTGATCAAGCATATCTCTATCTTACCATCATCTATACCATATCCTACACAGTGGCTTTGTACGCACTTGTGCTGTTTTATATGGCATGCAGAGATCTGCTTCAGCCATTCAATCCAGTCCCAAAGTTTGTGATCATAAAGTCTGTGGTCTTCCTAACCTATTGGCAGGTAAATTTGCGCTCTAACTCAAAAGTTTCGACATCAACTCTTGCCTTATGCTATCATTCACAGTACTATCATTCACATATAGTTTTTTTTTTTTAATTCTCTAATTGTGTTCCATGACTCTCTTCTTTGTACAGGGTGTTCTTGTTTTTCTTGCTGCAAAATCTGGATTCATAAAGAGCGCAGAGGACGCAGCTCATTTTCAAAATTTTATAATATGTGTCGAGATGCTTATTGCTGCAGCATGCCATTTCTATGCTTTTCCATACAAGGAGTATGCCGGTGCCAATGTTGGTGGATCTGGCAGTTTCTCAGGGAGCCTGTCACACGCAGTAAAACTAAATGACTTCTACCATGACACTGTTCACCAGGTAACTGATTTCTTTTTAAACCATCTCTATTTCAAATAATAGCTTTGATATTTTGGTTTCCTGATGATTGTTTATCACAGTTTGCTCCTACTTATCACGATTATGTGCTCTATAACCATCAAGATGGTGGTGACGAGGGGACAAAAAAGTATCGGTCGAGAACTTTTGTTCCAACTGGCCAAGAGATGGATGCAATGAGAAAGAACAAACCTGTTTATGCAAACAAGATAGATGGTGTTTCGGTGTCAAGTAGTCTATCTTCAGAGGCAAGCTCACCAAAAAGCTCTAGTGTAACTTCTGATCCTGCACGTTCTGATGCTGTGAAATCTTCCTTGCTTGTGGATGCCTCTGATTCTGTTGATACAATGTATGATATGTCGCTCATTGACATTGATCTATCTAGTTTCCCCAGCAATGTGCCCTCTGCAAGTGAAAGTGGGCCTAGATAGGAGTAGACAAGATGTAGAAAGCACCATTAACAAGGTACAAAATATGCTCCTAATAGTTGGATTCAGATGAATCGTCTCAGGTGTGTTCTTAGTTGGAAGATGTTATTAGTAGGAGACTTGAGGATAATTGAAAAAGCTTATAAACCCATTTGCCTTTGTAGCTTTATACAATGAGTCTTCTACTGGCAATTTTCTTTTGCAGCTTGTTTCTTGTTCCTGCCTACTTTGTAGATACAATAGGATATGATATGGAACTTGTCAGTTGAGTACTCCTCAAGCTTGTGAATCGCTCGTAGTGAATTAGGAACATTCATTTTTAGACATGTAACCAGATGAGTTTCGGGGTCTGATAATATCTACATAGTGTTATTGGCATCAGTTTATCAAGTTTGAGATCTATGTAAGAAACAAAGCCCTTCAAACTCTTAAAGGCTAAGGGTCAGATGGTGAGCCTGTTTGCCTAACATTATGTTTGTTTTTAATTTTTTCTATGGAAATAATAGAGAGTTGTAAGTAAGATTGTGATATAGAAATTAAACTTTGCTCAAATACTTCTGTGGTAGCAGGTCTTGTTCTTAGGGTGATAGGGTAGGAGTTGGCTTATCCCTCTTTAATGCCAATGTGACATCTTCACAAACCTACCACCACACCTTTACCAGTTATGTCCACCAAATATAAACTATTTATTTAGGTCTCTCATATTCTTCTGTGACCACAAAAGGGACTAAATAAATAAAAAGAAATAAAAGCTCACTACAAGATTTGTATAGTAGTGATTGAAAATAATACTCTTCTAAGTTGTATAAAATTAAACTTTAAAACTTTTCTTAAAAAAAGCAATTCATTTTTTAATTAAAAGAAAAAAGGGCATTTGCTTTAAATTCTTTGAATTAATTGTCTTGGATGATACGTAAATTTCACGTTTTTTTCTGCATCGAAAATGTATTCTGATTCAATGTATATGTACTTTAATTAAAACAAAACAAGTTCTCTTCATTTTTCAAAACAAAATGACCTCATAAAAACGAGTTATATTTGATTGAAAAACACATACATTCACTGTAATTTAGTGGAATGTTGGGAATAGGTTAAAAAAATAAAGTCTCGTCAGATATATATTAATTTTTTTTTGGACAAGACTTCAGGAGAGAGAAAGAGCCAATAAGAAGAACACAACAGTGCCTAAAACATAAACCAAAAGATAAGAAGTACTTACGAAGAGAGAGAGAGAGAGTTCAACGCACGCCTTCTATATAACTTTGACTTTGATCCTTTTTTATTTCTCAGGTTCCTTCACTGATTTCAGATTACGATGAGTGAGAAGCTTGTGTTGAGAAGCAGTAGCGGTGGTGAATACTACGGTACTCATGGAGCACCACCATATGGAGAATATCTAGAGAAGAGACAGTTGTTTCTCAGAAGCTACCAGTTTTCAAGAAAACAGAGTTTCACGGAGAAAGTTTCAACATCTGTTAAGAGAGTGAAGCGAGTTATGTTGAGGAGATTGAGATCAGCTCGGAGGTTGAAACGCGTCGTTTGGTCTCGTCTCAGATCGGCGTTTTACTTCCGTCGGAGACGCTTTTTTCGACTTCTTCACTTACACGAACCTTGTTACTGCTTCTAAAATGGTTTTATTTTATTTATTTTAGATTTCTCTTTCAGTGTTTTTAGTTATGTTATGCTCCAAAAAATCATAATTAATCACTGTATAATTTCGTTGTTTGGTCTGATTAATAACTCTTAATTGAAGTTTGGATGATCATTAAACTTTTATTAGCTTACGTATTGAAAAGTCAAAAGATGTGTGTATGTACGGAAGAAGAAACGTGAACTTTGCTTCGAGCTTACAGTTGAAGAAGACGTGAAAGTGGTAAGTGAGAGAGAGAGTAAAGTTTCCTCTTATTGCGTGTCCCTTGGTCACCAAGTCAAAGATGCGTTTTCGTCTTGTTTTGTAAGGTTGTAATGTAATGGGTCTCAAATGGGCCTTAGTCCAACACAACTGAAGGAACCAAATCTTTACAAATGGAAGTTGGAATCAGGAAAAAAAGTTTCAATTTATATTCTAACTATACTACGGTGTGAAAACATACCCGATTTATCAGAAATTTTAATTTCAATATCCGACTTTATAATTTGTGCGATTTCATACATATCGATTAACTCCGTGATTAAACCTAATGTAAGACGACGCGCTCGATAAACGACGTCATTTTAGGCAAAACTCAGAATCTAAATTGAGAAATAAACGACACCTTGGCTTATTTTTCTTCCTCCTTTAACTTTTTTCCCATAAATTGTAACTTAATTTTTCTGGTGATAACCTTCGTTTTATAGAGCGTTTCTTTCTAAATTTCTTCACCGATTCACCTAAGTCTTTGAGAGTTTCGACGGATTAATCACCGGAAAAGCTATGAGAATCTGTGCAAGTTCTTAGTTTCTTAGAGGTTCTATGGTGATAAATCCCTAATTTCACCCAAATCGACGACGCTTAACTTCAAAATTCATGGAGATTCACGCACATTCCGATAGATTTTTCCAGTTTCTAGGGAAAGAGAAGTCAAATTTCTAGGGTTCCAATTTGAAGTTTTGATTTTTTCTAAATGTTCTTGAACCAGTTTGTTCTCGTTTTCTCTCTTCTTCTATTTTTCCCATTCGTCTTCTTCTTTGTAGCGCCACATGTGTTCCCTTCTCCTCCCGGTGAATCTTTAATCCCAATCTCCGATGAGATTGATGACCGGAGATAATCCCAATCCCAATCTCCAATCTCCACTCTTTCAACTACGTTTACAACTCTCTCAGTATCGGCTTCGCCGAGTTAGTTACGATTTATGGGGAAAAAAATTAAAGGAGGAAGAAGAAATAAAAAAAAATTAAAGGAGGAAGAAGAAATAACCCACGGTGTCCTTTATTTCTCAATATATATTCTGAGTTTTGCCCAAAACGACGTCGTTTTGGATAAGTCAGAAGCCACGTCATCTTCTGTTAACGGTTTAATCACGGAGTTAATCAATATGTATGAACTTGTACAAATTATAAAGTCGGATATTGAAATTCAAATTTCTGATAGATCGGGTATGGTTTCGCACCGTGGTATAATCAAGGTATAAATCGAATATAGTGAAATTGTGGAGGTATGAATAAGCCTTTTTCCGTTGGAATCGTGACTTTTGACTTGTTTGGCGTAAATTGGTTTAGTTCTTCCAATGGTAGGATAGGTTTTATAGTATAAAACCGACGACAAACTCAATTTTTCATCTGAAATCTTCTTCTGATCAGTAGCTTCTTCTTCTTGGATCTCTAAATCTCCTTACGATCTCTTCTCTCACGAGTTTCCAAGTCGTCCAAGGTATGCAATTGATCTATGTCATGGTTTTAGGACTTTTAATTTGTCCGATTGATTCCTAGGCTCTAACTTTTACTTGGTGCAATCTGATTCAGTTTGCTACTTGCCCATGTTTCGTTCTGTGTCGATCTTGCGTTTATAGATATAGAGTAACATATAATTTCCTAGAGTTTCGAAAAGAGAGAGGTTCATAGTTCATACATGGCTGGCGGCTCCGGTTACGGAAGACTTTTGATTGCCCTAATCGTTATTTTCCCTTTGTTTTTCACCGTTTTGTTCTTACTAGCCAGATGAAAACAAATGCTTTTTATTTCTACTTAACTTGTAATTCTTTGTAGTCTACAATACAAATTATGATTTATTTAGGTCTACAAGTAAACAAAAATGTATTTTGCTTCTGTTTATAGTTTCCTATACACTCTCAAAAGAAAATAAGAGTTTGAAGATTCTGCTTTTTTTTATAATGTCGTACTGAATCATTTTTATGGTTAAAATAATGATTAGATGCAAGTAAGAGTTATAGAAGAACCTAATAAAATCGAGCCATGTTGGATTCTAGGAAGATAAGCTTATATTCAAACACCAGCTGAGTTTTTTCCATTTCTGGCTTCTTCTCCTAATGTGTCTTCTTTGATTGTTGTTGTTGCTAGGGGGCTTACTGTATCTTAATTTCCAAACTTGTTCATTGCTGTTTGTTTCAATCTCGATTAATACTTTGTTGATGTAGAATTCGTTATATATATACCCTATGTTTTGCATATTGTAGTTTGACATAGTCGATACTATAAGATTTTTTTTTTTTTGGAGATTTATAATCTTTTTAAGTTCATTTTAGTCTTAATCCGTTGTATCAGAGATCATTTGTGGGTTTGATAAACTTTTGTGGAGGAAAAGTAATAGAATATATAAACTAAACGTTCAAACATTTAATAGTAAGAGTATGTTTTACAAAGGGGAATCAAAATAAATGGGCTAACGGGCTTAATTGGACTAAGCAAAATAAATGCGTTTTAATGGGGTGGGTTTAAACGGACTCAACATTAAACGGGCTTTAAATGGACCGGGTCTAAACGGGTTTGGTAAGCCCATGATAACATCCCTGATGTTTTACTTAGCAAAACCAAGTAATGGAATCATTGAACTAAGTTGAAACCCCTCATTTGTTTCAGTGGAATTTATTTCAAAATCAATACTTTTAGGGATTCTAATCTAACACTTGCTCTATGATGTCCAAGATCTTCCTTTTTCTTGTTGAAATGTAAATTCCAATATAAAGATTTTAAATTTATGTTGTTTCAGATTGTTGTTTTCTTAAATGGGTTCATCTGAGAAGAGATCAAAGGATGTCATGAGTGACATACCAACCTTCAGCGCATAGAATTTGCAGAACAATCTGAAAGTCATATAGAACAGGTCTGATTCAATACAATTCCTCTCTTTCGTTTTCTCAAAAGATGATCATTCTCATTTTTAACGATGTTGTGTCCGTATTTTTGTGTTTTTGCAGCCGGATTGATCATTTTGCAATCGTTGAGAAGGGAGTACGAAAACTTAAAGATGAACGAAGAAGACAACATCAAAGTTTTCACGGACAAGTTAATTGATTTGAGAAATAAATTAAGAGTTCATGGTGAAGAGAAGACGGATTATCAAATTGTTCAGAAAATCCTAATTTCTCTCCCTGCGAGATTTAACAGCATAGTAGATGTGATGGAGCAAACGAAGGATTTAACTTCGTTGCTGGTGATAGAGTTGATAGGAACTCTGAAAGCGCATGAGAAACGTGTAGAAGTCCGAGAAGAACGACCAACGGAAGGAGTGATCTATGGAGAAAAGTTTGTTTCAAAGTTTGAAAACAAACGTGGGACAAACGTCAAGATAAGGCCGAAAAATGGTGTGACGTTTGTAAGTGTGACAATCACAATGAGAGTGATTGTTGGAAAAAGCAACACAGGGATGTTAGCTTGCCTAGTGGTGTAAGGTGCTTTGCGTGTAACAAGTCAGGACATGTTGTGAAGAACTGCAAGGTTAGGAAGGCCGAGAGAGTGAACCTAAGCCTAGAAGAAACAGACGAAGAGAGTGATAATGAAGGTCACATGCTGTTCAATGCAGTTGAAGAAGCCTCATCATCAAACGTGAATGATGAGAAATAATCTGAAGACTTACTGAAGATATTATAAGTGAAAACGAAACTCAATATTAAGGGGGAGTGTTAGTTTAATATTGAGTTTGGTCGTACATGAAATAATATAATTATATGTATGTTAAGTCAACGATTATGTTGTGTATTTAACCGTTACTTGTTAGATAAGTTGTGTTGTTTAGTTCTACAACTTGTGTTGGTTCGTTTGGGGAAGTTACAAACGGTTAATTTTCGGTTACGTAAAAACCTATATAAGTGTATGTGTTGTTGTAATAAAAGATAAGTAGTTTCAATTTCCAGATTTTGTGTGTGTCTCTCTCTCGACCAAATTTCTCTGAATAAGTCAATCACTCTGTTTTTTAAATCAGAAAATAAAGGAGAGTTACGTACTTTGTTTTGTTTATTATCTCTTCTATTTCTTGTGTATAAAGAAACACATAATTATATTATTTCATGTACGACCAAACTCAATATTAAACTAACACTCCCCTTTAATATCAAGTTTCGTCTTCATTTATAATATCTTTAGTAAGTCTTCAGATTATTTCTCATCATTCACGTTTGATGATGATTCTTCTTCAACTGCATTGAACAGCATGTGACCTTCATTGTTACTCTCTTCGTCTATTTCTTCTAGGCTTAGGTTGGTCTCTCGGCCTTCCTAACCTTGTAGTTCTTCACAATATGTCCTGGCTTGTTACACGCAAAGCACCTTACACCCTTGGGCAAGGTAATACCCTGTGTTGCTTTTTCCAACAATCACTCTCATTGTGATTGTCACACTTACAAACGTCACACCATTTTTCGGCCTTATCTTGACATTTGTCGCCACATTTGTTTTCAAACTTTGAAATAAAATTTTCTCCATAGAACGCTCTTTCCGTTGGTCGTTCTTCTCGGATTTCTACACGCTTCTCATGCACTTTCAGAGTTCCTATCAACTCTGTCACCGGCAACGAAGTTAGATCCTTCGTTTGCTCCATCACATCTACTATGCTGTCAAATCTCGCGGGGAGAGAAATTAGGATTTTCTGAACAATTTGATAATCCGTCTTCTCTTCACCATGAACTCTTAATTTATTTCCCAAATCAATTAACTTGTCAGGAAAACTTTGATGTTGTCTTCTTCGTTCATCTTTGAGTTTTCGTACTCCCTTCTCAACGATTACAATATGATCAATCGTACTTGTGGATTTCCTTGGAATCCAAAGCATCCCACAGCTCGTTCGAAGTAGTTGTTGGTGCTATACGAGGGAAAATCTGATCCGACACGGCTATTTGCATTAGTTGCAACGCCATCATGTCATTCAACGATGCTTTCTCCCAAGCAACTTTTTGTTGTTGTCCTCGTGGTGTCTCCAATCCTTCTGTTGGTTGAACTGAACTACCGTCTTCTACAATCGTCCACAATTTACAAGTTTTAAGATCGTCTTCATCTTAATCCACCAAAAATCATAATCTTCTCCATCAAATATGGGGATTATTTGTTGTGTCGTTGACATTGTCTCCTTTCTTTTGCGCTTTTTCTTTCGATTTCAAGGCCCTTTTTGTGCTTAAATTGTCCCTAGAATCAATAGAGCTCTGATACCATGTTGGACTTTACTCATTCAAAGCTACTTTGTTTCAACGGATCGAACAACACACATATGTTACTCTGTTTTGCAAGTCATTGAAGTTTCTTGAGTAACACTCAATCTCCCTCAATTGTTGTGATGGAGATCTCTTATCATGAAAACCACACTTTATTACTCAGGCATAAACAACGTATATATACAATTAAATAGACACAAATGAAGAGACACATCTCTTCGACACATCCTTACGACATAACCGTTACGGTTACAACATGAGAAATGTTACATACACTGTTTACTAACTAACTTATACGAGAAAATGTGACTTTGGCTTATACGATATTTGATTATATTTCAATAGTTTGTTGCTTCCAGATACAATCTGAATTCAACTATTTTTATGTGTTTTATCAACCTGTTAAGCTCATACTAATTACGATGTTGTTTTATCAACATCTGGTTGTCACACTCATTGATTTTGTCAGCTATATGTAAGCATGACGTCAACATTAGTAGAAATATCTAGAGTGTGTATAAGGTAAACGTTTACTTAAGCGACCTTATCCTCCCCTAGGTAAAGATGTAGCTTCCTAGAAACATGTGATTAACCTAGAAATGGCCTTTTGGTTTAGTAAACGGTAACTTCGTATAGAGAAAATGTTTATGTGCACTCGAAAACAGTTATCTCTTGTATTTATTTATCTGAGTAGGTTTCCTTAACGATGGAGTAGATTTGCATATGACTTGGTGCACATATTCTGAGGGAACTTCATCAGTAAATGAAGATGGTAAAACCACACACACGAGTGAGTTTGGGTTTTGCAGCCTCGTCAAGTAACTAGAGAGATTGGATAATGTTTCTCTGGTTCTCTTTTTGAACAACAGATTATAAGTTTGTATTACTTATTTTGTTTCAAGTTTACTTGAGATCACATCATCTGTGAAAACCTGTAGATCACATTATGATGGGCTTGGTAAGTGCATGATAACATCCTTACGAAGGATTTCTAACTCACTTTCATTTTCAAATCGATTAGAGGCAAGGCATAAAGTTTGTATGTTGGAATCATCAACAACGTACGATCTACCCATTCTTTATCCATTTCATACAATACTATTTGATAGTTTTTTTTTGGTAACATGTTAAATCTATATATCATCATCAAGAAGGGAACAAAGTTTTGTCCTTTTAGAAGGATTACAAGAAACTAGAAGACTTGAAAGGGAAAAGATATACAACCAAAGTAGATTTCAAGAAGAGAAGGGGAAGAAGGGTCCTTAGAAGGATAGGAGAGCAAACGATCGCGGAGCGCCCTATCAATGGAACGACGTAAGGTTGAAATACTGAGGCAAACACCAGTGAAGATCCTTCTATTCCTTTCACACCAGATGGAATAAAAGGAAGCTTGAACAGAACAGTGAGCGCAGCTTGATGTCCCTGAGAGCGTCTTCTCTGCTGCAAAATCTGGCTAGGAAAACTTTGTTGATGCCTTGCTGCTGACCACGCTGACTGAGCCAAAGTGGAAGCGCCTGAAGCTGAGCTGGAGCGACTGGATGGATGCTACGAGCAAAATGACTCCAAAATTCTCCTACAAAAGCACATTCAAAAAATAGATGAAAGTGGTTTTCTCTTTAAGTAGAACATAGCACACAATGCTCCTGAACTTGAATTCCCCAACTAGAAAGCCTGTCTCTAGTAGGTAGTCTGCCCAGAAAAGCCAGCCACGTTATGAATGCAAAACGCGGGATTGACTCCTTGAACTAGACCGAGCTTGCCCATAGAACCTGAGGAGAGTGTGCTCTGAGTTGTTCCCAGGTGCCTTTAGAACTGAAGATGGGAGAGAAGGTTCCAGCTGGAGAACGCCAAAGGTAAGTGTCTGCGCCTCTAGACTAATCTGGCAGGGCGATTCCGATTAAAGCAATCTGAAGCTGCTCCGTTTCTTCACTACGAGCATGGGGAAGAATCCAGTTTCCTGATGGAGCAGCATCGCTGACCGTAACATCTAAACTGAGACTAAACTGAGATGCAACTGACGCGGACCTTGATTTCCAATGTCTAAAATCAACTATCATAGATCCATCCAAGTATCAAACCAAAAGGATGCTTTCCGCCCATCCTGAACCGAACAGCAGAGGAAGATTGCGAGAGTTTCCTTCATGCGCAGCATACTATGGACTACTGGTGAGAATCGTGGCGAGTCCTGAGTGACCCAATAACTTTTCCTCTTGAAAATATTAGATCTCAGCCAAGCAACTTAAAGAGAACCTGATCTAGAGAAGAAATGTCAAATCCGCTTGAGTTTAAAGACGTGCTCAAAGTCTTCAAGATGCCTAATACTCAAACCACCTTCTCCCTTCGGCTTGCAAATGTCTATCCAGGCAACCCGAGATCCCGCAGCTGTAGTCGTGCTATTTTTCCAGAGAAACCCCACACATAGTGAGTCAATCTTAGCGTAGAACCTCTTAGGTAAATCAAAAACCCAACTCTAAAAAGTTGACCATGCCATAAATCACAGAGGCTACAAGCCTAATTTTCCGTGCAAAAGAAAGAAATTTTATTGTCCACGAGTGCAATTTGGCTGTGATCTTTTCTAGGAATGGTTGGAGCATTGCAAAAGTCACTCTTGTGGAACTAAGAGGGAAGCCGAGATAATGGGTGGGAAACATACCAAGCTGAACTCTAACAGATGCACTTAGCAATTCTTTGTGAGCTTGATCATAACCTCCAAAGAACAGTTCAGTCTTGTTGACGTTCGTGTCTAGCCCACTTTGGTTCTTAAAATCATGAAGCACACGCATAATTCCTGTAAGAGAATGAAGAGAACCATAATTCTTAGTTCTCAGCAAATAAAAAATGTGTTATAAGAGGTTCAACATAAGAAGGATGAAGAGAAAACTCCTGACAAGGCACTTTTATTGAACAATTGGGTAAGGACCTCCATCACCATAATGAAGAGATATGGGGAAAGCAGGTCACCTTGACGAGACCTTGCATTCCTTCAAAGAATCCTGAAAGCTCACCATTTATGGCAATGGAAAAACGCGGACAGGAGATACACTCTTAGATCCACAAAGTGAAGAATGGGGGAAAATTCTGAGCTTTTAGCAAGTTTATGACGAAATCTCATCTCACAGTGTCGAATGCTTTCCTTATGTCCACCTCTAGCATCAAACTCTTTGGACAAGACAGCTGCTGGTACTTTATAACCAATTCTGAAGCAAGGAACACATTTTCACCAAATCCACGACCTTTGAGGAAAGTTACCTGGTTTGATGAGAAACAGAGAGGGAGATGACCTTGTAGATGAGGTAACAATAGCCTATTGGCCTATAATCTTATAGTTTACAAGCTGATGGGCGTTTAGGAATAAAAGCTATAATCGTGGAGTTTAATTCCTTCAACAGTTTCCCATTGACAAAAAACTCTCTGACAGCTGCAATGACAACCTTCCCTGAACTCCACTGGATAACCATCCGGCCCAAGACTCTTGCTTGAAGGAAGAGCAAACAGAGTAGACATTACCTCCTCATCCGTTACTGGTTGGACAAGAGAAGCACTTTGTTCCGAAGAACATCTAAACGGTAGGAAATTTTGAAAATCTGAAACTGTACAAAGATGCTTGAAAAGTAGCTAACCGCGTGAAACTTTAATTCTACTGGATCTGCAAGTTTGCGGTCCGAAGAGTCACGGAGGAAATGAATGTGGTTTACTGCATTCTAATGGGTGATGGTCTTGTGAAAAAGGAAATATTTCTGTCTCCCAAATGCATCCATCTCACTCTAGATCTCTGATAGAAAAACTTTTCCTTTGCAGTTTTAATCTTCTGCCAATTTTCCCTAGCTGCGTGCTCATCCCTGGCTAGCGCTCTAAAAGGTCCTGAGAGGACACGGTTTTGAAGGATATTGAGCGCATCTTCAGCTTCCTGATTTCTCTTCGTTATGTCTCAGAAGGAAGTACTGTTCAGGAACCTTAGAGAGCGAACCAGCTTAAATTGCCTGGTTCCGAGCTGAGCATCACAATTCCAACCCGATTCCACCTTAGACTCATAATCAGGGTGGTCGATAACGTGTTGGAAGAACTTGAATGGCTTTCGGATTGAACTTGTCTGAGAGGGAAGCCTGAAGTAAAAGGGAGCATGGTCCGACTGAAGAGGATCTAAAAAGTCAGTATAAGCCTCAGGAAACGAGGAAGCCTAATGTTCATTGATAAGTACGTGATCAATACGTTTTGCAATTGGATCGTTGTCTTTGCTTGACCACCATGTGAAAGGGAGACCCTTTGCCTGCACTTCAAAAAGATTTGTATCCTTCAAATCCAAATTGAAATCCTCAATACAACCCTGGTTGATAAGTCAATTGTGGCTGCGCAGAGTTATGACGATCGAATCTCCAAGAACATCCCAAGGGTGACTAGAGAGAGGTGTAGAAGAGCTTTGAGAGGCTAGTTCTCACCAGAGAGACAAATGTTGAACCTGAAGGTTAAACCCGTAGACAAACGATACTGTAAGAGTGATACCTTCAACTGCTAAAAACACTCCACAAGTAACAAGCTGGGATGAGCTAAAGAAGATGGTAATTATGGCACGCGGATCCCAGACCAAAACAATACGAGCTGTCTCATGCGATTCAAAATTCCAATGGTAATTGCAACCCCTTGGAATAGCCCTACTTATTCTTCCTGAATTTATTAGTTGTATATGCATCTCTAAAAACATTCCAAAAAGAGGCTTATGAATATTAATCCAACGCCTTGTCATTATTTGTCTTCTACGGCTATTGAGAACCCGAATGTTCCAAGCAAAAAACATGATGATGATGAGTTAGTGTGCGGCCCTACGGCCACGCTTCCTGTGAGAGACAAGGAAAAAAGGAGCCTCGGAGTCTTCCGGAGTAACAGCGGAAAGAGCTCGCAAGGGAGAAGTTGTTGGACTAGTCGGAGACTACAGCGGCTCAACTGAAAAGAGTTGTTGATCCACCTGCAAAGAGTTTGCATTGCCAACTCCATGACCAAAACCAGATTCGTTACCAATACTGAGACTATGGCTATAAGAAACAATGGTTCCCGTGGGCGAGCCTTCTTGAAAAACCTAAGGAACCTAAGAAACTACCAGACCAGCGGAAGCAGTAATCTCAGGAAATGGATGAGATTCAGTAGAAGGGGGAAGCTCCTGGGAGGAGACGGAGTTGGGAAGAGAGGCCAGGGAACTAGACGGAGGAAGTGAAGGGGATGATTGTGGAGAAACTAGAGGCTGAACAGCTTGGTCAACTTAATCAACTTGAGAAGAATAAACTTTTAGGACCTAGATGGAATGCGAACGGCTTCTGGATGGTGATCTGCCTTGACGGGATCTTCTTTGGAGGGTCGAAGCACCCACTGAGCGGCTGGTTCGACGAGCAGAATTACGAGCTGTTGATAGTTAGTGGTGTTTCTCGGCTGCAAAAAAAGGGTGAGGAGTTGAACGGCATTCAGAGGAGGAGTGACCAAAGACATTACAAGAAACGACATTTTGGTGGTGATACACGCCTAGATCCTTAAGAAGATAAGTCCCACAAGCTCAAAAAGGAAACTATGACCGACGGAGGAAGCTCTAGGCGGAATGGTGGTCTCGTGAGTGAATCCGGTGGAACAATGGGGAGATGGTGATGTGTAGGATGTGATGAACAGAAAAGATGAAGTGAAGATGATGATGATGAGCCCACAGACTCAGCGAGTGTTGGACAAAATGACACGGTGGAGGCGAGTAAACGAGGTGAGCGGTGGAGAGAGTGAAAGAAGCAACCTGTGGTATGAAGGTGAGGTGAAAGGCACCACAAGGGGGTGAAAATCCCTTGATACAGCCACACTCAAGTCAGAGGACTAACCTCAATGACAAGAGAGAACCCTAACCTAGAGAGATTTCTAGGTTAACAGACAAAGAGATAACTTTTTAGACTAATGATTGCTTGCATTAATGAAAGGAGTATCTGGCTTTTTATAGGCTTACAATTAGGGTTACTAAATGAAAATTAGGTCCTAAGTCAATATTGGACAAGGCTTGATGCTTTGGCTCATTTCATAAATTAACCCAACAATAAACCAAGGAAAGAAAAAGGCAAGTCTTTAAGCAAGTAAAGAAAAGGAAAAAATTTGTAGAGTTTTTCCTTGAAGATAGGATCATATCACTTATGTGCTCAAACTTGTCTTAGATGTTTCCAAGTTGAACACACAAGGGAGAAGAGATATGATGTTTTAGATTTTTCGGACCTCGTTAAAACCCTTCCCTATAAAATCCCAAAAGCGGGAAAACTAGGAGTAGAATAAGAGTGTCTTACTTCACCTAAAGTCTTAGAGGGTGTCCTCACTAATGATGAGTGAGGACACATGAAGCTTTGCTCCCAAATCTTAGTGCCCTTGGACCCTCGGTCTCGGTCCGAATGTAACTCGTCTTGTCTGGTCCGGTCTAGTCTCGATCAAGGAATAGCTCGGTATTGGTGAATGGCTCTCTTGGATCTTCCCTCTTACTCCATACCATATTCTCAGTATCTCCAAGTGGTAGGGTCAACTTTGGTCCATAGCTTGATCATTTCCGGTCCATGGTGTTGTTGATAGGGTCCGATGTGATGACCACATCATTCCCTCCCCCTTGAAAAGGTTTGGACCTCCAAACAATCATGGTACCTATACCACAATAGACCAACTCAGGCTCATAGAAGGAAGAAAAGAAATGAAACTTACCTTGAAGCTTGTAGTGGTCGGATTGGTGTAGCAAATCTTTCTCGGTTCTCGCGGTTGTCCCGCTTAGGTTATAACATGAGGTGATTCTTCTCCTTGGGATCTGCCCAGCCATAATAGGAATCCTGAACCATTCTTCAAGCTGAAAGAAGGTCTTCCCTTTCCTTTTGTCTTGTCACATCATCATTCGTCCCTTATTATCCCCGAAAGAACCCCAAATCTCGACAAAAAGCTTTTTCATGACTTCATTTCGAGGAACCTTTCTAGAGTCACCTATTTCAACTTGGGGCTGTAGTGTCAAACTCAAGATAGGACGTTGAGCAAGAGCAAGATCATCCTTAGATGTCAATGACGTAGGCACCTGTGGTGACAATTCAAGCAAAGAAACTTTTCGAACCCCTTTTCCTTCACCCGCTTCAACAATGGTTCTAGGAAAGGTAGGGTGAACCTTGGAACTTGACATAAGATGAACCCTCTTGAATATCTCTCCTAGTATAGCAAAGGTCAATCTCTCATTCTGAACCTTGGGCATCATTAAGGTTAGACCCGTATAAGGGGTTACTCGCGGCTTGATGAGCTCGTGGAAAAGTAAAAAAGTGTCGTGAGATGACTCTCTTGACTCGGTCAGCTTGGGTACAAGGGATTTAGCATAGTAGACGGTCACCATGTTCTTCATGTTAGCTCCGTAAAAATGCTCCTTTAAGACTACCCAAGCCTTCTTAACACCGCAAGTTTCCTTTTGACCCCATTCGGTACCACGTTGAGCCTTTAGATCATTCATGGTCCTTTGCAAAAGGAGTGAGCTATTATCTTGTGTGAAGCTCCCTCAAAACCGTAGGACATGGGATAAGACCCTTCACCTTGATTAGCAATTGAATTCCCAAAACTCGACTAAAGATTCCGGTTTGTCAATGATAGTAGACGTGGGGCCCCGCCCGTCGATTTCAGCTTTGTGGTGGCCCTCCTCTTCGTCCTTACTGACCACACCAAGAGGTTTCTCATTATGCCTACTTGGTGACAAGACGATGGTGAGCTTGTTCTTAGCTTCAATCTCGGACCGTTGTAAAACCCGTGGTAGCTCCTTGGGTTTCTCCTTCATGTTCAATCTTATACTCACAACATCTTTGAAACTTGTCAATAGATTATGACAAAGATAAGCATGCATGGTCTCCTTTAAGTCACTAGGCACTATAAGGAGATTAGACTTATAACTAATTTTATCCTTAGAGAGCTTAAGTTACATCTCATGCACTTGTGAATGCGTTAATGGAGCTAGACTAATCTTCTTATCATTATACATGAATGTGTAATGATTAGATCTACCATGATGAATGGATTCCTTATCATATTGTCATGGCCTACCTAGCAAAAGATGAGTGGCTTGCATAGGGATTATATCACACAACACGTCATCACTATACTTTCCCACACTAAACGGAATCCTAACTTGTTCATTAATTCTCAATTCCGTTTTGTCATTAAGCCACTTGAGTCTATAAGGCCTAGGATGTTTCATGGTGTCTAGACTAAGCTTCTCTACCATGTATGAACTAGACAAATTAGTGCAAGATCCCCCATCAATAATAAAACCACAAACTCTACCCTTTACCGTGCAATGGGTGTGAAAGATGTTTTCTCGTTGTTCCGTCTCCTCCGGTATTGGCTCGGCACTAAGGACTCGGCGAATGACAAGGAGCTCTCCCTCATCTAGATATGCAACCTCAACTTCAGGACTTTCATCCCTTTCTTGAGTTTCAGCTTCATCTTGTGACTCATATTCGCCGGAAGGAGTGATGATCATGGCTCTTGGGTTTGGGCACTCTCTAGCATAATGCCCTCGACCTCTACACTTAAAGCATGTGATGTGCGAGTTCTTGGACTAGTAGAGGGTCCTCTTGCTTCAGCTCTAACCACCTTTGATGGTTCATAGGGTTTTGTTGGCGTTGTAGACTCAAAGGCCGAAGACTTGCCCTTATCGACGAACTTAGAAGCATTAGTGTTGGACCCGGAAGCTTGAGTGTTCCACAGAGTGTTAGTGGCTGCCTTAGATTGATTATAAGAGGTGACATTCCTCTTGACTTGACTCTCAATCTGAATAGCTAAGTGAAGTAACTCATCAAAGTCGTGGTAGGTCAATCTTTCAACTTTCTGCACTATGCGATCTTGTAAGCCATCTAAGAATTGAGCCATGAGTGCTTCTTCGGTGTCTTCAATTTGGAGACGGTTCTTGAGATGCTCAAACTCCTCAAAGTATTCTTCAACACTCTTAGTTCCTTGAGAAAGTATCGTAAACTTTCTTTGAAGCTCGCGGTGGTAGAGAGGTGGAACATATCGTTTCTTCATCATAAACTTCATTATGTCTCAAGTAGGGACCGGACCTTCTCTATTGCGTCTTCTCTCGGACATATCTTGATCCCACCAAGTCAAAGCATGGTCCGTGAGTTAAGCAGCAGCATATGAGACATTTTTTGGCTCATCATAGTCATAATATTCAAAGATATGATCCATCCTTTGCTCTCAATCAAGATAGGCTTCAGGATCAACTTTTCCCGTAAAAGTAGGGGCATTAAGCTTGAGGTCAGGAATATAAGCTCGGTGTTGGTGTTGATCATGGCAATCCCTAGCAGCTCCTCGTTGCCAATGCCCTTCTCTTTTATACGGTGGTGGCTCAAAATCTCCCTCGGAAAAATCATCAATCACGGGATCATTAACCGGAACTTATGCACGATGTTGACCCGACTGTTTTACTCGGTTTACTTGATCTCCAAGCTGTTGGAGTTGGGTCTGAATGTTCGTGAGGATGCCCACGATGTCAGGAGGTTCAGCCATGATGTCAAGACCTCGCATAACTATAACACAAAACTGAACACGTGAGAATTTTCAAACCAAAGTCGAATTCTAAACACGATGGGTCACTAGTTTTTGAGACACTTATTCAGACCAAAACACACGTGATTAATGCAGCAAATGAGAACCAAAAATTCAAATTTTAGTGCCAACGGATAAGGTGAGGACCACAAGGTGTGATGTCTAAAAGCAAAAGCAAAAGCAAAAGTAGATGTACTACAAAAGACTTTCCTATTTTGGCAAAAACACCCTCTTCTACCTAGGATGAAATCGAAAATGATGCAAGCTTATAGGAATAACAATGACAGCTGGACAGAGATTAAACAAAGCTCAACACAACCTAATAGGCATACTAAAGAAACAAGCTTCAAAGGAAACAGTCTAACACCCTAACAAATGATATTCACTAAAAAGGGGCTTAGAGGTGGCAATTTTATGAAACTTAGAGCTAATCAATGCAAACCCAAGCATAACCAATGCAAACACAACTTAGATACATCCTAAACAAGCCAAAGAACACAAGAAAAATGAATCTAAACAACCTATCAACACCCAAACGCAAAAAAACACAAACGAACCAAAAAGATGCAAACTTTATCGATTTCAACTCTAGATCCAAACTTAAACAAGCTAAGGAGATGGAAAGATGCAACCTTTAGGAACTTGGGCTCTGATACCAGATGAAACACACCTTGATTCTTAAGAAGACAAGTCCCACAGGTTCAAAAAGGAAACTATGACCGACGGAGGAAGCTCTAGACGAAATGGTGGTCTCGTGAGTGAATATGGTGGAACAATGGGGCGATGGTGATGTGTAGGACGTGATGAACGGAGAAGATGAAGTGAAGATGATGATGATGAGCCCAAGGACTCAGCAGCAACGAGAGACTCAGCGAATGGTGGACGTAATGACACGGTGGAGGCGAGTAAACGAGGTGAGCGGCGGAGAGAGTGAAAGAAGCAACCGATGGTATGAAGGTGAGGTGAAAGACACCACAAGGGGGTACAAATCTTTTGATATAGTCACACTCAAGTCAGAGGACCAACCTCAATGACAAGAGAAAACCCTAGCCTAGAGAGATTTTTAGGTTAAGAGACAAAGAGACAACTTTTTAGACTAATGATTGCTTGCATTAATGAAACGAGTACCTTGCCTTTTATAGGCTTACAATTTGGGTTATTAAATGAAAATTAGGTCCTAAGCCAATATTAGACAAGGCTTGATACTTAAGCCCATCACATAAATTAACCCAACAATAAACCAAGGAAAGAAAAAGGCAAGTCTTTAAGCAAGTAAAGAAAAGGAAAACATTTGTAGAGTTTTTCCTTGAAGATAGGATCATATCTCTTATGTGCTCAAACTTGTCTTAGATGTTTCCAAATTGAACACACAAGGAAGAAGAGATATGATGCTTTAGATTTTTCCAGATCTCGTTAAAACCCTTCCCTATAAAAACCCAAAAGCGGGAAAACTAGGGGTAGGGAAAGAGTGTTTTACTTCACCTAAAGTCTTAGAGGGTGTCCTCACTAATGATGAGTGAGGACACATGAAGATTTGCTCCCAAATCTTAGTGCCCTTGGACCCTCGGTCTCGGTCCGAATGTAACTCATCTTGTCCGGTCCGATCTTGTCTCGATCATGGAATGACTCGGTATTGGTGAATGACTCTCTTGGATCTTTCCTCTTACTCCATTCCATCTTCTCAGCATCTCCAAGTGGTAGGGTCAACTTTGGTCCATAGCTTGATCATTTCCAGTCCATGGTGTTGTTGATAGGGTCTGATGTGATGACCACATCAGGTGGCAACCAAGGATACGAGACCGTAATTTCAGTTTCTTTGCTATTACTATAACCGGAGATGATCTTATGGGGCAGCACGCTGAGGAGATCAACTTTCACAATCACTCTAGCAACCTCAAAATTTTCCTTTTTTGCTATTTCAGGAGCAAGGCCTATAGGCTCTCTAATTGCAGAAGCAATTCTTGCAAGACTTTCAGGGTTGAAGAAAAGATTCGGGACGCCTCGAAACTCCACCATTACCGAAGCGGTGGTAAGCGGAGGCTCGTTTGGCATAAAATTAGAAGACCACGGAGAAACAAACATCGGGTGACCCGCAATATTCCACAGATTCCTACTCAACAAGATGGATCTAGTACGCTGATTAGGGACTTTCAAAAGGAAAAAACCAGAGCCTAAGCTGTGGACGTAGATTCCAGGGCCCTGCCTCGCCGAAAGCGCGTTAACCACTCCAATGATCCTTCCCTTTTCAGGAGGAGGACCATGAAATTTGGCGAAGATGAAATCTTTAAATTCTTCCTTAGCAGCCTATGTTCTCATCCAGAATCATAACGAAAGGAGCACCAGAGACATGAGTGAAGGCTCTCCTATCTTTTCCAAACGACGGTTCCGAAAAGAATGACCAACGCTGGGATGGGTGAGGCGCTGGGAGTTGGGAGGCCATTCAAGAAGGGTCAGAATGATGAGGAGCTACCGCGCAGGCGAGATTCATGTGGGAAGAGCCTCACGTAAACAAAGTGGTGAAGATGAAAGCTCAAATGTAACCCGAGGAGTGCAGTCAGATGGACAGAATCGATGCTAAAGCGAGGACCCGCCAGAAGGTGACGAGGTGGTGAGCCGAGCTTGCATCCACATCAGATACCTGTAGGAGCATAAATGGCCTTGGAATCGGGATAAACATCTAAATCCGAGCAGATCTGGGGCTTAGAAGGGGATCCCGAGGTCTGAATCGCATCATCACCCAGGTTAGCTGGAAAACCACGGAGATAAGATCTGGCGCCGCGGGCTTGGAGGAGAACACGACCGAAGCAAGCTGCTGTGGGCGTCAATTTCGACGAGAGGCGGCGAAGTTTTACGCTTTTCTTTAACTTATCCATGGTTTTCTTGCCGGCCGGCGTGGGGCCGACCGCCAGAGTAACGGCTGAAAAACTAGAGAGAAGGGAGAGGAAATTTAAAAGAGAGAAAGAGCCGTTTTTTGGATCCGGCATTACTATTTGATAGTTGTGTGCATATCTCCATTGTTGTTATTGAAAAGAAGTTTTTTTAGCTCTGACACTAAATACCCAAATTAGTTGTTCACATTTAGTTCACGATGTATAACTAAATTTTTTGGATTCACACGTGTTTTGCATAAAGACAAGGAATAGAAGTTAGGGAGAAGAAAAGAAAGAAAATATATTAAATCTATTATATATCAAAAAGACAAAAAAAAAAAAAAATTGAATAAAACCTATAGTTTATTTTATTTTAGTTATTGGAGGAGTTTAAAAGTAAATATAGAATACAGTCTATGCGTATTTTAATGGTTTAATTTCTTAATTATTACCTTATAAATCTCACTACATACATAACTTTATGAAGATTCTATATTTTTAATCAATTAAGATTTTCTGGAAGACAAAATAAAAAAAAAATTATGCAGTAAATTAATTTTATTTACATTTTCTTTTTTTTTCCAATAGTTTAATTATATTTATTATTTTTTGGAAAACAATAAATTACTCTATATTTCACCATTAATGTTAATTACATATTGTTCTCACGCACATAGACTATCATCTAATTTTCTCACACAAAAAAGACTTTGAATTTGTTTTTAAATAATACCTACAAAATCAAAAGTGTAAAAATTATATTATTAAAGGGCTAAAAAGGTTTTCGTCTGAGAACATCTAACAATATTGAGTCGGCTCTGCTTCAAGGTGAACGACCACTCATAGACAATATGGGCCACTCGATAGGGATAAATAGGATACAAATTGGTTTGGAAGAGAGAGGAATAACACAAATGGATGACTAACAAATCAATGATTGTGGGTTGGATTCTCAGACCATTTGTGCGGAAGGCTCAGAAGCTATGGGACAATCTTTGCAGTAGTTCTCTATTAGCAATGGTGTATAAACACATCAATTTAGGCAAATATTATGGATTGCAAAAACCTATTAATGGACAATAAGTTCATAATTACTTTGGTAGTTTAACGACTATGTGGGATGAGCTCGAGAATCACAAAACATAGATATTGGATGTTGAGCTCAAATCAAAAATGGAATTACTGTCAGAATTCATAAAGAATTAAACCTCGACAGTATAATTTTATATAATTAGAGTAACTACAAACGATTTTAGGACATTCCCAAAAAGTGGTCCATAATTTTATCATGGGAATGGATTAAGCTCGTTTTGGATCGATTCAGACGAATCATTGTCCGGAGAAACTTCCTTATTTGAACTAGGCGTACTCCAACAAAGTAGTTAGGGAAGTGCAACATCATCCTCTTGTGAGAAAGGACAAAGAGCAGAACACGAGATCTGAGTTTGTTGTGCTCACATTGCAATAAACGAGGTTATGAGGTTCAGAGTTGCTTTCAGCTTTACGGTTATCCAAACTGGTGGTTTGAGAAGTCTCAGAGCAGATCTCGTGGAGAAGAGGAGGATGTTGTGCATGACCTTAGATGGTTGTGGTCGTTGACAATATAGTCAGGTGAATGCGATTCAAGCACCTAAGTTCTTAACCTTAGCTATTGTCTCATCATCCCAAATTTGCTTTCTTTCAAATATCAACTTAATCCAATTTATGATGTTTATGGGTATATAGTTTTTTTTCGGTCAAGGGTTTATAGATTATTGTTAGAGTTTAAATTTTAGTTTCTTTTTGATTTACCTATTTCCATTAGAAAAATAAAAAGTCTTTTGTTACTTAATAAAAAGTGCTTGTTTGTGTAATCTTTTTTTTATGACCGGGAGATCCTAAAGGTCCAGGCTAATAGAAATGTTTGCGTAAATTTTCCCTTTTTTTCCCACAAAATACTTCAAAAACTGCTAGTTTATCCTTTAATAAAAACTAGCTAGTAAAAATAAAGACAAAAGCATAAATTTATAATACAACAACATGTTTTTTTTAGAGTATTAATTGTTGGATTAAGTGTTAACAACATTTGAACATTTTCTTAAACCAAGATACATTATAATAAAAAACACTAGATGATTCCTGCGCTATACGCGGGATAAAATATTTATAATATTTTTTAAAAAACAAATTAAATAAACATTTCTAAATATTTTAATAGTATATTATTATATAAATAATTAAAATTTAATATTAAGGTTTTTACATATTTATGTTACTAATTAATTAATTACTTAAAATAATATCTTTTTAAAATAAAATTTCAAAACCGAATTTAATTTAGGAAACAATAAAATCAGCTATAATTTTATGAAATATTTACTTACTCGATTTAATCAAATTTAGGAAACAATAAATTTAGCTATAATTTTATGGAATATTTACTTAATCGATTTTCCATAAATAAATACAACTAATTTAGGTAAGATTATAATCTTTAAAATAAAGACAGTTTATATATGGTTGATCTAATGACATATTATGTAATTAGTCTAGTAATTAATGTCCTATAAAATATATTTTCTGAGAATCACTCTGGCGATGACACGTAAGCATGGCACTGATGTAATATTCCACGTAAACATAAGTTATTTTGTTAAAATGATTCTCAATTATTATATATTAGGTGATTCCCCCGTTATACGCGGGATAAGATGTTTATAATATTTTTTAGAAAATTGATAAATTAAATAAACATTTCTAATTATTTTAATTGTATATTATTGTATAAATAATTGAAATTTAAAATTAAGGATTTTACATATTTATGTTACTAATTAATTATTTAGTTAAAACAATATCTTTTTAAAATAAAGTTTTTAAAACCAAATTTAGAAAACAGTAAAATCAGTTATAATTTTATGGAATATTTTTACTCGATTTAATCAAATTTAGGAACCAATAAAATTAGGTATAATTTTATGGAATATTTACTTATTTCATTTTTCATAAATAAATACAGCAAATTTAGGTAAGGTTATCATCTTTAAAATGAAGACAGTTTATATATGATTTTATATATAATTGATCTAATGACATATTATGTAATTAGTCTAGTAATTAATATCCTATAAATTATATTTTTTTAGAGTCACTTTGGCGACGACACGTAAACATGACACTGATGTAATATTCTAACTAAATATAAAGTTATTTTGTTAAAATGATTCTCAATTAATATATAGGGGATATAGGGAATAGGGGATTAAGGAGATTTTTTTTTGTCTCATTTATCCTCTTATATATATTCATGTTGCCAAAATTATTAAGCCGCTGGCTCGTTAGTGACAAGCTTGTCTTCTCCTTAATCTCTATTTAGATAAAAATATTTTATTCAATCATTGCACATGCCATCTCAATTTTTCTATTCACTATAAGATCAATTCCTTTTTTTTCCTCTCTTTTTATATGTGATAGCCATAGCCACATAGGTCAAATACTTGCAGTCTCTCTCTGGCTTGTGTGGTTAAACAAAAACTGCAAATTTTCAGAGGATTTAGGGATTTGTGGTTTTTTAATAAATACGAAGAAGAATATATCCATGTGCCTTCAGAATATTTCCTTCACTCTCTTATCATTTATGGAGCCCCTTCTCTCATCAATCATCATCAAAGTGTTCTTTGTTTTTTACTCAAACTGTTTCTCTTTTGATCCATTGCTCCTTTATTTAAGTGTTTTCTTTGTTTTATAACTACTCTTGAACACTTCAACAACAATATCTTTGAAAGCATCTATTTGCTTTGTTTTGTGTGTTTCAACAAAAAGCTCAAGATGCTGCAGAACGGGTCAAGATTATCTTGCCAGTACCAGAAGCTAAGCCATCAATACGAGAAAGTGACGACAAGAACTAAAAGACATAACTGGGGAAAGAAGCTTGAGGGTAGGTCAAAAGGGTTCAGATTAAACCGACCAAGGAGACTGGTTCTTAAGGCACTGGTTTTACCAAGAAGGATTTTGAGCATTTACGCGCGGATCACTGATAAAATGAACAGAGAAGGTTTACATCCCAATCTCATTCTCTCTTCTCATTGGGGCTTCCCTATTGTGCTAGAGAAAAGGCTAAAATTTTGACGTTTGTGACTTCGTATAGACAAAAAGAGATCAGAAACAGAGGAATGATAAAATTTTAAGACCATCAAATGTTATTTATGATGTTATAGACTTGTAGTTGTAATGTTTTGAAATGGAGGAAAAATAAGAAGACGGTTCAATTTATCTTTATTTTTTCATAGATGAGAGCAAGTGGAAGAGTGAATCCTCTCTACTTTGTTCAATTCTTAGTAACATTTTGTATGAGAAAAATTAAAATCAAAACTATATGTTTGTGTTCGTCAAATCCAAATAATTAAATTAATGAAGCGACTTTACGTTACTCGTACTTTGGTCAGCAAACCAAATAATTATTATTTAACGCTAAGTGTATATATAGTCAACTCATATTGGGACTGAGTTTGTGTCTATCCTTTTCTTTTCTAATATTTATTTGTTTTCTTATTGTCTCAGATTATTTGAAGTTTGAACCTCTAAAGTTAGTATGCAAACTTTAATTTTATTTGATGTTTTGTGATCATTTGTATTATATAGTGTTTTATATTATTGGTTGAATTTTTATTTGAATATTGAATGATGTTTTTATGTAAAGTAAAAAAACAAAACAAAAAAAAATATATAATGTATGTAATTTTTTAATATCGTACTTTTAACTAGAACATATTATAATTGGAAAAACGGTCAAAAAAACTTTGTACAAGTGTACATTTATCATTTTAATCACCAACTTCCGTATTCACCATAAAAATTTTAAACTTGTGTTGACCAAACCAAATTAGATACCAAAAAGTCAAACTTAACTGCAGTTTAACAGATGTTAAAACGCGTTAACAGATGTTAAAACTTAACCGGCTAATCCCTAATAATCCTGGTTTACCCTTTAAATCAGAAAAATTGAACCGATTTTTAATATATGAATTATCAAACCGGAAGTTTATATCCTTGTTCTGTCCAACAATAAAAATCTCAGAGAAAGGAAACAATTCATATGAAGAAGATGGTACACAAATTGATTCCTTTTAATCGAAAAAGATTCGAACTTGCTTCAGCTTCTTGAGAAAGCAAACAACTTTCCAGAAATTCATAAACACAACAAAAGATTGCAATTTCGAAAACAAAGGAGCTTCTTATACATAAGCAAACCGATTCCTTATCCAAGAATCGTAGCAAAAATATCTTCATTGGGAATTTTTTGTTGCAGAGTTTATCTTCCCAAATAACTGTTTGCCTCCTACAATCGCAATTCGACCCAATCGAGTGCTACCGAGACCGCTTCTGTCTCCATTAATCTCTTTTCCTCCTCAAGGATTACACCCAAATTCAAACGCAAACGCCCAAATTCAATAAGCATACACCCAAATTGAATGAGCAAACCAATGATTATGCCCAAATTCAATACTGGTACTCGAAATCCTCGGCGTGAAGTTCTGCGGCAAAAACCCATGTGACCAAACATCAATATGATCCCAGAAACTTGAAATTCAGAAGCAGAGGAGCCGTGAGAAAGGAGAATCGAATGTCCCAAAGACGTTGACACCGTGGTTGAGTAGTAGAGGATGAAGAAAGGGTTATCTTGAGCTTGCATGCATAGAGAGATGAGAGGAGAAAGAGAGAGAGATGAAGAAGCAAGACAAGTAGAAGAAAGAGACGAGAGAGCATGTCAATTTCGTGTTTACGATTATCACAGAAATCAATTTGGGATCGATTTTGGAGAGAAATAGACTTGGGATCGAGAAAATTAAGGTTTAGATTGTTTAATGTCGATTTGGGATTGTTTTAGAAACGACATAAACGTTGACGGTAACGCCATTTTAACATCTGTTAAACTGCAGTTAAGTTTGATTTTTTGGTGTCTAATTTAGCTTGATTAACAGAAGTTTTAGGCTTTTATGGTGAATACGGAAATTGGTGGTTAAAACGGCAAATATACGCTTGTACATGGTTTTTTTTTTTGACCGTTTTCCCCATTATAAATTGAAACCGAAAGAGTATATAGTTAGAGTTTCTAACTTAATGAACCTTAATCTCCCTAAGACTTGCCATGCACATGTTGATTGCAGTGGCTATTGAAACTCGAACTCGCGTGGGTTGATGCTCTTCGAGTTCCAAGTACATTATATAGCATTATTTAGTCTTATTTTAGTCGTTGACAATATACGAAATAACATGATAAAGAAGATGTCATTTAATGTCATTTGATGTTTTGTGATCATTTGTATTATATAGTGTTTTATATTATTGGTTTAAGTTTTTTTATTTAGATATTGAATGATGTTTTTATGTAAAGCGAAAAACAAAACAAAAAAAATATATAATGTGTGTAATCTTTTAATCTACGTACTTTTAACTAAAACATATTATTAATTGAAGCCGAAAGAATATATAATTAGAAGTTTTAACTCAATGGATCTTAATCTCCCTAAAACTTGCCATGCGCCATGTTAATTGCAGTGGCTATTGAAACTTTTAACTTACGTGGGTTGATGCTCTTCGAGTTCCAAGTACTTTATATAGCTTTATTCTATCTTATTTTAGTCGTTGACGACAATATATATTATTCTGTATATATACGAAATAGCATGATAAATGAAATGTCATTTAAATGTAAATCTATCCTCTCCCCCACACCCCCACCCCCTCAAAACAAAAGTGTTATTTAATGTTATTGCTAGAGATTAAGCGTGACTAATAAAACATCAATTAAGGGAGAGAAAGAAAAAACAAAAGGCAAGAAGAGAGATAGCATGATAAAGGAGATGATCACTTTACAGAACATAAAGACTTTACAAAACAGAATGTGATGATTTGTGACAACCACCTCGTTTTTTATAATGAGAAGCAATACATTTAAAGATTGAAGCTTGTCTGTAAAGTAACAAACTTTTTTGGTCACTTTGAGAGAATCAAGAAGTATCATTATAAAGCTGTAAAAGGGTTGGTGAAAGCCATCACATTTTCTGAAACCTTTAAAAGAAACTGAGGTGACAAGAAGAAAGAATTTTGAAGAAGCAAGAAGGTTATATGAGGAGTTTGGTGTATAGGAAGATGTGGTGGGTTGTACATCGACGGATGAACAAGAGGAACTTAAATCGTGATTGTGAGGTATATGTAGCAAAAAAGTTATTGAGTTTGGATTCACTATATCTTAATATTAGACTTTTAATTTGCAAAAGGATTCTGTGATTTGACAGAATAAGAGGATATGTGAGTTGGGGAAAGACTTGGAGGAGATACTAAAGGGGAGGCTCGAGACGATAGAGGAGGAACCGGAAGCAGAAGAGCGAGAGCGGTTAGGAGACTCACAGACGCAGAAGCCAATGTTGGTTAAGGCGAAGATGAAAGTGGAGAAAGGAAAGGCAATAGTAAAAGCAAAAGTGAAGAGTGGGAAAGTGTTTTACATGTTATGTGTCATTGGCTTAGCCTCTAAACGCGGGTTTAATGATCTTGTTCTTCACTAAACCCTCTCAACCCCTAATTCTTCTTCTTTCTTTCCTTGATTTTTCTTTTCTTTCTCGACTGTGGATGTATATATGTGTGTGTATTTATTTCGGTTATACTTACGGTGTAACGCAGTTTTGTGTTTGTTTTTCTTTTCCATATCTAGTAGAGATTATTTATGTAGCTTAACACATATAATTTAATTTGGTGCAATTCAAGCTTAGGGTTTAGATTGTTGGCTCATGACCGTTCGTAAAAGCGTTTGTGGGAGATTGAGGCTCTAACCTCTAACATATCTTCAAGAGCTTCCCAAAACTAAAAAGGTAACTTTATCCGTTTCAATATAAGTGTAATTAACTTTAATATTTTTCAAATGGATGGAAAAATCATAAATTTTGTAAGTTAAAATTTAACTACAATTAATTCATAAAATAACATTTTTAGAAATGGTAACTAAGAGGGAGAAAATCCACACGAGTATTCTTGTCACACTTGAAAGATGAAAAAAGTTGAAGTCACGAATCAACCATGCATCAACTAATCACTACGAGACTCACACCGGTTTAGTATTAACTCGTAAAGATCATGAACTTCTACTTTTCCCACATCGTATATAAGTATGTTTTCAAAGTTTTAGAATTATATGAGTGATTATTCTAATATCAGCTAGTATGAAAACTCTTTTCCTAGTTATAGCTCCTTTGTTTTTCTTTTTTCTTACGATTATTGCATACACCGAACCACCACATCTCATATTGAGACATGACAACTACAACCAAACCGACCTCATCTCTGCCATGGCTGACATGAGAAGGCAATCTTACAACGGTTTTGTCATCCTTCTCCGTTTCCTCAACGATACAAATTACTTCAGGAACACAGATATTACTTTCTTGATGCCTAGCGACAACGATCTTTCTCAAGCAGACATACATCAAGAGAATGTTGAGTCATTTATCCTAAGACATACGATCCCTGCGTGGCTTATGATCAACCACATGCTTCATTTTCCGAACAGAACTCTTGTTCCTTGTAGCCTGTCTGATAAAATGTTCACCATCACAAAATCTGGAGGGTCTGGAATTTTTGTGAACAATGCGAGGATCGTTACTCCTAATGTTTGTCAGAACTCTCGCATATCTTGCCATGGAATCAGCGACGTTATTACATTCCACCAAGACCCATTTTCAAAGAAAATGTTGTCATCCGATCGTCGAAACATCAGTTCGTGGAGGCATTGAAGCTCTCTCTTTGTCTCATAAGATTCGGAGGGTGTTACAATATCTCCTAATGTTTCCAAAAAATAAGGGTTATTGATTTCGCAAATCACTTATACTTGAGTGTGACAGTAAATTAAACTCTAGAGTATGTTGCAAATTTGTATTTCCAAAAATAATATTGCAGAATAATTCATCTTTTATGTACTTTTCCTAAATCATTAAAACTCGCAAATTAAGAAATTAATATTAGTAAGTAAATTAAGGGTTGAGGACGGGATGTGCATGATCCCGCACGGCTACAAACACCTGCGTTGCAAATTAAGTGACGAATATTAGGATATCTACTATATGAAAGAAATAAGAAGAACCCTCTCTATGTGCTGCCACGTCGTAATCACCATGAATCATATCAAATTATCTACAGCTTACAATCTTAAATAATCATAGTTGCGCCCAGGGGCGGATCTAGGAATTTTTTTGATGGAGGAATTTTTTTTTTTTTTCAAATATTGGGGACATATGTACAAAAATTTTGAATAAAAAGCTATAATTTTTTTAAAAAATACACTAAAAAAACAAAAAAAAAACAAAATTTTTGTGAGGGCAGCTGCCACACCACCTCTTCACCTAGATCTGCCCTGGTTGCGCCGATGCGTTTCATCAAATAATCTCATGCCATGAACCCACCGCGACATCGGCGTTCTAAAAGTGGATGCTAGGTGATGATTCTAATTTTAGCATTAGGAACAATCTAAATGAAGAAACCAATTAATACTTCCCTAGATCATTTCTAAAATCCTTATAAAACCCTAACACTTAATTGAAACTACTCACACCTTGTAATATAATTAAAACCCTAACACTTCAAATAATTGTTTTTGGCAAGTTTAAGAATATTCAAATATGTTTGACAATTGAAACGAGAATAATCGAAATAGATGATAGATAATATTTAAAAATAAATGAAAAAAATATTGACAAAAATTGTGTTGTCCACACATCGGTACATACTTTTTTATACATATATGACTTTTTTTTTAAGTTTCAGCTCAAACTTCTCCTTATAAAATCATCTTTTGTTTAAAAGATATAGATTCTTCAATTTTCTACTTAATAAAAAAAATTTGTGAGAACAATCTGAGCACCTCTCGAAAACTCATTACATTAAGTTGCATTGCGGCGCTCGAACATGCTCCCTACTAAAGATATTAAAGCCATTAGATTAATTGACAAAAAGAAAAATTTCTCTTTCTTTTTCATTTTCATGATATGTGAAATCATATTTTGCTCATTCGAGTTGAACCAATTCTCATCAATTTTTTCAAGAACCTCATTCCCTGTCTTGCCTATAGCATACAAACTCTTAATTTTGACAATTTTTACATATTAAAACGTAACTTCTAATTCATGTTAAGATGAGATATGTGCTAATAAATGATTTGTTGGCATTATAGTTAGTGTACATTGATAAGGCTTGAAGCTTATATACTCTGAAGATATATATTACAAAATTCTTTTTCTTAATTTTCTTTTAAGTTTTAAAATATATATATGTTTGTGTTCAGTTAAGCCAAAAACTTAATAAAAAATATTATTAATAATAGCATCTCATAACATACATAAAAGTGCTAACAAAAACTATACTAAAATACTAATTATTTTAATTAATAAATGTGGCCTTATTTTACTATATACTAAAATAAAAATGTTAAATATACATAATTTCCTTAGAAAATAAAAATAATAACAATTATAAATATATAAATTTTATCAAATAAAAATTCAAACTGTCAAAATTATTTAACAATCTAAAAACACATAATAATCCATATTGAAAAAATATGGTCTTTATTTTTTTTAAATTGTGGTGGTCTTAAACGAATTTTTTTTTTTTTTTAGGATAGTAGAATAAAAAATGGAAAACATACTTAGAGAATATCAAACTGAAATTGAATAGAAGAGAATAAAGCCGGCGTAACTACTCCATCCAGATCCGAATCAATTTTGGTAACTTTGCTTGGGACAAGAAACAACAATGGCAAGTATAACGTGTTCAATTTGCAAATTGGTTAATAGAGATGCCTAATGGCTCCGCCTCTGTCTGACTGTGGTACAAGATTTACTGTTTTATAATTTCTAATCACAAAAACAGTATTAAAAATATTATCAGCAATGTTATTCTCAAATTTTTTTTTTTTATCTGTTAATTTGTACTCTGAATAAATAAAAACAAAAGAAAAAAACAGCGATATACCCGAATCTAATAAATTAATAATTAAATTAATAAAGTCGTTAAACACACAATTAATTGCGAGCCAGCGAAGATTTATTGACTGGGGGAAACCTAGTGAAAGCCCTGAAGAAGAGAGACAACAACACAAAAACAACTCCTTTTTGTATCTTCTCAATTTCACAAATTTCCGATTTAATCGATCTGGGTTTTGAAAAAATTCAGAATCTTGCATCCGGTTAATGCCTGGGAATCACAGTGAGATTTCGTTGAATGAACAAAACGGAGTCGATAACGTTACCAAGATGAAGACGACAAGGAAGAAGAAGAAGAAGAAAGATGTAACAATCGTTGATGATGATGATAATGAAATCGATAGCACGAATCAATTGGTAATGTCTTCGATTTCGAAGAGTAGGAATCGATTTATAGCCAAGTTTCGAAAGAAACCCAAATCGCCAAAACGATGTTCTTCTCCTTCTCCTCCTTGTTCTAAACGTTCTGGGTCGCGTAAAGGTGGATGCTTTCGTGTGATGAGACCTCGTAGGAGGGAGAGGGATGGTGATGATGATTCGGTTTCTTCTCCAACTTCTGATCCTAATGATGAAAGTTTTAGTCATGAGATGTTGAGAGTTATGTTAGAGACTAATGATTTCTGCTCTGATGAGTGCAATCCACATCGGTGAACATTTGTAAGTTTGATTATTGGGGTTGGGGTGTGATTCTTATTTATAGATTTTTTTAAAATTTTGGTTTTTTTTTTTTTTGCTCAATCTGTATAGAATCTTTCTTTTGATAAGTTCATCAATGCCTATGAGTGCTTTTTCTTATGTTTTAGACCAACGATGATTCTTAAAATGTTCTGTGCAGAGCATCTTCATCTATCAGTATAATAAAGCAATTGTGTATTGAATCTGATTCGTATAGCAGAGTGATTATGGGTTATAGTTTTCACTGAATTGAGTTTGCATCTTTAGCTTTGTAGGAGATGATCAAACTTTTAATAAGTTCAATGTATAGATTTAGATTGTCTTCTGTGCATAGTAAATTTGGATGGTTTTGTCTCTATCTCTAATGTGGCAAATGGTAAGAGTTGGTAATTGAAGACAGACAGTGGGTCAATTTGAAGAAGTTCAGGTGCTCAAGCTTGAGTCTATAGGTCTACTATAACTAGCTTAGGATTGAATGTAGCAGATTATAGATGATGTCCTGTTGTGACTTGGTTAGAGAGCAGTTAGTGATGGCTAGGTTTATAAGGATGTCTCAACAGATTGTTTAGGATGTGTGTTTTGGGCGTTTGGTTGAGAGTTGATAGTCTCTCATTAATCAAGTTCATTCTGGTTCCGCGAATTGAAGGAGTATTTTTGACATCCTAAGTTCTTGTCATATCAGTAATTATGCAATGAATCTGTCCAAAGAAGAAGACCATTCGCAAGAAGAAACAATTGGGCATTGGATTTCAGTGATTGCTGAATGAGTATGGTTACTGCCTATTTCTTAGGTGTACTGGACCAGAGTTTGTTTGTTTTTATTGTTTCCTATGAGCCTTTGATACACTGAGTCCAACGAATTGTAATCCTTGCTAGCTTTTCTGTATTGCCTCGGCATGGGAGCTTATGAAGAGTTTCAATGCTCATCTTCCATGAATAGTTCATAATCAGATACAGTATATGGCTATTCTTATGCCCTTATTTCTGAACCTGTGTGATGGCTCTTTTGTTGGATATTTAGTAGTAGTTTTTGCAAATGATATATGGTTGGTTTCAAGCAAAATTATGCTCGTATCCTTGCTTAATACCTAAAACAGCAAAAAGAAAACTCTTCTACACATGTTACATTTGAGCCTACTTTTGCAGCAAACAGTGGATCCCAATGAACTCAAAAACATTGGATCTCTCTTTCTTTCTTCTGGAATGATATGAACCATCTATAGTGATTTGTACAGCTTGAATGTGAATGCATTTGAACACACCAAAGAATACCAAATGTATCTACTTATTACTTCAATCCAAGTTGAGATTAAAAAAATGTAAAGATGGATACTTTATGGACTAAATTTGGAAAAGTTTACAACTTGAGCCGCCCACAGTTAAAACCTTCCCAAGTCTAAAACCTAATCCTAAGACTCAAAACCACTTAACCAAAAATACGTTCTTTTTATCTGTTCTTCGCCGCCAATTCCATTCATTCTTGATTCTTCTGTTTCTCTTTCTCATCTCTCAAACCCTAAACACATTGCACAATCATCTGATTTCTGTTTCTTGGATTTTGGATTCAGATCCAAAAATGGATGGGATGAAACTTTCGTTCCCAGCGGAAAGTCCACCACTTTCAGTCATCGTTGCTCTCTCTCTCTCAGCCTCTCCGGTCACTTCTGATTCCTCCGCCGCCGCAACCACCGTCCCTTATTTTATCTTCTCCGACGGGTACTTCCCTTTTTCTCAGTCTGATTCCTTCTTCTTCTTTCTCTGAAAGTTTAACCCTTTTTCTTCGAATTCTTGATTTAGGAGGAAATTGAGTGGAACCACCGTTCTTCTTCGCTATGTGGGTCGATCAGCGAACAAGCTTCCTAATTTCTATGGCCACGATGCTTTTGATTCTTCCCAGGTCTCGATTCCTCGAATCTTTTATCATCATAGCATGAATCTTCTAATGTAAATTGCTAAATCCTTTCTTGTGGGTGATTATCAGATTGATGAGTGGGTAGATTACGCTTCTGTCTTCTCCTCTGGTTCAATGTTTGAGAATGCTTGTAGTCGTGTCGATAAGTACCTTGAGGGTAGCACGTTTCTTGTTGGCCATTCTCTTTCCATTGCTGATGTTGCTATTTGGTCAGCTCTTGCTGGTAAGAAATTCATTATCTTTGTTATGAGTTTGGTATGAGTTTCTCTGTATTTGAAGCTGATTAGTGGAACTTTTGGCAGGAACTGGCCAAAGATGGGAAAGTTTGAGGAAATCGAAAAAGTATCAGAGTTTGGTTAGATGGTTCAATTCGATATTAGATGAGTACAGCGAGCTGCTTAACAAGGTTCTAGCAACATATGTGAAGAAAGGATCAGGGAAGCCTGTGGCTGCACCCAAGTCTAAAGACAGCCAACAAGCTACGACAGCAGATGCACAGGATAAAGGCAAACCTGAAGTGGACTTGCCGGAAGCAGAAATAGGAAAGGTTCGACTTCGGTTTGCTCCAGAGCCAAGTGGTTACCTTCACATTGGACATGCCAAGGCTGCGTTGCTGAACAAGTATTTCGCTGAGCGTTACCAAGGGGAAGTGATTGTACGTTTTGATGATACTAACCCTGCCAAAGAAAGCAATGAGTTTGTGGATAATCTCGTGAAAGATATTGGGACCTTGGGGATCAAGTATGAGAAAGTGACATACACTTCGGACTATTTTCCTGAACTGATGGAAATGGCGGAAAAACTGATGCGTGAGGGTAAGGCATATGTTGATGACACACCGAGGGAGCAGATGCAGAAAGAGAGGATGGATGGGATTGATTCGAAATGCAGGGATCATAGCGTCGATGAGAATTTGAAGCTATGGCAGGAAATGATTGCGGGAAGTGAGAGAGGATTACAGTGCTGCGTTCGCGGGAAATTCAACATGCAAGATCCCAACAAAGCCATGCGCGACCCAGTTTATTACCGATGCAACCCTATGTCTCACCACCGTATCGGAAATAAGTACAAGATATATCCAACATATGACTTTGCTTGCCCGTTTGTCGATTCCCTTGAAGGAATAACGCATGCCCTTCGGTCTAGTGAGTATCATGACCGGAATGCTCAATACTTTAAAGTTTTGGAGGATATGGGAATGCGACAGGTTCAGCTTTACGAATTCAGCCGGTTAAATCTGGTGTATACACTTCTCAGTAAACGCAAGCTTCTCTGGTTTGTCCAGACTGGATTGGTTGACGGGTGGGATGATCCACGCTTCCCGACAGTCCAAGGAATTGTTCGTAGAGGTTTGAAAATCGAGGCTCTAATTCAATTCATTCTCGAGCAGGTAAGCCTTGCTTTTTCGTTGTTGATCGTCTCGTTCAAATGTTCTGTAATAATAATTCTCTTAATTTTTTTTTTTCATTTCCAGGGGGCTTCGAAGAATCTAAATTTGATGGAATGGGATAAACTTTGGTCTATTAATAAGAGAATAATTGATCCTGTGTGCCCTAGACACACGGCTGTGATTGCAGAGCGGCATGTACTGCTGACCTTAACGGATGGTCCTGATGAGCCGTTTGTTCGCCTGATACCAAAGCACAAGAAATTTGAAGGTGCTGGAGAAAAGGCGACCACTTTCACCAAGAGCATTTGGATCGAGGAAGCTGATGCGAGTGCGATATCCGTTGGTGAGGAAGTAACTTTGATGGATTGGGGAAATGCCATAGTAAAGGAAATCACAAAGGACGAGGAGGGTCGTGTCACTGCGTTATCTGGCGTTCTGAATCTCCAAGGATCTGTAAAGACTACAAAGCTGAAGCTCACATGGCTTCCCGACACCAATGAATTGGTCAATCTCACATTAACAGAGTTTGATTATCTAATCACTAAGAAGAAGGTAAGACTCGGTTAATGCATCTCTACATTATTGTTATCTCTCTCAAGATCACTGATTTCTTTTTTTGCTTTTTTTTTTGGCTGCAACCCAGCTGGAAGATGATGATGAAGTTGCTGATTTTGTGAATCCTAACACGAAGAAGGAAACATTGGCACTTGGTGATTCGAATATGAGGAATCTGAAATGTGGAGATGTGATTCAGCTCGAGAGGAAAGGCTATTTCAGATGTGATGTTCCTTTTGTCAAATCGTCGAAGCCCATTGTCTTATTCTCTATTCCAGATGGTAGAGCGGCTAAGTGATGAATGAATGAGGCACAGAAGAAAAAAAAACTATTTCTGATTTTCCCATTATATGAACGTTGTGTTGAGAATTTGTTCGTTAGGTTTAAGACAATGAAAAACAGAGCTTTTATCAGTTCTTTGCTTAAATTTTCATCTCATTATAGTTTAAAGTTGCAAACTTTATTTTCCTTCATTCTTCTTCGCTTAGTGTTTACAATTGAGACCAAAACAAACTCAGTTCTTGGGTGGGTATCTGGATTTGATCCTCTTAACCTGTTTGGGTTTGAGATGGAATGACTTAACGAGAATGTTGTCGGGAAGAGCTCCAAAGAGAGAGGCGACAAGTGATTGTGTTCCGGGCAATTGGCTATCGAAGGCTGCGATTACAGATGCTGGAGATTTGGCAATGTTCTTCTGGAAATGGAGGAGTCCCTTGGGGAAGACGAAAACTTCTCCTTTGTTAATGTATTTGGCGATGAGTTTTCCAGCGGTTGTTACGAAGCCGACGTAGAGCTGACCTTCAAGGACGAAAATGATCTCGGAGGCGCGTGGGTGGACATGAGGTGGGTTTAGGCCGTTTGGGGCGTAATCGATGCGGGACATGGAGAGGCCGAGGGTGTTCAGTCCTGGCAGCTTTTCTACGTTGGCTCCGGTCACGACTGAGCCGGTGGAGGTGTTTGTGGCGGCGGCTGAGGTTAAGCCTTGAAAGTAAAAGTCTTCCGGTTTTACTTGTGTTGAGTCCTTGCAAGTGTATCCGTTGACCTTGACCGCTTCATTTGTCAAAAAAAAGACAAAATTTAGATAAATTTTGACAAGAACAAAAAAAAAGACAGAAAGTTTAATTCACTTCAAATTTATGTATATTTGGTATGGTACTATTGAAAAAGAATGTTTGAAGATTTCAATCCTATGTGTCCACCTACTTTTTATTTTAACATTTTGACAAATACTATATCATTTAGAAATCATCATAAATGTCCAGGAAACTCTTGAATAATATAGTACTAAATCGAAAATTGAAATAAAGTATAATACAAATGAGAAGATTTTTTTTCAAAATATCACAATTGGTGTCGAAGTTCTTAAAAATATAATTTTCTAAGTAGATAGGGAGAAAAACAATGAAATGTTTATATTTAAGAAAATCTTGAGTTTTTTTCAACGATGAATAAACAAATAGGTCAAAGCAAAATGTGCTATTGGGGTAAATACCATTGGACAAATCAGCAACACAAACATCTTGAAGCATGTCAGATTCCGCAATGGCCACGGCAGCGACCAACATGGTAATAACAACAACAACAAAATTGGTCGTAGTAAAGGCCATTATTGTTGTTGTTGTTATCTTCGAAAAAAGTTTGTTTTTGATGAATTTATAAGTAAAAAAATAAATTCACGAATAGAGAAGCTTTAAATTTGGAGGTTCTTATAAATATCGAGAGGCTTTGAAACGTTTATTATTAGGCCAATTGTGAAAGGTTGGTTTTAGCCCTTAATTTAGCCAAAATTAGGTTTAAGTGTGCTTAATATTTGGGGGTGGTTATCATTAACAGGGTTGTTTATTGGAGAAATAGAGACATCTAATCTTAATGGTTGTAGCACCGTCCGAGGAAACTCACCTAAAATAACTTATCTTCCTGGAAATTATTTAAACTCCAAGTCACCAAACTCAAGAAAATTGTTAGCAAGAATAAGAAATAGAAATTAGAAGTTGGCTGGTTATTTCGTTAAAACTCAGCAAGTTTTGGTTAGAAAATAACTTGCATGAATAATATTATAGAAATTGGAAGTCAAGTTTTGTTTTGGTCAAACTGAATCCAAATTGATCATTTTACACCTTAATCAAACCGGGGAGATATTTTCAAACACGGTCTGGTTTCTAGAAGGTTTACTCTTATGTCCGACCCAAATTAAACCGGAATATGAGTTATGACCGATAAAGGCCGACAGGGATTGTCCGCTAAAATGTCACTGTCATTGTCAAGTACAATATATTAATATGTTAATAAAACATTAAATAAAGGGTCAAGTGAACAAATAAATAATAGTTAAGACTTAGGATTAACAAATTCCCTCATGGATAAAATCCCAAGTTCAAGTTGAGGCCATATTAATTAAATGTATGTATCAAGATTCAAGTAGGTAAAACCCTAATTCAATATGTAGATATTTTAATATATGTGTAAACATATGTATAGATTGTGTAAATATAACTAGAGTGAGATCGTTGGCGCTACGAGATGGGAGAAAGACTTAATCGAAGTCAAGTCGCTTATATTTAACCTCAAACAGTTACAAAGACGATTATTATAGTAAAGGAAGATGTTGAGAAATCCATACAATAAGAGACAACTCGAGTGCTTGCTTCAACCATCTCCCTATTTATATGTTTCTAATTTCTTCTCCTCTATTCATATCTAAATCCCATAATCCATATTCTTCCCAGTTAATCTCTCCATCATGACGGCTAAGGTAAAATCATGCTCATACTACTTATACGGAAAAGATTCCGAGTATTTTCTTTTCTTGAATCATTCGGTTTTGTGCAGAAAGTTGAGATCAAAGTGGATATCGACTGTGAGAAATGCAAACATGCAATCATGGAGGCTGTCACAGAGCTAGAAGGTATGATATAAAAAAAAATACGTGTTACTAATTCTACGGATATATGAGAGATGCAATTAAAAGATAAGAGATTTGAATGCAGGTGTGAATCAGGTTTCACTGGATCAAGAGAAGAGCATACTAACCGTGGTGGGTACAATGGATCCAGTCTGCGTAGCAGAACAGCTTAAGAAGGTTAAACAGAAACCAGTAGTAATCAGCGTCGGACCACCGAAAAAACCAGACCCCAAACCAGAGGAGTGCAAGCCTTGTTTCCCTTACTACTACCCCTGTGACATGGTATCAGTTAAGACTTATGAGAGTGGAAGCGGCTGCACCATCGTCTGAACCCTGTCTTATGGTGTCATGTATCATCATGAAATCTTTAGCCAGTAAAATAATTTCTTATGTAATCATGTTTCATTTATTTGGCTATGTAATGAATCTTTGTTATTATCACCTGAAACAAGTGATAATATCATTCATAATTTGACATGGAGTCTTGCTTTTACATCACATCTGAGTTCTGAAATTAGTGGAAATTCGAATACACAAGCACAAGCATTTTCCTTTTCAAAAGAAAATTCATGATCATGCCTTCACGGAAACCATAACGAGGCAAAAGAAGTCCAGACCTGACTAATTTTCTACCATTGAGAAAGCAGAGACTAACCACGGTTACAGAAACATTTTAAAACAAAAAGCAAACAGACTACTTAGCCATAGGAAAACCATCACAGTTTATTGATCTTCTCCCGAGATCTTTGCAGCAGAAGCGTTCTAACTTATACAGCCTTAAAACAACTGGAACTGTGATTTACTTCTTCTTCCTTCCACCACCTCCCTTGGTTTTCTTATTTGCTGCTCCTTTAGTGGTACTCTCTGGGATCTCCTATTAGCAAGTAAAAAACAGTTTATAAACACCAAATGATGGATGTATATCTAAAACATGTGAAACACAAAGTAGAGTGTTCTATTTAACCCAGGATTCTTAAGAATGGAGGCGCTTAGTCTATGTAAGGTAGTTTCCAGCTCAATGCCGTACACTAAACATGTAGCTAAATAGAACTACAGAAATTATGGTAGATTGATTTTAAATGTTCACCATGATATTTAGATTCTTGTGCCCACGCCAGCTCCAGCCATTTGAACAGAAAGGTTGGAACCCCGGGATAGAGAGAACAGCCTAAGGCTAGCAATGTTATTGGAGGTGTTCCATCCAAAAGCATGTAGAGAGAAGACTTTATTGCTGATAGCTGGTTTATACTGCCGGAGCAAACATTTGGTACCCTGTGATCCAGTATATTGAGGAATCACCTCAGAGGCAACTAGGCATATAAGGTTTCCCTAAAGTGTGTAAAGTATACATATATTTCCATCCATTTCTGGACGTGTATTAAGATTTTGTGGCAGGCTATGGACACAATGAATTCATAGTCACAAGATGTAGGTGGAAAGCATGAAGAAGATCAACGTTTCAAGAACCACGAATCAGGGAATTGTTTTAACATCCATTTGGAAAGCCTTAGAGTTACCTATTAATTTACTAATCAGTATTTCTTTTGCACTTAAAAGATTATAGGACGCACAGTCATGTACAAGTCAAAAGCAAAGAGCTTAAGAACTAATGGGTTCAACCATTTATAAAATTGAAAGAGACAAACCTTTCTCTTTGCAGGCACTGATGAGTTAGCAACTGGCTTGAAAAATGACTCCAGTCTGTGAAATGTTTAAGAAAGAATGAGTGGAAAGAGAAATAAAAGCTAAAATCACCACTATATTGTTCAAAAGGTGCATACCTGCCCTGGGATGATTTGTTCTTCGCAGTTTTAATTTTCTCTATGGCCTATATAAATAATTTCAGATCATCCATGATATTGTCAGAATAAAACATTGCACCTATATGGCAATATGGAACAAAGTATGATAACATACATGAAACATACCTTGGTTACCCTATCTATGTTGAATCCATTTTCATTCACCAAAAACTGAACTATACCCTGGCAAGGAAGAAAACGAAGAGGTAACTAAAAAATCTCCCGAAGAATCCCAAAAAGGGGTGGAGCAGAAAAGGGGAGAACTAAGTGTCTACCTCTTCATCTGGAGAGGTCCACTTAATATCAAGCTGCTCTTCATCTGTTATTACATCGGGTTCTTTGAAAAGTTTCCGAGCTTCATTATATGGCCATTCCTCGGGTATTTGATACCTACAAATAATACCAAAGTGGTAAAGGTCTTTAACACACTATGGCTATTGTTTCTTGGAACAGCAGATGTTCAAAGTAAGAATACCTACAAATAATACCAAAGTGGTAAAGGTCTTTAACACACTATGGCTATTGTTTCTTGGAACAGCAGATGTTCAAAGTAAGAACTCAACAAAAGTAACAGTATAGATTAATTAAGATCAGACTACAAATTGACACATAAAAGCTTCTTAGAAGTGTGGTTATGGTAATGCAACGTGGAGAGAATTTTTTTTTTTTTCAACGGAAGACACAGGTAATATGCACCCAATTAAACTGAATTCGCAATTTATAACCTTCACTCGTATTGGTTAGTTTGAGCTATTATATCATAACGTCAGTATACTGTCACCAAATCAAATTACTCTGAGATAATTTAACAGATGTAAACCTTTCTTTGTTTATATTTTCAAGTATGGTCTCAATAGAACCATACTGGCGAATGAGCTTTAGGGCAGTCTGCCCTCCGATACCTGTGGCACAAAATGCATATTAGTTTACCTGCATTTACATTTAACAGAGAAAAAAACCAGAGTGTTGATCTATATCAACCACAGTTGAAAGATATAAAGAGGGAAAATAAATCTCTAGATACCTCGGATGCTGTCACAATAGTCACACCCTGACAATATGCACAAGTCGATGAACTGATCCATGGTAAGTTGAAGCTCTTCTAAAATCTGAAACGAGACCACAAGAGAAGCGATGATCTCATTTACTTAACACATAGAAGAAAAGGATAGTGTGTGAGAGAGAGAAACCTTAGCAACTTCAAATTCCATGACAGGGATCTTTCTGGAGCTAGGATCCATCAGGTGGCGAAGAAACTTAGGAGCTCCAAAAGTCAAGGAATCCATATCTTCAGAAGCCACACCATAAACCTAAACAGACAGAAACTATTCATAAGGAAGCATTGCAAACCTTGTAAGACTTCCACTTATACAAGATTGAAGACAGTGGTCACTCAAAACTGTCAGTACAACACCAAAAAGATAACAGACAAAAGAAATTAGACCTTTCCTGACTTGCAAAGTGCAGCACATTGCGCTTCAGCTTCGGAAGTGGCCTGTATGTAAGAAGCCACATCAGTCATCTTTTCAAACTTTTAGCCATTTCATATAATAACCAAAAAGATGAGTTATAGAAGAGATTTAGACCCTCGGGCCTCTGCACATAACATAAGTACCTCAATAACGGGCACCCCCATGAGTCTCAAGAGTCTTTTGCAGTCGTCATTGTGCTGTTTTGTCACCTGGAGGGTGGGAGATTATACATATATCAATTGCTTTGAAGTGGATGCTATAAAACTAAGGGGTCCAACAATTCATAGATGGAAAAGAATAGACTACCTTCACAGTTCGTTTGCTGTACTTCTCAATGTCCTCCTTGTTTCCTGCCTGTCAGCATAGAATAGCTTTTAAAAATTACGCTCTTTTGGTGGTAAACTATAGCTAGGTAAGTAACTCGTAAGGCAAGTAAGAGTGACAAACCTCAATTGCACCAGTCAAATCTGCAGTTGCATCAGCTCTCTTGGAGTAACTGAATCAAGAGTAGAATGAAAGAAACCAAAGTGAACAACAGTTCAGAAACTCATATCAGCATTTTCGAGATAAAAATCAATTCCGGATGATAAAATTTACCGTTTTGCAAGTTCTTGTCTCTTTAACTCCGGCGGCTTTCCATCGAAAACATAGCTGTAGCAAAAGATTCAGAACTAAATTAGCAAAACTAATAGTAAAAGGAAAACCTTTTCTACCAACAGAGAAAGTAAAAAAGAATGTAGGAAGAGAACATTACACAGGCTTAATTCCAGCTTCGAGAAGACGAATCGTTCGATTAAACATCCCTTGTAAATGGCTACATGTACAAAAAACATAGAGACAAAACACATGAGACAGAAAGATCCAAACTTTACAAATGTGGAAACAGAGAGAGAGAGAGTAGTAATAGTAACCTAGTGACTTCACCAGCTTCATTAGTGAGCATTTCAGTCCCAGTTCTTCCGACTACAATCTGCATCACATCGATTCACATTACAAAAATTATAACTCTCGCTGAGTGATTTAGTGGAAAATGAGATTGATACAAAGGGAAGAAGGGAACGAACAAGGAATTGGTAAATGCTCATGCTAGCATCAACGGCAATTTTCCGACCAAAATAGCTCTCAAATTTCTGCTCTTTCATACAACTAGGCGCATTGTCGGCTAAAAGCTTCGTTAAACCCTAAAAATCAGACATTTTTTCCACCCAACAAAAAATAACAGCATTAGGTCCAATTCAGGAATCGTAATCTAAAATTGAAACAAGCAGTTAACGTTTTTTCATCAGACCTTGATACCCATGGCGATTACAGAGAAAGCAGCGAGCCAAGGTTTCTCTCTCTCTCTCTCTCAGGGAACTATGCCAATTTGGTCTGCTCGACGCCTATGATGTTGTTTTCCCGCCTCCTCAACTCCACACGTGTGGGCGCTACAATCTGATAAACTTTATGAGGCCTTTAAACCTAATGAGCCCACCAGGTGGTTAAGGCCCATGTGCTATTATTTATTTTATTTTTTGATAAAATATATATGGTTTATTGTAAATTGTTCTATATATGGTTCGATAATGTAGAGTTGTAGACGTTCAAAAAATTAATAATAAATTAAGTAAAAGGGAAGGAGTAAGCAAGCTCTCAAGTCTCAAAGCCTATCAAGTCAATTTCCAAGAGGGTGTTGAAATAGAGGAACCTTCTGAGGATCATCCAAAGATTCAACAAACTATTTTCAACCGTTTAGGCTCGAAGAAAGGGAAAGAAAAAGAGTTCTATCAAGCTTCTCAATCTTCATCTTTCCAATTGAAAAGAGTGGAGCCAAAGGACTCTGCTAAAGGTCCGGTAATACCTCCTTGGTGGGATTTTTAGAAAGATAAGCAAGGAATCAAGCAAACCCCTCCTCCTCCAAAGCTTTCAGATAAAAAAGTCCTATCCTCAGGAAAGACAGTCAACCTCTCCTCAGCTGAGAAGAAGAACTTGTCATCAGGGAAATCCCTAACTCCTCTAGCAGTCTTCTCTTTTGCTGCTTCTCAGGAAGACTCAAGGCCTAAGAAAAAAAAAACCAAGTTGGAAAAGGAATCAGGCAAAGAAGAGATCTAAACTCAATAGTGTTATAACTATTCCTCAAAAATCCTCTGAAGGAAGTACTAGTGCGGCTAACTCTGATAAGAGAGAAGCTACTACTTTGAAGGAATCATCAACATCCACTCATGCTCCCCTCTACAAGGCTTTAGGTAAGCATAAGCTTTCCAAGTCAGCATAAAGGCGATTGGATGGAACTGCCAGGGTCTAGGGAACAAGTTGACAACAAAGCATATTAAGGATCTCATCAAAAGGCATTCCCCGGATGTTTTTTTCCTCTATGAGACCAAGCAGAAACGATCTTTTCTAGAGAAGGTTTGTGAGGATTTGGATTTCTATAATTTGCATATTGTTGAGACAGTGGGAAAGAGTGAGGGTTTAAGTTTGTTTTGGAAAGAAGAAGTGGAGGTGAATGTCATCTCAGCTACTAAGAGAATGATTGATGTAGAAGTGAACTGGAAGCTCAACACCTTCTATATCTCAGGAATCTATGGGCATCATGTGGTAAGGCAAAGATGTTGGTTTTGGAAAAGGCTTCAAAGACTGGGTCAAAAAAGAACAGGGTCATGGCTTCTCTTTGGTGATTTCAACGAAATTGCTAGAGACATTGAAAAAAAGGGGAGGATCTGTAAGACCTGAAGCCTCTTTCCTTCCGTTTAAGAATATGTTGAAGGGTTGTGGGCTGATTGAACCCCCTCCACAAGGGAATCACATGTCATAGCATGAAAATAGACAAGGAGCCCATGTTCACTGCAAACTAAATCGGTATCTAGTGAATATTGATTGTTTTATCCACTTCCCAACTGTCAATTCTCTGTATCTCCCTAGACTCAGTTCAGATCATAGCCCTCTCTTGACTTGTCTTGAGGGGGGGGGGGATCAAAAAAGACAAGGGAGTTTTAGATTTGATAAAAAATGAAGTGATAAGTCAGGCTTCTCAGCTATGGTATATAAGAGTTGGAAAGCATCTAAGGAAGTGGAACCAGGGAAAGCATCTAAGGAAGTGGAACCAGGGGATTAGGGTGATGTGTTGAATCAAATCAGGAGTTGCAGAAAAGACATGACTACTTGGAAAAGGAATTCAAAACCTAATTTTTTCCTTCTTTTTGGTAAGCTGAAGGACATGATTGGTTTCCTAACTCACCAGGATTCTTTGAATACCCAAGAGTTATATGAGGTTAAAAGAGAGCTAAGTCAAGCTCATAAGGAGGAGGAAGAATTCTGGCAACAGAAAAGTAGAATTACTTAGCTTCAAACAGGAGATAGAAATTCCAAATACTTCCATGCCTCAGTCAAACAAAGAGCTGCCAAGAACAGAATTCACGACCTGATAGAGGAGAGCACATGCAATTACATGGTCTCAGAAAGAGATAAAGGAAAGCTAGCAATCAACCACTTTTCTAGCCTTTACACATCAGAACTGTCTGAAGCCTCTGTAATTCAAGATTCTTTCATCGTAAGTGATTTGGCTCCAAGAGTCTCTCTAGAGCAAAATTCAATGTTGATGAGGAGTATCACACTGGAGGAGGTGAAGAATGCAACATTTGCAATGCATCCTGCCAAATGCCCTGGCCTAGATGGTTTTTCTGGAGCTTTTTTCCAGAGTCATTGGCCCACAGTTGGGAAAGATGTGTTTCTCATGGTGGAAAATTTTTGGAATTCAGGTGAGCTGGATAATAGGATCAATGAAAAAAACATCTGCCTCATACCAAAGAAGTCAAGGCCTCAAAAGCTCAGTGAATTCAAGCCTAACAGTCTTTGCAACTTTATATACAAGATCATCTCTAAGATTATCTCATCTAGACTGAGAGTCATCTTGCCTCACCTGGTGTCTGAGAATCAAGCTACCTTTGTGTCAGGGCGTTTAATAACAAATAACATCCTTCTAGCACACGAGTTGGTACATGCTCTTAGAACAAGAAAATATGTGGCTCAGAGTTCAATGGCGATCAAGACAGACATGTTCAAGGCCTTTGAGAGACAGATATGCTCAAGGCCTTTCTAAAAGCACTACTACAGAAATTGGGCTTTCACTCAGTATGGATCAAAAGGATAATGATTTGTATTACTTCCACATCTTTCAGTATTTTTTTGAATGGCTCTCAGTATGACAGCATTAATCCTTCTAGAGGAATAAGACAGGGAGACCCTCTCTCTCTTTTCCTCTTCATTCTAATAGCAGAAGCCTTGAGCAACAGCATGCAGTTAGCCACAAATGCAGGGACCATCTCAGGAATTAAGGTAACACAAGAAGCTCCAGCTATATCTCACTTATTGTTTGTTGATGACTGCTTATTCTTCAGCAAGATAGACCTGCAAGAGATGCAACAGATTAAGAAGATCCTAGATGAGTATAACCGTATCTCAGTTCAGAGGGTCAACCTTCAGAAATCCAACATTATTTTTGGCAGCAAGGTCTTGAAAGAGGATATTGAGAGGGTTCAACAGGCCTCTGGAATCAAGAATGTAGGTGGTTCAGGGTTATACTTGGGGCTTCCAGAGATCTTCATTGGCTTTAAAGTCAAAACTTTAAAGTACCTTGAAGAAAGAGTAGAAAAGAAGTTAGCATCCTGGAAATCAAGATTCCTCTCTCAAGGTGGTAAAGAAGTGCTCGTCAAAGCAGTGGCGATAGCTCTACTAACATACATAATGGGCTGCTTCAGGATTCCTAAAACACTTTACAAGAGGATATCTTCTGCTCTCTCTAGATTCTGGTGGAAAAGTCCTCAGACAGATAAAGAGATACACTAGAAAGCTTCAGGGAAGTTGGAAAATTCAAAGGCAGAAGGTGGAATGGGTTTTCGAGCCCTAGAAGGTTTTAATTTAGCACTGTTTGGTAAACAGTTGTGGAGGTTATGCACTATGGAGACCTCCCTTCTGAGTAGAGTTCTGAAAGCAAAATACTTCCCGAGTTGTTCACCATTGGAGGCTTTTCTAAGGACCATACCCTCTTATGGGTGGAGAAGCATCCATAGAGCCCAATCTCTAATGAAAGAAGGTTTACAGAGAAATTTAGGGAATGAAAACCATTTTTCTATGCTAACAAATTCCTGGTTAGCAACTGATCCTCCCAAGGCCCCAAAACCAAAAGAATGATTTGATCTCCAGTCTTTCATGTTTGCTTGTTTCAAGGAACCAGATTGTGATGAATGGAACCTGGCTAGATTAAAGGAAGCTTTCAGTGATGAAGAAGTAAGGCTTATTCTGCAGATCAAACCAGGAGAAGATGATTCAGCTAGTTATACTTAGATCCATAACAAGAATGGACTCTACTCAGTCAAATCTGGCTACTGGATTTAGGTCAACAGGGTGAAACAGAAGGATCTCCAACCTCAAGTGACCGGACCAAACTTGTCTCCACTCTTCTATGCCTTATGGAAAACAGAGACATCTCAAGGTGCATTTTCTGGACCAAAGGTTATGCATTTTCTTTGGAGATGCATATCAAGCTGTCTTGCAATAGGAAGTAATATGTTCAAGAAAAGGTTAACCAAGGTTGGAGATTGTCCTAGATGTGTGGACCAGTCAGAAACTGCAAACCATCTGCTCTTGAAGTGCCCTTATGCCAGAGTAGTTTGGGTGTTGTCTACAATAAGCCACCTCTTCTTTCCAAACCCATTAGACTCTATCCTGGAAAATCTTGCAGCTTTATTGATCCCTCATAAGGATCTGTCTGAGGTGGAGAAGGAGAGGTTTAAGTCTTGGCCTTGGATTTTATGGTATTTATGGAAAAGCAGAAATGATTTGGTGTATTCAGCTCAGAATGGTCATATTGAAGATCTGTTTAAGAAAGCATCAGAGGAAGCATCTCTGTGGTTTCATGCAAACTTTCCCCCTATTACAGCAGTGCCACCAATGCCATCAACTAGGACTACCATCAGGAAGAAATGGATTCCCCTAGGCCCACAATAACTTAAGTGCAATGTTGATGGCTCATGGATTGGTGAGGATGGTTATTGTGGTGTCAACTGGCTTCTAAGAGATCATTTGGGTAACACAAGACATCTGGGTCCTAAATGTTATCCAGCATTCTCTTCTCCACTTACCACAGAGGCTGCAGCAATGGTTTGGGCGGTAAAATAACAATGTCTGTTTTGAATCAGATTGTTCTGAAGTTCTGCAGGCTATCGAAGATCCTCTTGCTTGGCCACGCTTGAAGATCTTCACTTTGAACATTTTGAACAACAACTTGGAGGGACATCAGTTCACTTTTAGGCACACATCGAGAGAGTCAAATGCAGCAGTGAATGTTATGGCAAAAACAATCCGCTTTTGTCCGATGTATTTTGTGATTTTTGATGTTTTAGTTTCGGTTTGGTTAAGGTCGTTTTTGGTCCATGATAATTTGTGTTTCGTTAACAATACGGTATAAGTGAAGTTTCTTTGGCGGAAAAGAAAATTATTAATAATAAATAAATATATATGGGAGAGGGAGTAAAAACCGAGACGGTGGTACTACGTTAACGTCTACAACTCTATTATTGATAGCTATCTACTATAGTTGGAAAAATTTTCAAAATAGTCAAAATTTTTAACATTAATCCTAAATGTATTCTTCTTCTTCAATTTTAAACAATTCCAAGTGATTTTTCTAATATATTTCGTATATAGTTTTGATTTCGCCATATATTCATGAGTAAGTTTTTTTACATTTGAAAGTTTTATTCTTTGTTTGAAAGTGTTTTTTGCCTTCGATTTTAGTCTGTAAAATCTATACATATTTCTTAAGGAATATGATATTCAACAATGTCGAGTTTCATTCATAGGTCGAAGACAAGTTAGAAGCAAAGACGAGCATACTCGATCGATCCAACTAAGATAAACTAAAAATATCAAAAGAATCAACTAAATTATCATAAGAATCTAAATCTCGTGTTCTCAACTTCGTAAACATTCATCATTCTTAAGATCGTTTTGATTTGAGAAATCCAAACAAAATATATATTATTTTACAAAATCCACAAAACTAATATCGAGAAAACCATTCAACAACTTGCTTCATGGGGAGTAATTTCTTGCACAGATTTTTGCTTATGCTCTCTTCTACCCGAGACAAGAGACCACCTTTTGATCACTTGTGAATTTGCAGCTGCGATTTGGAACCAGGTTTTTATCAGACTAAATCCTGGGCATTGTTTGATCTGTATTTTGTCTAAATTGCTCTCATCGACAAGACAAAGGTCTCCTCATGCTCCCTCTACTCTTAGGAAGGTAGATGCGCAAGCCCCTGTTTTCCACATTTGGCGGCAGAGGAAAAATGTCTTGGACAACAACTAATTGATCCTTCCTTCAACTATCTTTAAGAACATTGATCGAGAGATCCGCAACACTATATCCGGAAGAAGGCATAGGAAGAGATGGTGAAAGCTAATGTTTCTCTGAATTCGATAATATGTTTCTTTCCCATATTTTCTTAAAAATATTGTAATCTTACTTTTATTTTATTTTTGCCAAAATTACTCTAGTTTAAGGTAATGTTTTCTGTAATACTTCACCATTCATTTTTAATGATATTTACAAGAAACAAAAAAAAAAATGTACTTGATAATAAACCATATCTAGCAAACGATACTGTACTTTTGTTGCCAAATTAATAAACAATAAAATACTCGGCGTTTCATTATTCGTGCATGGGAATCGTATGGGGTTATAAGGAGTAGAACTATAAACCAAAGAACGTAACGGTGGTGAATGGGTGATACGTGGGTTTTTATGTTATTTTAACGTCTACATTATTGATATTTACAACAAATATAATCATTGTGTATAAGAAACGGTGGTGCTACGTGACCATTTCAAATAACAATTACGCTATAAAAACTCACACCGACAGGATTTTATGGAGAACCGTACATATTAATTACGTCCCACGGAAAAATACAAGGGACTAACGGTCCTAGTCCTTATTAACCCCTTCATGTTTTCCCAAGTTTACAATTAATTCCCCAAACTTATACTTTATGTAACATCCTATTAATGTTCAACAAAGTTGCAACACCGTATTCTCTTTACACCACAAAAATTATATTAATCGTAAACAATCATTGCAAGGGTTTTATATTATTATACAAAAAAGGGATTATATATCAAGAACTTTTCTGTTTATATAGCATGCGATTTTTTTGTGTGCGAAAATGACATGTTTTGATTCTACAAATAATAATAGATTATTATAAAAGGTAAAAAGAGATTGATTTGACTAAAGATATGGCGTAAAAACAAAATAAATGGGATTCATCCTGGGCACGAATACTTGATACCCGCTAATTATCCTCTATCCGTTAGAACAAGTATCCGTTTGAGCAAGTATCCGTAGTTAGCAAGTCGGGTATTAAGGCCCCTAAGCCAATTGTTTGCAAGTAGCAAACCAAATACAAATAGTTTTTTTTTGCACTACTTGTATCCGTTACTTGCCTTGTTTTCGTTACCCGTAGTACTACCCGTTATCCGCTCAAATACCCGCAAACATATATCCGTTAGTCACTTAGTCTATGGGCTACTAACACTTACCTTCTTCCGCGCTTGACCACTTACTCATTCCAAAGAAATGCCGAAGCCTTTAAGGCCCATATCTATCGGCCTAGCCTCGAGAAAACCCTAAAACTAAAACACCTAACCCTCATTCTCTCAGTCTCTCACAATCTCGCATTGCAAACCCTAACCCTCATTTCTCTCAAACTCTCACAATCTCGCATCGCAATCATCGCCTCTCACCTTCTTTTTCTTCGATCTCTTGCTCTTCTTCTTCTGCGTCTTCTTCTTCGATCTCATCGCATCTCACCTTCTGCTTCGCCTTTACTTTGTTCGTCGATGGTATGTCTTGCTTCTCTAGTGATTTTGCTTCTGTGATAGACTTGCTTCTGTGAACTGAACTATCTCATTGCTTATGGGTGATTTGTTTGAAGCTAGTTAATGAATTGCTTATGTGAGATGGGAATTATCGATTTGAGTTCTAGGATTTATATAAAGTATTCGAACTATCAAAACTCATACAAAACAAAATTCTCCAAACTGCTGAATTTTGTCGCCACCGTAGAAGAGTTTAGATCTCTTCTTGCTTGCTTTGTTGTTCCGATTGTAACATTGAGCCAAAAGCTTTGTTCTTTGATCCCTATAATTCTGTGTTTCGTTTTTTCTAGATGAAACATGATCCATACAAATACTTATTATCTAATTTTCGTATTGATTAAGCTAAGAATCTTCTTGAGATTCAAAATGTTGAATCTTCATAAGTAGTTTTTGGTTTCATGATTAATCAATCAATCGTAACATAATGATTGCAATTCCACTTGACTTCATATCTTCGTTTACAGGTTTGTTGTGTGTTCTTCTATTATGTGGTATCGTTTTGCTTGGAGGGTTAAACTTGTTGTGGAAGATGAGTTTTGGGCAATGGCATGTTTATTATTTGTTAAATACCAAGAATAAAAACTTATTATATTTTGAATAATTTATATACTCACATGTTGTGGTTTAGGTACTTATTCGAGATATGTTTTATTTATTTATTTATTTCGAATGTGTATAGAATCCTGACTCTTTAATTCAGATTTGATAGTGATCTATTGTTTTGTGTTTGCAGGTTTTGATGTAGTGATGTGTTATAACTCTAGTTTGAACTTTGAAGACTTTTCTCTTTGTCGTGTGTTTGTCTATTTGATCAAACATTGTTTAGTGTTTACAACACTTTCTTAAATATTTGATATGTAACTCAGTATGTAATTCAGGTTTAAGATTTTTTCTGTTTTGAATACAAGGCAAATAATGTAATTACTTATGCAGATTGTCAAGACAAGATGGGACAAGTTACCCACAAGATGTATAAATGCGACTTGTTTCTGCGGTACAAGTAAAAAATATTAATTACCCGGCGAGACGGGTACAAGTATCAAGTAGGCTAAAAACAACAACTATCTGCCCCGTGCCCAAGCTTAAAAGGGATAGATAAACAATTGAGAGTAGAAAGAAAAAAAAACACATTTTGAATCTGAAACTATATTTAAGGAATGAAATTACCATATTTTAACGTGAGACATAGGTGAACTATATTTCTTTTTTTCTGAATGAACTATGTGGAAAAAAATATATAAACTGGAGCAATGACACGTCTAGAAATTAATTTTAGCCCGGGTAATAATATTAAATTATTAAAAAAAGTTAAAGGAAATATTTTAAAATTATGTCTTAGTAAACAAATAATAGAGTAAATAAAAAGAAATAAGCAAATGGAAAAACAAAAGTGATTTAACGTGGTTTTATTTTTAAAAAAATATGGGCTTGTTAACAAAAGAAATAAAAACAAATTGGACTTTTATCTTGTATTTGTATGATATAAACTTTTGAAACGTGAGCATTAAATAATATATCAACAGGAACAAAATTAAAAACTCTTGTAAAATAACACTAATCTTCAAAATTTTACCTATGGCAACTGCTCCTCCCAGTTATAGCATATAGGACTATAGGAGGCGTGTTTAGTTATGTAAATATTGAAGGAAAAAAAAATAGTTAAGTGCTAAGTATATATTTAAAAATAGGAAGCATTGATTGAATGAAGGTGGAAATTTTAACAAATCCCGTGACTAAAAAGAGGTTGAGTGGATGATAGCACCGTACCGTCTGGGTTTATTTGTATTGTAGGAGCGTAACATGTGCATCGGATCTACAAATAGCCCCACCACTCTCTTTCTCCTTCTCTCCCAGCCATTACTTTCAATTCCAAACGATAATACAATCAAAAGACATTAAGCCTATCATTTTCTTTTAATAAAATTGTGCCATTTTGTTTGGTTAGTCTAACAGTTTTGGGCTTATTATTAACCTATAACTATTTTGGACTGAGGAATCAGAAAATATGTATGTTAATCCATTTTTCTGTTGATACAGAAAATAGTTTGAATTTCATATATAGAATTTATTTTGTCACTCTTTGGCAAAATATTGCTTGTGTATTAATTTGACATCCTTGGTTACTTCAGACTCAATCAAAACAATGATGGTATTTGTTGAAATATCTTAAAAGAATGTTTTAAATCCAAATGGGTAAGTTGGCATTACATGATTACCACTTCCGTAATTATCGCTCATGATTTTATAACTGTGTTTCTTGAACATCATTAGATAGATTGGTTGGTGTGGGTTGACAAAAAAAAAAAGATTGGTTGGTGTGGGGAATTTAAAAAAAAAAATCATAGACAGATATCACAATATGTGAACCCAAAAAAAAAAGAGAGAGACAGATATCATAATTAATTAAAATTATTAATTGAGTAAATAATACTTTCCAATGCGTGATTTAGAAAATACCATAAATCAAAATAATGAAAAAAAACTAAAGATCGATATCATAATTTTGTATTTATTTCTATGTTTACCTCTTTTGTATGTTGAGGTGTGTTTCAAGTATGAACCAAACATCTAGTAACCTAAAAGATGGTCTCTTTGTCTTAAGAAAATTAAATTAACTATAATTACCATAACTATAAATAATTAGTATAATTAATTAAGATTAAATTAAGAAGATCGAGGTAATGAGATTCCAAACGTGAATCCAGCCATGAAACCCCTTTTTAAAAACAGTCTTTCTTTACTTCACTGCTCTGCTCTGTCTCCTTCTTCTTCTTCTTCTTCTTCTTCCTCATTAAAAGCTGAACACAAAGATCGATTCTTTCACTAACACATTACGAGTTTCTGCATTTGTTTTATATCCTTTTTTTAAAGTCTGTTCCTTTTTCTACTTTTAACCATTCTTTCTCCATTCCCAGCTCTTAGAAAGAGTTAAAGAGCAATGAGGAAGCTTTTCTTGTTAGGGTTTGTAGTTGCAGGACTGATTCTGGAGACTGAAGCAAATGGGTATTTTGAGTTCAATGTCACTGAATTAGATCGCATTGAGGAATTAGAGTATGGTTTCTCCAAATTTAGTTCCAATTCTAACCCTTTGATGGTTGGTCTCACACTTATCAGAGGAGCTGGTTCCAAAGGAGCTGGTACTGTCTCTGCTTTTTACTACAAAAAATGGGTTTTTTGTTTGTTTGTTTATCTTATATTAGTATCACTCATGTTTCTTAGATAGTTGCATTTTAATAGTAAGTTACTTTCTGATTTTGGAATGTGATGTACATTATGTAATGTGCATCTGAAATGTGGCTATAAAACATCAATAGTATGTCTTGGAAAAAAATGTAAAAACAGAACAGTGTTTGAATCTAAGATCTGTGTGTCTTAATTACAGTTTGTTTGGATGGTACATTGCCTGGATATCACTTACATCGTGGACATGGATCCGGAGCCAATAGCTGGTTAATTCAATTAGAGGTTAACCAAAGAAGATTTGTTTTTTTTTTTTTTTGGGTTCTATAAATAAAGCTTCTGTTTTTAAGTCTTGTTCTGTTACTAAAAATTGGAATTGGAAATGTGGAAAGGGAGGAGGATGGTGTGATAACATTAGGAACTGTGTATACCGAAAGAAGTCTCGTCGTGGTTCGTCTAACTATATGGAGAAACAGATACAGTTTACAGGAATACTTAGCAATAAAGCTCAAGAAAATCCAGGTCTTTTGTCTTTAGGCTTTTATTAGTAAAAATCTTGAAGAAACAAATAGCTCATTCATCTATATTTGCAGACTTTTTCAACTGGAATAGAGTCAAACTTCGTTATTGCGATGGTGGTTCCTTCAGCGGGGATAGTCAGAACAAGGTTCTCATTGATACTAAAGAACCTTTTTTCGAGACCATACTTACATTTCACTTTCTTGATTTTTTTGCTTTCTTAGTTTTGGGGTTTAAGTTGTTGTTTCTTTTCATTCTTTTAAACATGTAATGTTTCAGGCTGCTCGGCTTCAGTTTAGAGGAGAGAAGATATGGAGAGCTGCAATGGACGATTTAAAGGCCAATGGAATGCGTAATGCCAAACAGGTGTTTTCACTCTGTCCTTTCTCTTGCTTATATCTTCTCTTTATATTGATGAAACAGTTTTTTAAATTTGTTTACTACTCTTTCAGGCACTTCTATCTGGATGCTCTGCAGGTGGCCTAGCAGTGATTTTACGCTGTGACGAATTCAGAAACTTGTTTTCAAGAAGTACCAAAGTCAAGTGCTTAAGCGATGCAGGCTTGTTCTTGGATACGTAAGTTAGTTCATATGAATCTTTTTTTTCTTTCTGAAAATCACCTTAGTATCAGTGATTGAACTGCGCCTTACGTGATTAAAGGCCTGATGTATCCGGTGGCCACACGATAAGGAATCTATATAACGGCGTTGTGCAGTTGCAGGTGTGATATTATTTACCCATCTTCATATTATAAACTTTATAACTAAAAAGATTTACTTTAATACTTCGGTGTTATGGTAATGAATCAGGGAGTGAAGAACAATTTGCCACATTTATGCACAAACCATCTCAATCCAACCTCTGTATAAGCTCTTCCTCCTTTAGTCTAAATCGATTCTGTTTTGTATAAAAGCGCAAAAGCTGACCCGTAAACTCTTAATCTTTTGATTCGGGACAGTGTTTCTTCCCTCAAAACTTGATCAGTCAGATGAAAACTCCTCTTTTTATTGTCAATGCAGCATATGATATTTGGCAGGTAAACTTTCTTCTACTTCCATGCATGTTTTAAGCTAATTGAGATTATTAAAAGTAACAATTTTTTTGTTTTTTACTGATATGTTTTTTTAAACAGATTCAAAGCAGTATTGCTCCGCCAAGTGCAGATCCTAGTGGTTACTGGCATGAATGTAGATTAAACCATGGCAGATGCACTCCAGCGCAAATCCGGTTTTTGCAAGGTAGAAAAGAATCTGAAAATTCCAAACTTTCTTAAGTCCTCATATTCAAAATGATCCAACCTCACTCTTTTATCTTATAATGCTGTCATTTTAACAGGGTTTAGAAATCAGATGTTGAGAGCTGTAAATGGATTCTCGAAAATGAAAAAGAACGGTTTGTTTATCAATTCTTGCTTTGCTCATTGTCAAACTGAAAGGCAAGACACTTGGTTCGCCGATGATTCTCCTGCTATCCACAAAAAGGTATATGCACTTCATCTTTATTTGCCTTGAGAAGCCTCAGTTGTTTAAAACAATCAATTTATAACGTTTTGTTTTACCAACAATCATCAAGGCATAAGTAGCGTTTTGAAATAATCAATTCTTTTAACGTTTTCGAAACTGCGATTTAGGTGGTGGCGATAGCTGTTGGAGATTGGTATTTTGATAGAGCTGAAGTGAAGCTAATAGATTGTCCGTACCCGTGTGATAGGAGCTGCCACAATCTGGTCTTCAGATGAATGATCTCATTTTTTTTATTACTCTACGAAGTAGAAGTGAAAAAAAAAAAAAAGTTTAATTTCTTTCATGTATCAGTGATCTTGTTGTATCGTATCCTTTCTTACGTACCAAATTCTTCATTGGAAAAATATTGTTTTCCTAAAGAGATTGAAATATAATGAAGAAAGGCTTTTCTTTTTCGTCAATAGTTGTGTTTACAACAAGTTTCATACCTATAATAATAGTAATACGTGTCAATCTGACCAGCCCGACACAGTTTTAAAAGCTAGTCTGACTATTTTTGGGTCAATCTAAAAGTGAATTATTGGAAAAAACACATGGAGATTTATTTTGTGACCACATTGACATTGGTTTGAATAGGTCTCAGCAGATCCGAAAATTCGAACCGAATCCGACCTAAAACATTCAAACTGAATTTGAATCTGTTATTGAAAAATATCCGAATGGGTTTAGAAGCCTTATCCGAAAATTTGAAAATCCAAAAAACTCGAACCGAATCCAAAAATTTCGAACCGAACCCAAAAAACCCGAATATGATTAGCTAGTTCTGGTTATGATCAGTCTAAAAAATATACTAAATCCGAACCGAATATGTAAAATATTCAAATGAGACTTCAACTTAAGAACCGAAAATCCCGAAACTTGAAAAACACGAACCGGACCCGAATGGGTACCCGATGTTAGATAAATTCCTAAAGTTTAGGGATTAGATATCTCCTAACAAGTTGGTTAGCTAGAGATATGATAAGATTACAAATAAGTTAAGATATGTTTTAAGGGTACTTAGATCTTATAAGATAAGGTTTGTAAGTCCTATAAATAAGAGCATATGGAGAGTTGTTCCATAAGACTCAAGAATTAAGAGAGAAAGTGTTTAGTATGAGAGCTTGAGTGATTCTCTTGAGTCAAACACATAAATATTAATAAGAAAAGTTGTTCTTATATTTCTCTTAAGTCAAACACATAAATATTACATTTGGTATCAGAGCTTGAGTGATTGAGAGGGATCGTGTGAGATTTTTCGAGATCGGAGAAGCTTGCGACACAAAAAACGTGTCATACATGTGAATCAATGCCTAAGTTCAAAGGAGTTTCTAGATGGTTTGCCTATAAACAAGTATATCCAACTTGTTGCATCTCTAGAACAAGTTTTGGGTTTCAACACTACGGGATTTGAAGACATTGTTGGGCGGTTAAAAGCATATGAAGAACGTATAGGAGAAGAAGGTCACGGCGATGACCAAGGAAAACTTCTATTCACTTCTTACGATACACAAGACTCACGAGGTGGCTTCGGAGGAAGAGGACGTGGGGGTCGTGATAAAGGACGAGGTAGAGGATGCTTCAATACACAACACCAGCCAAACAACGCTGTAGAACAAGATCAAACCAAAGAAAAACCAAAGAAATATCGATCAAAGCTCATTTGTTAGAGATGTGACAAACCGGAACATTTTGCGTCATCGTGTCCTGAAAAAGCTCAACGAGGTCAACAAACAAATTTAGTGGAGACTAAGGAGGCCGATGCAGCACTCTACATGCATGAAATTATTTTCTTGAACGAGAAAAATATTTTACCAAGAAAATACGAAGAAGAGAAAGACGAGCTAAGTATTTGGTACTTGGATAATGGAGCTAGCAATCACATGACAGAAAATAGATCTTATTTTTCAGAGCTAAATGAAAACATCAAAGGAAAGGTAAAGTTTGGAGATGAATCTTGCATTGACATCAAAGGAAAATGCTCAATAATATTTCAAGCGAAGACCGCAGAACAAAAATTGATCTCGAATATCTATTGGATTATGGATCTTAAGAGTAATATCATTAGCCGTGGACAAGCAACTGAAGCCGGTTGTGATGTGAGATTAAAGGAGAATTATCTCACCATGCATGATCATGATGGAAAGCTCTTGATGAAGGTGCTTCGAACCCCTAACCGAATGTACAAAATTTGTTTTGTTACTGGATGCCCATTTACTTGCTCGCTAAGCTAGACGATGAGACATGGCGTTGCATGCGAGATTAGGGCATGTTAACTTTGGTTCCATGAAGATGATGTCTAAGAAGGAGCTGGTTCGTGGCTTGCCTAGCTTTAGAGAAAGCAGAGAAGTTGTTGGAACATGTGATGGATTGTTCCCGACTAGAAAAAACAGAGAGAAGATTAAAATGTTTCGAATCAATAGGGGAGAGAGTTTACTTCTATCGAGTTTCAAACATTTTGTGAAGACAATGAGATCTCTAGACAACTCACGGCTCCTTACACACCTCAACAAAATGGCGTTGTTGAGAGACGTAATCAAACCTTGATAGAGATGACTCAGAGTATGCTCAAAACAATGGAAATGTCTTCTGACGGATCTAATGGAGAAAGCAGAGAAGTTGATGGAGCTCGTGATGGACTGTTCATGACTAGAGAATACAGAGAAGTTGTTGGAACACGTGACGAACTGTTCCATAATCCTGACAAACCCATTTTAAGAAGATCAAACCATGAGACAAGCAAACCTAAATATCTTGAGGATTACGTTTTGTTGGCAGTTAAAGATGGGGAGGAGTTACTCTTAAGCATTAATGGAGAGTCAAACTCTTATCAAGAAGCTGAAGACTCAAGGGAGTGGATGGAAGCAATGAAATCCGAGATAGAGTCTATCAACCAAAACAAAACGTGGGAGTTGCTAAGTCGGTATATGCAAAGTCATAGAACCTCATATGGAGCAGCAATGAAGCACGTCTTGAGGTACTTGCAAGGAACAAAGAGTTATGGTCTTAACTTTAAGAGAAAAGGAGACAAGAATCTCGTCGGATACAGTGACAGTAGCCATGACATAACCAAGACGATGGGAAGAGCACGGTTGGTCACATTTTCTACTTCGGAACATCTCTCATTACATGGTATTCTCAAAAGTAACCCACAGTAGCTTAATTATCATGTGAAGCGAAGTTTATGGCGGCAACAGCGGCTGCAAGTCAAGCTATATGGCTTCAAGACCTTCTACACGAAGTAACAGGATGGAAACGAGAGAGCATCACTTTGCGAGTTGATAACAACTCGGCAACAGGTGTCATGAAGAATCTAGTTTTTTCATAGAAGGAGCAAATACATCCATAAGAAGTACCACTTCATTCGAGAATGTGTCGCGAATGAACAAGTCGATATCGAATATGTGTCGGGAGAGGACATCTTAACCAAGCCTCTAGCTTGGATCAAGTTTGCGGAAATGAGAAGTCTAGTTGGAGTGGAAGACCTAACTAATTCAAGTTTAGGAATTAAGAGGGATAATGTTAGATAAATACTTAAAGTTTAGGGATTAGATATCTCCTAACAAGTTGGTTAGCTAGAGATATGATATGATTACAAATAAGTTAAGATAAGTTCTAAGGGTAGTTAGATCTTATAAGATAAGGTTTGTAAGTCTTATAAATAAGAGTCTATGGAGAGTTGTTCCATAAAACTCAACAATTAATTGAAAAAGTGTTTAGTTTTGAGATATTTTCTAAAGTTGTTCTTATATTTCTCTTGAGTCAAACACATAAATATTACACCTGAGTGGGTACCCACATGCCTAGAACGTTCAAACTTCAAAGGCAAGTCTGTGATACCAAAGTTTAGGTTTTAGTTCTTATTTTTAACTGTATATTATAAAGTTTTGACCATCAGTTTTAGTTTTGACCATCAGTATCTTTTGTTGTAATTTTTCTTGGAAGTTTGTAGTTCTCAATTGCCCTGTAATCTGGAATTTTCTCCCTAAGTAATCAAATGAGAACACTTTGTTGAAAAAAAAAAAAAACCATCAGTTGTAATTTCAGTTACATTTTATTATAGTAAGTACCAACGCAACTATGTCCGCCTCAAGTGGGTGGCCAAGGGTACGAATGCCCAAGACCCATAGGCATTAAAATGATCTCATAAATATGGTTTTTGTTTAAAGGGTATCCCCAAAATTTTAAATGTATCCTAGGGTTTTTGTAAATATTGGACCGGTCCTAAACATAACCATTTTTATAAGTACTAATGTTGATAACCCGGCAATGGATACATATTGTACGATTGTTTTATATACAAATATTTGAGTTTATATTGTTATTATCTTTATGATTGATAATTTAAAGGAACAGATAAAATTTCTGTTTAGCTAAACATTTTTCATAAATTATAAACACAAACACATATTTTTTTGTTTGGCGATTTACTATGAATTACATATAAATTTTGTATATAATGCTTAAGAAAAAGCATAGGTTTTCTTAAAAATCTTTCACCAAGTATCAATTTGCAGATAAATTTCGTAACCAAAATATTTTCTAGAAAATTATATGTTATCAAGTTTCATTAACAAACTTTTTTACGAATACTGTGGTAATTTTTAATGCAAAAAATGTTATGTTAAATCTTTCAGGAAATATTATTACAACCTCAAGTTTTAAATATTAAGTTCCCATGACTGGTTGATAATGCAACTTTATAATATTGTCTTTGACACCGCCATCATCGTTGTCTTTATCACTAAGCTCGTTTTTCTTGTTTACGTTATCGCTATCTCTATATTAAACGACAACGATCCTTTTGAAAAATCTCATACATATTCTATATGTACATGCTTTTTAAATTTATAGACAAGTTGAGAAATTTTAAAATAAAAATGATCGAATAAATACAATGGAGCTATATTGATATATTCTGTGATTGTAATATAGAAATGAATGTTATGATTAATGTAGGGCCTCAATTATTTTGGCTCACATGCAAATTGTGAGGTGTAAGGATAAAAAATGCCTTTTTTATTTATAAGTCTTCAAAATATAAATGATCAACTCATAAACGTTTGCTTTTGAAAATTCTAGAGAATCCTTTGTATTTATATTCTCATTCAACAATCAACAATGGATGTATATTCAATTTAATAGTGTCAGTTTTTGGCTATGTTATATCGGTTTGTCTCTATTCATAATGTATGCATAAATATATAAAATACTATAAGTTGACAAAATATAATATATATATATATATATACATAATAGAAAACAGTAATCGTTTTCACAAATATGTACATAAATAAATTTGAATATAATCGTTTTCATCAATTTTAGTTTTTTTTTTTTAGTTTGTCCCTTAAATATCTATGGGATTGGTATGTAGGAGACTGAATGTAAAATATTGATCACATATTCACATATATCGATTTAAAACCATTTTAAAATATATATTTTCTTATCAGGATAAGTGATCACTTTAATACATTGAGATTGTCTATACACATAATATTACATTCAGTCTAATCATTTTCAAACTTTAATTGATTTGAAAAAAACATCAATGAATTGATTAGAATTAAAAGATAGCACCATAAATTTAAAGAATAGAGTCGGACCGAAAATATAGGTATTCCCTTATCATAAAGGGATCAAGAGATGCCATATAAGCGTCTGTCTATCTAATGATAGCCGACACAATAAGTTACTTTCTTGTCTCGTAACTGTTTTGTTTTTGTTATAAAATATTAAAGTATTCAGAAAAATTAACGTTTTACATATGACAGTGTCACTTTGACATAGTGATTACAAAGTACTAATGAATGATGAAGAAAAAAAAATTCGAAGATGGTTTATAAAGAATCAAAATCATTAGTTAAATGTATCTATCACTTTTTGTATCTGATCTCGTAGTATGGTTTTGGCTAACGAAAAAATCTATATAGTTCACATCATTTTCATCAGGCTCGGTAACTCACATCTCCAATATGTCCATGATCATGAGTCATGACCACCATCGGATCATATATAGGCTAAATCATGTCAAGATTGTACCACCAATGCATATACATTACTCTTTTGAATCAAACTAGTTAAATTCGGTTTAACCGAAAATCCGTTCCTAAATTAGATATCATAGTTTGTCCTTATTAAAAAATAAAATCTTCAATTTCACAACAATTTGAGTTATTTAATTTTAAAACAAATAAATATTTGCTTGCTCTTCTTATCTCTTGCATGGCTTTTCCAAGTTATTTCTACACTATTGATGTCAGCAACAAGGGGCCCTTCTTCTGCAAGCATAGAACTTTATTTCTGGTCCACCTAAAAGAAAAAAAAACAACTCAAAAGCTGCCCTCGTGTGAATTATATCGGGATATTGTCAGAAGACTACACCACCTTCGAATTTCGTCGTTCACCACCTTACAAGATCAAGGGTCCCTTCTTCTACACGAATGACTTATTTCTTGTTTTGGCAACCGATGATCATAAATCGAAATTTAAGATTACTTTTTGGAACTTGCAATTGCTTATGTTAATTTCTTAGAATTTATAAAAAAAGAAGGAGAGCATCGAACATAAATCGATCAATGGTGTATACCAATAAGACGATCAACCTTTGAACTATCATCACTAAGTGATCTTTTGCAACTCTTTAATCAATTTTTAATAATACAATTTCAACGTGACGTAAATTATCTCTTAAATCAACATCAATAAAAGTGAAACAATAATAAAAACTGAACACGAATTTCCTCTAACTAGTAAAATTAATCTTGAACTAATGTTTTGTTAACTACTTACTCTGTACGAAAGCAATGATCAAGTATATATTTTAGTGGTCGGAGATGGTGTTTTTTCTTTGTTTTAGATTTGCTCTCTCTCTTTTCTTTTCTTTCTTTGTTCTTTCAATTTTCTTCTGAATTAGATTTAAGGTGGGAAACCTACTTAATTCAGGTAACTAAGAGATTAGTGTTTTTAAACTAGCTATATTTTGGATTCATTCTTTAAAAAAACACATTTCTTATAGATGAAAGATGCAAAATTCTCGAAGACTCCAAAATACTGCAGATTGAGCATCCGAACATAATATGTAAATATTAAAATAATGGATTGGACACTAAATATAAACTGTCACCATCAATACAATCAATAACAGTGATTCTAAAACTTGTAAAAAAGAAAACCTCTAATCTGATATTGTCACACATTTAAATATTTGCTTACTTGATGATCAAGAAAAATATACCTTCACATCGCTTGACCTATAAATCAATTCATTTTTTTTTGCATGTATATTAATCAGACTCCTCTATTGTAAGAGGTTGATCATACTTGTAACATATCATTAATACTTAATAAAATAAGGAATGAGAACTATTAAACCAAAAAATTCTAGTAACCAGAACATCTAAAGTAGTCTTTTTTTCTTTTCTTTTTGGTCACAAAATTAGTCTTCTTTCATGCACCAAAATTTGAACTCACAAATATATATATATGTTGGTCTTTTCACATGCTCATGTATTACATCTTCCAATTTTGAATATTGGAAGATGAATATTACATTTTCTTGTAGTGATCACTCCTCGTTTTGAATATTACATCTTCCAATTTCATCTGTCATTTTCAAAACTGTGGGAGATCGATGTCTGAGAAGTAAAAACAATGAGTATGAAAGGAGACAGTGATGGACCTCGATTCTAAGATGAATTGTCCCTTTTGTATATTCATCTATTTAGTTGATAGATGATATCCCAAAACAAGTATTGAGCAATATTAATTTAAAAACTTATTCACCTATAATGTACTCAATTATTTATTAATATGGATATTATTTTATAAAGTAGTAACATTGAGATTATTAAGGAAACTTTAACTTACTGTATATTTTTTTCATTAACTAAATAAATGAGTTGGAAAATTGTATCTAAAAAGATCTATAAATATAAATATGACTTAAAACATACGATTAAATCATATTTTGCAACATTTTCAACCATGATTTGGTGTCGGTATCTCAAACCGGTTGAATATAGAGACTTTTGTGGAGAAGAAGATAGAACATTTCTTAACTTCAGTTTTGTGGAGAAGAAGATAGAGTTATGTTAAGACAGACAACTCTTAAATTGATTGGTGTGTTTTTTGTTAAATACTCTAATTAGAGAATTTTTTTTTTTTCAATTTCCAAATTTTATAATATTCATAAACTATTCATATTTTTTTGATATACTAACACGATCGGTATACTGGGGATCCAAAGAATCAATGAATATTATATTTGAGACCCACTACATATGTTTTAATACAAAAAATTATGGGTCTTTCGGTTCATTGTTCACGCATGCATCTCTTTGTCCGGAATCACTTTTCCGAAGAAGGCTCCACTCCAACTTAGGATCTATTAACCTCTCCTTAAAACAAAAAGACCATCCACCACGACCGAGACATGTTTACTTTATTTTCTAGTTTTTTAATTTTATGATCAGTGATAGAACTTTTCCTAAGTAAAAGATATAGATGTAAAAATAATAATAAATGAAACTCTATTGAGGTCAAAGTCATAAGCATGGAGAGGATAAAAAGAATTACATCTTAGCACCAAAAAAACTTACACGAGCAGAAAATATACACAAACCAAAAACCATATATATACTTACACACCAGCAGAACATATTATATATATATATATATATGTATGGATCAATCAATAAACTCAGGTCGGTGAATGTGATTAGAAAATGAAACTCTCTAAAACACATGTTAATCTAAAGGCTCTGATCAAACACCATGCTATTAAGTTTTTGTAGATTCTTACCGTACACCTCAACGTCTGCATCATGTAGTAATGTTGGAGCTTCTTGGTTTGGTGATGACGATGATGATGCTGATCTCCAGTAGTACTTGGCAATGTCTGGCTTAACTTCTGCTTCTAAACCAGTTTCTGAGCTTTGATTATGTTCTGTGTAATGAAGAATCTCTGATGCCCATGACTTCATGTCTTCATGATGATCCACTAATGGAATATTATTATTGTTGTTAGTGTTCATGATTTGGCTAGCTTCTGTGTAATGATTACCAAAGAAGGCATTGTAGATACTGTTGCCCTGAGATGGAACTGTGTTGCAGTAGTTGAGTTGTTCCCAGTTGTTTGGAGCAGGATTGAAGTTTGAAGTCATTGGTGCCGGAGATGTTGACGTGGACATGGAAGAGATTAAAGATAATATCTGGTCTGAAACTGTTGGAGTAGTATTACTTGAACTAAAGCAAAACGCAGCGTTTTGATTAGTAGTAGTTGTAGTCACCGGGAACCACCATGGACCTGATTGCGATGAGACGACCATCGACTGATCATGTGGGTTGTTTATAGAACCCGTTGACTTTACTACTTCTGATGACGTCAACTTCTGATCTATGACGTTAAGAGCTTGAAGCTCGCTTGTTACTAGGGGTTTATGTGTTGTTGGATCAATGCCTTTTCTTCTCATCTTCTTCTTAAGACATGAGTTCCAGAAGTTTTTGATCTCGTTGTCTGTTCTTCCCGGTAGACGAGTTGCGATTTGAGACCATCTACATATTCAAAAAATGGATCAAAGAAACAGTTTTCAACAACTACATTATATATTCAAAAACTATGTAAATGTGTCTCTGATCCGTAGCAAATTAATTAACCTGTTGCCTAATGCAGCATGGAGCTCAATGATCAAGTTTTCTTCGTCTTGAGAGAAAGCTCCTCTCTTTAAGTCTGGTCTCAAATAATTTATCCACCTAAGTCTACAACTCTTTCCACATCTTTGCAAACCTATATGATCATATATATATCCATCAATACATATAAAAATATTATAAAAAGTACATACATTTTTTTCAACTGTTTTTAGTATAAGAGCACATGGAGACCAAACCTGCGAGTTTAGGGACAGAACTCCAACAGCCATGACCATGTCTAGTGATGTAATTGAGAAGTTTCTCGTCTTCTTCAGGAGACCAAAGGCCTTTTCTTAACTTCTGCTTAAAACAACATGAATGTCTTCCCATTTTTTATAAGAGAAATGAAGAAACAAAGAAGCTATAGATTGTTGCAGAGAGATAGAGAGAGTTTTGTGATCTGTGTAGGTTCTACAATTAAGGCTGAAGAGGAAGAAGGAAGATGGAGAAATTATTATAAAATGAGAGAAAATGTGATTGACGATTTTCTGGTGTAAACACTTTTGTTTTATAATCGTTGGGTGAATTAATTGATACCTTTTATGGGACCACCCTATATAGAAAAATCAAGAGATGAACAAAAAAACCTAGCAAAAAACCGATTTGATTTCTTTACAAAATAGAAAGAAATAGTGGCTAATACTTTAGAGATTAACACTTGTTAAGTATTCTTTGTTTTTTACTCGAAAGATAGATAAAGAAACGTGACATATACTGACAGAAAAAACGACCAACTTTTAAGAATTTATCTACAATTAAAAAAGAAGAAGAAACATGATTGTAGTCTGAATTTATTTCAATGTTAAAGAAAAATAGTATAAAATAGAATGGTTATTAAAACAAAAAAAAAAACAATGATAGTTAAAATATAAGAGGAAAGAGGAAACGTAATTCAGAGACAATATATTCTACTTCGAATTATTTCCTACGTTTTGGAGATGATGATTTAAGTTTTTTTTTTGGTCACCAAAGATGATGATTTAAGTTATACATCCACAATAACTATTACTAGTAAATATAGGTTTCAAACCTAAGAAAGTTCGGTGGAAAAAAAAAAAAACTAAGAAAGTTATGACCCAAAATTTGGAGTTTCCTAAGTAGTAATAAACTTAAAAAGAAAAATAAAGGGAAGCCATCGGTCAACAACAAACTCATTTCCATGAAAGCATTCTACAATCTAAAATTATTGTCCCCCCAAATTGTCTACTGAATTTTAATACTTTTTAATGTTTGTAAAAGAAATTTAATAATAATAGTACTTTTTAATATATTTTTCCTACTTTGATCTCAAAAGAGACACCTTGATTTGCTGAGAATGTAAAAAGTTCTTCAATTCAAGTACGCAAAGTGATGGTGGAAAAATAGCCTTATATGTTTCCACTATGCAATAATTTGGTCGCCTAACAACTAATATTCTTATTTATATAGACATTAATTTTAATAGTTACCGAGTTGTAACTGGTAAGCTTTCTTTGATCTTATATTGATGAGGCTACTTCTAACGTGTAAAGAAACAAAAAAAGTTAAGTTTGATTAATTTCGAGCATGTTTCTACACGAGAACAATAAGAAGTGTTTATTAACGTATATTATGACCAGATGCGTTCTCATTATTATCGTATTATAGGAAAGAGAGTTTGTTTTAAAAAATAATAATATCATGATTAGTTTACAACAAAAATATTCTATTTAGATAAAGCTACTAGCTTAAGTCGATTCTTAAGAAATTATACAAATATCAGCATAATTGAAGAATATCATTACAACGGAAAAAACACTCAATCCTTTGTATATACAACTGGCTTGTCTCCTTTGACATATTAAGAGGAAGAAATCTCAAAGATTACCTCAATTTTAATAATAGCGTGAGCTGCGTCACGAATGATATATTAATTATATTTTCAATTGAAATGTGATTTTGTCTTATGCATATCATTTACATGTTTTTTTTACGTCTATCACTTACATGTTTTTACATATTTTAAATATATATTGAAAATTACTGATTACAAAAAATGATCTATTAAACCTTTTTTATAGAATTCTAACGTTTTATTGTCTTTCCCTTTAATCATATAACTTGACTCACCATCCTAGAATATGCACACAATATAACGTCTTATAAGTGCACACAATTAGTAGTATACTTTTATATATATTTCCATTTCAACAAAAATAGCAGGAGAAGCAGACGAAGAACGAACAATTGTAATATGCACACATTGACGTATATATACTACAATTAAAGTTATGAACTTATAAGGAACTAAATGCAGTTAATAATATCAATATATATCTAAGCAAAGTAGCCGTCGATAAAAAAAATAACAGTAATGAGAAAGTCAAGGCAGTTATATCTTTTATAACATGCAATTAAATTAGCCGATGCCAACGTAGTCTGTCGTTTTCCAGTTTGATTAAATCATCTTTGCGTAGTCGAAATTGGACTCCATTGGTTAAAAAAAGTATATATTGGTATAAGTTAAGTGTTTTTATGTGCATAGAAAATTAGAAAGTCACGGTGATGTTTTTGTTAGTTTGTAATGGAAATACAAAAGAATCGCCGCCTTTCAAATGATTGAGCATTTAAAAATTTCAAGTTGGAGAGAGATTGACATTGACTTTGGTTTCATCTTCGAGATGCCATGTTCATGAGAGTTAGGACTTGCCTCTTTCAAGGTCCTGTAGAGAAGTCTATTATTTGAACTGAACGAAGAGGTGAAAGATCAAGAGCTATATAAAAACAAGAAGAAGACAGAAGGAGGATAGATTAAAAGAGCTATTTTAGATCAAAATGTTTGGTCCAATAGGTTGGCTATATCGTTCAAATTAGTGCCATTACTAGAAAATGAGCTGTAAATTAATCATGCATATTGTTAGGAGGAAAAAGTAGTTAGGTTTAAGACTCAGTGCATTGATCTGTAGCTTATCATTGACAATAATGTACGTATCATATACAAGGATTTGCATCCGTAAACTCTTTAAGGCTACAATTGATCATAAACATTAATAAAAAGATTATATTACTAGTATATATTGTTGAGTTGTGAAATTTAATCTCTATGGTTTTCCGAATAATCCAACATTTGGATAACACACTGATCAACTTGTACGGTCAACTCGACGTTGGATTAACAATAATTCATGTATTTTAAACCTACGATTGTTTGTCCTAATATGTTCCTTATTTAGATAATTGTCGCTGTTTTTATTGTTTACGTGTGACAGAGAGAAAAGTTCTAGTTTTCAAATTTTTTAGTTAAATCCACAGTGGTGGAATCACTATAAACCGGACTAGCATTCCCATTAAAGTTGAACCATTATAAGTTTTGTAGTTTTATTTATTTCTTAATTTGTTTTTTTTTTAGTTGGAAGAATATCAAATCCTAACTTATAACATTCTACATCTATCCATATGTGGTTTATTTTATCGTATTCATAATGTAAATCTTAATGTAGTACTAACATATTAACGGTTCCAAAATTCTATAGTTGCAAAATGAAGAGTTTAATTAATGTTCGAGAGTGGCAAAAAAAGAAAAGAAGATTTGGATGCAAAGTCAAAATAAAAATTGTTAATAATGTACTACTATAATAATTTTTTAATATTCAAAATCAACATGTCAATGAATTTAGCTAATTGTTTTCAAAAACTCATAAATTGTTGGAAATAAAACAAACAATGAATGAAAAAAATGAGGACGAACGGAAGAGGCCGAATTAAAGTAAGAGAGCATCATTTTGTAGTAGAATGATGATTGCAAAAGTGTGACAAAAACAGAATTTTCATGATTTGGTCACAAGAATATATAAATTTCCTTGTTCAAATTACAAGAAAAGCTTTGCTTAGAGAGGCAATACTATACGAAAGTAGTGAAGAAAGAGAATGTTGAAACATCACTCTCGTGTTCAACTCCGCAATGTGTGTAGCACCAGGCTTTTGTTTCCTCGTATTTTTTTCATGAATACTACTCTTGTTTTGTTTTTTATATGATTGCTTCATTTTTTGAAATGTTATTTTTTTTCATTTTCTGAGTATTATTATTTATCTATACTAGGATATATCCCGTGCTATAGCACGGACAAATTGTAATTATAGAAAATATCTAAAATTATAAAATCAGGATATTAGAAAATTGTAATTTTTTCAAAACTTTACGAAAATTATAATATCAGTTTTTATAATATCGAATCTTTGTAATATCCGCGTAAACATTTTGTAATCAAAAGTTTTAAACCAATATTTCATACTCGAGATTAAATTAAATATATGATTATTGTCTTTTTTAAAAACTTTTTTTTTGTCAATTTTATTTACTATTTTAATTTTCAATCATTTTACTTAATTTTGTTTTTGTTTTTGTTTTGTTTTTTATCAACTGAAATTTTTATTAATTATATGTATTAATATATATATATATATATATATATATATTTGTAGATATGGTTAACTGAGCATTTAAAATAAATTGTAGGTATTAATGAATATTTTTTTTTCTCAACTGAAAGTTTTATTAATTTTACACCAGGTTAAACTAAGACAGATATGAATTAATATTTTTAAATCTACTAAACATCTATTAATAGATTCAATATTATAAAAAAGAACTAACTTTAAAATTAACATTCCAAAAAAAATTGCAATCTACATCAAATATCTTATTTTCGAAAAATTAAATCAATATTTAATTTAATTTAATTAGTGTGTTTAATTAAATCAACAAAATCTTCACAAAATCTGTTTTAACTACTTTTTAAGAAATTAAAAAAAAATTAATTAATTAAAACAAAAATTATAATCTATAAAGAAGTAAAAATAAATCAACAATCTACATAAATTCTTACTTAATTATTTTTTTTAAATCGCAATCTACATAAAATCTTTTATTTTTGAAAAATTAAATCACCATTTAATTTAATTTAAATAGTATGTTTAATTAAATCAACAAAATATTCATAAAATATATTTTTAAATACTTTTCAAAAAAATTTAAAATAAATTAATTAATTAAAACAAAAATATAATTAATTAATTAATTAAATTATCACATAATAACTAATGACTAAAATATCCTTTATGAGAGATTAAAATTTGTTCTTTAAAGTAATTGCAATGTTATGTAAATATTAACACTTTTTAATGTTTATTTATAAGTGTACTCTCTAAATAATATATAGGGGATCATTCGTCTATTGTTTTGTATTGAAACTTTTTTTGTTTTATATGTTTTACGTAGAAAACAATATTTTAAAATAACATTTGTTGCGAGGTACTATTATTGAGGTCAAAGACGCTATTGAATGTCAATTTTTCTAAAAAAATCTCTTTAAGCATCTTTTTCTCTCAGACAAGCTTCCCAAAAAAGTTTCCTTCCAAGTTTTTCAAATCGCAGCCGACTTTTTTCAGATCTCCGAACACCACCTCAAGCTACCACCATAATCTCAATCGCCCTGACTCTGCTCCCACCCGCCTAGGGCGGTGGTGGCCGGCGTCGCCAACACCCCGGGCTTTCTCGGTTCTACTTCTTCTTCATACTTATTCTCACTCCACCTGTGTTAAATTTGCTCTTCTTCTCTCCGGTATCGACTCTTATCCGTCCCAACCGGTGCTGGTGTGCCGGAGAAGCTATGAATTCCTTCTCTCTTTCGGTATTGTACCGAAGAAGAACTGACGACTTCTGTGTCGATTCCCATCGCTCTCCGATCTTAGCTTGGCCGGATCTTTATCTTTTAAGATTAGACTCACCTCGCCGTTCGGTAAATCTGAAAAAGCCTCTATTTCCATGCCCCTCCCGGTAAAAGATCGTGGAAGTACTGCACCAAAAACTCTCATGGACTCTGTTTCCGATGTAGAAATCAAAGTTGTCGTCGCCAATGAAATCTTTCTCACGGTCGGTAAAGCGAATGTCGTTTCTCACACCCGACGTGTATGGTGCTTCTTCCGCATCAATGCCAGATCCAGATCCAGCGACCACCATCGGGAATCTTTTTTCGTGTCGAGCCACCACGGCTGCAACAAATATGCCGAGCTCCGGAGCCACCGGAGACTCGACCCTCCCTCACGAGCGGACTCAACAAGCTCCTATGCTCCCGTCTCAGTGGAGCCCTTCTCGGCATTTGAGGCCGAGTCTCCTCCTCATCTCGCAAGACTCAGCTCCTCCGAGCCTCTTCTAGTGACCTTCATCGTCGCGCCGCTGCAGATAACCACCGCTGGTGCCACCGCCTTCGGCCAGCTGCTAGGGCGAACTCGGTTGTCTTTCATGGGCTTTGGCCCGTTCAATCTTAAACGCTTATTTGTTGGACGAGCTTTAATTTGGGGCCTCTCTATGAACACGGGCTTCAGACCTAGTAAATTTCCCCTCCTGTTGGATTGGACCAAACCCACTGAAATTTGGTATAATTCCCTTTCCTCCTTATTAGACTGGTTAGCCCATTTAGTAAGAGAGTTTCTAGTCTTAAATCACCATGTTAGTTTGTTTTTGAACACATTGAATTTGTGTAGACTCTTTGGCATTGATGGATATCCCCTAATTCTGGTACGGATTATTTTCTGTTCTACGGTTCTTGCATTATGCTTCTTGTCAAGTTTTTGCGTTTCAAATAGCCACTATGAGAACCTTGATTGAACTTCTCGAACCTGTATCGTTCTGGTCTTCCTTTGGAAAATGTGAAGCTAATATCGGCAAGCGTTTGGACCCCATACTTGAAGATGTTGTCCCTGTTGATTATCATCGTTTGTCTATGCTATCCGAAGATCTATATTCTACTGCTTTATTATTTGATTTGTGTACTTCTGTAGTTTTAAACCTTCCATTTGAAGACTTGGAAGAGTTTATTTTCCTATGTTGTATCGAAACATTTTAATCTTATGAATGGAAGTTTCTGAGTGACAAAAAAAAAAGACGCTATTGAATAGTTTTTACGATTAATATAACTGCTGGAAGCGAGTATGTTACAATTTTTATTGGTTGACAGTGGATGCAATAATGACTAAACATAAATAAAAACTAGACACAATATATTAAATTTAAAAAATATTAAAAACCATATTAATAAAATGAGAATGAATATTTCATATGACTAATAAATTAAAATATACAAAAATTAATAAACGAAATAATCAATAAATAACTTATGACTATGAAAAAAATCTATTTATAATATTTACATTTGTTTCTAAAGATTTAAAATTTGGATGGAAGCCATAATTCTCGAGAAGAAAAAAAAGGTTTGAAGATTAGAGTTCGTAATCTATGATTTAAAAAATGTTTAGAATTTTTAAAATATATATTAACATGTCTAATAATTACATTATTTTCATGTATATAATAATTATGATGTTGGTAATGTTAATTAGTTTACAATCCCATGATTTTTTTTTGTGTATTTTAATTGAATATTAAGATTCTGTTTTAATTATTTTTACTGCCATCCGCTACCACTATCGTAAACAATAATTTTTTTTTTATTTACATGATTTGAAACGATATAAAACAATACCATACAGTTGTCATAATTGATATGAAATGCTTATAATTACAATCACCCACAAACATAACAATTGGAAGTAGTTGGGGGAGAGTCAATTAATCTCCAATTCACATGTAGTGTAGCAAAATGGTCCATGAAATTAAGTTATATAAGAAGCACTATCTTTGGTTAAATCATGCTTAGGACAAAACAATAAGCACGTGTTTTTTCTAAGCTTCCAAATCTTTGATGTTTCTATTGTACCACAACAACAAACTAGTAATTGTATAGCTGACGTTATGCCACGTTGTCAAGACAAAGATGGAGGCATTAGCCGACGGAGAGAGATTAACAGACGTCAGTGTCATCATTACATTTACTGATTTACATGAGGTCCTCGCCGAAATCAAAATTACAATTAGTGATTATCGCTTTTTGATCACAAAAGTTAAATTAGGGGTGAACAAAATTATCGAACCAATTGGTAATTTATCGAACCAAATCGAATCAAAATATATAATAACTTCATCTGAAATATTTTTAAATTAATTTGGTATTTGGTTCCGTTCGGTATATATACCGAACCCCGATTGGTTAATTGGTAAACCAAAATTAAATTTAAAATATATTTAGGATTTTTAATTTTAGTTTGTATAAAACCAATAAATATAAAAAAATTATTTTTTTGGAAAAAATCAGAATTTTTGTTTATTTATTTTTTCTAAGATTTGTTTTGTTTTAAAATTCACAATAATGTTTTAACAATTTTTAATGACATCGAATGTTTAGTTAGGTTAAGTAAAAACATAATTACATAATTAATTTAAATTCTGTTAAAAATGTTTAAAAAAATAATCGAATTTTAATATCATAATCCGAATAACCCAAAATAATCGAATAACTTGAAAACAACAAAAACTAGAATAACTAGAATAACCAAATAATCCAAAATAACCGAATAACTTGAAATAATCCGAAATTACACTAATTCCATTTGGTATTTGTTAAAGATTTATGAACCGAACCGAACTAAATTAAGTTTGGTTCTTATTCGGAGCTACTATTCATATTAACGAATTTCTCGAACCAAACCGCATTAGTTTACCGAATGTTCACCCCTAAGTTAAATAATAATTAGTAATTATAATATCCCTGTAAGAACAAAAATCTATAGATTCTATTATCCTTCAGTTTAATTTTTATAAGAAAAGGTATTCGCCTTTTACTTGAGTTGAGCACATATAACGAATGAGGAAATCTAGTAACTTTTCGACAATTGGGTCCACGTTAACAGAATCCTAAAAATGATTTCTGATTAAGTATTGTTTAGTGAAAAACATTACACGTCTAAGCTTTTTTTTTCTGACAGCCATTAATTAAATAATAATAACAAAATGAAACTAAAGTCTATGAACAAGATATTATATTTTAAGTTGATGATTTCCTTTTATCAAATAACCACAAACGCAATAAAAATTGAATTCAAATTTACACTATATTTTAGGTGAAAATCTGAAACATAATAAGAATAAAACAAATAAGAATCAAACCGATTTTATCGGTTAACCAAACCGAGAAAATAAAAAGAAAGTAAACCGATCGGAATCATAATTAATTTGTTTCAGTTTTCGGTTTGTTTGGTTCGATAACCGGTTAACCAAAAAATTGATTACGAAACTAAACCACAACCCTAAAATCTAAGAACCAAAAGCTCTATTTGCCTCTGCCATTCTATGAACCGAACCAAGAATTCTCTTTCTTTATAATCAATCGAATCACTGTTCGCGACCAAGGATTCTCGTCCCTGCTCGACGGGTGGGTCTTGCAGTCAAGCTCCCTGGCTGAGTGGCATGTATTTCCACGGTGCTCGTTTTTCCAATTATGAAGCATGTGACACCACTAACCTGCTCAAGACATATCTCTCTCGTTTCATTCTCGATTCAAACCTAAATCAAACCCTAGATCCCCAAATCGACAAATCCTCTCGATCCCCTTTCACTGAAGACGAATCGATCGAATCGATTTTAGATAACGACTTCTTCTTCTCCCTTCTTCTTCCTTCTTCTTCCTTCTTCTTCTTCTTCCTTCTGTTGATTTGGTTTTCGTCTTCTTCATTCTGAAAAATAGAATTTGTACTCGCCTCTGGTCATCACTCTCCCCCGTCTTCTTCATCAAGTAATAATATATTCTTCCTTCTCCCTGGTTCTCCTCTCTCGATCCGCCACGTTAAACCACCAGCATCACTCGGAAGATCGCTACTGAAGCCTCCATAACCTCTTCCCTCACGGCAACCACCACCAGATCTGTAATTTCAATATCCACCGTCGGCTCCATCACGACAGCCACCATCGACTCCTCCATCACGACAACCACCAACAACCACCAACACCAAACCAGTCTTTAACCATAAAACTCTCCACAATCGCTCACGAAGTAGAAAAAGAAACAACTTTACCAAAAAAAAACGAGAAGAAGAAGAGTAAGAAGAAATACAGAAATGAAGAAGAAGAATCAGAAGAAGAAACCAGAAGAATTTCTTGATTTGGGCTAATGGGCTTGAAAAATAAATTATGATTTTGGGCTATAAAAATTGTCTATTTTCTTTAATCGTTTAAATCGGTTAAACCGAAATGGCTGAAAACCGAACCGAACCAAAATTTTATTCTGTTCAATTCGGCATAATTTTTCAGAATAAAAAAAACCAAAAAACCGAACAAACCGACCCGAATAAACTGATAAAACCGAATGCCTAGGGCTCAAATATAGACAAATAATAATTTTGATATAGCTATTTTCTTAATTGTTCTGATAAATTTGTTATTAGATTTTAACTATATTATTCTTTTAACTCATTACTCATTATTCTCAAGAATATATATATATATATATATATATATATATATATTTTAATAGCCAATAACAATCTTTCATTAAAGACACGATAAACCAAGAGTGAGGCTAACATGGTCATAAAGAATCCTAGGAGTGGATGGATCCGGATCCGTTTGCCTGGATATCCAGGATCCAGGAATAAAAAGATATCCGCGGATCAGATCCTGGATCCTGGATATTTTGTCCACCCCTTATAAATATCCAACAGTTCCTATCATGATATCGAGACCACCCATACTAATCCCACATGCGAGATTAAGGGACTTAACCATTTATGCATCAATTGCTATCATAATTCCCCTAAGGGCTAATTACATCGACCGAGATGACTAACAAAAAAAACGGTCACACAGGCCAACCAAAATAAACAAACCAACTATGCTAACCCCCACTAAGCTGTCTTGGACGGGAAGGATCAACTACGAGACCGCAGTACCACAAGCGGTAAAGGACGACTCGAGACCCATTCTCGGACAGCTAAGCACAATCGTCACGGAGTCGCAAGCAAGAGCCAACATGCTACATCTCTCGCATACTCTAATTCGATAATCCAATAGTGAGGGTTAGATAGACGGAAAGCCAAGAGAGGCAGAGGCTGGGAGCCCCACCAACAACCACAAAGATACTCCTAGTCCGCAAGTACCACCTTAAGATCCAGCGGAAGACACCAAACATGGCTTGGAAAAGAGGAGGCGGAAGAGACAACGAGGGAGACATGAACTTGGAGCTAAACAGGGAGACCAAAGCCAGCAAATAGAGGAGTGGTGGAACACCGCCGCTGAAGAGATAATACAACCAAGTAGATGCGGGAAACTCGATAACTACATGCTCGCCGTACTCAAGCATCCCATATAGCCCCGAAGAGACATCTGAACCACGGCCAAAACAGAAGCGGGGAACCACCAGACACCGAGAAGTTATAGATCTGGCCGCAAAGCCCACCCATCGCATCGAGAGTCTTTGAAACTGGACTTTAACTTACCAAATCTTTCTCGTCCTCGAGCAGATTTGGAAAGGTTGAGCAAACCTTGAGATCGATTATGACTACCTCCTCATCGAGCGGATCTGGACAGAGAGCAACGACGTCCTCACTCATCGATTGGCCAGAGATTTCTAGGTGGAAGAAAGAGAGGGGCTACAAGTGATCGACGACGGAATAGGTCGACGATGGGCTGTCACAGAAGTAGAAGAGAAAATCGAAAAGGATAGAGCATAAAGTTAAAGAGAAAGGGGGTGCCGACGCCGAAAATGTGAAAGCTGTCGACATCGACGAGAGGGGTTATTTGTGAAAATAGTGACAGAGATTGAGCAAGAGAGATAATTCTGGGAATGTTCTGTGTATTTCCTAAGTGATTTGTACAATCAATTTATATAGCGTAAAGTGCATATTCTATCTTCCTAAAATATAGAGATATGACGCTAAGAATATTTCAATCAAATCCCGAGATTATCTCAACACTCTCCCTCACGTTGGAGCATGTAGATCAACAATGCCCAACGTGATGTTATGCGCTGCCAATTCTCTATGTCCAAGTGGCTTCGTTAATATATTTGCTATATCAGTTCTAGTGGAAACATGAGATGTCTTGATGGTACCAGAGATAATCTCGTCGCGTATGAACTGACAATCTTGGCCAACGTGTTTCGTACTTTCATGGAAAATAGGTTTTGCAGCAATGTCGATTGCCGCTTTACTGTCCAAATACACCAAGATCGGATCTGTATGGTCAACGCCCAAATTTTTTAGTAGATTCCTTAACCAAAGCAGTTCTTGTGTAAGAAAAATCATTGATCTATACTCGGCTTTAGCAGATTATCGACTCACACGGGGTTGTTTTTTCATTTTCCTAGAAATAGATGAGCCTCCTAATTGGACAACATATCCCGTGAGAGATCTTCTTATGAGAGGACATTCGCTCGGTCCAAATCGCACCAGCCTGTCAACGTAAAATCTGATAGTGAACTAAGGAAAATACCTTGTCTGGGATTGTTTTTAAGATACCAGATCACTTTAATGTTGCATTCCAATGATCTTCTCTTTGTTCTTCCATAAATTGCGCCAATATGTGCACATAATATGATAGATTTTGTTGTGTATTTGCAAGGTATATCAACTTCCCAACCAAATGTCGATAAGTCGTAGCATCCTCTAATAATTCTGACTCAGATAACACCAGATTGTGTTTCTGAGGCAGCGGTACAAGCGCTGGCTTTGCTGCTAGTGAGCATGTTTCTGCAAGAATATCTAGTACATATTTTTTGTTGATAAAGATAAAATCTTGTACTGTTCCGTGCGACTTCAATGCCCAAAAAATATTTGATAAGACCCAGATCTTTCATATAGAAATTTACCGACATATATTGCTTGAAAGTTAGCTCTGTTTCAGAATTTCCAGCGATAACCAAATCATCCACATACGCCAGAATCCGCAGAGAAACATTGTTCTTATTACGAAGAAACAATGAATAATCTACATGTGATTGAAAAAATCCATATCGAATCAGTGCCTTTGATAATTTTTCAAACCAACATCGGGGCACCTGTTTCAACCCGTATAACGATTTGTGCAATCAGCAAACGTTTGTTTGATCATTTGACTAAAATCCAGGTGGCAGCTTCATGTATATTTCTTCAGACAAATCCCCATGTAAAAGCGCATTATGTACATCCATAGGTGTACGATCCAATTTCTACCAGCCGCATATCAAAGAAACATGCGTATTGTGCCCATTTTTGCAACCGGAGCGAATGTTTCGTTGTAGTCTTCACCCACTTTTTGCTTGTTTATTAAGGCAACCAATCTTGCTTTATATCGTTCTAGCGTTCCATCGTAATTGAATTTCAGCTTATACATCTATTTACACCCAATCGCCTTTTTTATCCAGTGGTAAATCTGTAAATGTCCAAGTCTTGTTAAGTTCTTGAGCTGCAATTTCGGTTGACATCGCATGTTGCCACTTTTCATTTTTAACTGCGTGAGTAAAAGAATTTGGTTCCACCGAAGAAGTTATCTCAACCGGAATGCCTTATGCGATTTGGAGAATCGAGCTGAAGACACATACTCATTAATAGGATAAATCAAATCAGAATTACCTGGAGCAAATGCCTCAAATGTGTGAACTATATTGATTACAATATCCCGAAGCACCGCTAATTGGTTTTTAGTGCGTTTTCCGCGTTCCAAAACTGGTTTGGTCTGAGGTTTTGAATTTGGCGTCACATTCGTCACAGTTGAAGTGTCAGTTGCTGAGACAGTGGTGGAGTGATCAGGTGAAAAAGTTGTGTCAGAAGGTATGATTGGCGAGCTCTGTGGCAAGGATGAAGGAGATTGTGTCATAATCTGTGTATTAGTGTCAATGTGAGATGCTGATGATACAATGGGTTGTACTTGACTTGTAGTGGGCCTAATTGACTTTATTGGGCTGCTATCCTCAATTAAATCAAACAAACCCGTTTGCCTTGATAAGTCAGGTTGACTTTTTGTATCTTGACTGTCGATATGTTTTTGATGAAATGGGAAAATTATCTCAAAAAATTTACATCTCTTAAGACAAAAAGTTCTTCTTCCTCTAAATCAAAAAGGCGCCATAACTTTTGACCATACGAATACCCAACGAAAATACACTTTCTTACTCTTGACTCGAATTTATCACCTTTAGTATGTTGGTTGTGAGCATAGCAAAGAGACCCAAAAACACGTAAATGACTCGTCATAAGTGTCTTGTTGTAAAGAACCTCAGCTGATGTTTTTCCTTGAAAAACTATTGAGAGTGTTCGGTTTATCAAATAACCGGCCATGAGTATACATTCTCCCTAGAAGATTATCGGCAAATTATATTGAAAACGAAGAGGTCTCGTGACATTCAAAATATGACGATGTTTCCGTTCAGCCCTCCTATTTTGATTAGGAGTACCCACACATGACGTCTCGTGGAGAATGCCATGTTGTAAGAAATAGGAAGTCATGCACATAAATTCGGTGCCATTATCACTTCAAAACCTCTTCACCTTCGCCGCAAATTATCTCTCGATCATAGCAAAAAATTCTAATTTTATCTTGTGTTTCTCTCTTGTCGCGCATCAAAAATATCCACACACTCTTGGAACAGTCATCATCGAATACTAAGTATTCCTAAACTTCCGTTTGAAATGTTATTTTCGAACGACCTTGTGTTTTCGGAAGCGCGGAGTGATTATTATTTCTATTTTTGAAAATACGACCCACTCTTGTGGTGAAGTGTTTCTAAGATCTTAATCTAACTTAGCTAGAGTTAGATCAATGATTAATTCTACCAAACAACAAACTCGACCATAGGTAATATTCTCTAATATTTAGATCTGAAGTTTTAACCTACTCTCGTGGTGCTAAGAGCTTTTATTCGTATAACCTCTTGATTATAACCTTAAGCATCTAGGGTATGACTTAGCATTAAGATTGAATATTAGAATAGTTAGATCGATTAAGAACAAATGAACATATGAAATCCTATAACATATAACCCATCATCGATCTCCACCCTAGAGATCTAAAGGATCTACTCACTCATATCTCTGAGGGTGACGGTAGGATATGAGTAGGAACACATGATAAACAATAAAAAAAAAGCAGTAAATAAAATAAAGAAATAAGAAGAAGAAGAACTAAAGCAATATCATAAACAAAACATAAGAACAAAGAGTTTTGAGACTTTTTTCTCTAAGTGGTGGCTACCAAAAAGTGAGAACCCTTTCTAATGAGCATTACATGTATTTATATAGAGTTTAGGGCTTTAGGAGGAGGCTAGGTCATGCCCAAGGAGGTTGGGGAAAGACTTTTGCGAATTAAACTCGCAGGGTGCCAAATAAGGCAAGTGTAGGATCTTCCTATTTAGAAGTTGAATAACTTTCGCATCTGATCTTGGTTTGGTATGATTCCAATTCTTGTAGCTTTTCTGATGATTCAAGATTACATACCAGGTCGTTTCGCATCCTAATTCCTTATCGCAATGTTCCAAACCGTGCACGTAGGTCCAAATCGGGTAAGTTCAGAGTCACCTGACTTGTAAAAATCATATCTTCTTATTCTGAGAAGATCTTGACCTGATTACAAATCTCAGAGCTTCCATTTTGAATCAAGATTCCATAGCAAGTCGTTTTATAGCTTAATTCCTTCTCGTTCGACCGTAAGCCTTCAAACAGTGCAGACATGTTAAAAAGTCAAATTTCGAGTTTCTTCCGTCGGGACTAGCATCGACCACTTAGGGTCAATGCACATGGTCGATGCTGCTTTATGAAGCTTCTCGGAAAGCTTCCCGTGATTTTCTTGGTCCAAACAAGTGACCCCAAAGTCCCCATGGCTTCTTAAGGCTCTAAAACACTCCAAAAACATGGGTTTTGCTCCAAGTACCTATAAACACACAAACATATGCAAATGCACTAAAGTAGAACTAAATGATAGTTCTAATGCATGATATTAGAGTCTATATTAATATGTAAAAACATGTAAATATGAGCTCTATCACTAGGTCGCGCCTCTAAGCTTCTAAAAGGTTTTGGACGAAAATAACAAGCTACCACTCATTAATCGCCAAATCATCAACTTTCCTTTTTCAGTTCAGAGAGATAGCATCGGGCACCCTGGGTCGATGGGATTCTCTCTGGAACAGCATCAGGTACCTTGGGTCGATGCTCTAGGTTGATGCTACAGCATCTGGCACCCTGGATCGATGCTCTAGGTCGATGCTGCAGTAAAAACAGTTTTTTTGCATTTGCATCGACCTGGACTGGTCGATGGTCTTCGTAACGGCTCAGCATCGACCCCTCACAGTCGATGCCTCCTTTGTGAAGCTTTTCGGGAAGCTTTCAGTGATGTTCTTGGCCCGAACAACTAGCTCCAAAGTCCGTGTGGCCTCTTAAGCTCCCAAACCACTCTAGAAACACCGGTTTTGCTCCAAATACCTATAAACACATGAACATATGCAAATGCACTAAAATAGTCCTAAATGATAGTTCTAATGCATGATATTAGTTTATATTAATATGTAAAAACATGTAAATATGAGCTCTATCAGATGACCCAACCAATGATGCCACAACTCATACATTTCATTGCTTGAGACTGTAACCGCATTCACTTGTTATGTTCTTCTAAAATAAAATGTTCCATTTTCTCTCTTACCCACTCCAATCACCATCCTAGAAGTGCGGTATTGAATTATAAGAAATGTATCAGCGAGTTGCAGAACACACCAGTTCTCATCTAAGAACTGTCTAACTGACAAAATATATGTTTTCAACTCTTCAACATGGAAGACAGATTTCAAAATCAAATGTGAACTTAGTCTAATTGTTCCTTCCTCAGTAACTAGTCATTCTATTCCATCGGCTAAAATAACATGAACCGGTTCTATGTTCCTCAAATCAGAAAAAATATCTAATTTTTCTGTCATGTGGTGTGACACATCGGTGTCTAAAATCCATGAATTAGAACACATACCAGTTAAATTTCAGTTGTTCTTTGTCGGTTCAAATTGAGTACACGAAGTACAACTTGCCATTGATCATCACTAAGGCCTTTGACATCATCTCTATCTTTGTTGGTGAACGAGGGTACCATATTTAACTTCAATAGTGATTGAACCCCATTGGCCGTGGCTGCTGCATTTCTCTTTTGTCCACTGGCATGATTCGTCTTTGTTGTTGTTGTCATGTCTGTCGGTTGTGATTCAGATTATAGGTTAGTGTTGGTGTTTGTCTGGTTGTATCGGATCGGTGGAGTTTCGTGTCAGTGTCAGTTCTGGTCGGTGTTTGTTTGTCGGATTTTGGTGTTTGTGATTGGGGTCGGTGTTTGTGTTGAGATGAATCAATTTCCTTTTGATCTGAAACTCAAAGCTCTGATACCATGTGAAAATGGTGAAAGAGATCAAGCAAGAGAGATAATTCTGGGAATGTTCTGTGTATTTCCTTAACGATTTGTACAACCAATATATATAGCGTAAAGTGCAGATACTATCTTCCTAAAATACAAAGATATGATTCTAAGAATATTTCAATCAAATACCGAGATTATCTCAACATTATTGACGGTGGCTAGGTTAAACGAAGGGGAAAGTCGCGCGAGAGAATTTTTTTTTTTTTACGTTAATTTTCGTTTGATGATATGTATTTTTTTTATATGTTATTCAAGAAGATTTTTATGTTGCGTCTGAGGTATGTTATCAACAGCGCCGGCCCGTTAATAAAGCAAAAAAAAACATTTTCTTTGGGCCTTAAAATCTGGGGGCCTCTTTGTATTTTTTGTTTTTGTTTTTTGGGTCGGCTGAGGTTTCTTTTTTTTTTCTTCGGCTAGGGCCTCTTTTTTTAAAAACTTAATATTTTATTATAGGTAAAAGTGATGATTTAGTTTTTTTAACTTTCGTTCTCCACCAAAACAGTAAAAACACCATCATCAATCTCTAGTAACTTCTCTTTCTTTTCTTGTTTCCACGTAATTCTTCTATTTCTCTTTTTCTGTCAAGTTTTTTTTCCCCAATTTTGGTTTCTGAGCACTTGGACTTGAAAATTAACATAGGTTTAATTGAATATCAACATAGATGGCAAACAATTAGCTTCTAAATTAAGGGTCAGATTTTGTCAACAACCTGACTCCTAATTCTTTTTTTTTTTTTTGCAGTTAAATACTTCAGATAAGCACCAGAAAATATGCTCATGGATCGCAAAAAAAAACAAAGAATTTTTAAAATCACAAGCTAATTCTATGCTTAAGTTTGTCAGAAAAGATGTGATTGTTGACGATGAGACCAATAGTTGATAAACTTGATTATGAGAAAATTATGGATGAGTTCACCGAAAGTAAAAATAGAAGAATTATTTTTCATAAATAAGTACTCGTTGTCTATTTTTTTAGATTGTAAGTATTTTTAAAATCATTTTACTATTTTCTAAAATATTATTAAAGGCCACATTTTTAAAATTTGTTTTAAGCCTCTTATATTGCCGGACCGACCCTGATTATAAACATAAAAATATTTTGTTCAGTTAAGTCATCTAATGGCATATCCAAAACATTTTATGTTTATTTGAGATATGTTCTTATACGATGGTATAATTCATATATAAAGTTTAATATTAAATGTATGAAAATGTCAATTCTCCGATGGTCTATATATCATTCTTTAGTTCTAAGCAAAGCAAAAGCAATGATTAGAATGTTTAAATAGCAGTTTTGAGTTTTAACGGCAACAATTAAAATGAACTAAAGTTTGAAAGATATTTAAGGAGGCGACATGGATTTTCAAAAGATAAAAAGAAGTAATAATAAAAAGGGATTTTGTCTAGTTGAAAAGTATGACCCATATCCTACTCATGAATAATTACATTAAGTAGGACCTTAACTCATTTTCCATCTTTTTCTTTAAATGTTTATTTTCTTATAGACTTCATATTTTACATATCTGTATCCATATATCATGATTCATGGAACTTAATATGACTGCTTTTTAGTAGAAACAAGCAGTCAAAATACAATATAACTAAAAGTGTTCTTAATGGAGTAGTATTTTGGATATGTTAGGTATGCATTCACTGCCATAAGATTCTTTACTGTTTTAATTAGAAGTACTTTTATTGTTTTGTTTTTCCTTGTTCTTAATTGTTGTAGTCGGCATTCCTGCAAAACTAATTGCCCTTCAAAAAGAAAAACTCTAAAGGAGTTAAAGATTTGATTTGCAGGAGTTAAATATTTGATTCAGAAGAACATTTACATTGGTAAATAATTTTGTGGCTAGAAGAGAAATAATAGTCAATCTCTGATTAGCCACAATCTTCATTAATTTTTTTTTTTTTGCATCCTCACTTTCTAAAACATTCCCATCAGTTACTCCTTTTTTTTTTTTTTCCTTTTCTTTTCTGCAAGTCTATGTCTCAATTATAGGGATCACACTCTCCTTTCTTCAATCTAATCTCTCTTTTTCTTTCCATTTATGCGTATGTGACACATGTCAACTCCTCATTTGATGCTTTGTTTCTAATTTCAATTTGCTAACTTTAATAAATTCACACACATAATATGATTTCTTTTGTTTATTTGTTAACCACATATAACTTGTGTTTTAGAGTGAAAAGACATTAGTCCAATAAAGGTCCCGACGAATTTTGCAAGTCATTTTCGTTTGTAAGAAAATATTGCACCAACAAGATTAATTTTGAAGATTCGGATAATATAGCTGGATATAAGAGCTAGTTTGCAGTCTTTTATCATGTCCAAATGAAGCATCTGAACATGGCTCTCAAGAGAAAACAAATTCTTATTTTGTTTCTAGAAAAATATATGTGTATGTATTGGGATCTCTAACTTTTGACATTAACCTTTTAACACATCAAATATTGTTAACAAAATTGTTTTTACGTAATGCATTTAAATAGTTTGAACGGCCCTCTCAAAATTGACTGTCATCTAAATATAAGAAATTTATAAGAAATTTTAGTTTGTGATTATTTTGTTTTTACATATATTGCATTAACAAGATAAATTTTGAAGATTCAGCTAATATAGCTCAATATAAGAGCTAGTTATGCAGTCTTTTATCTTGTCCAAATGAAGCTTCCGAACATGGCTCTCAAGAGAGAACAAATTCTTATTTTTTTTTCTCTATAAATATGTGTGTATGAATTGGGATCTCTAAATTTTGACATTAACCTTTTAACACATCAAGTATTGTTTTAACAAAATTGTTTTTACGTAATGCATTTAAATAGTTTGAATGGACCTCTCAAAATTTACTTTCATCTAATTTTTTTGTTATCTCATGTTGTGATGACAGATTTTCATGTGCTAAATAAACATAAGCTGAACCTTCTTTAGGCTTTTAATTTATTTGTCTGAAAATTTAGACCCCATTCAAACTCCCATAGAGGCTCTGAAAAGTTAGATATGATTAACATTGAGTTTTGACAGGTAAATAGAGCCCACTAATTAGCTCTTATATAGTAGGCTTTTTAAACGATCCAATGGAGTCACGTGGTCTTGAGAGCCCAGCGAATAGTCATGGCCCTGCATGCCTGCTCTCTTGAGTAGAACTCCTTGCTAGATAATATTTTTTTTTGTTTTGTCGTCACATCAAACATATTTTTGTAACATATCTTTAACAACTCCTTGCTAGAAAAATGGAATGGAACCATTTCTTTATAACTTCGTTTTTTTGTCCTTCCCTTTCTAGTTTATCAATCAAGTTAAAAATAATTCAAGAAGATAAAATAAAAAGGGAAGAAAGAATGAAATTATTAAAAAAATGGCTCCATTTATTTGCTTTTAAACCTTAAAATCTAATAATATATCACCACTGTTTTGTAGCATAACAACATGTGAGACGAGAGTTAAGACATTTATATTTGGGTCATTTAGGTAGACTATATTGGGTTAAGAGAAATGTCTCTAGTATAGTGGCTTAATGTTCATCTCATCGATGCTTCTCATCAAAGTTCGACTCCAAACTCACTCCGGATTGTAGGGTTTTGGTTATGTGGCGGATCTTGTCGATGCAAAAAAAACTACTATCCCGACCACCATAGTCCAGCCCCACGTCTTCCGTCGACCCGTGGTCTCCATCCTTGTCCAACGTGGCCGAGGCGAACACTCACAAGTGGAAAAGAAGAATGTAGTATGTGATCATTGTAAAATGAGAGGCCACTTCAAAGATAAATGTTGGACCCTTCATCCCCAGCTCAAACCCATGAAGCTAAGGGGTGTGGGATACGGAAAAGAAGGTAGGGGACCAACAAAGAGCGGTGATGAGCTGGTAAGAAAGAAGAACTACATATTGAACTGTCATGTTTACTTCTGTTCTACCAGTTGCTTTGTCATTTTTCTTCCATTGTTATTTGTCAATTTTTGTGTTAAGAAGACATTCGTGTGCAACATTCTTTGTGTAGTCATATGATGGTGGATTTGGATTGATCCCTGGTTCTGAATCTCATGGTGAGTTGAAAGCAATTCTTCTATAAACTTTCACTTGAATTTTTTTCATGTGCAGTCCAAGTAAGTAGCACATATTGTATGTAAATTGGCTAGAAATTGTTATTGTATTGGTCATTTAGGACACTATAGATAACTAAGCTGTTTCATTTAGACTTCTACTTCAATGGCTACACATAAAGGTTTACAATATTCTTATGTTATGAGGCGTTGGATTTATTTAACTCCACTCGTGTTCTGAAACTTAGTTATGCAGGTGGTGCTACCTATTGTGCTATTGCGTCCCTTCAATTGATGGGATACACTGGAGTTGATCTGCTGTCAAATGATTCATCCAGTTCAATAATAGATCCTTCATTGCTTCTCAACTGGAGCCTACAAGTATTGCTACATAAAACTTGTATAACTTACGTGAGAAATGTTACCTTTAGTTTCGTAATGCTCTTGAGTGATCTGCTGGTTTTTCTTATCTTGCCTATAGAGACAAGCTAATGATGGTGGGTTTCAAGGTAGGATTAACAAGCCAATTGACACATGCTATGCATTTTGGTTAGTTTCCTCAACTTTTGCAGTCACGGGCTCTAATTTATTTACCATCTGCTGATAATGGGCCTTGCACATCTTTGTAGGAATGGAGTTGTCCTTAAACTCATAGGAGGTGATGCATTGATCGACAAAGTTGCTCTGCGCAAATTTTTACTGAATTATCAGTCCAAGGTAACTCTTCTTATACATCTCATCTCTCAGTTGATATTAACTTTAAATTTGTAGAGTAACTGGTTAGATAAGTGTAACTGCAACTAAACTTATAGTTATTTATCAATAATACTAACAGCAGCCTGTAGAGCCAATAGGATAGTTTGGTACATTGTCTTCATTCATGTGTTTACATCTTTGATTCATGATCGATTACTAGTAAATATTTTCAAAACGTATTAAAAAAAATATCTATTTTTTTAGTTTTAATAAAGACGTCGGATATCTGTCTAAGATTCGGCAAAAATATTTATTTTTAATTTTTTAATAACACCGTCGAAAATCCATCGAAAACTGTGCCGTCGAATTTCGGTCGGTGAACCGTAACGACCATTGAAATCGACAGTTTCAAGATGGTCGATAAACTGTCGAAATATCCCTATTTTGACAATTTACCGACGGTTATAGCCTTCGATTTTTTACGTTTTTCTTGTAGTGTGACATCCAAGAGCCAAACATTTGATGCATTCACAAGATTCTACAATTATATGTCACAATTTGGAGCCAAAATGAAAATGTTACGAAGTGAAATTTTTTTTAATATATTATTGGTTCGTAAGATTTTTTTTTTAAATATATTATTGGGCCATTTGAGAAAAACTTATGCTCTTCACAAAACCACAAGATTACAAATTCACACAATCACGTTCGTTAACATTTCTAGAATTATAAGACTAACATTTTATTTGGTCATGAAACCTCACGTATTTTGTTTTTAAGTTAACTTTGCTTGCCACATTTAAATTAAACACATTTGGTAATCCTTATAGTCAATACCACTACATATGTGAATATATATATACAAGGAAAAAAGAGAACACATAATTCGAAATCAATTTTCTTTTTACTTATGAATTAAGGATCACCAACATTGCTTAACAAGCTTCGAATTTTAGAAAAGATATGAACCTTCTTGTTAGGGTCAAGAAGTGGAAAAGGTTATTAGAGTGAGTAATTGCTACAAAGAATTTTTAAACACTCTTTGCAGCATATATTGAAGATTATTATTTGAATTGTTAATTACATAGAAAATGCCAAAATTAACTAAAGAAGATGGGACAGTTTAAATATAAAATATTACCAACAATAATAAAAACTGATCATCAACACAATGATACAAAAAAATGTATATATAACTCGTAAACGTAACTAATCCACGTGTGACGTATCTTAATCTCGGTTCAAAGGCGAATAAATACAATTTATTTGAAAATGATAGCGCCCCTTCAAAGTTTTAGTTTTGAGTTTTGATTGAGGAGAGACCGAAATGAAGTGTTTTACATAGCAGTTTTGATAATCAATTGTTCTGCAAAATAGGAAAAATCTCTTTATCGTCTACGAGTTTCGATCCTGCGTGATGGCACTTCTTTTTTAACATTTTTCCTATTTTTGTTTTTCTTTGGGCTTCTTAGTAACGGCCCGAAATAGCTTGCTATTATCCGTTTCACGTTTTCATAGACAAACACCTTAGGCAATCACCTTAGGCAATCAGTAGGCTGGACGTTCGGGTGCCGTTCGGCTTTAGTTCGGATTTTTCAAGTTTTAGGGCTTTTAGGTTTAAGCCTGTAGGTTCCATTCAGATATTTTACATATTCGGTTCGGGATTGGATTCAGGTTATTTCGGGTTCATTTCGAATATTCTGCACCCGAAGTAACCGAACAAAAGATACAAATTATTGAAACACTAAAGAATTTTGTCACTACAATACTAAATAGAGGTGTTTATACGGATTAAATAACTTTAAAACTCTATCCAAATATATTTGAATTTTTTCAAATCAAATTTTGGTTACATCCAAGATAAAAAAAAAAAAACTACAACTCAAATATTTTTGAGAAAATACATAATGGTAAAATTTAAAATCAAATACAAACAAAAATCATGCTAAACCCCGTATACTAAAATTCAATTTTAATTTACCTAGTAACCTCTTTAAACAATTTCTGAAATCCACATTGAACACCCTAAAAATATATTCTAAAGGATCAAATGCTTAGAATGCCAATGATCAAGTACCATTTAGAGACGATAGTATTAAGATTGCAAAATCTTAATTAACATTTCCAAAATTTCAAGTCCAAGATATCAGTAAAGACATGCTACGAGTTCATTTAGACAGTGCATGTATGCAATATCATATCGTAGGAGTTGCTTCAGAAGGCAAACAACCAAACTGTGTACTCTATATAAAATCGCAAAAGACTAACAAGAAACCATAATATATTCAGTTGAATTTAAACGATTAGCATACAGGAAATAATAACCTGTGGGCAGTTTTAATGAAACATACTCAATTCATAAGATTAAGATTTAGGCACTTTTGCAGACTGACCCGCATTTTACAAATGATCCCTTAAACCCTTTCTTCTTAAACAATCCAGAACCTGAACACCAACTTATATCAGTGAGATATATGGTTCGAATCAGACAAAACAAGCACACAAACTGATTTCCCAGTCACTAACTCCATTCTTTAACGAAGTCAACACAAAAAAAGCAAAGCTAAATTGTCTCCAAAACAGAACACAAACTTGAGGAATGCTCTTTTCTATAAACGCTACACCAATGAAGTTTACACAGACCATATTTTGTTCCTTAGGACCTCATAAATCTAGTTTTATAGAGAAATTCTAATTCTGGGCAATGAGTCAATGTTTGATCAATCCTTAACTCAAGTAATCTAGTCTTCCCTCCAGTCGTTAGAGTCATCGTTAACAAAGTCTAAACAGAAACTTCATGAATTTATTCTCTTCAAAGCTAAGTCTCTATGAACACATACGATTGCTCAACCTCTAAGCTCAATTATTCTGATTGAAATCAAATAAATCCCGCTAGAAATCATAACATTACTTGAATCAAAAACCACAACAAAACTGCAAAATCTCTTTATGAAAGAATGGTAGATTTCACACATTTTATAGTTTCTGTACAAAAAAAAAAGCCTTACAGTGGAATTAATACGACACGTTGTGATCAAGACCTTAGGTGTAATCTCACGCCTCAGCACTGGATTAAACTCATCAGCATCAATATCTGCAAACAACTGCAGATTCAATTACATTAAATTAGCAACAAGACAATGAATTGAATTCAAAATTGAGATGAATCAACATTAAATCAGAACATACTTCTTCGTCGTCAGGTCTCATCGGATTCTCTAGTATTCTCAATCGTCTTCAGAATCATCTTTTGCGGAGGCTACAAAGCAAGAAAAAAAAAACACAAAATTCAGATCTCAAATTCAAAAACAGCGACAATCTCCTTGACCAAAAAGACAAACACAAAACCTCCTCACGATTCTGAACCGATTCATGTCAGGGAAAGAAAGAATAAGAAAAGTGTCTAGGTTGAACCGATTAAACCGAATCGACAATATCGGTTTCTATCCGGTTAATTGGCATGAACTGATCGGGTCGACAGTTTTTTAGATATACACTTTTTTCTAGTCTCTTCTTCTCAAAAGTGAGTCGACCTTCTTCCTTCTTTTCTTAGCTTCTTCGTCCCCAACCTCTTTTCTTATCTTCTTATTCTTCTTCTCCGCCGCGACATCATTTATCACTTGACATCGATTCTATTCGCATCGAGTTGTAATGAACAGAATCAAATCCATGACCAATTTCTGTTGATCAATTAAAATGGTAAATAAAAGATGGCATGTAGAGGCGCTTCTTGGCGTTTGAAAAGTTCATTGTGAATGATAAAGTGACTTTCGCAATAGTAATCTGATTTGTAAATTATTCATTGGAAAATATTAGGCTCTGATTTGTAAAATGCGGAAATTGTGGTAAATAAAATAGTAATCTGTGGGACTGAATTGATTCGTTTGTTATTTTTCATGAATTAATAATCTAATACGCCGAAAAGTGTGACTGGTAATATAACCTGCAGAATCACGGAATCATTCTACTATTCTGTTACCTGCATTTTAATCTATTCCTCTGATTTGGTTAAATCTTTGTGAAGCTGTTGGTGTCTGATGGTTCTATTGTTTGGTAGGTTCATCAGCTGCGAAGAACCTATGTGAATAAAACCAACCATGTCTCTGATATAGTATCTCAAAGCTAGATTTTTCGTTCCCAGTTAAGATAATCAAATTGATGTTTAAGCAAAACTTGATATCTTTAGCTAAAAGTCATCAGCCTTTTGGTTTTGCAATGGCCAAATTTTCCATTAGTTGTTTTCTTTTTCCGTTATAATTCATGTTAGTGAACCAGCAATTCGCCTTTGACATCTTGGGAAATTACTATGCACTTCTTTTGGCTATATAGAGCTATGTGAATGGTTTGTGGCAGAACAGCTGATTGTTATTTTTCTAATCATGTTGTAAATAGTTAAGTACTTTAATTATCATTGAGTAATTGGTCAACAGACATACATACGATTTGTTATTTACCTTTTTAATCGATCAATGAAATTGCACGGTCCAACATTATTAATTTGTAGAGGTTCAGTATTTAATTTTGGGTCGTAAAATTCAACATAACCGAACCGAATTGATTAATACGCTGCGTTTTGCGTTTGCTTATTTAGGAAAAGGTCACTCCAAAGCGGGAAGTGAGCGACAAGAAACAGCGGCAGCCGTCATGGATTCGTTGGCCAACACTAACAAAGCTTTAACGTCGACGCGTTTCTCCGACCTTGAACCTCCACTCTCCGGAGATATCATTGAGGCGCTTCATCAATCTAATTTCGATTTCTGCACTCCGGTTCAGGCCGCGACGATTCCTTTACTCTGCAGTTACAAAGATGTTGCCGTCGACGCTGCCACTGGCTCTGGAAAAACCCTAGCTTTCGTCATACCCCTCGTTGAAATCCTCCGTCGTTCCACCTCCTATCCTCCCAAGCCTCACCAGGTAAGATAATTTGCAGAATATGCCAACTAATCTAGAAATTAGGATTTTTTTATGTTACGAGTTCAATCTTTGATTTTTTCGATTGTGAGCTTGTGGAGGTTAAATTTATGCAGTTTTAGGTTTGATGCTTATCTTTGAGATTAAATTACAGGTCATGGGGGTGATTATATCGCCAACGAGAGAGCTATCAACGCAGATATATAATGTGGCACAGCCATTTGTTTCCACTTTGGCAAATGTGAACTCTGTGTTACTTGTTGGAGGCCGAGAGGTGAAAGCTGACATGAAGATTATTGAAGAAGAAGGATGCAATCTCTTGATTGGTACACCTGGAAGGCTTTCAGATATAATGGAACGAATGGAGATTCTGGATTTTCGAAATCTTGAGGTAGTTTTCTTCAATCAGGGATTTATATTTTAAGATGGATGTTTTTGAATCTATAGCTGGATATGGTTATGTTTTCTAAACAACTTAAAAGTTTTGATTGTTACTTAAAACTGATTGAAATCTGTAGTTCGATAACCAGGTGAATCTTTTTGCATATGTAGATTCTTATTTTAGATGAGGCAGATAGGCTTTTGGAGATGGGGTTCCAGAAGCAGGTGAATTACATTATCTCACGCTTGCCAAAGCAGAGGAGGACTGGCCTCTTTTCAGCTACACAAACAGAGGGCGTTGAAGAGCTCGCCAAGGCTGGGCTAAGGAACCCTGTGAGAGTTGAAGTTCGAGCTGAGTCGAAGTCAGAATCGTCCCAGCAATTGACAAACTCGAAAACCCCTTCTGGTCTTCATATTGAGGTATAATAATTTCAATATATAAATAAGTACATATATTGTTCAGAGTGGTAAGTTTTCCTGTTGTATCCTGCATTATCATTTAGTATTATTGTGAACTGATTTATGAACATATTTCTTCTATTTGTAAGAATCCAGTAGTTTAACGATTCTCTTGGTAGCTCATTGTATTTCCTTCTCTTGGTAGCAAGTTTGCTGTATCGAAAATACCTATTGATCATATGTGTAGCCTATGTACATAATTCATTTTTTGCGGAAGACGAATATTCTATCATTACATTTCCTACTTATGCGTTTCTTAGATGTTTATTTCTCCTTGGCTCTACAGTATATGGAATGCGAAGCAGATAAGAAATCATCGCAACTAGTGGATCTGCTCGTCAAGAACAGTAATAAAAAGCTTATAGTGTAAGTTTAAGACATTCCACACAGACTTATAAAATGACGTATCCTTATAAATAGTCTAAGTAACTCTGCAGATTCTTCATGACCTGTGCTTCTGTTGATTACTGGGGACTCGTACTCTCAAAAATTCCTACCCTGAAGTCCATATCTTTAATTCCAATACATGGAGATATGAAGCAAGTAAGTTACCGTGATAAATTTTAATTTTCCATATCACCTCATTGCCTGTTATTAATAAAGGTTTTGATGAAATATACTTAACACATCAGAATGCAAGAGACAAGGCATTAGCTTCATTTACTAAAGCATCAAGCGGTGCCCTTCTGTGCACAGATGTTGCTGCACGTGGACTTGATATTCCAGGCATTGATTACGTAGTTCAGGTAAATTCAGTAATGTTTGTTTCCATTATTATGCCATCTTTGTTGCAATATAAAAGATTAAGAGGTTCGAACATATGCATGCAGTATGATCCCCCACAAGACCCAAATATGTTCAACCATAGGGCCGGCAGAACTGCAAGATTGGGAAGACAAGGGAGGGCTATTGTGTTTTTACTGCCCAAGGTTTAGCTTTGAGCACTTTATGTTCTCTTGTGCCCGATGTTTTCCATAGTTACATGGCAGAGCATGAAAGCTGAAAAGTTCACTTGCATATGTGTGTAGGAGGAAGCCTATGTAGAGTTTATGCGCATAAGAAGAGTCCCTCTGGAAGAGAGGAAATGCTCTGAGGACGCATCCGATGTCATCCCGATTGTAAGAAAACCTCCATGCCTCTCTCTCGCTCTCTCTCCCTCTCTCCCTCTTTGTCGGTCACAGTGTTTACTAATTGCTACAACGTGTTCAGATACGTTCGGCTGCCATGAAGGACCGGGCAGTGTTGGAGAAGGGATTAAAGGCATTTGTTTCCTTTGTCCGTGCTTATAAGGAACATCACTGCTCTTTCATTTTCAGGTTCATTCATGAGGCTCAGTTGTGTTTTCTGTTTCTCCGAATCCTTTCTTGTTCTATAAATTTTGTAATTGGAAAGTTTCTTTCTTTTTTGGTCCTAACTTACAGATGGAAAGAACTTGAAATCGGAAAGTTAGCCATGGGATATGGCCTCTTGTATCTTCCTTCCATGTCTGAAATTAAACAACACAGACTTTCTAGTGAGGGTTTCACACCTGTTGAAGGCGTCAAGTTTGAAGACATAAAATTCAAGTAGGTTTTTTCACCAAAATCCCTAAACGCTTATGATATATATATATCCGCTTTCTCCTGTTCCCTTAGTTTCTGAGACACCAAAAGACTAAAACTTGATACATGTGGTAAAGTGAATTTTTTTTTACATCTCTCTACACGTACAATGACCAGGTTTAGATTTAGAGCAAATAAGCTTTTGTAGTCTGAAGTTTTTGTCCATCCTTAAGGCGTAGTGTTTTCTGGAATCATATGCTCTATGAGTCGACGAGTAGGCATTTCTCTAAATCTGAGTGTTTTGAATAAACGCAGGGACAAATCTCGGGAGAAACAAAGACAGCAAAACTTACTTGCAAGGAAAGAGAAACGGCAAGAAGCGAAAAGAGAGAAAGGCAAGAGAAAAAGGGTTGATGCTTCTGTTACTAATGAGTCTAACAAAGCGTCAAGAAAGTTAACTGGAAAGCAAAGACAAACTATTCAAACAGCGGAAGATGAAGAAGAGATGGATCGAGATTATCGGTTACTGATAAAACTAAAGAAAGGGTCAATTAAAGAAGATGAATATGCAAGACTGACAGGAGATGATGATTTATTCTGAAGAGAAGAAACAAGCCTGCATGCTTGAATTAGTAGAGCAGAGATGGACTAAGCTTAGTGTTTCTACTCTCATGTGTGTAAGTTAAAAAGAAAGGGTCATGCGTTGTGGGTATAGCTTTGGATTCTGAGTTTTGAGAATTACATTGGATCATGTTGTCTTTTTTCGTTCTAATTTTCGAAATTTATTCTAAAGATATTGGTCATTAAATTTTATGATTAGAGTTGTCTCATACACAACTTCCTCTAGACTGTGCAAGCTTAAACATGATAGTAATGCCCTCCATAATATATTAACGACCATCACCATCAGTAAGATATTTTCAGATACAAGAAAATACAATAAAAATCATCAAGTTAGTTCCATACAACACAATCTCTCTGTATCACCATCGTCTTCGTTTTTTTTTTTTTTCTTTTTTCTGAACGAATGTTAAATTGTATTCAATCAAAAGCTTTTGTACAAAGACATGTTTTTAGAAGGAAGAATTAAAACAGATAATTGTTCACTTTAAGGAGCCTTTTGTCTCCCATTTCCGGTAAGGACATGACCTTGTTTCGACATGTTTTTCCATATATTTACAGTGTATTGCCAGATTCAATATTATTCTTCGATACAATTTTTTTTGTCAACTTGGAAGACAATTTTTCTTGTGTTGGCAAATGCAATGAAGAAAATCAAAATCCAATGAGGAACTTCACTATAGGGAGAAGAAATCATGTGGTCTATGGGAATTTAAAAATACAAAAAAGAAGGGAAAACTAGAAAAACAAAACCCACAAGGAACTTGTTTGTGCTCTGTATTATAGATAGATGAAGAAAATTCTCTGTAATGGTTTGAGTCTCTAGCTCTCTTAGCCGTCTAATGGTACTTCTCACTGTCACCGCACTAGAAGTGACAGACAACTGATCAAAAATCCAAAGTATTTGCTGTGCTGGCTCACTTCCATCTTCTTGATCTGCTTCCTAAGACTGGCACCATATCGTGTGCCTTTATGTCAAGCCCCTAAATGTATATTTCAGGAAAATTATGACAAGTGACGTGGCAAAGGATCAGAGCATGTTGTTAGAGCCGTTTTGCATTGATGATAAAGCTGTGACTGATGGTTTTGTGCTGGAGAAAAAAGACAAACAAGATCAAGCAAAGAGAGGGGAGGCACATAAAGCTGAAGGCAGCAAGGACAAGGATGGGGACGTGGAGGCGTGTCACCAGATCAATCCTAAAGAGTGACATATCACTGGACTATAAGAAAGCTGAGTACATGAAGGGAAAAGTTAGGTTTTTGGTGGATTGTGGCTGACTCTGCGGAGTTAGATGGCGATGAGGTTTCCTTGAGGAAACTCATCGATTTATCTTTATTTTATGTTTCTATGTTTAGTGTTCTTGTGAGAGATTTGGGTTTGTGATCTTAAACTATTCTCTGTAAACAAACATCAATCAAAGGAGAGCTTTTGTTTCGTCAATCTCTATTCTCTTTGAGTTACAAGTGAGTTTACAGGAAGGTTACAACTTGGGGAAGGAGAAGAAGGTTTAGGGGTGAACTAGGATCATAACAACTGGTGCGTCGTGAGCAACGATCGAATCTAACCTGTTGGCTTTACTTGGGTTTCCAATCTTTACGGGTAGGGATTTCGCACCATGGATTTACTGGCTGGAAGAATATTTTGTGTTTCACCATTTTACAGATGATAATAAACTCAATCTGTCTCAAGCTTTAATGGAAGGGGAAGCTAATCAGTGGCTTCAATGGCGTAGCTCTTTGGGGGGTTTTTTAGAGTTGGAGCGAGATGAGAAAGAAATTGTTCTTCAGATTTGGTGATTGGGGTGATTTAGACCTAATGGCTCTATGCGTGGAGAAAGCGGGTGTAGAAGAGACATGTGTTGTCACAGATTCATGTTTTGTAGCAAGTTCATGTGTTGAAGAAGCACCGATCTGCACCAAAACCCAGCCCGAGGAAGAACAACGTGATGGTGAACAAGCATCTGGACCAAAAGATGGTAATACAAGAGACATCACAGAGAAAGAGCAATCGGTGGAGGAACTTAAAGAAATGGAAAACATGAAGCAGCAACAACAGATGAAGACTTCAATAGAGGATGTCGATAACGAGTTTGCAGAAGTTACTATTGTGGAAGACGAGACCCATAAATTTCCAAAGCTAGGGTTTCTATGGAATACCCAACAAAGCCCAGGCCCATTTTTGTTGCCCTTGCCTACCTTAGATATTGGGGCTAAGGAAAATAGACACAAAAAGCTACAGACAAAGACAAAGAAAAAGAAGTGATGGAAACAAGCTCAAACGTTTAGCTCTGTAGAGAGGTATGTGAAAGGCAACAGAGTGCTGCTAGCAGAGATTCAACTGCTTCAAGCTAATTTGGATAAAAATTCTGAATTGACTCGCATTGCCCTGGAAAACATAAGACTTCGGAACAAAGTTAGAAGATTTCAAGAGTTTGATAAAGAAGATAGAGAAGAATCACAAAATTCAGGGATTGGGTTTGCAATAGAAGCGAAGCATGCGATTTCAATGGGGAGGAGACTGTGGGATGGTTTCGCTTCGGGCTTAATTAAACCCACTGAAGCTCTAATTAAGACTAAAATTGAGAAATATCCGGATAACGTTTCGGTTACTGGGTTGGAGTTTGTGAACTGGAGCCGGATCCTAGTTTTACCGTGTGGTTTAACGCTAGGATCTCAGATTACCTTGGTGTCTACGCCGCATTGGGCACATGTTGAGAAGGACAGAGATAAGACGGTGATGGTGACTCAGTTTATGTTGGAATTGCAGGGATTGCAGGTTGTTGCTGGTATCAATCATGACTTCGACGCATTGATAATGCCAGGTTCTGTTACAGGTGAACTTGTTTCCACTGAGGAAAATATGGTGCAGGAGAAATCTTCTGACGACGGGTTGGTGTCCTTTGAGAGTAGTCTTGGTGTTGTGCCAGTTGATTGCAATGAGTTTCTGATGGAAATTGCAGGAAACGTTGTTGATGAGGATAAAAAGTTAGCCGAAAGTGTTAGCAACTTTTTCGAACAAGGGTTGGGTCACGGAGGTATTAGTAAGGAGTTCAATAACTATATAGCAGATGATGTTGTAAGTCAGTGTGATTCTTCCGACCGAAAAGCTGAATAAGAGGCTGAAAATAAAGGAAAACAAAAATCAGAGGATATTGATAAGAAGTTATCACTTCTTAATGCAGGTAGCGTATCAAGTTTAAGAAGTTCCTTTGAGATGGCCAATGATACTGGGGAAACGGGGGAGCAGGTTTCTGAACATATTAGTAAGCAAGTCAATTTTCAGTCTGATACTGAACCAAATCAAATCGAAGTGGGCATTGAAACAACCAGTTTGCTTTCGGTTAAAGATGTTGAGAGAACCAGGTTTGAAAATTCTTCTGTAATTGCTTGTGATATAATGGAAAATGAGAAGCAGAAGGCACAACCAATTCACAATCACACTTTTATGGAGCTTGACCAGCACGAAGGAACATGTGATACAAGGGAAAAACTTTATGAACCCACTTTCCAGAATTATTCTGAAGAATTATGCTCTGATCATTCTGTGCAGATAAGTGAGAAAGTTGAAGAGTTGGGAGCCTCTTTTGATGCCAAGGACCGTGAGTATGCTAATTTTGTGTTTTTTTCCAAGAGTCTGATGAATGGCATGGAGTCAAAGATCCATCACCTTCAAGATGAAAATCAATGCCGGGAGAGGGAATGGGAGTATACTTTTGTTGTGGACACATGTGACCAATATTCTTCTTTGATATGGCTCTCATCCCTAGTCATGTTACTACACAATATTAGCAGCTTGCTTTACTGGATATCAAGTGTTGAAAGCAAATCAAATCATCCAATGTGTGCAGCAATCGGAGACTATGCAAAATCTGTTTCTGTTAAGCCTCGGTCTGAAGAGGTTGAAGATTTCCATAATTTTCCAGGTGAAAGAATCTACAGGATGATTGATGGGAACATTATCTACATCTGGAACAAAAGGATTACTTCTCGAGCTGGTTGTTCAACAGTTCCAGAGATTGAGGTTGATAACAAAGGTGGAAAGACTGTTGGATACGTCTATGGAGGAGGTAATCAAGCCGCGAAAATGCATGTTCAAGAACAGGTAGGGAATGTTTTGAATGTACATGGAGAACTTCTTCCAGAAGACAAATCCAAAATCATACAAGAGTTTAAGAAAGAAGGATCAACCACTATGGTGGGAGATAGTGTGAATGTTGCAAAGAATGATGACGTCTGGGACCTAGAAGCAGGCTTGTTAACAAAGAGCATGAGTGTTCAATGTAACTCAGGCTGTTGTGGTGATAAGCAAAATCAAGAGAAGGTGATGTGGGAATCAAGTAATAAAACCAGTTCTGACCATTTGCACTCTGGTTGTTGTGGCGAGAAGAATAAGCAAGCTCAGGAAATTGTCCGGATGCGTAGTGTTGGTCAGGCGATAACTGGTTCTGATATAAAGTTGCAGAAAAAGGATGGTGAAACCTGAAAATCAAGTTGTTTTGACAATAAAGAGAAGGTTAAGCAAAAATATTTGTTACTTTCTAGTCAAAACACATCGTACCCTGAACCAGGAAGTGCTGATGATTCTGAGATAACCGAGAATGCGAAAGTAACATTTGAGCTGAACGTCTCATCAATCGAAGCAGAGCAAAAGAGACTTGAGAATATCATTGAGATTGTTACAGATTTTCGTAAGCAGAAACTTGGCAAGAATTGGTGGTTCAAGTTCAAAACAACAACATTTGCTTGGGTCATGGAAGTGGTCAATGAGCTTGGGGAGAAGCTAAATTTCAAAAAGGGGAGTATTGTCAAGCCCCTAAATGTATATTTCAGGAAAAATATGATAAGTGACGTGACAAAGGATCAGAGTATGTTGTTAGAGCCGTTTTGCATTGATGATAAAGCTGTGATTGAGGGTTTTGCACTGGAGGAAAAAGACAAACAAGATCAGGAAAAGAGAGGGAGGGCATATAAAGCTGAAGGCAGCAAGGACAAGGATGGGGACGTGGAGGCGTGTCACCAGATCAACCCTAAAGAGTGACATATCACTGGACTATAAGAAGGCTGAGTACATTAAGGGAAAAGTAAGGCTTTTGGTGGATTGTGCCTGGCTCTGCTGAGTTAGATGGCGATGAGGTTTCCTTGAGGAAACTCATCGATTTATCTCTATTTTATGCTTCTATGTTTAGTGTTCTTGTGAGAGATTAGGGTTTGGGATCTTAAACTATTCTCTTAAACGTTTCATCAATCAAAGGAGAGCTTTTGTTTCGTCAATCTTTGTTCTCTTTGAGTTACAAGTAAGTTTACAAGAAGGTTACAACTTGGTGAAGGAGAAGAAGGTTTAGGGGTGAACTAGGATCATAACACTTTACAGATACTTAATCATCAGGATTCATAATTTAGACAACTTACATGAAGTAACAACAAATATATGGGTCTTCATGAGAGATTTGAAACTGAATTCACCTTTTACTTCTCAGTGATAAACAAACAACTATGAACGAACCAAACCAAAGAACCCTAGAGGATCCCCTATTCTCTGAAACCTATTCCCAACTCAATTTTCCAATAATCCACCAGTCTATTCCAAATCCAAGACTAACTAAATGTGTTGTGTTAACCGACTGTTAGATAGGCTGACGTGACCTTATACATTGGTTTGAACCTTAAGGTACAATCAAAAGAAATGTAAAGATGCATACTTTAGTTGCAGTGTACAAGTTATCATAGAACAAAGGTATAGTTTCATAAGGTACTCACCATATTTGCCCACGATTCCAGCCATTTGCGTGAGATTAAGAAGTTGTGTTCAACATTCTTAGGGTCAGGGCCAGATTTAAATCGGAATAAAGAAAAAGTCTGTTGGGAGGATGTTTGTCGGGTAAAGAAGGAATGTGGTTTAGGCATCAAAAATCTTATTGACTCAAATAAGGTTAGTTGCTTGAAGCTAATTTGGAGAATTCTTACAGCTCATGAATCTCTTTGGGTGAATTGGATACGCAAGTACTTCATTCGCAAATGTTCATTTTGGTCTCCCAAACTATCAACAAATATCGTTTCTTGGATGTGGAAAAAATTATTGAAGTATCGTACATGTGCAAAGGAGTTTCACAAGGTAGAAGTGCAAAATGGAGAAACTACATTCTTTTGGTATGATAATTGGTCTCCACTCGGTTGTTTAATGGATCTTACGGGTCCGCGAGGTTATTGATCTTGGAGTTCATGATGAGGCGACGCTAACGTGGGTACTATCCTCTCGGAGGACAAGACGACATAGGACACAAAACTTACAATAGATTGAAGGTGCCATAAATATTCTAACACAGCAACGAAACTCTGTTTTGCCGGATAAACACTGCTGGCGTTTAGCTCCGGATGTATACAAAGAAAAAATTCAAATAAAAAGCACTTGGCATCAGATCCGCAAATCTCACCCGATCAAGTCTTGGTCTAGTTGCATATGGTTCAACTACGCTACTCTGAAATACTATTTCCTCTCTTGGCTCGCAGTAGCTAGCACATAATCGCTTAACAACTGGACATCGGTGTGACACCCTATACCGGATTACGGAAGCTACAATCCAAAATGATTACGGAAGCTTCAATATTAACATCAAAAGCATGTCAAGCATACAAAACTAAAAAAGATGCAGGAAGCTTTATCGAGGTGAATGCGTGACCGTAGCTTAGCTGTGTGATTCATTGATTTTTCGTGATTGATGTGTGTGCTAGGACTAGACAATATGGGTGTGATTTATGATTGGTCCAAGTTGTGTGATGTTGTGTTGTGATGGAGCTCTATCATTACATGCATTGGTTGTTATGTAAGTTCATATTAATTGCGTTAAATCTTTGATCATATGCGTGTATAGCTGTGGGACGGGATGACCGCCTCACTAAGCATTATCAATGCTTTCGCACCTCTTTTGGTGCAGGTAAAGAGAAGTCTTAGGAATTGGAGCTCGTGGAACTAAGGCTGAAGGGAGAGGATGCTTTAAATTGTTGAAGTATAATCAAATTTCGTATAACACAAAGTCACATTCGTATAAGTTAGTTACTACTTAAGCGTCACGAATTGTCATTCGTAAAGTTGTGTCTTTTCAATTACACAGTCATGTTGTTTCAACATGATGTTTCGTTTTGTATAAGTATGATGGAGTCTCGTCTTTGTAAAACAATAGAGAGATATTATAATCAAGTTTTTCAGTTTATTAACTTGTGTGTCTCTCTCTCAGTAAAGTTACGTAACAAAGTTCTTTTGCTTTTGATTTCTTGTGCACAAAGAAACAAGTAAAGAGAAGAAGATCATAAATCCCAACATAAATAGGGGTTCCTGCATCTTTTTGGTTTTGTATGCTTGACATGCTTTTGATGTTAATATTGAAGCTTCTGTAATCTTTTTGGATTGTAGCTTCCCTAATCCGGAATAGGGTGTCACAATCAGACTCATTGGATCTCTGATCAACAACGTCTATGTATCTATTGCAATGACGTTCAGACACGAGATCACTTATTTTTTTGCTTGTAGGTATTCCTCATCAATCTGGTTCCAGCTTACGCATGAAATACTTTATGATGAATACTCAACAAACTGGACTGATTTGGTGGCAGTAATGTCCCGCCCAACTTCACCTTTGACCCAAATGCACAAGTTCCTTCTCAGATACGCAATTCATTCAACGATCAGTTCTATCATAAACATAAAAATCATAAAGTTCAAAGTTAAAAATTTAGACCGTGTTTTCACTCTCTTTTTTATCAATTCCATCAAACACAATCTTGCATATAATAGTCTAATAATCATCGTCTTAAAATATTATAATTTCATTTCTTATAATAGGTTTCTAGGTCATATTCGTAGAGAAGAAGAAAAATAGAATTAACTACTCACATACTTTCATTTTTAAACAAATTATGGTTTGTTTTATGAGATAAGGTAAATTGGGGTCACAAAAATCACAATAACTAGAGTTCGATAGCTCGCAAAGGCACCCTCAGGTAATCTAAGATGCTATAAGATCGAATGATAGCTGGTATGAGTGAATTATTAAAGGTTGGCTCAGTTCTCAGGGGATTTATGAGTTTTGACCTAGAATCTCTTAGTTATCAAAAAATTTCACAAAATATTCATATGCTTCCAAATTATTTACTTTAGCATGCGTATAAAATTGGGGTCGTAAACATTGTAACGCTTCTAAGACAGAATTAGCACTTTCAAAATGCTTCCAATTCGACATTTTCAGGAATCGCGCTTTAGATTCCAAATTTGAAACAAATAACGGACCTCTGACAAAGGTTTCGTGTTATCTAAGATATTATTTTAGAAATATTTTTGATAATTATATCTAAAATATTCAAATAATTAACAAAATCATCAGAAAATTTAAAATGTGATTTTAGAAGCCATGATTGGATCTTATTTTGTACTATTCTTTCATCCTCTATGTATTAAAAGAGAAACATTATAGTTGATGTGGCAAACCTACATTTTCACTTTTTTTTTTTAATTCTGGTATCTTTTTATCAAACACTTTTATAATTATACTATTTTTCTTGTCAAACACTTTTTTTTTAATTCTACTATTTTTCTTCCCAAACACTTTCTGATAAATTGTTGTGGAGACTGAATTTCTTTAAAATTGTTATATTTTCATTTTCTCTTAATTTGAATTCTTCTAATTTTTTTATAAAAACATCAATACTTAATTCTTAATATTTCCAAACAAAATAATTGGTCGCATAAAAAAACAAAAATTAAATATAACTTATAAATATACCTTTTTCTTAAAAAATTAAAGATATATATACCTATATATGTACTATATATCTGTGTATATATTTTTATAATTTTAATAAAAATATTAAGTTATTTAACCATGGTTAAACAAAATAGATTCAAAGACTCAATGACTTGAAAAATACTTTGTTTGATTTCCGAATTGTGTTTAGAAAATGTTTTATTTTATAAAATAAAACATTTTGTAAAAGTTTTAATTTTAATTGAAAACCCCAATAATTAGTGTATATATAAAGCTTGTAAAAGTTTTAATTTTAATTGAAAAACCCAATACTTAGTGTATATATAAAGCTTGTAAAAGTTTCAATTTTAATTGAAAAAACGAATATATAGGCTATTTATTTTAGGGAGTTTAATAAGAGGAGCACCTGTTTCATTTTTTGGATATTGTAAGCTGTAATTCCTTGTGGGTTAATGCCAGCTATATTACTCCTCATACTTAGCTGGTAAATTTTATTTCTAAAAGTACAATTAAAAATACCTTTTTTCCTCAGTGAAAAATAAATGGTCATAATGCCCCTGAAAGGTATAATATCTGCATAGGTTTACTAATTATTTCTTATGATTATCATTTTATATTCAATCATGTGCTTACATGTATACCTGCATTAATATCCATGTGAATGTATAAGTAAAAAAGGGGGAAAAAATCATATTAATGTATTAAACGGTAAATTTTACCCAAATTACACTTTCTTTTTATTAAAATCAACTTATGATTAAACGAAATTAGATGGTAATTCTGGCCATGTCAGGGTTTATATCATATGTCTATTACTTTTATTTTTAAAATTGTTTGTCTAACTAAATATGTGATTTAAAATTGTTATCTAATAATTTTTTTCTTTACTTATTATTAATTCAGGTAAAATCAAATTTTATCCGTAAAGATATGTGTATATTATTAGTCGCGCATTCTACAGATTCACGTTACATCCTTAACCAAAATAATTTTACTACAGATAACAAACTTTACGAGATTTTGTATTATCACAACTTTACGAGATTTAACATATATTACTATATTGTACAAGAAAAAACACTTCAAATTTTTACAAAACTTCAAATTTTATGGACAAATTAGGCTAGAAATTACTCTTAGTAAAAAGAAAAATGGAGAGTTAGATAATTTAGTCTTAGTAAAAAGAAAACTTATAAATATATAATATAAAATTAAGTACTCGTAAAAAAAAAAGACAAGGTACCAGCTACACACATAATTACAAAGATTTATATATAGATAATGGGATGGTCAATTAATAAGAGATTTACTGGCTGTAACTTAGAATTAATGAGTCCAACAAAGTGATAAGAAACCCAATTGAGTAGAGACACCCTTTCGTTGCTATATAAACAAGTCTTTGTGCCAACAAAATAGACAAACCACACAAAAGAAAAACAAAGATAATGAGGAAGTTGAAATTATCTTTGATAGCTAATGAAAGTTCAAGGAAAATAACATTCATGAAGAGGAAGAAAGGGATGATGAAGAAGCTCCACGAGTTGACAACTCTCTGTGGTGTCCAAGCTTGCGCGGTCATCTACAGTCCGTACCTATCGGCACCAGAGGCTTGGCCGTCAAAGGAAGGCGCTGAAGAGGTGGTTTCGAAATTTATGGAGATGCCGATGACAGCAAGGGCCAAAAAGATGATGAATCAAGAGACCTATTTGCGTGAGATGATTGCCAAAGTAAAAGACCAAGTAGACAAGCTAGCTCTTGAGAATCGAGAGTTACAAGTTAGACAATTTATGTTTGATTGTCTTGAAGGAAAGATGTCGGAGTATCGTTATGGTGCAAAGGACCTTCACGATTTGCAATGGTATATTGATCATTATATCGATCAGCTAACTCGAAGGATTCAGATTCTTGCACAAAACGGTGAGTCTTCTTCTTTTCCTCCTCCTCTTCCTGTTGGAGTTGCGGATGCAGCCGCGGTAAGTGCTGCTGCTAGTGGGTTTTATGATCATATACAATATCAAAATATGAATATGAATCAAACTCATCAGCAGGAGACGATTCAACACCATGTTCCTATTAATTCTTATGATATTATTCAATATCGGAACATGGATATGAATCAAAATCAGCAGGAGCCGGTTCAATACCAGACTCCTACTGATTTGTATGATCATATTCAACAAGGAAACTACAATAACATGACTTGGAATGATCAGGATATGAATTTGGATTTGAATCATAACCTGAATTTGAATTTACATCTGAATTCGAATCAGTATATGAATCAACAACAATCATTTATGGGTATGATGATGGAACAACATATGGGAGGACATGCAAGCATTCCTTTCATGGATGGAAACCACAATTATAACTACCACCAACGACCAATCGTTGATCTTACTGTCTCCACTCACATGCCTTCAGTCACCACCGGTGTTTATGCTCCTTACATCAACTATAATATTTAATCAAAAGAAGCTGATTTTCTAGTCAAGTATTCAGTTGTTGGATTTGTGTTCTTTCTTTTTTTTTTTTAATTAATTGTTGTTGGTTAAAGGTTCTACCTTAAAGCACTTATGTTATATTTTGATTATTAGGATATGTATTTGCGCGTCATATTTTAATTGTAAAATTCAATATGTCTAATCAAATTTCAAAATATAATATTTTAATTGTAACTGTACATCACGTGAAATTTTCCTTGGTGCAATATTCATGAAGTGATTGAGCACAATCTTCATCACGTACTCTTGGTGGTGCAACAACGGAATTTAGTTCTATATGGATAGAGCACAATATTCATTGTGTTATTACGGATACTAGGTAATGGTCTCATGCTAGAGCAAAAGCAACACGACAGTCACGACTCGTCTCAAGAAAATGGTGTATGACAATGCGTTCCTTTATGTCTAATCTTTTATATGGTCGTGAGCTATTGGACCATCTATTACAGTTTGTGGTTTAACATCAGATTTCGGTTTAGACCGGTTTAAATAGAATTGGTTTAGTAAGAGATTGTATATAATATCTTTGTACTTCTCGATTACATTTTAACAGAAACTGAAATCTATTTTCCAAATCTTTCTTCTCCTCCATCTTCTTCGATTGAGTTTGAGACTTGTTTCTGTTCAACCTCAATTCTTCTAAAAGCATCGCAGCTTTGCTCTATCCATTTGGGCTAAGTTTTGGTGACACAGTTAAATTAATATTATGGTCTAAGGCGTAAACTTGCTATAACCCTGTATGTCATATTATGCAAACATCTAAGCGTGGGCCATTTGGTTATTTGACCTTTGATTTGGATGTTTTATTTGTGGTGGACTTGCAGCAAAAGTTTTCTTTAAATTGAGCATGCTTACCCGCAAAATTAGTCTGACGTTTTATTTTGTAGTGCTAAAATATGAAATACAAAATGCATACATGTACCACATTCGTAGCCACATTTCATGGACCAAAATCCCCATTACATTTTTGTGGTTTATCCGTTAAAATTCCTTCAAGTCTCGTACTAAATTCGGAACAATTATTCAACACATCCCTACATAGCGACTCCAAAGCTAGATATCTAATTAAGGCACAACACAAAATATCTCTCTCTACTCCTAGTTACACTTTGTATTTCCATTCTCTACGACACATGGGGCAATGAGCTTGGCTCGTCTGTGAATTAACCCACTTCAATATTCAGTGGAGATGAAAAGAACGGTTGCAAGCTCCCCAAACCACGCAGTAACCGTAATGGTCCATACATAAGTTACTTATGATAAGTACATAAAAGAGGTTTTTCTTAAGCCAACTTTGAAATAGCGAAAAAAGCTTAACGAGGTTTTCATGAACCCATCACACTATGTAGAGACACGAAAAGAGAGGAACCCCATGTCTTATCTTGAGCATCCCATGTCCATGATGCAACCCCATTCCATCTAAAGTTTCTCACAGTGTAAAAGTTTTGGTCTTGGAACTGGTATTGCGTATAATAAATATAATACTAATGGGACAAGGAACTTACTATGTTTTCGTAGTCAGGAGACAATGTAGCACTGAGAGTCAAGGAAAAAATTGTCTTCTGTAACAAAATTTTAAGTACAGACACATTGAGCTGATCTTAATTAGCTACCTTATATGAATCAGTTGAGAGTTGATAACAAGAATCCTCATAGAAAACTAGTCAACATCAGTAATCAAAATTCATGAATCATGACACCAAAGAATCCATGTAACGCAATATCATCATCAACAATGCTAAGCATCGTTACTAACAAAAGCTGAACTTTAACTAAAATCCCATAATGAACTTTTGATACATGATAAGCTGGGAAAATGAAGTTCAAGGAGACGCAAGAGTTTGACTTTCATGGCTTCCTCCTGAATAAACGATAATAATCTTACATCAAAATCAACGAAAACAAAGGACGAATACATGATAAAGAAAATATTTCACTGATTTGATTTCTTAGACATTTAATCGAACAACTGGTAGGCAAAAACCAAACTGCACACCATATTTTGTTCTTGGAATTAAAATTAATAAAATCGAATGATATTTTAGGCTTCACAGATGAGAATGGCACAACTCTCATTTCCATGGTTGGAGAGGATGACAATGGAACGGAAGTAAGCATTCACAAAATTAATTCAAATACTCACCGGCGAAGACTTGAATTTGTTTCATTAATTTATGGGCTTCGAACTAAATTGGGCTTTAAATGAATATGGACATAGGACCCATATGTTTCCTGAACAACACTTTTTAATCATACAAAAGGAGAATTAAAATTGGGGAGATTTTTTTTTTTTTTTGGTTGAATTTGATATTTATATTAAACCAAAAATTACTTTACAAGGAAAGTGTGAGTAAGAAAAGCTGAACAATGCTGGGATAATATAGAGAAAGCCTAAAGTTTTGTGAAAGTAGCATATATTTTATAGCAATTTTCAAAATAGTTTAGATTTTTATAAATAAACAAAAAAGCCTAAAGTTTAAACTCTAAATCGTAATCTAGAATTTAAACTTAATCATAAATCATAAACCCTAATCACCATAAACTTAAATAAAATGGTATATTTCTTTAATTTTGGAAGATGTAATCTTTGTGGAGATATTGGCTTATAGGTTTTAATTAATTTGCGTGACAAAAAAGGTTTTAATTAATTTATAAATCCAAGAACAATCATGTGTTCTTAGAGTACTGATTTTAAAATCTTTTTTTTAAATTATGTGTTATTCGTTGTATGATTTCTATATACTAGTTAATATGATGTGTTATTCGTTATAAAGATTTACATAATTATTTATTGTCACATTAGATTTTAATAAATTGGGAAAGATATCAAAGTCTAAAATAGAAGGAGTTAAATTTGTGAGCGAATCTTATTATTTTGAGTGGATTTCAAAATATTAGTTAATATTATGTGTTATTCATTTTAACGATTTACATAACTATTTACTGTCACATTGGGTTTTAATAAATCTGGAAGGATTTTCAAGTCTAAAATACAAAATGTTAAATTTGTGGACACATATTATTTTGAATGGATTTCAAAGTATTAGTTAATATTATGTGTTATTAGAGGTCATAAATTCGATTCGTTTTTGGAAGGCTCTCCTCTCTAAAAAAAGTTAATTTACATGGTTTGAACCATGTCGTATGTACATGAACCTCCTAATCATAATATATATATATATGAACCTCCTAATCATAATATATATATATATATATATATATATTATGTGTTATTCGTTCTAAAGATTTACATAATTATTTATTGTCATATTGGATTTTAATAAATTCGGAATGATTTCCAAGTCTAAAATAAAAAGGTTGAATTTGTGGGCGAATCTTATTATTTTGAATGAAATTTTAATACTAATTAATATTATGTATTCTTTGTTCTTAAGATTTACTTAAATATTTATTGTCACATTGGAAATATATTTGGAAGGATTTCCAAGTCTAAGATACAAAGGGTTGAATTTATGGGCGAATCTTATTATTTTGAATGGATTTCTAAATACTAGTTTCACATGTTGGATTTTAAAATCACTATGAATTTTTAAGTTTTTATAAATCTTATATAGATTTCCATATCAATTAAATTACGCAAACAAATAACACTCTCTTCCCACAGTTACCCCTTATTTCATTGTTTTTAATTTATTTTTGACCATTTTGTTATTTGTTTTTGCAAGAAATATATTCATATAAACTTTTTGGATTAAGATAAATTCTTTAAGAAAATGATTTTTCATTCAAGATTATTCACCACAATATAAAGAAACCCCATCTATTCTATGTATGTTCAAACTATCTAATAATTTATGTTTATTATATGTATATATGTTTTCCATACATATAATTTTTTTAAAAAAAATTAAGTAGAATTATTTGTAAAGTAAATGTTTTTCCACGTAAAATATGTGTGTTAATCTCTAGCAAATATTTTTCCCTCTGTTAATATGAATTGGATTTTTAAAGGCACAAAATCAAGTATAGTGGTCATGGATAAAAATTATTAAGCTTAGCAGTATAACGCATGCTTTTTTATATATATACAAGTGTCAGTTATTGTTATGCAACATTTGGGTATTATTGGGTTAATACCCAAAATTTTGCATAACAAGAAAAATTATTAGTGTTGACAAAAAAAAAAACATTATTAGTTGATGAAGTGGGTAGTTAACCAGTAACTATATTTTGACAGCCTTAATTGCAAACTTCAAAAAAAAAAAATTACTCTATAATTGAATAGTAAATTTACTTCTATAGATATAAATATTTCTTTCCATTCAGTTATTAGCAATTCTGATATCCCTAAAAAGGTATGATATATATGTTTGAATTGAGATAAAATTTCCTTAATTCAAACAATGAGATCTCATATATAAGGAGCACTATTCCATTCAAAAATTATAACCAAAAAAAAAAAAGATCATGACGAGAAAGAAAGTGAAAATGACTTTCATAGAAAATGAAACAGCAAGAAAATCAACATTCAAGAAAAGGAGAAAAGGTGTTTTGAAAAAAGCTCACGAGTTGGCAACTCTATGTGACGTCCCGATCTGTGTTATCGTCAACAGTGCGTACGAGTCGAATCCCGTGGTGTGGCCATCAAGAGAGACGGCGAACAAGGTTGTGTCCCAATGGAGGATGATGTCGGTGATGGACAAGACCAAGAAGATGGTGAACCAAGAGACCTTTCTCCAACAAAGGATCACCAAAGCAACTGAGTCTTGGAAGAAGTTGCGGAAAGAGAACAAAGAGTTGGAGATGAAAAACATTATGTTTGATTGTCTTAGTGGCAAAACTTCGGTTTCTCGTGTCGAGAAAAGTGATCTTCGAGATTTTTGTTGTGTCATTGAACAATATCTTAAGGATATTAATCGAAGGATGGAGCTTTTGAAGAGGAACGATGAATCGTCTTCCTCCCTTGTTTCGGCTGCTGCCGCTACAACCAGTGGCGGAACTACAGCTTGAGGTGTGGGTGCAAGTGCCCTCACCAAAATTTTATATGTCTTCGTTATTCTATGTAAATTTGAGAGATAATAATAAAAATTGCTTTGAGCTGCAATTTCAATCAAGTTTTGCCCCCAGTTAAAAATGTCTCTAGATCCGCCCCTGGCTACAACATCTAGTGTCATGCCTATGGTAGAGATGGGTTCTTCATCGGTTGGATTTTACGATAGGATTCGAGATCAAATTCAAAATACTTTGAATATGAAACACACCAATACGGATTTGGATCTGAATAAGAAACAGTTGTGAGTAGTCTTTGATCGTATCTTAAGTTTTAGCTATTTAAACTATCAAAAAAAATTTATATTTGAGTTCTATTTGTTTTAGTTACATGTTTGGGTTGGTTTGACATGTAGTTATATTTTATAATGAATGAAGTTTTATTTCCTCTAGTTAATGAATGTTTTCTCCTTGATGGCATCTTTCACCTTATCGGAGATTTTTTTTTTTTGGTCAATAGGATGTTTTAAACCTTATCGGAGTTTATATAGTTGATTTATTCACAACTAAAGAAACTTCGAAATAGCATGGTAATAAATCAACTTATATATAAAATACGTCTTTGTTAAAAACCTTCGTACTTTATTAAACTTTAATATAATTGTTATGGACAGTATTACTCAAAAAATAACCGAAATTGGATTGATAAACTCATACATCAAATCAGTTCTTAAAACATTTTTCTACAAAGTATTGGCACAACAGTTGCCTTCTCTTGATATAAACTCAAATCAAATACCTCCAAACCCAAACCATTGTCTAGTCTCAGTTTTTGTAATTTAGATTGTCATTGCTTATTCGTTTTGACCATGGTTTTGTACAATCAGAACCAGCGATAGTCAACTTGAACACTCCATTGAAACTAATTTGGTCAACTTAACATGAATAGGAACTTATCTCGCCAAAACAAATAAATTAAAAAAAATTTGACAACTAAAAAAGATACGATTTTTATTGGCCAAAACACATACATTGAGATTTTTTTTCGACTTTTTCCCATTTAATTTAAGGAAATTTTTGTTAGTTTCTTCAAAAAATAATTTTATTTTTGAATTATAACAACGAAGAATATTCGTAAAATATACACATTTTTGTTATATTTTCAAATCTATCATAATTCTTTTATTAACCTTGTTAGATATAAATATTGAATGACTAAATATTGCTTTCACTATATTTATATATAATATATATTTTATAATAAAAGTCTTAATTAAGAATATATGAAATTGTATTTAAATAAAATCGGTCGTGCATACAAATATAGTTGACCGGTCGAAAAGGTTTAGTGAATTTTGAAAACACAAATTAGCTAGGTTTCTGAAAGACAATTTTCATTGAACGCTATTTTTGAGATTTTTTTTTATTGTTCAACGCTTCTTTAATTTAATTAAAGGAATATAATCTTTTAAAATAATATATACTAATTTAAAAATCGTCAACTTATTTGTTTTTGACAAAATAAATCATCAATTTTGCATTTATTTTGTTGAATTAGAGCCAACGATAGTAAAATTTAACGCTCCATTAAGTTTGAGTAACATTGAAGCTGGTTTGGTCAAGTTTAACGTAAATAGGAACTTATCTCGCCAAAAGAAATAAATTATGAATTCTTTTGAAAAATAAAAATTTTGAGATTTTTATTAGTCAAAACGCGTAAAATAAAATTTTTTATTTTTTACCTGTTTAATCAGGGATAATTTTGTTAGTTTCTATAAAAATAATTTCATTTCTGAATTATAATAACGGATAAATATTCGCAAAAAATACAAGTTTTTGGTATTTATGCAAATCTCTCTTAAATCTTCTATAAACCTGGTTAGATATCAATATTGACTAACTAAATATTACTTGCACTATATTTATATTATATATATATATATATATATTACAATAAATGTCTTAAATTTCAAAAAAATATCAAATTATATTTAAATAGAATCGGTCGTGCAAAATATATTAAAATTACGTAAGTAATATATCAAGCCAATCGGTCGTGCATACAAACATAACTGACCGTTCAAAAAGGTTTTCACAAACTAGATTTTAGAGAGACAATTTTCATTAATCACAATTTTTGGGACTTTTTTTTTGTTCAAATTTTCTTTAATTTAAATAAAGGAATATAATCTTCAAAAAGTAATATATAATAATTTAAAAATCATCAACTTATTATTTTTGATAAAATAAATCATCAATTTTGCATTGATTTTGCTAAATTAGAGCCAATGATAGTCAAATTTAACACTCCATTAAGTTTGACTAATATTGAAACTAATTTGGCCACGTTTAACGTAAATAAGAACTTATCTCGCCAAAACAAATAAATTATGTATTCTCTTGGCAAATAAAAATTTGAGATTTTTATTGGCCAAAACGCTTAAATTAAAAAAAAATCGACTTTTTCCCAATATAATTAGGGATGATTTTGTTAGTTTCTGTAAAACTAATTTTATTTTTTGAATTATATTATAACAATGGACAATATATTCTCATGTTTTTGCCTCTCCTAAATATTTTATAAACCGTGTTAGATATCAATATTAAATGGCTAAATATTATTTTAACTATATTTACATATTAATATACAATAAATGTCTTAGTTTTCAGAAAATTTAAGATTTTATTTTAAAAAATCCTTCTAATGGTTAAAATAACAAATCAATATATCCGCTTAAATCTCTAAGAGTTTTACATATACTCATCTACATTTTTTTTGCCACCATTCATCTACATATATTCTTATCACAGATTTAATTCGAGATTAAATAACATATTTTTTATTTTTATATTTCTGAATTATTATGACATACATTAAATTATATAATTCAAGAAAAAAATGAAAAACAAAATCCAAAACAAAGAAAAAAATGTAATCTTATATTTATTGATGAAAATAATAATAATTAACAGTAAATTTTTGTTTTTCAATTTCACCTATGCTCCATCAATTGTTTTTTATTTACATGTTTCTATAAGTTTTTAACCCTAATAATATTTGTTTTTTTATTATTAGCTGTATTATATATACATTTGTGTATTTTATTTAATTAATACAAAATAAGATTTAACTATGTGTATGGTGCGGAACAACATCTAGTTACAATTGTAGTAAATGATCCAAATTCTTGGTTTTGTTTGATATAAGCTTGGGAACTGAATTGGTTAAAGACCAATTGAGAAGTGGAATCAGTTAAGCGTTTGGTAGAAATATTAGAGTATCAACTATCAACGGTTATAGTTAAGTGACTATATTTTTTTTTTGTTAAGAGACTATAGTTAAAAGATTCTTGACCTACATCTAGTAAACCATGTTGAGGAGGATCGATATTGCAAGTTATGTGGTCGTGTGGGCTTGTGCTACCAGGATTATGTTGGACAACGTGATTGTCCAAACGAACAAGCAACCACAAACCAGATCAAAACGTGTTTCAAGTGTGGTGTTGATGGATACTTCGTGATATCTAAATTTTTTACCTTAGAAACCAACTGCAGTTGCATACACAATCACAATAATATGGTTTTTGTTGTGTGATGAATATTATGGACAAAAATTATAAGTAAAATAAACTAGAAAGCAAGGTTAAAATAACGATGTAAATCAATGGATTATAAGCATTAAGCCTTAGGGAAGTTTCTAGGTATCATAAGTCAACTAAACTAGAATCTATCGATAGGGAATTGTGAAAAAACCGTTCAAGAACTCAAACCACTAAGCAAGCCTAATCTAGCTACTAGCGTAATATTAGTCATGATATCTAATTACTTAGAAGGCTAAACTGTTTTTTGATTTCATGAGACTATTTATGCATAAACATTCAGTTTGATTGGTTCACAAAACTTCTTACACTCAGCTTTCGTTGGCTAGGTTATTTTGTTCATCTATAATTTTTTCCAGCAATTAATCTAGCACTTTTGATGCGCCAACTCACCTCAGAAGAATAGCACGGTCTGGTGCAAGGGAGCTGGGTTCGTTCTCTCATTCCGGTCTTTGGAGGTGGTGCTTTGCCCGGATGTGTTCTTACTAGACGAAACCGATCTTGGGGACCGGTCTGATGGCTTTGACGGGTCCTAGATGGATGCTCTATGGGAACCGGTTTGCTCGGACCAGTCTGAAATTCTGAAGAGTGGACTAGTCTTAGCATTATTGTTCTCGGTCTAGTCTAGTGTCATGTTCGACCAAACATTATCTTATTTTACTGTTAGATTCTATTTTCCGTTACTTTTATATGTTTGACCTGATAATACTGTCACGGTAAAAATACCAAAAAGTACCACTTAAGTGTAAATGGGGTAGTTAAATGCTTGCAGGGGAAAAAAAATTTGGGTGTTGAATTCACCTGGATTCACGAGTATTGAAAAAATTCAACGCGATGAATTACAAAACAGATGACAAATGTTTCTATTCTATTGGCTCAAACTTTTATTAAAAATAAAAATAAAATGAAAATCTGATTGGTTATCACAAAACCGAATTAAAACACTAAAATAAAACACAAAAAACTCGATTAAAAACCTGATTTCATCACTTCTCTTGAGATTTCATCTTTTTTGTTTCTTTTTTTTTTTACACAACATTTATTATTTGTTGCATTGATGTAAAAGAATTTTCCATATCAATAATGAATTGCAGAAAGTTTCTAACCAAAATCAGAGTTCTTAAACGGAGGATATGAACTCTTTAAGAACTCGTTAATTGCATGGATCATCCTATTTTTTCCTTCTACTTTCTTTTTTGTCTTTAACTAAATAAAATCATCACGTTACTCAATCTCACAAAGATATTCGAATTGAAAGATGTTCTGAAGATTAAATTAAGACGTGATCACGTGAATGCGATCTTTCAACTACAATTTCAACCAAGACTTGGGTCTTCTTTTTGCTTTTACAATGTGCGATAGAACTTTTTATTCCGATCATTTACACTATTCAACCAATTACCAAATTCCTATGATTTGGTAAATTAAATAGATACACCCAAAAAGAAATCAAATACAAGACAAAAAGTTAAAATAGAAAGAGAAAAAAGGGAAGAGAGCTTTTAGATGGTTGGTTCTAATACGAAAGACGAGAAGGAAGTCACGTCTTGTCCATTTTGACAGAAAGCGTTTCAAAGCCAAATTGATGGGCTTGATTTGATTTTCAAATCATGAATCTGTTACTTCAGAATAATTTATATACAATTATTATAGCCTACTTATATACTCTAGCTTGTCTCTTGTTTCTTGTAGGTCTAAGCATAAATAAACCCTACCGAAGAATCTTTAGACCACACCATGAAACAAGAGATAGCATGGATGATGATTATATGTGTCTCGGTTTAAAAAATGTGATGTGTTTTGAACGGATGGTCAATAGCATCAATCGAAAAATTACATTACTATTTGGGTTTGTTATTGATTTGAGCACGTTAAGGAAAAGTTAAAAACGAATAATTATCGCATCTTCAAAAACTATCTATAAAAAGTATGTGTTCTTAAATTTTTTTTGTTAACTTTGTTTTTATGTGGAACTCTTTACTTATTTTAAAATCATAAAACATAACAATTTTATACAAAATTAACATAACAATGAAATAAATGGAAAGTAAGAAATTAACAACGAGGTAACGTAAATATTTTGTCAACGATTTTATTTTCTTTCAACTGTTATGAGACACGTGATTTTTTTGTAAAATGTTAGTTTTTATGTGTACGTTTAATTTATCAAATGAAGGTTTTACACAATTTAACTTTTGTCACTAACCTATATGTGGAATGCATATGTAATAGATTTTTATTTCTATTCTATAAGCGTCTAGTATATTAATTATAAAATCAAGAATAATTTATAATTTAGCACTATGTCACGTCATTGTATTTACTTAGTTTTAATCTTCTCCATTGTCATCTACCTAATTAACTCGTAAATTAAAAATGCATCGCTAACATTGAGTTGGCGTTGGATTGACTATGGCATATCGTCAATTATTATATGGTCCTCGCTAAATGAAGTTATAGCAAAATTTCCAATATACTGATTGATCCGTCGTCTTGACGAAACATTGGGTAAGGTTAAAGGTTAGTTCCATCGACACTCCACTTTCATAACATTTTGCCATTTTGAATTAGATCTTGCTCAAGAATACTTGTTATGGGTCAAAAACGAATTAAATAATAAAGTTAAGCACCATATTCTAAATATCCTGTACTAGAGTCTCTAGACATTGACACTTTGTCTATGCGTGAGACAAAAAATCTAGGCATTACGAATATCTCTATTTTTTTCTTGTCAATAAAATTTCCATTAAAGTAAAATTAAAAGTGAATCTTAGATTGTCTTTCCAATCTAAAACAACTCAAAACCATCCATAGCTAGACACAAAAACATGAATCTCTATATTGTCGACTTGATCGTATGATCTTCAAGTTAGGACCAAACTTTAACCCCAAAAAAAAAAAAAATAGGACCAAATATAAGTAATTTTTGTTTTAAACATTCTTTTTAGTATTGACCAAACCAAGGTACCCAACTATGTACAACAGTTATTAACATTTCATACTGTTTACATGAACAAGCTAAATTTCTATTTACATGATCTATGTGATTGATTATAATTTGGCAACTAAGGCAAAGGAATGTGAGTTTTGTTGCTTTTAAAAAAAAAAATCGTCATAACCATAAAATTTATGGGTTTTCCGTATATGATTTTTGAATACAAGACCAATTTGAAAGATTTAATGGATTCGCGATACACAACATGTTATTTTTCTCAAATGAAATACTTGTATTTGAATGTGTTGCCCAAATTTTAAAACAATATATATGGATTCTAGAAAGGTGATTTTAGATTTTTAGTAATATATAATAATGCTTCTATTTTAAATTAAGTGTTGTTTTAACATTGTCTGTTTGTTTTTAAATAAATGTCGTTTTGGATTTTTAACATTGAATATAGTTTTAAGTAAAAAAAAAAATACAAAATAGAACAAAATGCCCAAAGTCAATTTGTGAAAAATTGTTATAACAACACTTATTATGAAACGGATATAATATTTTTCATAGATAATTTTGAGTATTTTGGTATTATTATTCTCAATGACTTGTCAATTAAATTTCCCCGATTTAAGTGAATCTCTTTCATTTGTTAAGACTGGGAAGCTAACAAGAATCCAACCCATAAAAAAAGTTAATAAGTGTAAGATGTGACTATAATTACTATTAAATATTCGTCTCAGTTTATATGTGGCCTTCCATCATCTAGCATTGTGAGTTGTTGATATAATCAACATATCGAGTAAAACTTAGCTTTACTTCTTTGCATTAGGAGAATCGTGCATTGTTGTTCTCTTTACTTTTATAATATCAATTTTATTGTTCCTGCTCATAATTTTTATGTGACCGATTGGCTCGCAAATCTTTCTTTAATTTAGCCGGTTTGATGATCTAATATCCGGTAGGCCTCAAACCATACAATATTTCACTTTGGTAATTATATTTTGGACTATTTTCCATTGATCATTTTGTTCATATTTTTTTATACACCCGAAATATTATACTTGTTTTTAGCCAATCAATATTATTTCAAAAAATTCTAGGTTGGACAGTAAATACATTTTTTTGTTTATGTTAATTAGCCAATAGACATAGAGATATATTGGCTATGAACGAATCATTCAACAGCAAAGATACTGCAGCTAATACTCCAATGTCTTTTTATTATTCCTATGATATTTTTAGTAAATAGAAAGTTGAGGTTAATATTATATTAACTTCAATTTCAAGAAAAGGTGATCAAGATATGTATGTACCACGACTATAAAACTACTATTTTAATTCAACTGGTTTTGCCTGTGTGTTTTGTATAAAGATGATTTTTGTTTCTTTTTCTATTATAGAGAATTGGTTTGATGAATTTATAAGGTTTTTAAGATATATATATATATATTTGTGTGTTGTGTGTATGTGATTGGTAAGCTTTTAATTCATATATAGTATTAAAAAATTATATATTCAAGATCTATGCTGCATTATTATTATTATTTAATAAATTCATATTTCATTTATTTGTTCACATATTACTATCCTCCTTTTTTGTCATTTAATTTTTTTTATTGATTAAACATGAAAGATCTCAAAAGTCAAAATCAGCAAGGTTCTAAATCCTTCCGAAGACAAACTAACGAGTTTACACATTACAATCGAGAGATATAAAAATAAGTTACAATCTATTACTGTAGAAACAATCGAACTAATTTAACAATTTCTCTATATTGCGTCTTATATACTAGCTACTAAGATAATATCTCTTTCCAAGTTTCGCAAAAGTAGATTAGAAAAAGAGTTAACAAGGACATTAAGTGACTATTATTAAATTAAAAAAAATAGGTTGTAAAAAATAATTGGCAAAGGAAGGTGAGAGGGAGGAAGAGAGAAAAGCTGAGGAATCAATGTACTCTTAGAAATGTACCTTTGTGTACAAATTACAATTATATGTGGGAACATAATCATTAACATATTGTTCTAGATTCTACAGCTGGCTCCAAATCTTTGCTCTTATCTAATTAATCTCAATAAATATATAAATATAATCATCCTTACCCGCTATTTCCTTCAGTAAAACTGTAACAAAGTAAAAAATAAAAAATAAAATGTTACATATTGGCTACGAAAATCCATAATTTTATTAGATTAAAGACTTACTGATTTTGGGATGGTTTAGCTAAACTGTATAACCAATTCGAAAAGTTTATTGTATTGTGGACTTGTTAGTGCAAGGACATACTAGAGATAAATACATGATCATCAATGTAGTGTGAGTTTTTAATTTTTACTTGCTAGACTAATCATATCAATGTAAATATATTACTGCTGCGTACGGCTTGACATGTTTTTCTTGATCATTAATTTGTCGTTCAAAAATGGATGGATCATAAATATAATGTTCAACACTTAAACTGGTCGGTGAAAATTGCATGTAATTAACTTAAGCTGTCCAGTTCATTTATTATATTAGTGTGTACAGAATGATTTAAAACTACATTTTTAAGACATTTATAAACAAATACATAGAAAAGAAAAGACAATATACATAGAAACCAAACTAAATAAGCCCTAGGCCTTCTTTCATTCATCGTCATCATGATCATGGTGATTATGATGATCATTATGATGATGACTAGTCATGATGAGATTGGCAAGGTGGGAGAGTTTGGCGTTCGGACTCAGAGACACGAGAGGCATGGAACTTGGCGATGAAAGCAGAAGCTTTCCTGTCAATACCTGGCTCAGCCACCCAATAACGCTTGTCTTCGTCGCTGGCCCATGCCTTTCTTGTGTAAACGGTGTCGTCCCATGATGCATCTGCTTCAACTCTATGATGAGACGACCTTCTTGCTTTAAAGATGCTGAAGAGCGAGAACTTTTTTCTGCCATGACCTCCCATTAGAGACAGAACAAGAACAGCAAATAAGATTGAAGAAAAAGAAATGTAAATTTTTTGTGTTGGTTTGATGTGTTGATGTGTTTATGTGGAGAGATGGGGTTTGGGGATGTATTTATAGGGTGACTGAGCCAAAACAGCTCTTTGTGTGTTTTTTTTTTGGGTCCGGTTTGGTTCGAATCTTGTTTGGTCCTTTTTAGAAGTTATCAAACCGAAATAAAGTTTGGTTTAGTTAGTGTTATTTCTTTTAGTTGTCCCACATACTTTTTCACGTGTCGCTCGTAATTATTTGGAGCTATTCTTTTTATTTTATTTTAAATTTGGAGCTATTCTTTTATGAGACTTTGTTTATATAGTTAACAAAATAGTTATATATAAATGAAATTACGTGAATGATTGTTTTTTGGTGAACATGTTTAAGCTCTTGTTAGTTACTATCTCCTTTTTCTCATGGGCTTTTCAAACTATTTTTTTTCCCGTTAATATGTATATATTTGTTTGTTTTTCTTTTCTTAAACATTGTTTTTCATCTTCATCTTTTCGAATATATAATAGTTTGAATTTTTATAAACAAACACAAATTACTAAATAAATAGATATGTGCTTCTAAATAAAATCATTGTGGAGCCATTTTAATAAAAAACAAAAATTGTCGAGTCATATAATGTTGTCGAAAATGTAATGTTGGAAGATGTTCGATATAATGTCGGAACCAGTTTCACAAAGTTATTGCATTCTTAGCCAATAAAATGATGAATCTGATGCTTAGTGGCCATTCGGACTTGACTTTAATGCATATTTATCATCTAAGTGTCAACGGAAGTTTAGCGTAACCAAATGATTAACATAGGATTACTATCATAGAAGTAAATTAATCTAAGCTGAGTGATATAATCCTAGGGATTAATTTCCTTGCTCAAGGTTTGCTTGTTTAATCTTGAATTCAATCGCCATTTTCATTTCTTGTTGCATGGTTAGTTTGATTTACATTCTTCTTAGTCTTTTATATTTTTGTTTGGTTTTTTAATATCTTGTTTAGTTCAACTTAAGTTTGTCATTTTACTTTGTTTTTAAAAGAAAAAAAAAACAAAAAGCAATTGTTTAATTAGCTCATTAGATTCCTTGTAGTTTTAGTGTGCTAGTTCATTGAGGTTTGACCCCTATTACTACATATTTGCCTTGCACATGAGGTATAGTTCGGAAATTTGAAACTTTTCTTATCAAGTTTTTGCCGTTGTTGTCAGAAAATTAAACAATAACCATTAGAATTTGGATTCTTTTGAGTATAATTTTTCTTTTACGTGTTACTACTTGTTTCTACTTGAGCAAGCGAAAGAGAGAATACAAAAGCAAAAAGAGTGAAACAACGCATTAAGCGCTTAGTACGGTTATAGATAAATGAACCTAAAGGTCAACATGACAGAGGTGATAACACAACATGTTATTTCCCCCAAATGAAATACTTGTGTTTGAATGTGTTGCCAAATTTTAAAACAATACATATGGTATATGGATTCTAGAAAGGTGATTTTAGTTTTTTAGTAATATATAATAATGCTTCATGTTTTAACATTGTTTGTTTTGTTTCAAAATAAATGTGTTTTGAATTTTTAACATAGAATATAATTTTAAGTAAAAAGAAATACAAAATAGAACAAAATGCCAAAAGTCAACTTGTGAAAAATTGTTATAACACCACTTATGATGAAACGGATATTTGGTAAGACTGGGAAACTAACAAGAATCCAACCCATAATATAGAAAAAAATAAATGTAGATCTTATGAAAAAAAACTACTTAGTTCCTGAATATAGATCTTGAATATTTTTTTAATTATCAAGACTATTATTAAATTAAAAAAAAAAAAAGAAAACAAAAGGATAGTTGTAAAACATAATTGGCAAATGAAGGTGAGTAGTACAGTAGAAGCCGATGGCTTCGGAAGTTTTCTTTGGCCACGGCCGAGACATATTTCAACTCGATCATTGATAGCATGTCGCGTCAGCGACGAAAAAATCTACTCGCATCGGTGGAGTTAGCGGTGTTGTGGTCATTGTTAGCCACTGATTCTGATATGTTTGCAGCGGTGGTAGGGTTCTTGGTAACCGGTCTCACTGTGCCGGCTCTAGAAGGTTCATCGAGAGTGTAGTTTGTGTCGAAGGCTCCGAATTGTAGCAGATCTGCCGGGAAATCGGCGGACATGGCTGGTGGCTTGTGGATCTAGGGAGGAGTCGACATAAGCAGCTGCCTTATGGTCGCGCCGGCGGTTCATTCTCGGTTGATGACCGGGTGAGGCGGTGATGTTAACCGTGTCAGTTATTCCTCGGTTCGTGACCGAGAGAGTTTGTTAACGGACAAAGGCTGTGAAAGGAGGAGGATGAAGCAGATGAGAGAATGGGGCAGCCCAGGGCGGCGGCGGCAACCGACTCAGGAGAGATAAAATCGACTTCAGACTGGTTGGTGTCTTGAGTTTTGTGCCCGAGAGAAAACTCCGTCTAGTATAAATAATCAATATACTCTTAGAAATGTACATTTCTGTACAAATTACAATGAACGTAATATTAGTGGTGGACGCATCCAGATATCGGTGAGTTTTAAAGATATTCGGATCTGGATCCGGTGGATCCAATATTTTACTATCCGGAGTCTGAATATTTCTCCAAATATCAAGATATCTGTGGATATCTGGATCCGGATCCGAATCCTTGAAACAAATAATCAAAAATTAAATAAAATAATAATAAAATTAAAATTATATATATATTTTTAAATTGATATTATAATAATATTTAAAATTTATTTAATTTAATTTATAGATACATTTTTAATGTATTCAAAATTTTATAAATATAGTTTTAGAAAAAAATAATATAAATAAACGAATCTGGATCCGGATATCTGGATCCTAAAATCAGGATATCCGGATCTGGATCCATTCTGAGATTTTACTATCTGCATCCGGACCCTAAAATCAGGATATCCGGATATTCGCGGATCGGATCTCGGATCATGAATATTTTGTCGACCCCTACATGACCACATATTGTTCTAGATACAGCTGGCTCCAAATCTTTGTTCTTACTTAATTAATCTCAATAAATATATAATCTTTCTTACTCGCGTTTTACTACAGTAAAGCTGTAACAAAGTAAAAAATAAAATGTTACATATTGGCTACGAATATCCATAATTTTATTAGATTAAAGACTTACTGATTTTGGGATGGTTTAGCTAAACTGTTTAACCAATCGAAAAGTGTATTGTATTGTGGACTTGTTAGTGCAATGACATACTAGAGATAAATACATGAATCAATGTATACTACGTAGTGTACGTTTTTAATTTTCACTAGCTAGACTAATCATATCAATGTAAATATATTACTGCTGCCTACGGCTTGACATGTTTTTCTTGATCATTAATTTGTCGTTCAAAAATGGATGGATCATAAATATAATGTTCAACACTAAACTTGTCGGTGAAAATTGCATGTAATAAACTTAAGCTGTCGAGTTCATTTAAAATATTAGTGTGTACAGAATTATTTAAAACTACATTTAAGACATTTATAAACAAATCATCGTTAATTAGGATAATCATCAACCCAATAGAAAAGAAAAGACAATATACATAGAAACCAAACTACCTTCTTTCATTCATCGTCATCATGATCATGATGATTATGATGATGATGACTAGTCGTGATGAGATTGGCAAGGTGGGAGAGTTTGGCGTTCGGACTCAGAGGCCCGAGAGGCATGGAACTTGGCGATGAAAGCAGAAGCTTTTCGGTCAATACCTGGCTCAGCCACGCAATAATGCTTGTCCTCGTCGCTGGCCCATGCCCTTCTTGTGGAAAAGATGTCGTCCCCTGATGCATCTGCTTCAAATCTATGATGAGACGACCTTCGTGCTTTAAAGATGCTGAAGAGCGAGAACTTTTTTCTGCCATGACCTCCCATGAGAGACAGAACAAGAACAGCAAATAAGATTGAAGAAAAAGAAGTGTAAATTTTGTAAGGTTGTGTTGGTTTGATGTGTTAGTGTGTTTATGTGGAGAGATGGGTTTTGGGAATGTATTTATAGGGTGACTGAGCCAAAACAGCTCTTTGTGGGGTTTTCTTTTTGGGTCCGGTTTGGTTCGAACCTTGGTTGGTCCTTTTTAGAAGTTATCAAACCGAAATGAAGTTTGGTTTAGTTAGGGTTTAGTTAGTGTTATTTCTTTTATGTTGTCCCACATACTTTTTCATGTGTCTGCAATTATTTTTAGAATGCATAATACTAATCTATATAAATATGTAAAATCCTGTAAATATGAGTGCTATCAATTTCCCCAAACTTATTATTTGCTTGTTTTCAAGCAAACAAAAACTAAGCTACTGAAGTAATCTTAAGATAGGGAGAATAAACGTGTATCTTGTGTCATTGTTGTGTTAATGGTCTTCGACCAAATGAGAACGGAATGATGTACTCTTGCTAATTCCCYTTTTTTTTTTTTTTTAATTTGAAGCTATTCTTTTATGAGACTATGTTTATATAGTTAACAAAATAGTAATATATAAATGAAACTAGGTGAATGATTATTTTTTGGTGAACATGTTTAAGCTTTCGTTAGTTACTTCTTTTTCTCATGGGCTTTTCAAACTATTGTTTTTCCGTTAATCTGTATATATTTGTTTGTATTTTTCGGGAGAACGGTTTGGAACCACCCCAAGTATGGGCTGACGGAAGTAACGGACACGAAATTAGGGTCTCGGTCCAATTTTATACATTTTAAAAATTTTCAGCCAAATTCCATACCAACTTTGAAAAATTGTCAAGGTGTGGGTTTAATTGATAAATTGGAATTTAAGTTTCTAAATCGTGGGTTTAATTGATAATTTGTAAACTTATCTCACCAAATCTCGAAAATACTTATTAAATCGATTAACCCAAATAACTTAAACCAAATTAAACCATCTAATCGATTTCACAATCTAAATTCAAATAAACCATCACATAAACTAATTAACCCATCAAACTAAACCAATACTAATAAACCCAAATCGATTTCATCTCTAAAATCCCAAACACGAACACTAAAAATCAAAATCGAATTCATCTTCTTCTCTCCCAAACACGAACTATAAAAATCAAAATCGATCCCGAATTCAACTGAAGGATGAGTAATCTGAGCCATGGATCTAGTGGTTGTTCGAACTCGAAGTCTCTGTCGAGGAAATGTTGGTGTGGCCAACCTCTGGTGACAATAACATCGAAGACGAGCACAAATCCTAACCGACGCTTCTACCGTTGTTCGTATGCAGCTGGAGAGAAGCTTTCGAAAGACAAGCACACATTCAAATGGGTTGATGAAACAATGGAGAAGGAAATCGAGAAGCTCGAGGAAACAATAACTACCATTGAAGAATCTGTTTATAAAATTTCAAAAATTATAGAGAAAGCAGACAAATTATTTGAGAATATGGAAGGAGAAATCGAGGAGAAGTTGTACGAAAGATTGGAACCTCTTTTGAAGGAATCTGAAGCGAGGATGAAGAAGATGGTTTTAGCCTCAACTTCAACAGTCATGGTTCTATTGATTGCGATATATCTCATTTGGTGATGTGTTTTGTTGTTGTTGTTTAACTTGGTTGTTTAACTTGGTTGTTGTTATTGTTTAACATTTGATTGTTGTTGTTGTTGTTTAACATTTGGTAGTTGTTGTTTAACCTAAATCCTATTAAGTTTCTAATCCAATTTACTGTTTTTTGCTCATACTCTAAAGTTAAAACAGAAAACTCTAAAACCAAAACACTAAAACACTAAAACCAAAACACTAAAACACCAAAACCAAAACATTAAAAACAAACACAAAACACTAAAACCAAACAAAAAACACGAAGCATAAAACACTAAAGCACACAAAACATGAAACCAACAAACACAAAACACTAAAAAAGAAACCATCTTGGTAACACCAATTAACAAAACCAACAGTTTGAACATTAACGAAAACAACCATCATTTTCTCAGTGAGACTTACATAAACCGCCACCAATCCCACTACCTATCCGAATCTCAGTAATTACAAAAAATCATCAGTCTGAGACTTACTAAACCTACCCGAAACCTTCATCAGTCTGAGACATACAAATACCATCAGTCTGAAACTTCCAAAACCAACTCGACACCTTCATCAGTCTGAGACATACAAAAACCATCATCAGTCTGAGACTTACCTACAAAAACTAAATTCATACTCCACCTCTCCTAATCTGTTTGAGTAAGTTGGGATCCTCCTTCCGTTAGCTGCAACTGTGATCCACTTGTCTCTCCTTGAAGAACATGTGACCGACCTCTCCTAGCACAACATCGGGAGTTATGACCTGCTCCTCCACAGCTTGAACAATGCATGATACGCTTCAAGTGTTTTGGAGCCTTCTTTGTTGGAGACTTGTGTACTCCTTTCTTCCTTCCATATTTTTTTCCTCTTTGTTTCTTTCTTCCTACCAGGTTGTGCAGGTGGCTGATTAGGCTGAACAACACCATCAAGTCGACTTCAATACCTTGCTCCCCTTAAAGGTGTGATGTGTTCTTCATAAGTTGCCCTCCACGTAGATGTGTAAAACCACTCAACCACATAATCATTTGGTTCAAAATTCTTGGTAAGTATCACTCCATAAGCGTGTTCACACGGGATTCTAGTTAGTTCCCATTTCCTACTTGTGCATGTCCTCCTTTCTAAGTTGACCCGATATGATTCACCTAGCAAAAAAAGAAACATTAATACATGCAAGATCTGTAATAAGAAAGAGTCTAAGGAAAGAAGATTCACCATGTAAATATGCTTCATACACACTCAGTGAAGCCCTGTCAATACTGCAAAGTGATGCATCCTCATGTAGAAGGTCTAAAGTCTTAGCCACATAAGGAGTACACATGCACTGATGTTTAGCTGCTTTCTCAGACCTTTTTGCAATGCGAACCATGGTTGTCCTCCTAAGTAACTCTAACATAGGCATGAATGTTTTCACCCTTGCTTTAATAAGTGTGCTGTTGAATGACTTTGTGAAGTTGTTTTCCACATCATCACAGAAATTACAAACACTCTCAAATGCCCTACACCAACTCCTAGGATCCGATTGCATAACATCACCATAAACCCCATAATCAAAGTCCTTCATGACATTCAAGTTGTAGATGTAATCAGCTTCACTGTAACTTCATGCCAATGTCCAAAGTAGAGGCTTCAGGTTTGGTTTCTTTCCATGATTATCCTTCAGATTCCTATAAATGTGCCTTACACGCATCCTGTGCTTAATGTTTTGAAGCACTTCTACAACAGCACTAAGCAAACTTTTCTGTCTATCCGAGATTAGAATGAAGCTATAACCATTACCCAAATCCAAGTCTTGTTGTAGCTTCTTGATAAACCATTCCCAGTTCGGCCCATTCTCAACTTGAACCACAACCCAAGCAATATGATATATCTTGTTATCAACATTCCTACCAACAACAACAAGAATCTGACCTTTCATCGGTGTCCTAATGTAACACCCATCAATACCTATCATATTTCTACAATGCATCATCCAAGACTTCTTTAGGCTAGCAAAACAGACATAAAATCTGCTAAACACTTCTTCACCTTCATCATTTGTGACTGTTCCAACTTATACAATGCTTTCCGGATTTGAATCTTCTATCTCCACAGCATACTCTTTCATACGTCCAAACAAATCCTCATTCTCCTTGTCAATCCACTTTAGTACCCTCTTCCTCGCAGCTAGAACCTGATCTTTTGAGGCCAAGATCTTCCATTTCTCTTTGATGTAATCATGCATTCTCTGAGGCATCCAATAAACTGGATCAGCTCGTATCTTGTCCATGAACATGCGAGCAATATAAGGCACCCATAACATCTCACAGTGGCCATTCAGAATCCAAGTATGATCTCCACCATACTTCTTAATTTGCCACACGGACCTCGATGGCACAATTGAGCAATACACATACCATCCACAGCCAACAGTAGCAGAACACATAAACACAATTCTCCTAGGAACCCTTCTAACCTGCTTAACAAAATACCCTCCCTTCAATGCACAAGCTAACACAGCCTCTTTAAACGCAATACCACTTACAAATTGTTGTCCGTCATATAATTAGCCACGGGATCTCCTGATTTCGACGCCTTCTTTCACGCCACCGTCATCATCACTATCACTATCGGGGATTACATCGTTCGGGATTGGTTCCTCGTCGACGAAAGAAGCGACACAATCCTCCTGTTCGAGTTGCACCCTCTCCATTGCATCTTCTTCATTTTCGCTTTCTGACTCGTTACGCTCGCGATCTCTCTCCTCACCGCCACTCTCCATTTGCAGAATCTCAGTAATCGCAGTCAACTAGGATTTCGGCGAGAGTGAAACAATTTCTAGGTTTTCTGATTTTAGATTTGGAGATTTAGAAGGTTAAATCCCAAATTGGTTTTGTATTTGGTTTGGTTTGAACGGTTAATTGGTTTATGTTATGGTTTATTAATTCGATTTGGTTAACTATTTTAATTTCGATTGTGAAATCGATTAGTGATTGGTTTGGTAAATCATTAACTAAACCATAAGTATTTTCGAGATTTGGTATGATAAGTTTACAAATTATTAATTAAACCCACGATTTTGAAACTTAAATTCCAATTTATCAATTAAACCCACACTTTGACAATTTTTCAAATTGGTATGCAATTAGGCCGAAATGTTTTAAAATGTATAAATTGGACCGTGGCCCTAACTTCGTGTCCATCACTTCCGTCAGCCCATACTTGGGGTGGTCCCAAACCGTTCTTCGGTTTTTCTCTCTTAATCATTGTTCTTCATCGTCACCTTTTCGAATATATAATAGTTTGAATTTTTTTAAAACAAACACAAAAGTACTAAATAAATAAATATGTGCTTCTAAATAAAATCATTGTCGAGCTTCAAAATAAAAAGACAAAATGAAAGCTTCCATGAAGCTTGGAAGAGATACAATGGGCAAATTAGAGCATTTCCTCATCATGCCTTCTCACGAGAGTTCATCTTAAGTACTTTGTACTCTAATATTCTTATTAAGTTTCAGATAATGTTAGACACTATTAGTAATGAATTTTTTTTTGGGTTGCACTTGGAGGATGGTGAGCTATTAGTGGAGAAGCTTATTGAAAGAGATGAAATTATGAATTAAATTATGAGAGATCTGAGAGGGATGGTTGTTACACTTTTTTTCTCAAGTTTCACCCGAGTGCTACTAGAGAGTAGTCTCGAGAGTTTATCCCGATGTGACCGTAAGTGAACGGTTTAGATGCAATTGTAGTACAAACGAGATCGATCCACACGAAAAGAGAATAAAACACAGAAAATGCAAATGCAGATCTAATCTAGACGTGATAATGGAGTTCGGGGTTGGCTTCTAACTACTAAAGTACAATAAAGTAAATAAGCGCTAAATAAACATAAGCAATAAATAACTAAAGCAATAAAAGACTAAAACTAAGACTAACTAAAGCATAAATAAATATCTACATAAACATGAGTGATGACTTCCTGTTCTACCTATAAGTAAGTGTTTGTCAACTTAGGGATTTCGATATTAGACTAGTCCACTCTCGTGGCACGTTAGTCACTATGTCAGACCCACTCTCGTGGAGACTTTCATGCATTGCATACAATCCCATCATTGGTTATTAAGTATCCTAAACACTCGTTTGGCGAAATAGAAAGTTCTTGATAGACTTAATATCTATCAAGCAACAAACATATCGACCATGGGTTATACTTCCATATATGTATATCTGAAGCCTCAACCCACTGTCGTGGTGCTAAGAGTTTCTAATCACTCAACCACACCTACTGGATTCGGTTGTGCACTTAAGCATCTACCATAAGAGATAATTTAGCATGAAGATTGCATATAGAGTAGCTAGATCGGTTAAGATCAATTGAACATAAACTATTGTATTGTATGAAAGAGTATGTTGTATTGAATATGGTAGCTTAATGGGGGCTTGCCTCTCGGGCGAGTTTTTACAAATGCTTATATAGTCTAGGGTTGCTAGAATAAACCAGCTCGAAGAGATAAGTTTCCTTATCTTGAATCATCAAAACGTTGAGTTTCCTTTTTCTTCGGAGTCCTCATCGTTCATGACTGGTCGATGTAGATACCGATACACTATGCTGGAACTGCATCGATCCCGACAGGTCGATGCTCTGCTCATTTGGCTCTTACGAAACTCTTCCGTGATCCGTGATCCAAGTGAATAGCTCCAATATTCCCATAGGGTTTTAGTACATTTAAACACTCCAAACACTTGTGTTTTGTTCCAAGTCCCTAGAATCACACAAGTATATATGCAAATGCACTAATATAGTCCTAAATGATAGTTAGAATGCATAATACTAAGCTATATGAATGCATAAAAATATGTAAATATGAGTGCTATCAAAAACTACAAGGGATAAAGTTGAGATGGATGATTAAAGGAGTATGGTGATGAATTCACTTCATAAAAAAAAGGATAAGGTTCTATAAACCCCTCAAAAATCGGTCCATTGTGTTGGTGAATATGAAGAGTATCATGGATACAAGGATGTGGGGTTAAAGGTTTTCAAGAGGTGCAAGAAGAAATGAATTTTCGTTAATTAGGTTATGGGATTCTAACTCAAAAATAATTGGTAATAAGTGGTTTGAACCATATCTTTTATATATTATCCAAGATCCTTTGCCTCTTTCCAATGTGTGTTATTATTTATTCCAATATGTATCCTCGATATGATGGCTCTTCTATCTATTGATCACGGTATATTTTAACCACAGATCAGCATAGCAAATTTGGATTGCGCCAATTATGAATCGAGGTAGACATCTTTTTTTTTTTTTTTGTCATCTGTTACATTATCATTAGAAATATTTGATCTACTCCTATTATGATGATAGATGATGTAGATGAAATTTGCTGTTCACTTCTCGTCAAGTTTCACCCGAGCGCTACTAGAGAGTAGTCTCGAGAGTTTAAAACTTGTTGTTACCGCAAGTGCACGGTTTAGATGCAATTATAATAAATACGGGGTTGATCCACAGAGACTGAGAATAACACACAGAGAATGCAGGTGTAAATCTAATTTAAGCTAGATATCAAGGTTTGGTTCATAAGGACTATGATGCATATATTAAATAAAGCAAATAAATAAATGTAGAGCAATTAAACAAAGCAGATGTAAAACAATAAGTAATTAAAGGCTAAGCAATATAAATTAAATGATCACAAGGATGATGAATTATTTCATGAAATCTATATCTAGGGATCTTGTTCTATAACTTATATGTAAGAGTTTGTCAATCTAGGGATTTCGATAGTAGACTTGTCTAATGCCGTGGTAAGCTAGTCTCTATGTCAGACCCACTGCCGTGGTGCCCTTCATGCATTACACACAATCCCCAATAGTTACTAAGTATCCCAAACAAATGTTTGGTAAAATACAAAGCTCTTAATAGATTTATTTAAGGAGTCTAACCCACTGCCATGACGATGTACTTTCCTAAGGCACTCAACCACATCTACTGGATTCGGTTGTGCTCTTAAACTACTCCCGAGAGAGATAGCTTAGCATACATAAGCATAGCGGGTAGTTAGATCGGTTAAGAATAGAAGAACAATAAGTAAACCCTAAACATAGATCCATCATCGATTAATGATCTAAAGGATCTACTCGTTCATCCCTCTGTAGATGACAACAGGGAATGAGCTCGGGAAACATAATAAAAGCGGTAAAGAAAGCAATATTAAAAGAACGATAATATATTAATGCATAAGTAAGAAATAAACCTAAGAACAATGGTGAATGATGATTTTGAGTATGTGTGTTCTCTCTTGTGTGTGTCTCGCGTGGTGCGATTTACAAGTGCTTATATAGTGCTAGGATTTCATGGAACAAACCGGTTCGAAATGCTAAGTTTTCTAAAGTCTAGGTATTGGAAATGTGGAATTTCCAGTTAAACTATGAAGTTTTTTTCTAGTAAGATTAGCATCGAGCGCATCTAACCTTGTAAATGGTCGATAGACCCTGTAAATTTTCATTAAATTTGTATTGAGTATGCTACTATTAGTATGCTACATATTTGCCTTGCACTTGAAGTAGAACTAAAGAATTTCACATTCATTTTTAATCAATATTTAACTTTAGAAGTCTGGTTGACCAAAGAAAAGGTAGACAAAAAAAAAAAATTTAGAAGTCACCATAAAGTTGCAACAAAAAAAATTAATAATACATATAATCACGTCACATAACATAAATTATTTTTTCCTCGAACGCAATGTTATGTACTTATATTCTAGCTGAATGATTAAACTAAAACAATATCCCTAACTGATTCATGTTGTATATTTGCATGTAATTTCTTATTTAGTAGTCTTGTATATTAACCGACTCAACAGTGTTATAATCCTACCAATATCACATAATGAGCTATATTAACTTAAAAATAAACTATTTGTATAACTAAATTTCGTCTAACTCATCCATCAGATAATGAGCTATATTGATACAAATATTTTTTCCACGTTTAAATCATAAATAACAACTGATTTATAAACAAATTAACGTAAAGAAGAAAAGGAAGATGAAGATGAACAAACGTGGAATCTGCTGGTATTCAGTCGGCCAAATTGTTGAGATTTTATCAGACAAGCCCAAGTTTATTCTATTTTATCTTCCCTAATTCCACCCAAAGGCATCCAAGTTCTCTGGTTTTTTTTTTTTTTTTTTTGAACTTTCTTCAAACATTGCTTATTAGGAGTGAGATCGAATCAAACAAAAGGTGGTGTATTAGTGTATGTTTGACTAATATAAAAAAATAGAGTATTATTGTTACAAAAGTCCAAACACAGTATTTTCTATCCTAATGATGCTTCTAGATATTGCTAGATAATGCTCTCTAAAATTTCAACGAAGTGCCAAACTTTTACCACTCTAAGATTCTGGTCAAAATTAGTAAGTCAATGTAAATAACTAAATATGATTAGTGTCACAATTTTTTTTTTGGTTTTACTGAAAACCTTATTTGTATAAGCAAGTAAACATGTCAATATTGTAGCAGACTGATATAGCAGACCTTCAAACCTTAATCATATGTGAATTCTAAATTTCAATCGTTTTTTCCCTGAATTGTAATATGTTTCACATTATAATATACGGGGGAATTTGGAACATATATATGGTTTTATGTTTATACTAATATATAATGTTGAACAAATTGGTAAACACGATAGGGTTCAAATGTTTAACTAAACTAGGGTTCATCCATAAATTTTAGATGTAACGCTTTAATTTTTGCTTATGGACTTCACTATTTTTTCGGCACTATCAATCCGATTTTATGTTCGTTCGATTATTGATTCTCTTTTTAATTTTTCAGAAAGATGATTTCATTATCTATTTCGAGAAATTAAAAAGATTTTATGACTGGTGGGTGTTACATACCATAATGTTTTTTGTTCCATATTTTATTATCACTTTCATTATCTATAAACAAGTTGGTTTTTTCGTCAAAACAGATTAGATATATATTTAATAGTAGAATTTTCTTAAGAAACTTCCCAAAAAACAAATATACATCTACCATATATTTCACAATTAGAGTATTACATTAACTAGAAGACCACATACTGCAATAATTTCATATAAATCATGTCAAAAACTCGTACAACTAAGATATAGTATCATTTAGGCGTCCAACAATATTAAGTTATTAAGAAAAAAAATTATTAACTAAGTTAAAAGTTAAGGAAGATAGAAGAGGAAATAGTCAAAAGACAAATGAAAAGTAATCTGTGGAAGAATAACACACTAAAAATTATTTGTTTTTATATGACAACGAGAGCTTCTTCTTTCGTTATCCTTTGTTTGTGGAATATATTCAACAGCTTCAAGCTACATTATATAACAATTAGTAATTAAACAATATTTAGTAGAACTTTGTCATACAAATATACTAATCTTCTATAGTAATCCTAAGTAATCTACCACCAAACAAAGTTCGTTATCGAATTTGACAAGGAATATAAAAGAAAGAAAAAAGTTTGATTCGTTTCGGATTTGAATGTGTTCATCTTGATTTGTTTTCACTTTTGGCTGGTTTTTTGAAAATAAAGAAAGATAATTATAAATTATCACACGGATGAACTGATGAAGTGTTATGAAAACCATATCTACTCATTTTTGGGGTTAATATACATACCGAAGAAGAAGTGATTTGATATAAGAAATGCACCAGATTACCGAACATTAAAAGCTCAGCTTGTTATCGATGCGGTTTAGGAAAAGTAAAGACTAAATTTAATCATAAGTAAAGTTAGACTACCAACGACGGATAAGTTCAACAATTCAAGGAAATGATTTTGTAATTTGATGTGCATTAAATAATATAAGATGATTAATTTCATTCGATCATATTGAATTAAAAATCATAGAAAATGGAATAAAATTTGATAGATTATATTTTTTTAATTAGTTACAATATTTCATAGGAGTGCAAAATCCTGAATTGAAAATCACTAACAAAAATTCGATTAAGGAAAGACAAATATGCGGAGACGAGATATAATTTATTTTTTAATTCAATAAATCTTCTGCAGTACGACGGTTTGTGAGATTATTAATCCAATGTACAATCGTGTTGAGACAATAATCGCGACACTCGATTATGAAGTATGCAAAATAGATCTACGATGTACTCTCGAGACTTACTTTTTTCTTAATAGAAAAGACGAAAAAGATTCGTTGAAACTTTTTCTTTTATGAAAATTGAATGATCTCAGAGAATGAGGCGAGACTTTATTTATAGGGAGGAGTAACTTGATCCGTAAATGAGAGAATATTCCGCCTTGTTCCGCAAGGATAAGGATGCAGAAATATTACAAAATAATTTTGACGCAATCTAGTTACTTCTATATTTATCCAAAATTATACAAAAAATCAAAATTAAAAATTAACAAAATTATTAATAGAAATTTGTCCCAAAAAAAAAAAGTCTTATGGGCCTAAAGACTCACATTCACTAAGACCAAAGACCCATGACCTGGCCCGGCTCGACACAGCGCGGCGGCAGCGCACACACGTGTGTTGTTTTGCATAATAGCCATCTCACTCCTACATTATAATGTATTCTTCACAAAGCTAGTAAACTTTATAGTGAGTTCTTCGCTATATAATAGTGAGAAAATTTTTATTCTTCCAATGTGAGACGCTTATTTTGATACTTAGTCAAAATTACAATGTTTCTAAGTTTTACAAGCTATCAACTTTGGATTCTCATTTTTCATTCAAATTAACTTTGATTTTGACATGTAAATATACTATTTTATAATGCTCATTATAAGAAAACCAATGACTCCAAAATTCGATCATTCCAGTGACAGACTTGACCTAGCCACTTTATCAAAATTAGAGCTCGAACAGTAAAAGCATACTCCAAAGATAGTCGATGTTTCAAAGTAAAAGTTATTCATTGGTTGACCAAAAAAAATATGAAAAAGTTATCCACTAAGCTCACTAATCCCATATATATGCCATTACAAAAGTCACTCATCTTTTTGCCATGACCGAATATGACCATATAAGTTTCAACCTTTTAATTTATTTATAATAAATATTAGAAGAAAAATGCTATTGTTGGAAACAGAGTAACTAAAAACAAAAGAAACCCCAACTTGTGCAAGAATCATTTCCGTTTTCATTCTTTTTTTCACAAGTATTTTCTTATTTCTTTTAAAATTGATTATAATATTTTAAAATTAATAAAAAGAGTTCGCCCTAGCCGCTCGTAGAGAGAAAATCTAAAAAACCACTTATAACCGCTAGTCTTGGGCGGCGGCAGCCACCACCGTCGTCTTCATCGTCCCGAGCAAACCCTGCTCCTCCTTTTACTCATGTCCACTCTGTACTCGATTCTGACCTTTTCCTCGGAAGCGACCGTTGGTCACAGTCTTCTCAACAGCTCCGAAGGAAGATCTACCACTTCCATCCGCCACGTTTCTGCTGCTCCGCCACCGTCGAAGAAGCCAGAGACTGCCGCAGCTCCACCTCCACTATCTTCTCGGCTGTGTGCCGAATAAAGGTTGTTTTGTCCACCTCCGCAGGCTGTCGTTTAGCCGGTAAGATCTGTGGTTGCTGCTTCTCCACTAACAACAACATCTCGGCTCCGTGCGGAAAAACCCCGAGCATTACTCGTTTAGCCGCTCAAAACGGCCCAGATCTGAGAAAACCAGCCGACGACACAAATCACTGTCAAGTCCTTGCTCCATCAACGGCGCTGGCAAGGAAACAATTTTTGATCCGTCCAAGTCTCGATACAATACACGCAGCACATCCCGGTGAGCTTCACCGAAGAACTTAGCTACCTCCGACGGTAATCGCCTCTTTGCTCCGACAAAGAAATCTTCCCTCGGAACCTGTTTCCGATGGCTTGACTGCTCCTTTTGGAGCTAAAGTTATTCGTCGCGCGCCACCGGACGGACACCGCATGTCGCTGACTCACCGGTCGTTCCGTCGGGCATTAGCCGCAGTCGCAGAAGAACCGATTAGGGTTAGCAAAACCCTAAAATCTATCGTGGTCCACAGGCCCATCTCTTTACAGTTTCTTTCAGGTTGGGCTACCAAGTCCATAAAAAATTGTGCTAATGTTTGAAAGCCTTCTCAAGCTCATGTATTGCTTCTATTTTAATGAATGAGGAGTTAAATGTTGAGTAAAAAAAATTAAGATTAACTAGGCAACCTTATTTTAATACTTATTTGTCAAATTGACGTTGTGGTAAAAAACATAAAGAAACAATTATTTTTCTCGTGTTTTTTAATCAAATAACATGATATTACGTAAACAAAATATGATAAATTTGGTGGGAGGTTAGTTATTAAATTTGTATTTAGGAAATTGGGTAGTCAGTAGTCTAAAATAGGGCTTAGATAAAGTGTAGGTAAAGTGTAGTTTTTACTGTATTTGTACATTTATATCCCTGTCCAAATAGAGTATTTTTAGCTTTGCCACTCATTTACACAAAAAAGAAAAAGAAAAAAAAAAGAAAGAAAAAAAGAAAAATAAATAAATTTTAATTTGAAAAGCATAGCTCCTCCTACAATATCGACGAACCTCCACTGTTTAACCGCACCCAAAATCGAATTTTCCGGCTCTTTAGTTCATTAACTCCTAAAATTAGTGAAACCATAGAATGAAAGACAAGAATTCGAACTGCCTTCCACCGGAAATAAGAATGATCTTCGAGAGCTGCCTTCGTCAAGACAAATTGAAGCAACGTATGTGAAATCCATCTTATCTTTTAAGGGTTTAACACAAGAGAATTAAGAACACACTTCTTATTAAGTTTAGAAACTTCACAAAACTAAACTTGTTTCTCTTGAGTCTTAGAGAACAACTCTCTTCAATGACTCTTATTTATAGGCTACATCCTAGTCCTATTTGCATTGGGATTACATCAATTAAGATAACGTCATTATCCTAAACATATGAAAAACCTTATATACTTACTTAGGCTTACCACATCCACCATAACCTTCACGGTTTAGTGACATCGAAACCATAAGTTCAGTTCAGTTAACCAACATTCTCCCTTATAATTTCCGAACTCGAAATTGAGAGGTCTTCCACTCCGATCTTAGCTCGCATCTTCTTGAACTTAATCTTCGCCAAAGGTTTAGTCAAGATATCGACTTTTTGATCAACTTCGGGAACGTGTTCTACTTCAATCTGCTCATTCTCGACGCATTCTCGAATGAAATGATATCGTGATAGAACGTGATAGAATGAAATGATATCGTGATATAATGAAATGATATCGTGAGAGCTATCGCCGACTTGTTGTCGATCTTCAGTATGACCTTCTCGCCTTCTGATCCTTATACTTCACGTAACAATTCTTCAAGCCATATTGCTTGCTTTGCTGCTTCCGTGGCAGCCATGAATTCAGCTTCACATGAGGATAGAGCAACCATGGGCTGTTTTTGTGAACACCACGTGATTGGCGAACATCCCAAGAAGAAGACATGACCTGAGGTGCTTCTTCCGTCGTCCGGATCTATGTTGTGGCTGCTATCACTGTAACCAACTAGCTTCTTAGTCCCATCAACTTTGAAGACTAAACCAAATCTCGTAGTTTCTCGAAGATACCGTAGAACATGCTTCAAAGCTTGACCATGTGAAGTTCTTAGGCTTTGCATGTATCGACTAAGAACTCCAACTGGATACGAGAGATCTGGTCTAGTGTGGAGTAAGTACCTTAAACATCCTATTGATCTTATATACTCTGTTGCATCGATCTCTGGTTCCTCCTAAGCTTTTGAGAGTTTCAAATTTGAATCCATTAGAACATGAGCGAGATTGCTCGTATCCATTCCCGTATCAGTTAGAATCCTTAAAGCATATCCTTGTTGCTTTATCTTGACTCCATCCGATTCTGATACGAGCTCGGGTTTGAGAACGTGTGATTGGTGCCGTGGTGATTACGTTTCCGAATTAACACAAGAAAAACTTAAGAAGTTATTCTTCCTTAACAACCCTACTGCTTACTAAGGTTTGATCGAAGCCCTTTTATTCAACACCATGATCCCCTTAAATAAAGATCAAGTTCAAAGCCCTAGATTACAAGATAAACTCCAATCTAGGAAAATATAAGGCTAACGATAAAATAAAAGGAAATAACCCAAATCGCAACAACTAAAACCAAAACACGTAGATTGTTAATTATGGTTCACTCGGTATGGTTCTCCTTCTCTGGTATGTGATACCGAATCTCGTATCATTACTCCCCTCCTCGACCAAGAGCTTGTCCTCAAGCTCAAACTCAGGATAAGCGTCCAGCCGGGTGCATCTTCCCATGTACTGAGTCCTCATCATTATCTGTCCATTTGACCAGTGCCAACTTCCCCATGTGTCCTAGCTGAGTAGCTGCTTGTGTGAGTTGCCACTCTCCCCTGGATCATAAATGAGAGATGGAAGTGGACCCTTATGCGGCTTAARGAGCGAAATGTGAAAGACATCATGAATCCGAGTATTCTCGGGAAGACGAAGACGATAAGACACTGACCCAACACGCGCCAACACTTCAAATGGCCCATAAAATTTCGGTGATAATTTGTGGAACTTCTTACGACCACACGAAAATTGACGATATGGTTGGAGTTTCAGCCAAACCCAATCACCAACGTGGAATTCTAATGCTCGATGCTGGCTGTTATAAGATGCCTGCATGCTCCTCGAAGCCCAAGAGACGCGCCCGCTGGTGAGAAACTCGCCTCGCTGGGATAAGGCGACATCAACTGAATCCACTTGTGAACTCCCAAAGACTATAATCAAGGAAACGGAGATCTCTGCCATGACACCTGGGTGTAGTTTTAAGGCTCGATGATAAGATGTGTTATGCAGATTCCACCCAAGGAATCCACTTCAACTACAGTACATCTCCCGTCAAACAACGCAGTACATCTCCAAGGTCCTGTTAACCACCTCCGCTCGACCATCCGATCAGGATGATATGCAGGAGAAACACACAGCACCCAGAATCAAACAACTCGCGCTAAAATAAACTTCAAAACCTTATCTCTGCGACACAATTGTTTCAGTGAATCCCATGTAAACGCATGTGTCGCACGCACTAGCTACCGTACTGCATACGGGTGGCTTAATGGGATAAACGGTCAGATTACTTGGAGAAACGATCCAACACAACCAAGATCACTGTTTTTCCTCCACTTTCTAAAGCTTCGACAAAGTCCATTGAAATGACCAAATTTGCACGGAACCTAAGTGGCTATAATAGACCCGTTGTCAGAAGTTTCCCATTTATTTCGCTGATACACTTGACACCTAATGAAAGATGTACTGAATTTTTTCAGCCTTTCCAATAAAAATCCTCTTTATCCTGTCCATTGTTTCGAGCACCTTCATGGCCAAAATTATGAAAACCAGCCACTTACTTCCTCGTATAATCTCTGATTTCTCACCCATATAAGCTCTTCCTTTATACCAAATTAACCCATCTTTCGCTTCCCAAACAGAGGATTCTTCTCCTGATAATGCGATCCCTGGCGTGATGATAAATCGGGTCGCTCGATCTCGTGGCGCAAGACGAACCAATATTCTCTTCAGCCTCGCTGGCATGATAGATTCGCCCCGGCTCGTCCCTTCGCGCAGTTGTTGCATCAGCAACTTCGCTGAGGGAACCAGATCCAGTAATGACCACTAAATCAAAACCCAATAGCTCCCCCAATGAAGCGAGGAGAGGTGGATAACCGCTGCTCCAGCAAAAACTTGAGGCTGTAGTGGTTAGTACGGATTAAAAATCGTCGTCCCCATAAGTAAGGGCGCCAATGTATTAAAGCTTTGGCTAAACCAATAAGCTCGCTCGTATGCCGCCACTTAAATGTCGAGCGGCTTCATGATCGAAGAAAGCGATGTCTCTTTGTGCAAAACTGCCTCGATATCGTCAAGCATCACATTCCACAATAAATTCTTCGGAAAAAGGAATGGTGACGACGGAGATTCTGACAAGGTCTTCTTCAGTTTTTCGAACGCGACGACGGTCTCTTCGGTCCAAACAAACCCATTTTTCCAGAGGAGACTTGTCAAGGGAGCGGCTATGACTCCATAGTCCTTTATAAACTTTCTGTAATACCTCGCTAGCCCCAAGAATCCCCTAATACCGCACTGCTGGGTTTTCTAATCACCATGATTTTGAGTGGTCCACTGACTCCTCGCGAGAGATGACGACCCAGGTAACCTAATTCTTTCTGGCCGAAACACACTTAGGCACCTTCAACTGTGAGAACTCCGCCGAGATGTTGGAGACGCTGCAGTCACCGTAATTCAATATATCATCAAAAAAGACTAAGACAAACTTACGAAGAAAATCCCAAAAATCGCATTCATCAAGCCTCCTGAAATGACGAGATGGAAAGGCATAACCAAGAACTCGAAAATAGCCATGATGTGTTCAAACATGCCTCTACATCCTCCACAGCCATACGAATTTGTGGTAACCCGATGCCAAATCCAGCTCGTGGAACCACCGAGTCCTGGTAACTCATCATAAACCGCCATGTTCACGTCTTTTTACTAATAAAACCTGAAGAGAATTTGACGTATAACTCCACGTCGCAACATGTCGCATACTGTTTTTCGATCTCATCTTTCTGTAAATGTGGATATCGGTAACCCACAGCCACGGGTCCGCTCATGAACAATAGATTTATGGTCACACAAGAAGTTCTTTTAACTCTTTCTCACTGTTTTCTTTCTCTGTCCACTTCACGCTCTTCTCTTGTGATGTCGAGAGTTTTGTGTTTCCCGATGCTGTCATTACAAAGACCTACTCCTCATCGAACCATTGTTCTAGCTCGTCGCTGATGGCATTGAGTTTCGGTTCGCTCTCCTCTCGGCAGTTTGCTTCTTGTTTCCAAATAATGGTGTCGTTGCCCCCGTTAAACTCAACTGTCCGTGAAACCCCATCCCAAATCATTCTGCCAAGAGCATTGATCCATTTAATTCCGAGAACGATATCAAATCCTGTTAAAGCGATAGCAAAACAGTCCACCGCAAACTGGTGCCCTTGAACACTCAAAGTAAGTCCCTTACACAAGCCATCAATAGGGCATCTCCCCCCATCAGGTAATGCGACGAAAAGTCCAGGTCGACGTATAATCGAAACTCCGGTTAACTCTGCTACACTCGTTTTGATGAAATTGTGGGTGCAGCCTGTGTCGAGTAAGACCCATCTCATCCCATTAGCCAAGTTACATTGTACCTGAAATGTCTTGTCGTCATGTGCCCCACTCATGGCATTAAGTGAGATTCCGATATCCCCTTCACCAAGTGGCTCTTCCTCGTCACCATCTTCTTCGTCAACGGGCATGATATGGAATAAGACGGGTTTACAGATATGTCCTTGAGAAAAGAGTTCATCACAGTTAAAACAAAGTCCCTTCGCTTTTCCCTCCGCTAGTTCACTTCAAGGGTCTTTTTCCTGAATGGTTTTGGCGTTGCTGCTCTTCTGCTTGCATCAGGGTCTCTGCTACGGAAGGATGGACTCTGTTGCTCGTCACGCTTAAATAATGTTGGTGTCTTTAGATATACTTCCCTCCGCGTGCACTCAGAGCTGGAATCCTCCAAAGGTTCGAGTATATCTTTCGGTCCCCAACTTCAGATTACTGTTTCTGCGAACTCCATTGCTTCAATATTGTCTCCGGTCCGAGATACTGACTTCCTTCCTTAGAACATCTCACAGCCCAGACAAAACTGCCACAACTGCCGAGGCCCTCAAACGATATCGCCCACACATGCTTCAAACCGATCACAATACTCATCCACTATACCGGGGCTTGTGTAGTTCTCCAATGGGATTTACAGCATCAACACTCCACCGTATGTGTACTTCCATAAGATGATGGAAATTCCATTCTAAGTGGTGCTCCTTCAGAACCGATCCGAGCCATAACGGGTCAAGGCTTCCGTATTCCAAGCCTGCACGAGCCTCGCTTCCCTCGCACTCGCCTGCATGGTAGCCTGCTCTTCATACCCATCAGACCCAATCGGGCCAGCCATTCCCTCCTCCGCCTTTAAGGCGGTGATCCTTCCCACTAAGATGGCACCGGCCGCAGTCCCTCCCTCTCGCTTTCTTACTTCGTGCATAAGACTCGAGCTGGTAGCCTTACCTTGTCCTTCACCTTCGTGGACCACCACTTTTTTTCCATCTACACGGTCGAGTGCAGCCAATTCCTCAAGTATTTCTTCCACCGCATCGTTTCGATTTGGCTGTCGTGAATCAGGTTTCTGATCTCTCGTGAGCGATGATTCGAGCTAGATAGTTATCCTCTCCCATGGTGTCGAACTTCTGATACCAAATTGATACGAGCTCGCCAGAACGTGTGATTGGTGCCGGTGATTACGCTCCGAATTAACACAAGAAAACTTAAGAGTTATTCTTCCTTAACAACCCTACGCTTTAAGGTTATGATGAAGCCCCCTTTATTCAACACCATGATCCCCTTAAAGAGATCAAGTTCAAAGCCCTAGATTACAAGATAAACTCCAATCTAGAAAATATAAGGCTAACGATAAAATAAAAGGAAATAACACAAATCGCAACAACTAAAACCAAAACACGTAGATTGTTAATTATGGTTCACTGTATGGTCTCTTCCTCTGGTGTGATACCAATCTCTGATCGATTCCAAACTTCCATTCCAAGGTAGAGTAGTTTCCCAAGATCCGACATTTCAAACTGATGACATTCCTCTCACATGATACTGTATGATACACAACTATGAATATAAGATTTCTTCCTTCTTCTTTACGGTAGACAGAGTTTTCCTTAGAACATCTTTCAAACTTCAATCCTTTTAGAATCCGATCTAGTTTTGTGTTCCATGCTCTCGGAGCTTGACGAAGTCCGTATAAAGCCTTAAAAAGTCTGTAAACCTTGCTCTCCTCTCCACGCTTCACAAAGCCTTTAGGTTGATTAACAGAAACTAACTCCTTTAGTCGTCCATGTAGAATGCGCTTTGACGCCTAAGTTGTATTTCCATCCGCTTGTACTTAGAGAGTGCAGATTTTATCGCCTCACGCGCTCAAAACCGGCGCGAACACCTCATCGTAATATACTCCTTGTTTTTATACATATCCCTTTACCACGAGATGTGCCTTGTGTTTGTTCACCGTTCCATCCGCATTCTTCTCTAGTTTGAATACCCACTTTAGACCAATAGATTTAACCTCTTTTGGTTTATCACCAAGACTCCACGTATCATTCTTGTTGATTGAATCGATCTCAACTTGCATTGCATCCTTCCACTCTTTTGTTTTCCCAGCTTCTTGATACTATTCAGGTTCACCATTGATTGTAAGTAGAAGCTTTTCACTTTCTTCTTCCGCAAGCAACACATAGTCCTCAAGATATTTGGGCCTTGTTGTTTGTCGATTTGACTTTCTTAAGGCTGGTTGTATTCCTTGTTAAGGGTCCGCAACTACATCATCATGAGGTTGCTCTGTTTCGGCTGCTTCTTGGTTTTTCGGTTCTACCGCTTCTCCATCGGTTCCGGTTGCATTTTCTATAAATGCTGGTTTTTCTCCTACATCAATATGCTCCCCTGGGACCAGTTTAAATCTACCAGATTCTCCATCCTTGTTTTTATTTGTCTCATTCCAGCTCCATTTCTTTTTTTCATCAAATATTACATCTCGGCTAACGTACACCTTTCTCATCTTTGGGTCGTATAAACGATATGCCTTGGATCCCGGATTAGTTCCAAGGTGAACAAGAACTCTTGATCTCTCATCAAGATTCTTAAGATGAGCAGTATCTATCTTGGCATAAGCTAAACACCCAAACACACGCAAGTGTTCAATGTTTGGTTTCTTGTCCAAGAAGCTTTCGTAAGGAGTTTGATCATTCAAAGCTTTAGTAGGGACTCGAACGATAAGATATGTTGAATGTCTTACCGCTTATCCCCACATATAGTTAGGTAAATTCATACCTTTCAACATACTCCTTGTTATCTCCATTAACGTTTTATTGCGTCTCTCTACTACACCGTTTTGTTGAACCGTATAAGGTGTCGTTAAGTAACGTTTGATTCCTTTTTCTTCACAAAAAGAATTAAACTCGGCTGAAGTGAACTCTCCTCCTCTATCGGTGCCAAAGATCTTGATGGTTGTGCCGCCTTGTGTCTCAACCATGGCCTTGAATCTTTTGAACCGATCGAATGCTTCACTTTTTTCTTTCATGAATATGGTCCACATGTAGCGAGAGTAGTCATCAATTAGTATGAACACATATCGATTTCCAGCTGGTGTTGGTGGTGATATTGGTCCGCATAAGTCTCCATGAACCAACTCAAGGACTTGTTACGCACGAAAGGTTGCTTGTGACGAGAACGAGTTTCTTGTTTGTTTTCTGGCTAAACATACATCGCATATGGTCTTCTCGTTTTCTATAGTTGGCATTCCGATTACTATCTTCTTCTTCGCCATATTGTTCATAACTCCAAAGCTTACATGTCCTAGCCTTGCATGCCATCTCCATGTAATCTCGTTGTCTTGAATATGAAAACATGTGGAATTGCTTGTCTTCATCGGAGTCTTGTAGAGACGATTCGAAGATCTCTTGACTTGAACAAAGAATCTTCCACACGGGTCACATAACGTTAGGAACTCATCTTTCATTAACACTTCACACCCATTCTCCGTCGCTTGACCGAGACTCAAAATATTGTGTTTTAGATCGGGTATATAGTAGATGTCTTTGAGAGCCCTTTGTTCACCTGTTTTGCACACAAAAAGAATAGTACCCTTTCCGACGATATTGACACACGAGCCATCACCAAACTTCACCATCCCTTTTATTCCTTCATTTATTTCGCAAAAGAATGTCTTATTTCTGGTCATATGGTTGCTTGTTCCATTGTCTAGATACCAAATATTCTCATTTCCATGCTTAGTCTCAAACTTCTTTGGTATCACCACCTCTTCATTCAAAAACACAACTTCATGCATATATAGGGCACCATCAGCTTCTTGTGTCTCCACTAGATTTGCATTTTGTTCTTGTTTTTTCTCAGGACATTTGGCTGCATAGTGACCCGCCTTTGCACATCGATAACATATTATTTTTGATCGATCTTTCTTTTGCCCATTCTTGTTTTGATCGGTGGTTTCATTGGTTTGGTTTTGGAAGTTGTTTCTCCCTCTTCCCCTACCACGTCCACGACCTCCTCTTCCTCTTCCACGTCCGATAAATCCACCTCGCCAATTCTGTGATTCTCCGTTTGCAAACATTAGTTTGCTTTGATCTTCACTTTGTGTTTCTCCTCCTATGCACTCCTCATAAGCTTTTAGGCGACCAACGATCTCTTTAAAAGTGGTTGTGCTAAGATCTAACACCTACTCTAGAGAAACCACTATGTGGATGTATTTATTTCGTGGAATCTTGAAAGAAACTTCTTAATAAGTTTCGGTTCCTCAATCGTTTGTCCAAGTGCAATAGACTTTGAAGATAATTCAGATAACTTGCCCACGAAGTCATCTATTGAGTTTGAATCTCTCATCGTCAATCTATCAAATTCTGCGTTTAGTGTTTGTAACCTTGCATCTCTCACACTGTCAGCTCCCATATGTCGAGATTTGATTGCTGCCCACATGCCTTTAGCCGTATCTTGCTCGCCAATTTGCAAAATTAGGTTTTCGGGTACTGATTGAAACAATAGTGCGGTTGCTACGTAGTTCTTCTGTGGCTCTGTGGATCCAGGGTCTATTGCTTCCCAAACCCTATGTGCTTTAAGAGCCACCTTCATACGGATGACCACACCGTGTAGTTAGTGTTGGTTAACATCGGGAAAAGAATCGATGATGGGATCGATTCCTTTGTCTTCTCACGTTCAACTTTAGCTCCTTCCATGTCTTGTTTTGATGATCACCTTGTGTGCAACGATCGCCTATCGTCACGCACCTCTTGTGATTATCAAACACAACCTTCCGCCGTGAGTCTTCACACGCCTTCTCCTTGTCACGCTTACAGCTTCTAATGAACACACGAACACATCAGATCTCTCACGACAGCTCTTTGATCGCTTTTTCTGGATAAGAAAGCTCTGATATCAATTCTTATCTTTTAAGGGTTTAACACAAGAGAATTAAGAACACACTTCTTATTAAGCTTAGAAACTTCACAAAACTAAACTTGTTTCTCTTGAGTCTTAGAGAACAACTCTCTTCAAATGACTCTTATTTATAGGTTACATCCTAGTCCTATTTGCTTTGGGATTACATCAATTAAGATAATGTCATTATCCTAAACATATGTAAAACCTTATCTACTTACTTAGGTTTATCACATTCACCATAACCTTCACGGTTTAGTGACATCGAAACCATAAGTTCGGTTCAATTAACCAACAATCCATCACTATGAATCTTCATTTGCATTAATCATGAGTGATGTTGTGATTGAAACCCATAAAGGTGCAGGAAAAGCTATGTGGAATAAATTGTTCGGTGTAGATTATGGTGTACCATCTATACACGACATACTCCAGACTTTAAGAAATCTATATGTGGAAGAATGGAAAGTGTTACCTTTGGCACTGATTGTCATTGTTGATGGTATTGTTATATGCTCCAACAAAAATCTCAACATCTTTGAGGAGTTTGTTCCAATGCTCAATGACATATAATTTTTTCTTGATTTTCCGTCGGGGAGGAAGATTTTTACTGATATTTTCTCTCATTTCAGGCTCCCGTTGCTGTCTATTGAATCACCTCAACAAATTGAATCTTCCATCACTCGCTTGAAGCATATGAACAACCCACGTATTCGGGTTTTAGAAAAAAGTCTAGACATACCGCTGACTTCCTATTAATTCCTCGACGGGCGTTGACTAATCTGGTTTAAGCCCACTGTTAACGCGTTTAACGGACCAAACAGACGACGTTCTCCAAAACACTGTTTCCGTTTGGTTTTGCGTTTTAAACTAACCTAAGAAAACCTAATGAATCAAATGAATAAATAAATAATGAATATGAAAATTCTGATAAAAAAAAATAAAAACTTCTTCGCTTTATCAAATTTTCTTCTTCTTTTTCTTCTTCTTCTTTGTTTCTTTATTGTTTCTGCTTGTGTTATTTGAATCTGATTTTGTCTCGTTTCTTTCAATCTTATTTGAATCTGATTTTGTCTCACGTTTTTTGGAATCTGATTCTTTCTCACGTTTTTTGGATTTGAAATCTCAACGGGAAGCAACCTCTTTCTCATTTTCTCCCTTTTGAATCTCCCATAAATCTCTAGCTCTGTCATTTAGTGACAATTGGGATTTCTTTGCTCCGATTCATTGATTTTCCGATTGAAACTCTCTCAACGGGACCTAAATTCGGACGGGTTAAAATGGGTAGATTTCTTTGTTCAAAATCGATCAATTTCTCTGGGTTTTGGTAGTCCAGAAATGACATCGTCGGCGAAGATGTCACCAACATCTCTGGGCTCTCAAGAAAATTAATTTCAAAATGGAGGCCTTGTCCACAAAGCATCATCCGTCGTTTGTTTAGTCGTTCTTCTTCAAAGAGATTTTAACAAACTCATGATGTTACTCCCTGTAAATTGTTCTAAACAAAAAGTGAAATCAATTATGAGTGTCTTCCATTGGTCCGGAAGCTATTCTCACAAACTCAGATTTGGCAAAATTCAGCTGAAGATATGGAGACCATAAAGTGATGAAATCAATAAAATAGACTGAACCATTCCTTTTAAATAGTAACATCATCCAACACAAAGCAAAGAAACACACCATGTGACGCAGCACGAAACCAAACTAGAGATCAGGTTTTATTTATAAATACATAATTTCTCGGAATCAACATCGAGAAATTGACCGATTTTGAACAAAGAATTCTCCCACAAATGGAACAAGATTTTGATAAGACTTCTCCCACAAGATTCTTTGGTTTTTGAACAGATAATTTCTCTGAGTCGATTGAGAGAAATTGATCGATTTTGAGTTTCTAGGATTAGGGATTTGGTAGTGGTAGAAGATGGAAAAACAGAAATGGAAAAAAAAATTGATGAGAACTTTTTTAAACAAACGCTGCTAACGCGTAACTAAAAAGATTAAACGTCCGAAGATTTAATAAATTCAGCTATGCTGGCTTTTTACTGAGACCCGAATAGATAGGGATTAAAAACGGGTATTTTTGAAAGTTTTTTTGATATTTTTTCCAAATTCGAATGGTTATTCTTTACCGAGCTGTTGGTTCGGAGCGAAAACGATTTAATTGTTCTATCTTTTGTATTTATCTTTTTGTTGAGCAATATAAATTGAATATTTAACCAAAAACATGCAAAATCAATTTTTTTGTTATTTTTAATTTTGTCACCATATCATATTTTAAATAAGTGCCAAAATTACTAGGCGGCTAGTCATCTTATAATCATTTTTATTTTAGTTGGTTATTCCAAGTTGTTTGTTTTGGGCCCAATCCTAAAAGCTCGGGGCCTGTTAAAAAAAGATAGAGAGAAAAAAAAAAACCCTTCAACGTTGATTTATTGTTCTTTCTCTCTCTCTGCGCCGCGATCGCTCTCTAGAAACTTTCAGGAGGTAAGCTTCTTCAATTTTTCATCTTTAGATTTGTGATGATCTGAGATTCGATAAGCCCTTATCATCGATCTTTTACAATCTTTACCTAGATTAATCGGTATCGATTATGACGTAGAAACCGTAATTTCATGAATCCCTCAGAACCAGCTCTAACACATTACATTGGGTTTTTAGGTTGATACAGCGGAATGGATATTAGGCGGCGTGAAAGTAAGACGGAAGCAAGTAGTAGAGAGAAACGGATTTATGAGAAAGATCAGGTCTATTTCACAAATCTCCATTACTGGTTAAGTTATTGTGTGTTTTAGTGTTTGCTTTATCAATTTGTGGATTGAAAGTTGTATAGATGAATCAAGAGTCTTTTATTGAGGAGTTAGCAGAGGAGTTTCGATTGCCGATTACACATAGGGTTACTGAAAATGTTGATTTGGAGGATGTGGAGCAAGCATCGTTAGATACAAAGATATCGTCGAAGAATGTCGGGTTTCGTCTTCTTCAGAAAATGGGTTGGAAAGGAAAAGGTCTTGGAAAGCAAGAGCAAGGTCTGTGTGTGTTTAAAAAGAATTCAGAAATTGGTTGATTTAGAGTTGTTTCATCTTTTGATCATTTGTGTTGTTGTGTTGATTTTTTTTATTCTAAGGTATAATGGAGCCTATAAAGTCCGGTATTAGGGACCGAAGACTCGGTTTAGGAAAACAAGAAGAAGATGATTATTTCACTGCAGAGGAAAATATCCAGCGGAAGAAACTTGATATCGAGATTGAAGAGACTGAGGAAATCGCAAAGAAACGGGAGGTATGCGCTCAAAACATATTTGGAAATGATGCCTTTAACTTTCGATACCCAAAAGAACAGAAAGCAGTGTATAGCGTACTTTTGACGGGAATGGTAATACTGTAAAAGGGAAAGAAAAAATACCTGCAGTCTTTTATTACCTGGTTGGTGGCTTTCTACTGCCCGCTTCGTGCCCATTATGACAATCCAGGTCCTAGCAGAACGTGAGCAGAAGATCCAGAGCGATGTAAAAGAAATCCGTAAAGTCTTCTATTGTGAACTCTGCAGCAAACAATATAGAACAGTGATGGAGTTTGAAGGTCACTTGAGCTCATATGATCACAACCATAAGAAGGTAAACACAAACCCTGATCCCCTTATCCTTCTTTTACAGCTTTTCCAAGCCTAAAACATAGAAGTGCTGGTATTATGCAGCGATTCAAAGAAATGAAAGAAATGCACGGTACAAGCAGCCGCGATGATAGGAAGAAGCGAGAGGAGCAGCGTCAAGAGAGGGAGATGACTAAAATGTGATCAACACTTTTTTTAGTTACTCTTCCCTTTACATGTTTTGAAAGATTGTGTATGCGTTGGACTTAACCCAGATTGTGTTCTGTACATCTTAGGGCTGATGCTCGTAAACAACAGCAGAAGCAACAGAACCAACAAGAAGACCCAGAGAATGTCCCTGTTTCTACACCGGCTAAGACCATAGTTGCACCACTTGCTGTCCAAGATCAGCGAAAAACATTGAAGTTTGGCTTTGCTTCTAAAAGCGGCAGTATATCAAAGGTATGAAAAATCATTAAACTATGAACTTACTACTTAGTAGTACCTTAGTCACGTTGTTCATTTCTGGCTGAGCCTGTTACGGCCCGGACCAACTATACTAAGGTCGCTTAGAGCAGGCCATGACGGGTTAACGTGCTTCAAGATCTCTTATCCTCTCAGTTACTGAAACTAGTTTATATACATTTCACCTTTGTAGAGCCAACCCACAAGCAGCATCAAGAAGCCAAAAGCAGCGATTGCATCGGTTTTTGGCAATGATAGTGGCGAAGACTAAGTTGGCTTCATAATCGGGAATATTGTACTCTTATGTAACTCTATTTTATGGTTCTTTCCACAGATTTTTTTTTAAAAAAAAAAAACAGAAACTGGTCTGAAAAAATCTTTACATTTCCGGGCAAACAACACAAACACAGTCTTAAATTTTGTTTCATCTGTTTGGTAAATTTATAGCTCTCTTTACTAGTAGTATTAATATCAATCTGACCGTTAAAAAGAGCCGTTGAAGTGTCAGCACTCATCAGTGTCCGTCTGTACAGTAAATACCATTTAACACGTGAGTGAAGTCTGTTCGGTAGGTGAATGAGTTTCCTATCACGCACGCGCGAGTCACGTGACCACAACAACAAAAGCCACTTCTTATTTTTGGTCACAGTTTCCAATGTCGTCGTGGCACCGCACCACTTTTACCACTTGTCATTATTATCCTCTTTTATATAATTGAAAAGCTTCACATTTCCTCAATTTCTTCTTCTCTTCAAAAGCTCTCAATCAATCAATGGCGTCTCTGTCTCCACCGGAAGAAGCTTCGTATCACCACCGGAACTCCAAAAGATACTCCTCTTCCAACGGCGGAGGACTCGATTCGGTTTCCGATTTCGTCAAACGCCCCAAAATCTCTCGTCCGAATTACATATCTTCGTCTGAGATCGAATCAGAGTTTTCGCATCACGATCCAGACTTCGCTCGGATCAACAACGGAAGCTTCGGTTGTTGTCCTTCATCAATCCTCGCTTTACAAAGAGATTGGCAGCTCAGGTTCCTTCGTCAACCGGATCGATTCTATTTCGACGAACTCAAAACCAAAATCTCCGAATCTAGATCCGTAATCAAACGTCTTATCAACGCCGAACACGACGATGAAGTCTCAATCGTCGATAACGCTACAACTGCAGCTGCTATCGTTCTACAACAAACCGCTTGGGCTTTCCGTGAAGGAAGGTTCAATAAAGGCGACGCGGTGGTTATGCTTCATTACGCTTATGGTTCTGTTAAGAAATCTGTTGAAGCGTACGTTACACGCTCCGGTGGACACGTCATCGAGGTACAGTTACCTTTTCCGGTTATCTCGGCCGATGAAATTGTTGACCGGTTTAGGCATGGTTTAGAGTCGGGTAAGGCGAATGGTAGGAGAGTTAGGTTAGCTTTGATTGATCATGTGACTTCTATGCCTAGTGTTGTGATTCCGATTAAAGAGCTTGTGAAGATTTGTAGAAGAGAAGGTGTTGACCAAGTTTTTGTTGATGCTGCTCATGGGATTGGTTGTGTTGATGTTGATATGAAGGAGATTGGTGCTGATTTCTATACGAGTAATCTTCATAAGTGGTTTTTCGCCCCGCCTTCTGTTGCTTTCTTGTATTGTAGGAAGTCCAGTCACGGTAGTGCGACGGATTTGCATCATCCTGTTGTGTCGAATGAGTATGGGAACGGTTTGGCGGTTGAGAGTTCGTGGGTTGGAACTAGAGATTATAGTGCTCAGTTGGTTGTGCCTTCGATTTTGGAGTTTGTCAATCGGTTTGAAGGCGGGATTGATGGTATAAAGAAGAGGAATCATGAGTCTGTGGTTGAGATGGGTCAAATGTTGGTTAAGTCTTGGGGGACTCAGCTCGGTTGTCCTCCCGAGATGGGTGCCAGTATGATCATGGTTGGGTTACCGGTTTGCTTAGGAGTGTCGAGTGATTCGGATGTTTTGAAGCTTAGAACGTTTTTGAGAGAAAGGTTCAGCATTGAAATCCCGATCTACTTCAGGCCACCTGGAGATGGAGAGATTGATCCGATCACGGGATATGTGCGTATTTCTTTTCAAGTTTATAACAAACCTGAGGATTATCATAGGCTCAGGGATGCAGTAAACGAACTTGTGAGAGATGGGTTCAGATGCACGTCTCTGTCTGGTTAAATAAGGTACATTATCTACTCCCAAGCTTCGCTTTCTGGCTAGGTTTCAGTCACCAATACGTTATTTTGAGTTGTTGAGTAGTCATTTCTTGCCAATAAACCTGATTCTTCTAGTTTCTCAACAATCATTATGTCCCAATATTGTCCATTGTAGAACCTTTGCCTCCATATGGTAAAACATGACTTAATCTTCATTGACATTTCATTTCTCTGTCTTTATCTTCAACTTTGTCGCGGTGTTATTAGAAAAGTGAAAAGCATCTATATTGTTAGGAGCATTGTGTTTGTTGTTTCAATCTTAGTAAAGCATTTGTGAGGCACTAGAAATGCTACTAGAAACACCATAAACTAATAAATATACAATGTTTTCAGGGCATTAAGCTTGCCGGGCGAATGAATCATCCTGAAGGTTATCATGGTTTAGGTACCATGGAGCTTCATGAGATTGGAAGAAGTGAAGTAACACCTCTATTTCCACAATCATATCTCTCAACATAATCTTCTTATACAGTAATCATGTATGAGAAAACTAAGTTTTCTTCTATTTCCTTTGCCTCCATTCGCCTGTTCAAAATCTCCCTTTTACATGTCTCCTAAAACGTTAGCAATTCGGGTAATAAAGCAACTAGTCAGTGTTATTGGTTCGTGGATGGACGTTATAATGATTCCAATGATATTATTGGTTAGTAGGTAACGTTGATCTAATGATATTGGTCATTTTGCACTAAGTAGTATTAGAATCGTGTCACTAAAACATTAGAAGATAATTAATTTTCCAGTATAATAAACTGATGAGAATAGTTTTATGGTCGTTGTTTGAAATGATTCTCAATCTCAGGTGCATCTTCGTAACTCTGAACCTTTGACCCAAACCTACCAAACAGTGGGTCCGATTACAACTCAGCAATTTGTGGCATAGCTTTAAATAATCAGCCTAAAGTTATCCCCAACATTGGAATTTGGGAAGATAGAGAAAACAAAACACCTTCCATTTTAACAACAAAAGAGAGTCATGATTGCTATTTACCAAAAAAACAAATTGAATATTATTCTGTTTTAACCAAAATAAAATAAAGTAGTAAGGTAAAATGAAGATTTTCAAGAGTTTTTAACACACAAAAAAAAAGAAAGGTAATTCGAGGGTCCTTATTTTATGGCTCTTTATTTTCAGATTCCTGGCTAATTGTGCGAAATTTGATGGTTTTATCAATTTTTGCTGTTGTGATGTTACTTTGGTGGACTCCATTTTCTTACGGGCTTTAGTAGTTATTATTTTCCGTAAACATCAATGTGAGATTGTGGATTTCAAGAATGTGAGAAAGGACGAAAAAAGTTCAAAGATTTGAGTGAATTAGGATGTTTAGTAGAATCTTATTTCGGGAAATTTTTTACCTGCTTAGTAGAACGATTGTTTTCCGGAAACAGTTTATGTTATCAAACATACAACTAGGATATATCCCGTGTTATACCACGGACAAATTGCAATTATAAAAAATATCCAAAAATTATAAAATCAGGATTTAGAAAATTGTAATTCTTCTAAAATTTTATGAAAATTATAATATCAATTTTTATAATATCGTCTTTGTTATCACATAAAAACAGAATTAAATCGGTTTAAATTCTTTCTTAAAATCTTCCAAAAAATCGCAATCTACATCAAATCTCTTATTTTAAAAAATTAAATCAACATTTAATTTAATTTAATTAGTGTGTTTAATTTAATCAATAAAATCTTCACAAAATCTATTTTTAACTTCTTTTCAAAAAAATTAAAATAAATAAATAACTTAAAACAAAAATTATATATAATTAATTTAATATTTAATTAAATGATCACATAATAATTAATTGACTAAAATATCCTTAATGGGAAATTTTAATTTATTCTTAGATGTAATGGTAATATGATGTAATTATTAACATTTTGTAAAATTTATTTATAAGTGTACTTCCCAAATAATATATAGGGGATTATTTCGGGATACGCTTGAGTCACATGTTTTTAACTTTGTACTTTTGGACTAGTAACCATCGTTTTAGCAATTTTACTATCATAAAAGCTAAAATCATCAAGTCGATGTTGGTTATCTTATTATATCTTAAACATCCAAATCTAGCAAATACTTCTGCAGCCTCGACTTCTCCAAATAGACGTGACTTTGTGTTGCACACACCAACTTCATTGCCATTTTCAAACTCAAAGAGATCGTGTATTACAAGATTCCACAACGAGTAAGCAATATCATAATTATAATTATGAAATTCTTACATTGTAATTGTAATGAAAATTATTTTCAATATTTAAACCATCAAGACATCAAGTGAGATTCATAAACTAGCTCATGTGAAGTTAGTGTCGCTGAAACACCAGAAATTTTTTTCAAGACTTACTGATCCCCTATATATTAATTGAGAAACATTTTAACAAAATAACCTTATGTTTACATTAAATATTACGACCATGTCATGTTTACGTGTAAGCACCTCATTAACTTTCAGAAAAATATATAAAAAGGTTTCGTTTCTTAGAAAAATGACACTGTATTGCCACTATACATTATTTGACATATTTTAGATAACGTATATATATATAGTATAACTAAAAAAATTTAAATATTCTAGGCACTTTATGACATGTCATTTTGTCTTTTATTTCTCCTAATCTCACGTTTTACTACATCTATAATAATGGTAAGTTTACATCTATAATGATGTATTTGGCAGCATGATGGTAAGTTTATATTTTTTATATAGATTTCGTAATTTATGACATGTCATTTGTCTTTTATTTCCCCTAATCTCACGTTTTAGTTTATGATAAATAATATGTAGAAAAATGAAAATGGAAGATTTCTTTAAAATTTATTCTTCAACACGATTTTGGAAACAATTCATAAACAAAAATTGTAAAATATCTATAAATGTAAAATATACATAAATTTCATTATGTTTATTTCCCCTAAACAGTAAAAAATGGAAGATTTTGTTAAAAATATTCTATATAGAAAAGTAAAAAAGTGTTAGATTTCTTTTAAAAAAAAATTCACACGATTTTAAAAACATTTTTTTAGAAATATTCTATTTTCGTAAAGTATTATATGTAACATTGATATGACACATCTATATAAATAGTCATCTAACTTTTCTTATTTTTCCATCATATTCAAATCATATCCAAATATTCATTCTAGACAATATAATGTCTTTTTTTTTCTTATATCTCTAATGTCAAACCATCCAAAACTTTGTGGAAAATAAAAGTTAAAATTGTTCTGTCTTTGGAAACAATTTACTTCTGGTGTTGGAGAATCTCTGGAAATGGTTTTAATCGACCAAAAGTTTTGTTTTTACATTTTTGTCTTAAATATATAAATTAGCATTAAATTAGTTGAAATAAATAAAAATTATTGATATAAATGATTCTAATAAATGATTTCAAATACAGGGCTCAAAAATACAAGTTGGTGTAAAAAAAAGCATTGTTACTGCAATTCGAAACGTTGTTTCTTGAAGGTTATACATATATTATCTACAATTTTATTGTTAACAATCCTGTAGGTTCCTATCGGACAACAAAAAATGCATACAAAATAGCATTTATGACTACAACAAGAGTTAAAGAATGTGACCACTTTTCTCCTGATTTAAGTGGAATTGAACCTATCAATTTCAATGAAATTCTTGATGGAAAATTAAACACAGATTTTTTAACTGGTAAGTTGTTATTTAGTATATTTAGTATGTACTACTTTATATTAACAATTTGTTGCATTCTAATTTTTTTTTTTTTTTTAGATGTCATTGGACAAATAGTCAATGTTGGTCAAATTGATAACATATTTGCTAATGGTAAAGAGACCAAAAAGCTTTCTCTTGAACTACATGATCCAGAGCAAGGAATTAAACTTTAACTTATAATATTTTTTAATTATATGATTAGTACTGTGATGGGAAATCGAAATAGTTTGAAGTCCATCTACGTATCGTCTCTATATGTCGTCACGTTGAATCAATTATTATTATTATTTTCTATGTAATTTTAGTTTAAGATATAATTTAAGATTCATTCACAAAAAAAATGTTTCTTTCTTATAGGAATATACGTCTTCCAGTTGTGTTATGGAGACAATTTGCTGAGAAAGTAAACGAAGCGGTGATTGCTAAACCAGAAGAAAATATCATTTTTGTTCTGCAATTTGGCAAAATCAAAGTTTGGATAGGTAAATTAATTGTTTTTTGAATAACTTATAAATATATCTAATATCTAATTGTTTCAAAATCTATAAACAGAAAATATAAGCGTTTCAAATGTTTTCACCATTTCTAAATTGAGTTTGAATCCAAATATTAAGGAAGTTACATCATTTGTTGCTATGTAAGCTATTATTCACCTTTTAAATTGTGTTTTTACTGTTTTATTACTTATTTAAAATGTAATTAACAAATTATATATATATATATATATATATATATATATATATTGGACAGGTTACCAAAGGACAACCTTGAATTGGTTGTCACAAATTCGTCTTTATTGTTACCAATGAGTGGAGTTGGTGATAGGGAAGATTTTTTTGTTAAAAGAAAAAGAAAAACCATCAAAAGAGATTTTGAAAACATCAGAGGTAACTTTATTAATTACAATAATAAAAATTATGTTCTTTTAATTTTTAAATTTATTTTAATTTTATGCTAAACTACGAAAGAGTTTTTATTTTCTAGACAAGGATCCTAATTTTCTAAATTAGGTAGAAAATTGTATTACCATGGGCACAATCCTAAGAATCGATGAAGATATGGGATGATATTATTTGAGTTGTAAAAAATGCTCAAGAAAAGTATTACCTGTTCTCGATGATGATCTTGACTCGGATGTTATTGTAAAAGGCAAACAAAGTTATTATTGTGAAAAGTGCAATAGTGAACATCTTGATTTAATACCCAGGTAAAATGTTCGTAAACTTACATATCCATGCCAATTATTTTATTTCTAATTTTTTATGTTTTATTTAATAATTTTTTATTTTATTTTACTTTTAATAGGTATAAACTGCACATAAGTGTGTTTGATAGCACCGAACATACTAAATTGCTTCTTTTCGACAATATTGCTACGCAAATAATTGGACAACATGCTTTTGAGTTTACTGGTCCAATCGATGAAGAAGTTTATTATGTACCAATACATTTGTTTTTAGAAATTGCTAACAACTTTTTTCTCTAATTTTTAAATAATTTGATGGTTTTTCAGGATCAAAGTTTTCACCAAATTCCTCTACCTGTTTCAAATATTGTTGGGAAAATTTATCTATTCAAAATTTCAATTGAGAGGGAGAAATACATCTACAAAAGAGATACATTTAAAGTGCTCAAGATTGTTACAAACTCTGATATTATTTCAGAGTTTAATACTAAAACATCCATTCCTGAAAGTTCTATTATTTCTGAAGCTCCAGAGGAGAATGAGGTTACATTTACGCATTATTCTTATAAAATATATATTACAAATACATAAACATTTGCATAGTTAACAATTAACAATTTTTCCATTTTGTAGGCTTCGTTGAGTTATAATGATGTTGGATCAGACAGATCAAATTCCGCTAATTCAACACCTCGAAAACGAAGAGACAAAGATGAAGCTGGGTACGATGAAAGTATTGATTAGAGTTCAAGTTCGAAGAAGGCATGTGTTTTGAAAATTAAGACAGAAAAGTTTAAATGATTGTTTTTGTTTTAAAGGATTGTTTTAGAGTATTTATGTTTTATTAATAATTTTGTTTTATTTTTATTTGGTAATTTTTCCCTTTAAGATATAATAAATTTCAAGAAAATTTTACTCTTTATGTTTACCTAATCAAATCGTTGTAAAACAAAGTGTATGGAAACAAAAGACTAAAATATAGTAAAATAAAAACTAAAATAAAATGATTATTGTACGGATGCTTGTTATAACGATTTGGTTAAACAAAATAGAAAGTTCACAACGTTATTAAATTTTCGTGTAAATAATTCCAAATTCGACCTTTATGAAAAAGGTGTTATTGGAAGATACTCAATTATACCTTGCAATGTGTAATTGGAAGATTCTCAATTTAAAGTGAGTACAAAATTTTGTTTCCTGTTTATAGAGATTCGCAATTATCTTTGCTTTGTAAATTTGAAGATTTCCAATTTATGAAGTATTTAAATGACTTTATAAAAAAGGTGTTATTGGAAGATTCTCAATTATATGCAATGTGCAATTGGAAGATTGCCAATTTAGTAAGGAAGTTACAAATTTAACGAAACTATTAACGAAACTATAAACTCAATGCTTCAACCAAAAGTAAGGAAGTTACACATTGCAACACTAAACTAAACGATGAAAAAATATATGAAAGAAAAAGATATACAAAGGAAGCCATTACAAAAATGACAAAGAGATACATATATCGTATTCAAAATATTTTCTGTAAATTTCATCTTAACATTGTTTAAAACCAAATTTCTGATGAGAATTTTTTTTCTTTTTTTGGCTTAAACGGGAATATACAAAGAAAATGATACAAGACAACTCTATTCATCATCATCATCTCAAAGTAGAGTGTTTAATGTATCCACACTTGATGAAGGAAATGATATACGAAGAGATCCTGCACAATATGATAATAAACGTCAAGCAAGGAATGAGCGACGACTTATTTTGGCTAATAAACGCCAAACTCCCAAAATCAGTAATGCTGAGAAGGAAAAAAAACGAAAAAGAATCACATATCTTAACAAATGTTAGTTCATCATCAAGTTATACGCCAATGCCAGGTATTTATTTAATTAATGGAATTTCATTGTAAATTAAGCAAAATATTTTTCGGTGTAAACTTAGTCATTGGTGAATCAAGTTACATTAGAATTTAGTATTCTAACTAATATTTGATTTTTTTGCAGTCATTGGTGAATCAAGTTACATAACTCCACCATCGAAACAAAAAAACAGCATTCTTAGTTCAACCACAACTAATGGATTATTAGCACATACTCCGATTGAAATACATTCTGATTCTGATACTTCAGGTTACTAAAATAAACTTATCAATTTCAAATCAAAACATGTCTTTGTCTAATTTTTAACATAAAGAAAGTTTCATTTCTACAGATGGAGGTCGTGAATCATTTGATTGCTCAAGCTCATCCATATGTGAATCTGACAAACATTCTTCGTATTCAGATAGTGAATTTAACAATATAAAGGAGCGAGAAATTTATACTAAAAATGTAGCAGACTGGTTGGCTCACTCATTTAGTGATTTACCTATCGAAAATCATACAACCAATCCTTCTTCGATGAATGCAGCTACTCCACTCAATGATAATTTATAGATCCAAACTTTTAATATTACTACACATGCAATTTTTTAAAACATAGCCTACTCTATATATTAATATTCTAAAAATTCAACCCATCTATAACTAATACAGGTTATAACGACGATGGTGATCCTACATATGAATGTACTAAATACGGGGCACTTCTGTGGTATAATGAAAGAATTGGTAAGCGTTCAAAAAGTGGAGTACATGTTTTCTCTTTGTGTTGCATGAAAGGAAAAGTCAAGCTTCCACCTTTGAAAGAGCCACCACCACTGCTAGAAAGATTACTTACGAATGATGATGAAATAAGCAAACATTACCGTACTAATATCAGAGCTTTTAATTCAATGTTTGCATTTACTTCTATGGGTGAAAAAATAAATAATTCCATAAATCGGGGTGGTTTAACTCTTTAACACTCTAAATCCCCAAACCCTAAATCCCCAAATTGATTTTTCCTTTACTTTTAACTCTTTAACACTCTCATGCCGTTTGTGGTCACAAAAACAACAGTACTTTCGCTAAACATCACGTCGTTTTAACTATTTAAACAAAGCGTTTCAAGTTATGTCTAATTTAAAACAGACGTTAAAAATTGCCACGTCATCGATATACGGAGGGATTATTTAGTGGTTTATTTTGGGGGTTAGGAGATTTATCTATATTTTTGTGAGGTGATGTTCTGGCTTGTTAAAAAAAAAAATTGAGGGATTTTTTGCATTAATCCCAAAAGAGGAATATGAATCCAAATATCACTGAAGACTTTAGATCTCAGGTTTACCTCCGGCATATCAAGCGAGGTAAGAATTTCCGATTACGATTTTAATCTATTAAAAAAAAACCCAAATAGCTCTTGGTCTAGTGGCTTCTTTGAAAAGAATAAAAACACTGACAAGAAGGTCTTTAGTTCGAGACCATTTGGGAGAAAAAAAATAGTTTCAAAAGGAATAGTTTTGAGAATAGGTAAAAATTATCTTTAACCCCACATAGATTAGGATCCTAATCCGAATTTTGAGGTTATCATAAATAAAATAAAAAAGATGGCAATGATACTTCAAACCACCCAAAAAATTAAAAAAATTATGCGTTGGCACATTCTACACCAACCATTACCAATAAAGTTTCTCTTCAACTTAACCTTTCTTCCCTCGGATATTCAATAAAATATCATTTGTCTTGGAATATGTTTAGGCTTCATATGTTGTGAATAGTACAAATGCTTTTGTGAAAGATTAGTCATGCACTAACTCATCTGTCTAGAAATTCTCTGTTTTGGACTTTCAATTCAAAGCTAAACAAAATTATGCTAAAATCGCCCAGTGTTTTCATAAAAGAGTAATTTGCTCAAGAACGAGCAAAAACTAAGTTTGAACGTGGATTTTTACTTTTTCCATCAATTGTTTCCTATGATAAAATATGATGTTTATAGATGCTAGGTTTAAGTTTTTGGTTTTACATATTTATGTATTCCAAGGATTGATAAACTTAAATGATGCATTTGGAGCAAAACACACATATTTCCGGGTTGATATGACATCTGAAGGATTTTCAGTCGCAGTAAGCTTGATGTAAACTTAATAATCATCTTAGATTACCATCAGTAAATTCTTCTTGAAGAACTCTTTTACAGAAGCGTCGAAGTATCTCTTTCTAAGATGTCTTGTATTTGCTTCACATTCGACTTTCATTTTCCCAAAGTCATCGGCCTCAGTCCAGTTTGTCAGTAAGATAAAAGCTTAGACTCATGTTTAGCTATATCTAACTCACATGGAATAAGGATCGAATTGCTCACCGGACTTTATAATGTATAGAAATGTCAAATTATTCATTAAACCAAATCCATTACCAATAGTGATCTGTCAACATAGGCGAGAGGGGGTCTGTGATAACATATCATACCCCGTTTAAATTGATCCAAGAGTGGCACTCTTATGCATTTGTCCTTGTTATAACTTCGGTAATGCTTCACCACTAGTTGGATGGAGTGAATAAAAACGAACCAATCTTAAACCAATAATATTTAGATGAAAACCAAACCAAAATTTGTTTCATTTCGAATGATTTTAATGTTTTAAAATGTAGATCCAAACCGAAATCAAACAAAACTGATTTAATGTGTAACTGAACCAAACTAAACTGAATAAACCAATATTTGATTATAGATGATCATATCTTAAACATTAAATAAATCATTACTTATCTATTTAGTTGTTTACCCGGAAACAAGATAACTAAACCGAATTGCAACAAACTAACCAATACAAAACCAAATTACAAATGGTTTAATTGGTTTTCGTTTCTATGAAAGCGATAATCATAAAGTTGAAAAGAAAAAGACGAACCGAAACAAAACAAAACCGGATTGTCCCCTAGTCATGGATTCATGGCTTAGGGTGGTGAAGTGTAACGAAGGGTTTGGTTCATCTCAAAGTTTTGTCCATTTTCCAAGTCCATTACTTTAATATTAAACCATTCCCAACTTCGGTCCAGATTTTTTAAAAATGCTCTGTTTCTGAGTAAAGACCTGGAAATTCTCATTGTTGTGTTCCACTTTACAGAGGAAAATTAAACAAGGACTTAAATCAAATATATTAGAAAATATACACATTCAGAAAAACTAGTACACAGCATAAGCACCTGTATATATTATTGCAACCCCAACATATCACTTGAACCTATAATCCAAGGAAGATCAATTTAAGTACTGAAGAATTTGGTTACCACACATGTCTCCAATACTTGTAAGGCTTTCCCTGATTTAATGCATCTGGGAGTCTTGTATTGACCGGTGGAAGCACCTTGTGAGATGAAGAAGTCCATGAGAGAATCAAACGTTCCTTGACGCACCACTCTTATCTCGAGAGGCCCGATTGATCCGTCTTTGAACCGACATCTCTTGTAAACATTATCAAGCGAATCCTCCATTACCATACAACACTTGGAGAGCGCCTCTTCATCGAGCTCAAGCTGTGTCTTCTTCTTCTTCCTTTCTCCATCTTTGGCCTTTACTTCCATGTAAACCACGTAGTGACCGGGAAATGTCGAGGTGTCAGCATAACTGGTGAAGTCTATTAGAATGAGACCTGATGACTCGAGTACGAGCTTCGCTTGACTCACGGCCTTAAACAGATCTTCTTCGTTAGTTTTATCGGAATCGATGCTTAAGACCACGTTCTCTCTTCTTACAAACTTAAACTGAGGCGCGTTGTTGTAGAAACCAGTCACCAATACGATATCACCCACTCTCATTCTATACAAGCCTGAAAAAAAAATATTCACTAACATTAGTTAAACCATGTAAGAAAAAAAAAATATTGCATTTTATTGAAGTCATGATCGATGTTTTCAAGCTTACCGGCGAAATTTGTGACCACGGGTTCATAAGTGCACCCAAGTTTCACATCTTCAAGGTCGACCACATCATTCTTGTCTCCATCCATCGGTATGAACTCAAAGTAAGACATGTTGGGCATGAAAGCGTAAGAAACATCTTCAGGTTTGCACAGAGGATCTAGATTGATCCCGAATGTAGTCTCCGAAGAACCGTAAGTTGTTGAAACGAGAGGCAAGTCGTTACAATAGTAGTTCAACATGGGAACGTACTGTCCCATTGAACCCGTAACAACTGTTTCAATATATTTGGTGTTTGGCCAGAGTCTTTTGACTATACCTTCCCAAGACTGGTTGCATATTTCTTCAATTGTGTCTGCTAATTCAGGACGTGGCCCTCCAAGGACCAAAGACACAGAGCTTTGACAACCCAAGTCTGTGACCCAGTTGCTGAGATGACCTGATCGGATGTTTGAACACAACTCCTCCCAAGAATTCTCAAGAAACTTGATTGCGCGGACCATGACTGAAGCAAAGATGGAACCTGTTCTCACAACCTCGTCTCTTTGGACTAAGCCACAGAGCAAATGACAGTATAGACTTTGGGTGTTGTTAGGGCATAAGATGACTTCATCAGGGCTCGTATACGAGTAATACCAGTTAGATGGCCGGTTCTTGAAGTAGTCACTCTTCAAATAGCTGCTGGTTGCGACTCGAGCAGGCAAGCCAGAAGGAGTCATGGATTCTTGTTTAGTGAAGAGAAACATCATCCCTTTTCCTTCCTCCACACCTTTCACATGCCTAAACATAACAATAAGAGATTTTTCATCATCGGTCTGATCTAAATAATAATCGTTAAAAAATATAAGGAAAACATGTTGCACTTACTTGGTTATAACTTGCATACGAAGATCGTAGATAAATGTCAAATTGTCCAAGTACTTGTTGTTCCATGGCATCATCTTTTGTGCTCCTCCTGAAGTTCCCGAACTACAAAACAATACACGTCAATTAAGCATGCAGTTTTTTTTTTTTTAGAAAAAAAGGAAAACTATATATAGAGAGTTTCTTATGTACCTTAGCAAGAAACCGGTGATAGGTCGGGCCGATATGATATCGGATGACTCTCCATTAACGACACGGTCGATATAAGGCTTAATGTCTTCATAGGTCACGATCGGTACGTTTTTCTTGAAGAGCTCTTTGTCGAACCCCTCGGTAAGAAAACGTTGGAGGTACTCTGTATTTGTGTTGGGTGTGATTATCTCCTCTAACAAGTTGTCTTGTATTTGCTTCACATTTGAAGTTAAATTCTTCAGCTTCTTCTCAAATCCTTCGTTGGTATCGGATATTGGCTTCATATTTAGTTCTCTCTAGTTGATATGAAATCAGAGAGTGGACACTTGGTTATATATATAGCAAGAAAAAACCTAAATAATTAAATGATTTGGCAGTTCGTGAGTCTCGGTCAATATTTAGATGATATTATAACTGTAGAAAAGTCTCGACCGAGTAACACAATTTGATATGCTTCAATTGGTTATTATACAATTCTGACCTTAGCGTGTGAATGGTGTCACAAAATGCTTCACTTTTTGTATTCCAACAAGTTGGAGTAGATTAATACACGTGTTATGTATGAGAGGAGTAACTATATAGGAATATTAGGCATCTGAGATGAACTCGTTTTGTTTAACTAATATTCATGGTAAATGTATTTTCGTGAAAAAGGTATTTTCGTGGAAAATGTTTTTACTTAATTTGATAATCAGATTGAACAAAAAATAAGGAAATAGCAGATTAAACTAGAGAACGGACAAAATTGGAATTTGGGGGTCTTATGTTTACTTTTTAAGCTAAAAAGTAATAAAAACCCAAACTTTCCGGCAAAAAAATATCCTAGTTTTTTCATTACCAAATAAATTATTAACTTTTATTAACCAAGTCATTTTGAACCCAACGGTAGTCAGCTTTAACCTTACATTTAATTCTTTTAATGTTTAATCAGAACGACGTAGCAAACCTCAAAATCTTAAAAATAAGTCAAAATTATCAAATTAAGTAAAAACTTTCCATTGTATTTTTCGTGGAAATTTTCGTTTTTTGCAAAATGTACTTTCGTGGATTTGGATTTCCAAATACAATGCTTAATAAATGTGTAGTTTGTGTGAGAACGGAAATGATAATCTTGTCATCTAAGGATTCATTGAAAAATGTTTATTAACTAACTGATTCATGGAAAATTAGTTTAACTAATTCATGGGGATTCCCAAAGACATTGGTAGGCTTGATATTATTATGTGTAATGTCAAATGTGTGAGAGTAGTAGTAGTGATACCAATCTTAGGTTTCTAGAATATATATGTGATATATTTCACGTTTTAATAATTTCATTATTTTTAGATATTCACGTGTTGAAATAAGTTGGTATTGGTGACTCAAATTCATCAATTAAAGCGGTCAAGTGTCTATCGAAGTGGTTAAGAATCAAACCAAGTCAATTACCAGTTAAGAGTTGATTTGATTCTTGGATAAGGAAAACTAAGAGATCGATTCCTTCTTTGTTTTGGAATAGATATTTCTAGAGCTTATAAGTTACTCTTCGTCTTCTTTAGCGTATTCGTAACACTGAGATAGATTCAGAAAAAGTTTGTTAGAGAGAAGCTTCTAGAAATTTCAGATTCTTGTAACCTCCATTGTTAGGAGCTTGAGCTCCTTGTAACTCGTCATCGTGATAGTGAATTGCTGAACCTATTTCGGCCCCAGACGTAGGTAAGATCACATCGATCTTGCTGAACTGGGTAACAAATTTGTGTGTGTTCTATTGCTTTCGTTTCTTGCTTTGTTTTCGTTCCTATTACTCTGTTTACTTCTTCGATTCTACAAAATTGAGAGACTCTGCTCTGAATCTTGTATCGTGAGTGTCTTGGTGGGAATCTTGAGTGTGATTGGAATTAGCTTGATTTGTGAACGATCTGCAACAACTGGTATCAGAGCTATGGCTTGAGCGATCTCCATGGCGAACTCAAAATTCGAGATAGAGAAGTTCAACGGATCCTCCGATTTTCACTCTGGAAGATCCGAATGATGGCTCACCTTGGGATCCTCGGATTAAAGCACATAATCACAGATTTCAGTTTGACGAAGGAAGTTACGGTGACGAAAAGTGAAGAGAAGAAGACTGATTCGGAGATTAAAGATGGTACAGGCTCAACGACGGATGCAATTGGTCAAGATTGTTCTTAATCCAACAATGATTGAACAGTCGGAACAGATTAATCTGATTATCTTGCATGTAGGTGATACGGTATTGCGCAAGATTAATCACTATGATACAGCAGCTGAGATGTGGAGCACTCTCAATAAGCTCTGCATGGAAACATCCTTACCTAATAGGGTGTACTTACAGCTGAAATTCTCATTCAAGATGAGTGGATCAAAGAGTATTAACGACAATGTGGATGACTTCTTGAGAATAGTAGCTGAACTTAACAGTCTTGAAATCACGGTTGCAGAAGAAGTACATGCGATCTTGATACTGAATTCACTTCCTAACAAAACCTTGTCAGTTCAGGATGTAGTCTCATCCGCAAAATCGTTGGAAAGGGAGATGGCAGAGCTCAATGAGACTGCTAAAACAATCAATACAACTCTTTTTACAGGTGAAAGGGGTAGGTCTCAGACAAGGAATCAGAAACAGGGACAGGGTAAGAACAGAGGCCGGTCAAACTCCAATAGCCGCCTAACTTGTTGGTTTTGTAAAAAGGAAGGGCATTTAAAGAAAGACTGCTTTGCTAGGAAAAAGAAACTAGAGGCTGAAGGTGGATAATGTGAGACTGGTTTAATCATAGAAAAGTTGGTATACTCAGAAGCTTTGAGTATGAACAGTCAAGATTCAAGAGACTTGTGGGTAATAGACTCCGGGTGTACATACCACATGACAACAAGAAAGGATTGGTATGTTGATTTCCAAGAAAACTTAGGTATGATGATATTACTAGGGGATAATCACACAGTGAAATTTAAGGGAAGTGGAACCATAAAGATCAAAACCCATGGTGGGTCTATCAGGATGTTGAAAAATGTGAGGTATGTTCCCAACCTCCGAAGAAATCTTATCTCCACTGGTACCCTCGACAAGTTAGGTTTCAAACATGAAGGTGGAGAAGGTAGAATAAGATTCCACAAGGATGGTAAAACTGCTTTGTGGAGAAATCTGGTAAATGGCTTGTATGTTCTTGATGGACATACTGTTTTGAGTGAGAGTTGTTCTGCTATTGGCATTAAGGACAATACTAATATGTGGCATAGCAGACTTGGTCACCTTAGCATTAACAGCATGAAGATATTATCCGGGAAGGGACTTATTGACGAAAAAGAAATCAAGGACCTATCTTTCTGTGAGCATTGTGTAATGGGTAAAGCAAAGAAACTCAGCTTCAATGTTGGTAAACACGATACAGAAGATGCTCTTGGATACATTCACACTGATCTATGGGGCTCTCAAAACACCACCGCTTCACTCTCAGGTATGCATTACTTTCTACCTATTATTGATGATAAGACTAGAAAGGTTTGGCTAATGTTTTTGAAATCTAAGGATGAAACATTAGAAAGGTTTTGTGAGTGGATGAAACAGGTGGAGAAGCAATCACGTAAAAAGGTAAAAGTTTTAAGAACTGACAATGGTTTAGAGTTTTGCAATACACGTTTTGATGAGTTTTGCAGGAATAACGACATTTAAAGACACAAAACTTGTGCTTACACTCCCCAGGAAAATGGAGTGGCTGAAAGGATGAACATGACACTAATGGAAAAGGTCAGATGTCTTCTTGATGAATCTGGTCTTGATGAATCTTTTTGGGCAGAAGCAGCTTCTGCTGCAGCATATTTGATCAATAGATCCCCAACATCTGCAATTGATCATAATGTTCCTGAGGAGTTATGGTTAAACAAGAAGTCTGGCTATAAACACTTTAGGAGATTCAGATCCATAGCCTATGTTCACCAAGATCAAGGAAAGCTGAAACCTAGAGCTCTTAAAGGAGTCTTCCTTGACTATCCACAGGGCACTAAAGGATACAGAATTTGGTTATTGAATGAAGAGAAGGTTGTAGTCAGCAGAAATGTTATATTCAATGAAGAGACCATGTTCAAAGATTTGAATGAAAAAGAAAAACAGGTTCAGACTGAAGAAAGTGATATTACTGCAACTACTATTACTAAAGAGATCAGTCAAGTTAATCAGCTTGGTGAAAGTTCAGCTTCAGGTGGAGTTACTGTGGAAAATCTAAGTGATTTTGATTCTGAAGAAGGTGGTACACAAGACTTATAGATAAACAGTGTTGATCTGAGTAACTATCAGCTGGCAAGGGATAGAACCAGACGTGTTCCTCAGGCACCAACAAGAATGTCTGATTATACTCAGTTTGCTTTTACTTTAGTCACTGCAGAAGAGATTGACACTGATGAACCAAACTGCTATCACGATGCAAAGACATACAAGAACTAGAAGAAATGGGTAGAGGGGATGACAGAAGAAATGAAATCTCTTTGGAAAAATGAAACTTGGGAAATTGTTGATAGGCCAACAGATAAGAAGATCATTAGTTGCAGATGGTTGTATAAGAAGAAGTCGGGTATTCCAGGTGTAGAATCTCAGATATTCAAGGCAAGATTGGTAGCTAGAGGATTCTCGCAGAAGAAAGGTATTGACTATTAAAAAGTGTTTGCGCCTGTCGTGAAACATATCTCCATAAGGATTCTAATGTTTGTTGTGGTGAATAAAGACTTAGAACTTGAACAAATGGATGTGAAGACGACCTTCTTTCACGGTGATCTTGACAAAGTTCTATACATGGAACAACCATAGGGCTTTGAGCATAATTCAAACAAATATCAAGTCTCTATGCTCAAGAAATCCCTCTATGGCCTAAAGCAGGCCCCATGTCTATGGAATAAAATTTTTAACTCATTTCTACTGGATCAAGGTTTCATCAGAAGTGACCATGATTCATGTGTCTATGTAAAAGAAGTCAGTTTTGAAGAGTTTGTGTATTTGCTTCTCTATGTGGACGACATTCTCCTAGCAGGTAAGAATAAGGCAAATATCAATGAACTAAAAAAGGCTTTGAGTCTGCAATTTCAAATTAAGGATATGGGATCTGCAAGCAGGATCCTAGGCATTGACATCAAAAGAAACAGGAAAGAAGATACTCTTACTCTCTCTTAGTCAGGTTACTTACAGAAAGTAGTTCATAGGTTTATAATGGATGAAGCTAAAGCAGTAAGCACTCCTATTGGTGCTCAATTTAAGTTGTCTGCTGTAAAAGAGGATGAAGAGAATGTAGATACAGAGGTTGTTCCCTATTCTAGTGCAGTTGTAAGCATCATGTATGCTATGATAGGAACTATGCCAGATGTTGCTTATGTTATTGGTTTAGTGAGCAGGTTTATGAGTAGACCTGGAAACATACATTGGAAAGCCGTAAAGTGGTTATTCAGGTATTTGAAAGGGAGTTCTGATTTGAGCTTGGTTTACACAAAAAATGAAGATTTCAGTGTGCAAGGCTACTGGGATTCAGATTTTGCAGCAGATCTTGATAAGAGGAGATCAATAAGTGGTTATGTTTTTACAGTGGGAGGGAACACAGTGAGTTGGAAGTCAACCTTACAGCATATTGTGGCCTTATCCACTACTGAAGCCGAGTATATTGCTCTCACAGAAGCTGTGAAGGAAGCAGTCTGGATAAGTGGTTTATTAAGAGATATGAAGCTTAACTCAAAAGTAGCTTCTGTTTGGTGTGTTTCTCAATCAGCCATATGTCTCTCCAAGAATAATTCATTCCATGAAAGGACTAAGCATATCTCTGTCAAGTTTTATTTCATTCGGGATGTGATTGAAGCAGGAGAGGTTGAGGTAAATAAGATTCATACTTCAAAGAATCCAGCAAATATGCTTACAAAAGGCATACCAGTTCAGAAATTTGAAGCAACCTTGGACTTCCTAAAGCTGCTCAGGTAATCTGATGTTTTGACTAGGCTGAAGGTAAAGTTCAAGCTAGTGCAGTTCAATATGTGATGATGAATGTTGAATCAAGGTGGAGTGTTGAAATAAGTTGGTATTGGTGACTCAAATTCATCAATTAAAGCGGTCAAGTGTCTATCGAAGTGGTTAAGGATCAAACCAAATCAATTACTGGTTAAGAGTTGATTTGATTCTTGGATAAGGAAAACCAAGAGATCTATTCCTTCTTTGTTTTGGAATAGATATTTCTAGAGCTTATAAGGTACTCTTCGTCTTCTTTAGCGTATTCGTAACAGTGAGATAAATTCAGAAAAAGTTTGTTAGAGAGAAGTTTCTAGAAGTTTCAGATTCTTGTAACCTCCATTGTTGGGAGCTTGAGCTCCTTGTAACTCGTCATCGTGATAGTGAATTGCTGAACCTATTTCGACTCCAGACGTAGGTAAGATCACATCGATTTTGCTGAACTGGATAACAAATTTGTATGTGTTCTTTTGCTTTCGTTTCTTGCTTCGTTTTCGTTCCTATTACTCTGTTTACTTTTTCGATTCTATACAAATCGAGAGTCTTGGATCTGAATCTTGTATCGTGAGTGTCTTGGTGAGAATCTTAACTGTGATTGGAATGGTTTGATTTGTGAACGATCCGCAGCAACGTCGTTCATCAAAAATTCATTTTTTTAAAAAGTGACTTTGTTAACGGATTACAAATATAACGTGTAAAAACTACACATAATTAATCTAAGAACTAATTAATAAAATATATCTAAAAATACTTAAAAGTATTGAATATAGAGAAAATGAAAACTGAAACATAACTAGTATTTAATGATTAAAACTTAAACTTTAATTTTAGTTCCACTTTTAGTTAAAATCTTTCGGAGTCACATAAACTTTTGACGAATTAAGCACCATGGTGTCGATTATTGAAGAGTCAACAGTTTGCAACTATCAGTTTTTTTTTGGTATCTATTAAAAAGTCAGGAAAACGCGAGGAAATCAAGGAGAAATTCACAATTAAATTCTAGCAAGAATTGTACTTCCAAATTATGATAAAAATTTTGCGCAAGAAAAATAATATTCATATACAAAGACTACGCTGAGAGTCAAATATAAATTTTACCCAAAACAAATAATAATAAAATAAAATAACATACACAAAGACCGCAAAAGACTCTACACTGAGTGTCAATATAAAGCTATATATTTAGTTGTGACTTGTGAGTCGTGATGAAGACTAGAAATTGCAAACGAAGTTTCAATATCATATTATATAAACGATGAACTCGTTTCAAATATTTACTGGTTGGTAACCATATATATTTTGGAGTAAATAGATAATCAGAAAAGACCACGAAATTAAACGCAAGAAGACTTTAAACTCACCTGCAACAGAGTCTCGTATCTTCTCCAGATTGATCCACTCAATTACAATGGATTCATTTTCTATTGGAAATTTTGTGAAATTGCATTAAACCAAAACCAAAACAAAAAATAAAGATCACCAATACAATAGCACACACAGTACGGGCTTAAGTTGTTTTTATTTTCCGTAGAACATCACTGTGAGATTTGTGGATTTCAAGAATGTGAGAAAGGACGAAAAAAAGTTGAAAGATTTGAGTGAATTAGGATGTTTAGTAGAATGATGGTTTTCCAAAACTTTATGTAAATAAGATTCCGAATTAAACAGTTTCCATTATCAAACATACAATTGTTCCAGGGTACGCTTGAGTCACATGTTTTTAACTATGTACTTTTGGACTAGTAACCATCGTCTTAGCAATTTTACTATCATAAAAGCTAAAATCATCAAGTCGATGTTGGTTATCTTACTATATCTTAAGCATCCAAATCTAGCAAATACTTCTGCAGCCTCGACTTCTCCAAATAGACATTCAGATGTGACTTTGCGTTGTACACAGGTGTAACTTCATTGCCATTTTCAAACTCAAAGAGATCGTGAATTACAAGATTCCACAACGTCACAACGAGTAAGCAATATCACAATTATAATTATGAAATTCTTACATTGTAATTGTGATGAAAATTATTTTCAATATTTAAATCATCATCAAGACATCAAGTGAGATTCATAAATTAGCTCATGTGTAGTGTCGCTAAAACACCAGAAAATTTTGTCCAAGATACTGTTATAATGTTTAGAGAGCAAATACACACTCTTACCTTTTAAGGGATCATTTTTTATTTGATTTTTTTATAAGATACTTCGAACATCTGGAACTTTAGCTTTGAATCTAAAGCAACTCTCATACCCAAAATGATAGCTTAAGTTTTCATCTAAATCAATTTTTTCCAGAGATATACAACTGAAAATAAGAAATTGTTTATGTTTGTTGATTTTTTATTTTGATACTTATTTTCCTCACAGCATAACTATTGGTATTATTCTAATCGTCAATCCTGATAAATCTCAAATTATTTTCACATATGAGCATATTATAATGTATACTCTTAATCTCTGTTTATGATGATATTGAGCAATACATTTGAATTCTGGATACATGTAAAATCTTAAAACGTGATTGTTCAAGTAAATAATTACATATTTGATTGTGTACTCCATTAAACTCAAGGTTTGCAATCGTTTCACATGTTTTATAGGGCTTGAAAAAATCAAATGTGGACCTATGTTGCAAAAAAAAATCATCATAGGACTGAAAATCATAACAGAATTTAAAAACTTTTGTGTTGTAAATTGAATACCTTAATCAATACATCGTTAGATCAATTTACGAAACAAGAACACATAAGCTTTGTTCACCCAATTCCCGGAATGATTATCGGTATGTGTAGGGAGAGACTGTCCTCTCTATGATTCCATAAATAAGTCGAATCACTGTTTTTCTTCTTAGACCTCTCTTCTTCTAGTTGGATCAAATACAATATTTTGAAAACTCCATTTTGCGCTCTTTAAAAAAAGAAATTTGAAAACGTGATGGAATCTTGTGCTTTCATTTTAATGTAACACTTTTAAAAAATATATATATATATATATATACAGTGCCGGTCCGAAGTTATTTGATGCCTAAAGCGAACTAAAAATTTGATGCCCCATACATAAGTTTTGTTTTGTTGTAAACTGATCCATCTTATTAATGAGACAAGGGAATATATATATGAGTCAATCTGAGGAAAGATAAAGCACTTGGCTAATGGTTAATGAGTCCATAAGATGTTTTATAACACTTCCCTTGGGAAATAATCGTGTATGATACTCAACCGGGATCTCTATAATGCGGGGGGAATGTTGCCTCATTAAAACACCAGGAAAACCCGATGGAAAAAACCATGGTTAAGGAAAAAGTACAACACGCATTACTCCCCGATTTGAGCATCACTTGTAGATCCTTAAGTCTACGCATCCCAATCTGATAAATGAGCTTCGGAGTGTTGAAGTCGAATGATTTGGTGAATAAGTCGGTGAATTCTCACTTGATCGGACCTGCTGAACTTTGACGACCATCATACGTAATTCATGAGTGAAGAAGAATTTGGGCAGAATATCTTAAATGATCCTTTGATCTCTTGAAACAATGCTTAAACATAACCGTTATCTTCGTTCATACCACAATCGATCGGATGTGCTGAGTCATGGACATAGACACACTCTACTACTGTGAATGGCCAAGATTTCCGCATGGTTAGATGAGGTGGCGATTGTCCGCTTCAAGATCTCCATGAGATATGTTCCTCCATGCGTGAAAACATAACTGATGGGCACGCGTGCGGATCCGATAGATATCCATGCCAGCACTAGCACATCCTTGTGTTGGTTAGTGTAAAAATCCTAAGTCCTTGTCCCTTGGGTACCTTAGGATGTGTTTAATACCGTTCAGTGCCTTTTAGTTGGACATGAGCTGCGAGCTAGGAGACTCACGGCAACAGATGTCTAGTGTGACTAGCCAAGTACATTAATGCTCTATGGCTATGGCATTTCGGGACCGAGAACTTCTTCATCGTCCTTCTTTGGACCGAATGGATCTTTAATCCGATTCACAACCATTGGGTGGTCAATGGGTGGGCCAGTCCATATTGAATCTCTTGAGTACCTTTTCAATGTATCTTGATTGATGCAGAGATTCCATCTTTGATGTACTCAAGTTGTAGCCCCAACAAATTTAGTTTTGCCAGGTCTTTCATTTCAAATTCTTTTAAGCATTACTTTTTGGGATTTCACCGGATGTTCAGAGGATGTTTAAATCATCCGCGATATCTGCTATGATCACAAATCCTTTGTTTTCGTATTTCTTGATAAAGATGCATGGACTGATCGGATCGTTTTTGTAGCCTTCTCGATGAGATATTCACTTAGGTTATACCACATGTCTTTGTTTGATCCATATAAGGATTTGTTCACTGCAGATCGCGATCTCGAGATGCATGCTTATCTTTAAGCTCGATGTCATCAAATCTCATATAGATTTCATTGTCCGATGGTCCATAGAGATCACAACACATGTCTAAACTCTTATGGCCGGTTTGAGGAATCGAAAGTAGTTGCATCCACTCAGGAGAATAAGTCTCTTCATAATCGATTAGGGTCTTTGTGAGAATCCACGTCTTCTGAAGCCGTGCCTTGTATCTAACGACTTCACCAAGTTCGTTTCTTTTACGCCTGAACCCATTTGTGGCCCAGGTTTAGTATCGAATGGTGTCCATGATCGGACCAAACACATTCCTTTTCTTTAGATTGTTTAACTCCACGTTTATGCCTTCTTTCCATTTTAGCGTCGATCTACGAGTGCACTCAATTATAGGCGTGGGTTAGATCCTCTGCGTGCTTGCCCGACTTACTTGCATGCAAAGATTGCATCATGTCGACATCTTTTCTGTTCCATTGAGTTCCGGACATGCTATAATTGATAGAGATTTCATTATTATTGATCCGCCGAACCTTGAGATTTGGCGTCCCAAACCTCTTGTATCGGTTCACTAGAGTGAATCTCGGCCTATGCTTATTCGAGGAATCCGGTTTCGACCGTTGCACCTCTCCTTGGTTTCCAGGGATTCTTATCTTTGGAACTAATGGTCACGCGTTTATTACGTGATCAGCGGACTCTGTAACAGTATCCTTTTTGGACATCTATCTTTGGTGCATTACATGGTATGCGATTTGGTTACTGTTTGGGTCAATGAGGAATCGGCAATTGATTAGCTAGCTTTTGTAAGTGTATAATCTTTTGGACCTCTGAATCACATTCTAGAGTCAGGATCTTGCCATTGTAAGGATGTTTGATTCCATAAAATTTCCTTTACTTGTGTCTCTCCACAAGCAGGATATACCGATTCATCAAATTGATCCACATATCTTAAATAGGTCTCACTCGAATTTGATAATGGTGGGAGAATCAAAACCAACATATATTCCCGTCCTCCTCGAGGTCCCATTTTAGTTCTCTGTGGTGGTGCATGATACATGAACACAAATGTCTTAATATGGGAGATGTGCTATGACCGATTAGGTGGGATAAGTAAATCTATGCTCACTAGATGGCGAATGCGTATTAGTTCAGTGTAAGGCGCATGTCCCCAGTAGGCAGGAGCTGCGACCTCATGAGTAATGGTCGAGCAATCCATGGAATTCGTTTAATGAATGATTCGGCCAATTACGTGTATGGACATGTGCCAGGATGTTCAACTTACCCCCATGGCCATATATTCATTAAGCGGGAAGTGAATTCACCTCGAGGCGTATAGTCTTAAATGGGAAATCTGGAAAATGGGCTCTGCGATGATTTGGGCCAATAACCTAGCAAATGCTTGGTTTCGAGAAGCATAGACAAACATGCGACCAGCGGTCGATGCATCAATTAGAACCATGAAGTACGAAATGTCCCGAGGTGGGTGGATCGGACCACATATGTCTCTCTTGGATTCGTTCAGACAATTCAAGGTCTCTTTGAACACTTTGACTGGTGAAGGCCGGTGATCAACTTCAACAAGCAATGTGCGTGAGGTGCTGAGGAAAAATCGGTTTTCTTTAAGGGTGTGCCAAACTTTGAATCGATTTATGCGTCATATTCGTACCGAGGATGACCAGCGGTCTAAATGTGATCTTTGAATCGTGCTTTAATAGCAACATTAGCCTCAATCATCTGACCTTAGCATAGTAAAGGCCATAGATAGTGCGTATAGTCTCGAGGACTTGTTTATGGCGTGTGAGATTTTAATGTCGGTAGGGATTCTTTGTATCAGGTTTCGATGTGGAAACCATTTAGTCTTATATCTTTGAAGCTTTCGATTTCTCTTTGAACTGGGTAGTATAGTGCATCTAGTATTTCTAGATGTGTGCGTTGATAACATAGAACGGCTGGCCTTATGGCTCGAGGTACCATTGCATTTTGTTTTGCGGTTTTTATTATGAGATTTATGAAGTATCTCTTGTCTTAGTATGGTATGGCTGATGATGTTGAGCTGTTCAACTTTAATGAGCAGTGATTTAAATAAGTAATTAAATAAACCATTGCATAAAATAATGTGTGCATAAAAATAAAAACACAAATCAAAATCAGCCCAAATAAATATTGTCAAAGTTTAATTGTTTTTGTTTTGTTTTTTAAGTTTAATTGTTTTTTAGTTAATTTGTTAGTTTATTTTAGTAAAAGGAAAGTAAAATCGTCTGAAAGAAAAAAAAAAGAAAAGCTGGGTAGGATAAAAAAGAACAAAACTTTTATAAGGACAGTAGAGAAGAATTGAGCATACGTGAGACAAGCAACATATCTTGACCATTCTACTGACAACATTCTGAAATGTGATGCCCCAAAATTTTTTATGATTATGATGCTTTCTGGATTCAGCACATATATATATTGTAGTAAAACAATCTAAAATTATATTAGTTTAACATTTCTGCACTTGTTTTAATTTCATATAACCTTCCAAAGAAAAAGAAAAAAAAAATCCTCAAATAACCACACTATAAAAATACATATTTAAAACAACAAATGTGTCACTTAATTTTATATTCAATTTGTATGTCTTATTTACCTAGATTGCCTTAAACCCCTTGATTTCACTAAGTACATAATGCTTCCAACACTTGCATTTCTCTTAATCAACCAAACACAAGGGTATAAAATTGCCTTTTGAAACTTAGAACATTAAAGCTTCATACTCGATAGAATATTACCTTGACTGAAACTTGTTGATGTGATAAAATATGCATCGGTGTGATAAAATATACATGAGTCATCTCATCGACTGCAAGATAGGGAGAAATATGCATCGGTGTAAGTTTCTTTCTATCCTAAGTTTCTAACAGAGAAGAAAAATTAATATATTCAGAGTTACAAGAAGTAATATTCTGCATATAGTTTTTGGACAATGAGATTTATGGATATTAATTTCAAAGTATTATAAGAAGTAATATTAATTTCAAAGACTTTTCTATCAACAAAATCGCGCAAAGTGTTTGATTGCAATGTCCGAAACATGTCTATAAAATAATTTCTGCATAAGTAACAAGACTGACGCTTGGTTGATATTCTTCCAACCCCGAGTTCGAAAAGAGACAAAGCTATGGCCAATGGCAGAGCCTAACGGGCAGAGATTAGTTTTTCTTTTATGTAGAATCATCAATGTTAAATCTGAGCATAAATTCTCTCTATCCCCAGTCTATAGAGGGAAGCTGAGGATAGCCTTGCTCAGGAGGCGGTTTCAGAGATGGCGGAAGATCAAACCAACCTGTGCCTGGTCTCCCGCTAACAAAGTCACCTGTTTTGGACAATTAAAACTTCCAACATCAGATTTCTATAAGTATTATGAGAAGTTGAATGGCAAAAAACAAGAACGCATGTGTTGGTTTAATGTACTTCCTTCGATGTGTTGGTTAAGCATGTCAGCATGAGGTTGTGTATTATTAGTGAATCCTGCATTTGAATTCAAAAAGAAAGATGATCGATGTTTCAAGCAAACACGAGACAGAATCTTGCGCGTAGTAGAGACTTCTTTAGAGCTTTAAGAAGCCAAAAAGAGACGAAACCACAGGTCTAAAGCAAAGCCGGTATCAAGGTTTTGACCTAACCTGTGCTTCCTGGAATGTTCTTAGGGTGAAAGTATCTACAAGAATTTCCGAATGGGCAAAAATTCTGCAAAAACCCATTAAGACAGGACCAAACTTTACTTGGAAGATAATACAAAACCCACAAACAAGGCAATGTAAACTTGGGGTAGGAACTTCTGATTCAACTCGAAAATAAACGAAAGAACAAGACTTTACACATCCAGAGATAGCTAGGTAAGATGAAAAGAGACAAACCACGAACGAATAGGGTAAATTCTAGACATACCGAGGTAATGAAGCGATTGCAGAGACCCTTCGTCGCAAAATTGGAGACTTGTAGATTAAGATCTAAGAATTTCGTATCAAAAGAAACGGAGATGTTAAGAAAGAGAAGCGAAGCAGAGAAGGAGAAAAGAGAAAAAAGAGAGACCTGAGGGAGAGCTGTACCAAAGGGCCTTAGCTCGAAGATGAGGTTTGCTCTGAAGATGGCGTTTTCTAGCGACTTGAGTGTCTTGAAACTCCTTGTCGCAGTAATCACAGTAATATTTTCCCGACGGCATCTTCTACGGCGATGACGACTCGTAATATCAAAAAGGTTTTGGCTTTTAACAAGTCTGAGAAGTGGCTTACATTACACGCGCACCAATTGACGCATGAGGTTTCTTAAAGAAACTGGAAATTTGCTACAGTGAAACAATGCGATGAACAACTAGACTAGGTTTTAATGTTGCAAAGGAAGAAGAAAGATACAAAAGCATACAAGTACGATTAAAAATTCTTAATGGGCTTTTACATTATAAACCGACCAACCACAGTAATAACTCTTTTTTTTTTTTTCTCTACTCATACAACGAAGGGATACATATCAGATTGTGACATATTGATACATAGAGAGAGAGAGAGAGAGAGAGAGGGCAGATTATAGAAGTGTTGAGTTCATGCTACATTTTAGGGTTTTTTAGAAAATCACAAACCGAGCCAAGGACACTGCTTCCTCGCATGCTCAGGTACTAACTTAGCTACCATCTCCACAGGTACACCTTTCAGCTCTGTTTCACAACAGGCACAATTTTTAGTCCATGATCGTAGGATGTTACAAGGAAAATTAAGCGTCCATGATCAAGGATCTCTTGATGTTTTTAAACTCTCCAATGATGGATTTTAGTGGAGTAATCTTCGATAATCTTACATCTAAAAATTGGATCTAAAAGCATTAGGAAAGGGAGATGTTGTACCGTGAGGCTTGAAGTTGAAAAGCGGTGGAAGGAAACGACCATTAGGCAGACGTGCATTTGGATCTCTTAGCTCATCAAAGAATGGGTGGACCAATGTGTCGAGCTGTGACCAGATTTACAATTCAAGCATATACATTTCAGACAAAAGAAAACTGGGAAATGAAAGGACCATCGAGAAGATTCACAGAAGGATGTTGACTTGTAAAACTCACAGCTGCACTTCGTAGATTAGGAGAGTATTGAAGAAGTCTTGAGACCAAATCAACAGCTTCCGGAGGCATGCGTTTGTGGAAAATCTGTGAATATATGATGAGAAGATATTGTCACATTGACTTTGACTGCCACTGAAGAAGAGACATTGAACATGATGATCTGATGAATATAATATCTAATTACCTTGTGCCACGGATGAGCTTTAATCTGAGGGAATTTGAATTCCGTGTAGTTAGGGTTCATGCACTTGATTTCTTCCCTGGTAGGCGTTCCCAAGACCTACCCCAAAGCAAAACATAAAATTAAATACATTACATCAAATCTTCCATCAAAATGATTGAAAACGAGAATTTGTTATTTAAGTGAACAAGTGCAAAGCTTATTATACCTTGATTATCTCTACAAGTTGATCGACACCACTCTCACCAGGGAACAAGGGCTGCCATGAGCGAGGATAGATGTTGTCAGTCGCAAAATTTCAACTTGAGTAGAACAGAAATATTGGAATGAGATTTCATGCATTACCTGTCCAAGCAAGAGTTCAGCAAGAACACATCCCGCAGACCAGACATCAATGGCTGTTGTATACTCGGTTGCTCCAAAAATAAGTTCAGGTGCTCTGTAATACCTCGAGCAGATGTAGGAGATGTTTGGTTCTCCTTTAACCTGTTTTCAAGATTTACAATGATCAATAAGATTGAATCTAACTTTTTCCAAAAGAAATTGTACCCATAAGAGATTTATTGAACGCACCAATACTTTTGCACTTCCAAAATCACATAGTTTTACTTGATGAGTGTGCGGATTAACCTGTTCCATTAAAGATGAAAATAGTAGCATTAAGCATTGAGGAGAAGTAAATATCAGGGTATACTGTTAGTTCTAGTTTGTTAAGCTTTTTTATACCAGCAAGTTTTGGGGTTTTATGTCGCGATGACACACACCAATACATCGGTGAATGTAAGATAAGGCCCTAAAAATCTGCCAAACATACAGGAAACCAATAAGTGATACAAAAAAAAAAAAAATAATATCTAGTAAAAATGCCATAATTAATACCTGATAAGTGTAAAGTTTGACGTATATGAGAGGCATTCTCTGGTTCAGTTTGTTGTAATGTTTGATAACCCGATGAACAGTTTCTGGGACGTATTCAAGAACAAGATTGAGGTAAAGCTCGTCTTTTTCGGTAGTTGAGAAGAAGCAGTGTTTCAGAGACACAACATTTGGATGGTCAAGTAGCCTCATGGTTTGAAGCTCACGGTTCTTGTACCTCCTATCTTGTAGAACTTTCTTTATCGCAACAGTTTCTCCTGTCTCGAGACATTTTGCCTAAATCATATAAAGAAAAAAAAAAAAAAAAAAAAAAGAGGAATCCAAGTCGGTCAATTGATATATAAATTATCATATACTACATAAATACATAATGTACAGCGTGAAAGATAGACGAACAAAACTTACTTGGAACACAACACCAAATGATCCGTGTCCAACAACGCGTTCAGCCATATAGCTGATCGTCTGTAGTCACAATGGAGGATATTTAATAAACATGAAACTCTAACCAATCAACTAACTAAAGAGATCGAAAAGATGGCAAATGGTAAAATAAAGAAGAAGCAAAAAAACCTGTTTTGGTTGGCCGTTTCTTCCACCAATAGTAGTCACTATGATGTGGCCGGTCTCTGTCCCATTTCCATCTACTACCGTCGCTTCCATTTCCTAGTAATCACAACCCATTTTAGATTTCTATGAAAACAAACCAAAACTATGAGCAGAAATCTATACTACAACGCATACGAAACATACTTTATCGTCTCGAATCTTCATGTCATTCATTTCTTCAGGCAATTTATCAACACCAGTAGCAAGTGCAGTAGAGTCTCTTGCCCCGAGAATAGGAGCTATACCCACTGACGCCATTTTCAGGCTACAAAGTAGTTTCTTTCTTCTCTCAACTCTTCAAGCTCTCAAGCCTGCATCAGTAACCACAGAAATTAATCCAATGTGCAAATTTGTTGCTTTACTAATTAGTTCTGATGAAGAACTCACTAGTTTAATAACTTCATAGCAGAAAACAAAACAAATTCAATTTCCACAAAGAAAAAGCTTCTTCTTCGAGCTTCACAAATATATAAAATTAAAAATCTGATTAGAAAAAAATATATATACAAGTAAAGAAAAACAAGTGTTTACGACATTTTAGAACACTAATAAAATTACGAAAAAGGAAAGTTTAACGGGAAAAAAAAAATTATATGCCAAAAAAAAAAAAATTTTAAAGACCCTAACATCGAAGTAAGAAGATCTAGACGCAGACCACTAAAACCAAATTAAAGTTCGGTAGAGAAGATAGAATCTACCGATCAAAAATGGTGGTTTAAAGTTCATTATGAATCCTACTGAATAGAAGCAGATCTGAAGCTAAAACACCTATAAATTTTGGTACTTTCAAAAAAAAAAAAGCCAGAATTGGAGATGAGAAACGCGAGCATAAAAATCAAAACTTTGAAGAAAGAGAGATCTTTAAACTTACCGATGAAAACCTAAAATCTCAGATCGATGAAGATGAATTATGATATGAAAGAGAAATCCGTACGATTTAAGGATTTGTGGGTTTGATGATGAATCTCTCTCTCTCTCACACACACTTTTTTCTTTTTCTTTCTATTCCGGTGAGACGAATTATGAAAATTTTTATTTTATATTATTGTGTTTCGTCTCCAATCTCTCTATATAGCTGGCTTCTCGTGAAGGCGTAATGCTATAAAGTAAATAAAATTTTAAAAGTCTTGTATTGTGTGATACAACAACATTAGCCAAATCCCAAATGCATAGTCTTTTAAGTGGACTAGTGGGACTCTTCGAAGTTAGTAACAAGGTTTTAAAAAGTTACATTGGGTTTGCTTTTTTTTTTCCTCTTTTTTAAGTTTTTGACCATTCAAACTTCTTTTACCTCCCCAATACAACAAAAGATAAGGGTTATGGAAAATACACATAGAACCCATTATCTTAAATGCGATTATTAAACAGAAACCATCATATGTTTCTTTGAATTTTCTTTTAGTATGAGGGGTAAGTTTGACTTTAAAAAATGTGTATATGTATGTGTGTGTATTACACCACCTATATATGATAAGCATAATACCAAGGAGACCACAAGCTGAAATTGGGCCTTTGAGTCAAACGTGTCGGAGAGGCAATAAAAGAAATAAAGAAATGAAACGACCACTTTTATAAGGTTGAGAGAGATCCTCCCTATCTAGTTAGCTATCTCAATAATTCATCCAATTATTGGATTTTATCCCTACTACATTCAATAAAAGTTAGGAAAAACATATGGACAATTCTGATTTTATTCCATGTACATTCATTTATAAACAACACACAAGGGGTTGTGAATTTGATGTGGAACACTTTTTTCTTATAAGAAAAAAAAACATTAAATCAAAATAAGAAGCCGACTAAAATATAAAAAAAATCTTTCAATTCCAAAGAAAATAAAAATACTGCTTTTGTAAAACCATTTCCTAAGGCAAACAAATGAGAAAAACAGAAAAAGTAAACATTACGTAGTCAATCATAATTTTCTTCTCACATGCATAGAAAAACGCATGAAAGACACCGTCCAGAATCAAAATCTTAGACTTAAACATGTCCTAGTCAAGAAAATTTGACATTTCAATTCAAACCAATTAACTACGACTTCATGTTGAAGATTAATAATTTTTTTATAACAAGTTTTACAAAAGGAACAACACAACGTCTCTGACCCATTTATTATATTGAAATGCGACAAATCTTTGTTCTAGTAAAAAGCAAGCCAAGCCTGACTTCAATATCTTTCATACATACAAAACAATGGCTTCGCTAGTATGGACTCCTCTATTTTCATATTTCTAAAGTTGGTTTCTTCTCCTACCTATCAACCCTAAATCGTGTTTTGTCTACGCTCCGCTTCGGGTAGCAAACTGAGGAACACGGCCAAGTGGTAACAAGATATCTCCTCATTCGGCGGTATTGGCAGGGTATCCCAAGTCTGCATCAGAAATCGTTCTTCTTCGATTCGGAATAGGAGCCACGTAGCCGACCCAGAAAATTTTTAAACTGAGTCAAATAATTTAACTAATTAAAAAATTTATTTTAATATATATATATATATATATTGTACTATATAAACTTTTTTCCGATGAAACATTGTAAAAATAATTCAACAATCTTAAAAAGAATTATTTTAGAACATGCTTAGTCACATATTAAAAATATGCAAATACTTTTAATCACATCCATAAGTTAAATTATTTATTTAAATAATATATCACACATTTTCTCATGGATATAGGTTTAATGAAATTATTTGGTGCAAACTTTAAAAAAACTCAATTCAATTTTCTACACACATACTCCCTCTATTTCAAAATATAAAAGGTATTAGAAAAAAAACACGCATCTTAAAAAACTTAATTTTACAATCATTAACAACATAATTTATTAAAAGAATATTAATAGTCATTTTTTTAGTCAAAATATCTCTCTTCTCATCAATATACATATTACTAGGATCATTATTATGCACAAAATTTATTATAAACTTCAGTTTGGAGCCAATTTTTCTATTGTTAATTTGAAACTAAAAATTCAAAATTTTAAAGTGGATGCAAACCAACTTAATTTTTATTGTTATTTTCGTTAAACTATTGGAGTATTGGGCATGTATTTTTCTATATTTTCCATATAATTTATTTATATTTTATTTGAACTTTTAAAGATTTCATGTTTATTTTAGATATTTCCTTAGATTTATTTTTGTCTTCCCATTATAGGAAGAACACAACCCCGAAACAAACGGGAAACATTAAAAAGGATCGGAAAAATAATACTACCATGAAAAAACTAATCATTTGATGTGTCGTCTTCTTCGTTTTGTTTTTTTGGTTTGCAGAAGATCTTCTTTTTCTTGTTCCATTTTGTTTGATAATAATTTTTAAAGAAAAAATGAGGATGGTTTCTTAAAAAGTTAGGTGACTAAAATTTTAGTAGAAACAAAATGAGAAGAGATACTAGGGGTTTCCAAAACAGTAAATAGTACTTTTGACTATCTATTTTGAGAATAACTTTGTGACTATATAATTAAAGAGTAATTAATAAATTTGTATAGAAAGTTGAGAAACCCCTATATTTTCAAATAAAAATAAATATCTAAAACTCTTTATATTTTGAAACAGAATGAATATATAATAATGTTTTATATTTTATGAAAGTTAATCTGTTTAAACTCTAAACAGAAAAAAAAAACAATAAATAATGCAGAATTGTTTGATACTTCGATCAAAAAGAAACGTGTTATCAAAAGAATAATTTGTAGGAAAAAGGAAATTGTAAACTAAAATCTTTAAGAAAAATAAATAAGGTTTAAATAAAAAAAACATTATGGAGCGGGGGTCATCATTCTAGAGACCTCACTATCAAAAAGGTCAAACACAACCAAATATGCTGAAGGCTCATCTTTTATAATGACCGGGTTAACTGCACCCGTACTTTATACGTAACTCCATCCATATGCATGGGCGGACCTATGTTAGTAGAAAATGGTGCAACTACACCACATAAACTTATAAAATATTTAGTTTATATATACAGTTTAGTGATATAATTTAGTAATAAATAATGCACCATTTAAAATTCAAGGGTGGAGTTCAAATCTCCGGTCAAAAAATTTTCCTAGATCTGCCACTGTTAAGTATGTACCTCCAATAGCCAAATAGGAAGTAGTAACGAAATTTTCTTTCTCGAATCATGTTTTTTTTGCTATGTTACGGGTCAATGAATTTTCTTATGAAGACAACTTGAAGCTATCTCCGAAAACCATAGACTATTCTCTTATAGCATATCGAATTGATCTTTTTATTTGGCTTAGTGCTAAGATTAAATAGTTGATTAGTTTTTCTGGTTGTATATTATTAATTTAGGCTTCACCCATTGTTCTTTCCGGGCACGAAGCCGAAATCAAACTATATGTTTGCATCAATTGGGCTTTTTATTTTTCTGGCCCATTTGTTTTGTGCTGTCGGCAATTTTTGTTACAAAAGAAAAAAGAGAAATTGCACGTCATATCAAAGAAATGCATCTTTAAGATTTCATTGATATATTAAAGATTGAATTACAAGAACCGGAAAAGATGGCATCCCTTCCACAGCAACAGCCGGCGGGTTTAAAGAACCCAAGAGCCAACAAACAACTCCAACACAGACAGGCAAAAGATGATAAAAACCTTCAAAAAGAGGGTTCTCTTCGCTAACCTTCAAAAAGTAATATGCAACATTATCTACTACTATCTGCAACTACTGCATTTACACACCAACAAAAAAAGAAAAAAGTAAAAAGAGAGTTCAAGATACAAGAACTCATCTTTTGGAGACAATCACTAATATCAACATCGACATGGACACAACGATCTTGAACCCTGAAGTATCCCAGAAGTTTGGTTTCTCCCCTGAAACCGATTCATTCAACTGTTTTCCGGTAATCTGATCCCTTAGCTCTTTGATTTCCTTGTCTCGCCTCTCCCCCGCCTGCGTTTCATTCATCAATCATACAAAATAAACCATTTGGTTTCTCATAAATATAGCTAAATAAATTGAAAGCCACAATCAATCTTGGACTTTACCCTCTGTAGCTTTCTTGTCTGGCTACGAGCTTCTTGCAGACAAAACTCTAGTTTCAGTACCTTCTTCTTCAACTCTTGATCTGCTCTTCTTTGTCTCTCCAACTGAAAATGGTCATTTATCAGTCAAAATTTGAAACATTCAGACAATAAAGGGAAACCGGACAGAACACAAGAATAAGGACAGAAATGGATGCTGAACCTGGGATTCAAGTTCCTTAGTCTTGAGTTTCCAATGAGCTGACATTAACTTTACGTCATCTTTTAGTTTAGCAATCTCTTCGTCTTTTACCGCCAATAGCCTGTTCATTCTCTCAAAGTTTTTTGGAGAAACCTCTTCCAGAAGTTTCCTGAGCTCACACTCTGTGCCTTTCCCAGACTTTGCAACAGCTTCAGTTATCTCATGCTCGATTCTCATAACTTCCTCTCTCAGCTGTTTTTGAGAACATTCTCTTGTCCTCAAATCTCTCTGAAGATTATCAAGCTGGTGACCGAGATCAGTTACACGGTCTTCGTGTTCTCTTAGAGAACGTGTTTTGTTGTCAAGTTGTTCCGTTAGCACTGAGCATTGAAGCTGTGCGGATTGAGCAGCAGCAGCACTTGTTTCTGCAATTTCCTTTGTTAAAGCTAGCTGCGATCTCAGATCGTCTACTTCTTCAAGAAACTGTTTTCCCCAAATAAGATTTAAAACGCATAAGAGAAGCATTCTTAGAATGAATAATGCATTCCCTCATACCTCAATGATTCCCAAATTATGTTGGCTGAGTGACTTAAGCCATTTTATGTTCAAACCTTTCAGGTTAAGAATAAAAAAACATTCAGAATAACAAAATTAAGCAGCTATGCATACCAATCCATTACCAAGAGAAACTCCTAAATAAATGCATTGAGTGCTCAAGAAACTAATGCTTCTGGAGATGGATAGATTGAAACCCTTTTGATCAGCAACTGAAACTTAACAGCTTTATAACAACAATATCACCCATTTGCACATCCCAAATTCTACATTTTGAAACATTAGAAATGAGAACTAAACCAATTTGTGCATTTCATCACAAGAATATAACTTTTCAAGCCAAACTAGAGACCCATTTTATCTAAATATCAGCTTGTTTCATTGACCCAGTTAGGATTCCAAAATCATTCAAGGAACTCTTTTTGAAAAGGCTATGCTTCATTGAACATTAATTATAATAAATTTGAAATTGAACTCAGTCAACCTTTTCCACACTCAGCTTCATCTACTTTACCTAAGATCTAAAGAACCATTGATCCAACAGTAACCAAAGTATAATGATTACTTCAGAAAGTCGAGACCACATATACTTTCAAGTACCACTTCTCAAAGACCAAACTTTTCAGATACAATATCAAATTTGGAGTCTTAAGTTATATATTATATAGCAAAAAAAGGGTTTTGAGAAAAATAAACAAACCTTTTCAGCAGCAGAAGTTGAAGCTTCAAGCTCACAATTTCTATCTTCCAATTTCTTCTGCAATTTACAGATCTCCATTTCCATGTTCTTAGCTTTCTTCTCTGCTTCCTGGAGAAAACAAAATCACCAAAAAAAAAAAAAAGACAAATCATTTCTCCTCTGAAATATACAAATAAAGAAATCCAAAACTGAAACTGAAATCCAAAAAAAAAAAGAAAAAAGAAATCCAAAACTGAAACTGGATTTTTTGACCCTACCAAAGCAGTAACAAAAAGGTAAGAAATCAATCAGAGATTGAAACACAATGAACAGTGAGAAGATTCATAATAAAAGCATTAAAAGGGACTTACTTTTCTACAAAGGCTTTCTTTAACAAAGAATTGTTCTTGAGAAACCAAACGACCTCTCACTTGCTTCAGCTCAGCTGCCATAGACACCACGTTTCGCCTGAAACTCTCTTTTTTCCCATCCAAATCTTTCAAAAGCGGATCCACCGTCGTTTTGACGGAATTTGACATCAGGGTTTTCTCATAAAATTGTGAATCTGTTCAAGTATCACATCAAATCTCAGAACTTTGTAAAATAAGAAGGAGATAAAAAAAAAAAGACAAATATTCAATGCATGTGAAACAAATCTTAAATTATTAAACAAACTTGACCATTTAAGAACTTTTAATGAAACAAAATTTTGAAATATATATTCTTGAGACAATTAAGGATGTAGAAGAACAAAAGTAGTATAAAAGACGGAGACTTTACGAGTTCAAAAGGAGACTTCTGGGTTTTGCTGCTCAAAGCGTTTAGTTGAGTTTTTCTCGGGAAAAAATCGTCTGGAGTTAATCAAGTGATCGTATTTATGTTTCTTGCGTGACAGAGGAGAGAGAAAAAGTAAACACGTAAAGGAAGCTAACACGCAGTCAATGCATTTTTGGCTTATTTGATGTGAGAGAGACAGACACATCTGGAAAAAGAGAAAAATAAGAAAAACTTGATTTATTATTTTCCACTAATTATGGGTTTTGAGAATTTATTGTTTTACATAAAAAGGACTTTGAAAATAAATACTAATTCGAATTTTCTAGTTATTGGGTTGATAGTTTGACATAGAAATAAAAAGGAGTTTACAAAATATATATATATATATATAATCCAAGAATCAATTTGGTGGAGAATAAATATGTCCACAATACTTTAATTTTGATTTTTGTTTGACTATACTACTATGGTTGATAGCAAGAGCAAGGAGGCAAAGATATATTTGGATCATTGTAGTTTAAGAATTGAATCTGTCTTTGGAAAACTATGATATTAGGCTTTCGCTTGAATGTTTTATATGTGGTGTTAATTTGGGAAAAACCAATGTGTATGCTTATTTCCAATATATTTCATTAAAATCTAAATATTTACTCCCTTCGTTCCACAATATTTGATTTTCTAATTTTTTTTTCATTGTTCCATAATATTTGATTTTTAGCATCATTTAATGAAAAGATAGCTAAAAATAAGGTTATTAAACCTAAAAGACCAATGGTAGAAGGTGAGTTATTGTTATAATTATTGGAAAACATTAATTATTTAGTAATTTGAGTAAAAAAGTAGCTAAAAATAAGGGCCATTAAATATTTTTTAATCTGTGTGAAAAAATTGTAAAATCAAATATTGTGGAACGGAGAGAGTAATAGTTAATACTTAAAAAAATACCTACAAGATGCAATATGTAAATTGGGGTCGAGCAATTAAGATAATTTTCGAACTTGGCTATATTTGACTATATGAGAGACATAAAACTCTACAATGTAAGATCAGTAAATTTTCATAAAGAGCTAGAACGGGTTAAAAATGAACCAATTAAAAAAAAATAGATGAACAATATGTAACCAACAATTTCCTTCCATTAGTACCATTTCCATGAAAATTCTTTTTATCCTTTTTTTTTACCATTTCGATTAATTAAGTCATATCTGACCAATCAGTTTTCACAAAGTGGAGTAACTAACGAGGAATATACGAGTCAATTATTGCAAAATACAAAAGACACGTCATTACTACTCTATAAATGGTATCCGCTAGGGTAGACAAAAAAACTATAACTCAAAAAACCGAACCGAACCAAACCGAAATAAGTGATTTAGGTTTGGTTATGGTTTAGTCTAAAAACCCATTTGATTGTCCTTTTTATTAAGTTTTCGGTTTATGTTTGGTTTGGTTAAAAACCGTAAAACCGAATGGTTATTTTGGTTTTTAATAAAATTTAGAATAATTATATATAATTATATTTGTTTAGTATATACAGTGTTTAATAATGTCATTTAACTTAATGTTTTTTTATTGGGCTTATATGTTATAATTATTAAAGTTTTAGTAATTTAAAACTCAAAACTTAAGAACAAAAAGAAAATCCCATTGAAAGATTCCTGCTCCCAAAACTAGAAAGAGGGTCTCCCTGCCTGATTTCCCTTGATGGGTTTATTGGTCCAAATTGCCTTCCATTTACGAGGACATTGAAAGAAAATCCCATCATCTTTGGTCCAAATTGCCTTCCAAATTGCCTTTCAATGGGATTTTCTTTCAATGTCCTCATAAATGGAAGACAATTTGGACCAATAAACCCATCAAGGAGAATCAGGCAGGGAGACCCTCTTTCTCCTTTCCTGTTTATTCTTGTAGCTGAATTGGGAGCAGGAGTCTTTAAGGCAGTAGAAAGGAAAGCTTTGACAGGAATCCAGGTAGCCCCCAATGCTCCGGTTATCTCTCATCTTCTCTTTGCAGATGATTGTCTTTTCTTCTGTAAGGCAGTGCGAGAAGATCTAATTTGTCTCAAGAGTATTTTGGAAGAATATAAAAGGGTCTCGGGCTAGTCAGTTAACTTATCCAAATCAAGCTTGTTCTTTGGGCGTCACATTGCAGCACATAAGAAAGTCAATCTTAAAGGAGCCAGTGGTATTCAAAGGGAAAGTGGAAAGGGTTTCTATCTGGGTCTTCCGAAAACTTTCCTCGGGTCCAAGACAAAGACTTTGAGTTATCTGAATGAGGTCGTTGACAGGAAGACAAAGTTCTTATCTCAGGGTGGAAAGGAGACTTTGATCAAATCAATGGCATTAGCACTACCTACCTTCATAATGTCTTGTTTCAGACTTCCAAAAGGTTTGTGTACTAAGATCACTTCTAAATTGGCTAATTTTTGGTGGAGAAATCCAGCAACTGGCAGGGGCATTCATTGGAAAGCATGGCAAAAGATTAGTTTACCAAAATCAGAAGGAGGCATAGGATTCAGAGATGTTGAGGGGTTCAATCAGGCTTTACTTGGGAAGCAGTTGTGGAGATTGACTAATCATGATTCTTCTCTATTAGCCAGAACCCTGAAAAGCAGATATTACCCAAAGGTTTCTCCTCTCGAAGCCAAATTGGGCACAAGCATTCTTTTGGATGGCGCAGTATTCATGGGTCTCAGAGTCTTATGAAGTTGGGTATGCAGAAAGAAATTGGAAATGGCGACTCGTTGAAAATGTTAGAGGATTTGTGGCTACCAACAAAACCTCCAAGGCCTCCAATTCCAAGAGAGGGTTTTGATCCTGATAGTTTTTTATTATCTTATTTCAAGGAACAGTTTGCGGATGAGTGGAATCTCTATATGTTGAATGCAGGGTTTGAGGAGAAAGAAAGAAAGCTTATCACTCAGATTAAGCCAGGAGGGAAACATTCTGTATCATCCTTCTCTTGGACTTACAATGCAAATGGGAATTACTCTGTTAAGTCAGGATATTGGGTTTGGAGAAATGTGCAGAATTCTGTTGAGGATCCGAATTTGATCTCTAACCCTAATGTCAAGCCTCTGTTTGAAGCATTATGGCAAATCAAGGCGCCCCCAAAAATTAAGCATTTTATTTGGAGATGTTTAGCAAACTGCCTAGCAACTAGAGACAACATGAAGAAGAAAAGATTGACCAAGCAAGGTCACTGCTCAATTTGTCCTGACCAGGAGGAGTCTATCAATCATCTTCTTTTCTTGTGTTCTTATGCAAAGCTTATGTGGGCTCTGTTTCCTCTGGGACACAGATTCTTCCCCTTAGCATCAGGTTATATATTTCAAAATTTTTCTCTTTTGCTTTTCCCTGAGGGTATGGATGTGTTTGAGAACCAGCAAAGACAGAAAATTTGGCCTTGGATTGTTTGGAAATTATGGAAATGCAGGAATGACAAAGTTTTCTCTGCCTTGGATCATCCTGCTAATGTTATGATTGAAGAGGTTCACTTGGAGAGTCTTGAGTGGTTTGGTGCTAATCCTGAATCTTTAGTTTCTTCAAATCCAGCAGGAGTGGGCCAGAAAAAATGGAAACCACCGGATCCGGGATGGTTGAAATGTAATACTGATGGAGCTTGGAGCAAAACAAAAGAAAATTTTGGAATATGTTGGATTGTCAGGAATAATATGGGTGAGATTGTTCATTTTGGAGCAAAATTTTTACTGACATTGTCCTCTCCTCTCCATGTAGAAGTAGCCGGCCTAGTGTGGGCAGTGCAATGCGTAAAAAACTTGGGTTATAAGAAGGTAGTTTTTGAATAGGATTGCTCTAATCTAATCCAAGCAATTAAGCACCCACATCTTTGGCCGGGTTTGATCAGCTTCACCTCGGATGTTCTTGGAGTAAGCAAGGAAGCAGAAGACTTTTTGTTTTCCTTCTCTTATCGTTCTTGTAATTTGTGTGCGGATGAGATTGCGGATGTCATTTCCAAAACGCAGCCGTATTTTGCTTTGATGCATGTTGTTCTCCCTATTTGGCTTCAAGCCATTGTGAACAAAGACAAGCATTGTATTGTTTATTCGGACTGACCTATTGAAGTTAGTTTTGTGTTAAAAAAAAAGAACAAAAAGAAAATCTATATTACAAAATTACAAATTACAACATGGAATAACCTAAAAAACCACAACCAAACCGAAATCAAATCGAACCGAATCACATATGGTTTTTATATGGGTTTATTTTTTATAAAACCAATAAACTGTAAAACCGAAAAAAACTAAACTGTAACCAAACCGAATTACATATGGTTTTCATATGGTTTCAATATTTGTAAAACCGTAAAACCGAAAAAATCGAAAAAACCGAACCGAAAAACCGTACGCCCACCCTAGTATCCGCACACGATGATTATAGCAAAAAGAAAAACTTGCACCATTCATTTTATCTTTGATAACGATTAAAATATTCCACAAAATGCATTAATTAAAAACATATATATAAAATGTTCTTCCACAAATTCCTTTTATACTTCTTAAAATTATCATTTTTAACAAAAGCATTCATCGTTATCTTTTTCTTTTGTATTCCTTTTACGAAATTAAATATATATATTTTTTTCGAAAATCCTTTTATTTTTCATAAAATGTGTATGTGTGATTGCTATAATATTTTCTAGGGGAATGCATTAGTCCTGGAATTTTGTGATAGATTGTTTTGTTGTCTATAACGTTTGATTAGATTTTTAGCATATAATTTAGTGAACAATGATTATGTTTGTTTTGTAACAAAAGAATAAAGATTGTTAATTAACTGTTAAGTTAAGTACAATAGGAGAAGATAGTACCCAAATATATGGTTCAACTTTATAAATAGAAAAATGATTTAGAATATTAAATAGTTTATTGGTTGGATTATGCAGAGGTGGCTGTGTTTAAGGGACAATGTCGACATAAGAGACAAATAGACAAATAGCCAAAAAGAGAAAACCGTGGAAAGGGGAGAGTGGTCTTAGGTTCGGATACGTTCAGTTTTTGGCTCGGAGTTTCGGAACCTAACTAGTTCCAGATCCCCGGACAAAGACAACAACATAAAACGCTTTTTGTAAATTCCATAACTTCCAATAAATTTGAGTAGTAATTTGTTGGATATGAGTTTTCATGTGGATAAAGAAAGAGATAGGTTAAGTGAATATCATACTTTTTTTAATGGCATTTGTTAATTGTTTCGGTTTTTAAGATTATTCTTTTTATCATCTTTAAGATATTTGATAAAATCTAAAAAACATAAAATATAGCATATTTTAAGAATTAACACTTTACAGTTTACATAATCAAGATTTCTCCAAAATGTGATTGTGGAGCCAAGTCGGATCTCCGAGGGCAAGATACGACGTTCAGTCTTATTGGAGAAGGCGTGAAAGCATCTCTCGCGTGGAATCAAACTTTGCCAAAATGATCTTGAGCTAACCACGCACCACCTCACATATATTTTTCATTGTTGTATGTCGCATTTATATTTGACCTTGAGGATATTTAAGAATATATTGATCCGACTACACAATACTTGACACGAAAACACCTTATAAAGATAGTCCATGAGACTGGCAGTGGCGGATCTAGAACAAAATTTAACCTGGAACACATTATACAAAAAAAACTAAACATTAGATGAATGTTTGCACTGTCGGTTAGTTTTTCATATGCACTATTATAAAAATTGAATCAAATAATCAATATCTGAGACTTATTTTCAATAGAGAGGAGACGATGAAAGTGAGGTTTCGAATTTTGGTTTTAGTTTGGGGATTTTAAGTTAATATTTTAGGTTCTGATTAATGTTTTTAATCTTTTTTGCCGGTTTAGGTTTTTTTATGTGGGTTTTTTATTTTATAAATTTTTGGGTTAGGGCATCTTTTTATTTTTAATGTTTTGGACATGACTACATTTTACTATTATATTCTTTTAAAAAATTTTAAAAAATTATATTAAAAAAATAGAGTGTGGGGTCCGTGCCATACCTATTTGATGCTATAGCCCTTAGCAGCAGTTGCATAATGTTCCTTCAATGCATCAACAAGGGCGATAATGCTTGGATTCTTAGGTTCAATCACGACCAGAATCAGGGTTGCAACATGAAAAGATTGGGTACCTTCTGTCTTATTCTTCATCACATTGAGCAAGGGTGTGATGGATTCGTTGGGCATGGGCGATAACGACCCCAACACTGCGTTATGAATCACGTCGAATAATCCTATAAAACAGAGTTCCCTTAGATGAACATGAAGAGGATGTTGATTTCCTCGAATATAGCGAAAAATAGTGCCCAAATGGACATGTAGATGAAGACTATAGAAATCTCGTCAAAGATCATGAGCTTCGTGTATTTGGGCCTCACAGCAGCATCAATGGCAGAGATAGATGTAAAGACCATCCCTGCCCAACCAGCAGCATGTTGAGCGGCGTCGTGGTTCTTAGCCGTGATGTAATCCTTCACGCTAAGATTGAAATAGAGCATGACAATGCCAAGAATCCTAAATGCAAGATCCTTAAGCATGGTAGAAACCACGGTGTACTAACCATTAGTGTAACCAAAGTCGTGCCAACATATATGGAGATCCAAAGCGGATTTAAAAATGCAATAGTATCAAAACAATTTAAAAGTAAAAAAATCTCATCGTTGTGAAAGAATTAAAACAATAAAGAAGTATTTGATTTTAAAACATGTGGTTTCAAACATAATTCAAACCAAAAAAACATGAATCAATGGTCGTTATAATCGATTAATAGCAAATTATTTAAATATTTGTTCGAAACATGCACTAGATCAGAGACAACAATAAAAGAAAATGATATTGTTAGATGACAATCTAAAATATAGTAAAAACTCTTATGACTTTATTATTTGGCCACTTTATAAATAGAGAGGTATAATGAAAGAATGTGAATATGTTATTTATCATAATTTTTCTATCCTCTCTATATTAATTTTTATCATTGTTATTCACATTTTCATCATTGGCTTATATGTTTTAAGATTGACCTTAATTTATAGATTTATATGAATATTCTATTATTTTGTTCTTTAAACAATTTTAAATCAACTATAAACGTTATGAGAAAATTATGATTTTTTCCAGAATAAACTATCTTATGATACTATCTTAGCTACATTTTTCTAGTATTCCTTTGATCTGTTAACGTTTTGCTTTGATTAACTTCAAAATTCTATTGTTCGGTTTCTAAAGAGCATAAAAATTATTTGATTTTTGATCAATTACGAGACAATACAATGGTGTGAATAAGATAATTTTTAATCAAATTTCTCTTAAAAACATTGTAATGCAAAATGGCTCTTGTACTTTTTGATATATTTTTAAAAGTATTTACATGGTAGATAATTACTTGATTAATAATATCACATATTTTATTTTTAAAGCTTTTAAAATTATATTTACTGTAATTTATGATTTTTCAATTTATAAAAGGTTAGTTTCCCAACTTTTGAAGACTTGGTGATTATATTGCAAAATTAATAAATTGCCTTTTGCTTAGTTTATAATTTGAAAAGATCTCATAACTTCTTTTAACTAAAACTAAAAAAAGTCGCGTACGTATCAATCAATACTTATAAAAACTAGGCTTATAAAGATACTTATGGTTGTATTTTTAATATACAAAATTTATATAAATCCGACAATCGTTTTTTGATATATAAAATAAACGTAGGCGAATGTTTCTTTTTTCTTCATATAGGCACTGACCTCTGTACAGGGCCGTGCAAAGGTGAGAAGAAAATAAACATTGGCATGTGGCATCAAAATTTGGAAAAAAAATTAAGGGCATAAATTTGTTGGATTACATATATAGACATATAGTATATTTTTAATAGGTTTCTAAATAAGAAGTCAATTATTTTATTAATGAAATCCATAAAGAGCCCAACCAATTTAATTAAAAATAAATCCATAAGGGGTAAGGGGCCCAACCAATTTAATTAAATATAAAACCTAATGTAATGTGCATCTTCTTCTTAAATCAATTTTGAGAACTGAAAGTCTCAAAACACAACGAAAACGTCGTTAGTCATGAACATATGATCTATTTTTTTTTCCAATTTTTCACCCTATTAACTCAATTAAAAAGTTTTTTTCTCTTACAACCCAAAAAAAAACCTAGTTGTAGTCTCTCTAGCAGACTAGCACCCAAATCTCAACTCTCAAGGTTCGTGTAATTGTGTTAATCATTTATTTTTTTCCAATATTGCAATTGTTAAAGGTTCGTGTGATAAAGGCTTAAGTGTTAAGTCATCCACATAATCAATTGATTATTAATCAATTATTTTTCCAAAATTGCAATTAATCATTGTATGAATCAATAATCATGAATGTAACTTTATTTTTTCTATGGCAGGAAAATGTCATCAACAAAAAAATGTCAACTTTGTGGATCAGATAACAGAGAAAAAAGAAAAATAAAAGACGAACAAACAAAATCTCAAGAGAATGCTTTATTTAGGTACTTCAAAAAACCTGAAACTTTTGATAAATTTGTGGAAAATAATGATAAAGAACATGACACTCTTGGAGATGGAGTGGATGAAGATATAAATGATTGTCTAAGAGAAGAAGCATATGTTGAACCAGAAAATGTAAATGGAGTGAATGAAAAAGAGTTTAATGAAAAGAATGATGCGAATAAGAATGACCGTGAGAAAAGTGATGATTTGAAGGAGTCTTTTGGATTTTTGGATATATATGATCATAAAAACTGGGAAAACATTAAAAAGGGATGGAATGAATGGAGAGATTTTATGGTTGTACAAGGTCCAACAAAAAGATTGCCACTTGGTTACAACTTTCGGAAGGATAGTCTTAAGAGACATTTTTCACATTTGTATTATACAAGAGAGATGGGTGATGGAACAAAACAAGATCGGCGTTGGCTAGTTTACTCAAAGGCAGTAAACAAGATCTTTTGTTTTTGTTGTAAATTGTTCAATCAAAATGACAATAGTCAGTTGACATCTACAGGATTCTGTGATTGGAGGAATGTTTTGAGAAGGCTTAAAGAACACGAATCTAGTCGTGAACACATTTTGTGTATGAAACAGTGGGCGGAACTAGATCTTAGGCTGCAGAAGAATCAGACAATTGACAAATATGCTCAAGATGAAATCAACAAAGAAACAATTCACTGGAGGCATGTATTGCTTATGATTATTTCTGTGGTAAAAACTTTTGCTAAACAAAATTTAGCGTTTCGTGGAAGCAACGAGAAATTTGGAGAAGAAGGTTGTGAAAATTTTTAAAGCTTTATAGAGATGATTGCTGATTTTGATGATGTGATGATAGAACATATTAGAAGATATAAAGAAGGTCAATCTCGTTCTCATTATCTCAGCAACAGAATTCAGAATGAGTTAATAGCTTTGTTAGCCAATGAGATAAAAGGTATGATTGTCAAAAAAATTCAAGGTGCAAAGTACTTCTCTGTGATTCTTGACTACACTCTAGATATTAGCCATCATGAACAAATGACTGTTATCATTCGGTGTGTAGATGTTTCAACAACTTCAACGAAGATCGAAGAATTTTTTCTAACGTTCTTGAAAGTTGATGATACATCTAGTGAATGACTTTTTCATGAGCTTCAAGATGTTTTAACTGCTTTTGATTTAAAAATTGATGATGTAAGGGGGCAAGGTTATGATAATGGCTCTAATATGAAGGGAAAGCATAAGGGAGTACAAAAAAGATTTCTTGAGATAAATCCGAGGGCGTTTTATACACAATGTAAATGTCACAGTTTGAATCTTGCACTTTGTGATATGGCAACCACTTCTTTAAAGGCAATCTCATTTTTTAGGATTATTCAGCTTACTTATTGGTTCTTTTCATCTTCAAATAAGCAGTGGAAAATATTTGAAGATCATGTGGATGGTTTAACACTTAAGCCTTTATCACACACTCGCTGGGAGAGTCATGTTGAAAGTGTCAAGGCAATACAATTTCAGGCTCCTAAAATCATGAATGCGTTAGTGTACATTGCTGAAAATAGTGATGATCCGAAAGAGCAGAGCGACGCTGAATGTCTTGCAACAAGTGAAACACATGGAATTGGAAGTTTTGAGTTCTTGGTTTCCATAGTTATTTGGTATAATTTTCTATTTGTTGTTAACATCGTGAGTAAGAGTTTGCAGTCAGCAGACATGAACATTGATGTAGCTATTTCGCAACTGAAGGGGTTAGTTTCTTATTTTCAAAAATATAGAGATTCGGGCTTTGAGAAAGCAAAAGTAGAAGCTAAAATAGTTACCGAATCTATGGAGATCGATCTTGTATTTTCTAAAAAAGCAAAACGAGTGATTAGAAGAAAAAATACATTACGGTGAAGAATTAGAGATTGTCAAGGGAAGTGTGACATTATCACCCGAGGAGAGCTTTAGGGTTGACTACTTCATCCAAATCATGGATCAAGCTCTCTTTTCACTTGAGACGAGATTTGAGCAATTTCAGAGGTATGAACAAATATTTGGTTTTTTGTTTGATTTGAAAAAATTGCAATCAGCGAGTGATGATAGTTTGATGGTTTCTTGTGTCAATCTTGAAGATTCCCTAACCCATGGAAAGGGTTCAGATGTTGTTGGTAATGATCTTTTCTTTGAACTTAAAGTTCTAAGAGAAGATTTACCAAAACACGTTAAAAGACCTATTGAAGTATTAGACTTTTTGAAAACAGTTGAAGATTGTTATCCAAACTCATGTATCGCTTATCGAATATTGTTGACAATTCCAGTTTCGGTTGCATCTGCTGAAAGAAGTTTTTCAAAGCTGAAACTGATCAAATCGTATCTTCGTTCGAGTATGTCACAAGAAAGATTGAGTGACTTGGTATATTATCCATCGAAAGAGAATTGGTTAGAAACATTGATTTTGAAAGCTTGTTTAACGATTTTGTGGAGAAAAAAAGAAGACATATGTTTAAGAACTAATATTTTATTTACTAGTTTGTGTTTGTTATTTGTTTTTGTTAATGATGATGATGTTTATTTTTTTATATATTTTTATTTTATTTGAATTAGGTCATTTTTTTTTTAATCGCTTATGCTATTCGTCAACGTTCGCACGGCTTTGCCTCTGTAACACTTAAGCCAAATTGTTAAACCAAACTCTATATTTTTTTAAATTTTTACTCTTCGAATGTGTTTTTGATACTCTAAAAATGGGTTGTTTTATAAAACCATCCGAACAATCTGGAATCTTAGCCAACTGTCCGTCTGAGAAAAGTTGAATCTTTGTGGATTTAGGAATTTTTTGGAGATGTATGAAGAAATTGTATGTATAAGATTACTAAGCTGATGTCAGCTCGAAAAAAACTACGAATTCTCAAACTTTCCCTGACCGAACACAAGCAAAACTAGCTTCCCAACTTACGTCAAAATATTTGATTATCTAGACACTTATTCGAAGCTTTTTGACCTAACGATGGTTCATGCACACTGGCAAATAATTTTAAGCATTATTTATCTAAAAAAGTTCATAATCTTGCTCTTTTTCATAATCTTTCTCATGACTTCCAACTACGATATGTATACTTTCTCGAGAGTAGCCAACTAGCCATCATAGGTGGCGAGCCCGTCACAAACTACAAGTCTACGAAGCCTTTGATTCAATTGGAGGTGTTAGGATAAAATGTACGTACGAGTAGTGCTGGGATTATTGACCCGCACCCGCGGGCCCGCGGGTTTTTACCCGCAGCGGGGCGGGTTTGAGTCAGCATATATGAGATCACTTATTTGCGGGTCTAGCGGGGCGGGGCAATAATTTTCGCGGGTTACGCGGGCGAGCCCCGCGGGTTATGCGGGTATCGATCCTAATTTTTATGGGCCTTAACTTATTTCTATTAGGCTTTTACAAAACGTAAAGACTTAATTTCTCCTAATTTTTATGGGTCTGACCTTCTTTTTATTGGACTTTTATAAAACATGAAGCCTTTAAAAAATTAAAATCGATCCATTTGTGTGTAAGTCACTTACAGTAAGTGTAACAAAGTTGTTTGTTCACCCTAATTTTTTCTCTTTGTTAACTTCACCTCTCTCTCTCTCTCTCTCACTCTCTCATTTCTCCCTTTCATTTCATCTTGTATTTCTAGCGAAATCTCTTCGATTTCAGCTTTCTCAGCAACACGAAGCGAGAAGGCACGAGCTTCCTCGGACTACTCAGGTTTGCATATTTTAGATTAGTGGTTTGAGAACAAATTATGTTGCATATTTTTGACCTGATTTGGTATAATCATTGTATTGTATCGAATTTGAAGCTTTCTCTAGCCATTGATTCATTTATAATTTTTAATTTATTCGGTATATATGTTTTAATGTTTATGGGTTTTTCATGCGATCGGGTTTAATATTATCACTTTTGTTACATAAATAAAGATATTAAATAAGAGCTTCAGATGGTGGATTCACCATGAATATAGTTTAGTATGTCGATGATACTAATGAAACCTACTTCTCCTTCACAGGATGAAGAATGGGATCTAGGGATAGAAATTTCTGTTATTCTGACCCTTTGATGAGATAACCAATCGTTCTCGGGTTACACATATCTACATCAAACTTGTATTTCCTGAAGTTTATAAGATTAGGAATTGGTTGGAAGTGCATGACATAGTTCAAACCCATAGCGAGATGGTAGCGGTATGAAATTGCATTTGATAAGTATTGGAATGAATATTCGATATTCTTCTTGTCTCTATTCTTGATCCGAGATTTAAGATGATTATTTTGGATTATTGTTTCTCAATTTATCCGAGGAAACACGTGAAACAAAAAAGGAAAATATGCGGGTTAAAATGAGTCAGCTCTTTGAGGCTTATAAGAGCAGAATAGAACCATCTAGTGGAAGTAGTTCATCTCTTGAGGAGATCGAATCAAGAGGATGGGGTTCGTAAACATGGAAAGAATATCATCATATGATGTAAGTCACATATCCCTTGTATTTTATCTCTTTTATATGTTTCATTTTATGACTAGTGAGTGTTTTAATCATGTAGGACTTATAATTTCAGGAAAAAATGTGTATGCTAGTGGAAAATCAGCTTTGGACATGTACTTGGATGAACCAGATAGACATGAAAGTATTTGCAAGCTTAAATGTATTGGACTATTGGAAGGACAATTGATGCGTTTTGGAGAGTTATCACTCATGGCATGTGATCTTTTGAGTATACTATCACTACGGTAGCTTACAGTCTTCATTTAGTATTGGTTCTCGGGTTAGCAAATCGAGAGTTTGCTTCAAAAATGTCCAGCTTTGATTTATGCCTGAAATTGGCTCAGGGGTTCACATCGTATAGCGGTGTAAGTTCTTCATATTTGAATTATGATTCTGTTTCTTCATTTATGTTTTGATTTGATTTACATTTCGTTTCTTTATTTCTCGCTTCTAATTATTTATTTTTGTTTTTTAGCTTTAGAACAATGACTGGTCTTGATGGATTTGATGATTGTGTGATAGATTCCACTGGATTCATCAACGCTTTTAAGTATCATTCTCGATTATTGGTGTCTTGGACTTTAAGATTATGTATTTGTGTATTTTTATGTATTTGGATTTTAATAGGATATGTATAACTTTCTGTTGCAAATTACTCCTTGTGTTGTGTAAAGTTATTTTCAATGCTGGATTTTTGCAATGGCCATGGATTCTTTGTTTTCAGCCATTTTTCGATATGATCGCGGCCATGCGCTGGCGCGGTCGAATTAAGGTCCACCGCGGTTGGTATTGAAATTTTTCTTATACCGGGTTAGGCTATGGGCGGGCAACCCACATCCCAGGGCTACGTACGAGACTATTAAGATGTAGTCGGCTCGAGTAAATTACGAATTCGGCCGAACAAAAGCAAAAGTAGCTTCCCAGCTTACGTCAAATTATTGGATTAACTTCGTTATCGTCACCCAAGAGTATTTAAAATACATAAAAAACAATTTGGATCTGATATCAAATACATAGAAAACAAAATAATTATGTTTTTGAAATAAACCCAACGCACCGAGTAAAATAAAATAAAATAAGCGCATATATATATAAACAAATCTCACCAACCCCAATGTTCACTTACAGAGACAGACTTGTTTTTTAATATAAGCGCACACACAAACAAACACACTCACAGAGCTAGAGAAGAGAGAGAGATAGAGAAGATGGCGTTGGCTCTTCGTAGACTCTCCACTTCCGTTAAGAAACCGATCTCACTTCTTTCCTCTAATGGCGATTCCCTACGTTTCTTGGTAATCTTATAGTTTCAATTTGATTCACGCTTATGTTTCTCATTCTCCTTTTGTTTGATTCTTGATCTGTTTTTTGATGTTGTTATGCTCAGTCGTCTTTATCAACCTCAGCTATGGCGGACTCGGAAAAATCTCGTTCTTCCAGTGTAAATATCATTGCTTGTTTAGATCAGATGCATCAGATAAGTAATTTAACGACGTCTTGTTTCGATTTAACGTTTTCTTTTATCAGTGGATAAAGCAACTCAATGCATCTCTAGAAGAAATCGATCCCGAAGTTGCGGATATTATCGAATTAGAGAAAGCTAGGCAGTGGAAGGTATTGGTTTTATTCATGTATATTACAAAATATATATATATATTTTGTCAACAGCTTTTATAAATAGACTAAAGCTGTTCGGAAATCCAAACCGGAGGAACTGAGTTTGTAAAGATGTAAGGATAAATGATAACGAAAAGATACTGAAACAGATTCTAATCTTCATGTATATTACATATATTAGTGTATCTTCTTGTGTGAGGATGATCAAATTCACAAATTTGGATTCTTTTGGAAAGTTTGTTTGCTTCATTCGTTAGTATAAATCGATACCGAAATCTCGGATATCATCAAACTAGAGAATGCTTAGGAAATGGAAGGTATTGATTTTATACATGAATATTAGACAAATTAGTTTTATCGTCTTGTGTGTGATGATCAAATTCACAAATCTGGATTATTTCCTTGCTTCATTCGTTCGTAGAAAAAAACCAGTTAAATTTTGGAAAACTTTGGTTTATTGTTTTTTCAGGGATTTGAACTTATACCATCAGAGAATTTCACCTCTGTCTCGGTGATGGAAGCGGTTGGTTCTGTTATGACTAACAAGTATAGTGAAGGATATCCCGGAGCTAGATACTATGGAGGAAATGAGTATGTAAATCTTCTTCCACTTTACACTTGTTTTTAATTTGGTGCTAGTTTCTGGAAGTGATATAAGTGTTGAGAAACATTTGTTTGTGTTTGTCATGCTTACTAGTTACAATGGCGTATTTTGTTTTTACTTAAAGTTCTTGCACTTTGTTGTTAGTATATGATGCTCAAGATTATTTGCGTCTTATCAAATAGGTACATTGACATGGCCGAATCATTATGTCAAAAACGCGCATTAGAAGCGTTTCAGTTAGATCCGTCAAAATGGGGAGGTACGAGTTATTCTATTTTTCAGATGAAGTGCTTTATTTGATGGTGTATATTTGACATTTACTAACTTAGTTTTGGTCAAACACATCCTACTAGAAACCAACTTTACTAATGACGACACTTATGACATGAGCTATTTCTTTTGTAGTCAATGTGCAGTCTTTATCAGGATCACCAGCTAACTTCCAAGTTTACACCGCATTGTTGAAACCTCATGAAAGAATCATGGCACTTGACTTACCTCATGGTGGACATCTTTCTCATGGTTATCAGGTACCTGGGATATAATCTTTATGGCATGATCAGTTTTCGGTTTTGTTTCTCATTTCTGTGTGGAATTGATATCGTATCGTTTTCCCTTTTCTTTTAATTTCTCTTGTGCAGACTGACACGAAGAAAATATCTGCTGTATCCATCTTTTTTGAGACAATGCCATACAGATTGGATGAGAACACTGGTTATATCGATTATGATCAGGTTGGGTAGCTAATAGCCAGCTTAGCTTAATGCTTAAACATTTTATCTTTATCAAGTATACCATTGAGATACGGCGTGGACACATGCAAGTGTTTTTTCGTTTATGTTTCTCATGTTAAGCAATTGAGCAGCTTTGAAACCAAAGTTTATTTATTTGTGATATAATTATTTGCAGCTAGAAAAAAGTGCGGTGCTTTTCAGACCCAAACTAATTGTTGCGGGTGCAAGTGCTTATGCTCGTCTATACGACTATGCACGTATTCGTAAGGTAAAATATCATCTCAACTCTTTGAGTGTGAAGTACAATGACTAAAGTTGCTTGGTAAATTAATGCGCATTGCACTTTTTAAGAATATGGATGAAAATTTTGCAGGTTTGTGACAAGCAAAAAGCAGTTATGTTGGCTGATATGGCTCATATTAGTGGGTTGGTTGCTGCTGGCGTTATTCCTTCTCCTTTTGAGTATGCAGATGTTGTTACGACTACAACTCACAAATCGCTCCGTGGTCCCAGAGGAGCTATGATATTCTTTAGGAAGGGGTTAAAAGAGATTAACAAACAAGGAAAAGAGGTGGATTTCAAGTTTCCATATTGTACATGAATGAGTAAATAACCTGCAGGTGCTGACTAATTTTTGTAGTATCTGATCATATGTCGTTTGCATCTTTACCGGGCAGGTCATGTATGACTATGAAGACAGAATTAACCAAGCTGTTTTTCCTGGACTGCAAGGTGGTCCACATAATCACACTATAACTGGTCTAGCAGTTGCTCTGAAGCAGGTTCAGTTATCAAACTTTGTTCTGAAATTGTGCTCCATTTTTTAATATGTACCCATGAACTCCTTTCATTTTCTTACGAAGGTCTAATCTAGGATTCTCTTAATCTTGTTCATGATCTTTTGAATTGTCGATTTACTTTATTACAGGCGAGAACACCTGAGTATAAGGCCTACCAGGATCAAGTTCTTCGTAATTGCTCAAAGTTTGCTGAGGTGCGTTGTGTTTTCTGATTGTCGGAGTATTAGTTGATATGCCTAAGATATCCTGCCAGATTTGGAACAGCTGAGTATAAGACCTACTGTAATCATCTCACTTTATCTTTTGGTAAAATGGCTTGTAATTGCAGTCTTTGCTAGCGAAAGAATATGATTTAGTGTCTGGAGGCACTGAGAATCATTTAGTTTTGGTGAATCTGAAAAACAAGGTACGAGTTTGCATAAGAAAGAGGTGAATCTCATCTGTATTAGAGAACATAGCTTAACTCCTGAAATTTGATTTTAGTATATGATTAAACTAAAACAATGCTGGTTTCTTGTTTCCCATATTTATTGTGTGATTTCCTTTTCTACTAACGATATGCTAACCAGATGTAGCAAATCAAGTTTCAATGTTTGATTTTGTATAGTGAATGTGAACCTCAGTAAGCAGTGCGTAGTGTCACTACTTCTCTCTGGTAACATATATGATGTTGGAAATATGGTTTTGCAGGGAATAGATGGATCAAGAGTGGAAAAAGTATTAGAATCAGTACATATTGCAGCAAACAAGAATACTGTTCCGGGTGATGTTTCTGCCATGGTTCCAGGTGGCATCCGTATGGGTAAGGCTCTTAAAAAAAAATGAAAGAAGTAATGTGTAGTATATCGAAAAAGTAGTAATTGTTCATGCTTCTTGGCATATGATACTTTTGAACGAAAAGAATGTTAATTCTATTTTAGCCGTGATCATAGAGACCTCGTCATCACAATAAAAACCGTATATGTTTTGATCTGTTCTTATGATGATGGTATGGTTACAGGAACACCAGCTCTCACATCAAGAGGATTCATTGAGGAAGATTTTGCAAGAGTGGCCGATTATTTTGATTTAGCTGTCAAGATAGCCTTAAAGATCAAGGCAGAGTCTCAAGGTATATAAAAAGCTGTTTGTTTCCTTTTTTTGTGTTATGCTCTCTGAAAATTGGGATTGTATTGGTGAATCTATAATGTACTGCAGGAACAAAGTTGAAAGACTTTGTAGCAACAATGCAATCAAATGAGAAATTACAATCAGAGATGGCAAAGCTGCGTGAGATGGTAGAAGAATATGCTAAGCAATTCCCAACAATTGGGTTCGAGAAAGAGACCATGAGATACAAAGAGTAGTTTCATCAAGTGGATTGACACTTTTCCACATCTCTGATGCTTTAGGTACATGAAACACTTACTATTGATTAGCTTATTCTGTGAAACATTTTATTGGAACTCATTGTAGGGCGATTGTGAAACTGTTTGCAGTGATCTTGTCTGCGTCTTGGACCAAAGGCGCGACTGAGAGTAAACTTGAACTCGAGAAATTGCACTCCAATGTTGTCCCTTACCCTTTTACTTTTGTTCTCATATATATCTTTGCTTCCTTAACGTTGCTATGATGGGATTTATGGTTACGAGAGATTGCATAAACGATGCAGCTATGGTATTAAACAGAATTGTTTCTTAAAATAAGAAGTCTCTTGCTTTTCCACATAACCAAAATGCAGCTTTGGGATTAAGTATGCTTCAAAAATGGCCTAAATGTGAATTCTTTGGCCACTGAAAAAGCTGCAGAGATGAATGGGCGACGGCGTGGATGATCTATCTCATAGAAACTATGACTTCAACTGGTTCAAAGGATAAACGCATAATTAGCAAATTTATTATTATGGGTTAAAATTTCTAACCAATCTATCTATTATATGGTAACAAATCATCTCAGAGAAGCATTATGTACATTTAAAAAAAAAAAAAACTTAATTTAGTGGTATTTTAGAATAACTTTTTTTTTATGTATGAAAAAGACAACTTACAGCAAATCTTCTATTAAATTCATAATATCGAGATTATAACATTTTATTAATTTTGACCCCAGACCGAAAAAACTGTATTAATTTTTCGAATATTACTTTATAGAAGTTTGACTGTATTTTGTTTTTATTTATATTATACTCAACAGGATTTAAATTTTTCCAGAATATTTCAACCTGCCACATTTGTCATTGACCACAATGATGGAGGAAACAACAATTTCTCCTTTTCTTTTCGAAAAAATATAAAACATATTGAAAAGAACCAGAAACAGATCCCAATATATCCAATCACAGCTGCACATCTCGAAAACGTAACATGCGTAAATTAATCTTGACCGTTAATTCAAAAAATCCAACACATCTGTAAATTGAAGTCGCATGTACCACATTTAATCGTCATTCATGCCCATCATTTCCGCCATATAAGCTTTACCTTTTCCACAATTAGGGTATACTTCACTAGTAGAATATACACACTTCACTTCAATGCCGTCATCATCTATCCGGTGGTGGTGGCCGATCCATTTCACTTCATCTGGATCTGAGCCGAGGTGGCTGAGTTGGCGTAGACCAGAGTTGAGTTTATTGTCTGTGGTGGTCGACGACGTTGTCTGGAAAGTAGTGACCGCGTTTGAGTCGGTGGCGTTGGTCTCGATGCTCTGTTTCTTCTTCCTCTTCTGTGGCTGCACCGTCTAGTTTTGATTTTACATGATTTCGTTAAGATTTTTATGTCCCTTTTGATTTTTTGTGAGTAACACAATGGCGGAGAAATTTATGTTGGTGTTTGTTTCAACAGAGGCGCGTGATGCTCACTCGAGAGTTGTGATCATTTGTGTTTAGTTTTGGTTTCTTTTAAACAATGATTATGTTATGTTGGGAAGTTTAGGTTCCAAAAATCTTTGTTCAGCCATTTCTGCTAAACGATCTATGGTTTCTATATTAAGAAAGATGTTTTTTTTCTTTTCTTTTCAATGTTATATTAGCGTGAGGCTTATACGTACTCACTTTTTACTAAGCGAGTCAATCAGCAGAAACTGAGAAACTCAAAACACACAAAAAGTCCCGCTGAGTCTAATTGTAACAAGGAAGGTTTGTGAAGAAGAAGCTCTGATAATGGCGTGGACGCGACTGAAACAGAACGAGACATCAGTTCTAAGCCTCCCTCTAGATTCTATGTTTCAAACCCGCTCTTTATGCCGGTAAAACGTTTTTTACCTGTTCGATTTTGCATCGGAGAAGTGTCATGCATTAGGACCTACTTAGCCATATTGACATGCCTAGATAGAAACACAGATACCTGGTCTTGTAGGTTTGGAACATAAGTAAAAATTAAATTATACAATGCATAGTTTCATTGTATTATTAAAAGACAAAAACAAATAAATGTTGATAAATTTTTTTTAACAAACTAACGACATTCAAGTTTTCAAATACATGATGCTTTGAAGAGTATTAGAATATGAGCTTCCAACTCAAAACCAATTGGTTATAAGTGGATTGGCTGATAACTTATACATACCACTTAAGATCCTACTCAACTTTCGATGTAAGATATTATTCTCAGTACGCCCCCTCGAGATGATGGTTCTTCTAACCATTGATCTTGGTATGTTCGGGCATGGATCGGTGGGCCGATTGTGGATCGGGTTGGGTACGTGTGGCTATGAGTGGATTGACTAGTATCTTGTATATACCACTTAAGATCCTATTCAACTTCCGATGTGAGATATTATTTCCAATAAAGAGTGATATAAAAGCACGAGTTATTACCAACATACTCTATCAACTCCGTAGTCACCAAATTCAGACATCACATGCATGTGGTTGGATCATATTGAAAGCTTCATACCTAACGTCAAAACTGACAACGATATCGCAAGATCTATTACTGTAAGCCAAATAATATATAATTCCACTGATGCACACTCCTAGACTTATAGGAAAATGAGGTTGTTGATCAAAGAACCTCCAGCTTCCAGTACGAAGACCCTATGCTCCGAGGTTATCCTCTCATAATCTTCTTCTCAGCTTATCACAACAGTGGAGAGTACTTTGTATAGATCAAGAACAGAATCGTGTCTGAGAAAGTAGAAGACCCTCTGAATAAAGATGTTGGCATTGACGGCGGGTAGTACGCTTTGTCTGGTCGTTGGATTATATATAGATGCACACTTGACAATATTCATTATATAGAATCAAGCCGCGAAGAGAAACCATGTCTCGTCGTCCCATCCCTGGCATAGTAAAATATTTGTATAGCACTACTAGACGATGATGATAATAATGATATCAGTACAAGCTCATACTTGTAGCTATGAGGTTGTTGAGGTTGAGATGCGACCGTAAGATAAAGGTTGGTTAAATATCGAGAAAGGATAAGAGAAAAACCAGAGCTTTAAGATGCACTTGAACCACATCAGTGATTTAGCAGGCAATCTAATAAGAATCTCGACCATGAGATCCAAAGAAATCTTCGCCGCAACCAAGTTGTCTCATCGTTGTCGTTGTCTTCTTCTTCTCATTGCCTTTGACGACCTCTTCAACGATCGAAGTGTCGGCGAAGACCAGCAGGCGACGATGGCCGGTGAAGGCGGCAAGCAGCGATCTAAATTAATTCACGAAAATCTTCATCTAGTAGAACTAGAACCCTAGACCTCAACATATAAAGTAAACAGATGATAACCACTACACTACATGAACATTTGGTTAACTCTCTACACATCAAATATATATGTGTACCTAAATTTTTCCGGGTTTTAGATTCACGGTTAAAAAAATTATAAGTAAATAATTTTAATTTTATGTAAATTATATATGTAAATGGTTTTAAGTTTTTATTAAATAATTTATAATGTGGGTATATCTAATTTTCAATTACTTATAAGTAATTTTAAGTTTTATTAAATAATCTATAATGAATAATGTGGGTTGTTATATTGAATAAATGTGTGTCTTTTAGTATAATTCTATATGTGTTATAGTAATGTATTGTACTAATTATAGTTTTTAAAAATTGTATTTTATAATTATTTTTAAATAATCTACTATTGTGTAATGTTAATTAGCTCGCAGAGTAATAAATACCCGGTGCCTATAAAAAAATGATTTAAAAGTTAGGACAAAATTGAAAACGTAAGTTATATGTAAAATTAAAAATAATTTAATATAAAATAATAGTTAAAAATTAAATTAAAAGTTAAACAGTATATATTAAACAAATATAAGTGTATAATTTTAATCAAAATTTTGTATTTATAATAATATCATTATATTATTTTTGTTTTCAAAATTAAAAGTTTCGAGATCGGAAGTAATAAGAGAAAGAAAAAATTTATGGAATTTATTACAATATGTCTCCGAACAATATATTATATCTTGTAATGTATCACTTTTTCTATCTTATTTGAAAAAGATTTTGTAATAAAATATGTTTTATTGTATGTATTTCGCTGAATAATATATATATATTACTAATAGTCTATTATAATTTTATAGTTATAAAACTATCTTATACTTATTTATTAGTTATCTTATAGTTATCTTATAAGCTATCTTATAGTTAGAGACATAATAAATATATTTTTAAAAACTATATACTTCCCACGATTTACCACAATTTATATAGTGGGTATGAATAAATACTCACAAACTGCCACTAATATCTTCGTGGGTCCAGGTACCCACGCATTTATTCGTGACATTTCGTAGCATACCGTCATTTCAATGCATTACCCACAAAATTATAGGGAAACCGTGGTAAATATTATCCACGACTAAATTCGTGGGATTTCGTGGGAAATTTTACCCACGTTTTTGCCACGTCTTCCCACGATCTTTAAATTTTCGTGACAAACTTCTCACGCCTGGCACTTCGTGACTAAACGTGGCATTTTTGTCATACCCACGAAATTATTCGTGGGTATTTCGTGGATATAGTGTCTTTTTCTAGTAGTGTTCTTCCATTGAAAATACATATAGTTAAACCTCTTTAAATTAATAATGTCAAATATTTTATTAACTAATAGAAATATTAATTTATCGATAAATTAATAATTATTAATTTCTAGAGAAATTTACTTAATTTCATCATTATTTAAAAGTAAGATTTTTTCGTTATAATCAATATTTTTATAGAGCTAATTATACGTAAGGAAGCAATTATCATGTGTAAAATCTTTCACAATTTGTTGATGTAATTCGAGAAAACAACACCAAAATTTTTGTGATGCCGTAAAAATACTAGAGATGAACTCTAAAGAAAACACAAATCTAAAAAAAAAACCAAACAACAATATATTCATATTTCACTAAATTTTGATAAATTTATATAATTATTAATTTATAATATTAATGGAACCATTTATTTAGATAAAAAAATTAAAAAATTATTATCTTATTATTTTTTGAATTGTGTTAAATATTACACTCGGCCAACTCGAAACCAAAATTTTTATTAATTTATATTAATTATTAATTTATCAGAGTATTAATTTATAAAACTTTTACTGTAGCTAGAGCTTTAGACTAGGCATTCAGTGAAAACCGAACTGACCAAACACAAATATTTCAGTTTCAGTTCCAAATCTTTAGTGAGATGCAAACCGATCGACGACATTTAAAAATACTTTCGGTTCTCGGTTTTCTCAGTTCGGTCCATCAAAACCGATCGGTTTTTCGGTTTAGGAAGACTCTTTATAAACAAAAAACCCTAGAGTTTTTTAAACCGATTTAGTTTCAGTTTCGGTTTAATTCGGAATAATTTTAAAATCAACAACCAAAACTGAGAAATCCGAAAGTCGAACCGAACCAAACCGATGTTTTATTCGCTTCAATTCGGTAGAAAAAAATCAAAACCTGACAACTCATAACAACCGATTAAACCAAACTTTAAAAAACTGGTTAAACCGAATGCTCACTCCTTCTTCACACTATGATTTATTATAATCTCTGAGTTGTGATTAAGTTGTTGTACTAAACTACAGGTTATTTTTGTCTTCCTTGAATCTTGCAGTAGAAATTACCTTTTAATATTATGTCAAATTAAAACGTACGGTTTTTTATTTAAACGACCAATTCAACAAAAATTGAGATATACAATTAGTGTTAGATTAACAAAAGTTTTATTTGAAGACACTATTGAAACATAATTCTAAACATAAATTATACCGATTACAAGAAAATCTCCATTGGTAACCAAAAAATAAAATAAAAAGTTTCCAACCTGCCTCGATTAAATATCTGAAAAGTGCATATCACAACTTGAAAAAGGAAATTGCCTTTTTCCAAAATCGAAAATAACAGTTTGGTTATTATCTTGACTTTAAATAAACTTGAGTCCCACGACTCCATCACATTATTTTCCTTTTCTCAGCTACAGTCTCCCTCTCGCTCGAACCAAAAAAAAAAAAAAGCGATGTTAGAGATGAAAAAGAATCCTTGTCGTGAAATATGGAGTTGGAATCGTAACGAAGAGATGATTTTAATCGAAGATTGTCTAAGAAATTACCGTTTTATTGCAATTTATTGCAATTGATACTGAGTTTCCAGGTTGTTTGAGGAAAACATCACAAGACGCTACGGACGAGGAACGATACGACGACATGAGCTTCAGCGTAGACAGGACAAAACTGATCCAGTTAGGTCTTACTCTGTTCGACATTAACGGAAGAATTGGTGGTACTTGGGAAATCAATTTCGCTGATTTCGTAGAAACTGAAGACGCAAGAAACGAGAAATCCATTGAGTTCCTTAGACGCAACGGTCTAGATCTGAAGAAGGTTCGAGAAGAAGGAATTGGAATCGAGGGTTTTTTCTCGAAGCTGTTTTGGATTCTGAAACAGACGAGGAATATTACTTGGGTGACCTTTCACGGATCTTAAGACATCGCTTATTTACTCAAATACTTCACAGGAGAATCTTTACCGGTGACTTCAGAGGGATTTTCAAAAGCGGTGTCGAGAATTCTCGGTTCTGTTTACGATTTGAAAGTCATTGCGGGTCGATACGAAGGACTAACCGACTCGGTCTGGAGAGTCTAGCACATGAACTGGAACTTAACCGTGTTGGTACTGCATGATAGCATCATATTTTACATGTTTTTATGCATTAGAATAAGTTAGTTTTAGCTTTTATAACTAACATTTAGTGTAGAATTAGTGTTTTTGCATGTGGTTATATGTTTTTAGGTATTTGAAGCTAAATATGAGTAGTAGAGATGTTTTTGGAGCTTACTGAAGCCTACAGGAAAACTGGTGACATTGCCTAGATCGTGAACATTCGGAGAAAGATTTCACAGAATCCGAAGAAGGCAGAATCGACCCTAATATCGACCTGTAGGGGTCGATATTGAGTCCAAAGATTTTCCAGAGAGAATTCCTGAAGGATGCATCGACCAGTCAAGTCAGAGACCTAGAATCGACCCTAGCATCGACCCATCAAGGTCGATGCTGACCTCCGAAAAAGCTGAAAAATTTTCTATGTGGCAAAATATGACTTGAGCAACCTTGTCATTTCGAGTTTTAAGCCTCCAGAAACAAGATAAGGACGAAATGAAGAATCCTAGAGAACCCTAATACTATATAATCACTTGTAATCTCACTAGAGAAAAGGGAGAGAACACATACAAAAAACAGATCTTGTAGCTGTCACATTTTCAGATCTAATAAAGTTCTTCTTCTTTAGGTCAATACTTGTTCTTATTCTTTTGTTTATGCTTTGATTACTGCTTTAGATTAGTTTACTTTTCAGTCTTGTTTATTATTTTATAAATTGGATCTTGTCTCTGTAACCCTTAAGAGACAAGAGTCTAGATCCTTTAGACCACATAGGGTGGTGGTCAATGATGAGATCTATGTTTTAGGATTCATTACTATACTTAATCGATCTAGCTACTTTAGTATGCACAATAATGCTGAGCATTCTCTCATGGGAGATACTCAAGAGTACAACTGAATCCAGTAGGTGTAGTTGTCTATTTAAAAGTGTTTGATGCCACGAGAGTGGATTAAATCTTCAGATCTGCATACTAGAGAATCATAAGTAGTGTCGAATTTGTTGTTTGATAGAATTAATTATAGATCTGGCTTTGGCCAAGTTAGATTGAATATTTTAGGAGTATTTTGCCACGAGAGTGGGTTATACTTTAGAAACAAATCTATCTCTCACTTTGTATTCTTGAAGCGAGAGTCTAAGGATACTTAGTATTCGATGATGGGATTATGTGAAATGCATATCCAGTTTACCACGAGAGTGGATCTGGATATAGAGTCTAGAATACCACGAGAGTGGACTAGCAAATTAAGGAGGATCCCTAGAATGACAAATACAAATCATTTAGAGAAAAATATGAATTCTAGACTTAGGTTTCCTGATTTAGATTATCACCCATAGTTGTATATAGTTAGTTAATTATTATTCTTTTCTTTATGCAATTTAATTATGTTTATGTTTAGTTTAGATTTAATTGCTTTCTTAGTTTAGAGTTTATTTACTTTATTTCCTGATTTATTATTTTCGCAATCATTTCAGATTAGAACTCAGCCCCCACTTTATTTTATTTCCACGTAGATTAGATTTGCATTTGCATTCTCTATGTAGTTATTCTATTTCCCTGTGGATCGACCCCGTATTACTACAATTGCATTTAACTGTGCATTTTCGGTTTTGTGGGTTAAACTCTCGAGTTTAACTTCTCGGGTGAAACCTGTGAAGAGGCATAAAAACTTCTGCATCACACTGCACACCACGCCGGATCGGATAGCGAATTAACAGCTCGAGGTTTCGCTAAGATGGCTAAAATCTGCCACAATGTACAAGAATGTGAAGGATTTGTTTATGGACTCGGCTATAGAATCATCTCTGACCGTTTAAAGCACAAACTGCATATTCACCATGTGATGATGACAAGATGTTACGTACCACCACCACCACCATCATCACCGTTTCTGCTGCTAAGGATGATGTTTCCTCCTGGTTTTTCGCCTTTTGGTGGTTTTGATGTGTTTATGCTTTGATGAAAACATTTCTTATCTTAACTTGAATGTAAGTTGTGTTTATGCTTTGATGTGTTTTGTTAGTCAGCACATCTCTTCCTGTTAGTATTGTCAATGTCGTCTTTTTTTTATGGAAAGTTAAGTTTTTTTTATTGTTTAATTCCACACTTTGTCCTTCTTTGCTTTATACTCGTATGAATTTCCGAAAATATATGATAATATTCTTTAAAAGTTGATTAGAAGTAAAGAAAAAATGTTTGACTAATACCATATTTTGCACAATTATTCTTACATTTATTACTTTCTTTATGATAAAACAGTCTCCATATTCCACATTTTGATTAAAGCCCAATTAGGTCCATATATAATTGTCGAAGTAATTGGCATAAATGAGCATCAAATTAAAGAAGTAGCAATACAACATCTAAAATTTAATATCTAACAAATTTACTTAAGTAAGAGACCATTCGACCTCTAAGTCTATGCAATGTTTCTGGAAAATATTACATCGCAGTTTACTTTTAGAAAACCATTTATCTTTATTCACTTCTCTAGTTCTCTATCACGATTTGTCTCTTCCTTCGGTTCTCTTTCTGACATACCAATAGCTAAACTACAATGTCTATAGACCAAAACCCTATACCTTATAATCATAACAGCACATAACTTTGTTAAATTACTTTTTTTTTTTTTAAAGGAAAAAACGTGATAAAAACATGATTTGTTTTGACAGATCAAAATAAAAATTTTGATTTAGGCTAATGGGCCAAAAATATAATGGGCTTAGCCGTTTATATAAACAATCGATGAGTTTATCCTTGGGAAAACGACCACGTATTAAGGGTCAAATAAAACTCAAAACCCAAAGTCTCGCCGAAGTGTCGAGGAAAAGCTCCGATAATGGCGTGGATGCGACTTATACAGAGCGCGAGATCTATTCTGTTGACAGCACCACCATCGTCGACTCTTAACCCCCCTAGATTCTATTCCAAACCCGCTCCTTATCCCGGTAAATATTTTTTATTTGTTCGGATTTTTGCTTCGGAGATATGTGGTTGCAAAATTTGCTTGTATTGGCTGATTCGTTACCTTAGGGCTCTTGGAAGTTTCATTTGTGTGGAGGTTCATGATTGATCTTATCGGCTGAGTAACTTACTCTGAGTAGATTCATTTTCAGTGATCGTTATGTTATTCTAAGTTTGCAAGTATTTTGGGAAGGCTAGCTATAGAGATGTGTGGATCACTTAATAATTAGTGTGTTAATTGTGAATGGTATATTTCGATTGATTCAAAAATCTGTATACGGGGTTTTTGATTGCTTGTTGTTGTGATATTTGTAGTGAAAGTTGGAATTCCTGAGTTTTTGAGTGGGATTGGGGGAGGAGTTGAGACTCACATTGCTAAACTTGAAACTGAGATAGGTGATCTTCCGAAACTGCTCGTGACTCGTACGCTTAGACTCAAGAAGTTTGGTATACCTTGCAAACATGTAAGTTTGGAGACTCTATTCTTCTGTATAGTTATGTTCGGTTATAGTGTTGTTGTAGAAAAGCGGTACTTAGGGTCATATAGGTTTCTAGCGGTTATTCCTTGAATTTTTTCAGTGAAGTAACTATACCAATCAAGGGGCAAAAAGCAAAAAGTTGAGTTCTTGAACTTTTCAGGCACAAAGCACTAAGAGATGAGATGTATGTATGTATGTACCTATCTGGTCCTGGAATTTCAGTTTAGCTTGTTACTGGAGAGTTTCATTGTTATCACCCAAAAAGAATGAAATGTAGGCTTGTTCACACTTCCTGTCACTCACTAAGACATCTTTCCTTTCATGAAAAATGTTAATAGGTTTGGTGAACCACCATCATATGTTTGGATTTGTTGGCTCAATTCTTCATTTCTCTAATTTACTCGATCATTATGAATTCTGATTTTGCAGAGGAAACTCATACTCAAATACAGCCACAAATACAGGCTAGGGCTATGGAAACCTAGAGCTGACGCTATAAAGGTGTGATCGATTCCTGTGCTCGTCGAATTCTGAGGCTATCTCATGCTTGTTTTTGCTACTGAAATGAGTTGTCCTGAGAATGATCTAGGCATAGCAACTTTGTCAATTACTTGATTTTTCTGCATGTATCGTCTTGCGGGTATCCATAAGGCATAACTTGTCTCCATATATCAAGACTGCCGACAAAGTTCCCTTTTTGCCCGGTCAAGCATTCTCATTCTGATTCTAAGTCATGAACATGAAACCGTTTTTAAGGCTAGATTGGTCATGAGTATTTTGAAATTTTGCCCATCAGAATCTTTTCGTACGGAAGAACAGAACCATCGGTTTGTAAAGAATAGTAGACATCGACCACTTATGACAGTCGATAATGGTCCAAGCTGGGTCCAGTCTTTGGGCAAAAAAATAAAAGAACATAAAGACCAATAGAAGACCTCAATCTCGTTTTCGGTTTGGACTTGTTCAAGTTATTTGACGTTGGTTGCGTATGACTCCTTCGAGCTAACGGGTCTTATTTCGGATTTTGAGATGTTTGAGTTGAATGAATAAATAGTTTGAATAAGACCCATATCAGATCTCACTTGTTATATCACTAATCTCAATCATATTATAAAACAATCACTTAGCAATTTTTATAATTTAGGTACATATTTGAAAGACCAACTCCAAAACCAGAAGACTATTTACATTTAGATCGAAGATTGATATTTTGACAGCATATTTGAGCTGGATCTCTGGACACTAAAAAATCTGGTATCTAGGTCGTCCAGAAACATGTTTGTTAAGAACGATAGCCTTGGTTTGGAAACAAAAGTGATTTGCAAGGCTTTTGCATTGGAACCAAAGCCCACTTGAGGTGACAGATGGCCGGGTAAAGTGTGCGAGGACAAGAGCAAGGGATCGCTCGAGCTTGGGGAGGATGAAAGAGTAGGAGTCGCGAGATGATGATTCAGTGAGTTTGTAAAAGAAGACTTGCAAGTTGAGTTTTAGCCTCTCTAAATCGAAGAAAGATAGTGGGACAATGAGCCGATCAACCGAGACGGTTGCAGGACTGACTCCGGAGATCTTGATCACCTTAAAAGCCATCTGGTACGTTCATGAGGCTCTTCAAGGGAAGTCAACTGTAGTAGTTGACCAGTGCTGAGCTGTCACAACCTAGAAGCTGCACAAAGATAAGAAGAAGTTAGTTAGAGAGTAACGGAAGGTGAGAAGTAGTATAAATAGATGAAGAGATTGTTGTAGAGATTATGCATTGTTTGTGATTGTAAGCGGTGATGTGCTGCTGAAGAGTTGATGAGCTAGCGATGTGCTAGGAACAGTGTATAGGTTCTCTGGTTAAGGAATAAGAGAGATTCACTTTCTTTTCTTAACACCATCTGACTAGGACTCTTTTTTAGATGATTTATCCCAAAGACTCGATGGAGTGAAATTATTATCCGTGCATTAGTTTATTCACCGATTAGCAAATAGAGTGAACTTTAATAATAACAATGGAGACGAGCCACATCATTTTTTTCTTTTTTCTTTTGTGACTTAACATAGATTCGACAAGCCACGTTAAGCATGTGAAAAATGTTTTCTGGTCACACGCTGCATGAGGACAACAAAATGTGGGAGGAAGGTCGGCTGGTCAGGAATCACTAACCAGCCGATCACGAATGCTGGGAAAGAAGTGAATTATGAATTCAACTTCAACTATGGATCGACCTAGCCGATGTTTTAGGATGCCACAGCTTGTCCCGTGCTGATGAGACACATCAGAATTCATGGTACTAAGATGTTGCCGGTAGACATGTTGATGAAGTCTACAGCCTACGAGAATGTTGCTGGGAGTGTAACTTTGATAATTCGTATTTTATATATACGAGCATCGTAAGCAAGTATATATTTGTTTAACCAATACATCAGTGTTTGTGTAGCGAATGTCGAACATCGGGTTTCTGACCAACACTTATGACTATCAATTGAATAAATTAAAGAGTTCTTTTTTCATGCTAACGAAGCTCAATTAAGAGTTGGAAACATCCAAAAATATCATCACCGATCTCACATATCATGTTTGGAATAGCCAGAGAAAATAATTATTAATATATATATATATATATATATTTATTTGTGATTGATATTTATTTGACGGAACTATGTTTTGAAGATGTGAAAAAGTCACATACACTATCAAGTCAAATGTTTTTTTTTTTATAAATTTTTTTGAGATTAATTATTTTTCTTATTGATTTAGCTTTTGTTATGTATTTACCAGGTTTGAATTCGAGTGGTTACACAACACCGATACTAATATATATTATTTAAAAAGTTTTGTTTATATATTATAATAATTTGCTTTCTTTCAAATGAACTCGCTATATTTAGTGTAAACTATAAACATAGAAATAAGATGGGAACAAAATAATAAACTACTTTTATATTTGCTAATTTTGATTTAAATAGATAAAGATATTTTATAAAAGTGGAAAGAATTATTTCGTTCTTTTTTCTTACACATAAAATACATTACAGATTTTTACGCAATATCACCACTGGAATTCAAATATGGTAATATAAATATTGATGACTAAATAGATAAATGTCTTTTTTGTTGTTGGTTGAAATAGATAAATGCCATTTAACTTTTACCACTATATAAGAACACATCAACTTCTTCCAATCCACAAGCAATTTTAGTTCTTCTTATCATTTGGGTATCCAAATCATCCTAACTTTCTGCACCACCAAAACATAACATAACAAAAGATTTATTAAAAAAAATTCTTATATACAAGAATCAACGCTCCTTCTAAGCAAGGTTATCAAAAAGTTTCTCTTTGTTCTAACTACTTTAAACATGATCAAAACGTTGTTCTACACCTTCCTTCAAACAAAACACCAAGAAGAAAACGCTGATACAACAGATCCTAACTATCCACTGTTTCCTCAAGAAGTAGAGATCCGACCCATAATTCCTTTCCCTTGGGACATCCTCAAAACCCTCACAATCGATGAACTATGGGCCAAAGGCAAGTTCCAATTTCCACTTGAGCAAATCCGAGATACTGTGCTGAGATACGCTTCAGAACATGACATCTTGCGCACAAATTTCGAGATTTGTGAGTCCCAAATAAGGGTGAAAGATCTCGATACAAATACTTTCCATTGTGTGACATTGTGGAAATATCCACATGAAGATAATTTCGCTCTGCGTGAATCTTGGATCGAAGAATTTGTTAAGAGGAGGGAGCTTGTGGTTGGCATGGTGGTTGGTATGTATTGGGATTTCCAGAATCACATGTTTTGTTTCTCTGTATTAGAGGGAAGTGAGTGACTCCATAGATTCAAATTGCTATGATATATAAATAAATCATATGTTCAAAATGAGTTCTAGCACAAATAAATTGTGTGAGACTATTAATTTTTACTTTTTGGTTTTATCGTATGCCCGTTAATATATAATAAATATGAATATCAATGTGTATGACTTAATTTTATATGGGTGTATACATGAGTATGTAATCATATATTTCAGACCTTTGAATGATAGTTGTAGAAGCGTCGAAAGAAAGATGAAGCTATCCAGAGTTTATACAAAATCTTCTTAATTATCAAATGATTGATAATTTTTTTTGTCAAATAATAATTGAAGAAGAACGACTATAAATTTAAATTGGTTGCGAGGGAATGAAGATTTTTTAAAATCCATGGTTGAATAAGGTTATTTGTTATTTTAACACAAATTATTCAAATGCTTGATTGAATACACTTTTCTTAAAGTGTACGCGATAGCATATGAGACTTCGTTTTATTTATTTTATTTTTATTTTCTAATATTGTATATCTTTGAATAAACCACAAATTCACAACAGTTTCGTTTTTTAAATCATATTTCATTTACAAATTTAGATAGAGAAAGAGATATTCGCTTGAAACAAAGAAAACTGTAATATATTATGGACTATATATATATAGATATATAAACCATATTTCATGAGTTAAAGGCCTACCAAATTTCAGTTAAATATTAAAATGATAGTTTAGAGGTATAATATCAATTAGTTATAATAATTATCTAGTCCACATGAAATCGGTTTGAGGATTTGAATAATTTTTTTTTAAAAAACTGTAAATAATATAAATTTTAAATTGCTAATATACATATATTATATTTTAAAGATGAAATATTTTCTTACAATTATTTTAAAATAATTTAATTTATTAAATTTATAAATAATTAGAAAATAAATAAATATATTATGTGGATAACACTGTCTTTCTTTCATTGTAGATAATCATGCTTACATTTGTATATTTTTCCTTTTGAATCTTAAAAGAGTCCAGCTAATTATCTACAGAAATTATAAAAGCAAATAATATTTTAAATTTAGATATAGTTTTTGGTGTAAATGATAATAGTTATACATTTAAATTAATGATATATCAATATATTAAGATGTACTTAGACAGCAACAATAGAAAATTGAGATATCAAAAAAAAAAAAAACATGAATTGTCAAAGATTTCCATGTAAGCAATTGGAAACAGTTTATTGATTAACAATTTTCTATATTTTTTTAGAAATATATAACTATGATTACCTTAACATTTAAACAAAATATAGGAATAGGCAACTTTTATATCTTAAAAAAATATTAATAAATATAGAAATTATTGGCAAAATATGGAAATATAGAAAAAAACTTCTAAATGTACTTTATATTTTGCAAATAAATTTAGTGTGACTTTACAAAGAAAACCATAAGATATATATAAATTATTCATCTCTATTTTTGTTGAAGAAAATAGAAAAAAGTAATGAAAAATATAATTTCATGAAGTAGTTTGGAAATTTTACATAGGAGGAAATGGAAGATGAAATTTTTATATCTTCGAACCTTCAAGGGGAATTTTGAGAAATACTTATTTTATTCAAAAATACCACTTTTAAAAAAGTAGTCCAAAGATACCATTTTTAATGTAATTTAAAACCTTATAAACTTTATAAAATCTTACAAAACTTTATTAACATATTAAAACATGTGTTAAAAAAAATATTAAATACTTTTACAACATGCTTTATAAAATTTTATATATTTGTGTGTTTGTCGTAATTTTTGAAATATTCTATCATAAAAGTAGTATTTTTCAAAATTCTTCTATCAAGAGTAAGTTAAAAAATAAAAAACCAATTGAAAATATTTGGAGGACTTTACGAAGATCATTTTTTTCAGTTTTTTCTCGTTATCATATATTATTTGATCTATAAATTCTAAAACTTATATTTTATCTCGTAGTGTCAGAAATTAACCAGATGTCGTTACGTATGTAATCTTTGTTTCCCGGTTTAGATTTTTGAACCATTTTAGTTGAATAATATATGTGTCAACAAAAAAAAATGTATATTTTAAATAAGATATTTATAATTTTTATTTTTATTTCTAACGAAGCAAATAACCGCAGTTGAGAAGATAAGAATAAATATTTGTGTTCTCTTAAACATTATCTTCATGAATTGAAAGTATCTAGCAATGCAATAGCTCAATGGTACAATCCCAACATTGATAACCTAAATCAGATACTAACCTTACGTAAATATTCGATAATGATGTTGGCGGTTAGCACAAAACAATACTAATTTGCATAATACATTTGGTGATGCCGGCAGCCACATATTTGTCAATATACTTACTAAAATCAAACTAATTAACATAATCATGATTCTAAAATCAAACGTCAAATAAGCTGATAGGATCTTCAAAATATATGATATATATATATATATATATATATATATCATCAACATAATCATGATTCTAAAATAATGAGTAAAAATACAAACTGATAAATTTCCAATGTAATCAAATAATTTAATAATTCTTTGTTAAATTAATATATCCATTCAAGTTATCATAAAAGTTTTTAAAATATCCCCTATATATTAATTGAGAATCATTTTAACAAAATAAATTTATGTTTACGTGGAATATTACAATACTGTCATGCTGACATGTCATCTCCAGAATGATTCTCAAATAATATATTTTATAGGACATTAATTACTAGACTAATTACATAATATGTCATTAGATAAATCATATATAAACTGTTTTATTTAACATATTATAATCTTACCTAAATTATCTTTATTTATTTTATAGAAAATCGAATAAGTAAATATTCTATAAAATTGCTGGTTTTATTGTTTCATAAATTTGATTTTTAAAAAGATATTGTTTTAACTAAATAATTAATTAGTAACGTAAATATGCAAAAACCTTAACTTTAAATTTCAACTATTTATACAGTAATATACTATTAAAATATTTAGAAATATTTATTTAATTTATTAATTTTTTACAAAATATTATAAATATTTTATCTCGCATATAATGCGGGAATTACCTAATTATACTATTGTATACTTAGTTATAAAATGAGATAGAACTCACCTGAAAATATATATTCATATCGACTGAACCTGGAACCGATACGAATACCAATTAATTCATCTGCAACAAACCATGGGAAAAAAGGTTTTGAGTTGAGCAATCCAAATTATCAGTTTTTTCCAAAACCATTCTTTTTTTGAGAATAAAATGTACATATTTCAATAAAATGAAATTAGTTTAGATTTTACAAAAATGTATAATCTATGAAATTGGTCCCATGCCAAAAAAAAGTATAAAAACTTGGAAGCAAAAATGATCAGTCCATTAACGTGTTCAGAGTCAATGAAATGATAAAACATTTATGAATATTCTTCTAGATTGAAACCTCAAGGAGGAAGATACGAATTGTCAAACAGCGATGACCGAATCATCGTTAACTTTATCGATTGGAAGCCTTTCACCGGTAGCCCAATTCTGAGCCGTCAACAGCGTAGATCCTAGAGCACTTGACAAAGAAAATGAAAGCGCTAGCTCACTCTACCAAGCTTCTGAAACTAATCTTAAAGACAGTATACTAGTTTAAATTACATTCTGTTCAAAATCGAAACTTGTCAAAATGCAAAACCGATTTAGGGCACTTGTTCGTCTCGGGATCACAAGTCCATAACCGATTTTAGATCTTTAAGGATCGGTTTAATATTTTTCAATTTGGCTAGATCTTTTTAAGTTTATGGTTATGAACAGTAACTAGGATATATAGCACGGGAAAATTACAATTATAAAAAAATATTTGAAAATTATAAAATCAAGATATTAGAAAATTGTAATTCCTCCAAAACTTTACGAAAATTATAATATCAGTTTTTATAATATCGAATCTTTGTAATATCCGCGTAAATATTTTGTAATCAGAAATATAAAATTAATCTTTCATACTCGACGATATTGAAAATTTTATGTTGGAAAAATTATATATAAAATCAGGATATTTTCTTTGATTTATCTGAAAAAAGAAGTTAAGTTTTGGAAGATTCCGACGTTCTAAAATATTAAATAAGATATTTTGGATAATATTAACCCAAGTTATTCTAAGATTGATTTCGTAGAATATATTTTTTTATTGAAAGATAGTATGTCTATTAGCGATATTTAGGGGTGGACGACATTTTACTATCCGGATCCGGATCCGTTCCGCCCGGATATCCGGAGTCAGGGTATCCACCCAAATATCAAAATATTCGCGGATATCCGGATCCGAATTCGGATCTTAAAATTTTTTTTTTTATAAAAATAATAAAAAATAAAATAAAAAAAATAAAATATTTAAAATAATAAAAAAAAAATATATATAATTATTTTTTTAAACAAGAATTTGATATTATAATAATATTTAAATTTTATTTTATTTAATATATATATATTTTATTATTATAATTTTAAAAAATTAATATAAATAAACTAATCCGGATCCGAATCCGGATATCCGGACCCTAAAATCAGGATATCCGTATCCAGATTCGTTTTGAGATTTTACTATCCGGATCCGGATCCCGGATATTTTTTCCACCCCTAGCGATATTGGATATTGCGATATATTGTTTCCAACCGAAAATTTCCAGATATTTTTTATTTGAATTTAATTATATATTGTTCTGTTTTAATTACCAAATTTTACAATTTTAATAGATTTGAAAATTAAATTATAATGTTACATTGTTATGTTAAATTGTACACCATGTTAAACTAAATAAGATATGAACTAACATTTTTAAATCTACTAAAAATTTATTAATAGATTTGATATTATAAAAAGGAACTAACATTAACATTAACATTCCAAAAAAAAATCGCAATCTACAATAAATCTCTTATTTTCTAAAAATTAAATCAACATTTAATTTAATTTAATTAGTGTGTTTAATTAAATCAACAAAATCTTCACAAAATCTATTTTTAACTACTTTTCAAAAAAAAAATTAATTAATTAATTAAAACAAAAATTATAATCTATAAAGAAAAAAATCAACAATCTACATAAATTCTTACTTAAAATTTTCTAAAAAATTGCAATTTACATAAAATATCTTATTTTTGAAAAAATAAATCAACATTTAATTTAATTTAATTAATATGTTTAATTAAATCAACAAAATCTTCATAAAATCTATTTTTAACTACTTTTTAAAAAAATTAAAATAAATTAATTAATTAAAACGAAAATTATAATTAATTAATTAATTAAATGATCACATAATAACTAATAACTAAAATATCCTTAATGAAAGATTAAAGTTTTTTCTTTGAAGTAATGGCAATGTGATGTAAATATTAACACTTTTAATGTTTATTTATAAATGTACACCCGAGATAATATATAAGGGATATCATTGATATTGGATTCGTGAGATCAACAAGAATCTAGCACAATAATTTTTTATAACGAAATATCTTTAAAACGAAATACACAATTAAAAACTGACACTTGTCATCAGTCTCTTAGCTTTTTTAGTTCCATCAGTTGCTATTGTTGTTGTTTGCAAGATAACTATTTCAACAGAACTTCAATTTATGTGATTATACCATAAACAAAAAAAATAGACTCGATACCCTTTCCAATGAGTATATAAATGTTCAAAACTAAATACTTTAGATAGGATTTTCAAACTTATTTATAAAACGAAAAAACTGCAAAGCAGAAATTACATATCCAAAATTTGGAGTGGACCAATCTTACTTGTTGATGCGATAACTTTCATATCTAATGAATAAAGAATATTCTAAGAAGATTTACTTTTTTTTTTTTCAGACTGAGAGATATCTCTCAAAGGAATCAGTCGTTCTCTTCTTATTTTCTGCATTAGTTTCATTTGCTCACCAGATTGTCTAGTCCTTAGTAGAATCATCATAACTCTTCATTGGATATTGGGAGTGACCTCGGGCCACTTGGGAGATGAAAGCTGACTCTTCTAACTTTCCATTGATATCAAAGTTTTTGAATTTGGTGGTTGGAAAATCTTCCAACGAATGTTGAACTTCTCAGGTACAAACGTTCTCATGTTTTCCAAAATGCATGTTTTGCTTCCGTTTTTGTCTTTTTGTCTAGAGAATCTGTAAAGGACTTTGAGACACTTGAAACACTCGAAAAGCACTAAGATCATACTAAACATTTAATAAAAAAAATTATTAAAACAATAGCAAAAACTGATAAAACACGATGTTATCACCTCTCTCTCAAAATCTTGTGGGGAACCCATTAATTTGGGTCCAACCATTTATTACCATGAATCAAGACCTTAAGGAGGTCAACTATGTCCTTATGTTAACTATACTCTCATGTCTCTTTAATTTTATGTTGCTGCTCGAGTCACTAAGAGTCCGAATTTTAGTAACCAATGGACCGCCATCTCATGGGAAGTCCATAATGCCTAGGGTTTACATGTGGACTGGATCCATTTTCTCATCGTTTCAACCCATCTCAAGAGGAATAACCTAAAGCTCTTTTGGTGTGCCTCATGCCATAGGTGATTAGAGCAAGACATTATTTTTTCCATCCATTTATCGATTTCTAGTAATTGTTTTGGTCTTTTAATTGTTTTCAATTAAAATTCTATGTTTCTATCTCCGTTTCTTTCTTTTCATAACCTATAGAAAAGAAAAAAATATTTAGGGTCTGATTGGTTATAACTATAGATTTAGAATTTTTGTTGTAGAATTTGATTTGTAAATTTTTTTGCTGTACCTTTACAATTTAGGATGTAGAGTCAACTTTCCATAATAAATAGTTTGCAAAGCCAATATTCCATAGTTTTTCAGAGACCAAAATTTATGGTTTTAGAATTTTTTGTTTTCTACAGCAAAAAAAAATCAAAAATAAGAGCGGCTTTAGTTTTGAAAAATATATGTACATCGTGATTGCTTTGAGTTTAGAGATTTATATCTAAATATGGCTGTATAAATATTCCAAAGCTATAATCAATCACACCCTTAGAAAAAAAGTTTGCTACATCATTTCAAAATGCTATTAGATGAGAATCTTAAGAAATTTAAATATTTCATCTTTATGTACAAAATTCATTAATCGTCTATGTTTGAACACAACGTGCTGAGTTTTGTTTTATGTATATTATGTTTACCCTTTTAACTCACTATGGTGTAGGAGGTCCCGTGAAGATTTAGGAGTGTGAGCAGAATAAGCTAAAAGGCTCCCATAATGTTTGGAGGGCAGGGGCATAAATGCCAAAGAATTTTGACTCCTATCTATCGTCATCGAAACTGTTCCTAGGAAAGATTACGTTCTCAGGTATCCAATCAATTAATCCCCCAAACTGGGGAAGCTTAAGCAGAAATTTAAGAGTAAGGTGAGGGAGGGGGAGGGGGAGAAGGAAAATCTATCAAACTTTAGAGGCTCTTAACTCGTTCGCTCTAACGCTCGTTTAGTAAACAGCTCGCCAATCAAGTACGTAACGAGCCTTGTCTACGAAGCTTCGCTCCCTCGTCTTGCTTGTTTTTGGCGAAACTTCTAGCACTAGAAAAAATAGGTTTCTATGGCAGGAATACGTCTTTTGAGACTTATCGCTACACCGGAGCGATAGCAAAGCCAAGCCATATAGAGGCGAGCAGTCCTTCTACCAAGGACAAACGGCTTTTTTATAGCCTTTTCACCTTTATTAAGGGACTTTAACGAGTCTTCCAAGCTGATAATCATGCAATTCTTCACGTTTTCCTCGTATATGAATTCTATTACTTGATTGACATTGACATATAGTACCACACCGAACAAGTAATATGCCGATATGCTTGATATACCAGCCAAGCCAGCTTGATCGTATACTTCATAGAATGATTTTAGAGTTTTCAGTTTACAATAAGAAAATTGGAATAGATTTGGTATTTATGGTTGACTTTCATTTTAAAATGGAAAAAATAAAAAAGGAAATATAGTGTGTTTCCAAAAAAAAAATCATATTTGTTATTATTCAAAAAAAAAATCGTAATCTATGTCAAATCTTTTATTTTTGGAAAACTAAATCAACATTTAATTTAATTTAATTAATATGTTTAATTAAATCAACAAAATTTTCACAAAATCTATTTTCAACTACTTTTCAAAAAAAAAAATTAATTAATTAAAACAAAAATTATAATCTATAAAGAAGGAAAAAAACGCAATCTACATCAAATCTATTATTTTTAGAAAATTAATAAATATTTAATTTAATTTAACTAGTGTGTTTAATTAAATCAACAAAATCTTCATAAAATCTATTTTTAACTACTTTTCAAAAAAAAAATTAATTAATTAATTAAAATGAAAATTATAATTAAGTAAATGATCATATAATAACTAATGACTAAAATATCCTTAATGAGAGATTAAAATTTGTTCTTTGAAGTAATGGCAATATGATGTAAATATTAACATTTTTTAATATTTATTTATAAATGTACTCCCCAAATAATATATATGTGATTAACCATTTTGATATTGAACAAAATATTTCATATTTAACATTCCTACCGGTGAAGTAATAAAATAGAAGTTTACATGTAATTATTATTAAATAAAACAAAATAATCTCTAAGAAAATGTTTCATGGGTTAAGAACAAACAAATCCTGTAAAAGTAAGTTCTTGGCAATCAAAACGGATATGAGTAAGGCATATGACAGTTTGTAATGGCCATTTATAGAAAACGTTCTAAGAAAAATGGGTTTTGCGGAAAAATGGATCTCATGGATGATATGGTGTGTTCGATCCGTGGAATACAAAGTATTAATTAATGGCTGTCCTCATGGGAAAATTACACCATATAGAGGTTTACGTCAAGGAGATCCGTTATCACCATATTTATTTATCCTCTGTGCTGAAGCGTTAATCGTTAATGTTAAAAAGGCGGAAAGAGAAAAGTCCATTACTGGTTTAAAAGTTTCAAGGGCAAGCCCACCAATATCACATCTGCTCTTTGCGGATGATAGCTTTTTTTTTCTGTAAGGCCACAAAGGAGGAATGTATGAAGATCTTACAAATCCTACAAAAATATGAAAAAACCTCGGGGCAACAAATCAATTTCTCCAAGTCATCTATACAATTTGGACATAAGGTGAAGGATAATGTTCGGAATGAGGTAAAGAACATTTTAGGAATTTCACAACTAGGAGGAATGGGTTCTTATCAAGGTATACCAGAAAATATGGGTGGTAGTAAAACCTAAATTTTCAAATTTGTGAGCGACCGTTTATAGGACAGGGTAAATAGTTGGACTTCAAAGTTTTTATCCAAAGGAGGTAGAGAGATTCTAATCAAGTCTGTGGCCTCAGCTTTACCAACATACATAATGTCTTGTTTTCGTTTACCCAAATCATTACTGGAGAAACTCACAAGTATTATCGCTAAGTTCTGATTGAGTGGCAGTGGCACAAAACATGGAATGCATTGGATGTCATGGGAAAAATTGTGTAGTACTAAACAAAACGGAGGCTTAGGTTTTAAGGTTCTTGAAGATTTTAACACGACTCTACTGGCTAAACAACTATGGCGCCTTGTAGAAACTAAAGACTCATTGTTGGCGAGGGTCTTAAAAGGACGATATTACCGTAACGGTAATCCTCTTGAGCATAAAAAATGTTATTCACCTTCATACGGCTGGCGTAGTATTATTTCTGCTCGATCTCTGATAGAAATAGGACTAATCCACAGAGTAGGATCAGGACATTCCATTTCAGTATGGAAGGATCCTTGGATACCCGCTCAACATCCGAGAGGAGCATTATGCAAGGGAATAAATTATTATCCCTCTTTTAAAGTAAATGATCTGGTTGACCAATCAACCCAAAATTGGAATATGCAGCTAATCAAGGCAATTATAGATCTTTTTGACGCAGAAATTATCCAAGCCATCCCGGTAAGTGGAATCTTTAAACAAGATAAACCGGGTTGGCATTTCACTACATCTGGGAAATATACGGTTAAATCAGGATACGCGACTATACAGGAATTGCTTTCGCCGGATATATCGTTACAGAATTTGGGACCGAATGTCCGACCCCTGCAGGCTTTCACCTGGAAATTAAATTGTCCGCTGAAAATACAATATTTTATTTGGCAATCCTTATCGGGATGTGTACCGGTTATGCATAATATAAAATCAAGGGGTATTAATTGTGATAGTCACTGCATGAGATGTGGCGCGGAGGTGGAAACAATTAATCATGCTCTTTTCGAATGTCCGCCGGCGCTACAAACTTGGGCTTTATCTAAAGTTTCAACAACACCTGACAGTTTTCCAATACAATCAGTTTTTACAAATTTGGATTATCTTTTTTGGCATATCCCCGAACCTAATTCGGACGATAGTTTCCCATGGATTATTTGGTACATTTGGAAGGCTCGTAACAATAAAGTTCACAATAATAAGGACACGGACCCTCGTGATACGCTGCAATTGGCAGAGAATGAGGCAATGACCTGGATCAAGACCCATGAGGCCCATGAAGAGGTTGAAAATAATCAGGTAGTTACAGGATCAAATGATTTAACGTTGGTAGATAGCAAATGCTACATCGATGGTTCCTGGAAGGGCTCAGATTCCTTCACAGGATTGGGATGGATGTACCAATAAGATAGCAGCCAAGATGTTCTTTTAGGCTCCTGCAACATTCGATGCAGCTTGACTCCTCTACATGCAGAACTGGAAGCTCTAATGTGGGCAATGCAGTCCATGATAACTCATCAAAAAAAAAGGCGTTCGATTCCTGACGGACTGCTCAGAATTAGTAAAGATGGCGAATTCTTCAAATTGGACGGCTTCAGACGCATCAGATAATTTCCAGATTTCTTCTCCATATCTCACATCCCACGATGCTCAAACGTAAAAGCAGATAATTTGGCTAGAAGTGCAAGATCTCTCCCACATTATGAATGTTATGTAAACTTAGTTCCTCTGGTTTGGGTTAACAAACCGTTTTAATCTTCTAATATAAATCTATTGCCCAAAAAAAAAAATTATTAAATAAAAATAAAATAACACTTGTTAAGATCTTAATTAATTTTGACACCAGTGAGTTTATAAGTACATTCCTACGCATCTAACTTTAAGATCTATATAATAAGATTTCTAATTTCACATAAGATCTATAATTTAGCTGAAATTTAGGTTCTATTAACACAAGGCACAAGCAATTTTATCATGTTAAAGTTACTATAAATAAAATAGAGTCAGCCGTTCGAGTAGGCCTAAATTTAAGAAATCAAAACATTCAAATCAATTGGATAGGATTTTTGGTTGGTATAACAAGCAAGTTTAGATCCAAAATATATATTCTATAGTAAATAGGAAAATTAGCGTAATCTTTTTGAAGCAAAATAATTCAACCCTTACCATAACTATACTAACTTTCCATTCTCCTTCGACTCCTTCTTCTTCTTATTCGACTTCGTCATCTTGTTTTTTCTTTCCAGACATAAAAATAGACAGATAAACATGTCTTGTTTGTTCATCTTCATAGCTTTGGTTCTGATTTCTTGTGTTGGATCGTTGACAGCCCTTGATCAGACTTGTGGCAACAAAGTCGTGAACACTATCGTCGTCGACCAAACCGGTTCAGGTAAATTCCGTACGGTTCAAGCTGCCATTGATTCGGTTGGTGAATTGAATTCTCTATGGATCAAAATCAAAGTAAAACGAGGTGTTTACGTGTAAGTAAAGACCAACTCGCTACTGTTATTATTATTTTTTTAAATCCAATTTTAGAACGCAACGTTCTCGACCGCAATTTTCTAGCGTTTTATTTGCTTTGAAAGTGAGAAATTACTGTTTTTGGTGTAGAAACAATGACCTAGTAACACTTGACTTCATCTTAGGTCTCTCCACAATTCTACTTATATATATACTCTTTATCTAAATATGTATCTAGGTTTTCGTTTTTTAAAGAAAATTTAAAGCATTGTTAATATCAAAACATAAACCCTAAATAAACTTTGAATTTTTCCGTTAATATTGAATTTGTGTTGTTTTGGTTTAGAGAGCTCTAAACGTTTGTAAGAAGTTAAGAACTACAACAAATCTGGTCGTTCTTAATCCGTCATTAAATCAATTTAACGACTAATATATAGCCAATTTGTTAACAGAGTTTTTTTGTAGTGAATTAACAATAATATAACATATAGTTTTGTAAATGTATAAAACAGAGAGAAGGTGATAATACCATTGACAAAACCGTGCATAATAGTAGAAGGAGAGGGACAGAGAGTCACGACCATCACGTACAATGGTCACGAAGCCACTGACGTCAGCTCAACTTTCACTTCATATCCATCCCATATTGTCGTCCGAAACTTATCAATCATGGTACGTAACGGAACGGAAAACCAACATATCTTTTGACTATATACTATATCTTTGTGACGTAACAATATAATTTGGTAATGATATTTTTTATATGTTTGGTGGCAGAATACGTACAATCGTTTGAATAGTCTAACTGCATCAAACGGTATGAGTTGGGAAATAAAGCCAGCAGTAGCGGTTTCGGTTTATGGCGATAAATCAGCGTTTTACAACTGCGATTTCTTGGGGTTACAAGATACAGTGTGGGATAATCAAGGCAGACATCACTTCAAAAACTGTTACATCGAAGGTGCTATCGATTTCATTTTTGGAAATGGCCAATCTATTTACGAGGTATGTGTACTTAATATCTCTCTCCCTCTATTACACTTCGATTTCAATGGCAAACACGGAAACCGTACTTGATCACTATTTACACAAAGACTGTTACATTCACAGAACAAACACACTTTTTAAAGACCTTTGTTAGAAAACGCCCTAGAAAGGCGGCACAGCCGCACCATGTAGTAAAATCAACTTCCTGTTCTAGAAAAAGTAATATCATAAAATGCTTAAAACTTTGCTTATTAGATTAACGGGTTTCATTTTTTTTTTCAATTATATTTAGCATGTTCATGAGACCAAAGATTAAGATGTATATGAAACAGCTACATTAACTAAAGAAAAATCATATAAAATGTTTGACAGGACTGTCATATAAACGCAACGGCAGGAGCATTGGCATCAAAAGTGGCGTTTGGGTTCATAACGGCTCAAGGAAGACGAAGTGAATTGGACCCAAGTGGGTTCGTGTTCCTACGTGGTAGTGTTTCAGGGAGCACCAGTGTCTATCTTGGACGAGCCTATGGTCCATTCAGCCGAGTCATTTTCATCCAAACCGATCTCTCTTCCGTCGTCCACCCTAAGGGTTGGTTCTCTTGGCACTACGGTGGCCACGAGTAAGCACATCTATATATAACCATCCCATTTTAATTTTATGATATGTGATGATGCAAACTATATATTAAAGTTTCGATTATATATTTTTTTTGGTTAGATGGAGTTTCACGTATGCAGAAGTTGAGTGTAAAGGAACAGGATCGGATATTTCTGGAAGAGTTCCTTGGATTGACAAACTTCATTCATTTTACACTAAACAACGATTCTCTATCCCTAATTTCATCGACCAAGATGGATGGATCTCTAATATTCCTCGTTTTTAATTGTTTATGAGACTTGTATTTTTTTCCTCCTTATTGAATATTATTATTGTGTTTGAACTATGAAGATTTATTATTTTCTTAGATAATTCATTGACCTTGTTAAGACTAGGCTTGGGCAAATTATTCAAACCAAACTGAACCGACGATATGTATGTTTTCCCGTTTCGATTCTGGTACATTTCGATCGCTCTTTTTATATAACTTCGGTTTTCAATTCGGTTCATATATTACCCGAGTAACCCAAATTGTTATCATTAATTATTGGTTCATTGTATTTTAAATTTTGATTCTTTACAATTTTCATCAAAATTGCAATAAAACTAAACATAACAATATTAGCCAAATTTTAAACAAATCTGAACCAATTTTTAGTAAAATTGAACCACAAATTTATAAAACTAAACAAAATAACCGAAAACCCCAAAACTGAAATTCCCGGAATTACAATAATACCGAACCGGTTTAATTACGGTTCAAAATTCAATCTCTTTAATTATAACCGAACTATATATCCGAACCGAACCGATTTTATTATCGGTTTAACTAACTCCTTTCCTCCATAATCGAATCACCTAAAACCCAAACTATCCGAACCAACAGACCCAATGGCCATTAGGGCTGGGCACGGAGCAGATATCCTGAAAAAAGCTAGTATCCGTGATCCGCTCCGTCTAAACCGGATATTTGATTTTTTGATCCGCTCCGATCCTTTAAATATATTTTAAAATTTTGAAAAAAAACATAGACTAATACATTAGCTTTTAAAAACAGATATATACACAAAAAAATATATATATTTTTCAAAAACTCTCCCAAAAACCAAATATCCTTCATCACTTCCACTAAAAATCTGACATATAAAACAAATTCAAAGAAAAAACCAAAGAAAAAACAAAAAAAAATTAATTATAGAGAATCAAAGTTTTTAATGGGCTAACAAAATATTCCATTGTTTTTCTTTTATAAACCCACATATATATATATGGAATTGGATTTTTTGGTCTACTATTTTAAAAATATTACTTGTTAAAAATATATTAGATATATATAAATATAAGAAGTTTTATATCCCATTTTCCCAAACTAATATTTGCATTTTCTCCGTTTTAACTGATATTTTAATATTTCTGCTTCTACTGATATCCGGATTTTTCGAATCGAATCAAAGCAAATACCGGATCGAAGCGGATCTAACGGATATTTTGCCCACCCCTAATGGCCATGGACTCCAGACTGTGGATGATTTAGTTAGCCACGTGGCTATGTATTACTGGTTATAAATTAATCTACGTGGCTTAATCTCCCTTGCACAAAATTCTCTCTGCCTTTTCTCGCCCACTTGAGCTCTTCCGCTTAACGGCGTGCTTCGCGACGAACCGCCAGAGATAAGGTTCTCTTTTTTTTCTTTTTCTTTAATCTCTCTGGATTATTTTTTTTCCTCCCCAGAGAGACGAGTTTGTTTGAGTTTTTTCTTTTTGGAGGCTGCATGAGTTTGGAGAAGACGAATAGTACGAATTACAACTCCTTAAAGATCAATTGGTTGTTGAAGAAAGGAGAAGAGGAGAATAAAATTCTGGAATGGTTGTTTCCATGGCTCTGGTCAGGCAATCGCCGACTTTCGATTTTCTGTTTCATTTTCCGGTCGACAGAAGCCGTTTTTTATCGCCGGTGGCTTTTTCTAGAGTTCGCCATCGCTTCCCTTCTTGTAGATGGTTAAGTCTCAGCTCATCACCTTCATGTTCTCGCAGGTTCGAATTCGGTTTCTTCTCTTTGTTAGTTTTTGATTGCTGAGAAATGTGTTCGGAACTTAAAACACATTTCAACAGTTTTGTGATTGATCTTGCTAATATGTGTTGTAACATTTTTTCGATCTCTCATGCTAATTGTAAAAATTTCCTTTACACATGATAGGTTAAACAGCTTTGGTTCAAGGTGTTCGATTATAAACACTGATGTATGTCACGATTTTGTCACTACTGATGATGACATCCACGAGGATTTGCCTACTCCAATTGAGGATCATTCAATTCCAATTGTTCATCTCGATACTAATATCGCTGTAACTGAATCTCTCAGCTTACTCACAGAGTGCACTTACGTAGATACCGTTTTGACAGCATTGCCCGTATGTTCATCCCCTTTTTGGTCAAGAACCAAGAGTTTCTACAGTGTTGTTTGAGCTAATCAATCTTTGGTTTTAGGTCTTGTCTGAGGAAGAGCAGACTGCCATTGCAGCCACTCCAGCTCACCCTGAAGGATTATATGGTTAGAGCTCTCAATAGTTTTCTAAATTGAACTTGCTAACAAATGAGATTAAAATATTTTCATTTTATGGCATTTATCAACATGATGACATTTACTTGGTTTTATCAGTCTTATATGCAAGTTGTTTGGTCGGAAATTTGGTTGAGCAACTTTGGAATTTTGCTTGGCCGTCCGCCATTGCAATGTTACATCCGAGCTTACTACCTGTGGCAGTCATGGGCTTTGTCACTAAATTGGTGATAATAGCTGGGGGTCCAGTGGTTGGAAAGTTTATGGATTATAGTCCAAGAGTTCCTACATATATCTCGTTGAATGTCGTTCAGGTAATCTTTTCAAAAACTATCTGATTATTCAGTATAAAACATCACAAATGACTTTGTGGTACTTTCCTTCAACATCTGTCATCAGACATCGCAATTAAGTGTCATAAACATATTTTATATCTACATATTCAGGCAGCCGCTCAAGTGCTATCTGCAGGAATGATAATTCATGCATACACTGTTCCTTCCACATCGGCATCATCAATTCTTCTGCAGCCTTGGTTCTTTGCATTGGTATTCGCAGGGGCCATTGACAGCCTATGTGGAATAGCATCTGGAGTCGCCATAGAACGTGATTGGGTTGTATTGGTATGCTTTCTTTGTAATGCCATAGAATACCTGTTTTCATCAGTAGAAACACCGACTGAAGTAATTAACTTATCATTTGGTAGTTGGCGGGCATAAACAGACCAATTGCTCTTGCACAAGCAAATGCTGTTCTCCACAGGATTGATCTGCTTTGCGAGGTATAGTAATTCTCTTTATAGATTTTATGTGCTTTCTGCTCTTTTGATTCCAGTATTCATCAAATGACAAAATTTTAACCTTAAACAGATTGCTGGGACGATGTTATTTGGCATCCTCCTATCCAGATATGACCCTGTGACCTGCTTAAAGTTTGCTGCCACACTAATGATGGGTTCTTTACCAACCATGGTAAGTAGCAATGCCCTATAAACTTTTGGTTACTCTTCTTTCCTCCAAGATTGAAAAGTACGGTCTTTGAACTTAAATAAAGGAAACACAAAGCTGCAGTGTTGTATGAGGCTGAACTATGTAGAATGGAATAATCCCTATTTCTCATGGGTCAAGTGTGGAACTCCTTTTTCTTCATCATAAAAGGCGGTCTTTTTCGTTTAGGTTTTGGATAATTATCTGAGGGTTCCTATATTTGAGCTTAAGCCTAGATCCGGTTTTATTTTTTTTTTTTTTTTTTAAATAGATAAATGTGTTGTCATCAACTTTGGAGTGATGCTGTTGTGCTTCAGATCCTAGAAGCAATTCCATTTGAGCATTACCAATTTTACTGGGACTTCTTTCTGTCTTGCACTTCTAATAGACAAAATCTGTTTTCTTCAGACAGCTCTTATATGGCTGACCAACAAGTTCTCCTCTGGTGTTCTGGACCGTCCTAAATGCTCCCAGAGCAGCTGTGCTGCCGAAGGACCTCGTTCTGCTACCGACAGTATTTGTAAGAAGACCTTTTACTTGAAAATGCTTGGATAAGCATATTATATGACTCGAGCATGTAGACATCACAAATACCATTTGCTTTGTTCATCAGTTGATATTGGCATGGAAACTATCAAGCTCGGATGGAAAGAATATATTCAACAGCCAGTTCTTCCCGCTAGCCTCGCATATGTCCTTCTCTACTTCAACATCGTCCTCACCCCAGGCAGCTTGATGACTGCATTTCTAACCCAACGATGTATGCAACTTCAACTCGGTCCATTACTTTTCTTTAGTGCCTGAAAGAAAACCGTGATTAATCTAGTGAGAGTTTCTCCGCTATTACTCAACCGAATTTAGTCACCAATCTGTCTTTTCAACAGGTGTGAATCCATCAGTTATTGGGGGTTTCAGTGGATTATGCGCTGTTATGGGCGTGGCCGCAACTTTCTTATCAGCAAACTTGGTCAAACGATTTGGCATTCTAAAGGTTGAACTTTGTTTCCGTCATATAGTCTCTTGAGCATGTGTTGCGTTCAAGCTGGTTAATGTTACTGCGTTTGCGTTTTAAAACGATGCAGGCCGGTGCAGTAGGATTGTTTTTTCAAGCTTCGCTCCTTGCTGTTGCTGTTACTGTGTATTGTAGCTCTTCTCTATCCCAGAAAAGCCCACTCTTCTTCTTCTTGTCCATGATTGTAAGTTCCTTCTTCTCTCTCTCTCTTTTTAACCAGTAAGATTACAGTTTTGGGTTGACGGAAAGGGAAACAAAATGCAGGTACTATCGAGGCTCGGTCATATGTCTTACGGTGTTGTGGGAGCTCAGATTCTCCAAACCGGAATTCCATCGTCCAAGGCTAATCTCATTGGTGCAACAGAGATCTCAGTGGCTAGTCTAGCTGAATCGCTGATGCTCGGAGTAGCCATAGCCGCGAATGACGCTTCCCATTTCGGGTTTCTCGCGGTTCTGTCTCTTTTATCAGTTGTTGCGGCCTCTTTGATATTCTGCAGATTGCTGAGAAATCCCACTGATGAACAAAGACGGCTCTTCTCCTTCGACCCTCTCTCAAATTGATTTGGATTGTTTACATTGAAATATTATGTATAGTAGTTTCACTTTCAGTGTATAAATTCCTTAAAAAGTAAAAAAGAAAAGAAAAAAACCTTTAGTTCTGACTTTGGTGTATAAATTTAAACTCAAATTTAAGAAAAACGAAAGAGGGAGCTAGGTAACCTAAATTAGGCATGTTTATTTTGGATTGGGCGATCCGGGTTATCCGAACATTTTGGATGAGTATAACTGATATTTTTTTCTCGTTTAAGTCGGATAATTAGTCGAGGTATTCAAATTACCAAAATGTATATGATTTTTATCATAATTGAATAAAGTTACTCTTAATTACTCAAACTCGAATCCGAATTTTATCCGTTTGGATAGAAAATTAAAATACTCGAATGATTCGTATCTTATCCGTTATCTGGACTACTCAACCAGTTCATTTAAGATATAATTCGGATAGTAATTTTCGACACCTTAATAAATACTCTTATCCAATATGTATTACCACTATCTAAACAAAAAAAGTACTAAACCGGCTAAACCCTAGTTATATTTCTAAACCGAGAATTAACGGGATAATTTCACAATCAAATTAAAAACCGGAAAATCGAAATCTCCCAATTTTAGGTCGGTTTGGTCGATTTTGTTTTCTCACCCCTGATGAAAAAAACAAACCCTAGAGTCACTCAGATAAATCTTTGCAACGGCTTTTGATGCTCCTTCGTCTTACGGCTCGCTCTATTCGTCGTTATGTAACTTCTTCTTCGTCTCTACCAGCTCTCTTATAGTCTTCGTCTGCGTTTTCGTTTTGTACTGTTCCATCAATGGCAGCTAATCATCCAAAGGATACCGCGGCTCAGATTTCAAAGGGTTTGGCAAATTCTGCGATAATTTCAACGGTCGATGATGATCAAGCAATCGCCATTAACGATGCGGTTCACAAGCTTCAGCTCGCTATGCTAGAAGGTATCACTGATCAGAACCAGCTCTTCGCGGTGGGGAAGTTAATGTCTCGATTAGACTACGAAGATGTCGTCACTGAACGAACGATCGCTAAGCTCTGTGGTTATCCTCTTTGCCGGAGATTTCTCCCTTCCGATGTTTCTAGAAGAGGAAAGTATCGGATTTCGTTGAAGGAGCATAAGGTTTACGATTTACAGGAGACGAGAAAGTTTTGCTCGGCGGGTTGTTTAATTGATAGCAAAGCGTTTTCGGGGACTTTGCAAGAGGCTCGTAACTGGGAGTTTGATTCGGTGAAATTGAATGAGATTTTGGAGTTGTTTGGTGATTCGGAAGTGAAAGGTTCTTTGGATGTGAATAAGGATTTAGATTTGTCTAAGCTTATGATTCGGGAGAATTTTGAAGTGAGAAGTGGAGAATTGTCTTTAGAGCAGTGGATGGGTCCTTCTAATGCTGTTGAAGGTTATGTTCCTTTCGCTCAAAGTGATTGCAGATCAAGAAATTGCAAAGACGGTGGTAAGTTCGATGATGAACTATGGAGTGAGCAAATTCTTCAGTTACCAAATGATTGATCAATGTATAATATAAGTCTGGTTTTGGCAGATTCCAAGGCTACTCAAAGTAATCAAGAGAAGCATGAGGACCCGCCTTTTAGCGAGATGGATTTCACTAGCACAGTAATTATGCCTGATGAATATAGTGTTTCAAAGCTTCCACCGCAAACCAAGCAGGCTTATCCTGTTGGGGAATCTGATGATGGCAAAGGGAAAACAGTTCTGAGAGAGCAAACTGTAGTTCCTCCCACACAAAAAAAATCAAGTAAGCACTCAGGAGCTGTTAAGAGTAGGCCTTACGACCAACATAATGTAGCCGTAAATATTACTTAGTCTTGCTTAAAAGTATTTTGTTGGTATCATGAATGATTTTTTTTACTCTTCTGGGAGCCTGAGATCGTGTGATGGTTATTAGGCTATTTCTGCTGATGTGTGGGGCAATAAATACTGTTGTCCATGCGCTCTGTTTATCTGGATGATCTTGAAGTGTACTGTGCATTTGCAGGGCTTTGTCGTGAAAAAGAAAAGGAAAAGAAGACTTTCAAAGTTGATGGGATCGATTTTGCAAGCTTTGGGTTTGATGGGATGGGTTGTGTGAGCTCTGGTACTGGAAATGATGGATATAGCGTCGAATATAGTGTGTCTAAGCAACCACCATGTTCAACGGAAGACCCTATGGGTGGTCAATTAAAAAAGGATCATAAGACTTTGGATGAGAAAAGTTCTCTAACAGGATCCTCTTCTGCATCTAAGAAGAAAAGTTTGAGGCTTCCAACACAAGCCAAACAAGCTTCTAGTGCAGGGGAATCAGAGGATGGCAAAGTGAAAACAGTTATGACAAATTTTGGACAAACTGCAGTTCTCCCCAGAAAAAAATCGAGTAAGCACTTAGGAAGCTGTAAAGATAGTTAGGCCTTACTTTCAAGAAATCTCTTAGAAATACACTGTATATGTTAACGTTTTTCCATTTTGAGGTACTCATCTAGTATCACGAATGAGTTTCTTTATTCCTTCGCGTCTGAGTTGTTCTAATGATTGTTAGGCTGTTTTTGTGCATGTGTGATTCTGTTTATCTGTCTAATATTGAAGTCTATTGTGCATATGCAGGTTTTTGTAATGATCCTGATTTAGAGAAGGACATTAAGAATTTCAGGTTTGATGAGGTGGGTCTTGAGAGTTCTGCTATTATGAGTGATGGATACGGCGTAGAATATAGTGTGTCTAAGCAGCCACAATGTTCGATGGAAGATTCTCTTAGTTGCAATCTAAAAGGAGGTCTTCAGACTTTGGACGGGAAAAATACTCTATCAGGATCCTCATCTGGTTCTAATACGAAGGGCTCGAGGAAAAAACCAGAAAAATCAGGAAAGAAAATTATTTCTGGTGAATACCATGCTAATTCTTATGAAGATGGTGAAGAAATCCTTGCAGCTGAATCGTACGAAAGACACAAAGCTCTGGATGAGTGTTCATCAAGTGAAACTGTTACTAAATCATGCCTTAAAATTTCTGGCTCTAAGAAGCTTAGTCGTTCAGTTACTTGGGCCGATCAGAATGATGGCCGTGGTGATCTTTGTGAGGTTAGAAACAATGATATAGCAGCAGGTCCTAGCCTGTCTTCTACTGATACAAAGGATGTCAATAGTTTATCACGCCTTTCATTAGCAGAAGCCTATGCTACAGCATTAAGCCAGGCTGCCGAAGCTGTTTCTTCGGGAGATTCAGATGCAAGTGATGCCAGTAAGTCCATATGAGGTGTTAATTATGTTACGACACACTCTGGTGTCCATACGTTGTGGACTTGCATGAGTTACTAAATTTTGCACTTTGACATGTTTTATATAGCTGTGAAAGCTGGAATAGTTTTGTTGCCAAGTACACATCAACTTGATGAAGAGGTTACTGAGGAACATATCGAAGAGGAACCAACTCTTCTGAAGTGGCCAAATAAGCCCGGGATTCCAGATTCTGATTTGTTTGACCGTGATCAATCGTGGTTTGATGGACCTCCAGAGGGCTTCAATCTCACAGTAAGTCTCTTAACCATTTAAATATACTCACCCATTAGGACTGCGTTGAACTAAACTCACCGGTCCTTTTCCTTCCTCAGTTATCAAGTTTTGCTGTGATGTGGGATTCACTGTTTGGCTGGGTATCATCGTCATCTCTGGCATACATATATGGGAAGGAAGAATCTGCTCATGAGGAGTTCTTATCAGTTAATGGGAAGGAGTACCCCCGGAAGATTATCCTGGGAGACGGGCTTTCCTCAGAGATCAAGGAGACAATTGCTGGGTGCCTTGCCAGAGCTTTACCTAGAGTCACCACTTATCTCAGGCTGCCAATAGCGATATCTGAGTTAGAAAAGGGACTGGTACTTTTCCAAAAAAATTTCTTCTCATTAGTCTGTTATCAGTCTACTAATAAACCAAATGGCCCATCCTAGTGAAATTAGTGATTTGTTCCCGTCTATCTTTGTAAAATGTAGCAAGTAATCCTAGAACGAAACCTTAGTATATAAGTATGGAATCATATTTGAAAATATAAACTCTTTATAAAGTTCCTCATGAGAATCTTGTCTCAAATTTATACTTGAAAGTTTATATATAGTTCTCAGTGATATTGGTTGTGATTTGTTGTTGAGCAGGGAAGCTTGTTGGAGACAATGTCGTTGACAGGGGCAGTTCCATCATTTAGGATTAAAGAATGGCTAGTGATTGTTCTTCTTTTCTTGGACGCGTTGTCTGTATCACGTATCCCTCGGATTGCACCTTATATATCCAACAGAAACAAGGTTAGTTACAGTCAACTTGAACATAATAAAAGGTGAAATCTAAGTGAATTTAATCTGTTGATTATGTTGGTGAAAAATATCAGATTTTGGAAGGAAGTGGAATTGGAAATGAAGAGTATGAGACAATGAAGGATATCCTGTTACCACTTGGCCGTGTTCCTCAATTTACTACCCGAAGCGGGGCGTAGACAAAACCATGGTTTATTGGTAGAAGAAATCAACTTTAGAAATATGAAAATAGAGGAGTCTAATGATGAAGCCATTGTTTTGAATGTATGAAAGATCTTGAAGTCAGGCTTGGCTTGCTTTTTACTAGAACAAAGATTTGTCGTATTTCAATATGATACGTTTTGTTGCTCCTTTTGTAAAAATTTGTTATAAAAAAATTACTAATCATTTTTTGAAGTCGTAGTTAATTTCTATTGCCGGTGGCTTTTTCTAGAGTTCGCCATCGCTTCCCTTCTTGTAGATGGTTAAGTGTCAGCTCATCACCTTCACGTTCTCGCAGGTTCGAATTCGGTTTCTTCTCTTTGTTAGTTTTGATTGCTGAGAAATGTGTTCAGAACTTAAAAGACATTTCAACAGTTTTGTGATTGATCTTGCTAATATGTGTTGTAACAATTTTTCGATCTCTCATGCTAATTGTAAAATTTCCTTTACACGTGATAGGTTAAACAGCTTTAGTTCAAGGTGTTCGATTATTAACACTGATGTATTTCACGATTTTTGTCACTACTGATGATGACATCCACGAGGATTTGCCTACTCCAATTGAGGATCATTCAATTCCAATTGTTCATCTCGATACCAATATTGCTGTAACTGAATCTCTCAGCTTACTCACAGAGTGCACTTACGTAGATACCGTTGTGACAGCATTGCCCGTATGTTCATCCCCTTTTTGGTCAAGAACCAAGAGTTTCTACAGTGTTGTTTGAGCCAATCAATCTTTGGTTTTAGGTCTTGTCTGAGGAGGAGCAGACTGCCACTCCAGCTCACCCTGAAGGATTATATGGTTAGAGGCTTAGAGCTCTCAGCCTCTCACTAGCTCATCATATTAGAGGCCATGATTATATCATAAGGTGTTTTCTTTTCTCATTTATGGCAGTTACCAACATGATGACATTTACTTGACTTTATGAGTCTTGTATGCAAGCTGTTTGGTCGGAAATTTGGTTGAACAATTTTGGAATTTTGCTTGGCCGTCCGCCATTGCAATGCTATGATACGTATGGGGAAAGGAGCAAGAGGACACATGAAAGGGAAAGACTAATATGAGCTGGTTGACTTGCTGAGGTGGCATGTGAGTGATCAAAATAAGGGATACAAGGCAGAGACACTAAAGGAACCAGAGGCTTTGCTAGGGTTGAGGGTAAACTTATATATATTGTCTTCTTCATCGTTTAGAGCATCTTTTGGCTTAAGTAATTTGTAAGGGGAGGGGAGAGTAACTCCATTAATAACTCTCAAGGCTTTACAATATCTTTAGGGATTTGTAATTCAAGTTATCTTTTATATGAAATCAGTCTTTCTATTACTCTAATCATATCATGCTACATCCGAGCTTTTACTACCTGTGGCAGTCATTTCGGATAGTATTTTTCGACACCTTAAATACTCTTATCCGACATGTATTACCCCTATCTAAACAAAAAAAAGAGTACTAAACCGGCTAAACCCTAGTTATATTTCTAAACCGAGAATTAACGGGATAATTTCACAATCAATTTCAAAAACCGGAAAACCGAAATCTCTAAATTTTAGGTCGGTTTGGTTCGATTTTGTTTTCTCACCCCTGATGAAAAAAAACAAACCCTAGAGTCACTCAGATAAAATCTTTGCAACGGCTTTTGATGCTCCTTCGTCTTACGGCTCGCTCTATTCTTCGTTACACAACTTCTTCTTCGTCTCTACCAGCTCTCTTATCGTCTTCGTCTGCGTTTTCGTTTTCTACTGTTCCATCGATGGCAGCTAATCATCCAAAGGATGAAGCGTATCTTTCCGCCGTCATCCCCAAACGTATCAGGCTCTTCGAGCAGATCCAAGCCAATCAACTCGAGAAGCTCAAGTCTCTACCACACGATCCGATCAAGTAATTACGATGCATCTATTCATATTTATCACTGCGATTTGTATCTCTTAAGGTTTTAATTTGTTCCTTGAAGATTGATTTTGATTTATGGTGTTGTGTGTGTTTAGGATTACATTGCCAGATGGGAATGTGAAAGAAGGAAAGAAATGGGAGACAACTCCAATGGATATCGCGGCTCAGATTTCAAAGGGTTTGGCAAATTCTGCGCTAATTTCAGCGGTCGATGATGTTCTTTGGGATATGTGTAGGCCATTGGAAGGTGATTGTAAGCTTGAACTTTTCAAATTTGATAGCGACAGAGGTCGAGATACTCTTTGGCATTCTAGTGCGCACATTCTTGGTCAGGTAAAAGTGTTTAATCTTATCTGATTTGTGAAAGTTTTGCTCGTGGTGAACGATTTGTTTACTGTGGATGTGGATGTGATCTTGGTGCAGGCCCTCGAGCAGGTGTATGGGTGTCAGCTGTGCATAGGACCATGTACAACGAGAGGAGAGGTAAGAGGAGCTTGTTTGTGCTAATTGTTATTTGTTTGTATATCATGTTCGATCATTTGTGAACTTCAGTTTCTATGTTAGGACTCGAAGAATAGAAAAAGAAAGGAGGAAACCATTGATCTAGTTGTTGGTATTTCAATGTACTCTTGTGCAAATGTGGCTATCGCTGATGTTAGTAATGGATTTGTTATTGCAGGGTTTCTACTATGATGGATTTTATGGTGACTTGAGCCTGAACGACAATCACTTTCCTAACATCGAAGCAGGTGCTGCAAAAGCGGCTAAGGTATTGTTTCTTCTTTAATCGGATCTTTTATTCGATTATTTTGAAGCTTTCTTACAATATATGTTGTAAAATAGTTGCTTCTTTTCTCAAACCTTTTAATGAAAAATGAATGATATATGTCACCCAACTTTTAGTCATATTTTCTATTGGTTTGATTCGCTTCTATTTACATCTCAGGAAGCACAACCATTTGAAAGGATTGAAGTGACGAAGGATCAGGCACTCGAGATGTTTTCTGAGAATAATTTTAAGGTGGGTTAAGCTGTGTATAAATATCATTGAATTTTGTTATGCTCCCCTAACCTTACATTCATTTCTGTCCCCTTTGAAGTTGTTGTTATGACTCATTATTCTGCTGTTAATCATCTAGGTTGAAATCATCAATGATTTGCCTGTGGACAAGACTATTACTGTCTACAGATGTGGCCCTTTGGTAGATTTGTGTCGTGGACCGCACATACCAAACACTTCCTTTGTGAAAGCGTTCAAGTGTTTGAGGGTGATTTGCTACTGTATCTCTAGGAGCTACATCTCTACAGATTATAGTTTGTTTTCTTATGTTGACCAGTATATTCTTCTTAGGCCTCATCAGCTTACTGGAAGGCTAGCAAAGACCGTGAGAGTTTGCAGAGAGTTTATGGGATATCTTATCCTGATCAGAAGCAGCTGAAGGTACTCATATTTCTTAAATATTTTGGCAACTACGCTGTGTCATAAGTATGCATAATATCTATCATCTGTGACTTGTTCGTTACAGAAATATCTTCAGTTTCTAGAAGAAGCCAAAAAGTATGACCACAGACTATTGGGCCAAAAGCAGGAACTCTTCTTTAGTCATCAACTCAGGTACCTCATTGCTAATATACTGTGCTTTCCTCTTTGTGTTTCACTATACTAATATATATTCACCATCCTTGAGCTTCAGCCCTGGGAGTTTTTTCTTCCTTCCACTCGGCACTCGTGTCTATAACAAGTTGATGGACTTCATTAAGAAGCAATACTGGCAAAGGGGTTACACAGAGGTTTTTCTTAGCTCTCATCATATTTAATATACTTGATGAGTGGGGATCGCTAAATAACCTTGCACTGGCAGGTCATTTCACCAAATATGTACAACATGAGTCTGTGGAAAACATCTGGACATGAAGCAAATTACAAGGATAATATGTTTACGTTTGATGTAAGAGTACATGGAAAGCTTAAGAGATTCCTTGACTCTGTTACTTTAGCAAACAGCTCCTTAAGTTATCTTCTACGCATGAATGACTTATCAGAATGTTCCTTATGTAGATTGAGAAGCAAGAGTTCGGGCTCAAACCTATGAATTGTCCTGGTCACTGCTTGATATTCCAACATAGGGTTCGCTCATATAGAGGTATGACTCTGTTCCTGTTGTGCTATTCAATATCATCAAAAACAGATCTATGAATGATATTAGTTGTAGAAATTAAAGTTCACTCCATACCAGACTGTCAAAACTCTCTTGTGGATTACTCGGTGCCGATTTTTTCAATGACAGGAGACTTGCTCCAAATTGTAATTTGTGATTTGTAACCTATCATCGAGGACAATATGGCTAATGTTTCCCCTTTATAAATCTTACTAAAGAAGTTGTCTATCATTTATCTTGACTGACACCATCTTTTTGCTGCTTATGTGATCTGATCTCTAGAGTTACCTATTAGACTGGCCGACTTTGGAGTGTTACACCGCAATGAGGCAAGTGGAGCACTTAGTGGGTTGACTCGTGTCCGACGGTTCCAGCAGGTATATTTTGTATCATTGTTTACTCTACTTTATTATCACTTTTCCCTTTCCATGATGCATGTTTGTTACTTAATATAATGTTCGCATACTTTTTTCAGGATGATGCACACATATTCTGTACAACGGAACAGGTTTGTGATATAGGTTTCTTATCTGGCAATGTCGGAGCTCCTTTTCTCCCAGTTTTTTGTTAGAAGTAATGTTATATATTTGCAGGTTAAGGAAGAAGTGCAGGGTGTGTTGGAGTTCATTGACTATGTGTACAAAATTTTTGGGTTTACCTATGAGCTAAAACTTTCAACGGTACCATATTTGATGATTTCTTCACCAGTACATCTACCAAATCTTATAGTCTGTGCGTGACATGTTTCTATGGCCATTATTTACATGTTAATTTAAATTTAAGAGGCCAGAGAAGAATTACCTTGGAGATTTAGAAACATGGGATAAAGCTGAAGCGGATCTCAAAGAAGCTATAGAAGCTTTTGGAAAGCCATTAGTGGTATTGGCACTTGTTGTTGAATACTGAAGTTTATCCACAAAGTCCGCATTCATTCTAATGTGTGCTGTTTTGGCAGTTGAACGAAGGAGACGGGGCATTTTATGGCCCTAAGATAGACATCACAGTTTCTGATGCAATGAATAGGAAATTTCAGTGTGCTACTTTACAGGTTATGCTCCCAAACTCTCTTTAGTTTTCCTTTTCTATGCATTTTTCTTGCTGTAATCAGTGCAGGAGTTGATTGTATGTTTCTTGTTGCCTCATATCAGCTTGATTTTCAACTTCCGGCACGCTTCAAATTGGAATACGCAGCTGAGGACGAAGCGAAGAAGGGTACACCTGTAATGATACATAGAGCCGTGTTGGGATCTGTGGAACGTATGTTTGCGATATTGTTGGAGCATTACAAAGGAAAATGGCCCTTCTGGATTAGTCCGCGCCAAGCCATAGTTTGCAATATATCAGAGAAATCTCAGAAATTTGCAGAAAAGGTCAAGTTTGTGGCTTTGGCTGTACTCTTTTAGTGAGCGCCTGTGGTTCTTGTTGACTTATTATTTATTAATCTCTAACGTTTCTTTTGGCACATTCATTCAAACAGGTACAAAAGCAAATTCATGATGCTGGGTTCTATGTTGATGCCGACGTAACAGACAGAAAGATCGATAAAAAGGTAACAATTTCGGTTCATGTTCCAAGTTTTGTTCTGTGGTTGGCTGGTGATTCCTAAGATTGACTTGAGTGATGATGATTGTGGCGTGTTTGTAGGTTCGAGAAGCTCAGCTTGCGCAGTACAACTACATTCTGGTCGTGGGTGAAACTGAAGCTGCTACTGGACAGGTTAGACGGCCCATCCTTATATAGAGTCTCTTGAGCTTAATTAATTTTGTTTTGTGTGAACACATTTAAGACCATTTGTTTGTTGGACGTTCACATATTCAGGTGAGTGTTCGTCTGAGAGACAGTGCAGCCCACTCGGTGAAGAGCATTGAGGATTTGCTGGAAGAATTCAAGTCCAAGACTGCCGAATTTTTATGAGATCCGAGTCCTGAAATTAAAGTTCTGATAGAATGTGTTTTTGTTTTTGCAAATTAGAGTCGGCCTAGATTTTAAGTGTTCTTTCATTAAACCATATTAAAGTTCCGATAACTTTAAGCGATGTTATTCCGTATCTTTTCCTTATTATCAAAACATGTGTTTACAATTTCTGAATATCAACTGAAATTTATAAATGTGGAAAAACAAAAAAGTGGTGAGAGCCAAGATTTTTAAGAAACTCGGAGAGATTTTAACATTTACGCTTGAGACAACTACAAAAAGTTGTCTCGAGCAGAGACTTGGTATTGTGAAAAAAAACTCGATCTATGAACCTACTTACCTAACAAGCAATAGAAAGATAATAACAGGTTGACCTAGTCAAAGATTATGATCTTGGATCAAGACCTAATTGTAAGAAGAGAACATCATTGGATCTCCACAAGATGGTGTCTGATTCATGGGAAGATCAATGTTGTGTGCCTCGGTAATAAATTCGTGTATTCATAATCATTATTATAAGAGCCAAGCACCGATCTCCCTACAAGATGGCAAAGTTCTCACATTTCTTCCTAAATCTCTCTGCTTTGTACCCACAATGTAACAGTGACACTTTGTTAATGAAATAAGAACTTGGTATTGATGAATCAAAGATCTAAGGAGAGTCTTTATGAACGATTTACAAAAGATAGAAAAAAGACTTTTGTCTTTTTGTTTCCAAAACACAAAGCCTCTATCTCTCTAGCTAGCCCAACTTTATGCACCAAAAAATTATCCAATCTCTTGCTCATTTCTCCCTTTTAAGCGTATGTGATGCCCTAGCTCATTGGACTGTTGAGCTGATCCCAACGATATCCTTCTTGTCTTATTGTGTCACCTCATCATCCTTGATCTGAGGCTCATTTGCTATTGGTGAGTGTTTGTCCTTTCTTGCCACCTCAGCCATTTCAGTAGTCTTTAACACAATTGCTGCCAAAGAGTTCTTTTTCGCCTCCTCACCCTTTAATGCCCTCTTGCTTTTGCTCTTCTTTCTACATATACCTACAAAGGTGTAACAATGCTCCCCCTTTGAGAGGGAGCTTGTCCCCCAAGCTCTAGAGATGGGAATTGCTGCTGTAGAGTTGTTACCAAGATCCACTCATTAGCATCTGCAGGAAGTCCTTTCCATGTCACGAGAGCTTCCAATTGTCCAGCGGAGTTGTAGTGGCTGTCCAGGACTTGATTTGGTTCAATGATCAGTTCCTCCGAGTTAGAGATAGCAACAAGTAGTTCTTGAAGAGGTTGATGGTTTCCTATAGCCGCTTTCAGTAAGGAGGTGTGAAACACATTGTGGATGCGCGAACCCTCGGGAAGCTTAAGTCGATATGCTACTTTGCCTATGCGTTCCATGATCTCAAACGGGCCAAAATATTTTGCTGAAAGTTTCTGACATACCCGACTTGCTATAGAGGCTTAGCAGTAAGGTTGTAACTTCAAGTAAACCATTTATCTAACCTCAAATTCAATGTCTCGCATATGTTTATCTGTTAACGTCTTCATTCTTGCTTGAGCCTGAAGGAGATGGTTTCTGATTTCAGCCAGCATAGCGTCTCCTAAAAAGCTTTTTCTAGCTCGTAATTGGAAGAAGAACCTGGTTCAAACTGAAGTAAGATTGGCGGTGATCTTCTGTAAACAATCTTAAAGGGAGTATAACGGATGGCGGAATGGTAAGACGTGTTGGAAGAAAGTTCAGCCCAAGGTAAGTATTTATTCCAAGCTCGAGGTTGTGATGAAGCAAAACACCGAAGGTAGTTTTCTAAACAGTAAGAACCACTGTTTGCCCATCGGTCTCTGGGTGATACGCGGTGCTATGCTTCAGCTGAATACCAGCCAATTTGAACAGATCCTTCTAAAATGGCTAAGAAAGATTATGTCTCTGTCAGAAACGATCGAAGCTGGAAAACCACGTAACTTGACAACACCATTGATAAAAGATTGAGCAACATCTATGGTGGAGAAGGGGTATTTCAGAGACAAAAAATGAGTATACTTACTAAGTTGGTCCACAACAACCAAGACAGCATTGGCACCATGGGAAGAAGGAAATCCTTCAACAAAGTCCATGCTAACGTCAATCCATATTGTTATCGGAACTGGAAGTGATGAAGGAGGCCACCCGGGTGCAATGTCGAGGTTTTGTTGGTCTGGCAAACGACACATTCGGAGACGAAGTTCAGGACAGTGGTTTTGAGTCCTTTCCAGTGGAATGATTGTTGTAAGCGTTTGATTATTTTGAGGACACCACCATGACCGCCTATCAATCCAATATGAACTTCATGAAGAAGCAAAAGGATGTGAACCGAGTTTTTTGGAATAACCAACATATTCTTAAACCCAACCCGGTTCCTTTTTGGTGAGAAACCCGGTTTAGGAGAACCACTTTCTCTAATTTGTTGAACCAATGTTTGTAGCGTCAGATCAACATCCACCTGAGCTAGCAGACCCTGAAATTGTAGAGCAGATGGAGCAGTGATGGCTAACAGCGTTGCAGCAGTTTTCGAGCAGCTTGGTTGTGGAATTTACGAGAGACTATCCGCTACACGGTTGGAGATGTCGGGTTTATAGTGGATATCAAAGTCGAATTGGAGTAATTTGCACAGCTAGCGTTGATATTCCAAAGTGACTTCTTTTTGAGCCAAAAGATGCTTGAGACTTTGTTGATCGGTGGAAATAATGAATTTACATCAAATTAGGTAATAGCGCCATTTAGTTAGTGCCATCACGATCACCATTAATTCTTTTTCATAAGCAGATTTCAGCATTTCTCTAGGGGTAAGCCATGATTGAAAAACGCGATTGGCTGTTTTGATTGAAGCAAGACAGCTCTTACTCCCGTTCTCGAAGCATCAGTTTCCACAGTGAACTGAGTATCACAGTCTGGAAGGCGCAAGATCGGAGCTGAACATAGAGCTTGCAGCATCGTTTCAAATGAGGACTAAGCTATTAGTGACAAAAAAAAACGTTTTTTTTAGCAAAGCTGACAATGGTTGTGCTAAAATCTCGTAATTGCGGATAAAACGTCGATAATATCCTGTGAGGCCAAGAAAAACACGTAATTCCTTTCTTGATTTCGGTTCTGGCCAATTGCGGATAGCCTTTGTTTTAGAGGGATCTGTTGCACTCCGTGAACTAAGATGATATGGCCAAGATAGTCCACCGAATGTTGTCCAAAAGACCATTTCGTTTTTTTTTTGAAAAGCTGATGATCTCCAAACACTTGAAGACCATCTAAAGATGTTGAATGTGTTCTTTCTCTATTTTACTGAAGACCAAAATATTATTAAAAAAAATCAACACAAATTTTCGGAGATAGGACTTGAACAATTCATTCATTAGTGCTTGGAATCTGGCTGGCTCATTCATGAGACCAAACGGCATAACGAGAAATTCGTAGTGGTCTTCGTGAGTACGAAAAGCTATTTTGTAAACGTCTTGAGCCTTCGTTCGGATTTGGTGATACCCGGATCTGAGATCTAAATTGGAGAACACAGCAGCACCATGTAGTTCGTCTAAGAGTTGATCAATTACCGGGATGAGAAATTTATCAGGAATGATTGCTCGGTTTAGTGCCTGATAATCCACACAAAAATGCCATGAATAGTCTTTTACGAACCAACAAAACAGGACTGGAGAAGGGACTCTTGCTTAGAAGTATGATACTCGTGCTCAACATATCTGCATCCAGCCCCTCGATTATCTCCTTGTGTGCATGAGGATAGCGGTAGGGCCGGACATATATTGTTGATGACAGTGATGTCAAGTTGATGGCATGTTCTCTATTGCGCAGCGGGTAGACCCTTAGGTTCTGCAAAAATAGGGCTGAACTGTTTGAGAGACATAGTGAGGTAGTGTAGAATGGTTATCTCCGTTGTAGCTGAAGCGAAGGTGACGTTACTGGGAAGAGTAATGCTTTGAGCTTGGAAATTATATCTAGGTTGACCCATGTGCCCCGGGAATGTAGTCTTGTGAAGATTCAGTTCCCCCCAAAGAGTAGTTACTTTATTTTTGTGGAGGAAGCTGAGTTCTTGAGTTTTCCAATTGTAATTGCACATTCCGGTGGTCTGGAACTTTACCAGAAATATTTAATGGCAAAAGAAAGCAAGTGTGTGTTTTGAGTGGTCTGTTTCTCTACATGGCTTGCAGCTAAAGAGCAAAGTGAAGAAAGTACTGAGTAATGAGATGTAGAAGATCAAGAGTGGAGAAAAAGTTGATCAAAATGTTGGTAGTTGTTAGAGTTTTTGCCCATTTTAGCCTTTTTCCATTGATGTCTCCTTTGTTTTTATAATTCTTATAAATATGATTAAAACGTTAATGCATTATATATCAAACAAATTCATTGATGATTGTATTAGACGAAAGATATCAACATCTAATCTAAGAACTCCAACTCTTATTCCTCATCAGGAAAAAACAAATGAGAGTACCAAAAATTTCCTCCTTCTTGAAAGCATGTTCCAAAAAACAAAAAGAGAGGATTTAAACTAAATAATTCCAACTACCTTGATAAACGCTTTTGTCTTTATAACAACAACTACACCATTGACACAAAAGAAACTCAAGCTTCAAATCTTCAATATCTTGATAAATTGTTTCCACACATGATTCCATTTCAATTGTCTTTTTGTCGGCAGCTTCCTTCTTCGTTTTCGCAACCGCTTCTTGTTTCTTCAGCTCCAAAATTTTGCATCCTAACTCAACTATCTCTTCTTCATACTTGTGCCCTTCCATCTCTCCAGCTTCAATCTTCTTCTCCAGACATTTTTTTCCTCCACATTCTTTACTCTCCTATCTTGAAGAGACAATATTTTGTTGATCCGTAACTGAATGGTTGCAACGTCGAAACCGTGCTTCTCTAGCTTGGCAAAAGAATAACTGAGGCCACTTAATGTGCTCGAGGAAACATCGAGCTGCAGATTATTTACTTCCTTTACTAACCCATATAAAGTCACCTTCATACCAGCTGTTGTCCATTTGCGGAGTTCTTCTTTAGCCTTGGGCAAAGAGATGAAATGAGGATTCTGTGGTATTTTTTTTGTATACCTTCTCTATTTCATATTTATTCTAAAATGACAGATTCTTTGCAAAGGGCAGAGTCATAAGTGTAAGCTTTGCTTGAGTTTCCTCAACATCAACAGCATAATTATCTACTACATTTGGGATCAGAGGATAACTCAGCTCTGCATACATCAGAGGATGTCTTAGCTCTGAAAGATTAGGATAAACACAATAAATGAAAAGTTTATCACTAACTGTGTACCATAAGGCAACATACTTCCTCATTTCCTTTTTCCGTTGTTATTTTCCTCTTCAAACATCTACATTCAAAAATAAATAACAATCATGTCAATGCAAAAGTCCAATCATTACACAAACTCTCTCAGAGGTTATCAAAGGTCCAATTAAACAGAAAAGTTCACCTCATGAACTTCTCCGAATGAGTTTGACGGTAATGGCGAATCTTGAATCCACTCTTTCCGTGATTCTTCCGTCAATGGAAATTCTTCGTTTTTGTTCATCACAGACCAATCTAGATTGTAAACGAACTCATGAGTTTGCTCGGTTTGAGGCACTTGATCGTTATCTCCAGGAGAGATGGAGAGAAAGAGACGAAGGTTGTAGAGGTACTAGAATTCAAAGTAAATATGGTCTTGAAGAACTCTACCTTGGATGAAAAGGGTTTGTTTGAAAACAGGGAAACCTTGAGACTTCTCGATCTTATGTTTAATCATTAACACTGTATCCCAGAAATCAACATCAATGGAGAATGATGAGCCACTTTGAGTATCGACGACCACCTTCAAACTTGTATCAATGGTGTTTTAACTGGTTTTCCTGTATTAGTTGCTCTATCGGACTAAGAGTCAAAAGAAAAAGAAGTTATTGAGGTTCCGACGTTGGAGAATGAAAGACTGGTGAAGAAAACAAATTTGAAGAAATCTCAGCTCAAATTTGAAAAAAACAAAAGTTTCAGCGAAATCGAAAGAGGATAAATTTTAGAGTCAAGATATAAACTTTAGTGAGATTAAGATATTACAATTTGTAATTGGTGATATTAAAATTTTCTAAGATGCTAGGATATATCATAATAATTATAACTTAACTTCAAAAAAAATATATCCTATTAGGATATATCCTAGCAACCTATCTTGAAGTCTAACTTGAGACGAAACCATTGGACTCGAAGCCAATTATAATTGCACATTTTTGAGTTCTTGAAGCCATTAGACTCGAAGAATGACGTCCGCATCACCTAATTCCATTCCAATGAAATCACCACGAAACCTGGCTCCAGCCAAGAGAAAATCAACATCACGACAGCTGCATGCGCGGTCCGTGATGCATGTTCCAAGAGTGACGTGAAAGTTGTAATTGCTATGGATCGGAAGTTTGAGTTATGTAATCGTTTCTGGCGAGACGAAATTATGAGTAGCGCCGCTGTCGATCATCACCACCACCTCAACATTACCAATCCGAGTGCGTAATTTCTGTGTTTCCGGTGAATCAATCCATAAAAACGAGTTTAGTGACAACGCAGACATACAAATTACCTCTTCTTCAACTTGTTTATTCTCTGTTGTTGTTTCAGAAGTGTCCATCATCAACTCCATATTTTTGTCTAAGACCTCAAGCTCATATCCATTCACCACAGTCAACAATTGGAGTTGTCGACGGGGACATACTATCCAGTGGTCTCTGGATATTTCCCATCACATTTAAAGCACAAATCCAGTTTTTTTCTTTTACTCCATCTCACAATCATTGGTGTAACGTGGTCTCTATTGTAGGCGCTGGTCAGCTGAAACAGAAGCAGGTGGCTGAACTTCTCTCGTTCTCCATGTTGACCACGTTTGGTGTTTCTGTTCCCGAGATAACGAAGGACGAGAAACTCGTTCTTCACTCTTAAATACCTTGGTGAGCAGTTTTGTTAGAGTTTTAGTCTCTATGGTTAACGCAAAAGCTTTTATCTCAGCTAACAAAATCAACCGATGCTGAGTGCTGGTTGTAACCCTTTCAAAAAGATGCCTTCCAATTTTAGGCCATCTAAACTATGGACTTGGGCTGACAGATCCTCAAACCTTGAAATATATTCAGCAGCAGACCCACTATGTTTGATGGAAAATAGGTTTTAGTTTGGTCCACGACTGTGTGCATTTCCAAAACGCAGCAGTAGCCGATCTTTGAATTCATTCTAATGGCGAAAGGGGTATGTGTTTATCTCAGAATTGAACCAACCGATTGCATCACCTTCTAAACTTACAGAGACCATATCGAGCTTTTGCGTTTTTGTGTAGTGACCATGGAGGAAAAAAGGCTCAACTTTAGACAACCAAGCGAACGTATTGCAGCCTTCAAGATGGGGATCCCTTACATCCTTGTGAAACCCTCTGGATATTCGAGAAGTGGCGCTGATGTTGCGTTGTCTTACGAAACTGTTGGTTAGGGTTTTGTAATGCCGGCGTTGGATTTGAACTGTTGACGTCCCCCACTGGTTATTTGTCATGGCGACGGAACAAAGAGTATTCACCCTCCTGATATGGGTTCTGTTGGCGAGTTGGTGATTGTACCGGGGTTTGCAAAGTCCGAGCAACACTGATTTTGACTAAGCGAGATATTTTGTCTTCCCAGCCATCCAAGGTACGTTTAATGGCTTCCTGACCTTCTGTAAGTTTTTTTGTTGTTATCTTTGACACCATCCAAACGGCGAAGGATGTCTTGGATGTTTAGATCTTCGACCATAGATGTTGTAAGAGAGGCGCTGGAGGTAGCACTAGCTTCTTCCGGACTCGGCATGGTGTTGTTGTTCTAGCCCACAACGCACCAGTTGATAAGAGCCAAGCCCCGATCTCCCTACAAGATGGCAAAACTCTGACCTTTCTTCCTAAATCTCTCTGCTTTGTAACCACAATGTAACAATGACACTTTGTAAATGAAATAAGAACTTGGTATTGATGAAGAAAAGATATATAGAGAATCTTTATGAACGATTGACAAAGGATAGAAAAAAGACTTCTTTGTGTTTTGTTTCAAAAACACAAAGTCTCTAGCTCTCTAGCTAGCCCAACCTTATGCACAAAAAAACTATCCTCTCTCTTGCTCCTTTCTCCCTTTTAAGCGCCTGTGATGCCCTATGTCATTGGGACTGTTAAGCTGATCCCAACGCTCTGCTTCTTGTCTTGTTGTGCCACCTCATCATCCTTGATCCGAGGCTCTGCTGCTGGTGCGTGTTTGTCCTTTCTTGCCACCTCAGCCATTTCAGTTGTTTTTAACACGCTGCCAAAAAATCCTTTTTCGCCTCTTCACCCTTTAATGCTCTTTTGCTTTTGCTCTTCTTTCTAACATATACCTGCAAGGGTGTAACACAAAACTTGAAGTAATCGACCAATTGAGTGAAAAATACCGTTTTCATAGTTATACAGAAAGATTGAATAATTACTTAGGGACCATTTCAAAGAACTAGAGCCGATTTTCCCAAAATTGTTAGATATGAATCGAACATAATAGTTTAGATGAGGTATGAAATGACCGATTTTCCCAGAATTATACAATAAAACCAGTAAAATTTATATAGTGGAACAATTATAACACAAATCCAAAATATTGAAGTTTTAAATCAAAAATGAATTTGAATCTAGGTTAATCTTTTTTTTTATTTAGGTTAAATTTGATAAGGTCTCTTCTTCACAACTTTATCTTTTTCGTATAAATCACATTTAACTTTTGAAGTAAAAACATATAGAATTGAAAATTTTACCACACTGTTGCAAACAACAAATCTGAACATAAATAAACAATAATGTGGTTATCATTATTCGATTGTAAACTAGCTAGTGATGCTAGATTCGGTAGAGGCGTTGTAAACTAAATCGACATTCAATTTTGTTTGTGTTCGTGCTAACCTCAAGCCTGAATATAACTTTACTCCGAACATGATTTACTCCCAAAAAATCACAGTTGAACAAAGTTATAGCTCAAAATATCCAAAATTTTTTAGCTGAACTATGTTTTTTTCAGGATCGGATCGGATCGAATTTAGGGTTTTCCACGCTTTTGCGAGAATCAGACAATGAACAAAAAACCAAAATTGTTCGAATTGTTGTTGTCAAATGTCAACAAGACAACAACCAACTTGTTAGCTTCTGGACTTAAATTGATGGAACATTCTGACAAGACAGGACTAGCTAGTTCTGCTTTTTTCTAGTGAAAAGAAAAAGAAAAAACATTAAAATCTGTGACATCTCACGTGCTCTCTCTCTCTCTAATTGCAGTTTGTATCCAAATCCACGCGCCTTTTTCCTCTCTCTCTGTCTTCTTATTAGATTAATCAAATCTTTGAAACCAGCATCCAGTTTCACTTCGCCTCTCTTCAGATCCGTCCCCTAGAGCTCTATTACAGAGCCTCTGTATGTCTCTTCAAATCACTAATCTCTTAAGTTTCTATAATGATTTCTCGAGATTCTTGTGTTCTGTTTACTCGATTACCATGGAAATTAAGCTAATTTTTGGTTAGGGTTTGTTTTAGAAATCGGTATGCACATTTGTGTATGATATTGTTCCTCTGTCTCCAAACGCATTGATTCATACCCGGTTTTTTGTTCTCTCGTCACATTCGTTGTTAGGTTTTGATGTTTGAACTTCTGACATCTTTTTTTTTTTTTCTTCGATGTTAAAGTTTGAATTTTGAATTTCAAAAAGTAGAGGTTATTTCTTCGATCTTTTACTACTCAGAAAGTTTTGAATTTGTTTGCTCTTCTCCTTTGTTTGTCTTGGTTTAGTAACTTTGGGTCCTCTAGGGTTTACAAAAGATTGAAGCTTTATGTTCTCTTTTTTGATGTTCTAACACTATCTTCTTCTTCTGTGAAGGTTTGCAGAGAGAATGGGGTTTATCTCTAGGAATGTTTTTCCGGCGTGCGAGAGTATGTGCATTTGCTGTCCAGCTCTCAAGCCGAGATCTCGTCAGCCCGTCAAGCGTTATAAGAAATTGCTGGGTGAGATCTTCCCTAAAAAATCCCCTGTAAGTGTCCTCCTTGAAGCTCATTCGTTAAAGTTTCCACTTTTCACTTGTAATTTGGTAACATCTTTGCTTCAGACCATCTCTCCCTTTGTGGGTGTCAGTTAGATATGTGTATTTCACTGCCTAAGTTTCATCCGATATAGGTTTTGATTTGTGAGTTTGAAAATGTGCTTGGGTATATTTTCAACTTACTTTTATGAATTTTCTGTAGGATGGTGCACCAAATGAGAGAAAGATTGTCAAATTGTGCGAGTATGCTGCGAAGAACCCGATCCATATCCCTAAGGTATAGTTTTGGTTTTTGAATCTTACTACTTAGTTGGTGAGGAGGAGTCTTTTGTTTAAGTTCAGCATATTGTGTTTTGTGGCTGTCACAGATCGCTAAGTTTCTTGAAGAGAGGTGTTACAAGGACCTTCGATCTGAACAGATGAAGTTCATCAATATTGTTACGGAGGCTTACAACAAAATGCTTTGCCATTGCAAGGATCAGATGTAAGCTTTCTAATATCTGGCAGTTTTAGGAAAGAAAAATTAGTAATGCAAAGTCATGCAGCATTACTTTGATGATTCTTAAACATTTGCTTGTTTTTTTTCTCTTATTTAAGGGCTTATTTCGCTACAAGTTTGCTGAATGTGGTTACGGAACTACTTGACAATTCAAAGCAGGACACACCGACCATTCTTGGATGCCAAACATTGACGAGGTTCATTTACAGTCAGGTAAAATGTTATTGAAGAATATTAGGAGAACTAGAAGGGTTCAAATGTATACTTAAGTTGGAGGCTTTAACTGATTTAACAATTCATAAAGTTCATGGCTTCTACACAGTACAAATATGCTAGTCCATGTTGAAAACGTGAAATTTCTCACTCTTCATCTGGTATGAACAGGTTGATGGAACTTATACTCACAGCATTGAAAAATTTGCGCTCAAAGTTTGCTCATTGGCTCGTGAAGAAGGTGAGGAACATCAAAAACTGTGTCTGAGAACATCTGGCCTGCAATGCCTTTCAGCGATGGTACTAGAACTAGTTCTTTTAATCTTCCAAATTCAGTCAATCTTACTCCCAAAAGTTTCTGTCCGGTTTTAATAAGTGTTTCTTATGTTTGCTTCTTCATCAGGTGTGGTTTATGGGAGAGTTTTCGCATATATTTGCTGCTGTTGATGAGATTGTACATGCCACTCTTGATAATTACGAGGCAGACATGATTGTTCAGACCAACGAAGACAGAGAAGAGCAAAATTGTAACTGGGTAAATGAAGTGATTAGATGTGAAGGCCGAGGAACAGCAGTTTGTAATAGCCCTAGCTACATGATTGTCAGACCGAGAACAGCGAGAAAAGATCCGACTCTATTGACTAAGTAACTGACTTAATACTCTAATTGTTGCTGTGATATCTTTTTTATTTTATTTGTTCTGTTTGTTAAGTGCCTCATTCTCTTCGAATTTTCTTAATTTTTTAATTGTTTTAGAGAAGAGACTGAGATGCCCAAAGTTTGGGCACAGATTTGTCTCCAGAGGATGGTTGACCTGGCTAAAGAAAGCACAACTCTACGGCAAATCTTGGATCCTATGTTCAGCTATTTTAATTCTAGACGCCAATGGACTCCCCCAAATGGGCTGGCCATGATAGTTCTGTCTGATGCAGTATACTTGATGGAGACCTCTGGTATCTTCTTTATGTTTTGTCTTTTTTGTTAGAATATGGATTTTTGTCTAGACACGTATGTGTACTCATAGTTATGTTTCTTTATATATTAGGGAGTCAGCAGTTGGTGTTGTCGACTGTTGTACGCCATCTTGACAATAAGCATGTTGCCAATGACCCTGAGCTCAAGGCTTATATCATACAAGTTGCTGGTTGTCTAGCAAAGCTGATCAGGACCAGCTCGTATCTTAGGGACATAAGTTTTGTTAATGACTTGTGTCGGCACCTGAGGAAAAGCTTTCAGGCGACAGCTAGATCAATTGGAGATGAGGAACTCAACTTGAACGTGATGCTTCAAAATTCTATTGAAGATTGTCTGCGGGAGATAGCCCAAGGAATTGTTAATACACAGCCCCTATTCGATATGATGGCTGTTTCAGTCGAGGGGCTTCCTTCTTCAGGAATTGTTTCACGCGCTGCGGTTGGATCACTGTTGATACTTGCTCATGCAATGTCTTCAGCATTATGGCCATCTATGCGTTCACAACAGGTGAACTATAATTTTTTGTTTCTTCTTAGTTTTTAACATCATCTTTACAGATTATTTAATCCTTATTAATTTTCATACAGGTTTTCCCAGACGCACTTCTTGATGCGCTTCTAAAAGCAATGCTGCATCCAAATGTCGAAACCCGTGTAGGAGCGCATGAAATATTTTCTGTAATTCTCTTGCAAAGTTCTGGTCAATCTCAGGCTGGACTTGCATCAGTGAGAGCTTCTGGCTATCTTAATGAATCAAGAAATTGGAGGAGTGATACAACCTCTGCGTTCACATCTATTACTGCTCGATTAGACAAGCTCAGGAAGGAGAAGGATGGTGCCAAGATTGAGAAGAACGGTTATAATAATACTCACGAGGATCTTAAGAACTACAAATCGTCCCCAAACTTTCACAAGTTGAATTCCATAATTGATAGGACTGCTGGGTTTATCAATCTAGCTGATATGGTAACATTTTTCTTTGCTTACAATTGGATGTTATGTGCTATAGGACCATCACATGTTTATGCAATTGTCTGATACTGTCTGGTGATGCAGTTACCATCAATGATGAAGTTTACCGAAGATCAAATCGGGCAATTGTTATCTGCATTTTGGATACAATCTGCTCTTCCTGATATCTTACCTTCCAACATTGAAGCTATTGCTCATTCTTTCAGCTTGGTGCTTCTTTCCTTGCGATTGAAGGTCAACATAAAAGTTTCTCCTCTTTTCTGGCTCTCTTAATGTTTCGCTTTCAAAGAGGAAAAGTCTTCACTTTCATGATGCTATATTTAAGCCTCTCATGATCATTTTAATTGCAGAATCCTGATGACGGGCTTGTTGTTCGAGCCTTCCAGCTGCTCTTCTCATTGAGGAATCTTTCTTTGAGCCTTAATAACGGTATTGATTGATGATACTCTCTTAAATTGATCAAAGTTTTGGAAATTGCTTATGGGCAGTCAAACTTTCTTCATTGCCAGGTGCATTACCCACAGTTTGCAAGCGGTTGATCCTTGCTTTATCCACAAGTACGCTGATGTTTGCTGCCAAAATATATCAGATTCCTCATATTTGCGAAATGCTTAAGGCCCAACTTCCTGGTGATGTGAGTTCTCAATGTGTTGTTTCAATTATTACTTTCATTCATGGAGATTGTGTAACATAACTTGATTATGTGCTCAATTTTTTCAGGTGGATCCTTATCTATTCATTGGCGATGACTTACAACTTCACGTAAGACCACAGGCAAATATGAAAGATTTTGGGTCCTCAGGCGATAGCCAGATGGCTACTTCAATGCTGTTTGAGATGCAGAGCAAAGTAGAACTGTCCAACACTATTATAACCGATATCGTTGCAAAAAATCTATCTAAGATTTTGAAGGTATATCTTATATTTTCTGTTTCTCAGTGAACATTAGCTCTGAAGCCCCATTGTCGATTCTCTTATGTGTAATTGTCCGAGATTTAAATGATCAATGGCTTTAGTCACCAGAAAAGAGTATAAACCTGGTGATTCTTGTGCTGATTTGATTTTATATATTTTCTTGTTAAGCTTGAGGAAGCTGATGTAAAGATGCAACTCTCGGAGCCATTCACACCTGATGATGCCTTTATGTTTGGATCACGGCCAAACGTTGAACCTCAGTCAAACCAAAGTATCTCTAAGGAATCACTGTCCTTTGATGAGGTAAACTATTCTCTGAAGACCCATATTCTTTGGGACTTGATAATAATTAGAACTGTATACACTTGTGTTTCTTTTATCACAGGACATGCCTGCAGGTTCAATGGTTGAGGACGAAGTAACGAGTGAACTCTCTGTGCGTTTTCCCCCAAGAGGATCTCCTTCACCATCTATTCCTCAAGTTATCAGCATTGGTCAGCTTATGGAATCTGTAAGCGTAGACCGCATTCGACATAAAGAAGAAACTGGCTGATATATATCTGTGTTGTCTTATGATTAATTTGTGATTCGTTGTCTAGGCGCTTGAGGTGGCTGGTCAAGTGGTTGTGTCATCTGTCTCTACTTCACCGCTTCCTTATGACACAATGACTAACCGCTGTGAAACTTTTGGGACTGGTACTAGACAGAAGCTCTCAAGGTGGTTGGCCGCTGAGAACCGCCAGATGAATGGGCTCTACAGAAATTCACCAGAGGAATCATCTGCACTTGAGAAGGTACGTAACAGCTGAGTTGGGTATATATTTTACCTTCAAAGATTTTGAGTTCAATTGTTTTTGCATACCAAAACCTACTTATAGTAAACAGATTAGAACTACAAACTGTTAAAATCTGCTATGGTCCTCAATAATAGTGAGAAAGGTCTTAACTTTATGATACCATATGGGCTGGTTAAGAGAAAGGTTGAAACTTTGTCATATGAGGCTTACACGTTGATAGGCGGTGTTACAGGTAGTAGAAGATGGGAACATCTATGGGAGAGAATCTGAAGTGTTGCAGGATTCGTGGTCCATGATGAGGCTACCTCCAGCTAGTCCCTTTGACAATTTCCTCAAAGCAGCAGGAGCCGGAAGATGATTCAACTAACTTGATGATATAAATATTTTCTGTAGAAAGTGTGTAATCTTGTTGTTATTGGGTTTGTAGAGAGCTAACTATCTAGGCCAAGCACGATGCTTCTCTGTTTATAAACAGACACATCTTGTAGTGATCTAGAATCAGTAGTAAGTAATGCTTCTTTCGTTAGGACAAGAATCTCTGTTACTGTTGTTATGATCAGTAGAGAACCAATGCTATCTAGTTTATTGTATCAAATTCTCTTCAATCTCTTTAAAGGCATCATCAAACAAAAACGAGGATAAAGTTCATATCTTTACTAATGCCAGCTCTAATTAGCCGGACCGGTTTGGTTTTTTGTAAACCGGAGAATTCTATGAACCGACTCCAAACGACGTCGTATTTGTTGTGAAGGCAAATGGTGTTGCTCTCTCTCTCACTGCCTTTAAATTTGGAGTTTTGCTTCGTCGGGGTTTATGAAGGGCTTTGATACTAAATTTCGTCTACAGGCTTCTTCTCCAGAATTCTCCAATGGTTTCTTGCCTAAAAGGCAAAACTTTATAAACCTCAATTTCAGAGATTGTTATCCCAGATCTTTCTCTCCCACCATGTTAAAGCTCTTCACTTCGTCCGCTTTTCGAGTCCAACATTTGACTCCTGCAATTAGGGTCGGGTCTAGCCCTGTGGAGTCTCCATTGTTCAAAGCGTTGAGTCAGCTTACTGGGTGGAATCGGCGATCTGCTTCGTTGGGTCATCGTGCTTTCTTCTGCTCCGAACCCACCGATGGAGAGGCGGCGGCTGAGGCTGAAGCGAAGGCTGAAGCTAAGGCGGTCGAGTCCGATTCTGAAGGGTCTGACTCAAAATCGTCGTCTGCGATTGTTCCCACTAACCCTAGGCCCGAGGATTGTTTAACGGTTAGTTTAATTGTATTCAAAGCGTAGGATTATGGCTTTGTATTCTAATCGCAATGTAAGATTTGTTGGGGCATTTGTATATGCTTTAATGGATCGTTGGCAATTTAACTGTACAGGCAAATCTCATCTTAAATGATTACAAAGGTTACAAACTTTGTAAAGACTGAGTGCATGGTCTTATGACATGCTTTTCATCTTTGTTCTATTAGTGGAGAAAGTTGAAGCTTCTGATATTGTATGCTTTTCCATGGTGGTTTTGTATTGCGTAGAGCATTTTTGAATCTGGATTTGGTGGTTTCTAGTTATTATTCAAGCAAAACCAGTGGCTTTTGTGAATAATATACATTTCAGTTAGACTTATGTTTCTCTTGATGGAGCTTTCTGTTGTTAAATTGCAGGTTCTAGCATTGCCGGTGCCGCATAGGCCTCTTTTTCCTGGTTTTTACATGCCAATCTATGTCAAGGTATGTCAATTCATCCTTTTCTGGCCATTAAACATACGTTAAAATTACTTTTAGCCCCCAAAATTTCATTGAATTCTCTCTATGTTGGGCTGTATCTAGCCTTAGAACTAGAGTCGGTATCTTCTTTTTCGGTGCTCAATAGACCCAGCATCACTGATTACCAAAGTTGACACCTCAGGTTCTTTGAAATCTGCTGGTTATTTTTCTATGTATATATAGAGATTTTAGCTGCATTTGATGCATTATTAACTACCTCATTGTTTCTTATAATATAATCTTTCCTGTTTGGGTCATTTGATGAATTTGGACAAACTTGCTAGAACTATTTCTCTCTAACTATAGTGGTAACATGAACTTTATAATTTGGGAGATGCGGATTTTGTGTCTCTGACCACCATTTGCTTTTTCTGGTGTGCAGGATCCTAAAGTACTCGCAGCCTTACAAGAGAGCAGAAGACGACAAGCTCCATATGCAGGAGCTTTCCTTCTGAAGGATGACCCATCAACTGATTCATCTTCAAGCACTGATGCAGAAAAAAATATAAATGAGCTAAAAGGGAAAGAGTTGCTTAAGCGGCTTCATGAAGTTGGCACACTTGCTCAGGTATTGTTGCTGCTACTGCTCTTTAATGTCTGTTTGGTGTCCGTTTGATCAAATCAAAAAGCATAGCTAGCATTACAATTTCCTTGCTGATTTTCCAGATTTCAAGTATCCAAGGTGACCAAGTTATCCTTGTTGGTCACAGGCGACTTCGCATAACAGAGATGGTAAGTCGGTAGAGTAACAGGGTTCTTCATACTTGGTAGAATTTTCAATTAAGAAAGAATTCAAAGTTCAAAAGCCTAGCGATTACACCTTCTGTGTTATTTGGTTGATCAAGTTACTTTTCATTAAGGGAGAAATTTTTTCTCTATACAGGTGAGTGAGGAACCACTTACCGTCAAAGTCGATCATCTTAAGGTATATTTTTGCTTCTTTGCTTTTCCTCTTATGATATGAGACTTTTGTTTGATTTTCCTTTTTCGTTTTGAAATTCTGAAGTCAGGAACCTTTTTGCTTGCTCTCTGTGCAGGATAAACCATTTGATATGGACGATGATGTCATCAAGGCAACATCCTTTGAAGTTATTTCAACGCTTAGGGATGTACTAAAGACAAGTTCACTATGGAGAGATCACGTTCAGACATATACCCAGGCACGTTCTCTTCATAATTTTCACCTGTGCAGGTAAAAACTTTCAGGATACTTGTCTTAGTAGATATCTTTCAAACTTGTGTAGCATATAGGTGATTTCACTTATCCACGATTAGCCGATTTTGGAGCAGCGATATGTGGTGCAAATAGGCATCAAGCTCAAGAAGTTCTTGAAGAACTGGATGTAAGTAGTTTCACTATTGTTGTAGTTGTATGGTTTTCCATGGTTCAGCAATCTCTAATCTCTACTTTTGTCGACCCAGGTTCACAAACGTCTGCGGTTGACGCTGGAATTGATGAAAAAAGAAATGGAAATTAGCAAGATTCAGGTACTATCTCAAGGGCAGCTTATCCACTAGCTGTTTAAATGAAATATGATTTGAATCTTTTGAGCCATATATAGGAATCCATAGCAAAAGCAATTGAAGAAAAAATTAGCGGTGAGCAACGCCGTTACTTACTAAATGAGCAGCTCAAGGCTATAAAGAAGGTAATTTTCAGCTCGCCTCACAAATTATGCTTGCTATTTTCGTCAACATATCATGTCTGTGTGGTATTATTCATTTAAGTGATCCCATGCAGGAGCTTGGTGTGGAGACCGATGACAAATCTGCACTTTCTGGTCGGTACTAACTTAGTATCTTCAATTCTATGTATTCATTTTATATCCTCGTTAGAGAATTATAATTATACTGCCTCATGGATCACCATGCATTCATGAGGCGTCAGTGTCTTTGGTATGAGTTTGGAGACCCGTGCACTGTTAATTGTAAGACAACTGCAACTTATATTCTGGTCATTACTGCAGCAAAGTTTAGGGAAAGGATTGAGCCTAACAAGGAAAAAATTCCAGCGCACGTATTACAAGTCATAGAAGAAGAGCTTACAAAACTGCAGCTGTTAGAGGCGAGTTCAAGCGAGTTTAACGTGACCCGTAACTACTTAGATTGGTTGACCATATTACCATGGGGAAATTACAGGTTTTTTACTCTTGCTTTATTTTGTATTTTTATTTGTTTAAGTAAAGCAATAAGTCTTTATGAGAGACTGATAAAGAGAGAGATGACTCGGATGAGCATCCATGCTCATCTCATGGCACTATATGTATTTGCTTTGTGTTCACTGATTGAGGAATGTATTTTTATTAAATTTGCAGTGATGAAAATTTTGATGTTGTGCGGGCACAAAAAATTCTTGACGAAGATCACTATGGCTTATCTGACGTAAAGGAAAGAATACTGGAATTTATTGCGGTTGGAAGACTTAGAGGCACTTCACAAGGTATGATACTATGATACTTGCACAGTAGTTGTGGTCCCCTTTCTGATTTGATCTTGAATGATGAAAAAGAACTTGTCCTGGTCTATAAGCTCGCAGCTAAAATTTGAGTATATGTGTCACCAGGGAAAATCATCTGCCTCTCCGGCCCTCCTGGAGTAGGTAAAACTAGTATTGGTCGTTCTATTGCACGCGCTCTCAATCGCAAGTTTTTCCGGTTCTCTGTTGGAGGGTTAGCAGATGTCGCTGAGATCAAGGTATAACACATTTTTTTCTTTACTTGCAAATTTTAGTCAATTGTTTTTGACTGAATCCTGTCCTAGAAACAATAAATCATTCTCGTAATAACGTGATTAGGGGCATCGTCGAACATACGTTGGCGCCATGCCTGGAAAGATGGTGCAATGTCTAAAGAGTGTGGGGACAGCAAATCCTCTTGTTCTAATTGATGAGATTGATAAGGTAATATCTTGTTAGTATTGTGACTAGCTTCTTGAAGTTGGTAGTCATCATATGGTAGCTTCTTTTATTCATCGATACAATACTGTTCAACCATTAGTTATGCAATAAAATTGTTATATTGTTCCTTGGCAGCTTGGGAGAGGCCATGCTGGTGACCCAGCCAGTGCTTTGTTGGAGCTTCTGGATCCAGAGCAAAATGCAAATTTTCTGGATCACTATCTCGACGTTACTATTGACCTATCAAAGGTTATTAAGATGGATACCATTTTGTTTCATATGATTCTAGGCTGTCTGAATTTAATTGCTGATCCATTTCCCTACAGGTTTTATTTGTGTGCACAGCAAATGTGATAGACATGATTCCAAATCCTCTACTAGATAGAATGGAGGTGATTTCTATTGCTGGATATATCACTGATGAGAAAGTTCATATCGCAAGAGACTATTTGGAAAAAACTGCACGTGGAGATTGTGGCGTCAAGCCTGAACAGGTCTCACTTTCATCCTATTCTCCAATTGTCTCTGCTTTCAACTTCGGGGAGTAATTGTCAATGAATGACATGCTTTTAGAATTTGCTCAATTTGTTCATACTATTTGCAGGTTGAGGTGAGTGATGCAGCTCTTCTTTCCTTGATAGAAAATTACTGCAGAGAAGCAGGTGTTAGGAATCTCCAGAAACAGATCGAGAAGATTTACCGTAAGGTAAGTTTTGCTACAAGACTCTGAATGGTTTCCTTAAGCCCCCAAAATCTGACATCATTTATTTTTCTTTTGTAGATTGCGCTTAAATTAGTGCGTGAAGGAGCAGTCGCCGAAGAGCCTGCAGTTGCAATTGATCCCGAAGAAGCCGAAATTGTGGCCAATGTCGGTGTGGAATCCCCAGAGAACCATACTGTCAAAGAAAATTCTGTGTGCTCTGATTCTTCCGTTGAAGAATCAAATGAAGAGGCCCAAACTGAGAAGATAGCGATTGAAAAGGTAATGATTGATGAATCAAGCCTTGCGGATTATGTAGGAAAACCGGTATTCCATGCAGAGAAGCTCTATGAGCAAACACCGGTAGGTGTTGTTATGGGTCTAGCTTGGACATCTATGGGTGGTTCAACATTGTACATAGAGACAACTGTTGTGGAGGAAGGGGAAGGTAAAGGTGGCCTGAATATAACGGGTCAGCTCGGTGATGTGATGAAAGAAAGCGCACAAATCGCTCACACAGTCGCTAGAAAGATCATGCTAGAGAAAGAACCAGAGAATCAGTTCTTTGCAAACTCCAAGCTTCATCTCCATGTCCCTGCAGGAGCCACTCCAAAGGATGGTCCAAGCGCAGGCTGCACCATGATCACATCTTTACTATCACTTGCCACGAAGAAACCAGTTGGGAAGGACCTTGCAATGACCGGAGAAGTCACACTAACGGGAAGAATTCTTCCTATTGGTGGGGTAAGTTAGCAACTCCGGACGTCTCTCACTCTGTTAAAGCTTTATTTTTGACAGAATTTGCTGCAAGTTTCTTATACAACATCTTTCAGGTGAAGGAGAAAACTATAGCGGCTAAGCGGAGTCAGATTAAAACAATAATATTTCCGGAGGCAAACCGTAGAGACTTTGATGAGCTGGCGGGGAATGTGAAAGAAGGGCTTGAAGTTCACTTTGTGGATGACTATGGAAAGATCTTCGAGCTCGCCTTTGGCTATGACAAACAAGAAGACTGAGAGAACAGACAAGTCACTTTCACCTTCTTCATCTTTTGTTGTCTCCATCTAAACAACAAGACCATTCTTGATTCATTCACTTTTCTTTTTCATTCAAGAAGAAAGTTATTTGTGTAACAAACTGTATGATTAGGGTGATTTATTTGTGGTTGGAACTTTTTTTGGTGTATAACCAAAGCCAAATCATAAAACATCAAAATAATTTTACACACTTGCTAGAAGCCATTGTTGAACAAAACGATAAAGGGTTAGGGAAAGATGAGCTAACACTTTCTTAACCGGAAATTTCTCATTATGAACACTCCATGCCGTTTTCAAATAATACATAATGAAGTCTCCTCGTTTTGTTGTTGTTTCGAGAACTTAGTGCCTTTCCTTTACGCAACAATGGCTATCTTGGAAGAAGCAAGATTCACTTATACAGTTATACTTAATAACAGACTATTACATCAGAACGAATGAAGGAGAATTATCCTATTATTTGCATTTCATTAAATAAAAGTAGAATCATAAAAGAAGGAATGCTCATGACTTACATTGTGAGAGAATACTCCTCGATATTGGCTACTTTCACTTCATCTCAATTCTCATGTCAGAGAAACTATCAAAAGAAGCTTCTAAAAACACACACCAGAAGCAACTAGAATGTCGAGAGAAGATCAGGCTCACCTAAAGCAGAAACTAACCCTCCCTTTGCCTCAGTATTCTTCTTTGGGTACCTGAGACAAGATCAATAACTAAATCATCAACCAATGTAGAGACTATCTCTCTCTCAATGTCAATGCCTTCTTCATATGTCTCTCTCTTGAAATCAAGCCATCTCCCTTCGCAACTGCTCATCTCTTTGTCAACAAGCTCGTCCATCATCATCTCTCTCATCTTCTTCAACCCATGAATCTCTCTGTTCAGTTCTTCTGCTAACCAATCTCTCCGTTTAAACAAAAACCCGCCTTTACCCAATAGCCCTCTGCAGCTACCCATAAACATTTTCTCGCATTTGAGCGCTAAGCACATATTTACAAAATCAAACAGTGTCTTTCTCTTGATTTTGGCTGCTGTTGCTTCTCCTCGGCCTTCCATTTCATCAAAGAGACTCGCAGGTAAGATGTCGGTGGCCATTCCCAAAGCGAATTCTTTCACCATCAGTTGGTCAGACCCGAGGATCTCGGATATGTACTCAAGCTCCCAGTCGAGCCTTTCTTCGGCTTCTGAGTAACTCAGTGTTATTACAGATTCTGAGAGCTCAGACTCGTCTTGTGGTTGGTGCGACTCATTTGATGAAACCCAGGTGAGTTCTTGATCTGATGAGGACTGTATTGTCCCTGTAAAGCCCAAAGCATTAGACAAGATAAAAGTAGCTGCAAATCAAGTTTCCGTTTGAGCCATTAGTTCTACGCCTTGTTCCTATTGAGTGTAAACAGTGATTTGGCACCGTCCATGTATCTAAGGATTCAGGATGAATGTTGACTTTATAATATGAATTGATCTTATCGATTCTTCGGTAGAATATTCATAAATTAAAATCGTGGGAGAAAGAAAAATAAAAATTTTCTTGTGAAGTATTAAGAAAACAAACCGTATTCTGCGGTTTGTCTGTAATCTGAGAAACCCTTGCTGCAGGAGCTTCTGAGATCATCTGCTTCCGTCACAGTGCTAATGCTGCTAACTTCGTGCTCTTCTGCTTGTATCTTTATTTTCAGAAGAAATGACACAAAACATAATTAGTTAGAAAGCCCTAAATAATGTAAAGATATTTACATGTAGAAACAGTGCCAAGGTATTAAAACTATAGAGTGCTAAATATGACAAATAAGAAATTGCATATAGATTGGATACTTCATCTCTTAGCTGCATTAGGAAGGAACTAACCTGGAATTTTTGTTTGTCATAGAATGAAGTGCAGTCAGAAACAGATTCACTCTCCGATAAAACTTTATCCAGACCGTTTTGGGTCGACTTTTCATATTCTGATGAAGATGAAATCATCCCGTTCACATCATCCTTTGGAATGGAACATGAAGACTCTTCTTGGGTCAGGCTACAGCTAGAAGAGTCAAGCTTAGAAGTCAGCTCTCTGAGCTTTTGCTCCAACAGAACATTTAAGGAATCACCGCCAATCATATTGAAACTAACTGCGGAGTCTGTGTCTTGACCAATTCCCTGAGTGGAGGATAGTGAATCAGATGATAAACCTTTGATGGGGGATGAGAATGTGAACGAAATCACATCCATTTCCTTTTTCCGATCATCTTTTCCTTTGTTCAAGCCACCATCAATGGTGATGTTACATTTGATCAAATTTTCGCTCCTTTTGGTCCGTTTATCATCAGAGATTTCAGATTTTTGCATCCCATTTGGGAGCTTTTTGCTCCGGGGAAGAGTCTTTTTGCGTGACAAAGATAAAGAAGAATTCTTTTCCGTCGAGGCCGTTGTTAAACCCGACTGCTTTGATATCGATCCACTTTCCACTGGAACCTTGTTTACAACTTTGTTATTTACTTTGCTGTTTTTTTGGTTCGAAACAGAGGGCATTGAAGGTTGGTTGTCTCTCCAGTTCTGTTTCTGGTTATTCTGCTTAAGCATACTCTTTCCCATGCTAATGGGAGCTCCTCTGAGACCATTCTGGCTTTTGACTACGCACTTTTTAGCTTCTGCTTTCTCCTTTTGGTTTGCAGAGTTTCTGGTGACACTTAAGGACGTTGTACTGGCCTTTGCTTGTGCGGATACATAAGATGGCTTCACTTTACCCTTCAAACCATCAGAACTGCTTTTTCCCATGAACATAATAGTTGACGGCGTCGTGAGTGATGTTGAGGTTCTCTTCTTGTTGTGCTTTCCACTTGGGTACTTAAGGTTGAAGGTATCATTGGAGACTTGACAGCCAGACACTTTCTGTGCAGCTTCTAATTTCTCTCTTAAATCTTGAATCCTCATAGGAACTGATGAAGGAGAATTAGATGGCGAAAACCGCGTTCTAGCAACCATCCTAGGACTTGGGTCAATCATTCTTGAAGCCACTTCCATTACATAAATAGGGTTCCTGGATGGGACAAACCCAGGACTCCGGATAGGAGACAGGTGTCTATTGTTGGTAACACATATCGGTTTAGCCGACCTGGGGGGAAAAGTCTCAGATTGAAACCGTTCAATCGGTTGGTTGCGTCCATTATTCGTTCTTGAATCCAAACGGTCCCAGGAAATACCATCATAGTCACTACGGAGATTTACATAACCAAGATTTTCATATACATCCGATCTGTTGGTGTTTCGTGAAGGTCTGAGGAAGAAAGGATCGAGATCGGGATTAAATCGAGGTTCCTGGACATTTGGTACCGGTAGAGACTCTAAACCCATAAGCCTAGCAACCACACTCGGGGCTCTTGTCCCCTGTCCATCGTCACTGGTAACAGAAGATGCACAACAGCTCGAGTCACTTCTCAGGTTGTAACTTGAACTCTTTCCAGACTCATCAACCTCAATCTGTATAAAAGATAACATCAAACCAAATTAGTTCCTGACGAAAGCCACTTGACATAAACAAGGGAATTGTATTGAGATAACTCACAAGAGAAACCCTCGAATTCAAGAGGTTTTGAGCAGTCTGTTTTGTCTGCTTTGATTCTTCTGGTACAAAAACAAGAAGAAGATCGAACTTGAGATTACTGACTAATATCCAAACAAAGATAGAAACATACTTTCTTATATACATAGCATTATGAAACAAAGAATTAAAACGTGTTATAAACAGAAATCTAGAAAATAAAACAGCATTGTCTTAAACAATAACCAATTCTTCCAAAAAAGAAGTACATTGTCTTAGACCAAACATATCTACATGTCACAGAATTCACAAGAACTGAACCAAACATTTCTAACTATTTGTGAGCATTACAAAATCAAGAACAGCATTGCCATTAATCATAATAAAATCGTTCAAACAAGAAGTACATTGTCTTAGACCAAACATTTCTACATGCCACAGAGTTCACAAGAACTGAACCAAAATTTTCTAACTATTTGTGGGCATTACAAAGGCAATACTGCAGACACACCTGAGAGTTCCGAGCTGCTGGAAGAGAAGAGCTTCTTACGAGATTTTCCAGGCCAATCAAATAAATTTAAAAACCCTCCCCTGGATCGTTTCCTTTCAGCAACTTCCATTTTATTTCATCTACAGACAACAATCACTGAATCACTTTCCTGGGATGTAACTAGCACGATGCAGCAAAATATAATCTTGATTCCAGAACAGCAGATAACCAAAAGAAACCGGACCAAAAATTGCATAAACCTCAATAATTCACCCAACTCTTAGCTGAACTAAATGGAGATTAAGACAGTTCAGTTTTAATATACATTCAGAAGAGGCCACCACAGGATAATAAAGAACAGAGCTGTGAAGACAAGACCAACTCAAACAATGTAAGACGTAGAAAAAAAAAAACTTGAATTTGTTTAACAAATTCAAAGAAATCAGATCAAACATGAACCTAATTTTACCTATCGGTTAACTTCGGATGCCAAAGATCTCAACTTTAACTTATGGGTTCATTCCATTTGAGTTAATTCCTCAAACCCTTGTATTGAAATCAACCGAATTCGAAGAATTTGACACGTTAACAGTATAATGAAGCAACGGGAACAAAAACCCAGAAATGCTGCGGACTGTTCACGCACAATATTATCGAGCAAAAACCTTAACTTTTGCGTTACCAGAAAATCTAGTCCTACGGTACAAGAAGATCTAGCCCTAAAAGCGACCAAAACTAGGGGGGTCTTGTGTTCCTCAAACACACAACAATTGAGAATTGGAATCGATGAAAAGGTTAAAACGCCAATGAAAATTAAGAAGAAAGAGAGATTCTTGAGAAATGGGTCAGATCAGGAAAAGGTTAAATCAAGCGAGGACGAAGTAAGGTAGATTTTGGGTTTTGTGATGTGGGATTTGGGTTCAGAAGACAGACCAATATAGCAGTGCAGACGCAGCAGAGAACTTGCAAAAAAAAAAAAAACAGATACTTCACAGTGTGGATTGATGTGACGAGAGAAGAGAGCCAAGAGTGAGAGAGGAGAGAGAAAGAGTGTTTGAATTTTTCCAGTCTCTCACTCCACCTCTGAAAAATTCATAAACGTAATGTCTTTTTTTAATTTTCTGTTGTGTCGAATTTATTGTTTACACAGCTTTCAGGAAATTATTATGAATTTCTTCTGCATATTAAATTAGCTATAGATTTGTTGTAGCAAATTGAGAAATGGAGATGATACATACGTTTCTACTTTTCAGTTATAGAAAAAGGCAAAAACTTTATAGTAAACAGTGCAGAGGTCTAATATGCCAAATCGTAATAGTTACTATAAATTATAATGCTATGGATTTTGGGAACCACAAAATGGGTTTCCGGGCTCCACTTTCTAATATTTTAACTTTTTAAAAAATATCTTACTATTGTTATAAACTAGAGAATTTTATCGGATAAAGTTGAGAGAATTTTAGAGAGATAAAATTAGAGAGATAGAACTTCTGTTTTTATTGATTTTCTTCTTCTATGCTTACATATATATAGAAGGAGAAACTTAGCGACGAAGTAGCTTCATAGCGAAGTAACTTAGTAACTTCATAGCGAATTAACTTAGTAACAAAGTAAATAATATTAAATAATTACAATTATCTAATAACTATCTCATTTTTTCATTATTGTTATTATTACACTCAAAATTTTATACCATTTCGCAATGTTTTATTTGTTATTGTCGACCACCATTTAGCACTTTGTCGACCACTTTCTAATATTGTAATTTTATTTGTTGTTGTTGCCGAAAATAGACACCGTTTGTGTACATTTCTCTTTTTGTTATAAATATTATTATTATTTTAATATAACAGAGAGAAAGAAGAACGATTATTATTCTTCTATTATTTTGTTTAGAAGAGACACGATTACTGAAAAGAAACTTTTGTTATTGATGTTATTATATTGCTTGCTTATTGTTGTGTTATTACAAAATAGACATACACTCCCTATATATATAKRAGTTTTTGAGTCGGTAATGAACCGACTTAGGAGAAGATATTACTAATAAATTAATATTAAATAATTAAATATCTAGTTTTATAATATTAAGTAATTATGTTTCTAGAAGAACTCTTCTAACACTTTTGTTTTTTTTTTTGGTTAATTACAACGTAATTTTATCCCAAAAAAAAAATTTCATGGTGAAGATTCATATTATATATATATATATATATATATATTTACATGGTAATCTTATAGTTTAGGTTAATGTTATTGATATGACTATTCATATTTACATACTGTATATGTTGTATGTTGTTGATAGAAAAAAAAATAGTTGGACCCAAAAATATTAATGCTATTGGAGTTATTAGGGTGTTAAGAACATCACACGTCATTCGGATCAACTTATCAAAAATGTTGTAAAATCATATTATAAGCAAACAAAAATGTAAACATGGTTCGGGTATAGATATTTGTTTTTAAGCTTTTGAAATAATTGGCATATCAAATTGATTCATGTAAGACTTATCACATATCAATAGCTTTTTCTTTTTTAAAACACCCTCCGTATTGATGTTTTAGAGAAACTTTTTTTGTTTTAAATTAATTAATGTTTTCACTTTTCTATATAAATATTATTAATTTTTATATTTAATAATATTTATATATTGGAGTTTATTTTATTATTGGTTATATTGTGTTTATGTAAATAATAAATGATGTTTTTTTTTAGAAAAAAATTAATTAATTAATTAATGTATGCATAAAAACCTTAAACGTCATAGGAGTATATTACATTCCATCTCCTATATATTAATTTAGAATAACTTTATGTTTACGTGAAATATTACAATACTATCATGCTGACGTGTTGTCGCTAGAATAATTCTCAGGAAATATATTTCATACGACATTAATTACTAGACTAATTACATAATATGTCATTATATCAATCATATATAAACTATCTTTATTTTAAAGATTATAATCTTACCTAAATTAGTTTTATTTATTTATGAAAAATCGAATAAGTAAATATTCCATAAAATTATAGCTGATTTTATTGTTTCTTAAAATTGATTTTAAAAATTTTATTTTAAAAAGATATTGTTTTAACTAAATAATTAATTAGTAACATAAATATGTAAAAACTTTAATTTTAGATTTCAATTATTTATAAAATAATATACTGTAAAATATTTAGAAATATTTATTTAATTTATTATTTTCTTAAAAATATTATAAATATTTTATCCCGCGTATAACGCGGAAATCACCTAGTTACTCTTATTCTTGAAAGTGTTAAATTTCACATTTTGATATGCATAAGTACAAAATATATCTCTCTCTGAGGTGGCTTTATTATTTATGAATATCAAATCATGCAAAACTACGAAAAAGTGAACTAGATTGAAGTTTGGTATGCACAAAAATATAAAACCATTCAAAGTAAGTATACTAATATGGAAATGAAATTAAAATCTTATTTAAATCAAATCCAAATAAGATCGAATTGATCGTGTGTTGTTGGTACCAAGCTTCAATATTGCGCCTTTGCATATTTTGATCCATAATACGCCTTTGCGTATTTTGATCGCAATATTGCAACTATAACCTTCGATATTGCGTGTTTGGAAAACTTACTCCTCATCTATATATTACGTAGCTGGTCCAATTTTTCCTTCCTCACCACATATTCATCAGTATCTTTAATTTGGGGATCAAATTTTGAGATAGTCTTATACCTAATTTTTTATTCTTCTATACTCTCCTAAATTCTACATAGTTTTCACATTTACAACATTTGTGAAAACCCAAAAATACCTTTCAATCAGAATTTATCCTCGTTTCGGTATAACTAGTACACCTAGAATACTAGTTATGTCAGTTGTACCTAATAATACTAGTTGTACCGCGCTTCTCTCCACTTGAACTCAGGACGTCCGCTATAGTAATCTCGGATCTGAACCATCTGAGCTGCTGTGTCCCACTCCTCAACAATTAAATAAAAAACAAAATGAGTCCCACTCCTCAACCACATCCTCGTACGGACCTCGTATTATCTCTCTCTTCTTTACATTTTTGTTTCTTCTTCACCTATCCCACATTTACTCCCATTCGTCCGCATTCATTCGTTTTGGAAGAGAAAAAAAGTGAAGAATTGGGTTTTGAAGCTTTCATCCGCCATTGGAGATCCGTAGGAGCTCTGTTTCTTCCATTGACCGCTGCTTTAGAAGGTTCCGAACCATCTCTGTTTTTTCCGTCCGCCATTAGAGCTTGGAGCTTAGAGCTTGGAGCTTGGAGCTCGAGTGAAGCTCGTTTCAGTTGATTGAAGCCCGTTTGAGGTAATGTACATCATCAATTTAGAGATGAGTTACGGGTCTGCGCAATCGTAACTCGATTTTACGTAGTACTGAGAAAATTTGTACTACTGATACAATTAATATTACTAAGATTGTAGGTATTACTGATACAACTGGTATAACTAAGATATTGTGTATTACTAATACAACTGTTATGACTAAGCCTATGTGTATTACTGATATAACTGGTATTACTAAGATATTGTGTATTACTGATATAACAGGTATTACTAAGTAAACATGTATTACTGATATAACTAGTATTACTACGAAATTATGTAATGTTTATTTTTATTATTTTCAGGGTACAATGAATAAAAAAATAGCGCACTCTCGTACATTTTGATTATGGGGGATCTTATTTAAAGAAGGGAGATGAAACAATATGAATTTCGAGAGAAGATGTTTATCACGCGCTTATGTTGAAAAAATCGAGTGAGGAGGTCACTTACGAGTTATTGGTTGAACAAATATGCAAAAAGATGAGGTTGGATATAGATAGGATTGGGGTGAAATTTAGTTACATTCCACTTTCAGTGGATCCTAAGAAACCAATATATGTCTTCGATGATAATGATCTTTTGTGTTATTTGGAGTTGTATGAAGAGCATATGAAAAGTGTGTTGCATGTGGAGATTGTCAATAATCAGGTGTTTGAGCAAAATCAGGGGCGTGAAAAACTTCCAAGAGAATATATAGTAAGTCAAAGTTGGTGCAAGTAATGAGGACATAAATTAATCTGTAAGTGAATCGTCCGAACATTATGCGTCTGAATGTTATGTTATGGTTGTCCACGAAGAAGAACGAGGAGGCTTGGATAATATTGCATGTGACAAACGAGGAGACATGGATAACTTGTTTATGAATGAAGATATTGAGGTCGCACGTACTGAGGTCACACCCTCTGTAGCAAGAGTTCTGGCTCCGAAATGTGAATAGGAAGATGGTATGAATGTGGAAATAGGCCAAAAAATTTCAACCAAGGAAGCCGTGCAAGAATTAGTAGAGAAAGCCGGACATCGTAATTGTTTTGAGTTTGATATTGTGAAGTCTGATACAATACAATACGTGGTTAAATGTTGTGAACAAATAAAAGGATGCCAATGGGCTTTACGAGCTGCGAAGCATAAGGATTCAAATTTATGGTCGATTAGAACGTACTACAAGATTCATACGTGTTCTTGTTCATCTGCAAGTACAAGTAAAAAAAGAAGAAGAGGGACACCACAGTTTGTTGCATCTATTTTGCATGATGATTTTCCAGGGATTATTGAAACCCCAAGGCCAAAGAATCTATTTGGTTTGGTTCAAGGAAGATATGGTGTTAAAGTATCTTACGCAACCGCGTGGAGAGGGAAAAATAAAGCTATTGCCGATGTACGCGGTAGTCCAGAGGATATTTATAAGATATTGTATTCTTATATGTACATGTTAGAGAAGATGAATCCAGATACAATTACGTATGTGGAATTGGAAGAAGATGCTAAGTTTAAGTACTTATTCTTCGCGTTGGGAGCAAGCATTGAAGGCTTTGCAGTCATGAGAAAAGTGATCGTTGTGGATGGAATCCACCTTAAGCATGTGATTGGTGGAGTGTTAATAGTTGCGACCGCACGAGATCCTGATCATCACCACTATCCGATTACTTTTGTTGTTGTTGATGGTGAGAAAGATTCGAGTCTTTTTTGGTTTTTCAATATGTTGAAATCAATAGTACCGGATTATCCTGATCTAGTATTCGTTTCGGATAGAAATTCGAGTCTTATAAAGTCAATAGTTGAGGTGTTCCTGTTGCCTACGCATGGCTATTGTATATATCATATGTCTCAGAATGTGAAGAATAGTGTCTCCAACGTCAACAAAAAAATCGTTGGAAAAATGTTTATGATATCTGCAAAAGCATACACGGAGATAGAGTTCAAAACACTATACGATGATTTTAGGACAAGATATCATGCGGCAGGGGAGTATCTTGATCAAAGTTGTAAAGAAATTTGGAAATGGGCAAGATATTATTTCTCGGGAGAGAGGTACGACGTCTATACCACAAATATTGCTGAATCTATTAACGATGTTTTGAGGGAAGCAAGGAAATACGCTCTTTTACCGATGAACGACTTGATTGTTGCGAAGATAGTTGAGTGGTTTAATTTGCATCGGCAGAATTCTACCGAAGGAGAGATGTTGGTGCCTTTTATTGAGATCGCATTGCACCCTTTGTGCTCCGACGCAAAGTTGTTGACGGTAACGGTGTTGAACAGTTTCTGTCTTCATTTCAACGTGCACGGTAAGGATGGATATGGTTATGTGGTTGATCTGAAAATGAAAACGTGCACATGCAAACGTTTCGGTATTTAGAAATATCCGTGTGTGCATGCAATAGCCGCCCTTATGGAAGCAAGGACGAAATGATACATTGAAATGTTATTACATGATTTGTGTTCCACGTATTATTTGATGGCGCATTGGGCATTGGCCTACTATAGGACGATATATCCGGTTCCTCATATGTCTCAGTGGATGGTTCCTGACCATGTACGCGATATGGTTGCCCTTCCTCCAAATTATGTCAGAAAACACGGAAGACCCCACATAACAAGGTATACATCAGTTGGCGAGCATGGGCGAAGGAGAAGCAAGTCTTACAGCGGAAGTTTGTATTCATGGTTTGAGGCTAGTAGTAGCCAAAGAGAGTGATAATTTATGTGTTGTTTGTATTTGTGGTTTATGGTTATGGTGTGTGGTTGAAAACTCTGTATTATGGATTATTTGTCTAAGGATAATATTAGTACAACTATGTATTACTGATACAACTATATATTAAAATACAACTAAGTATCACTAATACAACTATATATTAAATTACAATTAGGTATCACTGATACAACTATTACCAAGGTCAATTATATATATATGGTTATTTTAAATCTCGAATATATATGGTTCTTAATATATATGGTTATATGATATATATGTATACTTATATCTAATTTATTACAACAAAAAAATTAAAAATTCAAAAGGTTTTGTTTTTCTTTTGAAACGTCTTAGACATGTATGGGTATTTCTTAAATACATAAGCGATTATGATGTGAATCATACAAACATTGTTATTTTACAAATAATTTTCTATCAAAGTTTACTAACTTTAATGTTATTACATACTCTAATCTATATAACTAGAAAAATGTACTACAATTACAGTATAACTAATTAAAACTGAAAACACCAAATATACAACTATGGGTAAATGGATATTACTAGAAAACTGAGTACAACTATCTGAATAATATTTTATTATACTTGTTATGTGAACGCGTGTGTTCACACTGTTTTAATAATTTTTTAAATATTTGTAGTGTGAATGCGTGTGTTCACACTTGTTTTAATAGTTTTTCATTTTTAGTTTAATAATATTTTATTCGGTGTTTTTTTTACAATTTAACCTAATAATAATCGTATTATAGTTATACCTAGTAATACCTAATAGTACCTAGTAATACATAGTCAGAAAAATGTGCAAATACTGAGAGATTTCCCAAAGTTCAAAAACCTAACATCAAACATAAACATAAAAATTAAATATTTGAAAATATTCTGCGAAACACCAACATAAAACTTAAATATTTTAAATTCCAAATAAAATACAACACACCAACCACAAAACACTAAAACCAACTTTGGTGATCTTCTTCAAACGAATGAATTTTTCTTGAACTTCGAAGGACGGTCTCTCCTCTTGGTGATCTTCGGAGTGTGTGATTTTTTGGCACTCAATTTGGGCATATGGTTTTAACCGCAACTTCGAAGGATGGCTGCAAGCGTTTCTTCTCCTTTCTCTCGTTCTTCTTCAGCTGGAAGCGTTTCTTCTCCTTTCTCTCTTTCTTCGTCAGCTGCAAGAGTTTCTTCTCCTTTCTCTTCCTCATCTACTTCTTCCTCATCTTCCTCGTCCTCATTTTCCTCGTCATCCTTCTTTTTTTCTTCTACAGCTCTGGAAGATTGGGTGAGCTATCTCATCATCTGAATCATACTCCATGATGCGAGCCATAAGAGATACCTTTGCATCCAAGATGCTCTCGATTGAGGAAACATTATCCTGCGAAATATCGGACAAAAAAATGGTCAATTGTACCTAATAATCTATACTGATACAACTACGTATCACTGATACAACTAAGTAAACCAGATACAACTACGTATCACTAATACAACTAAGTAAACCAGATACAACTACGTATCACAAATACAACTAAGTAAACCAGGTACAACTATGTACCACTCATACAACTAAGTAAACCAGGTACAACTAAGTAAACCAGTCATAGACAAAAACAGATTTTTTGATACCTTGTCATCCCCAAGTGCATCGTTAACCTCTTCCAATGGAAATCCTTTCATATAACCAGCTCTCCATTTTCGCTTACAAAAAAAAATTTACATTAGATATCTCTTACATTTGCATCATATTGAAATTACAAGGAAGGTTATCAGTTTTACCTCCAAAGGAATTATGAAATCCGGAAAGCACCATGTCGATTTGGGTTTCACCGTCCCATCATAATGCTCCATCATATGGAATATCTCGGAGATACACTGATCAAACGTGTATCTCCCCCACGGAAAGGTCTTACACGCTTTAAGATTATCCACAATCCTTAAGAAGAAAGGATCAATGACGCCATACCTTTGGTGTGATCCGATTACCGTGCTTAAGAACAAGAGTAACGCCATCTTCTTCCTATCTCCATCTCCTATCATTTCCTTCAGCTTGTTTCTTACATCACCCACATAAATATCTTCCTCTCTCCCAAAATGCCGCTTTACAAACCGTGTACTCCCCAGATCCTTATAGTATCGTGGATAATTCTGGTAATCTAAATCGGTAATTAGGCCATGCTCCCTCAGCGAATACCTAATCGGAACGCCGTTCACCACAAACCAACACATTCCCCAATCCTTCTCCATTACCACGATCCGAAGAAGAGTCAACTACATTCCCATCAACTTGTGGTTTTTCTCTCTAGGCATGTGCCAAATGTGCTTGAATTGAGGGTGGTTTATAAACCACATCTTTTCGTCTCTCCCAAGTACGTCCAAAGATTTGATTGTCTCGGTCACCTCACACTTAGAGGCTATCTTAATGGTCTTGCAAAACTCGGTGTGCGGGAAACAAAGCTTCTCAGGATGAAGTGGATTTGTATCCTCCTCGTTATCCTGCAAAACAAACATAAATGTTAATAACAGTTGCATCTAATAAAACACAGTTGTACCAAAATGCTTATGTAACATCCGTGTTCCGAGCCGTTTCCTTTTAATATAGGTCGTTGTTTTTCTTGCGGTACAAGTTATTGGACGGAATTGTAATAGTGACCGCAAGTTGTTGGAAATGTTGTGTAACTTGTTCCCAAGGGAAGTAGGAACAATATCGAGCTCGACTAATAGCTTACGGGTTGTGGTTTAATGGAATTAATCGAAGGATTAATTATTCGGGATTAATTCCGTGTTGTTTGGTTTAAATGGAATTAAGCAGTAATTCCGGAGTATTGACGGGGATTGAAAGAAATAAATTGGGGTGGAGGGACGTCTCAAATATTGCGGAGAATTGACGGAATTACTAAACCAAGTGACGGGAATTAATTGAATCAATTGATTACGGTTTAGTAATTTTGGTTCAATTTGGTTTAATTGGATTAAACCACAAAAATATCTTCTTCTTCTATAGACTTCTACAAGCTTCTCAAAAACTCATCTTCATCATTTTGGGAGCATTGTGTCGTGAGATAGAGAGGGAAAGAAGAGAGTGTTAGAGAAGAGAGAAAGCTTGAGAATGAGAAAGAAGAAGAAGGAGGAGGAGAAGAAGAAGAAGAAAACTTGGTGAAAAACAGAGTTTTTGGGTTGGGTTGTGAGGTCCGATCGGGCGACCAAAAGATCACGGATTGAGCTGAGATTTTGTGGGTAAGTTTTCCCATATCTTGTCTAAATATCTGCCAAATTTCGTGGGGTTATGTTGAATGGTTTGAGAGTTATGAATTTTATACTGAAATCGCTCAAAACAGAGCAATCCGCGACGGGTCCGGATTGAGAGGGGTTTTGGGCATTCCAAACTTGTTTGTTTGGGCTGAAATTTGGTAGATAGGTTGTGGAGACCTTGATCTTGAAGTTCATCGAAGGGAATTCTTAAATTTGATCTAGGGAAAGAGATATGATAAGCTTACTAAAGCTCTGTTTTTGAGGAAAGGAATCCGAAATTTTAGTTAGACTATGATGGGAGCTTGTAATCAGTCTTTTGAGAGTGTGTTTGGTGCTGTATTTGTCAGGAAATTAGTGGATAGCCTGGTGGTGTGTTGTGCCAAGAAAAGAAGTTTAGCTCATGGAGTTGAAATCAAAGAAAACGTAGCATGTTTCAAATCAAAAGCAAGGTGAGCGACCGGGTCCATATATAATCATTGATTTTGTGATTGTTGTGCTTGAACTAGACCATGTGAATCATGGTTTATCCATGTTGTTTGTTGTGTGTGTAATGGAGCTCTATTACGGTATGTGTTTTGATTGTTTTAAGTACATTTTGCTAAGTTAAATCGGTTATATGTGTTCATGGCCGTGAGACGAGGACCGCCTCACTAAGCATTATCAATGCTTACGCCTCAAGGTGAAAAGAAAATACTTAGGAGAGAGTAGTAACCAAGGCCGAAGTGAAGGAAAAAGAGATTCAGCGTTCCATCTTGTCATTTGTAGTAAGTTTCTACTTAATGATTAAATATCATTTCTAAATGCTTAGAATACCTATATCTAAGGCTTAGTTATACATAATGATATCCAGTGATACCATACCACATGCTGATACCTATGCAGCGATATACGCTAGCTTATTCCTACTAATACCCAGTTCTACAAATTATCTTAGTTATTTCTATTGATACATAGATGTACAAAATCGCATACATAGTTATATCATAGAAAATTAGTTGTACACTTTAGTTTTGCTTCAAATTCGCAATTAAACTACCAAAATCAATCCATTACACAACCAATTACCTGAGAAGAGAGAACTGGCCTCATGCATTAAGTTCTGTTCTTCAATCGGAGAAAGGGTGTTCTTCAATCGGAGGCGGCGTCGGTTCTTTCGACGTTCGAGCCTTCTTTGTCTTCCTTCCTCTTCTACTCGCCGCGAATGGCGAGTTTCGAGTTCGAGGCGGCATTGTTAAACTCCGATTTGAGTTTCTAGGGTTTCGGTTGGGTAAGTTGGGGATGAAAATTTGAGAAATAGATGAGCTATATAAGTAGAAAGCAAGAAAAACTAGAGAGAAAGAGAGCGAAAAATAGGAAGAATAAGCAATTTTGATTTTGTTTTCAAAATCGTGAAAAAGGATTATGAGAGAAAAGAAGAAAGTGACGTGGGGAGATAAAAGGGGGATTTTGATTTTGGTTTTTTTTTATAAATAATATTGTTTTACCCGGTTGATGATCCAAAATTATGGATTTTACCCGATTGAATCCTGGTTGGGTCGTAAATAAATCAAAAGGGATTGGATTTATTTGTAATTTACATGTTTTTGACTTAAAAAATAAATACAAAAGAAATTCAATTATTTTTGTGGCTAAAGGAGAATAAGAGTCACCAATAAAGAGCAAATGATCAATTGATCTCTATATCTCCTTTTACAATTATATAACCCATTTCTAGGGTACTTCAGTTATTTCCCGTAGTCTAGATAGATTTGGATATATATACAAATACATATTTTTTGGGGTATATCGGGTAATTTGCTTCATCAAGAACCCGGATTTGTTTCCTGGAAATCTATTAGTGAGCCAATCAACCATGTGTTTCACCCGCACTCTCCACCGTCTTCACAGCCATCAAAAAGCATATCGAAGTCGATTGAGAACCTACCTAGGACTGTGTGTCCACAGAAGAACCTCTACTCCCCGCAATTTCGATGGATCCCTTTGGACGCCTGGACGGTGCCGGAATTCATCTCTACCAGCCGGAGGAGGAGGAAGAAAATTAGGGCGAACCCTTGCTTCCAAACGGGCCTCTGTAGTCCAGCTTGTGTGGCCTTTTAGGACGAATTGGTTATTTGGGCCCTGTGAGCCTTTTAGCTTTGTACTAGCCACAATAGTGGTTTATATTTCTCTTTGGATTTGTAATTTGAGACCTTGTGTCTATTATACTTGAGGAATGAGAAATCCTTCTTGACCAAAAAAAAAGAGGTGAACGAAGAATATCGCCTTCCGGTAGGAACTTGGCTCAGTTGGCTGCCACTAAGTGTGCGTGAGATAAGATAAAAATGTCAAAGTTATATTTTTGTTCTTGAGAAAATGGTTTCTCAAAAATGATATTATTTATAACTATAAAACTATTACAGACATTAAGATATATGATTTACTATGTTACAAAGATGATTGTAAAAATGATATTATTTCTAACCATAGCAATCATCACTTGAAGTGTCAAAATTTAACCAATTTGAATGGACTTACGCCTTTTCCGGCTAAAAAATTTAACCAAGTTTGGAACTTTCTTCTTCTTCTTGATTACAAAGAATGTCGGAGTTCCTCGGTTCTCTGATGAGTATCTTCTCGACTTCCCTCCTTGAACCGGTGTGAATTTCCCGCTAAGCCTTACTGATTTAGTACTATTTTAAAATATTTACTTAATTTCAAATTTATTTGGTTATTCAATATTTACAGGAAAGTACAAATCAAGGTTTTGTGCATCATTCTTTTTTTCAAATTGGGCATTCAATCTATTTATAAAATATAATTTATATATATATATATCTTTCGATAAAATATATTTCATATAAATATAAATAAAATATAATATAATATTATCTATTGGTGTTATAGCACCGGGTACAAGACCAGCATATAAATACATTAAAATGCAAAACAAATAAACTACTTACAAGTTATAAACAACGTGTAACTTCAAATGCAAGAAAAAAAAACTAAGTTACCGCAACAAGCTAACTAAACTTCTCATTATTCTAAAGAGGACTTACGCCTTTTCCGGCTAAAAAATTTAACCATGTTTGGAACTTTCTTCTTCTTTTTCATTACAAGGAAAGTCGGAGATCTTCGGTTCCTGATGATTATCTTCTCAACTTCCCTCCCTAAACCGGTTTAAATTTTTCCGCTAAGCCTTGCCGATTTTCTCACCGGTTTAGGAGAGTTAATCAACCCATTGCAGCTTCCACTTTCTTCTCTGCAGTTTCTTTCGCGTGACAAGCTTGTCCACTCAAATAAGCTTGTCCACTCAAATACTCGTATAAAATAAAGTTATACTTAAAAATATTTTTCAAAAAATTTAGAACAAAGCTAAGAAAAATAAGAAACAGATAACATATGGGAAGAATATCATAAAGAACTTGATTAGGCAAAATATATACAGAAAAAAAAATCATAAAATAACAAAAAGATAAGATGTGTTAGGAATATTCATTATTAACATTTTCTCTCAAAGTTTAATTATTATGATGTAGTTACTAAATGTTGAGGGTAATTTCCGGTTGTCAATCCAACTGTGACACGTGAATAATGCTTCGTCAAAATTTTATGTTCAACGCAATATTCACCCTCGCTCTCGGACAAACACATGAAGACGATTGTTCGTGCCACATGAAGTTGGCCATGTATTCAATGCATTCATACGAAGGGGTATATGTCTACCTCAACTACGCGGAACATGCTCGCCTAACCGAAGCGACATCAATCATAACTCTCATGTCAACGAGTTGCATCACAACATTTCCATTATGTCATACATTCCGAAAGTATGTATTCGATCTATTATAGTCCTATAACTAGGTTTACTCGATCCGACTATACAAAAACATTGTCTCGAAACTAAGATCAAATATTTTTCCTATAAATACCCTCTCATTGCTTCTTTAAAAAATTGGGAATCGAAATAAGCGAAGAAAGTTATCGAAATTATGACTTTATTTTGTATTATGACTGATCAAGTATGTAATTTTCTTGAACTATGACTCAATTTTGTAAAGCATCCAAAAACGAAACAATGGTATGTTTTTAATTTTGAGTTAAAATATATATTAAAAACGGTAAACATTTTTTTTGTCATCTGTAACATTAATATTTGATTGTATCCTACTACAAATATTGATATAACAATCGAATTTAACTAGCCGCAACACATGTGATTATGAAAAACAGTTCATGAACAATTCTATGACGAACAACTCCACGACGAACAACTTTTCTTTCAATATACGGATCTACGACAGATGGTTTTATCAGTTGTATACTGAAACTTTTGATAAAATTAACATTCAAAATCTACAAGATTTCGAACTATCGGAAAAAAAAAGCTTATACAAGATGTATAATTATTGAAATCTCTTTCACACTTTTTAAAAGTTATCTTTGCTATTTTTCCCCATTCTTTGTAACATCCTTATTTTTTTTATTTTAAGATAAATTTTCTAATCTTTTTATTTATTTAAACACACACATGTCAATGTCATGATACTAAAGAAGTAATTCTGCAACAAGATTCAAAGTTAGTATCTAAAAGAATATCTTAGTTCAGAAATTTCCTGGATGCTTGGTTCACTAATATGTAATTTTAAAATAACAAGAAAATCTAATGTAGATCTATAACTATACGTAGTCTGACTCATCCACTCGAAGAACAAACATTTCTAGAACGATTTATAAAACAATTACAAAGGTATCTTTCAAAACATTTATTACCGCAACAAGTCCGAAATTAAGGAGTTTAATATTTCTACGTGGAGAAAGAAAAACTCTGCACAAGCAAAAAGACTTAAAAAGACTTTAGATGCAAATGTTTTTTTAGGTGGGATCAGTATATATTTAATGTGCAACAGTATAAAAATTATGATCTCCAACATTAAAGTGTTTAGTATAATATATAGCTCCCTTTGTGTTTGTGTTTATGTTCTTTTTTTTTTTTTGGTCAACCTGTGTTTATGTTCTTATGTTATGAAATTTACAACTAACTACAAGTTTAAACTTAAAAAATAAAATAAAATAAAAATTAAAAAAAATCTTCAAGACTCATTTAATCTCTCTTGTACTGTAAACTTCATAAATGAACTAACTATATGTTCTTAATTATGCTATGCGATGAAAGACACATCTTTACACCCACCCTCCACACAAAAAAAATGAACATAGCACAATAATTTCAAGTGAACAATATTATAAAAGCATTTTTTTTTTGTTAATTTATTAAAGTATGTTTAACAAAAAAAATATAATAAATGTATGAAAGAGTTGCGTATAGTGATTGGTGAATGAAATGGCCTAGATCAAAGTTAGATATCATCACATCCATCAACATTTACTTTGACTATTCGGCCTCTCTTAGCTTCCCTACGGTTTTCCTCGAATTTGGAAGGAAAGTTTCTATTATTATAAAACGAACAAATTACGTCTTTTAACGCCAATTTTTAATAGCCATCTAGAAAAATATGGTAATTCTATCTGATTAATTTTATTAGACATAATTATCATAATGATTATTTTGAATGAATCTGATTCATATATATGTATTAATTAGGTGACATGCTAGTACTAATCTCGAGTTTTAAAACATGAAAAAAGGATAAATTTTTATTTGTAACTACACGAACAAAATAGGGTAACGACAATCCAAACCCCAAAAGTTAGTACATGGATGATTCGATACATTAACAAAAGATGGTTGTTAACGGTTTTCTGTAAAAAATCATATCAAAGTATATGTATATTTAATAATCAATTTGTATTATTACCTTGTTTTCTTATGTAGTTACAATTTGTAAAATTGGATCATATCCTATCAAATGAATCAACTGATAGAATATAAAAGAAATATCTTGCTAAGTTTTTATCGGGGATGTGTGTTTGTATCATGAACCAGAATCGGATTTGGGAAGATTAATCTTCTCTACAAACTGAACTTGGCTTTGGCAAAACTTACTTAGCCTCTTTTCTAACCGGCCAGTCAAGCTAATCATTACAAAAATAAATCTTAAATATATTTTTACAATAGAGGTTTTAAAGCCCTTAATTTTTTTTTTCTAATTGACAGGTTGACAAACTTACCCAAAAGTAATTTTCCTCTTAAGTTATAACAAAAAAAAACGGAAATTTTATAACCTTTTTATTCTGGTTATAAAGAAAAACATGTTTTTATTTTATTTTAAATTCTATAAATTCTGAACCTTCAAACCTACATTGTTATTGGCCGAAGAAATCGACGTGTAGACTTCTTACCCATGAAATTTAGTCTCTTCTCTAATAGAAATACCTCCCTGCTTTAAAATTATGCACATATAAATAATATAAATAATATATTTTGTCTTTTCAGTTTTTTTTTCTCCTTAGATAACCGTTTGTGTCGTTTTAATTGGTTATCATCAAAAGAAGGACATTGTCGATAAGCAGAACGCGTCGATGTAGAAAAACATGTTACATTATTATTCTGCATCTGTCCTTCAAGTTTTGAAAACATTAATATTTATGTTTAATGCTAATATTTGATCATAAATTAATTACTGAAAAACGCGTTACGGCATCACCTAAGCGTGGCCTTTTTGGGGTCAATGTACTAATAGTTGACGATCTAGCCTTGTAAACGCTTATGTCAACGGCTCTTTTGTTGGTTTATAATTTTTTTTTAATGAATGTTAAATTATATTTAAAAAAATAAACGTTTTTACAAAAAATGCAACATTGGCTGAAAATGAATTAGATTCTGGATTTTTTATGGATAACAAACCGTAGTTTCGTTAAAACCTAAAGTTGGAAAATCCAATTGGGACAAAACTAACTTTAGGAAAAAGAGATACTAACTGTTTGTTAAAAGCCAGATTCGAAAGACAAGACGATAATAAAATCAACGAAGTTGATGGAGCTGAACATTGCCGAGAATGCAGACATGGTCCTAAAATTTTCAAAGATTCTAAAATTGAAATATTTCATTATTAAGGTTATTCAGGTAAAAATCCTATAATAGTTTAACTTAGGTAGATTTGGAAGTTTTTATCTTTACATTCTTTTTCTATATTTTAGATGTTATGAACGAAATTTGATGAATTATCCAATCAATTTTTGAATTCTCTTATTGTGTATAAAAAACATAATAATTTAAAATATATATATATATATATATATTTATTTGAAAAACACTTGAAAATATTTAAAACCCTCGAATGTTTGGCAATAATAATAAAACAATTCACCAAATCGTCATTACCATGCATAAAAATTTAGATATTGTTTTAATCATTTTGAATGTTTATTGTTTCAAGTGTTTCCATCTAGTATAGGTTGAGTAACAGATTTTTCCTTCTACACCACAATTTTTAAAATGCGAATTTCTTGTAATATCATAAAATATATAACTGCAAGTAAAATTTTTGCACCAAAAAGAGAAGCTAAAATCATACTTTTTGTAAAAGAATTCAAAATGATACGAAGAGACTATATTTTATATCATGATCAAACGAATCCTAAAGTAAGAAAATACAAAAATACTATATCAACATTAAAAGAAAAAAAAAACAAAATCAGTGGATGAGTAGGGTTTGATCATGCACGGTAGCAACATAAGAGTTAAGTATTTCTTAGATCTAGTCAATGATTGAGAAACGGACAAAAGTTTTTAACCAATAATTCTAAAACGCGTAGATTGTAACATTTAATTACGATGCAATTCTTGAACATAAATGCAGGCTCATATCTGACTACAAACTGAACAAGTGAGCGTTTTGAGTTTTCTTAATATTTACAAAATCAAAGATCGAAATTAAGAAAATCTCCAAGAAATGGTTATATAAGTCTTAAGACATATATATATATATATACACGCTTTTTCGCAAGTTTATATCTTAATCTAGCTTATGAAAAAAAAAGTTTGCTGATTCAATTGCAAAACTCAGTTCTTGTTTGACATTTGGGTGATCTTTTATTCATTTTTTTTTCGATATTACGTATTCCATCGGATTTAAATTAAAGTGACAGCACACTGGTTAATATAAATCACTAGAGTACTGTCTACATATCTTTAATCTCATGTGATCCTTCCAATAGTTGATCCAATTGGTGATATAAAGCGATACATGTTTTTACAAAAAAATAACGATAAACGATATCAAAATAGTTAAAAACGGTATTGAATAAGGGTTAAAAAACTAAAAAATATTGTTATTTGATATTGTTTTTCTAATTAATTTTAACGAAAACGTTATATCTAATATTACAACAATATAAAAAACCAATCTGGACCAGCTTTAATACAATGCTTTGAGTTGCAAAAACAAAAAAGTGAATAGACAAAATTATTAAACCTCCACTTTGGCACTTTATATCCCGACTTTTCCAATATGAGAGGAAGCTGATTATAAAAAAAAAATATGGATATAAATACATATACTGGTTTAGCTGGATGGAGTATATATATTCTTATACATTATTACAATACAAGCTGATTTAAGTTTGTACGAAAGTATCCAAACAGTAATTAAATAATGAATCAATATATGACACTACACAAGTGTCTTATTACTTTTTTTGTCAAAAACACAAGTGTCTTTATTTTTAGTTTTAATTAATTAACTAAAAAAAAACTAAATAACTAACTCTAGCGTGGTTAATGAATAGCACTTCTAAACTCCGGAGAGCAACGAATCTTCCTGGAAATTACAAGTGCTACTTCGTCAATACTCAGTTCCTTTATATACACCATCAACCTCTTCCTCAATCTCTATCTTTCTCTCTCTCTCTCACACACACACAAAAAGAGCTTTTTTTTACAAAAGACACATAAAAACTTTTGAAGTTTTAAATCTGAAACTTAAAGTGATTAATGAAGATTCAAAACAGCCCTACTTTTCATGGGGGTGGTGGTTACAGTGGCTTTAGAGCTCGCAACTTTACATTCAAGAAGTGAGTTCTTGATCTTACCGAACAAATCCTTATTTTTCCGGGTGATTTTCGGACAAGGTTTCTAATTTTCTAGTTTCATTTTCTCATGTTAACCACAGAGTTGTGAAGCAAGTGATGAGAGATCAGTCAAATAATCAATTCATGATTCAGATGGAGAACATGATGAGAAGAATTGTGAGTTTTTTTTTCCAATCGTCTTTAATCAACAATTTACCCTGCTTAAACCATCTAATTAAATATCTTAATTAATCAAGGATTATTTAAATCAATCTGTTCCTAATATATAGGCTACAGCCACCAAGTTTGACCGACTAATTCTCTTCTGTCTTGTTTTATATATTTGTGGTCCTCAATCAACAATGGTCCCTAAGTCTAGGTACTATAGTAGTATAGTATACCAACTTAGTCACAAGTCTAGTTACTATAGTATATATCATATCACACATAACTAAATCATGTAATCACACGTGTTTTTTTTTGGTTAAAATGGTAAAACTTTTTGTGCGACGCTAAAGAGTTATACGGTTTTAACAATTTACCAATCATAAATAAAGAAAAAAATGAAATATTTTTTTTTTAATGAAAGCTTTTCATATATTATTTTCTACAAATATTTAACAAATTTCTTTATATCGTTTTGTCTTACCAGTACTTTTACCGCGTAGCACTTTATGTCAGTAACTAGACCGTGTAGACCATATATATCTATATCTTTGTATGCACATGAACGTTATATGCTTAAATATATGCTGAATTATATTCAAAATTATATGCAAATTAGTGAATGGTTTTCTCAACTCTTATGATTTAGGTTCGAGAGGAGACAAATCGTATTATTCAACCTTTTCTCACTTCATCGTGGGTCTCAATGGAGCGATCGTGTTCTCAAACACCATCGTCACGTCCACGATTCAAGCTGCGATTCATAAACTCGCCGCCGTCATCGATATTCACGGGGTCCAAGATCGAAGCCGAGGACGGTTCTCCGCTGATTATCGAGCTCGTGGACGCCACCACGAACACTCGAGTTAGTTCGGGACCGTTCTCTTCTTCTCGGGTAGAGCTCGTGCCGCTGAACGCTGATTTCACGGAGGAAAGCTGGACCGTTGAGGGATTCAAACGTAATATTCTCAAGCAACGTGAAGGGAAACGACCGTTACTTACCGGAGATTTAACGGTGACGCTTAAAGACGGCGTTGGTGTTATCGCCGGAGAAATCGCTTTCTCGGATAATTCGAGCTGGACTAGGAGTCGAAAGTTCCGGTTAGGTGCTAGGTTGACCGGAGATGGAGCCGTGGAGGCGAGAAGCGAAGCCTTTGGGTGTAGAGACCACCGAGGAGAATGTAAGTAGCGGTTACTGCGTTTTGTCAGCGGTTGCAATAGCGGTTAAAACGTTTAGGGTTGATTATTAATTGTTTTTTTTTTTTAAAAAAAATCTTATGCAGCTTATAAAAAGCATCATCCTCCGTACCCCTGTAACGAGGTTTGGAGACTAGAGAAAATCGCGAAAGATGGCGTTTCGGCGACGCGTTTGGGTGAACACAAGATTTATACAGTGAAGGATTTTCGCCGTTGGTATACGACAGATCCAAATGCGTTATACAACGTAAGATTATAAATTAACCTAGATTAACTGAAATGATTTTTTTTAATGTAATTAATCTTCTAACCATTTACAAAATTGATAACAGATACTTCGTGGAGGGATCTCAAAGAAAATATGGAAGGCGATTGTATCACACGCCATGGATTGCGTTTTGGACGAAACAGAGTGTTTTATCTACAACGCAAACGCTCATGGTGTATCTCTTCTCTTAAACTCTGTTTATGAAGTGATCAAAGTGTCTTTCAATGGCGGACCGTTTCAAAGTGTCCATCAACTAACCAGCTATCAGCCAATTCTGGACCAATTAATAAAGCCTGAAGCTTATCAAAACATCAACCGCTTTATGCCGGTAAATGGTAGGATCTTTGAGGATCATCCGCAAAAATCTTTACAGTGCCCGCAAGATCCCGGATTTGGCATAGCTTGTCCTGGATCGCAGCACATCGATTTTCAAGGTATATAATAAATTCACGTTGCGGTCTAGGGTCTAGGGTCCTTTGATATATATCTTAATATGGACTTAAAACATTTATTCGATGTTTTTTTTTGGGATATCTAGGAAGTTCGGATCTATCAGACTCTTCGATGTCTCTTCACTTCACAGCTTCAGGATCTACGGTCCACCCCGAGATGCCGATGAATTTCGAGAACTCACCATCCGCGACATTTCATATCGACGAAAAATTCTTACCGGGTTTCAGAAACAGCTTTAGGGTAAATGTACACGATCCGTTACACGACGAATCACAAACTGTAGTGACAAGAGGTTTTGTCGATAATGAAGAGGACAATAACGCTATTGCTTATCATCTCCATCATGACATGCCCCTGAACTGGTCACCTGGTACTACGCATTTCGCGGAACAAAATTATGAGAGGTTGTGTGTTAGCGTGTCTGGCACGGAAGAAGCTGGAATGTATGATGTTCGTATTGCAAACATTGTGGGATCTCCGAGAGCCAGGTGGTGTAAGGTTAAGGCAGCTTTTAAGCTCCGAGAAGTCTGGAGACACACAACTGCCAGAAACCGTAGCAATGCTTTGAAGCCTTGCTTGCCGTATTAGAGTCAGAGGTTTCTTACAGTGCAAGAAAATGTGTATATATGTGTGTGTATGTTTTCTTTTTTCTTTTTTTTTTCTTCTTTTGATAGAGATAGAGTTAGATAATGGATCCCGAACATTGATTGTTTCAAATGGTTTTGTAAGTTATGTGGATTAGTCTTTGTGTATATCATGTTGATTTTTGTAAGAAACAAGAAAAGGCTATATATATGACCAATTTACAATTAAATATTTTAAGTATTTACTTTTCCCCAGAATCCAAAAGGTTTTGTTGCACAGGGCTTGTAAGTTGTAACCTTTACATGCCCTATTAGATTCAGAGGTTTCTTGCGGAATAAAGGCTACATGTGTGTGTTTATATAGTATGTTTTTTTTTTCTTTTCCTTTTGATAGCATCCCTATATATTAATTGATTCATTTTAACAAATTAACCTTATGTTTACGTGAAATATTACATCAGTGTCATGCTTACGTGTTGTCACCAGAGTAATTCTCAAAAAATATATTTTATAGGACATTAATTACTAGACTAATTATATAATATGTCATTAGATCAATCATATATAAACTGTTTTTATTTAAAGATTATAACCTTACCTAAATAAGCTATATTTATTTATGGAAAATCGAATAAATAAATATTCAATAAAATTATAGCTGATTTTATTGTTTCCTAAATTTGATTAAATCGAGTAAGTATATATTCTATAAAATTATAGCTGCTTTTATTGTTTCCTAAATTTAGTTTTTAAATTTTATTTTAAAAATATATTATTTTACCTAAATAATTAATTAGTACCATAAATATGTAAAAAATTTAATTTTAATTTTCAATTATTTATACAATTATATACTATTAAAATAATTAGAAATATTTATTTAATTTATTAATTTTATTAAAAAATATTATAAACATCTTATCCAGCGTATAACGCGGGAATAACTTAGTAGAATCTTATTATATAAAGTTGAACGTGTTTAACGTGAGCGTGACACGTGTCAAGGGATAATTCATTAGATTTTGACACGTGTCATCACTAATTTAGATTGTGACACGTGTCTCTTTCTGGTAATGGTAATTTTTTATATAAAAATATAGAATAAATAATTAATTAAGATTTTTGTCAGCAAAAATGTCAATAGCAGAAAATTTAGTAATTTTCAAATTTCTGGTAATGGTAATTTTCTATGTAAAAATATATAATAGATAATCAATTAATATTTTGTTAGTTTAAGTAAAATTGTAAATAACAGAAAATAATAATAATAGAATAGACCACTTACTGTTAATATATCATCAGAAAAAAATAATTGTCAGTTTTAGCAAAATGTTTAATATTTATATTTAATATTAATATTTTATATTTTATATCACAATTATGTTAATTTTCTAAATTAATATTGTAGTAGTTTGGCTATAAATACCAAAATATAGATTCTTAACAAATCATATTTTTATTCATCTTTTAGTTTTTGTTATTCATCATATTAAATCAGAAAAATGAATTCAGGAATTCATCTTAACCTAGATCAATTGGACAAAAATCAAATATTTTTGTTATTAAGTATATATTTTGTTATTCATCATATTATCTTCCGGTGCTATAGTTACAAAATGATTATTGATTAATGATTATTCTAAATTCCAATAGTTACAAAAGTGATATGATACGGGGATAATCTTTGTGTATACCATACCTTTTTAAAATAAATAAAGCGATATACATTTTGACAAAATCAAATTATATTTTAAGTTTTTTTTTATATAACTTTCTTATGTACTGCTTTTCATGTAAAATAGTAAAAACAACATCATGAGATAAACCAAATCAATCAAATCTATAAGCCTATCATCCGAATTCCGAGGATGACTTCTACTGAAATGGGAAATAATTGTAATATCCTAGTCCCAGCCCGCTAAACCCGATCTCTTGCAGAACCGATCCTGCAGAACCGATTCAACTAAAATTATATAACTATTAACCAAAGTAGAACTGATCCAACTGAAATGTGGTCGTAAAAAAAAATTGGAGCCCTTTTAAATATTTTTAAATTTTAAAACTATTATAAATATAATTTTGGGATAGAGTTTAATATATAATAGTCAAAAATATCAGATATTAGACCGCTCCTAAAAACATAATCCTAAAATTTATAATATAGAATATTCAAAAATTGGAGGTCCCTACAATCAAAACAATTGGGGATCCTAAGGCCATCTCCAACCATAGCACCAAATTTGGTGTGGTGAATAGTGTTAAATTTGGTGTAAAAATAAATAGTATTTTTTTCATCTCCAACCACAACACCAAATCTCACGCCAAAAAAATCATTTTTATTATTATATTATTAAATTTAAAATTTTCTTTATTTTTAATAATTATAATAAATACTAATTAGTCATAAATTAAATTGACTTCAAATTCGATATAACATTACATTCGATTAAAAAAAAAATTACAATCGATAAAAAAAAATTAACAGAAAATAAATTACATTATACTAATTCTCAGAATTAACATATTCCGACCACAAGTGTTCAATTAATGCATTTCGAAGTTCAAAATGAGCTTCCCGATCTTTGATTTTTCTGTGCCGAGCTAAGAATTCTTGAAATCGTGCATCTTCATTATTTACCATCTCAACTTCTGCAGATGGGACTTCAATTCGTTCTCCAATTGTTGCATCAACATCACGTTCATCCTCTATGATCATATTATGCATTATGATACATTTTTTTGAATTTTATTATGTATTTTTAATCTTAATCAATTTGCATATCAATAAAAATATTTTTTGCAATTCTAAATTATCAGAATAGATCCTACATCTCTAATACTTAAATATCAAAATCCGAAAAACTGATCTGAATCAGAATCTGAACGGTATCCAAATGGCCAAACTATAAAATTTAATTAACTAGTTAATAACAATTAAATTATATTAGTAAATAAAAAATATATTTTTAAATGTTTGGTGTAGTGAATAGTGTTGCACCAAATTTGGTGCAATACTATTCACAAAACACCAAAAAAAAAAATTTGGTGCAAGATTTGGTGTATCATTGGAGAAGAATCAACACCAAATTTGGTGTTTTGGTGTATGGTTGGAGATGGCCTAAGACCTTATGCTCTGGATCTGAGCTGAACCTAGGAAAAACTCTACAACCTAGAAACGTACACTAACTTCACCAAACTCATTAAACTCAGACCCTAAACTTATATTAGTGAGGAGGTATAAATAAGGATCCTCAGGTTTTTCTTTCATTAATTTCGTGCGAGAGAGAGAAAGAGAAGAAGCCGCTGGCGAGTTAAAGAAAGATTTGATCAGTCTGGGAAGATGATGCAAACAGAGAGGCAAGTGGACTCAGTTGTGCACGAAAATCAGTGAGTATGTTCCCAACCATAGATCTGGGTATCTGTAGAAGGGTTTTGCAATCATTTCATTCGTTCAAGATTTATACATGTTTTCCCGAACTCCTTATGTGTAATGTGAATCAACAAACCTGGATATGGTCTGACTAGTTATGTTATTTGCGCAAACAAGATACGCTTGGGATGAGACTTTGCAGAGGTGTTGCTGACACATATAGCTAGCTGCTAGTAAAAGGGGAACTCATTTGAGATTTGAAATCTTAGTGGGTGAACCATTGAAGTTGGGGTAGCGAATATGTTCCAAAGGAAAAGGAGTGTTGTCTTCTTCATCTTGTGCCCAAAGTGAGGACGTGACTTGTGGATCTATAGTTTCCTTTAGGTTTTCATGCTTGTATTGTGTGGATCTAGTGTAGTTAGTCGATATGTGTTGTATGAGACTATGTGATGTGATGATAAACATGGGACTATCTATTCTGTGCTGATGTGTGAGAACCTAGAAACATGCTAGGTTGTGAAAGAGGTTGAGATAAAGAATGAGTGAGTGATGAGATGAGGTGTGAAAATAGAGGTTCGTCTGTCACGACCAATAGGCATGTTGCAGAATTGCTTGTTTGGTCTGAGATGTATAGTGGATAGGGCTATGCTGCGGCTCGTGAAAGCCTGACGAGCCACAGTTGAGACAGGTGCGTACAGTGAAATTGTTTACTTTAAATGTGTATTGATTATTGTTTGATGCTAGATGCTTGATAGTTTAATTGAAAGCATATTGTTTGGCTATTCTTTGTCTATGTGATTTTTTTTGGTTGTCTTGTGGTTTTATGGATCGTGTGGGCAAAACAAATCACCCTCACTTAGTAATAAATTAATGGTCACACCTCCGAGAAATGGGATGCATGTGAGGACTAGGAGCAGAGCATATGGTGAGTGAGTGCCTTAGGAGGGTTTTCAGTGTTCCATTTTAAAACCTCTTTCATCTTAAGTTTATGATTTCAGTTGGATTTAGGTTATTTCGGTTATTTCAGTTAAGGGTTTTAAAAACTCAATTTACTGCACTTGTTTTAAAGCCCTTTATTAAACATTTTTATTGAATAAAGTATTAGAGTTTTCTGAGTGGTTTTTTGGATGCCGCACATATTTAAATTTAGGTGGTGATACATCGACACTAATGACACAAATCACTATAGACTACATATTCTTGTCAGCTTGATACCTGATTGTGAGGATTAGTGAGACATAAAAATTAAGCAACATTGGCGGGAGCTAACGCTCAGCTTTAGGTGGGTTCCCACGGTCACAAAAGTCTACCATAGTTGAGTTATGAGGAATGGTACAGCTTGATTTTGGTAAAAGGGGATTACGTTTTGTCTAAGAAAATTACAGGTTTTGCTGTAGAAAAAACTGCAGGTTTCAAGGCTGCAGATTTCTGTGTGAAAACAAACAACAACCCTATAGCATTGTCTATAAAGTGATACTGATGCAGAGAGAGAGAGAGTTAAGGTGAGCGTGACAAGAGTTTAGAGAGAAAACAGAGAGAAACACTTTGAAACATAAGTTTTGGGAATGAGTTTCTTGTAAGCATCAAAAGACTGTTAGTATGTAGTTACATAAGCTCTATACATTGTAACAGATTCTGTATTGGTGTGTAAAACTCTCTATCTAGTGGATTCCGAGGATGCCTCGGCGAGACGTAGGTGTTGCTATTTTGGCTCACCGAACTTGTTAAAGTCTTGTGTGCTCCCTTTCATTTTCTCTGCTCTTTCTTCATCTTTGCTCTGTCTTTTCATTTCGGTCACCGTTGCTTTCTCCACACAAGTCACAGCTTGTTCATTTCTGCAACTGGTTCTTGTGACGTTTGCAGATTTTGAGAAAGTCGACATCTTTAAGGCTTCAGACTTAACACTGATTTTGAGAAAGAAATATATCTACACAAATGGAATCGACTATTTTATTGCCTCGTATTTGGAATATGTGTGCACTTTTGCTTTTCCTTGAATTAATTTGGGAAGATGACTATCGGCTTCCTAATGACAAAAAAGTCTATGAGTAAGTGATAAGATAACATTGGTGGCTTTTGCTTCATTCGTTTTTTTCTGTCTCCATGTGAACAAGTTTGCTGAAATCTGTGGTTTCTATTGTCTAATACACACTCTCATCATTATTATAAAAAAAGGGCCATAGATTCCGGTCGTGCGTACTGCCACTTGTCTTTCCACCCCGACAATGATTTGGCAGATGTTTTGTTTTGTGTGATCAATCTCCCAGAAAGTACATAACCATCATTGATTAAAAGAGCGGCCAAGGGCATTCCCGTCTTCTTGCCATACTCACCCTAGTTTGAGAAGGTTTATATAAGGAGCTCGTAAGCCTTTCTTGATGACTCATACCGCGAAGAAGAAACAATCTTGCCACAGTTTCTCCATACCAATCCTCTAGTTTTAAAGTGAAGGAATTATCCAGAATTTGACGCGTTCTTGATCACTACTAATGTATTAAAAAAAGGAGCTCTAAACACTAAGGTTGGTTCTTTTGATTTGATGGATGCCAGAAAGCTAATGGAAGAAGAGAAGGTGACAGTTAGGTGTTGCAATGATTGCAAGACCACTAAGACACCAATGTGGAGAGGTGGACCAACTGGTCCCAAGGTCTCTTCTTCTACCTTCAATTACTATATTCATAACTTTGTTTGATCTTAAGATGATTCAACAAGTGTTCTTAAGTTGTTTATTTTTGTTTTGTGTGGGAATTTTCAGTCACTGTGCAATGCATGTGGGATCAGATTCAGGAAACAGAGACGATCAGAGTTATTAGGTATTCGTATTAGTCACAGCCACAAAGTCTTAGACTCCAAAAAGATAAACCCAAAATCATCATCATTATTATCACATGTTGGCGTGGCTGTGAAGAAACGAAGGAGTCTAAAGGAGGAAGAACAGGCTGCTTTGTGTCTTCTATTATTGTCTTGTAGCTCTGTTTTTGCCTGAGAAAAAAAAAACAGAGTATCTCTCGCTAAAACGTTTGTCCTCTATTTTGTTGACGTTCTATATTCATCTTGGGTCATTCTTTTAAGGATATGAATAATTTAAATTTGAATGAACTAAGTTGGGCCTAACTTTGTGTCAAAATTCTGATCCGTAATGATCATAAGGTCACAAACGTATTTGAAAATTGAAATAGATTGGAGCATTTCGGTTTGGGCTTTGCATTGGCTTTGTGATACCATCGCTTCTTCGTTTAGGGGTTGAAGCTTGTAACCAAGAAGCAAACTTATGAAGCGAACTACGTTTATGGGTTTTTTTTTTCTTTTTCGAAACAATGTTGTGAAATTTAATTAACAAAAATAATTAGTTGTGAAAGTTATACGATGTTAATATGTGAATATACTATAAGGTCTACGGGTTGTAGCCTCACGCAAAGTTTAGTTTTGTCCTCAGTCCCATTAAACTTGAGCTTTTGGCTGTAAATACACTAGTGAATGTTTGACAATATGTACCTCACTAAATTTAAAACTTGAGGTGTATTCCCTTTTCCGTGAATAACTAACGTCTATTCATCAATTTAGTACGAGACTTGACGAAAATCGTTAGTCATTCACGGAAGAAAGGATACAACATGATTTTTAATTTTGTGGGGTTAGACATTGTCAAACTTTCAGCAGTGTAGCTAGAACCCGAATGTAGTTTAATGAGGCTGTGGATTTAATCGAAACTTTGCGTAGGGCTACAACCCGTCAACCCCCCAAACATTGACAAGTAGAAGAAAAAAAAACACTGTATATATAAGCCTTTAGTTTCACATTATGATGTATCAAATATCAACCACAAATATATGACTGTAAATGCACATCATTCACATTAGTATAGATGAGATCAAATCCAGAGAGATCATGCAGTTACTCGATAAGTGTATCAAGATATATTCAAGCCGAGATTCAATAATAGGACCATTTAAGTCAGATAAATATTTTAGGGTAAAGTGTATCTACTTACTCTTGGTTAAATTCGGACTAAACTAGGTTTAGTGTTTTCAATTAAAATAAGTTTCGACGGCCAATAACAGTGGATCAGTTTATCAACGTTGATTCAACTCAAAATGGGTAAAAACTCTATTGTCCATCTAAAGTGACAAAAGCATCCTTTAATAGTCGCTGTGCTTCTTCTCTCCTCCTGCACACAACCAAAATCAACACTATTTAACAAGTAGTTTTTGAAGACTTTTTATAGTTTATAGATTGGCATTAATAATAGGACCATTTTAAGTCAGATAAATTAAAAGCATACACAAACCTCTTAATGTCTTCCACAGCTTGTTTACGCTGTTGAATTTGAAGTTCCATTATGTGAATAAGCGTTGCTCTCGCCTGTACATAAGAGAAAGATAAGAAAACAAATGTAAAGGCAAAACCGAACGAAAACATGTTGTATATAAATTGAAAACGAAGAATCTTCATACTTGGTGAGGCCTCAAGGAATTGAGAAGGTGATGCAAATTCTTGAAGATTGAAGATATTTCACCAATCCTCTTTGCATATTGAGAAGGTCTCTCAACAAGAACATCAGCAAGCTCCAATATATGTAACTGTAATTCTCTATTCAGAGACCGGAGCTCCTTCTTGTAATCTACACAAGATATTTCGAATTTCTTCAACAAAACAATTATTTTTAAGAATATATAACTTGCAGATGATTGTATAAACCAATACGTTTGATGATTCCAAATTAAGGTATTAAGGCAAAAACATCCTCATCAACTCATAAAGCCACAATAGCAATCAATTACAGTGTATGATTCACAAAGCCAGAAGAATGACATACCAACATTTGTATCTTTGGGATAAAGTTGAGGCACTCCTTGTTCTTCTAAGCTCGGAAGAACATCCTCAGTCTGCACCAGAAACTTGGAAAATGTTAACCCCCCCAAAGATAAACAAAAATAAGAGGAAACTGTGAAGGAAAAACAAAAGAGAAAATCATACAGTATAGTTGCCTCCAAAACAAACGTAGGTGCCTTCAATCGGAGGCGGAGGTTGAGGAGCAGAATTAGGGTTCTCTAAGTAATCCTTGTAGAGTCTGTAATATGGAGGAGGCGGCGGATACGTAGCTGTAGCCATTCTATACAGATCCAAATAGTATTTCAGGGTAACCTCTATTGCCATAGAAGAAATCAACACATGAGATTTAGCAAAACTGAAAAGATAGTACAAATTCCCAAAACTTTGAGAGAATCAGTAAACTAAGACATGGCAACAAGTTTAGGTGAAAGCAAACACATGAAGAGACTCGTTAACATGCCCCTCAGGAATCAGTCTACGATAAAAGCTATAAATAAATGTCAAACAAGTACTATATCACTATGAAACAAGCGAGAACGCCATGAATCAAAGAAGGAGCCATGCTCACTTAAAAGACTATCAAACTCGATTAAAATAGCGACAATCCAATATATTCAACTAAGTTACTAAGAAGACCAAATCAACTAGTTACTAGAACAGAGCAATAAAATCTAACAGAGATGAATGAGTTTAAATCCAAAAAAAGTGGCAAAATTAGGCGAATTAGGAACGAATCGAGATGGAATCAGAAAAAAAAGGCGAATGAGGAACTAATGAATCCGAAGATGGATATTTTCGAGCATGTTCGATAGATTAAGTGAAGAAGATAAACCTAGAATCCGAGCTTGTTCTTGTTTCAATGGTGGATGATAGAGAGAAAGAGATAGAAGAGGAATTAGGTTTTTTGATTGATTGATTGATTTCTGATTCTGATTCTGATTCTGAGTGACGACGACAATACTAAACCGGAAATGCAAAGCAAAGTAACTAAACCCACAATTAAACCAGGAGAAGTGGGATAAACCGGGTGGTTCTATCACAACCGGAAAGTGTAGGTTTGCATTAACAGCACACTAAAATTACAAATTTGGTGGGTAAGTTTCAAACATATTTAATGACCGACCATATGATGAACCTTGTGTTTCTTTTTTAGAAAAAACCGAAATTACCAATCCTGCATTGAAAGAAACTGTCACGTCGAACAGAAAAGCAAAGTTTTACGTCGGTATAAGCGGAAAATTTCTCGCCTGAATATATAAGTCTGCCGTGGATGTGATTGTAGACTTTCGGTTCATGATACATAGAACAAAATTGTAAGGCAGATTAATATGGCAGAGTTATTAGTTATTGCAGGGATAATCTAAGACAATAGATTAATCATGGATGGCAGGTTTTATAGACAGATTTATTTGCCATATGATTCAACAGAGGACTTGGCATCTTAATAAATGGGATTTTGCAGAATTCGTGTTTTTACTGAAAATGTTCAACATGAGAACTGAGAAACATACTAAAAATCAGCTCTTAAGCCTGTGCATGAAATCAGTTCGTTGGTTCGTTGCATACACTGTGCATGAAATATATTTCTACTTTGTAGGTGGCAATTTTCTTGTGTCCTTATGATATTTCTAATGCTCCATTATTTAGTAGGTGGCAGGAAAATGTTTTTAAAAAAAGAAAGAAAAGAAGAAGATACATTAGAAATTAACTTAAAAAGTCATATACGCAAGTTGAACCAAGTGACTCGCTGGGACGTTTTTCCTAAAACAAAGGGAATATTCCTTCCTTTGTATATAATAACACTATCATTATTATTTTTTAAAAACAACAATATTAAAAACAAAAATAGGTTCTTTATTAAGTCGATGGTTGGATCATAAAATTAAATGTTTTAGTACTTTAAGACACAATAAATAAATGTAATAATTCATATATATTTTTTGACAGAGATGTTTGGTATTAATGTAAACTTAGAATTATAATAGGTTTTTTCAAGAAAAAAAAAAAAAAAATTAGTATAGGTTGAATAATACTTTCACAATGTACCAACTAAAGTGGGATGATGAATTTGCCAAAAGTGGAAACATATACGACCCTTCCTACTTAAGCCACGCAGATCCGTATTTGTCGGATCGGGTCAGAGATCCGAATAAAACGGGTCTCCGACTCTGTCTCTCTCACGCGAGCGGGTTACTTCATTCATCCACTAAGCTCTCTCCCTCTCTCTATTAAACTCTCAATTCTTACAAATTATTACTTTCGTGCAAGCAAATGCAGTTTTGTTTCGAGTTTGGATTACACAAGGCAAGTATCTTCTCCTTTCCGATTCATTTTCTCCTATTGGGTCATTTAGATTCTCTGAAATTAAGACAAAGTTCGTATCTTTTTGGGTCTCCTCGATGAGCGATTTGAAAAAAGCTCAGATTTTGTTCGATTCCCTTCTTCATTTCTGCAATTCCTCAGTTGTTTTCGAATCAAAATCGAAAATTCCGTCTCTGCAATTACCCTATTTGATTTGTCTGGATGCTGACACAATTAGGGGAAAGTTATGATTTTTATTGCTTCCTAGATGTCGAAACGAAGGTAAAGATTTGAAATTCAAAGTTTTTGACTATACTTATTGGCTTTAATCGAGTCTCTGAAACGATTACAAAGTCTGTTTTCTTTAGGTTTAAGGTTGAAATTTAAAAATCATGCTTTGGATTACGTTTCCTCTGCTTGCTTTCTTCTTTCTTATGCTGACATTTAGAGTAAGTTGTGTTCTATTGTCTTTAGCTTGTTCCCTTCTATATCTCAAAATTTGAGTCAAAGTTATTAAATTTTCTATAGGGTTTTGAAGAAATTTGTAATGATGTTGTGAAACTGCTCGTCTTTAGGATCAGAAGGGAATTATATAAATGAAACTGTTGAAGTTGTCTCCGATGTGTATTTATATGTGCCTCGTTCTAATTTTCATTCTCTGGTTCTACAGATCAGAATAGTCGTCTCTGCAGGCAATTGTCTTCACGAACAGAGGAGACATTGTCTCTTTGATTCTTGTGTTTATTTGGGGAGAGAAAGAGAGAGAGGATCTGATGTGTGTCTCAATCTCGCAAGTCTCTAGATGGAGAATCTATTCATTGGGAAGTTCTTGCTGTGAACGAGTTCATGGCTGGCTCAAGAACAACTCAAGCCCGAAGCTGCTTGATGTTAGAGCTTCTTCGGTTGATGGTAAAGCCAGATGGATCAGACGAAACGTGAGTACAAATACACAAGGTAGTAGAAGCAACACTAAGAGCAGTGTGTTGGGAGGAATAGTTCCTGTAACCAGGATTATAGATGAAGGGACCAAGATACAGCAGCCTTTTGGAAATCTTCAGCAACGGCTTGCCCAAGACAAAGATCTGCCTAAACTCCTCACGGTTATAGTCTCTGATCTTGAGACAACCGGCTTGAGTAGAGTGAAGGAGCGGATAATTGAAATTGCAGCACAGGATATAGCTGGTGGTGAGTACAGCACATTTCAGACTCTCGTCAACCCGGGTGTTCCTATAACTAACGCATATATCCACGGAATCAGGAATGATATGGTTTGTCGACCCGAGGTTCCAAGGTAGACATTTGTCTTTAGATAAAATGGCATCATGTACCAGTTTAGTACTCTTTGAATTTGTGTGATTAGTTTTTGTTTATGCTTGTGTGGCTTCCATTGGATCAAACTAATGATCGTTTTGCGTTGTAGGATGGAAGAGCTGATACCGATATTTCTGCGGTATGTTGAGAGTCGAAAGAAGCCTGGAGGTTATGTGATGTTAGTTGCACACAACGGAAAGACATTTGACTTCCAGTTTTTGATCAACGAGTTTAACCGTTGTTCTTTTGAGATTCCTCATAATTGGTTGTTACTCGACTCGCTCCCACTCGCTAGAGAGAACATGAAATCTTTAGGTAACATACTAAAATCTCTTTGGTTCTATTTCACTGAGATGCAAATAAAGCCTGTATGGACTTGTTTTGTATCACGATCTTAGTTGGTTATACTGAATACTTTAAACCTAAACAGAACTAACATGTTTACTTTCTTCATGTCAGAAACTAATAAAATAGAAATGGGTTCTTCTTCTTCTGTTTTTGCAGAGCCAACGGTTAAGCCAAAAGCAACGTTACAAGCTCTTGCAGAACATTATAGTCTTTCAAGGGATGGTGACGCTCACAGAGCCTTGTCAGATGTTTTACTCCTATCTCAGGTGTTCCAGAGGCTCACCATTGATCTCAAGCTCTCACTTTCTGATCTCGTTCTCCGCTCTCACACCGCATCCGATATCGCGACTGCCATGGCCAAGAACAAGAAGGCCTGAAACATTTGACATAGCGAAGCTTCTTTTGGGATATTCATCTCTCATTCCATTGTTAATGTATCTAACTCTGCAATTATGTAACCGATTATTTAATTTGATTCTAAAATCAATCAAGACAAAAAAAAAGTTGTAACTTTATTTGATACAACACTCAAAACCACAATCCTTATAAGAAAGATTTAGTTTTTAACTAATCTCTTCAAATTTTAAGTAAGAACAACTTCTTCAGCTACATCTAATGGAGTGATCGGACGAAGAAGGCGAGATTTTACCTGAATATGTGGAACCTTTTCGTTCATAATGATTTATGAAACTTTGATCAGAACAACTCTGGTCACCCTTCATTTTCTTCACTTTGTCAAAATGAATCCAGAGGTATCAACAATGATGCGTGGAAAAGTTTACACTTAGTGGATGGGTATGGTTAAATGTATATTCTCGGAAAAATGCCTTTTTCGTACATCCACAATTCAACTATGTTGAATTTATGCCCCAACTTTACTACAGTGCTAAAACATATCCGATCTATAATAAATTTGAATTTAAATATCCGACTTAACATTTTGTATGATTTTATACAAATCGACTAACACCGTTAACGAACCGTCAACGGATGCTGACAAGGGTTTCACCGTGGCTTAATCGACGTCGTTTTATTTAAAAATGAAAATTCTTATGTGCCAAAACGACGTCGTTTCATTCTTCTTCATTTCTTTTTTTTGTCCATCTGCGAAACTCTCTCTCTTTCTTTTTTTTTCCTCACTCAAGTCTCCCCCTTTTACGATTTTCTTAACGAAATCTTTCACCAATCGCTACACCTAAAGCGACCCAGATGCTAAATCACTTGATTTCTCGTCTAGTATCTCCCTCATTACGATCTCAGCCCTCAAAAATCTCAGCTTTACGGTTTTCCACATATGTATCAGCCACCGAGAGTCTATACGGCCGGCTTCGGGGATGCACGACCAATCTAGAGAAGGAATTAGCCTCGGCTAAGGTAAAATTGGACTCCAGTTTGTATCAACGAGGTGATACGAAGATGCCATCCAGATCAATTTCAATTGGGTCTTAGATTTTTCATATGGGCAGGAACTCAGTCCAGCCATAGACACAGTCTTTATATGTATAGCAAAGCTTGCGACTTTCTTAAGATTAGAGCAAACGCAGATATGATTAAGGATGTTTGCTGATAAGGGAGATATGCAATGCTGGTAAGATCTATGAAGCTTGGAAGTTGACTAAGGAGATGAATAAGCACGATTGTGTGCTTAACACCGTGACGTATTCTAGGATTCTAGAAGCAGTTTGCAAGTCTGGCTCTATGGAGACAGCATTAGAGCTGTTGGCAGAAATGGAGTTAGGTTTAATTTGGAAAAAAAATTGAAAGGAAGAAAAAGAAGAATGAAACGGATTGACAAAAAAAAAAAAAGAAGAAAAATGAAATGACGTCGTTTTGACAAATAAGCACATAAGGATTCTCATTTTAAAACAAAACGACGTCGTCTAAGCCATTGTGGAAGTCTCATCAGCATCCATTGATGATTCGTTAACGATGTTAGTCGATTTGTATGAAATCCACAAAATGTTAAGTTGGATATTGAAATTTAAATTTATGATAGATCGGATATGTTTTAACACCGTGGTAAAGTTGGAGGATAAATTCAACATAGTTGAATTGTAGGGTATGAAAAACTGTTTTTCCATATATTTTCCTTTATGTCATCTTTTGAATCATGCATCTTCTGTTCACTCAGGATCCGGCATATAGAAGCATGACTTATATCATTTCTCTTGGGAAATTAAGCTTGTTAATAATTAATTACTTTCTCCACATTAAAATTAAGAATACACAATCAATCTATGAGTTAAAATCTTAAAGTTCAAATCCAAAGAGATAAAGTTTTGTTTCTATTGGGAAATAAAACAGCCCTTAAGGTCACGAGCTCAAGACGCTGTTGCTTTTTCATAAGAGTAAACATGTGCACCAATCATAATGATTTTGTTTTTGACCACTTTAATAATCCTGCGTACGTTAGCCTCTTCCCAATTCTCGTGCCCTTAATCCTGCGCCGTGGTCTCCACTCCTACCACTCCACACACGCACAGGCGGCGCGTGTAATCATCTCCGGTAAATCCGCCGCTCTCCTCCACTCTCCATCCACCGTATCGTACATCAACACAAGGCTTTCTCTCAGCCCTCTCTCACTCCTCCCACTCCGCCGGAGCAAATCGTCGATACATCCCACCACTTGAACCACCGCCACTTTATCTTCCACTCCGACACAGCTAAACCTCACCGTTCCGTCTAATCGCACCTGTGCCGGCAACGGCGGACTTTTCAGCCTCCGCCATTCTCCAAACCCAGTGTTGCCACCACGACGACGCGCGTCAAATCGCCAGAACGAAAGCTCCACCGCGTGGCTGCTTAACACGTACACATATCCAACCGCCGCACACGCCGCGACTACACATCCACCGCCAGGAACCGAACGACTCCTCAGCCACTGACGCGATTCCACATCAAAAAGATCCATGGAGCTCGCGTAAGCACGCGCCGCCACCGCGCGTGAGGTCTCGTTCCCAATTTTCAAACCACCGATCACATAAAAAACTCCGTCCACGGCTGCTCCGATACATCCGTATCTCTTCCTCGCCGATTGAGTCACAACTTCCCACCGATTTAACTCCGGATCGTACTCTTCAACCGCCGCCGCAACTTCAGAACCACCACCACCTCCAGCAACGTAGATCTTACCTGAAACCACCGCGATTGCGAACTTTTTCCGAGGAAAAAGCATCGGAGATCTCAAAATAAGCGTCCCCATCCACGAATCGTATCTCAAAACGGCATTTCTACTAACAACATAAACCCTAGGTCCAATCGCTGCCGCGCGAGCATGAGATAAACTTCCATAACTACCGTCAACACAAACAGACCTACTCGAAACCGCAAGAGACACTTTCCAAGTCGCAATCTCAGACTGAAACTGCAAATCCGCGGCGAAAAGTCCTGAATCAACGGCGGAGATAGCGAAGAGAGAATGCCGGAGGAGTCCTAAACGACGGCGGAGGTGGAGTAAGTAAGGAGAGTGGAGGAGGCGAAACCAACGGCGACACACGACGGCGAGAGAAGGAATTGAAGAGGAAGGGACTCTAGAGATACATTCGAGGAGCAAATCGTCAGGTAGAGAAGCGATTGTTGTGGTAGTAGCTGAAAAAATCGCCGCCGAGGATGACGGTTGGTGAATCGGAACGAGTGATTTGGCGTCGGAGGGATTTGGTAAACAAGATTTCATGAGCCATGAGAAGTGCCGAGAGTTGCAGCTCTCTGACATCAGAATTATCTTCAGAGAACAAATTTAATTCTAAAATAACATATAAAATATATAAAATGTTACTGAGTTGAGAGGGAAGTGTCATTTTAAGACAGTAAAGGACTACTATATATTCAACTACTTAGCTTGCGTTTATGGGTTATCTACTAAACTACTAATCCTCTTTAATTTAATTGATGAAGTAATCTTTAACTACAATTTTGTATGGTTCGTATTTCGTAATTTATATTAGGTACTCGATCCTCATATTCCATTCACATAAATATTAAAATTATTCTTTTGATTTTTTATCAAATGTAAATTAAGTTGGAGATAATTTTTAGCTGTTAGATAATCACCAATTATAGTGTGCCACGTGGATTTGTAAAAGATATTGTGGAAAATCGTTCTTTGATATATATGGCGAATTCTGAAATCATGAATACATCTTGCACAATGATGTTTGTGATGAAACGCTTATTATTAAGCTATATTTTTATGATTGAAATGTTCAATCTCAATTTTGATTTAGATACCCTATATTTGTGCAAGAGAATAGACACTTTTTTTTACTTGAAAAGAATACCACATTTGCAATAACACAATTAAATATCTACACTAAATATTTACACTAACTTCGTAGACTTTCTTCGGGTTTGAGATAAAATATTTGGACAAAACTATGAAAATATTTAGAGATATGTAACTTATAGGGAAAATGCAAATGAAGTTCAAACAAAAGGCATGGCTTTTGTTCCACTCTCAACGAACTCTTTTTTGTTCAAACTTAAGTTGTTTCTTTATTGCAGTGTTTGTATCTTTTGGCGTAGGAAGTTTATTCTTTTCCCAGTAATTTCATTTTAATATATAAATGGTATTTCCAGGAAAAAGAAAAGCCATAAAACGTTTTTTTATATATAATGACATTCCAAAAAAAAAAAAACCATGAAAGCAGAAATTGTCTTTTTTCTTTTCTTTTCTTTTCTTAATAACATCGTCAGAGTTTTTTTTATTACTACCATATATAAACAATGCAAAACGAAAAACATTACTAGCTGCAAATATAGTTAGTATTACTAGATGTAAATATTGTTAGTAATGTTTTACAGTGATCCCATTAAGATTGTTGTTGTACCTGAAAATTCAACCGCATGCTTCCTGACGTCCGCCAACTTATAGTGGATAACCGTCCACCTTACTCTGCTGAGTTCAGAAGACAAGCAAGTCAGTGACGACCATATTAGAGAGCTGCTCACCATTTGGACATCAACTCATTGTCCTCCAACAAATATATGTTGATCTCAGGAGATGGTGGTTTAGCTCCTGCAGTTGAGGAGCTGGAAAGACGGTGTTACAATGTCTTGCTAATATATATATTCAAGTTCTTGTAGACTTCGCAATCGTGGAACTACATATTGGGATTGCAAAACCCTCTTGGGATTGTGATATATACGATGTGGTTGAGAAATTGAGGCTTAGGATTGTTTTCTTAACCAAAAAAAATGTGTCTTTTGTGTGTTGATTTTCAGAAGTTTTTAGGTGTACACTATGTTTTGTGTGTTAATTTTAGTTGTAGTTATAGATTGAACAATCACAAGACGAAAACATGTAATGTGCATAAGATGCACGTAGAGAAAAATAGTTGATGCATCATTACGCATACCTAGTTCACACGTATATTGTAATGGCATGTGATAAGAAAGTTATATGCACCACATCAAAAAAATTTCTATAAATATCATTTAAATAGAATTTGAAAACTTTTTTTTTTTTCCAACATTCTAAATCTAAAAAGCAATCACATATTATCTCATGCGCTTCCTACACCATTAATTTTTTTATGAGCTTTCTACCTCGAGTGTCAGAAGATATTTCGAAAATACTTTTGGATCTCCAATAGACCTCAACCATTTTCTTTGTGGTACATGTTCATGTACTTTACATCACTTGGCCCTCATGGTTCCTAATAGCACATACATTAAAATTTCTATAAATTAATAATGTCGGGACCATGTTGAGATAATTTGATCTAAATAAAATTGATGTTCAAGATGTTATAATTTTGTAGTTTTGGACTTGAAAATTTAATATTTAGAAGAAAAACAACTCTTTTGACGATAAATAACAAAAACTATAGATGAATTCAGTTATACAAACGATATACATAAATTCAAATTTATAATTAATGATCTTAGCTGTTATATTTTAATAGCCTATAAAACTATCAAAATGATGCATATTCAGAAGTTGAAAGCTTACAGAAAATTTAGCTATTGTATGACAAAGTTATAGACGATACTATAATACGATATTTTAAAAACACAACATAACAATTGTTTGATACAATAAAAAAATTAGAGATGAGTTTGACGAAAATTTAATTTTTTTAAACACTAAAACCTACATTAGTATATTATCTATATATATACATATATCAATTTATATAATTATTAATTTATGATATTAATGGGACCATATTTTTACGAGAATTTTTTGAAAAATACTCTTTTTATAGTTCTCCTTTTCAAAAATGTTTCCTCCCAAAAATATTTTCAAAAATACCCTCATTTTTGAGACATTTTCAGAAATGCCTCTTGATGGCTATGCAGTGGATACACTGGCTGGACTTAGCTTATGGTACGCCGCTGGCGCAATCATCTTTTTTAAACCGATTAAAAATCTTTAAATTTTTTTATAAAACTTTTAATCTCTTGTCAAACAATTAGAATTGGGTTTTATAATCATCTTTATAAAACTTTTTAATATTTTTTTTTTTTGTAAAACCATGTAAACCAATAAGAATCGGGTTTTATAATTATTTTTATAAAAATAATTAAAATCTCCTAAAACCTTGTAAAATAATAAAAATTAGATCGATTCCAGTTTTTCATTTTTTTGAGGATTTCAACGCCGACGTAATCAGGAACGTAATTGTCAAAATTTTCCTTTAAATGATCTCTTATAGTCATGACGGAGAAAGAGTATCGTTTTGAAGAATTGATGGCTGATAAACGGCGTTGGTTACGTCGCCGATGATGGCAAAACTCATCAAATCGATGGCCGGGAAAATAATTGTAATGTAAAAGATGAGATTTTGTGTATAGGTGTATGTATGCGCAAGAAAGAGGAAGACGAAGCAAAGTCGATCAGAATAACACGATTGTAATTTTTTTTTTTTGCAATTGAGGTAGTTTGAAAAGGGTATAGTTGAAAATGGACAATCTCGGGGTAAATATGAAAATAATTATTGTAAAAAAGCACTTTTGAAATTCTTCCTATATTTACATAGGATTCTAAAAAAAAAATATCATATTATCGTATTGAATTTTGCTAATTTTTATACTGATTTAGGACCGAATTTATTATTTTGTAGTGTTTATTAATTTATAGATGTTTTACGACCAAAATTTTGCACAACACTTATTATTGAGTTCTAATTTTATGGTTGAAATGTTCAATCTCAATTTTAAATTAAATTAGAAATATAATTGTAAAAGAGTAGAACACGTTTTTAGTTGAAAAGAGTACAACTTTCTCAATAACACAATTAAATAGTTAAAAAATAATTAATTTGTTTCATATATATGCAATAACATTCTTGGAGTGTGATGATAAAATATCTGGACAAAACTATGAAAATATTTAGAGATGTGTAACTGTAATATAACTGAAATTTTGAACATTTTTAAAAGAAAAGAACACTTGACTTTAGCGTGAAGAGTATATTGGCATTGGCGCACAGATCTCTGAACTCCTCAGATATTGACCTCTGACTGTCTATGGTCTTCTTCTACACAATAATGTTACGTACTCACTACTCTGCAAAGGGTCTTAGTAATGTAAATGCAAAAGAAGTCGAAACCAACGCCATGAAGGTAGCACATAAACTGTCGTCTTTTTTTCTTTTTTTTCTTTCTTAATAACATCCTCTGAAACAGTGTTTTTATAACCGATATAGAAACACTCGCAAGAAAAAAATATGCGATATTCAGGTCTAAAAATGAAAGAATTAAGGATCTTTTCTTAGTGATCTAACCAGGGATAATGGTCCATGGAACTTAGCTTTTCTGTGAAAGAGATGTTGTTCCTATCACAAGAATATTTCTTTAAGGATTAAGAGTAGCAGCATGATGAAACAGAGGATGACAAGCACAGATGCGCACTTCACCATCCCTCCATGTCTCTGCGTTTGCTCTGCCTGTGAAGTTTTATGCAATTAACTTTAATTAAATTTGGGACAACAAAATAATTGGCCATTAATGTTGAAGAGAGTACACTATTTTACCTTCTGCAGTTGTTTGAGGCCATCTTCAACAGTAGTAGCGACGTTTTCGATATTATAGTCTATCCGATCAACTATTGTACCCTTCAGCGAAACGGGTTGTTTTCAGTTTGTTTTCCAAAGGAAGTAGACTCAGGAGCTAGACAAAGAGCATATGGGTTCAATTAGTTTTACCTGATCTATCACAAGTGCAGAAAGATCCTTCATGATTTGAGCAAGATCGTTTACTGATTCTACAACCTGGACAATGACACAGAACAAGAAGAAGAAAATAGATTATGATTGATTGCATAAGAAAAAACCATCGGTGAGCAACAAACAACTAAGAACATAGACGAAAGCACTAGCCTGTTGTATCTCTTTCTCCCTCTCTACCGATACTTCCTCGCTCTTTTTAATCTTGGACATCTGATGCTCATTTAACTAAAAGGAATTGGAGAATAGATTTCATCAATAAAGAAGTACATAAGACGAAGGATGGCTATAAATCAAAAGAATGAAACAGATATAGGAGTCAAACCATATCGCCAAAGTCATCTTCTTCAGGTCTATATTTGTTTCTGCTCAGATTCATCTCTAAATCTACCCCATCCTGATAAATGATAATACATTTCAAGTCAAAGCATCTTGAGAGGACAGAATAATATAATGTCCCATAATTTGAAAAAACAAGTATCAAAAGTATCTATCATCTATGAGATCCATGTAAACAAGTTTTATTAGGGTGCAGCATCGAAACACAAACAAAAACTTGACGAACGATAAACTGCAACATCACAAAGTTTCTGGCATCAGAATTGACCAGAACGTTAATAGTTACTATTAAAGAGCTACTAGCTTCATACTTCCTTTAGCTGTCTCAAGCGTTTCAAATAGGTCGATTGTTTTTTGCGGAGCTCCATAGAAAGAAGTTGGAGATCAGTGGCGAGAGATCGCTGTTATAAAACACATAAGAATAAGCTCAGATGGCTATAATAATGTTACAAAAAAAATGGCAAGCCTTTAAACAGATGTATGAGCAGCGCCCATCAAGTCAAGCCTACCTGCACGTTTTTCCTAACATTTGAATCTTCAGAAGGTCCTGCTGCAGAAAGCCTCTGAAGTTGCTTCTCAGACTTCTTCAATAGAAAAGTTATCTCCTGTGTCAAAGACTCAATATTATGTTGATCTTCTTTACCATCTCCAAATGATGGCATTAACGCCTTGGCATGAGCCTTTCCCAGCTCAGCCATTTTAGTCCTTGCACGCTGTATGTTAACAGAGATCTCCTCAGAGACATCAACCCAAGCTGGTGGTAATCCCACTGTTATTGCACCTTTACTGATACAAGGAAGAACAAAGCTCCGTAACTACTAACATTCAGTTTATCATCATAGCTTACAGACATTTACTTCAACTACACGATCAAACAAATGAACCAGCTCTGTGATCCTTACTATCCTTAAGTGATTAAGCCACACTGCTACATATCTATTACTCTAGGCTTTAGCTTCGAGGTCACAATGAGATGACCAATTTCTAGATATCATGAACACAACTCACAGATCTTCCACAAGATATCTTGAGTACAAACTGGAGCATAGAAGCGATTAAGATTCATTCTCATTTCTAGTTCTTATCATTATCCGAATCCAAAAACTATCTTAGCTCAAGAATCTGAGCTTAACAAACGATTTACACTAGAGAGCAGCAAAACCCTAACTGATAAACATTTCACCGGCAAAGAAGAAGAAGAGTACCTCGAATTCCCAGGATCCTCGGTACTAACAGGAGCATAGGAGCGATTCGGATTCAACAAAGATGTGCTCGCCATCTCTATAACCGGACCAACGCCGGATCGTGTTGCCGTCAATGAAGATGACGACAATGGAGCTCTGACGCTCCTCAAAGAGTTCCTATACTTCCTGAACAACAACGTACGATTCCTCGTCGCCATGATCGCCAAAAATCAAAATCCCTAGAATCTCAATTTCAACATCCAAATTCGAAATAAGCTTAGATTATCAGCTTCGTCTCCGATTTGAATCTACAGATCTGAACATGATCGCGGTTTCATCATCGATCGAGAGAATAACCAAAACACGAATGTGGCGCCAAAAAACGTGACACCGACATGGAGTGCTCGGAGACCGGCGAGATCAAAACTTTTCCGATGAGAAAAGAAAATTTTCTGATCAGGTTTTTTCACTATTATTTTCCCAACAAATATAAAGTAAAAAAAACTTTGAAACAGTAAAAAAATAATAAAAAAACTCTGTTGCGCGGCTAAGTTCTTCTGCATCACCAACTTAACCAAAACCAAACCAATAATATCTCGACACGTATGTGTACAGTTAACAGCATGACGTTTTCATATTCCCAAAGGGAAATACACGGCGGGTAAAATAATTAAACGGCATGCATTCGTGCGGGCTGTTGAAAGCGAGAGATTAGTTTTTTTTTTTTTTTAATTAATTAAGTTAGTAATTAATAGTACATGTGATGTAATAAAACTCATCTCCTATGTCTCTCTCACTCTCTCTCTATCCAAAGAATTAAAAACAAAGAAAGCCATAAAAAACGCAGAATCGTCGTCGTCGTCGTCTTCGTCTTTGCATTTCGCCGGAATATTTTGATTCTTGAATCGGAATATCTGTGTTTTCTTTATCCGGAAATTAATTATTGTTTTCCTTGATTCTTCGATTTTTTTTTTGTTGTTGTTGAAAAGTGGATTCTTGGGTTTCGATTTGTAATAGTTTTGTAGATTAAAAAAAAATGGATTCTGATTCTTGGAGTGATCGTCTCGCATCGGCTTCAAGAAGATATCAGCTCGATTTCTTGTCTCGATCTGGTGAGTTAAAAAAAAAAAAAAAAATTTGGATTTGTTCTTTGTCAATTAATCTTGATTTGAGATTTGATTTGGTGTCTTAAATTTAATGTTTTTAGAGCTCAATTTGTTTTCTTTTAATTTGATCAAGGATCGAGGTTGAATGAGAAAGATTGTTATTGATTACTGTTCTTTTTCTGACTTTTTTTACGATTTTCCGACAAAATGAAACAAGACTTGATGTCTTGGTCTGAATATTGAAATGGAGATTTGTGTTTCTGATGTTGAAATGGAGGAAAATGGAAAAAAGTTTCTGTCTTTGAGGCATTTTACTCATGTGAGGCTTTAAGGATTGATTAAGCGTGTCTGCTTGTTTATACGAAGATTTTGTTTTTTGGTTTTTGGAATCTTGATGATTCTTGTTTGACCAACAAGAATATACAAAACTTCTTGTCGGTAAAACGTTTTCAAAGCTTAGTTTCATCTCAAACGTAGACATCTTTGTCAGGAAAGGTTTATGATCTGCTAGTTTCCTTTCGTTTATTATATATCTTGATGTTCCTTCTCAACCCATTTGTACTAAAACTGCGAGAATGGAACGCGTTTTTAGTATTCCCAATTTTTTTCCTAGGCTTTTGTTTTGTAGTTGTAGCATATTGGGAATGTTCTCTTTGGATTGTAGTTTTGCGGTATTTGACTAGGTTTTTATTCTTAAAAATGCAGACAATTTCTTGGGGTTTGAGGAGATAGAGGGAGAAGATGACTTCAGGGAGGAGTATGCTTGCCCGTTCTGCTCAGATTATTTTGATATCGTGTCTCTATGCTGCCACATTGACGAAGATCATCCTATGGACGCAAAAAATGGGGTAAATATTTTCTCAATACTATTCAGTAAACACATTTTTCCTCATTTGAATCAAAATCTACTAATCGTTTCATCACATGATTCTTGGTAGATTGAGCAGAGCACCGTTCTTTGTTTAGTAGTAGTTGCTCTTCTTGGATATAAGAAATTGAAAGTAGCCTTATGACTTGCGTTCGGATTAGGATTAGAATTGCCACTCAGTGTGCCTCAGAGAATAAATCAACTATAGGACCCTTGTTTATTTTCAGGAAAGTTGCTACAATAGGAAGATTTGTTTTCGATTCTGCGTAAAAACCCTGGAGATTAACATTGTTTTCCTTGTAGGTATGTCCCGTTTGTGCGGTGAAAGTGAGCTCTGATATGATTGCACATATAACCCTTCAACATGCAAATATGTTCAAGATATCCTTTTTTTTTCCTTCAATCAGTTATACTTTTAACGATCATTTACTTATGTGATTCCTCAAAAGAGTGTGTTTTCATTCCTTAACAAAATATTACGTGACGCGGAAAAGGAAATCAAGAAGAGGTGGGGCTCAGTCCATGCTATCGATCCTGAAGAGAGAGTTTCCTGATGGAAACTTTCAGAGCCTATTTGAAGGATCGTCGCGTGCGGTGTCCTCTTCTTCTGCCAGTATAGCTGCTGATCCTTTGCTGTCTTCGTTCATTTCACCAATGGCTGATGACTTTTTCATTTCTGAGATGAGTCTATGTGCAGAAACAAGTTCTGTCAAGAAAACATCGAATCAGAGTTTGCCTGAAAGGTATGCTTCCTCACTCTCATTATGATTACAGATCTGGCTATTCTCACTGCATTGCCCTTTTCTTTATCATTCTTGTAGTTGAAATTCGTATTTTGGATCAAACTTTGTTTTGGATCAACGAAATCGCACAAACTTAGTTTTAATGAGCCTTCATAGAATTTAGTTTATCCCTTATTACCAAAATTGTGATTGCCCTTTTCTTTATCATTCTTGTTAGTTGAAATATTACGTTTCTAGTGTTAAGTTGTGGAGAAATTCCCTAACATCTTGGTGCTCAGTCATTGCATATTTAGCTCAATGAAATTTTGTATTTTGGATAAAGCTTTATCAACGAAATCACACAAACTTAGTTTTTATGAGCCTTCATGAAATTTTGCTGATCCCTTGTTTTACCACTAACCTAAAGCTCTTGTGATCTGAGTTGTGTAAAATACAAACTGTAGAAGTTTCTCTGATGATTCTTGTCTTGATCGGAATTTTACAGGAATGTTGAAAAGCAGTCTCTTTCAGCAGAGGATCACAGAGAAAAGTTGAAACAGAGCGAGTTCGTTCAAGGGATTTTGAGCTCTATGATTCTTGACGACAACTTATAGAGGAGAAATATTCCGGTTACTTCTCTAAGGTTAGATCATTCAACGATTGGAAAATGTAACGGCTTTGTTGTGTCATAGCAACAAGTGAGTTGGGGAAGGGTTTGGGAATAAGCAGAATAATGTTAAAGAGAGACCTGATAATGAGTATTATTAACTTATGAACACATATTTGCTCTAGTGAACATTCGAATTGTCTGTAGACTGTAGGTCTTAGAAAAACCAAAAAAAAATGTATGTATTTGATCATATATTTGCACTGAGTTCTGTTCTTAAGATATTCAATTTGCTACAGATTTTACTATGGTGTTTTGTATGTTTTAATTTAAAGTGCACATTAACAAATTGTTAGATGAAACTTTTTAGGTCTAGAATCGCAGGGTTTAACTTTTACGTTTAGTTTTGTGAGTAAGCAAAAACAAGAGCGTAAACTCTTTAACTGGGTTTACCAGACGAATTACGCATATTCATATTTTCGAATTTGGAGATAAGAATTGAGCTAAGAATTGTAGAGCTACCCCAAAGGGGAGCTCTTCCAGAAATTCTCGAAGGCCTAAGAGGGGGTTTGGAAATAGTTTTCAACCAGCAATAGACGCGCCTCGGTTAAGACCTCATTAGCTGCGTCATTGCCCCAAGCGCAAAGATTATTTTTCTGAGAAGGAGAGCCACTTTTATTTATAGCCAAACAGAACATATGAAGCTTCTATATCCTTCCGATGTGGGATACCAATGTAATAAACGTACGTCATCACAAACTTACTTATACTGCCAACAATTGTTTTGTGTACAAACACCAAACTTGATCTATTAATTGCATAACATAATGAAGATGGTAGGGGCTGCGCGAACGCAAACCCCCTCTGCCACAAATAATGACGTCGGCTCTTCCTCTTTGGGAAGACCTTAGGCTTAGCACCCTTCCTCAGTGTGCAATGGAAGTCACTAGTCTAGGCCATTCGTCTTCTTGAGCACGAGTTGACCCCGACCAGGTAAGTAATTGGCTTGTTCCGTCCACTTCTCTATTTATACTCCTGCTTGCCCAGTTATTGTTTGAAGTCTCACCGATGTGACTATTTTTCTTAACACATCGTGTCGTTTTAAGCTCTTGGTTTCTTACTACGGCGTGAGTTTTTGTGTGTTTGTTATACACATGGGCTGGACGTTCTAGGCCAAATCAATGTCTGATAGTTGTTTAGTTGTTGTTCACTAAAAAAAAGTGTGTTGTATTAAATAATTTGTGTCAACAAAATAAATGATGTTATTAAAATTACTTATTATTAATTGATAAAAAGTATCTAATTTAACATCGATTACACTAATTAATACTGTTATTGATTTGTTTAATATCGATTTATTAAAATTGATGCAAATTGATGTCAATTTCCATCACTTTTGATATATTGATACGAAAATATGAATTTACATCACTTAAATAACTGATGTATACTAAATTTTATTAACATCATTTAGAAATGATACAAAATTTAAATCAGTAACAACCGATGTTAATAAAAGATTAACCGTCGGTTGTAAACAGTGATATAACTATTTACTCAATTTATATACGTCTCACATTGCTTCTACCGAAAAAAGCTCCATAATTTTTTATATAGTTACTTTGGTGTTTTTAATTATGTTAAAAAGTGTAAAACTTAATAAGCAACTATTATCTCCAAACGAATTTAATTGTTTGCTTTCATATTAATAAGTGAAATTAAATAATATTTGTTTCTTATAAATTAATCTCCTATATATTAATTGAGAATCTTTTTAACAAAATAACCTTATGTTTACATGGAATATTGCATCAGTGTCATGTTTACGTGTCGTTACCAGAGTGATTCTCAGAAAATATATTTTATAGGACATTAATTACTAAACTAATTACATAATATGTCATTAGATCAATCATATATAAACTGTCTTTATTTTAAAGATTATAATCTTACCTAAATTAGTTTTATTTATTTATGGAAAATCGAATAAGTAAATATTCTATAAAATTATACCTGATTTATTGTTTCCTAAATTTGATTAAATCGAGTAAGTAAATATTCCATAAAATTATAGTTGATTTTATTGTTTCCTAAATTTAGTTTTTAAAATTTATCTTACAAAGATATTGTTTTAACTAATAATTATTTAGTAACATATATGTGTAAAAAAATCAATTTTAAATTTCAATTATTTATACAATAATATATAAAATATTTAGAAATATTTATTAAAATTATTAATTTTCTAAAAAAAATTATAAACATCTTATCCCGCATATAACGCGGGAATCACCTAGTTTAATATTATTTTATTAATTTTAACATCAATTATTTACAATTGATAATTTGATATAAACACTTAACATCACTTATTATAGTCGTTACAAATATTAACGACAGTTTGGTAAATTGATGCAAATACTAACATCATTTATATTAACTGATGTAAAATTAACATCATTTTTTTTGCAACCGATGCATATTAACATCGATTACAATAATCGATGCAAATAATTATTTCAATTGATGCAAATATTTTGCATCATCACTTCCAAAATCATTTATATAAATAATGTAAAACTAATTTGCATCAAGTATAACTGATGCAAATATATAAACACCCTTTTTTTTGTAGTGGTTACTAAAAATAACATACATATGAAATGTGTTAATGACAATAGAATAAATTTGTACCCACGAAAATCCAGATTCGGAATATGGGAAAAAAAGGAGTGGAATTTAGATTCCATTTTATGTCTGTTTTAAAGATACAAAAGTCTAAAGTTTGGGTAAAAAAAACAAAGTCGAATAAATTTAGTTAAGAGATTACTGAATCATCAAAAATAAAGAGTAAAAAACACCATACATTTCGTATTGATCAAACTCCTAGTGCTCTTTCTGCTTTCGTTGATCTCCTTAACTATGAATTGACCTAAAAGAAGACAGAACATCTAGCAGAACTTTAAGCACATACAAGAATATAGTTAATGTATCTGCATTGAAGCCTCTACTAAATTATCCCACCAAACGTTATGCCAGAAAAAAAAAGAAGAAGAAGCACAACCACATATTTCTAGTCCATACCCATAAATTAGAAAATTAAGAGAGTTCTCTAAATTTGTGAGTTAAAAAATCATATGATCGATTGATATAAGAAGTTGTTTAGAGAATATGAAAGAGTGTAGTGTGTATATTGGCCTATTGCCTCAAGCACCTTTTTGGGCCGGGTGAGGATAGTGAGAATTATACTATATTTTTAGCATATGCATTTTGTTTTTGTAACCAAGTTGTTCCGAGTTTTAGGTAATTAGGTTCATAGTTTTTTCGAGTCGAAGACCATAGTATGTTAATTAGTCTTCTCTCCACTCGCAAAACTCAATCTTGAAACCTTGAGGCGCACTTTCTTTAGAAGGTCCAATCGAACTTGAAAACTTAATAGCCTATTTTCTAGGGCCGGTTAAAATACCCGAATCGAATCCGACCGGTTATTGAAAAATATCTGAAAATTCAAAAAACTCTAACCGAACCCGAAAAATCTGAACATAATCGGCTAGTTCTAGTTATAATCGGTCCAAAAATATACTAAACACTACAAGAATACAAGCGAATTCCGACGGACTCTTCCGTCGGACATCCGTCGGTTACAGGTCGTCGGAACTTAATATTCGTCAGAAACCTGTCGGACAAATCCGACAGAATACGGTCGCCAGAAAAGTGTCGGAATATTCCGACGGGTACTGTTCGGACGGATTTCCGACGGGTACTGTTCGGACGGATTTTTCGACGGGTATTGTTCCGACGGATATTTTATTTGAATTTTTTGTTATTTGATATTTTATTTAATGAATTCTTATTTATAAATTATAATAAAAAAAATGAAATTATTTTAAATAAATTTAATAATTTTTAATAATGAAATTCATTATCATAAAAAAAAAAATCCATTAAACAAAATATTTTAATGTTGAAAAAAGAAAAAAATTCAAACGTTGTCGGAATCGTCAGATGGAAAGAGATGAGGAAAGGCGGCCTTCATGGTCCTGCAGCGCTGAGACTGAGGTGAGCTGGTCTGTGAGGTGTATGCGGACTTTAGTTCCTCGACCTCCGCGTCACGTTCTTTTACCGTTTGGGTGAGCCTCTAGATCTCGTCTCTGTACCCCGAAGGAAACTGAGGAATGGAAGAAGACGATTCCTGGGTCGGAAGTCCGCCTAACCCAGCGTATCGCCCTTTGACTTTCCGAGTTTCCTATGAAAATATAACATCAAAATAATGTTAGTAATGAAATTTTGAAAACAATAATAATTGAAAACAATTAGACACTTACATTGAGGACAATGTCGTTGATCTCTTCCCGGGGTAACTCGTTCGACGCCGACGACCCATCGAGAGTGAGCTGCAGAGTCCAACTTCTCGCTCGATCCACCTTCTTCTTCTACGCCTCAACGACCTCACGCATGCCGTGATCCTGGATCACACCAGTTTTTTGTTGGTGTGCCTCGCCGATCACTCAAAGATCGGAGCTACGCTCTCTGTAAAATGTTGTTAAGTAAATAATAATAAACACTAAATTAATAATTAAAATTTGAAATTAAACTGACCATTTCCATTGATTTCGATCTCGCAGCCTGAATGTACATCCCCTTCCCTCCTCGGTCGCTCTTCCGGTTCTTCGTGTTTGTTTCGGATAGCTTCTTCGTGTTTGGATTGCTCCAATAGTCGCAGAAGCCCTTCCAGACGTCTTCGTCGAGGTCCTTCGGCATCTCCTGCCTCAGCTTCCACTGTACATGTGGTTCGAGTACGAACGCGCGGCATACTTGTCGAATTGGGCAAGTACTTGATTCGTAAGGGAAGGGTCCCACGTGAAGTCTTGCTACATTATAAAAAAATCATAATGTTAGTATTTGAAATTAGAATTGACAAAATATACTAAAAAAAGAAAACAAATAAAATTTTTTACGCAAACTCCGCACTCTTCCTCGCTCTTCTGGCATGTCCTTGTTTGCTTTGTCCAATGTTGTGGAGCATCCGTAAGATCGTCTTTGTGATCTCAGACGACAACTTAAACCAGAAAACAATTAAAAAAAGAAATAAGTCCGTTTAATTCGATTCAAAATCTTAAAAAATTGAAATAACAATCAAATTCACTTACCAAGTCCCGTCTTTAAACTTCGGGTCGAGACGGATGCAATGGCTTCGGTTGGGCTGTTGGACTAGTTCCTCGATGCTAATCCGGCTTCGAGCTGCGGATTGCTGGGACTCCGGGATTTGAGTTCTCGAGCTCGTTCCGCCAGAACTCCGAGAACGGCAGTCTTGGGAGCCGCCGCCCAACTGTAGCGCGTCTTCGTAACTCCTGCGGGAAAAACAATAAAATTGTTAGTACTAACGAAAAAATATATATATCCACAAATAGAAGAAAAAAAATATATACAAAAACGTTTTTTTCAATTCTAAAAATATACAAAAACTTTTTTTTCAATTCTAAAAATATATAAAAATGCTTTTTATATAGTTTTAATAATATTTACAAAAAAACGTTTTAACAAACCTATAAATAACTAAATCTAAAATTATAAATTACAAAAACGTTTTAACTAGTAATTAATTCTAAAAAATTCAATTATAATTTTCTAAAACGCAAAAATTTACAAAAACGTTTTTTGCAATTCAAAAAATATATAAAAACAGTTTTTTCAATTCTAAAAATATATAAAAATGTTTTTAAAATAATTTTAATAACATTGATAAAAAAATGTTTTAACAAACCTATAAATAACTAAATCTAAAATTATAAATTACAAAAACGTTTTTAATTAGTAATAAATTCTAAAAAATTCAATTATAATTTTCTAAAACCCAAAAATATACAAATACGTTTTTTTCAATTCTAAAAATATATAAAAACGTTCTTATATATTTTTCTAATATTACAAAAACCTTTTATATAATCTTAAAATTATATATACTAATTTTCAAAATTATACAAAAATTCTAACAACCCTAACAAATTCTAAATACTATTCTCTAATCTCATAAACCCTATTATTTCATTCCAAAAATCTAACAAATTCTAAATACCATTCCCTAATCTCATAAACAATATAATTTCATTCCAAAAATCTAATAAATTCTTAAAACTAATCTAACAATTCTAACTAATATCTAACAATGTAAATTAGTGAGGACTGAAGGATAGAGGAACTTACATGTTGGGATAAATGAGGATTGAGAGGAGAGATTGAAGATTGACGATGGAAGATCGAAGTCGCCGGAGAGAAGAGAAAATCGCATAGAGAGAGAGAGAGAGAGAAAAGAGAGAAATGAAAGAGAAGAAGATCGTTCGCGAATTTATTCCTCTTTTCGACGGCAATTTCCGTCGGAAATCCGTTGGAACCGAAGATTTTTTTTGTTTAGGCAGTTCATTTTCCCTCCGCTCGATTTACCCTAAATGTATCCGTCGGAAATTTCCGACGGATAGGGAAATCGTCATAAGTATATGATCCGTCGGATTTCCGACAGTTTTAGGGTATATTTAGGGTTTAGGGTTTAGGATTTAGGTTATATGATTTAGGAAACCGTAATGTACATGTTTAATTCAAAAAATAAGAAATACACCATTGTTATAGACTATCCATGAGTGTATAAGTTATACAACATCAAAAGTTATACATTTAACCTAAATTAACTATACCTTATATTATACCTTATATAAACACTTCCATCAAATTTTCTAAATTCTATATAACACATTAATTTTGAAATATTACAAGTTCAAACTACTGTATATACATCATACAAGTGTTTGTAACCATTTTCTTTATAAAAAAACCTATACCCTATACCCTAAACCACATGTTCATACATCCGTCGGAAATCCGTGGGAAAGTTCCGACGGATCTATACTTAGTATATTTTTTAATGATTAAAGCTGGTTCCATCGGAAATCCTTCGGAAATTTCCAGCAGATCTATACTTCATATTTTTTTTATGATTAAAGCTCGTTCAGTCGGAATATTCCGACAAATGTGTATAAAACATTTTTAAATATGTTTAATTTTCGTATTACAAGTACATTACACATAACTAATACATTTCACATAACAAATATCTAGTACAACTACAAGTACGTATTTTACAATTCAAAGTTTATAAAACTACTCTGAATCCGATGATGAGTAATTTGATTCTCCTGAATCGGAAGTTTCCCCAAATTCGTCATATTCTTCCTCTGAATCCTCAAATACCCGATCGTCCGCGAGTACGGTGAAATCAACAACAAGGTTGACCTTAAGGGAATGCTCTATTGAACCCAAACCTACAGAGCTAAATTGTAGGGGTTCATGATCGGACATCCCATATACCCTACCTCTCGGGTTTATCGATGTGACTGTAACCCACGAGTCTTGCTTGTTTGTCACACGAGGATAGGGAATATAGCATACCTAGACCATGTAATAAAGTTATATGAAAATTTAACCACGGGAATTCAAAAATACTAAATTAAAAATTAACGTAAAAAAAAACAAATATGCTGTACAATGGCTCAGAATGTGAGTCACCTCTATGTATTGATGTAACACCAAATTGTGTAACACCGCTTCCCTACTAATGTCAGACTCGCATAAAAATACAACGCATCTAGAAAGCATTTCTGGTATTGAACATAAAAAATCTCACGCATTGCACACCATAGTATAAAAGATCATCGGACTGAGTATACACCGTATCAGTTGTCGACTCTATCATCCCCAAGAATCTTAAAAGCATACGTGCTATACATCACATGTGATCTGCGTCTAGTGGAAAACAACAATTTCTTCTAAACACGTGGGAAATTGTCCGTTACTCTGGGACTCACGCATAATAAAAGCTAAACTTAGTAAAATAAATAATTCATTATATAATAGTTAAAAACAAGGCAATTAAAACACCTACATAATCTTTAACAACGTCCGAACTCTTCCTGTTTGACCTCCATTAGCTCGCCCTTCTGCTTTGTTCGGAATGCAAACGTTGATATGCCATATACATCTGTGAGATTGAAGCGTCATCACGATATATATAATCAAAGACCTAATAAGTACAATAAAATCTTCAATATAATACCTCTCATATTCTTCAATGCCGAGCTTTGTAAGAAATATACATGTGCAAATGATCCTCCTGCTGAAAGTCTCCGCTCTTACCTTTTCCACTAAGTCATCAATCTAATATAGCGAGGAACATCACCGGATAAAAAGTGCGACTCCGCCATCATGTGAGCTGGTCTACGATTCTTCGTTTTGACTTTTGATGAGTAGAACTCCGCAAAATGTGAGGTTTCTTCATTGATGCCTGCGACAATGAACCTCCACTTTGCTCAAATTTTTACCTTCTTTAGATGAAACATATACGTCCAAAAGTGATATATCCAACGATCAACGCCCCTAAGCTGCTTCTGGGGAGATGAATTGTCGATGTTCCATAACTTCAAAGAAATATCTTCTCTAAATTGCAAAAGATTACGTAGGTTATTCGCAAGGTCTTGGATACGATGTAAGAGAAAAGATATATCTCAAAAAGGCATCAATCCCTACATAATATGAAATGAATAAATAAATTATTACTATAGTATTATTGTGTAAAGTCATTAAAAATTAATTTTATGATTGTATACCTGCAATTGCTTCGTGGACATTACGTGGTAGAAGATATGCAAARRAAAATGGAAGGAGCGTCACCACATGACAAGTGACTCTTCATCCTAGTAAACTTTCCTTCTCCATGATCAACGCAGTTCCGAAGGTTAGATGCGTATCCGTCCGGGAATCTAACACTTTCGGCAATCCAGCCAAAAAATGCGGCCTTTGAAGGTTCATCCAAACAAAAAGCCGGGACCGGAGGCTTCTCGTTTCCTGTCACATGTAGTGCTCTACGAGAAAAAATGTCTGGCAAGTCCAATCTAGACTTTAGATTTTCCTTCGTCTTCCCTTGGACATTGAGAACGGTGTTCATAATGTTGTCAAAAAAAATTATTCTCAATGTGTATGACATCCAGATTATGCCTCAAAAGATGGTCCTTCCAATAAGGCAAATCCCAGGAAATACTCCTCTTGTGTCAATTATGTAAGTTGTCATAACCATCAACAGGAAGATGCCCGTTACCACCACAATTGAAAGGACCTACCCTTTTTTTTTTTTTTGAAGGATCGATCGATCCTCCTTAGGATCGATCGATCTCAAACTCCACCAAATTAACCCGATCGATCGACCAAAAATACCCGCTAGGATCGATCGATCTCACCGGGTCGATCCTAACCCTTAAAAACTGACAGGGATTTTTCGGCTTCGAAAATGACCTACATGATCGATCGATCCGACTTGGATCGGTCGATCCCTAAGCCCCACTTTACCCCCGAAAACTTTCTGGCCAAAAAGATTACTCGGGATCGATCGATCTTGCCCAGGATCGGTCGATCCCTTTCTAACAACCCAATAATCAACACAAGCGCCAGAATATTTGTAGACATTACTTAAACATTCAAAACCATCTTAGGCATACCACTACGCATCATACCAAGTTCAAAACAACATCCCAATCTCAAGCACAAAAACATATGAACATAAGAATCAAAAACCAAAAACCAAAAACCTTCAACAACTAGATCATCCCTCTTCTCCGGCCTTCGGTTCCACGAGCTCCAAGACTTATGACTTCTCTTTATCTGCACCAAAAGAGGCGCGTAAGCATTGATAATGCTTAGTGAGGCGGTCCTCCCGTCCCCACGGTTATACACACATGTAAATCAATGACTTCAGAAAACCATATTCATCACACAAGCAATCAAGCAAGGACAAGCCATAATTCCCACCTATATGGTCAAGTCCTAATACACATAACAAGCAAGGAAAATCATTGATTACATAGGTCAACCACGGTCACACACTCACCTTGATTATGGTTGAAACGAAGAACACTCTTTTGACGGTTTCCAAGCCTTAAGCTTACTCCTTCTTTGGACACACAACACAACACCAAGATCTCACAAACCTCCTGCCAAGTGATCATCAACACACTCTCAAAAGACTGATTACAAGCTCCCAACTCAAGAGCCTAACTCAACAAATTCCGGATTCCTTTCCCCAAAAACAGGGCTTTACTTAGCCAACCATATCTCTTTCTTAGATCATATTTTATAAATTGCTTCGGTGAACTTGAAGATCGAAGTCTCAAAAACCTATCTACCAAATTTCAGCCCAAACAAACAAGAATTGAGTGCCCAAACACTCCATCAAACTCGCCCCATCGCTACAGCCCGAAAACAGGGTAGTCTAGGGAGAAAAATCATATCTCCCAAACCACTTAACGTAATCCCACGAAATTTGGTAGACAACTAGGCAAGAGATTAGAAAACTTACCCACAAAATCTTAGCTCAAACCGAGCTCTCTTGATATCCCGATCAGACCTCACAATTTCGCCCAAAAACTCTGCCTTTCTATCTCTCTCTCTCTCTCTCTCTTCTCTCTCTACTTCAGCCAAAATATCTTCCCAATTCAAAAGAAGAAGAGTGTAGAAGCTTTTAGAAGGGAGAGGGGATGTATATACATGTATGTATATATATAATCATTGGTTTAATCACAATTAAACCAAACCATTCGATTTCACTAAACCGTAACGATTAATTCTTCCAATTAACCTCTCCCTCGGTTTAGTAGCTCCAAATAATTTCGAATTATTTGAGACACCTCCCCATCTCAAAATATTTCTTCACTCCCGACAAAACCCCGGAATTACCTCTTAATTCCGCTAAACCGAACCTCTGATTCTCCACAACGATCACTCCTTTGATCGTTTCATCACATTTCGCCTTGGCCACCAATCAAGCTCGGTATTGTTCCATATTTGGTTCAATAACATCCCGGTCTATCATCACAAGATCCTACGTGGTCACCCAACACTAACCCGTCAAATCCAATTATCCCGGATTAACGAAGTTAAGCCAGGACCCAGCATATTAGAATCCAATAACGCCGGACCCTAATATACTAAGTCCCCGTGAGAACCTATATCACCGGTATCTCACCCCTGGTTTACCGTCTATCAGGATTAAATCACCCATAATCCTTATCGGTAAACCACCCGGTTAGGATTAAATCACCCATMATCCTAACCCACATCATTAAGATCTCACATAACTCTAATGACCCGTCATTAGGATTAAATACCACATAATCCTAATGACCCCGTCGATAGAATTAAATCTCACATAATTCTATCGACCCCAACCACAAAGTAGGATCCATGGACGTAAACCCAAAAAAGTCCCCGAACCAAGACGGAACGAATACTTCGCTCAATCCCGCAACACATGAAATACCACATCATATATCGCCCCGTCGATACATGAAATACCACATCATGTACTCGACACCCCAATACATGAAATACCACATCATGTATTATAACTCACGATTAATCCATAAACATCCATCATTTATTAATCAACGCCGACAATACAATATCCCGAGGGTTCATCGCAACAACAATATAAATAGATACAACTCGAGAGGACGACTTAGGAACACAGATGTTACAACAATCAACGGTACTATCTGCACCAAAATCTCTGAACTGATCCAACAAATATTGTCCATCTAACTCCGACGATAAGGATGATCTCTTGGTAGGAATCGCCTATGACAATCAAACCAAGACGTTTTGCGTCCGTGCTTCAATTGGAACGCATATGTGTTATCTTGACAGTACGGGCACGATAACCTTCCGTGAATTGTCCATCCTGATAACATGTCATATGCTGGAAAATCGCTAATGATCCACATAAGTACCGACCGCATGACAAAATTCTGCTGACAAGAAACATCAAACGCCTCAATTCCATGCTCCCATAACATTTGCAGTTCATAAATAAATGACTGCAAAAACACATCGAGTGTTCTCTTCAGATGCTCTGGTCCAGGAACGAGAATGCTAAGGAACAAGAACTCCCGTCTCATGCACAAAGATGGCGGCAAATTGTAAGGTGTTACAATTACTGGCCACAATAAATATTGTCTAGCGTGCTTCCCAAAAGGGTTGAAACCATCAGTACATAAGCCAAGGTATACGTTCATCACCTCATACGCAAAACTAGGATACAATGATTGAAAATGTTTCCATGCTTTTGCCCGTGGATCAGCAATTTCTCCATCCGTGTATGCTGCATGCCATCTCATTGCTCTGCTGTGCGCCTGATGATATAACCTCTTCATCATTCAACGGCAAATACCACATCCGTTTATATGGCACTGACACTCTTCCACCTGTTTCCTTATACCGAGGTTTGCGACAAAAATGACATGTCGAAAGGCCTTCATCCTCTCTCCAGTATATCATACAGTTGTCGATGCATACATCTATCATCTGATACAGTAATCGTAGCCCAGCAATAAGTTTTTGTATCTCATAGTATGATGCCGGTGCAAGATTATCTTCTGCAAAATGTCTTTCGAAATTCATTCGATCCACGCACTCCTCACTCAAATTGAAATCCGTCTTTATACCCATCATCCTAGTTGCAGCTGATAAAGGGGAATGTCCACCTCTACACCCATCATATAAAGAATTTTTAGCAGCGTCTAACATATCAAAGAATTTCCGAGCTTCTGCGTTAGGTTCTTCCCCTCTATCTCCATACTCAGCAACCGATGACATATTTTCACGGAATGCATCGTTCACCATCTGAACATGACCTACATTACTTTCTACTTCCATTGTAGGTTCTACTAAGGTAGCGCTATCCCCAATATATTGTTCACTAGTACTAGCATAATTATCAACCATTGTATCATTTTCTCCATGATTATACCAGATCTTGTAACCTGGCACAAACCCTTGACAATAAAGGTGTGACCATACTTCTTCTATCAAGATTAATCTACGATTCGACAATTGCATAAGGACAATAGATTTTACCAGTTTTTTCGCTTTCTGCTTAGCGAATGCTATGAATTCTAGACCTCTCTCTGAATTCTTCCTAGTAAAGTCGTGTCCGAATTTGATGAGGCTTGTCCATCCATGATCGAAAATAATTATAAGGATTTGAAGAAGACATTTTTGTAAGAAATTGTAGATGAGAGGTTTTTTTTGTGATTGTGAATCATAGGGTGAATAGGTTTTTATAAGGAAAATGAAGGCGTTTTCCGACGGATGTAACGGCTATTTTCAAACGGTCATGTAACGTATATATTATTTCAAACGGCTACAATCTGTCGGAAATCCGTCGGTTTTTTTCTTACGGACTTTCTTCGTCGGAATTCCGACGGAAATTTCCGACGGATACAGTTTTCCGACGAATATAACTTTCGTCAATTTGCCGTCGGAATTCCGTTGGAAATTTCCGACGGAATTTTAGCCGTCGGAAACCTCCCTGTTTTCTTGTAGTGAAACCCGAACCGCAACCGAATCCAAACCCGATCCGAAATTATAAAATATCCGAATAGGACCTTAACTCTAAAATCCGAAAACCCAAAATCGGAAAGAACCGAACCGAACCGAAGCGAACCCGAACCGAATATTTGAATGCCCAGGTCTACTATTTTCTTTTAAGCATTTTTCATCCAATTGATTTTTAAAGATCCATCTATTTCTTTTCAACAATTATTTTAAAGTGTAGAAATACCAAAATTTACAATCCAAGAATATATAACTTTACTAGCATTAATCTACAACTATAATTATATATAAACAATTAGATAGATACTTGGTTGCTATCACTACAATCGCTGTTATGTTACCACAACATCTATTCAAGGCCAAAGTGTTTAGGTCGGGAGAGACAGTATACCTTGTTTACTATTTAAAATGTTCCGATCCCAAAGATAAAGTAGACACTTGAGGACCCCTTCCAAAGCCCTTACAAATCAAAAGTATTTTTCAAGTACATCAAATCATTATCATCTTAGCCTCTTTTGTCGTCTTCCGTCCAATCTTTAATAATTATGTTAAGCATTGTTATAATCTATTTTTTTAAATCTATTATTATCTTATGTATTTCAATCCAAATAGCCTTATACATTACAGAGAATTTATCTCATATCAATCCGTTTTATTTCACAATTTAAGAAGGGTTTGTGCTAGGATTCGCTAGTGTGGTTTTGTTTGTGTAGCCTCTTTGTTTCGGAGTTAGTTGACAAAACCACTCAATTAGTTTATGAGTATTTTTTGATAAGAAAAGAAGAAGAGGTTATAGGATTAATAATTCCAAATCGATTCTATATGTTTCAAAAAATTTTATGAATTTTTTTTGAGATTGGATATTTTTAACGCTATTTTATTTATGAAAATATATTAAAATTCATTTTAAATCTTTCGATATGCAAATGTTTTACAATTCTTTTAACTTTGATAACACCGAACATCAAAGAAATGTTTTAACTATTAGCTGGATAACACTGGATTTTAATAATCTTAACTAAATTCGCTGATATAAACTTACAATAATATTATATATGTTTGGATTCATATTCTATTTATATCATCTAAGTAACACCGTTAGATATCTAAACAGAGATAAACATGTCATTAGTGAAAGGGATGTTTGGTCTGTGTTTCCTACTAATTAGGAAGCAAATGAAATGATTTCGTCCACTTAGCAGACGTTTAAATAACATTATTAAATTCTCCCCCAAAAAGCTAATAACTGCCTCAACTATTAAAACTATGCACTTAAGAGTCTTAATTGTTACAAATTTAGAAATAAACGGTCCCATTTCGGAGGCAATAATCCATTTATTATTAAGATCCATTGAACTGGACCACCAAAACGTATATACAGACGTACCACCATACACACACATTAATACATGCATAATATATCAAACGTATATACACACGTACCACCATACACACACATTAATACATGCATAATATATCAAAAGAACTAATCTAAGCAAAGCTATACTTTTACAGGTTGGTGTGTTCACTGTGTTCGGCAAAAGGGTCTTGTTCATTTTCTAAAAGTTGTTACTTAGATTTTTGTATCTTCAATATCAGTAAAGAGATATTGATTTTTCTAAAAGACAGGATGATAATAATACAATTAAACTAGATTATATCATCCGCACTAGCTTATAGGCCTACGCATTCAGGTACTCATTCGGATTCGGTTCGGGTTTCGGTTTTTTCAGTTCTCAAATTGAAGTTCCATTATTTTATAAATTCGGTTCGGATTCGAATTTGGTTCGGGTTTAAAATAATTTTTGGGCCGATCATAATCAAAACTAGCTAATCCTACTAGAATTTTTTGGGTTCGGTTCAGATTTTCGGTTCTCAAGTTGAAGTCCCATTCGGATATTTTACATATTCAGTTCGGGTTCAAGTTCAGGTTCGGATATTTTGCCCAGGCTTACTAGCTTAGATATTACATCATTATATATATTTATAGATCATGAAAAAAGAATTCAAAAATTTTGTCGATTTAGGGGGGGGGGGATGACATGTAGAACTAATTTTAGTTTTAAAAAGTTGACAGAAGAGAAAATTGTGGAGGTTCAGAAATTGATGTTTGCTTTATGAGTTTTGCGTGCCTAATCCTCACTTTAGCCAGCATGTTTCTGGGCTGCCTTTTCAAGTGGGCCCATTTGATTTCGGCCCGAGTATTTATTTAATTGTAGGCTTAATCTAAACCATTGATTTTTTAATTAGCCACGTCGATCGTAAATACGCGCCTTTTTTTAATATGGTTCGGATCCGAAGCTCAGGTTTGAAATATTATAGGTCAAAACAACGTTCGTCGTTCCATGTCTCAGAAAGGTCACACTAATCTACTGTTTTATCCAACCAATTTTTAAAATTACTGAAAATGCATGTCCAAAATTATAAATTACTTTTCGACTCAAAGTAAGTAATATAAGAAATTAAATTAATAAACAAGTTTTATGATATTACATGAGGTAATTATGTAGAATCTATAATTCATGTCCACTTATAGTTATTATTGTTCGTGATCTACAGAGAAGTTAATTCTTAGCTATAGAAGTATAAATGTATTAATTTGGATTTTATAATCACGTTTTGTTAGCAAATCGAGATTATAAGAATACGACAACAAGTACGACTAGAGAGTAGAGACACATGTATAGTATTAGTATCTTCCGTTAATTCTCATATACTCGAGTTAGAATGCAGGAATTTGAGTAATGAGGTAAATGTCCATATAAATTCAACGTTTGTTTATGAGTTTTCGTACTTCAAAATTAATATAAGTTTCTTAGAAATTTCGATATTACTTTTGGCAGATATATTTATATCTTTTGTTTTTTAATTCTCTTTATGTTAAGATGAGAATGATTATTTTCTACATGAGTAACATGATTAGTAGGTTCGACGTGGCTAGCGTCTTTTGATAACGCCATGAGAAAACATATATGGTGAATATATGCAATGATGACTTTCGCACAGTCTCGGAAGATGCGTATATCATGTTAAATCACCCCTCAACTTCTTGTTATATAGAGATTTATATATATATATATATATATATTTCCGCATATGTTAGTTTGAGAGTCTCCCAGATGGAAATGACGTGAAAAATCGGTTTTTAAAAAAAAATAAAATTTCATATAAATTTGATATCCATGTGCCATAATCCAATTGGTCAAGTACCTAATGATCCCCAACAATCGAGTTTATCACTTGAAAAAACTACATAAATGAAATGAATACTTCAACACAAATATTCTTAGGTCTAAATGCTATACATTTACATATAAATGTAAAATAGTTGTAACTTATATGGAATAATAGACACAGAGGAATGAATGGAAAATAGTTTTATGGAATATTTTTCTTTACAATTTGCTTATTTTTCAATTTGGTAGTAAAATAAACGGACTTATTTGTCCATATTTTCAGCATAAATGGTAGAAAATTTTGAGAAATATTTTATTTCCCTTACATTCATTCCTCTAATTGTACAATCATTTCCACCCTTATATATATATTTATCCATACATATTAAAGTTTTAGCTTATATGATTTTTAAAAAATTACAACTACACAAAAAAAACAAAAAGTTTAGTAACCGGAAGATCACAAACCGATTAATCTACATATGCTAGTATTTCGGTTTTGTTCGGATTTTTTTCTTTATAAAAATAATTAATCACCTAAAAATTTTCTTCTTTGTAATATTTTTGTTTTGTTTTGTTGTAACTTTTAAGTATACCTATATATTTATTTATAAGGACATTTACATATTGCCATGAACGGCAGTAAATAAACGAAACGAACCTGAGATGTTTGGAAACAGGTTCGGAGCGTATTTCGCCTCTTTTTTTTTTTCCCCTAAATTTTATCTCTAGAGAGAAAAAAAAAAGTGAGAGAGGCGAGAAAGTGAGGGAAAATTTACATTTCAAAACACCTTTTCTCTCTTCTTCCGTTGGTCTCTCTTCTTCTCGTCCCTTTTTATATACACCGCAATTTTCTCTGTATCTCATAAATCACCAAATCTCTCTATCGTAGATGGCGACGACATCGGAGATCAACAATGATCTTTCGTTTTCCGTAGTATCGATTGTTGAAGATGTTCTTCAACATCATAGTAGCCGATCAAGCGATGTTGGTTTGGTTTCCCGGAAAGTTGAGGAATCTTGTGAGTCTTTTTGTATTCGCTTCACGTTTCTTAGATCCTTTATTGTTCAATTCTGGGTTTCAAAGAATTTGGGGGAGAACTATAATTTTGTGTATTATGCTGAGAGCAATTTAAAGATAGCTAGAGAATTTCGATTTATCTGGTGATTGATTGATTATATTGAAATTTTGTTTAGAGGATCATGTAGGCAAATTTTGTTCAGGGATTGATTATATCGAAATTTTCAAGTCTCAATGTTGCTGAATTCTCAAGGCTATGGAAACTTGACGGATAAATCTTTGCTATTTAGCTCTTAGAAGATATGAAGCTGCTGGGTGGCTTAGGGAAATGGTCGGAGTTTCCAATGGTAAAGATTTTCCGGCAGAGCCTTCTGAAGAAGATTTTAGGCTTGGATTGCGAAGTGGGATCGTACTTTGCAATGTTCTTAACAAAGTTAATCCTGGGTCAGTGTCAAAGGTAAATTTCTTACATTTGCACATCTCTCTAGGTTACTCTTTAGCTTATGGGGTTTGTTTCTTGGTGTTTAATATATAAAATTTTACATAAGAAGTTAAGTATCTGTTGATTTCAGTGTGACTCATTAAATATGGAGATGGAATGGAGATGATGGATAACTCAAATCGCTCTATTTGATTTACATATATTGATCCATGTGGAGAATTAACATCTCTTTACAGGTTGTTGAAGCGCCAGACGATGTTGCAGATGGAGCTGCACTCTCAGCTTTCCAATACTTTGAAAACATCAGGAACTTTTTAGTAGCCATAGAGGAAATGGGTTTGCCATCATTTGAAGCTTCAGATATGGAGAAGGTAGAAAAACTGAAGATTTAAGAAGATTCAGATGTGTAGCTTTTCCATAAATGATTTGTTGAACATATATTTTTCCAGGGAGGCAAGTCTGTAAGGATAACGAACTGCATTCTTGCCCTTAAATCTTACAGCGAGTGGAAACTGAAAGGTGGAAATGGTCCATGGAGGTATGGGTCAAACACGAAAAATAACTTTGGATTGAGAAAACCATTTCTGAGAAAAAATTCAGAGCCATTTGTGAGTTCTATATCAAGAACTCACTCTAGGGATATATCATCAACTGATCAACCTCTGAGTTCTGATGTTGGGCAAGATCTTAGTGAAAAAGTGAGTGGAAAATTCCTACATAGTGGAAATGTTTGTTTCTTTGTCATGGATTGTGGTTGTTGATAAAAGTGTTTACTTTGCAGGGAGATTCTAGATCCATAAATGGGCTTGTTCGCTCATTCATTGCAGACAGAAAGCATGAAGATATTCCAAATGTAACAAAATGTTTATAGTTTTTTGCAGTTCCCTTGCTTAATGAAAGCTTTGTATTAATCTGTATAAGCTTCTTAGGACATATAATATGAATTTTGAGGCGCTGCATATTAAGAAAATGATGTCTATCTATCACCATTCGTAGGCTCAGGAATTGTTACCAAGACTGGTAGACACCATTTCGCAAATTCTTATTGAGAAATCTGATTTCTTTTCCTACTTTAAACTCTCAGGTTGTAGAGTCTGTGTTGAACAAAGTTGTGGAAGAAGTCCAGCAGCGGTTATTAATCCACAATGAAATAGAGAGGGCAAGTGAAGTCAATTATGATGTCATGTCTTTGGAGTGAAAAAGTACAGTCAGTCCGAGGTTTTGATCTGGTTCATTGATGCTATGAAACTGGCTTTCAATTTTTTCAGATGAAATCAAGTTCAAAGCCTATTCCAAAAGATGATTCATCCTGTGAGACAGTGGTCCGGTCTCAGCTGTGTGATGCAAGACAGCATGAGGAAGCAGAAGAAATCAGTCCATCCCAGGTTGTAGAAGAAAAGTTTCAAAGGACGAATTCTGAACATTATGAAGAACAGGAGATTCTTCTTAATCAACAAAGACACATCCAGGTAATTTCCATTGTCTTGCAACATTATGGCGTTGGAGGGTCTAACAACCATATTATGAAAATGGTTGCTTTCTCTATCTCCTATTCTCAGTATAGCAATCACAAGTTCGAAGGGAATTTAAATTTTGTTTTATTGCCTACAGGAGTTGAAGCAAACCTTAAACACTACAAAAGCGGGAATGCAATTACTGCAGATGAAGTATCAAGAAGATTTCTTTCACCTAGGTGTCAACTCAGATCATATTCTTGCTATGTCCTTGTACAGGCCTCAATGTTCAATCAATAAAATATAATGTGTCATTGTTTTGGGTTTTGTCACGCAGGCAAACATTTAAATGGTTTAGCTTATGCGGCCACAGGATACAAAAGGGTTCTTGAAGAAAACCGCAAATTGTACAATCTAGTACAGGACCTAAAAGGTAACTTGACAGAAAAAAAATTGATTTGTCTCAGGATCCTGAATCACTAAGACAGTCCTTTTTTAAAAATCTTTTTATCTGTGTAAAGATCTCACACTTGGTAATATTTAGGAAACATACGGGTGTACTGTCGGGTTAGGCCATTCTTGCCAGGGCAACCAACTGGTTTGAGTTCCGTGGAACACATAGACGAAGGGACTATCACGATCAGAGTGCCATCAAAGTATGGGAAAGAGGGAAGAAAACCATTTATGTTCAACAAAGTCTTTGGCCCTTCTGCCACACAAGGTTATAGAAGAATTTGATTTTTATGTCCCGATAATGTTTATTTGAGTCTGTTGCTCTGTGAATAACATTAGAGAATGAATCCCTTGTTCTTTCAGAGGAAGTTTTTTCAGATATGCAGCCTTTGGTACGGTCAGTTCTTGACGGCTACAATGTCTGCATCTTTGCCTATGGCCAAACCGGGTCAGGGAAAACTTTTACCATGGTAAGAACTACTATACTTGTCTTGCGATCTTTAGTAGATGATTACATTGTTTTTGATTCAATATACTATGGATTTTCTTGAGTCTTTATACAGCATCAAATTCCTAATTTGCCTAACTACTCTAGACAGGGCCTAAGGAACTGACTGAAGAAAGCCTAGGTGTGAACTACAGGGCACTGGCAGATCTGTTTCTTCTATCAAATCAAAGAAAAGACACGACCAGCTATGAAATCTCAGTTCAGATGCTTGAAATTTACAACGAGCAAGTCAGAGATCTACTTGCCACAGATGGCCACACTAAAAGATATCCTTTGGGTTAATAAAAGTTTTACTGTGTCTTTATCATTTTAAAACTCTGAGATACTTTGGTTTTGTTTGTTCCTTAACTCTTAATTACATTAGAGATCAGAAACAACTCTCACAATGGAATTAATGTTCCAGAAGCAAGTTTAGTGCCGGTCTCGTCCACGGATGACGTTATACAGCTGATGGATCTGGGACAAATGAATCGTGCAGTAAGCTCTACAGCCATGAATGACAGAAGTAGTCGATCTCACAGGTTGGTTTTTCCTTCTATTCTTCTATTCTGTCATGAGTACTCTCTTGCATAACTCGTTCTAATCCCAATTCTTAATTTCTTTGGCAGTTGTGTAACTGTTCATGTTCAAGGCAGAGACCTCACATCTGGGACTATCCTCCATGGTTCAATGCATCTGGTTGATCTTGCAGGAAGCGAGAGAGTGGACAAGTCTGAGGTGACTGGAGACAGACTGAAGGAGGCTCAGCACATCAACAAGTCCCTCTCGGCTCTTGGAGATGTCATTTCCTCGCTTTCCCAGAAGACTTCTCATGTGCCTTACAGAAACAGTAAACTCACTCAGCTGCTGCAGGACTCCCTCGGTGAAATTCTCGAAACCTCATAACTCGTAGCATTTTTGTATAGACACGTACTTGAATCTTATACAACAGATTTTCTACATTATCAGGAGGATCAGCCAAGACGCTTATGTTTGTCCACATAAGTCCAGAAGCTGACACTCTCGGAGAAACTATTAGTACTCTGAAGTTTGCTGAACGAGTGGGGAGTGTTGAGCTAGGCGCTGCTCGTGTGAACAAAGATAACTCAGAGGTTAAGGAGCTTAAAGAACAGGTTCGTAAACCATACACCGTGACCAGACTTTGGTTGTTCTGCATACTCATTTGCTATTTTCGTTCATTCTCGCCATAAGTATATCATATCACTAATCTGCTATTGTTCTTGGGGTTTTCAGATTGCTAATCTTAAGATGGCTCTAGTGAGGAAAGGAAATGGTAATGATGTACAACCAGCCTCTCTACCAATCAACCGTGAGAGAATATCAAGAAGAAGATCACTTGAAACTCCTTCTATTCGACCCAAATTACCTACTATGGGAAACACATCAAGCAACAGTAGGCCCCAGATCATGGATCTAAGTGGACCAGAGGTATGCTCTGCCTTCTTTCAGGAGCAACCAATGTTGCTGATTTAAACTAACTAGAATTTATAAATTTATGTCATTTATTTATATATGTAATATATATAGGCTTTGAAACGGATGCAGGCTTTTAGCGATTCTACTGCATCTTCAAGAAGACACAGCTTAGATATCCATGAGCTTATGAAATCTTCTTCTCCAGCTTGGCCGAGGCAATCACTCGATGCAAAAGACGAGGACAGAGAATCTAAGTCAGGGGAGTGGATCGATAAGCATGAAGAATTAATTCAAGATCAGAATCCAAATTCTCCCGAGCAATTCTACCTGTCAATGGTCCCACAACAACAATCACTGTATGTAACTCACATTACATTTTATACTTTACATGTATCTCTTCATCTTCTTAATCTTGATCTCTACTATCTTTCAAATGACAGAAATGGTGGGAAACAAGATTTCGAAGTGCAGAGTATTACAGATAACGAATCTGATGAAGCCGCAACAAGCGATTGCTCAGATTCCGATTTGCTGTGGCGATTGAGCGTTCAAGTGAATGTGCCCAGAGTCTCTAATGTTCAAAACTCAGCAAACACCAAACCAAAGAAAATTCAGCCCAGAACTGCTAAACTCTCAGAAACTAGGTAACAAATATATACTTTTATAAGTGTTGGCAGCTAATTTATTGATTTAATTGGGAACTTGTGTCTTTTCTTCTTGTGACAGAAGCCTAATTCCGTCGCTGATCCCAGCACCAAGCAAGAGACCTCCTAACACTGTAAATTCACAGCCGCAGCGACCAAGCAGAGATGGAAAACGCAGACTGAGTTTAGGCACATGAACATGTTTTCACCAGTTTTGTAAAGAGTTTTTAAAAGGAAGGAGACAAAAAGATTTGTTATTTGTATATTGTGAGAGCTTTCTCTGTTTTGGCCGCTCTTATTGTGTCATAAAGGTAAAATCTCAAATTTGCTGCTTTGAGTGTACAAAGAAGGATTCCTTATTATACAATCTTCTTTTGGATTCGTAACTTATGTGTATGCATATATAATTTAATTATTTGAACATCCATATGCTTTTGATAAAGTAAAATGGCACATATATAATCCTACCACAGGCAGTCCTAGAATAGGGTTACATGTGTTACAACAGATGAGACAATATCTTTTGGTACAGGACTTGACTAACACAAAGTTATATAACTTTGACGAAGGAAATGGAATAGTTTTTGGTTATGAAGAGCCAAGGACGAAACAACTTCTACTGAAATGCAGTTTAACAATTGAAATGCAGGCTAATTTAAGTGGAGACTCTGGTTTGCAATAGCTGAAGGTAATATAAACGTAATACCAACAATCATATATAGAAGGAATCATGTCGACCGTCTCAGGCCCAACATGGGCCAAACTAATTACTCTTATAAATCCCTCTGATTTTGAAAAAGGATAATTTGCTCAGATTATTATTTTTAAAATATATATATATATTTTCCTTAATCTCCAACAAAACTCTCTCCTGTTGATATTCTGTTCAATTTTCAACTAGTGACGTGGTTTTAGTTTTTGACTTAATTAAGAGCATCCGATAACCATCGAGAGGACAACCTTTTGTTGACTCAAGGCTTCTTGGCCGTTGTTATGATTGCGATCTTACTTGCTTCTACAGGACGAATCCGCTCTCTTGACTGCTTCAGTTTAAAGAGACGAACAACACTCATAAAGAGATGTACACTACACATTACAATAGAGTACTATATAGCAAGAATAATCCTAATAATATCAAAAACATTGTAAAATATCTACAATTTTAAAACTTTATATTGAGTTTACTTTAAAGAGTATAATTTATTTTAATAAAATTCATTCGAGATTCAAATACAACATTGTTAATAAATACAGCATTGATAAACCTTTTTTTTTAAATAAATATTATCACATTCTTTAAAATTAGTCTCTTATTTGTGTAATATTAGTAAATAACATAAATGACAAATATAATTATTAACATCTACGTACCTATAATATCATATAAACATGACGGAGAACAACATATTCTTTCGTCAGATATTTTGTAGATGAACTTCTTTTCACAACGTTGATTACATTGGTTGCATATGTGTCGAGTGAGACGATAATTGGAAAGAATATAAGTATCTTGACCAAATAAAAAGGTTTTACCGGGTAACGAATACATGTCCTTCCCAAATAAGCATTCAATATGGAGGTTGGTGCCGCATTCATTGCACATATAAATTCCATTCTTTGGATATATTTTTTCTTCACAAACCTCACACCAGTATTGTCCACTCGCATCTTGTTCATATGAAAATACGAGAGGATGTTCATCATGCTTGTACATAAACTTCATTGGTAGCATGGCGCAGCAGAAACAAAAAACAAAGTCACATTCTCCACACTCAAAACGATTATAATATGTGTTTGCTTGGCAAATCGAGCAGATTCTTCTAGATCCAGGTTTAGATGGTAGAAACAACGGATGTGGATGACAATGATGATTAAATGGTTCAGATATGGCTGCACAGTTCACATCTATAATGAATGAACAATTTTTCAATGGACACATGTAGTTGAAAATATTGCATAGACGTTCGCAAGTTGAACAGTAGAACAAACCATATTTGTAAACTGCTTTTAAGAAGAGGGGATGAGGATGCATCACATGTTGGATTTTCAGTGGAAGATATGCACATACTTTGTGGAGAACGAAATCACATACCACACAACTGAAAATATCACCATTATAAATAGAAGTGCGCATGCATGACAAGGTTTGTTATCCTCAATTTTAATATTAATATCTCTGTGGAATCTCATGGGATGATGATGACAGAAATGTTGTATTAAACCATCACCTATCTCTTTAAAGGGCGCAATATCTTCATCTATTTCTTCTAGTTCATTTTCGAGTTCTTTTCCATCCCATACCTCTTCGTCTAAAACACATTTGGAATGACCAACATAATGGCAACCTTTCACGCAATAATATCCTCCATAATTTTCGTCAACTTTTTTGCGACAAACCCCGCAAAACCATTCTTTAGGAAGCAACGAATAAGTAAAGGAGAGGCGGTGTTCATGGCGAGATATTTTTATGATGCATGGTGAATAAACACATTCGTTATGGACTACAAAATCGCAGACATAGAAAAAATACCTTCGATCGTTCAAACCACAAACATCGCAAGTCATGGAGGCTTCTCTAGGTAAGTAAGAGAGTGTATGTTCATGCCTTTTCTTGTGGTCTACTGTAAGAATTACTGGTTTTGTCACACATTCAGCACAAATGCTAAAATTGCATATAGAGCAATAGTGAAAGAAGAACATATTTTCAAGACAACAACAATAGCATCTGTTTGGTCTCACACGTTCATATATGAGAACTTGGAGCGAATGTTTAGGATGATAAAGATTATTTTCTACTGGCTCGATACACTCTCTATGGAAATAAATAGATAAGTTTTCATGGAATTTCTCGCATAAATAATATCCGGTGGTGTTGTCTAACGTATCATTACAAAAGAAGCACCATTGGTTATTGCCTTTCTTGTTACACCAGACAAGTAGATGAGTATTATCTCTACGTGGACGCCCATTATCGTCTCCTTCCTTGTAAATACCGAATACTATAATTGGTGAATTTCTGTATTTTATTGAACGAAAGTCTTCTAATTTTATTTCTTCAAATTTTAGACGAGGACTAACGATAAGAGTAGGAGCATTTTGATTTTTCATAGAATCCATGGTTGATACAAAGAGGGTGGTTATGAAGGTTTTATGGATTGAATATTTTGAGAGAGTATGTAGCTAGGGTAAAAGCCTACACATAGCATATGATATACTATATAGGCGTGGGTGATGAAATGCAAACGATTCTTTAATTGTTGTAATGCATTTCTTCAACCTACCCAACTAAAGTATTGATTCCGTCTATAACTTCTTTTGTGAACTTTCGAATATCATTTTCCTGAAAGAAAGGTAAGAGAAAACATATATTCTCTATTCTTTTCTTTACGTAGTCAAATAAACCTCTTTTCTTACCACTATAGTTAGTAATTTTGCATTCTCACGAAAAGCACCATTACTCAAAAGGAAAATGTATATGTCGGACAAAATAAATGTATATGTCTGAATCTGAATTGAAACAAAAATGATATTAGATTATATTTTAATTAGATAAGGGCAGGGCCGGTCCGGCGATATAAGAAGCCTAAAACATTTTTTAAAAATGTGGCCCTTAATAATTTTTTGGGAAATATTAAAATAATTTTAAAAGTACTTATAATCTTTAAAAAAACGTACAACGAATACTTATTTATGAAAAATAATTCTTCTAGTTTTTTTTCTACGATCTCATCCATAATTTTCTCATAATTAAGTTTATCAACCATATCTTTTTCAATAGATATCATTGATAATCTATTCAACCTCTCTTAAGACATTGTAGACCGCAAATAGTTTTTTTTTTTTTTTTATCAATTTCAACTTTAAAAAACTTCAACTGTGTTTGCCATCTATGTTGATATTCAATTAACCTATGTTAATTTTCAAGTTCAATTGCTCAGAAACCAAAATTGGAAGAAGAAAAAAATTTGACAGAAAAAAGAGAAATAGAATAATTACATAGAAATAAGAGAAGAAAGAGAATCTGAGGGATTGCAAAAAAAAAAAGCCCCAAAGGAAAGAAGAAAAAGTCTCATCATCTAACAAAAAAAAAAAGAAAGAAGGGTCCCCATATAAAAGCCCGCATAAATACGCGGGATGTAAAAAATAAATATAAAATTTTATTGATGATATTTGAATTCTAAGTGGTAACACACACATTTTTTTTTATATTTAATCTGATAATTTTTGTTTTAAACCGGATTTCAATCTTACACATTTAATTTTGCAATACAATTTTACTATCTATTTCATCATAATAAACATGATTATAATTCTAGGCACTTTTTTTTTATATATAACAAATTCTACGCACATCATCTAGTGGATAAAATCTAAATTTTTTATATCACATATGTGCATTATATAGAATATATATATCACTAATATTAAAAAATAATTTTAAAACAACAAAACGTACTTAGTAAAAGTTAAAAATCCACAAAAAAATTTGGAAAACCAACATTATCTTAAATATAATTTTTTATATGCTGTAATCTCAAAAGTAATAATTTTTCCTCATGTCAAACAAATTTAAAATAAGTTAAACTTATAAAATAAAATAAAAATAGAAATATACTAACATTCTCATCAAGTAATCGAAAAAATTCATACCTATAGGTTCATTCTTTATTTTCAATTGATGTTTTCACTTATGACTACATGCCTTAAAATTTATAAAATAAAACATAAGTAAAACTATACTAATATTCCATCAAATAATAAAAATTTATTCTTTTAAGCTCATTACTGTTTTCAAATTTTTTGTGTTTTCACTTTACGAATGAAAAACAGTATATTACAACGATAAATATTTTTTTTTCTAATTATTTAATGTTAAATAACTTATATTGTTATTTTACAATTCAACATTCATTCTTTTTTTTTTTGTTAATATCCATGCTAATTTTGTTTTAAAATTGATACATGTCAAAATCTAGTTGATCAATAACACAAGTAAAATTAGCATATGGATAAATATATATATATATATATGTTTTGTTAGTCTTCTTTTTTGGTTAAAGAGAATAAATATTATTTATTTTAGATATATACATGTAAATTAGTATATGTAAATATGTTTTACAAAAATAATATTCCTTTTTCTTCAAGGAAAAGGTTAAATTTTTTGACACATGTCAACATTTGATCGATGGACTTGACACGTGTCACGATCATGACTAACTTTAAAACCAAGCTTCATTGGTATTTATAAACAGAAAATCTTAAAAGTCAAAACACTCAAACCAAAACCTAACCGACAATTAACATCCCTGATTGAATATACAATTAATAATCTTTAATTATAAAATGAAAATTTATTTTATTTTATTGGACACTTAGAAATAAAATATATACATCTCACGCATGACATGGAACAACACATAGGCTCCGACTGGTAACTACTTTTGAGAAAAAAAATGAAGAAAAATGCCATGTTCCTCTTTGTTTCTCAACTTTTGTTACCATTTACAATAATTTTTTTTTCAATTTTTAGACATGTGGATCCTATATTTTTTTCTCTTCGTCCCTCATGAAAAAATGAATGATAGAACAAAAATGTTCCTCTCCCAAAATTTTAGAGGAATAATGAGGAACAAAAATTAAAATTTCGTTTTTTATTATTAAATAATTTTAAAATAGGGTTTTTGATAATATTTACATTTTTATAGATAAATACTTTTCATATTATTTATCATAAATTTATATGTATATATAATTTCATCAAAAATTTTACTTTAACTGAATGATATGATTTTATTTTAAATTAGTATTTATAATTAAATAAATAAAAAATTATATATATTTTTAATAAGATATTCAAATTTCTCCTACCATTTTATTTTAATTGAATTTTATAAACTAAATTTAATAATTGAATCTTTTTTTTTAAATAATATTTATATTAAATATTTTTTAAAAATATCTATTCAATATTTTGGTTACCATTTACTATAACCATTTGTTCAACTTTTTATCTAAACATTTGTTCCTCTTGTTCCTCATTTTGGCCTTTTTTTTTTTTGTTTTTTTTATTCATTTTCTTTTTCAATTCTATTGTTTTTTTATGATTACCAATCGGAGCCATAGTTTTATCGAAAGCGGAATAGTTACATACTGAATAGTTATTAGACAAAGACACTAAGAGGAGTTGACATGAAAAACAGTTCTACGGTACAAATAAAAAAAATTTCTTTTGATATCATCTCTTTTTTTTTTTTCTTTTTTTCTACAAATGAAGTTTTAATTCGTTTATAACTGAAATAAATTAGAATATATAACAAAACCACGTGTTATAATAGTGAAAAAAAAAATCAAAAAGCCGAGCTTGAAATATCAAAAACATATAATGATTTTGAAAATAAGAATAAAACTGAAGGGCGTAATCCTAAAAAGAGCCCAATCACTTCAATATTATTTTTCCCGGAAGATTGTGCGGTGCTCAATAAAATCTATAATCACTAGACTACTTGCAATAGACATGTTCAATATTTTATTTAACTGTTGAAATAATACAATGGGCATGTTGAATTTTTGTTGAAGATGATGTGGATTAAATCATATTGAATCTTTTCATTACATGATGTGTTTACATTATATTTTAATTAGATAAGGTCCCGTGTGGATGTAAGAAATAAATGTAAATTTTTTTGTTGATGATATTTGAATTTTAAGTGGTAACTCACACTTTTTTATATTTAATCTGGTAATTTTTGTTTTAAACCAGATTTTAATCTTACACATTCTATTTTGCAATAAAATTTGACTATTTATTTCATCATAATAACATGGTTTTAATTCTACACATTTCATCTTAATAAATAACAGCTAAAATTTTTATGTGTATCATATAGAATACATATCGTAGTTAATATTAAAAAAAAATTCCACACAAAAAATTATCGGTTAAGGCGTTTGATTAGACCAGTTTAGATGCTTTAAACCAAATCGGCTAAAACGACGCCGATTTATCGGTTAAGGTTGTTTTTTTTTTCAGTAGTAGCTTAGAAGAACACACGGGGACTGATTTTCATTTTCTCAAAAGTGATAAAAATATATTATTACGACATTACCCTTGGACATAAAACGTCGTCGTTTGGAACCCCTGTAAAAAAAACATTCATTTGCTTTGGTGCAAACAGAGTTCATTACTCATCGTTTAATATTTTTAATTAATCCTTTTTATTGGAATACTACACAAACTTTGGTTTTTGGTGTGGGAATTTAGGCGATGAATGGTTGTAGGTTTTTAAATAGTTTTTAGATTATAGTTTTTGGTTTTTATATTTTATATTTTGGTTTTTGTGATGAGACTATGGATCCTAAAGAGCAAGAATAACCAAAACCTAAGGAACTGTAAATCCAAGTGTCCATCTTGAAGAGATCACCTAGAACCAGATCAGGAGCTCAAGCCATTCAAGAGGAGTTCAATCAGCAAGTTGAGAGCTTAATCACATTTTTACACCATGAAGAGTTCAAACAAAATTTATTAACCAAGAAGATTATGCAAGAGACACTCAAGAAAACATATTGGATATTCATATGGACGTGCAAAGCCTGAATAATGATCAAAGGAAGACATCCATTCAGCCTAAGAACCAGCTCACTTCATTTCTGCCCATTCTGGAAGGAGTCCATCAACAAAACCTTTTTATCATATCTAAACATGGAATAAAGCAAAACCAGTATCCAAACAGTTTTGGGGGCGAGCTATGAAAGGTGTTTATGTACTCATAAACCTTTAATCCATGTCATCTTCTGATGAATAATAACATAAGCGGAAGCGTACTTGATGAATCCATAGTGGAAGAATAATTTTGGGAATGGATCTTCCAAAGCAAACCCTGAATAGTTTTAGATCTCTGTTGATGAGATGCAGAGAGTTTTCTGTATTTCTACTTAGGGTTGCTTTGAAGACCATAACCCGTTTATATAGTAAAACAATTTCTAATTCGGTCCGTCATCAAATTAAAAATTACCAAATGTATCCACACATAAGTTTAATTTCATAACAGTTATGCCCTTTAACCTTTTCCTTTATTACATAATTGACCACTTTAATTTGGTTACTTATATGATGATCATAACACATTTAATTAATACATATGTGACCCAAATAATTTTTACAATTTTCCACTGGATCACAGGTGTATTCCTGAAAAATGTGATAGACTTTATAAGCTCAAAATTGTCATCATATCTTAGAGCATAGACAATCTCGTCCATTGACTACAATAATCTAGGATAATGGCGGTATTTGTTATATTAGTCATAACTAAACCATCCATACTCACAAAAATCAGTATAGTCAAATGACATAGATCAATTATGAAAAGTGTGGCATAAAAATCACATGACAGGTGATCAATACATGTCGATTCTCAACTGGTCCTACTTTATTGAGATCATTCAACTTTATTGTACAGAGTTCCAAAAAACTAAAACTTTATTTCTGATCAGAAAATGTGTTCAACACAAACCAAAAACAAATAAGACAAACTCCCACTAAACCAAATGAGCCTCAAACACTAAAACACCCATTTGAGCAGTATGCTCATGAAAGACCTTTGGTGGAATATCTTTTGTAAGAGGATCAGCTATCATGGAGTTTGTTCCTATATGTTCTATAGAAATGTCTCCACTCTGTACCCTCTCTTTAACCACTAAGAACTTAATGTCGATAAACTTTGACTTCGTTGTACTCCTATTTATATTAGATTACAAAACAACTGATTTATTATCAGAATAGATCTTAAGTGGTCTTTCAACTCCTTCAAGAATTTGCAGTCTGGTGACAAAATTCTTAAGCCAATGTCCCTGAATGGATGCCTCAAAAATTGCTACAAATTCTGCTGCCATGGTGGAGGAAATTACGAGTGATTGTTTCGCACTATGCCAAAAAATAGCTCCACCGGCCAGCAGAAATACATAACCTGATGTAGATTTTCTGCTATCTTGACATCCAGCAAAATCAGAATCAGAATATCTAATGATCTCCAAATTATCTGATCTCTGATATGTGAGCATATAATCATTTGTTCTCTGTAGGTGACACATGACCCTTTTGGCTGCTTTCCAATGGTCCAAACATGGATTACTTAAGTATCTGTCCAAAACTCCAACAATATACGCTATATCCGGACGCGTACAAACTTGAGTATACATTAGACTTCCTACAGCCGACGTATGAGGAATCTTTTACATTTCTTGAACTTCTAAATTTCCCAGCAATCTTTTACAGGTTGCTGCTAGAACATCTGGTAATTACCTCCTGATTCTGGTAACTCTGCTTTGTGCCACATCAGTCTTCTGCTTCTTGATCACTTTACAGGCTCTTGATGCGATCTTCTTATGCAGTTCATGTTCCCATCAGCTTGTTTTTTCCAGAATCTGCATCTTTTAACTTAATTACTACGCTTCACATTCATCTTACTAATACTATGAACAACATGAGAAAATGCAAATTGTCACCTGGAATTTGAATTTCCTTGTATAATAACAGTACTTTTTTTTTTTTTTTGATAATGTTAAGGTTAATGGGCTTCAATTGGCAATGAATGGATTAGCTCATATCCCTTATATTCAAGGTTCTTCCATCTTTCCGATGTGGGATCTTTCTTCACACTCTCCCTCAAGATAATGGTTCATCTAGCCATTAATCTCGACAAAACCCAATTTAGGATTATTTCGGGTGAAATCGGCCGAATTATTTTTGGGTCGGTCCAATTTCGGTTCAGAACGATTGAACTACTTTCGGGTCCAATCAATTTCAATTTAGCGGGGCAGTGTGAATTCAGGGCTCTGATACCATGTTAACGTTAATGGGCTTCCAACTCAAAACCAATTGGCAACGAGGGGATTGGCTCATATCCCTTATATACTATTCAAGATCCTTCCATCGAGTGGATTGGCTCATATCCCTTATATACTATTCAAGATCCTTCCATCTTTCTGATGTGAGATCTTTCTTCACAGATGAGACAAAAAACAAAACTTCTTCTACGTCAACAATCAACAATCTAAATAAAGACATAAGTCATGAAAAATTAAAAGAGTTTAGAATCATGAAAATTAATTTGGTTCATCAGAAGAATAATACGATGGGTTGACAATTTTAGTGATATAGAATCATTATGAACTAGTGGGAGGAATCTTAATTCCAAAATTATATAAGTTAAAAATTTAATAACGTAATTTTATTATTAGTTAACAAAATTATGTCCATAATGATAATATGCATTGGATAATATTTTGATACTATCGAATGTTACATTATTGATTACGAATTTTTTGGTATTATAATTTTGTTATTAGTTTTGATGTTCAACCCAAACCATACACAATTTATGTTGGACAATATTACAAAATTATTAAAACCACTGGTTTAATTTTGTAATGGTCATTTCACAGTTAAAACCAAATCTGAATTCTGTATCATTATAATGATTTTCAAAAATTCAAATTTCATTATTCATTTTGATTATTTTAGTTTTTCCAAAATAAGAAAATCTCGAAATTCTCCAAATTTACTGAAAAATAACAGATGAAAGGGTAAAAATGGAAAATCACGAGCCCCTAGTTAACTTACCACTAGAAGAAGTGTAGCCAAATCAAACCCACGTTTCCAAAAAATCACTCCGATACACAAACACAACTCTTTCCACAAACACCACTAACTCTCTCTTTATCATTTTCATCGAATCAATGACGATATTACTATCTTCATCAAACTCTTCAAACCTTAAAATCATCCCTGAGACGAGACCAAGAATGGTGCCTGCGTCCACGTCCACGTCGTGGAAGTTTAGGGTTTCCATGGATCAAGGGACGATCAAGATCAAACCGTCAGAGAAAACAAGAAGGAAGAAGAACGAGACCGATACGGACAAGACGATGAAGAAAGAAGAGAGAAAGAAGAGAGATATCATCAGACCCAGATTGGTTTTCCCAGTTACTAAGGTGACTTCTGTGATTTCAGGTATCTTCAGCCGTAAGAAAACTCTTGCTGGTGAAAACAGAGAACAGAGAGATGGTACTGCAGAGATTACTGATGCTGATGAGACCTTGGCTGTTAAAACCAAGCAAAACCCAATTCAGAAGAAGGGGAGTTTTTGGGAAAGCGTGAGAATTCGACTGAAGATACTCATTTTAGGGCAAAGATTGAAGACGAGAAGAAAAAGAAGACGAAGAAGCTCAAGTGAGAGTATGGGAGAAGAAGAGCTGTGCAAGAAGAGAATACTAATGGGTGAAAGATGCAAACCGATTAACAAGTCAGGGGTTTTGCAGTACGGTGGTGACGGTATCCTCCTACCCGAGCCATGACCGTTGATCGGTTCATGTCAGTATTAGTGGTAGTGTAGTTTCAATTTCTTGTCGATTCACTCATTAGAGATTTGCAGATAGTTTATACAAACTTTTTTTCTTACCAATTTTCAGTATCTTGGAATCTTTAAACTAAGGCTACATTTGAAGATCTAATGACACTGCCTACAATAATCGACAACAACACTAAATAACGAACCTGAAGGAATAATTATGGAGAGATTTGAGATTAATTACATTGATGATTATGAGGTTGCCATTATGGATTTTTCATCTTTGTAACTGTTCTGGAGTTTGGTTGCTTGTGGTGGATGGTGAAGTGTTGATGATGGCTTTAGAGGGTGGAACCATCCCCCACTTGCCTTCAGCCTCCGTCGGTTCTATCACTTTAACTGACCCATCATTCAAACCAACCGCAAACTGGTTTGGTTCTTGCGGGTGAGCCGCCACAACAAGTGGGGACAAGCCTTGGTTCCTGTGAAAGCAAAGAGAATTAATATAGAGAGAAGTTTATATTTGTTTTGGCTTATGAACATATACCAATTTGTCATGTTTCAGAAGCCCTTTTTAAGTCTATTATGCAGATTTCAAGACGGAATCTTACAAACTACATTGGTTTAGAATTATGAATCTGATGAAAGTTTGATAAACTTACCCTTGAGGCAAGTAGGCGGATGGAGTGATACGACATCTTAATCTGAGACTATCTGCATCGAACACTCCAATATTACCATCGCGGAAAGCGGTGTAGATCAACTGGCTGTTGCATGCGTACACTGCTGAAGATATAGGAGCAGACAGCGAGTCTTGTGGAATCCACTGAGACATGAAAACAAGAAAACATATGTCAATACAAAATTCAGAATAATTATTAAGAATTCAGGTATATATGACCTGGCATTTCCATTATTGTGTTAATATATGTGGATTTCCAGAGATGATCTCATACATACCTGTCGGATACATTCCATCTTGGAAGCATCAAATACCGCTAGCTGTGTCTCGTGGACGGCCAGGATACGGATCTGATCTACATGAAACTGAACCTTTGTGTCTCCATTGGCGACTTTTCCTGCTGGCATTGGTATTCCAATGGATTTCCTCTTCTCCCATGTGTCAATGCTCCAAAAACATATCTAAGAGAAGACAACGAGAAGATAAGCATCCTCCTAAATTAGATAACCGAACAGTAGAAAATCCAGCAAGGATAGGCACCGAATAATCAAGCATCTTTCCCTTAAGTCGAGATATTTTACTATACAGGACAACAACAAGACGCCCCATAACACACCTGTGCATCAGCACCAGATGAAACCAAGATGTTGAGGGCTGTCGAAAATGCTAAGCCGGTGATGCTTTTCTGGTGACCCTTTAGCTTTGATTTGACCTGATGGAACACAAGATGCAAGTTTGAGCTCGTTCATAGAGTTTCAAGGCAACATCTAGCAGGGGGAAAATTAAAATGTAAAACATATGTGAAGCTATGAGAACCACTTCCTCCAAAAAGTAAGGTTCACAAGTGTTTCCTTGTCATAGATCAAAAGGACTACTTAAGTGGAGACTACTTACCTCATCCACTCGGACATTATAGATGTGAATCGTAGAGTCTTCCATTCCGATGGCGATGATGTTATTGTCCTGAGGATGGAATGCCAAAAATGTTGATGCCGGTGGTGGCGGCATGAATGTTGTCATCACCTATAAGGCCAATAGTTTTATTTTAGAAATTAGAACCACCAAAGGAGTTTTCTAAGATTAGTGTGAGAACATTTCAGCTAGAGCTTGTGGCTTTTTTAAGTTCACGTGTACATGTAGATATATATACCTTAAATGTCATCATGTTGAACAACGAGACTTTTCCCCCAGCAGCTGACATGACATATGAGTCGTTTTTAGAGAGAGCGATGCATGGGGTAGCCTCTTCAAGGTTTACACCAGAAACATCATTGGTCATAAGAAGACCACTGTTTGGTTGCCAATGCTGAGGAACAATAGAAGCGGTTGCCTGCATGATAAACGGTACTTAAATAAAACCGCACACAGCATGCATTGAGCTCTCTCTAACTCTCTTTTACGCTTACCTTTCCACTAGGGTTCTGCTCATTGCGAACCCACTTCCAAAGTCTCTGGATACCATTGAAACCGAGTGCCAAGATTCCAGCACCAGAATTCGTATACAGAAGCCGAACAACCTGCTTTCTCACGCAGCAGGAGAAATTGAGCTTCAATTTCAAAATATTTATAGAGAATAAACCAACTTTCTGAGAAAGTTAACTGCACAAACCTTTGTAGAAGAACCAGCGGTATCAGGTAAAGTAGCCTGACGACAGTGGGCAGGGTCCAAGACTTCAACTATTTGCCAAGCTTTTGGTTTGTCCGTTGAGTCATCGATTCTCGGCTTTGAGGGATCAACTCCATTCTTGAGGATATGCCAAAAAAAAAAAGCTCAGTAACTAATTTTCAAACATGAAAAGAAAACCTGAAACAGTCAACTGATATAGCCAGAGAATTGGGAAACTAGAATCTCAACAAATGGAATTTTACTTCATTTTCTAACATAATTCCAGAACAGAATAATAAATTATAAAAATAGCTAGAAACAAAATATTTAATGGGTGATTTACCAGCATTGGTGAGAGTCTAACAGGAGAGCCTCGTTCAAGTTTACAGCTGACAGACGCAATGGGAGCCCCAGGAACCTAAAAGAATACCAAAGTGTGTAAACCGAGACATCTTGCTATGATGGTAGATAAGGAAAAATATAATACAAAGTTCAGAAGCATTACAGCTTTGATTACAGAAGAATCAACTGGAGTCCTCATTGTTTCAGAAGCTGGAGTTTCCATGGCTCTTAGAGATCGGAAACCAGTTGGATTAGCTAGGATCTTAAATCCGTTATCTGCTGTAGTAACGGCTAGAAGATTGCCATCCTTGTTAAATCTTAAATGGGGAAGAGCCTGAAGTTGAGACAAGTTAGCATCCAAACATGAAAAGAAGAACATCTAAGCGGGAGAAAGAATCTGTGGGACTTACTGGAAGTCCACCCTCAGCGTCAGTGCTAGTCAGAACATTGATGTTGTCCATATCCCAAAATTTGATCCGTCCATCTTCACCAACAGCCAGAAAGTGGTTTTTTGAGGTATCGAACTGAACCACACCTGCCAACTTTTTCTGAAACCCATGATACGTCCTTTTAATTGATCCTTCACTTTCATTCCACTCAACAAGGAAAGAATCTCCATCTTTACTCGTTCCACATGAGAACAATCTGAAGGGAAAAAAACACACGACAATTACATAGCTTCATAAAGCACTGAAAACAGATAAGTTTGGGTTGTTACTGAATCAGCAGATAAATGAAGGAAATCTGGGAAAGAAATTGAGTATTTAGAAAAGAAAGATTAGAAACTCAGTATCTTCTGGAATAAATAACTCTCAATGAAGAATCTGAAGATTTTGGAAACAAGTGAAGAATAAAGAATGATTTGACAAAGCGGTTCAAGGGATTAGAAGAGGGGAATTTATAACGAATTTTGGAGCGTACCTAGTCCCATCAGCACTGTAAAGCATCCTTGTACACCACTTACCGGGAGCATCATAGTCAACTCGGGAACCCAGATTATCATATAGCCAGGCCTTTATTTTCCCATCTATGGCCGTTGAAAATATGAACTGAAATCCATTTAAGAACGAGATATATTTTGGTAAAGAACAGAAGTTCATAGGCAAGATATACTTATATGAAATATGTCGTCTACTTTAGTGTTCTTCAAATGGATTGGAAAAAACAGTATAATTGATGATAAAGTATAGTCCGATTCACTCCTTGCCACACCTGAATGTTCTCTTTGTGATGAGGGCATATGGAATAAACTGGAGCATCGTGGCCTTCAAAAGTGAAATGCTTCCGACCCGAAACATCCCATACCTGTTCAACATTGATCAAGTTACCCAGCTGCATAGATGTCTAACAGTGAAACCCTGTGACTTCGTATCTCACCTTGATTAATTTATCATCTCCGCAAGTAATTACACATAGTTGTCTGTTTAGATTTGCGAAAGCCAAGTCGTTCACAGCACCGACATGGGATTCAATCTGTGAGAAAAAAGTGATCTAATTTAGTGGGATATTTACATCGCATTATTTCTCATACAGATCAAAAGTATGCTCACCTCAGTATGTTGGCGAAGATCATTAGGTCCAGAGAAAGCGTACAACTGAATTAGATGTTTTGTGTATGCAACCCCTGCACAAGAAGAGACTGAGACCAGAGACCAATTAAAAAACAACAATGCATGATGGGAAACTTACCAATGAAATTTCCATCCGGACTCCATGCAACACGAGTGACAGATATTGGTGTTTCTTTAGCTATCAAAGCCTGAGTGAAGCCCAAAAATGGCAAGTATAAGATTCTTGCACAACAACTAGTTTGCTGATACGTTTTGTCTCCATCACTTCTCACAGCCATTTGGTTGAATTAAGACTTTTAGATCAAACACATAAAATAAAAACTTATTAACTGTAAAGACAAACCTGAAATTGAAGTGAGCAGTTAGACATATCCCATATCTTGAATGGCCTTGAAACCAGCCTTTCCCGAGCGGCAAGTTCCCACAATGTGATTTCTCCCGTCGCAGATCCGACTGATGGAGCTCAAATGGTCATTTAGAAAGCCAACAAACAAATAACAGAAATAAAGTTTCAAATTGAGTTTAGAATTTGTATTCTAAGTTTCAAAAACCCCATACCAAGAAGTAGAGTGTTTTGCAAAGGGTGGAACTCAATGCTTGTCACACTGGACCCTTGATGCAGCGCCAGAGCCGCCTTTGTTGGCAAGTCTTCCAGCGACCATGGAGCTTGCTGCCTAGGAGCAGGATATGTCACCTAGAAAATGATAAATGCTAAAAATTTTGAGAAGATGCAAGAATTATACAGACAGCTTTCCAGAAAAAAGAAAAGAATTCACGTTACCTCCTCCACAGATGGAGCAGGGCGGAGACGCTTCATTAGTTCATGATCAGGATTCTGATAATCTACTATACCTGGAGTTGCTGGTGGTGTTCTCGGTCGCTTCAAGATTGACACTTTTTGAAAGAGAAGTAATTAGTTTTAGAAAGAAATTGAACAGTTAGTTACTGATAAGTCTAGAAATTAGAAATCTAGAAGATTGTCACAAACTAACCCTGATTCTGAGATTGAGGCATTAAGGCAGGTGTAACAACGGCAGCTTGGACGGCAGAAGCACCCGAGGCAGCAGCCATCCAACTAGCTAAAGCACCAGCATTAGCAGCACCAGGTGGAAAGGGCTACATTTAATACAGATTCCTCAAACATTAAGATTTATATAGATTCAAAACCATGATTAAAGCAGTCAAACATTGAGGTTTCTTACACCATGAGGTCCAAGTGATGGATAAGCTGCTGGCTTTGTCAAAGTTGTAACAGGCTGATTGACTGGTGAAGGAGCCAGAGGACCATTCGGAAGTGTGCATGTGTGGTCTGTGAATAGAGTTTTAATATCTGGGTTCGGCCTAGGATTCTTGCACAACTGGTGCTGCCAATTAAGACTGCAAGAGAACACATGCACAATAAATCCTCAAACAACAAAATCATCCAAACCTAGTCAGGCAACATACACTATGGTAATGAGGAGAAAAAAAAAGAAACACACCTTTGATTAATCAGAGTCCTCAGTCTCGAAGATCTCAAAGTAGGGAACATCAACTTATCACGAAAAAGAGGATTCGCTTCGATTAGTTTTTTTAGTTCAGCTAGCATTATGCTCCTAGCAGTTTTAGTGTCTCCATATTTGGAAAGCTGCTCATTTTCCCTGCATTCAATAAAGAATCAGATTCCTGAATATCATTGATGTCAAATTCAATCCACAAAGGCAAACAATCGAGAGAGAAACTCAAGTATCACACCCTCTTTCACATTCCTATCGATATCCATACATCCAAACAAAAACTGAGCCTGAATTCGACTTGGACTGACCACCCTAATCAAGCCTCATTTTCTACTTTCCAAATTCCCTATTCCATCACAACAGAAATATTGACAAGGAGACAAAATTCCACATGTTGTCGTACCTAAAGTTTTGCAAAGTTAAAAGTTGAGTAATTTCTTTGTAAAGTTCCTCGTTGAAAGTGGAGAAGACTCTCAAGTCCTGCACCAATATCTCAACTGCTTTGGCCTTATCTTGACTGTAAAAAAGATACAAGAGATAATATCACACTCTAAAACCAAAAAAAAATCTTGAAGAGTAAAACAGATCAGACATAGCTTATTTTTATACCGATCAAGAGCCTCGAGATACTTCTGCTTCCTAATTTCAAAGAAGATCTTCATTGAGTATCTGTTATCATCAACCTTAGTAAAACCTGAAAAATACTTTTCAACTTCATCCCATTCTCCAGCAAGAACTTTCTCATCAAAATACTTCGTATTAAAGAAGAATCCTGACTCTTTCTCAAGCCTACAGAACAACAGAGAACAATTACAAATCAACATATCCCAAATTAAATTCATCATTGCAGCCTCTCAGGACATATCTACAACACAAAATCCCTCAAGACCACCACCTTACCAAACATCAAAATCAACTAATTGCTTCCAAAAAAAAAAAAAACCAAATTAATTGTTCTTCTCTGCTCTTGTCTGATTCAAACACAAGAACGACAAATATTTTTTTGAAAAAAAATTATTACAAAACTGCACTTTATAATACTAATCAAATATTTCAGCAACAATTATAAACTCAGAGACAAGATAAATTAAACTTCTTCTTCTTCTTCTTACATAATATATATATATACAAACAGACTAACCTGTGCACAGACTCTTTGAAATTCTCTTCCTCAAGAAACTGAAGTATCAGAAACACCAACTCTCGACTCAACGACGACATTCTCCAAACCTTCGAATCTCAAATCTAACGTCAAACACGATAAAGAAACATCCACAACACACGATTACGAACGAATCCAAGCTCTGAAGAAGATCTACTACACAAGCCCAGATAAAACTGATTCTAGAGACTCTGATTTCGAGGATTTCTAGGGTTTTGAAGAGAAATGGAGAGAGAATAGATAAAGGAGAGAAGATTGGGAGATGAGAAACTTAGACCTCGCTTTCTTGGACGCGTTCTTCTTCACACAGGGACATCGTTTTACCGACTTATCAGATATAAGCGGAGTGTTCATCGGTGATATGTTTTTTTACTTATTTGAAAAGTAGTTCTGCTTATCATCAAAATGGAGTGATAAGTGGAACTGGAGATGGAATCGCGGATTCGAAAACAAATTCAAATAGTGTGAATATTCTGTGCACACGTCCAGTCTGGTCCCCATATATTTGTAATGTCGCTCTCTGCTTTCGATGCACTCTTTGTTTGGCTTTTTTTCATATTATCCTTTTTTTTTCTCGCGATATATATGAGATCTCTATATTTAGCTAGCTTACATACCAAAAAAATAGTTTATTTTTCAGTAACAAATATTATAAATTTATTTAAAACAAAATTAATGTTGGAGTGTTCATGGATAATCAAAAATGAGAATGAGTATGTCCTGCTTCATAGTAGAAAAACGTTTACAAAGGTAAAAACCCGTGATGATGCATTTTACATATCGATGATGTGGGCTATAGAAAGTATGATCAGTCATAGGTTGAGTAAGATGAGATTTGAGATTCAAAATTCTATGATTGTTAGTTTGATTAAGAGACCAAAAGCATGGCCAACTTTTCTTGATCAAGCTAAATAGTTAGTGGAAGGTATGAACAAGATCAAAGAGAAGAAGATTGATTGTGTTGAGGAGACTGAAAATGGAGCTGCTTTTCTAATTGCGAAGAGTGTTACAGCCGAGTTTAGATTAAACTTTTATCACTACAAGAAAACAAAGGATTTGCGATGGCAAAATGCATCGCAAATCCCTCGCAATACCAAAATTGCGACGTCTTTGCGAGGCACAACAAATCGTCGCTAATCGCTGGTCGAAAATCGAAAATAATCGCGTGTCGCCGCAACTTTGCGATGGCGAGCGTAGCTAATCCGTCTCAAACACCAGAATGCGCAAAATAGCGGCGAATTGGATACAACGATGCCATCGCAAAGATATATCGCAAATCATGAAGCCGCGACATTCGCGATAATCAAAATGGAATGTCGCAAAATTGTAAAGCATTGCGATGAATTTGCGACGAATCTGAGATATTCATGCAAGTCGTCGCGTATTTGCGGCGGAATTGCGATGAATTCATTATCGCAAATTCCTCGCAAAAGTGCGATGGACTTGCTACGATGAGTAATTAATAATTTAATATAAAATTGCTTTTAATTAAAAATAAAAATGAAATTAAAATATAATTAAAATAAATTTAAAATTAAAATCTGAATAAAATTAAAATTCATAATATTAAAATTAATATAAACTACAATATTAGTTTTTACTACAAAAAAAATAACTAAAAAGATTGTGATGTGCGTCCCGCCTCGGTTCATTACAAGAACCGGGTCATCTCGTCAGAAGAAGCCGTGCCAACTCGCATCCTTTGTGCCCAAGTAGTTAAAAATCTTACCAAACTTGGACATTTGCTGAGTTTGAGCCGATGATGTTTGCACGTATGGATGATACTCGAAGAGCTAATCGTGGATTGAGATGAAGAGCGGAAGAAGTCGAAGTCATCTTCGATCAGAGAGAGACACCATAAATTCTCCCTTTTTACGGGGCGAAAAAAGAAAAAATATATTTGATTGTAATTTATAATAAACATAATTACAAACATTTACAACAATTTTAAAGACATACCTCATAAAAATTTTGTTCTTCATGGCGGAGAGACGGATGCAGTCTTCATCACCATCGAAGCTTGAGTCATCCTGAAGTGACGTCATGGTAGAGCTTCTCCATTTCCCGTCACGATCCATCCGGTCTCGTTGCTCTTCAACCGAGCAAATCCGAATCGCATCGCTCCACGGTCTTAAGTATATATAAATAATTACTATCATATTTAATTAAAAAATTTAATAACTTAAAAAAAACTTACAATCTTCCGTGCTCGGGTTTTAAAAATGTCAGGACGATGCTTTGATACGTCTCCATCGGATCGAGGCGGCTCGAGCATTTCTCTTAGTCTCACTCGGGATCGACGATACGCCACGAGGCCTTTCCGGACCTCAATCCAACCACTGGCATCGCATCTCTTTTTCCACTTCCTCTTCCATCGTCCCACTTGGTCACACATGCGAGCCTTCACTTGTCGTCAAATTCTTTGCGAACAAAGATGTTATCACGAATCCAGTGATAAGATTGCTACAAAAAAAAAAGAGTTATGATGATAAAAATAATAATAAAGATTTTAAAATAAATAAAATTTTAAAACTTACATGAATCTCAAACCAGGTGAGACACATATTTTAGTCGTGTCCAATTAGCATGAGGTTCTTTAAATCTCTTTCAAAGATCGATCTCACCTTAGCATACACATCCGTCATCCTTAAAAAATATTTAAAAAAAATTAAAAATAAATATACTTTTAAACAACCTTAAATTAAAAATTTATAAAATAAAAAGAAATTACCATAAAGTCCCTGAGGGCGATGCGGATGAAGGTGTGGTAGCGATCATGGGCTGATCAAGCGCTATGACCCGATCATGCTCGTGTATCATTGTGGGTTGTGTAGATGGAGATGGTGTCGGTTGTCTCTGGTGTGGAGAAAATACGGGCGGTGAATGATGATGAGTCGGGAATATGTATCACGCTCATCGAGAAGTAAAACTCGCCCGAGGTAAACTGATCCGCCTCTCGAAAGATAGCAGTATAATCGTTAAAAATCCGACATCCAAAAAAAAAACGAAACTTGTTATTAATTACATTTTCAAATCCTAAAATCTATTTTTAAATTTAAAAAAACGAAAATTGTAAAATTTTTAAATTCATGAAAAAATCCTATAAAAATCCTAAAATCTAAAATCCTAAAACTCATGAATTAATTATAATAATTCTCAAATTAATGCACATAATATCATAATTGAAATCTGACATAAAAACTATTGATCATAAATTATTAGTAAATTGAAATCCTAAATTCAAATCCATGGAAGTAAATAATTTTGAAATTGTAAAAGCTAAAAAAATATACAAAAACGTTTTTTCATTCTTACAAAATTATTTAAACATTTGTTATATATAGTTTTAATAATATTTATAAAAAAGGTTGTAACTAACATAAAATTAATTAAATATAAAAAACCGAAATGACAAAATTTCTAAATTGAAATCCTTAATCTGTAATCGAAAGTTATATGATTATAGAATCGAAATCTAAATTGAAATCATAAATCCTAAATCTTTCTTAAATCTTTAATTGAAATCGTTTATATAATCTTAATTAGTAATAAATTCTGAAAAAAATCAAATATAATTTCCGAAATTGAGAAAACATATAAAAAAAAAATTTATATCTAAAAAATTATATAAAAGTTTGTTATATAGTTTTAGTAATATTTATTAAAAAAGGTTTTAACAAACATAAAATTACCTAAATCAAAAAACCTAAAAACTATTTAGAAATTTAAAAATTCTCAAATTCTCAAATTCTAAAATTTTTAAAATCATGAAAAAGTTATATTAAAATCCTAAAATCTAAAATCCTAAAACTCATGAATAAATATTAATAATTCTCAAATTCATGAAAAAAAATCATTTTCAAATCCTAAAATCTAAAATCCTAAAATTTTCAAATTAAATCCTAATCAATAAAACATAATTTAACAAATTAAAACTCCAATCAAAAATTTAATAATATAACAAATCCAAAACCTAATCAAATATAACACTTAATTTAACAAATTAATTCCAATCAATAACACTTAATTTAAGAAATAAATCTAAAATTATAACAAATTCATCAAATATAATTTAACAAATTATAAAACCTAATCTAAAAATCTAACAAATTTATATAAAATTCAACCTAATCTAACAATAAAATTCAACCTAATCTAACAATTTGATTAATGTAAAATTGAAATCCATCACTAACGAAACAATTAATCTAACAAAATCCATCACTAACGAAATCCATCACTAATTGAAATCCATCACTAATTGAAATCCATCATTGAAGGATTCAGAAAAGTCTAACCTTAGGAAAAGGAGAGACGGCGGCTGGACCGAGGAGACACTGGGGCGAGGCTGGGGGAGAGACAGCGGCTGGGGAGGCGGCGGCTGGGAAGAGGAGAGACGGCGACGTTGGAGAGGAGGGACGGCGACGTTGGAGAGAAGAGACGGCGAGGTGGAAAAGAAAAAATGGCGAAGGTGTTTTTTTTTTGATTTTGCTGTTTTGAGTTACGACTGAGGAAGAAGGAGGGTAATTAAAATACCCTTCCTAAGTCCATCGCGAATCCATCGCCGAAATAGTTATTGCGAGGCATTGCGAGGATCCCTCATTCCTCGCTATATTCTTTCCAAATAATTAAAAATTTTGTAACCGGAAACCAAAAATTATACTTCTGAGGCTGCGAGGATCAGATCCCTGATTTCTCGCAGTTCCCTTGCAAAATCGTAAAAAATATTTTTTAAATAACTGAGGATGCGAGGATCAGTTCCTCAAAATTATTAAAAAATATTTTTTACGATTTCGAGGATCCTCGTTCCTCAGTTCCTCGCAAAATCTTTTAAAAAAAGAAAAAAAAAACATCGTAATCTACATATTACACATGAAAGACCTACAACATACAAACATTTCATCGATTCATTTTCAGATACATAGGAGTTTTCACTATCGCCATCGGTTTCTTCTCCGTCATCTGCTCCTCGAACTCATCACATTCGGATCTTACCCGTCATCCATGATCATTTCTTCTACTTCTGCTTTGTGGATCAATATGTAAGATATCTTCCGTTGATTCGATAGCTACGGAGACTTGATCTTTCTTGTTGCAAAGCCACATCATCAACTTCTCCGACTATTCGATCTCGAGATTGACTTTTATCACAGATAACCACGTCTCTCGTCTTTCCCTTATCCGGGATATGGAATGAAACACACTTGTTCGCTTGACATGCTAAGATGCGGTTCAAATTTAGGAAATTTTTGCTGGCATTGACATCGTTACCCCTAACAAGTTTGTCAATGCCTCGACCGACCGTTGGATCATACCAATGACATTTGAACAAAATGCATTTCAACCCGATAATTCCTGGATATGATACTTCCATAATTTCATGCAAAATACCGTAGAAGTCATTTTCACCTGGCACGTGAATTCCATAATTTGCGGTTGACCTCTTGGAGCCATGCTCGTATGTGTGAAAAGTATAACCGCAGTGAAGTACATTGGGGCAGTAATGATCTTTGCAATTGGTTCTTGAACAATCTCGTAACCGAGAGAGGGATGGTTTGCACATCCATTCATTACCTATATGATGTTTAAGAAATTATGTTATTTAAGTTTGAAAAAAACTAAATATATTTATTTGTAGTTCAAAGCTTACATAGTATTTTAACCATCCTGCAAAATCACGTTCTTTGTACGTCTCGTACTCTTTTTCTTCTAAATCGGAGAAGGCTTCTCGCATTTGCTGTCGAATTCACTATAGAAATTTTTTGGTAACAAAACCATATATCTCTTATTAGATTTATATTAAAATATGAAATAAATGAAATTATACCTCTCAAACTCCCTCACAATTTCGCAATATATAATTGTGAGCACGAGAATATTTGTGGTTTCCCACCAAACTTCTTTCAACTTCCCACCAAGTCTGCCTATTTGGGCGAAGATATGGGACCTCAACGTTATATGTTGGTGCAACCCCTCCATCGTCATATCGCTTACGGGTTTTTTGTTACTGTTGGGCTAAAGTAGTATGACGTGAAGTGAGTGGTTTCCTCGGTCAAACTTCCCTGATCGATCCACTTTTGCAAGATTTTTGGCCTTTCTTTTGATGTCCCATAAATCGCTCGAGCAGTCATCCAAATTGCACGGACCTCCAAGAACTGCTTCATGTGGTGGATCGGAAGATGTTCCATCACATCAAAAACGATGGTGGAAATATTTTTTCTAAGTTACACAATAACACGGATATTATTATGTAATTGCATTATGCCTTCCTTGAGTGTGTGCATGATCTCTGAAAAATGTTCCAATGCCTGAAAATCGATGTATGGTTTATTAGTATTAAACACATATATAATTAATTAAGGGGACAAGATCACTAATTAAAACTTCACTGCTATTTTACCCAATTGCTTCGTGGACAGTGTCGTAAGAGCTCAAGTAATGCAAACGGTAATAATGCTGCATGAATACATGACAATCGTGGTTCTTCATACCGCAATTTTTTTCCTTGCTCTATACATCTTGAGAATTTAGACACATACCCATCAGGAAATTTTACTTGAAGCAACCCAGTCAAACAACGTTTTTTGCATTCCTGACAAGCGAAAGATCGAATAGGTAATTTTCCATCCCTTGTAATGCAACTTCTTCCGCATATTTCGCCAGGTCCAACCTTGATTTGAAATTGTCTTTACTCTTGCCGTTCCCTGCACATTCAAAATCGTATTCATGATGTTATCGAAATTTTTTCTCTATGTGCATCACATCAAGGTTGTGCAATAGGTGATCTTTCCAGTATGGAAGCTCCCGAAGATACTCTTGTGTGACAACTCCCATATCCGTCGCATGTTTGCCGAGTGTGCCAATGCCCCCAATGTTTCCTGCGCACCATAATAATCAATCATCTCCAACAAATCTTTTCGACATATACACGGGGGAACACGCACTTTGTTCTTCTTGAATAGTTTTTTGTTCTTTCGGTAAGAATGATGCAAGGGAAGAAAGCGACGATGACAATCAAACCAGCATGGTTTCCTTCCATGCTTTAGTTGAAAAGCATCTGATCTGTCCATACAATATGGACAAGATAACCTTCCATGTGTGGTCCAGCCCGATAACATTCCGTACGCCGGAAAATCACTAATTGTCCACATTAATACTGCCCGCATTTTGAAATTTCGTTGTCGTGAATAATCGAAAGTCCGTACCTGAAACCACAATGTTTCAACTCGTGAATCAAAGGTTGCAGAAATACATCAGCGATCGCTTTGATGCTTCGGACCCGAATACTCATAAACAAGAATTCTCTTTGCATGCACATTTCGTGGAAGATTATATGGCAAAATGACAGTCATAGAGAATATTGTCTCCCGACAAACCAAATGGGCTAAAACCATCAGTGCATAAGCCAAGATAGACATTCCTACACTCGTTAGCAAAGTCAGAATATCGTGAAAGTGTTTCCACGCCTTTGCATCGACGGACAACCTCCCCATCCTCTTGTATGTTGTGCATGCCATCTCATTGCCGATGTCCTTTCTGATTGGTATAATCGTTTCTATCGTGATTGGCAAGTACCACATACGTGGTATGGGACACGGTCCTTCTAGTTGGTTGATATATCGGCTTCCCACAAAATCGACATTCCTCGCAGCTCGTCGTCTTTCCAAAAAATCATACAATTATCAATGCACACATCAATCATTTCGATGGTAACCCAAGACCCGCAACTAATTTCGTATTTCGTAGTAACTCTCGGAAATATTATCTTGCAAATACTCTTTAAATAATTCAGCCCATTCATCCATGCAATTCTCAGTTATTATCACTTTTAATTGTCATCATCCTAGATGCGAGTGACAGTTTAGATAATCCTCTCTACACCCTCATAGATAGGTTGATTTGCGAGTCTAACATATCATAAAAGCTTGTCTTCAACGTTAGGTTCTTCCCTATTTTCATCAACAAATGCAGGAATAGATTCATGAAATGCATCGTGACCATATCATGATACCTATTTTCTGGATGAGACTCTTCATAATTTTAAAACATGTTTTGGCAGTTATAATTAGCGTATAACCTGGTTGATCAACACCATCACCCGCTTACTTCTTCCACTAAGACTAAAACCCTCATGTGAAAACGACATAATAGTTCGCATAAATCCTCTATTATACGATGCGTCTTCACAATATCAATTTCAAATATTGATTGTTCTTGCACGTTCTACAAGGACAGAATATATTCGTATACCCAGCATGGGGTTATTAGTGGCTCTGGATGAATGCTCCAGACGATACTCCTTCGTCACTTCCCTCGTCCTCCGTCTTTCTATTATACATCCACTTTCGTAATTCATAAACTTCGTGCTGAGACGACATATTGTTACTCACACACTCAGAATTTTTTTTTTTTTTTCTCTCTCGGTTATAGAATATGTGTTTGAATTGTTGTGAAACTCTCAAAAATTGTTTGCCTATTTATAGAGATTTGAAAATTTTTGCGGCGGATTTGCTACAACAGTGCGACTTATTTGTGAGATATTTGCGATGGAAAGCTAGTTTCTCGCAAATTGTTAGGTACTTGTTATTTAAAACGTGCCCACCTACCTGCAGAATCGCTATGCCATCGCAATCTCATCAGTTGTTCTCGACAAGTTGAAGAGGTAAGGTGTAAAGTTGGTTTTTGGTTGCAGGAAAGTGTATATTGGTTGGTAGGAGTAGAAGCTTCAAATTTAGAAGCAGGTGAGTCCATATATTGGCTCTGAAATTTTTTGTAATCGATAATAGTTCACATTGTAATCGATGGTATATAGTAGTAATCAAGAAGTTGACCAAAAAAATAAACAAAGTTAGCATTTGAAATCAGGTACGCTTTTCAGAACATATATACGTTGGCCGGATCCGGATATCCAAAATTTTTAATATATCTGGATCCGAATCCGGATTCTTTTTGCCTAGATATCCAGACTTCGGATATCTGCCCAAATATCAATATATTCGCAGATATTAAAATCCTTAAAAAATAATAAAAAATAAATAAATATTTAAAATAATAAAAAAATTATATATATTATTTTTTTAAAAAAAAATGATACTATAATAATATTTAAAATTTATTTCATTTAATTTATAAATATATTTTTAATATATTCGAAAAAAATAATATGATACATTTTTAAAATATAAATAAAAGGATTAGGATCTGGATCCGAATATCCGGATTCTAAAATCAGGATATCCACATTTGGATCGTTTTGCCCGGATCCGAGATTTTACTATCTTGATCCGTTTCATCCGAATATCCGAAGTTTTGGATCTAGATCCGAATATTCGTGGATCGGATCCCGGATATTTTGTACAACCCTACATATTGTCGAGTCATGCATTTTTATCTGTCAAAAAGACATTTTTACCCTCAATTTAATGTTATTAGAGGTTAGTCTCTTTCGTCTTCTTAGCATGCAATTGATGTTCGAAATTTAAATGGCTTATCTTGTTTGACAAAAAATTGCGTAAGAAAACTAAAACATATCTATTGCTGTTTTGAATTTTTAGTTTAGAGAAAGTTTTGGAGAAATCTTGATGGTGAAGACGAGAAACAATAGCTTCTTTTGTTTTTTTTTTGATCGACAAACAATAGCTTCTTTTGTTCATTATAGTTCTTTTCTCTCTTACCTGAAACCTTGAACTTTTTGTTTGCATAATTAATGGATTTGTTTTCTTCGCAAAAGAAGAAAATAAATGCATTTGAAGAATCAAACCCGTTTTAAAACATTGTCTTTCTCTTGCAATTTTCCCACAGCCAAAAATCAGGAACAGTTCTTAGGGGATGCTGACTGTGCAAATAGCAAGGTTCCACTTTTTTTTAATTAACTTTTCTTTATGTTTAATAACCCTAAATTTTCAAATAATTGTAAAATAGGGCCCGATTTTTAAAATGTTACATATATAAGTCACATTTTGGAACCTTTTTCTTCATTTTATAGGGCTCAATAATTCCTTGACTCAAACCTGTCAAAAATGACGGGTATTTGAGGCGTCATTGAAAAATCGTTTGCTTTTTATACCAAGTGATAACGTGGAGGATAGTATTTGTAAGAGAAAAAAACATTTTTAGTCTATGAATTTTCAAACTATCAATGCCTTCACAAACCTGTTGGTTCTCAAAGAATATCGGAGTTTGTAGAAAACTTGAATATTCTCTTTTCTCTTTTTTTATCGATTGACTTAAAACTGAAAAGTAAACAAAGTTTGTAGATGTTTATTTGTAGGCGATGACTCTACCTAATCCTTTAAAGTATAAAAGTAAAACCAACTCAAAACATGAATAAAATAAAACAAAAACAGTTGAGAAAGCAAATCCAGAACCACATAGGAGTTGGACTTGAGATGTCATGCAACAAGTTTTGATATAACACCTCTTTAAAAGATAGATATGTAGTTAATGAATTTAAAAGAAGATAATAATACGAGCATAACAATTATGTATCCTCCAACGAAATGTAATCATTTAAAATTCGTACAGATTAATAAATATGAAAGAACAAACAAAAGATGAAATCTAGTAATCTTATGATATGATTGGATAACTCTAAACCTTAGTTCTGCGATATGAAGAATTTCATTCATCTCTGAAGAATTTCATTCATCTCTTTCAGCCATTATTGAAAACTCTAAACCTTAGTTCTGCGATCTGATTCCTTCTCTTTCTCTGTCATGTCTACTAGGTTGTCTGATTTTGGTGACTCCATGTCGTTCTCTTATTGATAATCAACTGATAACGAGAGATTTTATCAGTTGGAAATATTCGCCGACTTTGATGCCTTTGTAGATAATATCGTATTCGTTTCTTAACAAGATTATTGTATAGGATAAGATTCTTTTAGATTTAGTTATGAGACTATATATATGTACATTTGAGGCTGTGAATACAATCAAAACATTCAATCAAAGCTTTTACGTTTGCTCATGGTATCAGAGCTGCCACAATAAAAATGGCTGACACAAAACAAATTGTGACAGGATCCAAATCAGAAGCTTCGGAGAAATCAAAAGTGTACCAGCTAGCTGCAAATGAAAACCCAGGCGGCGTGATAGCTCAAATGCAGTTTGATGGTGATAATTACGATGAGTGGGCGCAAGCGGTGAGAACAGGGCTTCGCATAAAGAAGAAATATGTTTTTGTAGACGGAAATGTCGTGAAACCAAATGAAGATGATCCAGATTTTTAAGATTGGGTTTCTGCAAATTCAATGGTGACTTTGTGGATTTTCAATACTGTTGATGCAAAGGTACGAAAAACCTTGGCAAACAAGGAAGATCCACATGAGTTGTGGAAAGAGACTAAGGACCGATTCTCTGAAGGAAACGACCCAAGAATTCAAGAAATCAAGGCTGAACTAGCTTGTCTTCGGTAAGGGGGATCAAGCGTGATTGACTATTTTGGAAAGCTCACGACATTATGGGATGATCTGACGAATTATGAGAAGGCAGTGACATGCAAGTGTGGTAGGTGCTTGTGTAATCTTACGGTCGAATTGGAGAAAAAGAAGGAAGAAGACAATATTCATCAGTTTTTGTTGGGACTTGATGATGACGTTTATGGAGCTGTGAGAGCTTCGATCATAAGCACTGATCCTCTACCTTCAATGAATCAAGTCTACTCTAAGGTGAAATCCGTGGAGAGAATAAAAACCATGATGAGAAGCCGAGAACAAAGTAGCAAAGTTGCGTTCAATGTAAGAAGATATTGTTACACAAACTAGAGGAGTTGACAAAATTAAAACGTGTACCGTATGTAAGAAAACAGGTCATGGATCTGATACTTGTTTTCAAGTCATTGGCTATCTGGAATGGTGGGAAACACGTCCGACTGGAAGAGAAGGAGGACGCGGAAATAGAGGAGGAAGAGGACGCGGTGTCGTGAGAGCACATGCGGTTCAAGCTGTGGGAGGAGGAGATGTTAGCGGTGATGCCGAGAAGAATGGTTTTGTGGGTATTACCAACGAACAATGGGCAAGCTTGATAAAACTGTTGGAAAGTCAGAAACCAAGCTCCTCCTCTGGAACTCGTCTAACAGGTAAATCTTCTTTCTTGGAATGGGTACTTGATACGGGTGCTAGCAACCATATGACGGGATTCAAAAGTAACTTGACTGGCTTAGGACGTATGATTCCATGCTTGGTTGGATTACCAAATGGAAAAACCTCGGTTTATAGAGAAAAAAGAAGTGTGTTGTTTGACGATCAGTTTAAACTTGAAAACGTGTTGCTAGTACCATATTTGAAATGCAATTTGATTTCAGTTTCTCAGCTAATTGAGGATATGGATTTCGTAATGCAAGTTGCTAACAAAAGATGTGTAATTTAGGACCGTATGACGAGGAACCTAATTAGAGCAGGTGAACTGCGAGAAGGATTGTATTTCTTCCGTATGATTAGGATATTTGAAGCTTTTAAGACGAATAAAGACGGAGCCGAAGATCTGTGGCATCGGAGACTAGGACATCCGTCAAATGGTGTTTTTGATTTGTTTCCTTCTGTTGGGAGTAGAATAAGCGACTTCTCTAAGTGTGAAATATGTTTGCAATCGAAACAATGTAGACAAACTTTTTACTTAAGTGATAATAAAAGTTCTGAAGTTTTTTAGCTTGTTCATGTTGATTTGTGGAGACCCTACAAAAAACCCAGCTTATGCAATTCTTATTATTTTCTGACTATAGTCGATGATTTCTCAAGAGGATTGTGGGTATTTCTGTTGCATGAAAAAGCTCAAGTAAGAAAGGTTTTTCAAAACTTTATGGCAATGGTACTGAGACAATTTGAAAAAAAAAGATCAAGGTTGTACGAAGTGACAATGGAACAGAGTTCACATGTTTCAAAAAAATGTTTGATGAAGAGGGAATTTTTCATCAAACATCGTGTGTTGGAACTCCGCAACATAACGGATGTGTTGAAAGAAAACATCGCCATATTAAGAATATGGCGCGATCACTCATGTTCCAATCTAAGATGCCGATCAAGTTTTGGGCGGAAGCGATCTTAACCGCCATCATACTTGATTAATCGAACACCTTCGAGTGTGTTGAAAGGAAACACGCCTTATGAGTTGATATATGGTAAACCACCAGCTTACGATCACCTGTGGACCTTTGGTTGTTTGGCGTTCGCACACAATTAGAAAAGAGATGGGGATAAGTTCAATTCTCGAAGTCAAAGGTGTATCTTTGTGGGATATCCATTCGGTAAAAAAGGATGGAGTTTATTTAACTTGGACACAGAGGAGATGTGTGTCAAGCGACATAGTCTTCGTGGAGGACATTTTTCTTTTAAGCAAAGATGATGTATCATCACTAGAGGTGAATATCAACATCGGCTATGATATGTTTGATGAGGAAGAACCCGAAGATGTGGGAGATACTACTGTTGAACAAGAAACTGCAGTTGATGAAGAAAAAAGAAAAAATGAAACTAAAATTGAAGAAGAAGAAAGAAAAGATGGAAACGAAAAAGTTGAAGATGTGAGAGATCACACTGAAAACGAAGAAACGAACGAAAAAGATGAAAATGAATAAGTGAAGAACGTTTAGGAGTTGGTTTACAGCACAAACAGATTCCAGCAAAACTAAAAGATTATGTTCTTCATACGATTCATGAAGTTGAAGATATGATGCTCGGGGTGTGTATCCATTGTCGGACTTTCTGTGCTGTGAGAGATTTTATAAATCTTATAAAGCTTTCCTTGCAGCAATAAGTGAAGAAACAGAGCCCAAAACGTTTCGTGAAGCTGTTGCAGACCAGAGATGGAGAAAGGCAATACAGTTAAAAGTTGAGGCTCTTGACGAAAATAAAACCTGGGAAATGGAAGAACTTCCAGCAGACAAAAAGGCGATAGGTTCACGGTGGGTCTATCAGATTAAATTTAAAGCAGATAGAATAATAGAACGGTTTAAAGCTCGATTTGTAGCGCTTGGAAATAAACAAATGGCGGGTGTGGATTACTTTGAGACGTTTGCTCCAGTAGTGAAGCTGACAACCGTTCGAACATTCCTTAGTGTGGCGTCGGCAAAGGAATGGGAGTTGCATCAAATGGATGTGCACAACGCTTTCTTGCATGGAGATTTAGAAGAGGAGGTCTATATGAAACCTCCACCTGATTTTAAAGTAGAAAAGCCGAATCTTGTTCGTCGATTAAGGAAGTCGTTGTATGGACTGAAGCAATCTCCAAGATGTTGGTTTGCAAAGTTGAGAGGAGCTCTACTTAATACGGGTTTAAGCAGTCATACTCTAATTATTCATTCTTCTCGTTAACAAAAGGAGACATCGAAATGTATATGCTGGTTTATGTGGATGACTTGATTATTGGAGGAAATAATTCAGCGGCAATCACGTCTTTCAAGAATTACTTAGGTACGTGTTTTCATATGAAAGATTTGGGAAACCTCAAATATTTTTTGGAATATTTTTTCGGGATCGAAGTAGCTAGAAGGAAAGAAGGGATTTTCTTATGTCAAAAAAAATATGATCTCGATATTGTAAGTGAGATGGGACTTTTGGGAGCTACACCTGCTGCAACTCCTATAGAACAAAGACATGAACTGGCTTTGTCTACGAGCTTGATGTTTGAGGAACCAGAATGATATAGACGATTAGTTGGAAGATTAATCTATGTTGGATCTACGAGACCTGATCTTACTTATGCCGTTCATATTTTGTCAAAGTTCATGAGTGAACCACGAGTAGACCATTGGGAAGCAGCATTGAGAACTGTTCGTTATTTAAAAGAAACTCTGGGGCAGGGAGTATTGTTGAAATCAGATTGTGATTTGAAGTTACTTGGTTGGTGCGATTCAGACTGGACAGGATCTCCAATTATGAGAAAGTCAGTTAGCGGTTGGTTCGTTACATTAGGTGGATCACCAATTTCATGGAAAACCAAGAAACAAGATGTTGTTGTCCGTTCATCAGCTGAAGCTGAATATCGGTGTATGTCGCTTGCAGTGGATGAGTTAAAATGGTTGCAATTCTTGCTTAAGGATTTAGGAGTGTCGCAGATTACACCGATGAGTCTTGCTTGTGATAACCAGTCCGCATTATACATAGCAGCCAACCCAGTGTTTCACGAGAGAACGAAGAACATCGACATAGACTGTCATAACGTACGTAACGCAGTCCAAGACAAGCTCATTTCTACTCGGAAGGTTGCGTCAGCAGAACAATTGGCCAATGTATTCACCAAAGGACTTGGAAGGCGAGAATTTGAAGATTTTTGATCCAAGTTGGGCATTTGTGATCCATACGCTCCCACCTGAGAGGGGGGTGTGATAATCAACTAATAACGAGAGATTTTATTAGTTGGGAATATCCGCCGACTTTGTTGCCTTTGTAGATAATATCGTATCCGTTTCTTAACAAGATTGTTGTATAGGATAAGATTCTTTTAGATTTAGTTGTGAGACTATATATGTACATCTGAGGCTGTGAATACAATTAGAACATTCAATCAAAGCTTTTACGTTTGTTCACTTATTACCACCGAAATTCTCACAAGACTCCCTATCAAATCTATGGTGAGATCTCATTTGGCTTGCCAATTCTAAGAATCCATCATTTGCAGTCGCGAATTCAGGTTTTCTTTTGTATCCCAATTTCTATACACGGTTGTGAATCATGTAGATTTGAGCCTTCTTATGACTCTTATTATACCAAATCTCACATAGCCATTAGTATTTATAGGGAGAAGTCTCTCCTAATCATATTAGGATTTGCTAATAGTTTGCTAACTCCAAATCTATTAGAATCTATCTTAACTCTATCCTAATCTCGATAAAGCTAAAGAGTAAAGCACCCTTGATATTAATCTTTGACTCGATTAATATATTGCGGTCCAAGTAATGTTGGAATTAACCAATATTCTCCTCCTTAATTCCAACACTTGAATTACTTGCACTCCAAGCAATTTCCTCACGATTTGTTGTTGTTGTGTATTGGTCATTCCTCGACCTCATGTTGCGATCCTCTTATCACCCTAGAAACCTCTCCGTTTTCTTTAGATGATCTCGATCTGTCCGTCAAGCTCCGATCTTATCTCCTCCTTGAGATCCGATCGTGTCTTGTCTCCGCCGGTTGTGTCTCCTCCACGAGCTCAACCTTCTTTCCTTCGCTTCTTACGAACTTCTCGCATGATCGTCTTTCACGAACGCTGCTTCTCACGAACACGTCTCTTCTCACCAACGTTGCTTCACACGAACGCTGCTTCACACGAACACTTCTTCTCACGAACGTTTCTTCTCACCAACGTTGCTTCACACGAACGCTGCGTTTGGTCGTGACTCCTCCACAATCTCGACCCTCTTCTCCTTCTCGATCATTTCCTCTTCACAAGGAAAAGCTCTGCTACCAATTCTTATGACTCTCATTATACCAAAGCTCACATAGCCATTAGTATTTATAGAGAGAAGTCTCTCCTAATCATATTAGGATTTGCTAATAGTTTGCTAATTCCAAATCTATTATAATCTATCTTAACTCTATCCTAATCTCGATAAAGCTAAAGACTAAAGCACCCTTGATATTAATCTTTGACTCGATTAATATCTTGCTGTCCAAATAATGTTGGAATTATCCAAGAAGCCTTAGTTTTTTATATCGTCTTCAACCAACCAAATAGCTGGGGATAGCTTTCTCCTTTACCCCTAGGGCAAATTGGAATTAGCTGATGACTTATACTTCTAATCACATAGAGCCTAACAAAGTTAAATCCAAAACCTAAAATCTTATACCCTAACATCTATTTACTAGATTAGACCTTATAAATAAAAGAAAATTATACACTTACATAAAAAATAACAGTTTACAAAAAAAGATGTTACGAAACAATATCATGCCCCTATTAATTAAGTGAATGTCAAAATTGTCCAAAGTATATATAAATCACTTCATTTCCATTTACTTAAATTTGGCTTTAAAATGTTGTCATCCCGCCTCATTACTTTTTTTATCCAACCACTTTTTTAAAAAAAATACACACTCTTTAAGTGGTAACCAATATGATGGAAAATAATTTATGAATAAAATTTTACAAAATAAAATTTTAGAAATCTATAATTAAAAAATGTTGCATAAAGCAAACCAATCTCGGCTAGATTAGAGAAAAAATATTATTTTTCAAGAAACCGCACCATTGAGACTAGCTCTATCTAACCTTAGTATATAAAGTTGAGAATACGATATGGGTCAAGATAATAATTAACGAGATTGTGACATGTGTCATTCAATTTAATATGATGTTGACAAGTGTTAAAAAAATTATTTTTTTTAACAAAATAGAAAAACTAACATGAATATAAAAAAATAAACATATCAACATATACTAATTTAGCGTGTGTATTTTTTAAAAAATTTAACTTTTTTAACCAAAAATAAAGCCTAAAAAGAAAAGAAAATATTTATATATACAAATTATGTGTGTGTATATATATAAACATTTAACTTTCTTTTCCTTAAAAAAACATATTATGTATACTTATTTATGTGTGTATATTTACAAAAGGAACACCAATATGAAAAACCTCATTATATTGATGCCAGAATAACTCTTAAAGAACAAGAATAACTAAAGTTACATGCAATTCATAGTATAACGATATATCAATTTTTTATTTTTTATTTTATTTTCTATGAAATTTGTTCTCTATTTATTGTTACATGCAACGAAGAATGAAAAACGTTTTTAGATACAAATTGTTAAGAGACTTTTTTGGTATATAGATTACTAAATTATTATTTCATCAAACAAAAATATTTGAATATTTCAAAATTAAACAAATGGAGCTAACTCTAGAAAACTATTGTTCTATTAAATTTGGTGATTTATATATTAATTGGTGTGACAATCAATTAAATTTGCAAGACTTATAATTGATAAGAACATGAAAAAATTTAAGATTTAAATGTTTCAAATAAATAGTTTTCTATGCATTATAATAGAAATATAATTTTTTAAATATATATATATATTAGTAGTCATATGGATATTGAAAAAAAAATATATAAACCACATAATTGAGCTTCTTCCTTCCCATGATGATCGTTCACTTATGGCGTGATTATGTCAGAGATTCTGGTTGAATTCCTTGATATACCTTTTGATTCTGAGCTCTCCATAAAAACCACATAATCTATGGAAAATAAATACAATTGTCCTCATAAAACGATATTAAAACAAGACCAGAACAAAATATAAGAAAGAAACGCTAAAAAGATTAAAAATGCAACGTCGATCACGGGTTCTACATCATTGTGGAAAATATTAAAAATATTGTGAAAGACTCAAATACTTGTAAACTAGCTATTTTAACCATAATTTTGTACATAAAAAAGTTGTTTCTTCGTCGGAAACAGATAAAAGAAATTGATGAATCGCTCTTGCTAGTATAGGGTTTGGGATTTTCCTTGGCAACAATTTCTGGAAAAGTATATCCCATATATTTGAATATGCAATTTTTAGTTTTTTTAAAAAAATTTGACTTTGACACAATAATTTACATATGAAATAATTGGTTTTGTATTAACGGTATAAAATTCATTAAAAATGAATCAGGAAAAATATAAATACATTACTTATGTATCATCATCATAGACAACGGTTAGATTAATAAAAGTGTATCATCATCATTTAAAGAAGAGAAGATACACTTTTAAAAAAAAGGAAATAAAACTCAGCTCTCTCTCTCTCTCTTAGCTTGTAATTAATTAAGATAGCACATATGGAAATAAAAATCATCAAATCGATTCCGTGTTAAATTTAATTATATAACCCTGAACCGTGTTCCACTATTATCCCAATTCTTTAAGAGTTTATTTTCTCTCTGATAAGAAATTAACAATGGATTCTTCAATGTCGACGAAGAAGAAAACCAAATTGTCTCTGAGAAATCAAACATGTTTCAAGAAATCTTCACTCTCTTCCGCTGCAAGAAAGGTCACGAATTCGTTGTCTATGAGAGAACAGACCATGTTTAAGAAAGCTGACGAGCTTTCAATTCTGTGCGATATCGAAGTCTGTGTTATATATTATAGTCGTGACGGAGAACTCATCAAAACATGGCCGGAAGATAAATCTAAGGTTCGAGACATGGCCGAGAGATTTTGCAAACTAAACGAGAAAGAGAGACGCAAGAAAAGCACAAACCTTTCTCAGTTTCTGAATAAGAATATCCTCAACGACAAGAAGACATCTTTTGATAACAAGGACAACAAATTCTCTGAGAAAGTCTTAGAGATGGAGGATTCGTTAGAAAGTGGTCTACGGATATTACAAGATAAGCTTCGTTTACTCCAACCCCAGAACCAGACGGAGTCAGATCAGAGCCATGTTGTGTCTTCCGGCTTCTTCACAACAAATCTTTCGTCTTCTTCCAAGGATCCTCATCAACAATGGACAGAATCATTGATGAGTAGTGTGTCAAACACAGAGCAAGATCTATCGACGTCATCATTGAGTCAACATCAGTGCAAATTTTCTATCTTTCTCTACAACCATGACAACGGGAGCTTCTGTCAACTCCCTGACTCTGTTTCTAGCTTTGACCAATCAACGAGTACGGCTTTACTTGGGACACAAGGATCTTGTCTAAGAAGTAACTGCAACAACATTGATCTTCCCGTGGTGTTTCCTCCTCAAATGCAGACACAAAACCCACTTCTTCACTTTGATCAGTTTGCTCCATGGAATCACACATCATCTTTTGCAGATCCAATGATGTTTTATTATAATTAGGTCTTGCTCCAAAATCTGATCTTTTGACTAGGTCAACGTTTTATTATTTTCTATTATGTATTCTCTCACTTTTGAAGTTAGATTATGAGTTTAACTATGTTAGCAAACAGTCTCTTCTTGTGGCCGATTAAGGGTTTGTAAGAAGTCGACAATTCTTCATTATCCTTTGAATTGTATGTTTTCCTAAGTATGAATGCTAATTTTTTCAAGTTTCTCTTGGCTTCTTCTATTTTTGTCTGAGTTTTTAATTTTAGTTTGAAAACTGGCCTGCTATATTAATTAAGAGTTTTAATATACAATAGACATTGAATGCCAGATGTCCAAAATTTATGCAGATAAGCCTACTAATTGAGCTTGTTTCTGTGAAATCTTCGGTTCAATTTTACGAATGGATTTAATGGAGGAAAAGCTTTTCGAAAGAGAAGCGATCATGCGATAAACTCGAAAACTGTAGTGCAAGAAAAGAGGATAGGATAAGAAAATTACCTGACACTTTGATAAGTAAGATGCTCTTGTTGCAGCTTCCGACAAAAGGTGTTGTTAAAACTAGTGTTTTGTCCGAGCGGTGGAAAAACTCTGGCTTTTTATTTATTTAGACGCCAATGAATTTCCAGATTACAAGGCGTTAGTGAGCTTTGTTGATAGGTTTTTAGATTCCTCTAAGGATTTATGCTTGTACAAGCTCAAGTTAAGTATATGGAGTGATGAGAGTGATCAGTCTCGTGTCACACGGTGGATAGATTCTGTGGTTAAGCGTAAACTTAAGCATCTGGATGTTAAGTGTCATGTGAACGTTAGTGTTTAGAGGTGATCTCCATCGAGTCAGTTTCTTTACCTTGTCTCAAGTTCAAGCATTTAAAACACAATGTATATGCCAATGATGAAGCTATACAGTTGCTTATCTCGTCTTGCCCGGTTCTTGAAGATTTGAGCATTGCAAGAAGGGTGATAATATTGAGGTTTTACGAGTGCACTCTCAGATATTAACCAGCCTCAGTGTAGAGTTTTATTTATTGGTGTTTCGACTTTTACGATTATGAAAGACAAAAACAGAGTAAGAATGTAAGAAAAACAGAGTATGAATGTAATCAAACTTTTATTGACTTAATTGTATTACACTCTTTGACACACAACACACACCCACTGTAGTACATGACTCGATTTTAACTTGGACTTATATAGTTGTGAAACTATACGATCGTATAGACACAAACATACAAACGTGTCTTTCTACGAAGAGTTACAACTATACAAATGAAACGTGTTCATTTGCATGTTAACTACCCATAACCGACACATACATAAGATATAATATATTATCCAACTGATTTAATAAAATATGAAATCCTAAGGTTCTGTTGACGATTTGATTATAATCTTCAATACTCCTCCTTAATCAAATCTTCGACTTACTCCAAGCTTGCTCCTAAGATCTTCAAATCTTCCAAGGTTTAGAGTCTTCGTGAGGATATCTGCGAGTTGCTCATCACCTTTGCAAAACTCCACTTGAATCAATCTTTTGCCTACAGCTTCTCTTACAAAGTGATACTTAATTTCTATGTGCTTCGTCCTCTTGTGTTGAATTGGATTCTTCCCTATTGCTATTGCTGACTTATTGTCACAATATAGGAGCGCTTACACGCATTGCCAACAAACATGGCTGATCCTAGCATAGCCGGTAGTACTCTTCTTATCTTCAAATGATCTCTCCCAGTCTGACCGAATCACTAATCTTGGCGATTCAACTTTAGTGAATTCCACTCCATAATCCAACGCTCCTTTGACGCATTCTCAATACTCTTTTGCCTCTTGATAATGTCTTTCTTTTGGAGATTCCATATAGCGTGAGAGATATGAACAAGCGAACATAATATCTGGCCGAGATGCACACAAGTACAAGAGCCCACCAATGATACTTCTATATCTTGTTGGATCTTCATACAATTTGTCTTCTTCCAGTTGTCTTCCTCGTGGTGTTAATGGAGTATTAACACTCTTGCTAGTTTTCATTCCAAATTTCTCAATGAGCTTGCATGCGTACTTTGCTTGCGAAAGAAACAAACCGTTTTCATTTTGAATTACTTCCATGCCAAGAAAGTAATTCAACAATCCAAGATCGGTCATCTCGAACTCGGTCTTCATGTTTTCCTTAAACGAATTGATCAAATCCTCATTGCTTCCCGTAATGATGATATCGTCTACGTATAGACTGATTATCAACACATCATACTTCTTCTTCAAAATGTATAAGGCCGTATCACTTAAACTCATTTGAAACCCATTTTGAAGAAAGTATGCATCAATTCTTCCATACCAAGCCCTTGGAGCTTGTTTCAAGCCATACAAGGCTTTATATAATCTCAACACCTTCTCCTCTTTTCCTTTTATCACGTAACCATCCGGTTGAGATATGTATATCTCTTCTTTGAGATCAACGTTTAGGAACGCCGACTTGACGTCCATTTGATATAATCTCCGTTGCATTTGAGATGCATAAGCGAGTAATGACCGAATCGTATCATGCCGAGAGACCGGAGCAAATGTCTCCACATAATCGATCCCAAATTCTTGTGAGAATCCTCTTGCTACCAATCGTGCTTTGTGTTTGATTGGAACACCATTAGCATCCGTCTTCAATTTGTAAATCCACTTCGTACTAATCACGTTCTTCTTCTCTGGTTTATCCACCAGTTTCCATGTTCTATTTTTTTCGATCATCTTAATCTCTTCGTTCATTGCATTTATCCACTCCTTAGAATCACACGCTTCTTCATAACATCGTGGTTCTTCATGCACTAAGAGACAAAATTCGATTACTTGGGCAGTTTCTTCGAAATTAACCACCGGTGTTGCTTGTGTAATTTCATTAACCGACTTATAAGCCCTTGGTACCATATCCGAGAATTCTCTCTCATCATTGATGCTTCTGTTAGATTGAAAAGAATTGCATCTCACGGTTGATTGGGGGTCACGTTCCTCCTCTGTTTCAACATGATGAAAATCCTCTGTTTCAACATGATGAAAAACCTCTATTTCTCTCTATTTTCCATCTTGATTATCGATTGGTAAAATAATCTGTTTCTTGACTTCTTGATGCTTTTGCCAATCCCATCTCTTACTTTCATCAAACACTACATCTCTGGAGACTTGTATCTTCTCATTCTCCAAAACGAACACTCTATAACCCTTTGATTTGCTGCTATATCCAACAAAAATTCCTTTCTTCGATTTTACATCCAACTTCTTTCTCTTCTCATCGGTGATATGTATATAACATATAATACCGAATGTCTTAAAATGCGACACATTTGGTTTGTGTCCACTCCATCTTTTTATTGGAGTCTCTTCAACATCAATCGCTTTAGTAGATAAACGATTTTGTATATATGCTGCGGTATACACGGCTTCGGCCCAAAACTTGTAAGGTAATGCTTGTTCAACAAGCATTGTCCTTGCCATCTCTACAAGTGACCTATTCATACGCTCGGCTGATCCATTTTGTTGTGGAGAATAAGGCAAAGTGATTTGCCTTACTATTCCTTCTTCTTCACAATAATGATTGAATTCTTGTGAAACAAACTCCCCTCCACCATCCGATCGCAATGTTTTAATGAAACATTGTGATTAGTTTTCAACCATTGACTTGAACTTCTTGAACATTGGAAATGCTTCTGACTTTTGCTTGAGGAAATACACCCAACACATGTGTGTGTAGTCGTCCAAAAATAACACGACTTCCATCCAAAGATTCATTTTGCATAGGACCACACACCGTATGAGTTCAAGCTCGTTTGTCTTCGAGATTCCTTTGAAAACTTTTCCTTGCTTGTTTTCCAAGATTACATGTTTCGCATATCTCCTTTGTCACTTTAAATTTCGTAACCCAATTACCAATTTCTTATCTTGAACATGTTGCAATGTCACAACATGACCGAGCCTTCTATGCCAAGTTTCATTTTCTTCTTGCTCTCTCGACATCATTGCTTCATTCTCTACTGAACTCCATTTAATTCTGAAACTTTTATGAGTCATGGGAATGCTCATAATCTTCTTATCACTCTTGTCTTGAATGATACACTTCTCGTTTTCAAAGACAACCCGATAACCACTTGCTATTATTTGAGGAACGCTTAAAAGGTTCTTCTCTAAACCGGGTACTAAAAACACATCCTTGATGACTCTCTTGCCAATATCAGTCATCACGGTAATGTCTCCTTTTCCTTCAGTCATCACGATCTCACCATTTCCGACTCGTATCGGAACCTTAATGCTTTTATCAATCTTTGTAAAATATCTCTCCTCCTTGGTCATGTGATTCGTACACCCGCTGTCAACAAGCCATAGATCTTCCTTCAAGGTTGTATGAGCATCTTCAGTAGCACTAAACAACATGTGCTCATCATTCGAGTCTTCTTCCTCTTGACTTAAATGTGCTCTTTTCCTTTGCTTGAAACGACATGTATTAGCAAAATGACCAATCTTCCCACACTTATAACACGTTTTATTGTTACTTTGATTTTTTCTTTGACCATTGTCCTTCAGTTTCTTGAAACACTTATCTTCTGTGTGATTGCTTCTCTTACAATAATCACACCACCTCTCGCCGTTTTTTGCTTCACCAATACGGCTTCTAGTGTCTTCTTGTTTGAAACCGGAACTCTTTCTTTTGCAACGCCTCCTTCATTTGAAATTTCTTCTCTTGATATTGTCCTTGCCTCATGTGCTTTTAACACACCTATTAACTTCGTCATCGTCAATGACGTTAAGTCACGAGTTTGCTCCAACACGCTAACAATGCTATCGTATTTTGCCGGAAGGGATATGAGGATCTTCTGAACAATCTGATAGCTACTTTTCTTTTCACCATGATAAGTTAATTGATTTTCCAAGTTAATTAACTTATCGTGAAAACCTTTAGTGACTCATGATCATGCATTTTCAAGTTTTCATACTCCCTTCGTAATGATTGGAGTTTGACCATCCGAACTTGAGGAGAACCTTGAAACTCATCTTTTAATATATCCCACGCTTCTTTAGAAGATGATGCTGATGCAAGGCGTGAGAATATATTATCTGTAACTGCTGTCTGAAGAATTTGCAATGTCATAGTATCATTGGCTATTGCTTCTTCCTCACGCTCTTAGAAGTGAGGCCGCCGCTTGCGTCGCACCGCTCGCCGGGTACTCCTTGTTCAATAACCAACCATAACTTCCTTGTCTTAAGGATGGTTGACATCTTAATGCTCCAAAAATCATATTTCTCTCCATCAAAGAGAAGAATGATTTGTTGAGAGGAGTCTTGCATCGTTACTTGTAACGAACGCGCATCTCTTTCTATGTTTTTTTTTTTTTGCTTTAGTGTTTCTCTCTTGATCCTCTCTTAATCGTTTGGCTCTGATACCATATTGGTGTTTTGACTTTTACGATTATGAAAGACAAAAAAACAGAGTAAGAATGTAAGAAAACAGAGTATGAATGTAATCAAACTTTTATTGACTTAATTGTATTACACTCTTTGACACACAACACACACCCACTGTAGTACATGACTCGATTTTAACTTGACTTATATAGTTGTGAAACTATACGATCGTATAGACAAACGAAAACGTGTCTTTCTACGAAGAGTTACAACTATACAAATGAAACGTGTTCATTTGCATGTTAACTACCCATAACCGACACATACATAAGATATAATATATTATCCAACTGATTTAATAAAATATGAAATCCTAAGGTTCTGTTGAAGATTTGATTATAATCTTCAATATTATTATTGTGAGGAGGGTTGTGAAATGGAAGCTGGTGCTGTTGTTTTTGATCATGAAGGCACAAATGTTTTGATTGATGCCCCTATGCTCAACTATCTGAATTTCGAAGATGATATAACAGAGAGTAAAATCATAAGCAATACAAGTTTTTTTAACTAGATCAATGTAGTTGCGCCTTTTAATCTAGTATTGTTTTGATCTCGCTGGCTTACTGAGGCAAACTATGACCAATAAATTTTCCCCAGTTTCTCGAGAGTAGAGGATAAGTTGATCTCTTGGCATACTGCAGAGGTATATGTCTTACCAAATTCGTATGTATTAACTGTTTTTATCATGATATTCTCATTATTTTGAGAGTACATCTCTATCATTCATATTAGGCCTGGGACTTTGGTTATTCGGTTCGGTTCGGTTCGGTTTTTTCGGTTTTCGGTTTTTTCGGTTTTTGAAAATAGTAACCATTCGGTTTTTTCAAATTTTTTGGTTCGGTTCGGTTCGGTTTCGGTTCGGTTCGGTTCGGATTTTGGAATTGGAAATACCGGAAATACTCAAAAATAACCAAAAAAACCAAAAAAAAACCAAAAAATATCCAAAATACCCTTATTTTTCGGGTTTTTTCGGTTTTTTTTGGTTTTCGGTTCTTTTCGGTTCGGTTCGGTTATAACCGAAAACCGTTCGGTTATCAAATTTGGAACCGTTCGGTTTATATGCAGAAACCGAAACCGAACCAAAACCCATATTTCGGTTCGGTTCGGTTTTGTTTTTCGATTTCGGTTTATATTCCCAGGGCTAATTCATAAATGAAAATAGAACCGCTACTACAGTTATGCAACTTGTCCTGTTTGCAAGTGAAATTTTGTCTATCCTCCCTGGAAATGCTACCTAGAGTTGTTGAGAGCCTTCCGAATCTAAAATTACTCGTCATAGTGGTGGTGAGTTTAACATAAGAAACATGTTGTTTGTAACTTCTATGTTAATCTTTATGTGTGTGTGTTGTTTTTATAACAGGATTTGTATATGACCACAGAAAGTGAAGAACTAACTAAACATTCATAATCCGTGCCTCGATGTCTGGTTTCATCGCTCGAGTTTATAGGGATAAAAAGCAGATTCCATGGAGTTCCAGCTGGAATGGAAATGACGTACATTGTAGAGAACTCAGTAGTTCTCAAAAAACTTGTTCTGCATTTGAGTAGTTCCATGTTAGAGCAATGGTTTCATGTCTTCATGGCTCTCCTTACATCGCCTAGACGATCTAGCACATGCTGAATCATATCTTGTTGACCGATTAGAAAAACAAGAATTAGGTATAGGTCTATGATCAGGTTAAGACTAACATTCCCAGCTTGTTTCTTACGTTGAAAGTGGATTTTGATTTTGTTTAATTTCTACGATGATGTCTTTGTGAGGTTTGTCCATAGCTTAATTTAATCCTGAACAGTGACACGCTAAAAAAAAAAACCGACCAAATTTGGACTCATTGTTCTTGCCCCTTGACCAAGGTAATTACCAAATTTTAGATTTGTCGGTAGCTTTATTGTCGTTTCTTTCCCTAATTGTCTTTCTCTTTTTACCTAATCCAGAAGATCTTTTGCTTCTTGATCGTTTCCTTCTCTCTCTGTTGGTTTATAATTGTAAATTCTCATTAGTTTCTTGTTCAACACCTCCAAATTTATCGGAGACATGAGATAGATTCACGGAGCTCGGGTTCAAGTCAGGTAAGTTTGTTTTTCATCTAGCTTCGAAGTTTGTTTTGATGTTTTGGTCTGTGTATCGAGTAAACCGAACCCAACGAAATCTCAAGTTTCAATTTCAAGAAGTCGGTTTATTGAACCGGTTCTGGAAAAAATCACTATGGGTATATAATTATGGCCTTATGCTAACGTAATGGGCTTTTTGCCCCAATATCATATAACATTCGGGTTTTCCTTTTTTCCATTGATTTGTTTTTTTTTTAATTCTAGAAATCAGCCAATGAAAAATCACTCAACAGTTGTCAAAACAACAGAAAAACTCACTCAATAATTAATTTTCCTTGAACTCTTTTCACGAATTTTTAGTTTTCTTTTTGTCCACCACACCAAAACTTTATAAACCGAAACCCAAAAGTAAATCCACAAAATTTATCATGTGAGTGGTCCCCGAGAACCGAATTCATCATGATCATGTGATGGTTCTAGACTAGGTTCGGTTGCCGAATTAGAATTTCCCCATCAAAATGGGAACTGATCATGGAACCTCTATCTACCCACAAAAAAGACTCTGATTGGTGACCATAAAAATAACAATAAAAATGAAAAAAAATAATAAAAAAAAAAAAATAGAAAATAACCAAAATAAAGAACGAGGAAGAACAAATATAGATGAAAAATTAAACAAATAACTATAGTAAATAGTAACCAAAATATTAAAAATATTTTAAAAAAAAATTAACATACGGGTTTTTTTCAAAAAAAATCATTTAGTGAATTTAGTTTATAAATTTTATTTAAAATTAATAACTTATATTAATTTGAAATAAAATGCTAGTAGAAATTTGAATATTTTATTAAAAATATATATAAATTTCACTTAAATTTCTTTTCATTTTTATTTAAGTATAAATACTAATTTAAAATAAAATTATATCATTCAATTAAAGCAAAATTTTGATGAGATTATATATATATATAATAATATGAAAAGTATTTATCTATAAAAATGTAAATATTATCAAAAATACTATTTAAAAATTATTTAATAATAAAAAACGAAATTAAATTTTGTGTTCCTCGTTGTTCCTCTACAATTTTGATCCACATGTCTGAAAATTATGAAAAAAATTCTTGTAAATAGTAAAAAAAATTGTGGAACAAAGAGGAATATGACATTCTTCTTCATTCTTATTAGAGTAAAGTATTTTGGTGAAGAAGTAATTCTCATCACTTGTTCATGTGTAGATAAATATGACTCATTACCACGTAGGCTCAGATCTAATGTTCCACAAGATTGGAAAGATACGGATATCTTTTGGTCTATGTTTAGTATGTTACTGTTTTAAATACACTTTAATAAAAAACTGAAAAAATATTTAAGATAATGGTTTGAAAATTCAAATATCCAACCTGTCAAAAACCCTTTTTTTATTACCCTTACTACTATCAACTTGAACTTTTTATGTCACGTAAAAAAAATAATTAAAAACAGAGAAAAAGATTTGGAGTTGCATGATTGTTGCCGACATATTGGGGATTTCATCCAACGAATACAGAAGAATCAGTGTTTGTTGTTTTCTTATGCGTGTCTTAGGTCCCACTATAAGACTACCGTCACAAGCGGTAATACGCAGTCCCCATAATTGTCCTACTGACTATTCCCTTCTCGAGTAATGTGAACCCAAAGCTTCAACGTTCAATTTCGTTACGGCGTCTAACTATTGCGAGCTGTCACGTTACGGTTTCCAATTTCGGTTCTTTCCCTCTAAAAATAATAAAATATCCTTGATCAAACCGGAATAGTCATGATGTGATAACGAATCAAAATATCTTGATTAAACCGAAATATAGTCATGATGTAATAACGAATCGAACCAGACCAATCAACCCGTTTTCGTGAGCTGTCTATTGCATAAATTAACACTTTATAATAACGTCCAAACAACCAAATACTATTTGAGATATTTGTGATTGATGGATGATTATTTATATTACTTTTTTGAAATAGTACACTCAATCCATCTTGATCTATATATAATTTATATATGCACCTTTATAAAGTAATTATTTTATAGTTTCAATGATTTAGCTACAAACAAATATACCCATTTCATATGTACGATATTATATAATTTTTTAGTATACATAATATAAAACTGTTTATCTATACTTTAGCATCCCTTATGTTAAACGTGTATATGGCTACGGCCTACGTATTTTATATATATTCTGGATGCTCAAATTGGCCTTTTTAATTGTGCTTTTACCCATATAAGAAAGTACTCTCAATTGGAGATTTAATTAGTAAATACACGTGTAATGTGCATGTTAAAATAATGAAACTAAGCCTCCTATATTGTGTTATTATATTAGCGTGAACTGTATTAAACCTTTCAATTCAATTTTTATTCATTGGCACTTCCAAAATTCAATAATTGTATGCAAATAATTAAATAATTTGGTTTTGAGTTTCAATTCAATGATTTATCTGAGAGTGGGATTTTATTTTTATTTTTATTTTTTTTGTAATGTTGAGAAGACGTAGTTGAGTTTACTACGTCTGTATTAGTAATTAAAGTGCAATAAACTCGAACTTTTAATTATATGAAAAGACATGCTAATGCTAAAGAATTTTGTTTTTTTTATGAAATGTGATAATTATATTAAGAAATAAAATATGTACAAAGAGTTTATAGTGGAAACAGCTTAAACGGATACAAAATAGAAAATTCGGCCAAAGCTTGGAATAATGGATCCGAATGAAAAGAGTTGCGCTGTTAAATTTTTGTCTCGTTAAAACCGTAAAGAAATTTTTACATTCAACTAAACATTACTAATGTTTGTGTCATTGTGTGTACATTAAATAATTAAACATTTCTTAAAAATATTAAATAGCTAAACATTTCTAAAAAAAACTGAATAATTAAACATACATCATATCAAAATAAAAAATATACATGCATATTATGTATCATGTTATTATGAAATTCGTTAAAGTAAAAGGTGAAGATACCTCATTCTTTATAAGTGCTAAAATATTCGCTGCTGAATTTCTTTTTGTATATATATATATATATATATATATATATATAATTTAATACTTTTTCTGTATTAATATTTATTTATTTCTCTAATATTTGTTATATTTTTAACACAAATAAGTTCTACATTTATTTAGCTTTTTCTAAAATTTTATATGTATTTTTTAATATTTTTACTTTTAGGTTAAACAATTCCTATTGATTTCCTCCCCTTCAACGATTTTTTGAGCCGCTCTAAATATTCATATTTTATCATAGAGTATTAGAAAGAAAAAGGAATGGTATTTGTTTGAACGGTTCAAAGAATCAGTTAATATATATATATATATATATTTTTGGTTTGAACAGTTAAGTTTGTTTATATTTATTATTTTATTTGAAAATTGATAAATGTTTTAAAATCTATAATATTTATCACATAGGTCTTATAGTTATTTTGTTTGGCAAGGATTATAAAAATATCTAGTTCGACAAAAATCGTTTGATAATGCAACAACAATGTTTTTATATATGTTTAACAAAAAAAAAATGTTATTATATTAGACAGCCCTAAACAGCATGATGTTAACTTAGAAGAAATAACTTTATATCAATTGGATCATCCTACTCCTTCTGTTTTTTTAAGATGGATATGTTTTCGAATGTTTTACGCATACGAAGTTTTACAATATCAAAGATATCCCTTATTATTCGTTTTATTCGTACAAAATAGGGAATAATTATATGTAAACTCAACAATCATAAAGAACAAATTTGGAATATCATGTTATTATGAATAAAAAGTTGCAAACATAGGAATATGTTAACCAAAGGATTGTGGGTTTAATGGTGAAGTTTGAGTTGTAGAAAAATCGTTGTGTGATTCAAGATCCACTTGGCCACACAGAACTGTATCTAGTGATCTGAGATTCCTATAAAAATCTAAGTCTTGATATATGAAAAAGTTGATAATTATAATATTATTATTTCAAAACAATACAAATATATAAGACAAAACATTAATATATACAAAAACATTTACATATAAAATTAAAATAGAAATTTTAAACTATTTTGGTTTACCAGGCGGCCGGTGCATGAAAGTTCGAGATGTGAAAATTTTCAATGGTATCAAGACATAAATTTTGGAATTGCGTAGAACCTTTGTTTTTTTTTGGTCATCAAGCTTTTTTTTCAGTCACCTCTTTTTGTTGGGTATCAAGGTTTTAGCCATTTAGGTGTAAGTTGGTAAAATATTATTAATTTTGAATCTATGACCTTTTGAATAAAATTGCCATATTTAAACAATAGAGTACTAATTATAATTTCGATAACTGGAGATCTCAACATTTATAAATAAGTTGGGTTCCAAAACAAATGCTTTATTGCTAACAAGCTAAGCATGTTTTTGTAGCAACTATAAAGGCATTAAATAATATAAATATATGATCTTCAACCAGTAAAAATAAAACTAATTTTGATTTCGATTTAATATCTAAGGAATTTGCATCTCATGGCAAAGAAAAATGTGTATTTATGAAAATGACAAAATGGTGTTTGAGTTATAAAGACAAAATTGAATTTAAGTCATTTTAAACGACTTTGTCATTATCACTAACTGTTATGAAACCGTTGATTTATATACCATGTTATATTTCAATGTCGACGGGTAATTTATCAAATAGATGTTTATACAGATTTTTTCCCACAGTTTAAGTATCACAAAACATCCAATACATCAGAAATATACATTTTATCATATATATGGACGATTTATTATTTTAGAATTCTATGTAATGTATTAGATATTGATAATTTATAGTGAATAAAGAGTATTTAAAATTTTGAGATTTATTGTTCAAAACAATAAATTGCTATAGAGTCCACCTGCAGTTTTACAGATATTGCTTGTTGACCAAAAAAAAACCAAGCAATACCTATAAAAATGCAGGTGGACTCTATAGCAAGTAATTGTTTTGAATAATAAATCTCAAAATTTTAAATACTCTTTATTCACTATAAATTTATACAGGTATTGCTTGTTATTCTTTTTATTTTTAACACGAAACAAATTTCATTAAGCCAATTCCAAGAAACTAATATATTGTTTGTTTTTGTACACTAAGACTTTGTATACCAAAATATGATTTTGACTCTAGTATTGCTTGTTATTCTTGCAATTTTTTTTCTTTACTGGTTTCTAAATAATGCGCCAAATTATAGAAAATAACTTTTAACATTTATTGAAAGCTCTCATGGTATTGCCATCACCTGTTGATGATGGCATAACAATTAATATCTGAGTTAAGAAAAATTACAACTAGTTCCTCTTACTAGACTTTACTAAAAGTTAGAGAGCATTATTGTCAAGTCATTTCTATCAATTTCATGCTTTTTCTACCCATCTCATTTGGTCGGTAGTCAAAATCCATAGCCAAAATAATCAAAATTTTTTAAATCTTTTAAATAATTGTATTATTTTTATATAAAATTATTATATTCGATACAAAAGTTATAAATCAATAAAAAGTCCGATAAACAAAATAAAAAGGTAAAATTTTCTTTAAGAAAGCAGTAAACGATAACAGAATAATTAATTTATTACTGTTTCAGTAAATACTAAATAGTATATCACTTTAATAATTATCAATTATAAAAACATAAGTGGTACTTTCGGTGCACTCATATTTTTTTTTTGTATTACTATTCTTAGTGATGCTATTTAGCACTGTTAGTTTTGTATTTTTGTGTGATTGATAACCATACTAGTTGTACATCCTTTACCGCTAAGCTAAAAACTCTATTCTATGAGAGAAAAGTATTTGTATTTGTATCTGAAAGTGATTGTAAAAGATTGTAACTTACAAAAATTAATTTTAATCAAACTGACATCTGCAGTGAAAGTTATAAATTTTAAAATGTTTGGATATTGACCTAAATTTTGTTCGGTTAGAAAAAATAATTGATAATATTTTATTCATACGTATATAATACATCAACTATGCTCACGTATTTAAATATTCACTTTTAAAACAATATTTGTATATTTTACTTTACATTGATGTCGTTGACATGCCGGACTATAGTTACCACGATAATCATATGACGCAATGCCAAATAAAAAAATAGTAATATCTTTCATAACAATTTGTTTATAAATAATATCAATGATAACATCATATATGTAGTATGATTGGATTCCTCAACTATCGAATTTGATTTTCTTTACTTGCTTGCCCAATTTTTATTTTTTTTCGTAACTCTCGCTTACCTAATTTTATGCCAATTAATATGATTTAAGTTATAGTACATTATTTTTGCTATTATTCGAGTAATATTTAATCACAATTCACAACATATTTGAAAAATAATTAAAGAACTCATAACGGAACTGTTGACATTCTCTACGGATAATGCTAAATATCGATGTCGATTTCTCTTTTTTTTTTTTTTGGTATCGTCTCTTATTTCCTTTATCTTATGCATAGATAAAAATTAGTTAAGTTTGACTTCTGCTATAGTTAAAGAAAGGAAAATATCGGATAAAAATAAGTGAAGAATCAAAAAAAAAATTATCAGAAAAATATTTGATTCTTACTATCGAAGAACTCTTATATTTACTGAATTTTTATTGGATCTGCTTTATTTGACCTTTGATGTTACGATTGGGACACAGCCAGCCATCGCATAACCCATTTCATCATGTACACAATTTTATTAATTGTTTTTTTCTGACAATAATCTCTTACTATCATATAATTGAAATATCAAATCTCAACACCATTTAAAACTATTACCGTGATGTATGAATGTAAAACCAGTATCAAAGAAAAAAAACACCATTTAAAAGTTCTTTTACAAACAAACAAAAATTGTTATGGTCGACAATATTGTTTTGAATCAACCAATTTTATATTTTGATTTATTTGAACGTACATTTAAATACATACATAATCAACAAATATCTTGGAGAAATGTAATAATTGAATTTTATGATTTTATATCAACCACAAAAGACCAAACCAAAGACGATGTCGTGCCACTTCTTTGTCCTTTCTCCTACTACAAGATAAAAAAAACAAAAAATGAATAGAGAGAACAACGTACCAGAAATTTCAACTTTTCTTAAAAATATCAATTCCATTCCTTAAAATTGTTCCATTTAATCTGTTTCCTTCTCTTCGGAGCATTAAAATGGATTCTGATATTTTTCTCTCGTCGTCGCTCCATTAGCTAATGCTTCTTCACCGTTGGATGTTACGTCAGCTTTTTCCGAGCTTACGTCATATCTCCGGCGTTTCTCAGCTTTTCATCCTTACGTGCCATTTCAAAGGTCTCTCTCTTTCTCTATCTTTATACATCAAAGGTCTTGGGTACTGCTTTTTCCCTCTTTGAGTAAACATTTTTTAATTTTATATTAGATCTTCAATAATTTCCAGTTCTGATACCTTATAAACTAACATTTTTTTTTAATAGTTTTTGATATGAAAATTAAAAACTTTGAGTAAAAATTGGTCCTCACTTTGTCTCTTCGGGTGAAATGAAAGATTTTTGCTCCTTTGTCTCAAATTTAGAAATTTTTATCTTATCTAATGGTTATAAAATCAGAAAAGCTTTAACTTATATTTGAAGCAAATCTATGGGGATTAAGTGTGTTTGCTTATCTTACCCTTTTAGGTGTTCGTATTAATATACAGTATTAAGCAACAACATGCTGAGAAAGTTCTCAAATTTGTTAGTTTTCCCGGAAAAAGCAAAAGAGAAGAATCTTGGAATCTTGCAACTTGTTTTTCATTTCCTTATTAAGAAATATTTCTAGATGTGTTTTCTATAAACAGAAACTCGATTTCCCTTGGCGTCAAAAATCATTTTTTCATATTTTATATCAAAAGATAATCTCAGGAACTTGTTTCAATGGAATTCCATGTCAGACTTATGAATATTCCACTAAAATGTTTTTATTTTTTGTTGCCTTTTAAATCGTCTAGATTCTCAACGCTATGACTCATCTTCTTACTTTTAAGTTTTAACCTCTGTTTTTCCCCGCAAAATATGATTTTTTTTTCCTACTTGTGACATTATAGTATCTAGACACTGTAGTATCCGCATCTAGCTCGTAAACTATCCACAAGATTCTAAACAACTTCTGGTTTCCCTTTTTTTCAGGATCATCTTAAGCTTAAGGAGAGAAGGCTTCTCGTTGTTTTCTTGATATTTTCATCTTTTGGGGTGATTAACAAAATGGGACATTTCTCATCGATGTTCAATGGGTTAGCTCGATCATTTTCGATAAAGAAAGTGAAGAGCAACAATGGAAACAGCGATGCAAAGGAAGCTGCTGATGAAATGGCAAACGTGGCTAAGAAGAAAGAACTGATTCTGAAATCCTCTGGTTATGTTAATGCACAAGGATCTAATAACTCGGCCTCTATTTTCTCCAAACGCGGCGAAAAAGGCGTTAACCAAGACTGTGCACTCGTTTGGGAGGTATATTACTACCCTCTTTATGTTACTATTTGGCGTTGTCTTTCTGTATTTGCATTTATTTGTTAAGACTGCTTGGTTCTTTTAGATGTTAGCAACTTAACAGCAGCTAGATTTATATAATCCTTTATGCGATTTACCGCGTTATGCGTATGATTATAGCTTCTCTTTGTGTCTTAAAAGTACCTATTTTTCACAATACTCATATGAAAAAGTACTTATTTTTGTAAAAATCTCGTTTATCTTTGGTAAACAGGGATTTGGGTGCCAAGAAGACATGATCTTCTGCGGGATATTCGATGGACACGGTCCATGGGGTCACTATGTAGCCAAACAAGTAAGAAACTCAATGCCTTCATCGCTTCTCTGCAACTGGCAAAATATTCTTGCTCAGGCCACACTAGAGCCCGAGCTCGACCTCGAAGGCTCAAATAAAAAACTCTCGAGATTTGACATATGGAAGCAATCCTATCTCAAAACATGTGCAATGGTCGATCAAGAGCTTGAACATCACCGCAAGATCGATGCTTACTACAGCGGCACAACAGCTCTAACCATTGTCAGACAGGTAAAACTTAAAATGAATATTAGTTTTCAATTATTAGTAAACTCTTTTGAGAATTTATATATGTTCATTGAGAATGGTTTCTTGGCGTATGTAGGGTGAAGTTATTTATGTAGCAAATGTAGGCGATTCAAGAGCGGTACTAGCTACGGTTTCGGATGAGGGAAGCTTGGTTGCGGTTCAGCTCACCCTTGATTTCAAACCGAATCTACCACGTTAGTTTTTTTACTATTTCTTAATCCCTCTTTAAATCCATAAGCATTTTTACCTTTCTACGTCTCGTAATTTTGGATTCTGTGGTCCTAGAAATCATTGTAGCAATCAAAACATGACTCTTATTCTAGTAAACTCTTGACTCTAAATTCTTGAATTTGTTTTGCTGTGAAAAAAAAAACAGAGGAGGAGGAGCGGATAATCGGATGCAAAGGGCGGGTTTTCTGTCTAGAAGATGAGCCGGGAGTCCACCGTGTGTGGCAACCGGACGCAGAAACGCCGGGGCTCGCAATGTCGAGAGCATTTGGAGACTACTGTATTAAAGAGTATGGCTTGGTCTCAGTCCCTGAAGTCACTCAAAGGCATATCTCTACTAAAGACCACTTCATCATCTTGGCTAGTGATGGGGTAAATACTTATACACCTTTAAACAAACAAAATATACTCATTCACACACTCTTAAAATATTTAAAAGTTATAAAATGTCAATTTGAAAAGGGAAAAAATAACCACATTTGCATGAGAATTGGTAATAGTAATACCAAAATAATTTTTTTTTGAATATTGTTTATTTGATTTAGGAATGTTTAATCCCAATTTCGGTTCGGCTTGGTTTGAGTTTTTTTGGTTTTGTGAATATGAGTCACCGGTATAGAATCAAATGTATTATGGATCGGTTTGAGTGGTTTCGATTCGGCTTTGGTGTTTAGTTGATAGATTCTTGAAGTTCAAAGGAATATAAATTTCGGTGTTTATCTTTTCGGATATATACAATAAAATCATTAAATTTAAACCATAGTGAAACTCTATATACTTTTTTGGCTCGGTTTGATGGACTTGGTTTATCCTGATTGTACACTCTTTATTTATTTATTTATCGGCAATTAACCAAACTTTTCATTCTTTTTGGTTTGAATATAAAAGATATGGGATGTGATCCCTAACCAAGAGGCTATAGAGATCGTCTCCTCAACGGCTGAGCGACCTAAGGCGGCTAAGCGGTTAGTAGAGCAAGCGGTTCGGGCTTGGAAGAAAAAGAGACGAAGAATCTCCATGGACGATATGTCTGTGGTCTGCCTCTTCCTCCATGCTTCTTCATCGTCATCTTTATCACAACATGTTCATCATGCCACGACTTTTAAGTAAAACTTTGACTTGTAAATAGATCAGCGTTGCATTTGTGACGTTTATCTTGAAATTCGAAATGGAATTTTTGGTCTGCAGCTATCATGAGTTGATTTATCGTCTCAATGTCTCATTGTTTGCAAGTTGATACCAAAATAAAAGAACGGAACAATGAAGTTAACCATAATAAAATCATTTCAATATACATCTTGATAAAACGGGAACATTTCTAATGGACTGAAGTGGCTAGTTCTGTAATGTTGGATATCTCCTTTTTAATTAATGGGCTTGGCCCAATTTTGTTTCGTTTCCATTGCTTGTAACTCGAATTTGTGATTTTTGTTTGTTTATTTGTAATAGTACTAGATGTAGATATGTAGATGAGGTTATTTTGATCCAATGTTTTCTAAACCAGCCAGTAACGTTTTTGTTCGTAATCGAAGGCAATAGCAATCTTGAGTGGATTTGTCCAAATTATCTTCACACTTGTAAATGGCTATTGTATTTCACTATTTTAGATGCATACAATAATTAGGGTAATGAACTAATGATGATAGCTTTTAAATTCGATTGTGTGAGGGATTCTCTGTCTTTGTTTTATACTCCAATAGGAACAGTCAATGGTTGTTGACTTTCAAGTTTCCCTAGCTTGAATATAACCGATGAAAACAAAAAAAATGTCAAAAATTACAGATTATAAGATAATGTAGAAATCTAGATTGCATGGGTACACTGTCATATAGTATATTGTGTATCTAGGGAGAGGTTATTCACTTAATGAGATGTTAAAGATGGATTTGTACTGAAACCAGAACGATTGTATACCTAGATTCAAACTACAATGCCCAACTGTTTCAAGACCGTATACAACATCCAATGCTTATCTAACCTATGAGTGGTCGCTTAGTCATTTTACCAATTAATGTAATGTAACAAGTATAATGATTAAAAGAGAGTTTATTCATAGAACAACAGTTCTCCTTATTGCGTGCTTGAACATTTTTGAAATTTATACGAGAATAGGTTAGACTTAAACCTCTCAGAGAAATAAACTCTTCCAAAAAATAATAATCCATCCGAGGTTTTAAGTCAAAACAAAGAATGTCACGAACTCTTTCATTAAAGTGAAAATCTAACATCTTATAAGTGAACCATCCTTTTGTTGACCAAAACAAATCTGAACCATCCTTTTATAACAATAAACAGCTTCAGTTTCCCATTCAAAAATCCTGGTTTAATTTTAGCCTCACCAAGGCTATGCGAGGTCAACTGTGTGATTTGGCCTAACTTGTCTATGCAGTGGAACATGTTTAATTTATCCACCAAAATAGATTAACATCAAAAACACAAACTAATTACTCATCCGAATAGCCAAAAGAAAATCTTTGTCGCCAAAGAACTCTCACATCATCGTGTTAGATTTACCATATCCTGTAAACCAAAGGAACCAAAAAAATGTAAGAGAGTGGGTGCCAAGAATCGGAGAGGGGGTTCCTTTTTTTAGTAGTATAAATTATATGCAAGAATTTTGGTAATTTTTGGATGTTAAATTGATACTGTGTCCGTTGTTAACAAGTGTTCCGCAAACACACATGTTTCCAACCAGTCAAACCCTAATTCCATAATTTCATAGTCTACAAGGTGCCAAATGTGTTGGTGAATCCGATTTATCTGTCTAATTTAGTCAATCAATGGTACAAAACGAGGGTTGCTAGGACAAGAACCTAAAACAGCAAATGTAATAGACGATGACTCCAACCTTAACACATAATATGGTGACAGAAAATGGCAAGTAGAGAGAACATATGCGCTGGATTCGATACCAAGGTGGAACAGTAGAACAAAATCAACATATAGGTGCACATATATAATGTATGGTAATTATTTTGAAATTTCTTTGTGGACCATATTATTTGAGGTGACACATGAGCATAGATTCGTATTCTTTGTTTGGGAAGACAATGAACTCATTTTTGCATTTGATGTCATCATATGAACAATATCTACATATTCGATGTAGTCTACGACCAACAAAACGTGATCATCATCATAAGTTTCCCTATATAAAACCCCCACAACTCTTCACCTTGTTTTAAATCAATGAATGTTATATCAATATATAGGTTCACAAGTCTTCTTTATATATATCTTAATTATTCTAAATTCTATCTATCACTTGTTGAGATTTTTGAAAAGCCTTTTTAAATTTTTCTATCTAATTTATATATATATGTCCTCTTGATATTTTTTGTATTTCTTTTTAATAACGTAATTTTTTTGTTGTTTCTCTACATTGTTGCGTCTCATAAAAAAAAGGTTATAATCGAGTTGTATAAACACGAATTGTAATATTATAAATACATATTTTACGTGACTAGTGTTATAAAAGAGCGGATAAAAGTAGGGATGTTAAAATGGGTTATGCGTCCGCGGGTTTAACCAGATCCATGTAAAAAAGGTTGTCCATGACCCGTCCAATTACACTAATTTTATATGGGTTTTAAATGGGTCAGCCAATTTATTTGATGGGCTAGATTAAAATTTAATGGGTAGCTCATAGTTTTTTTTTCTCTAACACAACTCGCCAAAAACACGGTTTCATAATTTTTCCTTCAAAAACAGAAGTCCGTATTTTTTCCGCCAAAAACACGAGTCCATATTTTTCCGCCAAAAACACGAGTTCATATTTTTTCCAGCCAAAAACACAAATCCACATTTTTCCCGCCAAAAACGTGATTCCGTAATTTTCTCGCCAAAAACACAAGTCCGTATTTTTTTCCGCCAAAAACACGGTCCATATTTTTTCCGGCAAAAACATGAGTGCGCATTTTCCTGCCAAAAACTCGATTCCATAATTTTTTTGTCAAAAACATGATTCCGTAATTTTTCCGCCAAAAACATGATTTCATAATTTAATAGTAAGAGTATGTTTTGCAAAATAAGAGTATGCTTCACAAAAGAGAATCAAAATAAACAGGCTAAGCAAAATAAACGGGTTTTAATGAGATGAGTCTATATGGGCCGGGTCTAAACGGCTCAATATTAAACGGGTTTTAATGGTATAAAACGGGTGGGGTCTAAGGTAGCGCATGATAACATCCCTAAATAAATGTAAGGATATAAAATTGGTCCTCCCGAAGCCAATGGTCAACGAAGTAGAAGAACGTGAGGAGCGAGAATCTCGCAACTTATAGATCAAGGTAAGTCTTTTCACCTTTGTCGTCATCTTTTTTTCTAGGCTTAAAGTCGGGTAGATCTTATTCAGGTCAGGTATATCACAGCCACCAATCTACATTTAAATATTGCATTTTATTCCATATAGTGTAACATCATTTAAATATTGGCCTTTATCTATAGATTATGCATTCGAATATTATAAACAAACTTAGTTGCAGGTGAGATATAAAATTTTAAAAAGCTACTAAAAACAAGGATAGAGAAACTACAGCCAAGAAATAGCAGTGTTAATGTGAATTAGTCTACATTACTCATTGAGCTTACATTGTAGTGGCATAAAGTGTTTTGGCTAGTTTCATATAATCGTTACAAAACAGTCAAGCAGATAATTTGTTTGAATTTTTTTGTGAACGAACTCGAATAATGATATATAAAGATTTTTTTTTTTTTTTACATACAAATTTTACGGACAGTCTACAGCTTACATATGTCTTCTATTAGGCTGTCCATAAGGGACTTAACTAGCAAAACATTTTATTAGGTTTGGCTAAAATAAAGTTTAATTCGTTTAAAAAAAAACCATTACTTGTCCTTTGAGATCGACATTAATTTGAGGTTGTAAAAAACAAAAAGATAGACATTATTGTTATTATCATTATTTGAAAAGATTTGAGAGATACATATTTTCAAGGATAAGTTTTTTAAATACCCATTTTTTTTTTCTTTTAAAAAATTTGACAATATTACAAACTTTAAAAATTTCTCAAACTACCATGCACTGATGCACATGAAAGGATTCTTAATTATTTAGGAAAGGGATTCCTAATTATTTAGGAACTCATTTTAGCAACCCTTTCTAAACCTCATATGTGGTATTTTGGAATTTTAAGAGTTTAGTGGTAAATTAGGAAAAGAAAATATATAAAGTGGTAGTGTATATAAATCTTCATATTGGTACTATATTCAAAACTTGAAAAGGCTAATTAAATCAACGAAAGATCAAAGTGTAGTTTATAAAACTAAACAAAATAATTTTTAATGTAAAACAATTATGAATAAAACTTACCAACTATCTTATTTTTTAAGATTAAGTGTGTATTGACAGGTGGTGGAACAAATATGAGTTTATATTAATCAGAAAAAAAAAACTCATATTTAGTTCTACCTCCTGTTGAAGCACACATTAATCTGAATGAGATTTACAACATTCAAATATATGGCAGGAACATACACACCTAGCAATATATTTTTAATGAATATGTAAACAGATTAGCAACGTATATGTTTATTCAACCTCAATTTTTAACATCAAAAACCGAAATTCTCTCCCTAAAGATATATAGTTATGCATAAACACGTCAAAAAGTTCCTACGACTCCCCATAAGTCTATATATGTGAAACATTGCAACTAATGAATGTCATTAGTGTTATAAATTTCACATTAAAAATGAGAAGCAACCTATACTAACATATAAATTGAATAGTTCCAGCCATTACTATTATTTTTGAACCAAAAGCTAATAATTTTAATTAATACCATTAGTTCATTTTCTTGAATCAAAGTTCTAGTCTCTTGGAAGTTCGGTTTAATCGGGTTATTCAGTTTTTCGGATTTTTCAGTTTTAAGATTTTTAGCCGAATAAACCGAATAAAAATTTAGGTTCGACTCGGTAATCGGTTTAATAAAGCCATTTAAAAAAAAAAATCTAAAAAATGGGCCATTTTGATCAGGTTTAGTGACAAATGGGCCATTTTAAATGACCAGGCCCATATTGTTGAAGGGTGAAGGCATACGACGGAGTTATCATCGTTGATAGCCTCATCGACGACAAGACGGTTCAGAGACTTCTTCCTCTCCAGAATAGCAGTACTGAAATTTTTCTTCGATTTCCTATAACAAAAACAAAGAAACACAATCAAAGAACATTAATATTCAACTTTAAAACACAAGATCAACAAAACCCTAATCCCAAAATCGAAAAACCCAGACTTTAAAAAAAGATCCGAAATTTCCCGATTGGGAAACTAAAATCAGAGATCTGGGTACTTACGAGTCTGAAGATTCAGCTGGGGTAGACATGATGGGTTTGAGATTAACGAAAGAGTTTCCTCAGAAATCAAAGAAAGTTGAGAGCTTTTTCTGTTTGTTTAGGTTTGGGATTGAATGAAATGAGAGAGAGATAGTAATCGAGGGTTGTGGTTTAATAATTTTTTCCGGTTAACTGATTACAAAATCCCACATCGACAGAAATTTATTTTTCTCTCTTGTATAAATAAGTTAACCTTTCTGTGTTTGCAAGTCTAGCTTAGTAACATGGGTTTGTGACTTGCTCAGTGTAATTGGTTTTTGGGTTAACCGGTTACCGAATCAAAAACCGAGTTAAGTTATTGTAAACCAAGTTATATAATTAATAGTTTTTGCAAACAAAAGTACTCATAAGTTGAGTTGGTTGCTAACCTATGCGTTGCTTCTTGAGGTAGAAACTTCAGAAGGTCAAATCTCCCTTCCTCATTTTATTTTTTATAGGATCGGCATTGTTTCTTGCCCACGAAGTTTAATTGTGCTAACGTATTCTATAAAAGCCTCATTTTATTTCGAATTCCAATGAGAAAATTCAGATAGAAGTTTGGTCACGTATGCATGTCTTTGTCTAGAAAAGTCAACTTCTCAAGTTCCGTACACCAAGTACAACATACAAATTTCGGTATGTAAACATTTAACTTTTTTTTAACACAAGCCACGTTCATTTAAATCAAAAGGTCGTTACAATGTTTATCAAAATCCACAAAAGATTTGATCCAAAAAGAAAAAGAAACATCAATAGTAACAAAATAGATTGAAGCGATTAAGCGCGTCTTTCGGCCAATTCTTGCGCATTGCTCGCGTGAAGCAAGCTGAATATTCTGCCATCCGCAATCCATTAATCTCAGAAGTAAAAATGAGACATAGCGCGGTTCGGATTATGAACCGCTTCATTTAACTCACTCCAAATTATCGAACATTTCCTCTATGATCTCGTAGTATCCAGCTTATACCGCAAAAGTCCTTATCTTGTTTCCAAGAACCGTCAATGTTGCATTTGTAAAAATTTGGATCAGGAGGCTTCCACTTCTTGCGTAAAGCACACAGGTGTAAGCATTTAACTGAGAACTTGAAAAAGTATTCATTACTTCTATTCTATTAAAACTTATCAACAATATGTATATATATGCATGCAATATATATATAATCAACTCTCTCTCTTCATTTTTTCTAATTTAATTATGTTATTTATTTATAATTATTATTTTTCTCCGCTCATTTTTGCTTAATCATATTTTTTCTGTATATATTATGATTCGAATTTTTTAAAACGCATATAAATAGTAAGTTATTCTCATTACATTGTTCTGATTAGGGGTGTCAAATAGGTCGAATCCCAATGAATTGGCCGTCAGATTCGATCGTTATACAATGGTCATCTTTGGATCTGTGAGTTGATGAGTTAAATGAGTTATGAGTCGATGGGTTGATGAGTCGATGGGTTGATAGTCGATGAATTTATAATTATATGGGTTGGGTTGTAATGGTTTATGATTAACCATTTACCGTTAAAATATCATCTTAACATAATCATTACCATCCATCATCATGTCATTGCTTATATCGTAAATAAATCATCTTCTGATTTTTCACTAAAAAACGATTCACATTTTTCGCCAACGTAGGTATACTTTTCCGCCACGGTTTCATAATTTCATGCCGGTTTCATAATTTTTCCATAAACACGGTTTCGTAATTTTGCTTAATACGGTTTCATATTTTTCATGCCAGTTTCATAATTTTCATACTTAAAAATAATGTTTGTAATTTTCAAAAGCAGGTTTCATAATTTTAGCCAAAACACGATTTCATAATTTTCCCATGCAAAACGGGTTTAAGTAATTTTCCGTGGTTTCATAATTTTAAAACACGGTTTCATGATTATTCGGTTTCATAAACATGAATCAGTATTTTCAACCAAAAGCAAAGTCATGTTTTCCAATAATCTGAGTCGCATTTTCCCATATTTTTCCAAATTACGTTTCCTGACTTTTCTTGCTTCGATTCATGATTTTTCTGATAATAATTTTTCTAAAATGTGATTTCATAATTTCAGGTCGAAAAGTGAATCATATTTTATGTGATTGATGATAATGGCAAAATGATAATAATGATTTATTAGTTATTTTTATATTCATTGTAATTAAATTGTTTATTAATTAATTATTTTATTTTTATGGGTCAAATCTGAGTTGAAATCATGTTAATCATTAAAACCATCAAATTAATTTGAGTTATGGGTTAATTCAACTCATTTAACAAAAGAGTTGGGTCAACTCAAAAACCATTTAAGTTTGAACTTATTGAGTTATAGATTGGTTTGGTTTGGTTTACCCATTTTGACACCTCTTGTTACAATATACTGATATTTTTTTTCTTCAATTGAAGTCTATTTTGTGGAGTTTGTTGTCCACACGATACTCTTGCCTTCGAATCTCATTCATCTTCCTTCTTCATTCTCAAATGAGGATCTTAGAAATCTTAGTACGTGTGGCTTTTGATTTTGGTATTTTTTCCGATGAACTAATACAGGGATGCAAAATCAAATAATTTAAAACCAATCCGTGATTATATTGGTCGATTAGTTTTTTTCATAAAGTTTTTCATTCTTTATGTTCACATATATATAATTTAAAAAATTGAAATTCCGGTCCGACCAATTATTCAGTGATAATTCTGAATCAAAGTATATCTAACTTTTAAAATATGATATTTTTATATATTTTCAAATTATTTTCCACGCATAAGGTACGGATAATTTACTTGGGGGTTATTGGATGAAAAAATTCTTAAGAAAATAATAGAATGCTAAATTCTAGTGTTATTCAATTTTGTATTTTATAGATTCTATTAAATTCTAGTGTTATTCAATTGATTGATTTTTAAATTCTATTAAATTATAGTGTTATTCAATATTATGATTGTTTTGATGATCATGTCATTTAAAAGAAATTTAATAGAAAGTTCCCTATAAAATGTGAAGAATCAATTCCAAGCATTTAACCTGTGAATTGGGCTGAATTCATTAAAATCTTTTTAAATATTTAGAAATCTATTATTTTCTTATTCAATTGAATTCTTTTTAAATATTTCGTTGAATACCCCTCTTTAGTTATGATATATCCAGCGAAAGTCCAAGTCCAACGTGAAGCGGGCATGGTCTATGCTAGTATACATGACGTTGCAAACTTTGGAATAAACTCAGATTAGATTTTAATGTTATAATTATAATTATAATTATTTTGATTTTAATGATATAATTATTGTTTAATGTTTACTTAACTAATAAACTATTGCACGTCATCGTTTTAAAATAGCAATTTGTAAGGTCACAACTTAACGTTCCAGATCGCACCCTAAGATCGATCTGACACGACGATCTCGCGTACTATCCACGTCGACAAACGAATATGCTTTCTTCATATATTTATATTTTAGTAATATTTTCAGTAATTATCATACAGTTTTGGGTCAAACAGATAGGTACGGTCGATGAACGTAATGCGGGACCCGCAACTGGTACAGACGTAATCACCTGCTCCAGATCTTACGATACAGCCTCCGTAATGAACCACTAAGGTATCGCCATGTGGATAATTAACCACGCGTTAACAGATCACATAACACCTGTGTTTCCGTACTCCAGGGGTGTTTTCGTCATTTCGATTTCTTTCTTCATCTTCTTTTTTTTTTGTTTTTTGTTTCTTCTCCTTTATATGATGAACCTCGATGAAAAAAGGAGAAAATTGAAATTAGAAGAGGTTCGGTTTTGTTTTTTCCCCACCGGAAAATCCGAAAGGTGTGACTGATTCAGAGTAATGAACCCGAAACTGAAAACCGTTAACCGAATTCGGATCTTAGAAAAACCGGTTCACCATTCTCTACTCTATCTCCGAGCTGTGTTCCTCTTCATTCCGACTTAAAAAAACAAAAACAAAAAAAAAGCTTCAAAGATTTAAACTTTCTGATTCCAAATCCCATAGAGGAGCGAACCCATTTTTTTGTTTTCCTATAAAAGTTTCGTTTTTTTGTTTTGTTTCTGTTGCAAATGTCGACGTCTACATCAATTTTATCCGTTTTGTCGGAAGATCTTCTGGTTCGTATCTACGGGTTTTTAGACCCACCGTGTCAAAAAACATGGCGACTCATCAGCAAAGAGTTTCTCCGATTCGACTCGTTGAGTCGGACCACGATCCGAATCCTCCGAGTCGAGTTTCTCCCGGCGCTTCTCCTCAAGTACCCAAATCTCTCTTCCCTCGACCTCTCCGTCTGTCCTAAACTCAACGACGACGTCGTTTTACGTTTAGCATTTGACGGCACCGTGTCAACATTAGGCATTAAGTCACTCAACCTGAGCCGATCCACCGCAGTTCGAGCCAGGGGACTTGAGACGTTGGCGCGAATGTGTCACGCTCTTGAGCGCGTTGACGTGTCTCACTGTTGGGGATTCGGCGATAGGGAAGCGGCGGCGCTGTCGTCTGCGGCGGGGCTGAAGGAGCTGAGGATGGATAAGTGTTTGAGCTTAAGCGACGTTGGATTAGCGAGGATCGTTGTTGGATGTAGTAATCTGAATAAGATTAGCTTGAAATGGTGTATGGAGATCTCTGATCTTGGGATTGATCTTCTCTGTAAGATATGCAAAGGATTGAAATCTCTTGATGTCTCTTATCTTAAGGTAAATGGCATAAATTTGAAAACTTTATGATTGATTTCTGGAATTTGATGGAGATGAGGTTCAAAGTTTCTATCTTTGTAGCGATCAATGTGAGATTGGCTAATCTGAATAGTTTTGTTTGTGAATTAAATTCAGATCACGAATGATTCGATCCGGTCTATTGCGTTGCTGCCAAAGCTTGAGGTTTTAGATATGGTAAGTTGTCCTTTGATAGATGATGCTGGGTTACAGTTTCTTGAGAATGGTTCTCCTTCATTACAGGTATTTACTCTGCCTTCACAACACAAAGCTTTTAATCAATTCATTATTCGAATTTTTATAAAGTTTAAGTGCTATAAACAGGAGATCGATGTAACAAGGTGTGAGCGTGTGAGTTTATCTAGCTTGATCTCTATAGTTAGAGGCCATCCTGATATTCAACTCCTTAATGCCAGTCACTGTGTATCAGTAAGTTTGCGATTGAGGCCTTGAATTAGTATTTACTCTGCGGAATCTGTATTTACTCTTTGATCTTTGTGATACACAGGAAGTCTCTGGTAGCTTCTTGAAGTACATCAAAGGTTTGAAGCGTCTCAAGACTATATGGATCGATGGAGCTCGTGTTTCTGATTCTTCTCTTGAAACCTTAAGCTCTAGCTGTAGATCTTTAATGGAGATTGGACTGAGCAGATGTGTTGATGTAACGGATATTGGGATGATGGCACTTGCACGCAACTGTTTGAACCTGAAAACCGTAAATCTGGCGTGCTGCGGATTTGTGACAGATGTAGCCATCTCTGCTGTAGCTCAGTCTTGCCGGAATCTGGAGACTTTAAAGTTAGAGTCTTGTCATTTGATAACTGAAAAAGGTCTTCAATCGCTTGGATATTACTCCAAGCTTCTTCAAGAACTCGATCTTACTGACTGTTATGGCGTAAATGACAGAGGTAAAAACAGATATATGTGAATTCATCCTCCGTTTGTGTTTTAGATCTTATCATCTTTGGTATCTTACGGTTTTTTGTTCCTTTGGGAAATTTTACCGCAGGGCTAGAATATATCTCAAAGTGTTCAAATCTTCAAAGATTGAAACTTGGCCTCTGCACAAATCTCTCAGACAAAGGGATTTTTCATATTGGTTCCAAATGTTCAAAGCTTCTAGAACTTGATCTATACCGGTAAAATTCCTTCTCTCAAATCAGTCTCCTTCTTTTCTTGGTAGATTATTGATGGAAAATGCGTAAGACATGTTTCTTTTTCTAATCGATTCTGGTTTTTGAGAGCAGCTGTGCCGGTTTTGGAGATGATGGTTTGGCAGCTTTATCTCGAGGTTGCAATAGCTTGAATCGACTCATTCTATCGTACTGCAGTGAACTAACGGACACTGGGGTTGAACAAATCCGCCAGCTAGAACATCTACGTCACCTCGAACTCCGAGGGCTAAAGAATATAACCGGGGTTGGTTTAGCTGCAATTGCGTGCGGCTGCAAGAAATTGGGTTACTTGGACCTGAAACTCTGTGAGAATATCGATGATTCGGGTTTCTGGGCACTAGCTTACTTCTCAAGAAACCTACGACAGGTAAAACAAAAAAAAAACATTTACAGACGTAAATCGGGAAGCATCAATTGGAAACATATTTGATTCTTTGTGTTGTGTGTTTGGTTTGGCAGATAAACTTGTGCAATTGCTCGGTGTCTGATACGGCTTTATTCATGTTGATGAGCAATCTGAGTCTGGTTCAAGACGTTGACTTAGTTCATCTGAACCGTGTGACTGTAGAAGGGATTGAGTTTGCTCTAAGAGCCTGTTCCAATAGGCTCAAGAAGCTTAAACTTCTCGCACCTCTCAGATTCTTGCTCTCGTCAGAATTGCTCGAGACGCTTCATGCTCGTGGTTGCCGCATTAGATGGGACTGAAGACATAAAGAACGATAAGGTTTCTTGCGTTGGTTTAGATTGTTGTAGGTTTTTGGTGTTTATAAACTCAACGTTAAAATCAGTGAAACATTAGTAGCGGTTTGTTTTCCAATTTTTTACTGATTGAACTGTACTTTCACTTATTTTCTGATAAAATGTAACATATATATGTGTTTGGTAATCTCATGGTGAACTGAATTCTTCTAAAGAAAATATATCGCTTTGAGAATTACAACAAACCTTTACATAATCTTGATGAAACCAAGCTCATTTACCAAACTTTTCAACCAAATGACATCATTGATTGCTTATGTCAAGCCATATATTATGCTTATGTAGTTGATAGGGCGACAATATTATGCAAACTTAATCTCCAACTGATTGGGGTTAGCACCGACAATAGACCCGTTAAAGACATTCTCTCATCATAATATGTCAATCAATAATTTCTTTATCGTGTTTATGAGGTTGTGCCTAGAAAATATGATATCACTAAATTTGTAATATAATGTAACTAAAATTGTGGTATAATGCAAATACTTATGACAGCCAAATATACTATTCTGAACTATGCCCTGGAGACAGGATTGTAGATAATACTTTCAGAATTGGAAATTTAAGATGTAACGAAGAAATATAAAACATTTAATTTATAAAATGAGGAAAAATTATATCAAAATAAGAAATTTCAAAAAGATACATGTACTTTTTTTTTTTAATCATCGGGTACATTATTTCTAAATTTGATCTAATCCTATTATGATGATAGACTACTTGCAACATATGTGATTATGATGAACCACTTCCACGAACAGCGATTCCAGTCCACGATGCAGCTTTCTCCGCAATACTAGGATCTACAACAGACAGTTATGCATGTACGGCGATGGACAAACTTTCCCCGCAACATACAAGACCACGACGGACGACTCTGCGTGCAGTACTCTGGAACATCTGATAAATTTTGCATCAATAAATTGCAAGAAATTGTGTTGTCTAGGAATCGAATCCTAAATTTGGTGTAGAAACCTTTAAACCTTTGCCATTTGGCCAAAATTTATCACAATAATTATTACAATAATAATTTATTAGAAATATTACAATAAGTTATCACAACACATTTAAACAATTGATGTTTAGGTTATTTAAATATTATTTAATCATGATAAAGATAATCTATGTATTTTACCCGTACTATTTTGTTTTAGTTGGATGTTTTAGAAATATAAAAATATGATGTTTATTCTAAAACTATTTGAACATTAGTATACTCTAAGAAATTTTTATAATAATATTTCTTATGTCGTAACTCGTAAATAAGAATTATTGTTTTTCATTTCTATCATGTTCCATATAAGTTAACCTAAAATTCAAATTATAAAAAAAAATTGACATGACAGAAAATTGAATAAATTTTATAGGAACATTTGATTTGCCTATTTTTCAAGATATATATTTATTTATAAGGATAATATGATACCAGTCATTTTCTTATTGGTTGGAAGTATAGAAAACAAATTTACCATCCTTTTTTCTCTCGACTATTAATTATTATATTTAGATGCATGTTAATAAATTTAATTATATTTTCCATATACTTTAGAAAATTGTATGTGTACAGTAATAAATGTATATGTATTCATAAGTAAATATATATATATATATATATATATACTTCAGAACAATATGTATGCTTATATGGATAAAATATATAAATACATTTTACACATCTTTATTAAAAAATAAAAAAATAGAAGAAGTAATGATAAAAATTTACTAAACAAAAAAAATATATAAGTTGGAGTTCTTTAATGGCATGAATGATACAAATGAAAAATAATGTTGTCCTAAACACTGATATTTATATATGTTTTAAAAGTATTTTATAAAAGAATACATTCTTTGGCTCTCACTTAAGAAGTTAAATATCAAAACTAATATTTTTGATTATATAATTTATCATAATTTTTACTGAGGTCACCCATTTTTATTAGAGATTTTAGTTCTTACGATAAAAATATATGGTTAGATCATAAAAATATCCGCATTATCTGAATTTGCTCAATATTATACAAAACTATATTTATCGTAGTTTGAAATTTATGAATACCATAAACTTTGAGTATTGATTAAAGTTTATTTTCTTAATATTACAGGCGGATATCAAATATCATAACATTTCTTTTGTGAGACATAGCGATCTTATACAGTTTGATTGTTTTACGTATACCAATCTATATTTACATTTATCAACATTTTATATCAGATTAAATATGTAGTATTTGATGATATTTAATATACTTGGAAAGACATATATACCAGGTTAATCCTTCATGAACATTTTGAGCAAAACATTTAATTATAACATAGTAATAGTTTTTTTGGTCAATACATAGTAATAGCTTTTCTAAAATGATATAAACTGTACTGGTACAAATATGTACATATACAGTAAAACCTCTACAAATTAATAACGTTGGAACTATCATATTTTATTAATTTATAGAGTTATTAATTTATCGATATGTTTGTTTATAAGAAAAACTTATTAAGAATCAAAGAAATGTATTGATTTATCGAGGTATTAATTTATAGATGTTATACTACACATTATTATCTAACTTCCGAAATATTCATTTTATTTTATAGAGGCATATCTGTATGTGATGTCACTTAAATACTTTAAACAAGCAAATTTTTATTATTATAAATAAGGTTACAAAAGAAGCACATATTATGAATTAAATCTAAAGACGCCAATATTATTAATAATTATTTCTGAAAAATAGGATTACATCTGAAGAGACAAATCACGCCCCCAATCTTTAGAATCATTCATGATGGAACTGTTTTCTCTGAACTTTGGAATAAGATCTACCGAGTAGTGGTCACGGCGTCCAATGGTTGAAATGAGATCCCTTGTATAAAACTCCGGGATATGAGCATTGCCACGAACAAGATTTAGTGATAAATCACATAAAAATGAGGTTGAAGGACATGGAGGAGGGGAATCAAAACTCATGGTCAAACAACCATGTTCAGAACTATAACGAACGTTCTTAAATGCTTCGACATCTGATTTGGGTGTAGAAGCATCAAAGAAACAAGCACTAGTACGGAATTTATTGGAGGACAAGCTATTAAACGATCTATCAACTTGTGAAAATTGAGAAATTTCCGAGTATCGATCAAGGTAGAAGAGGCTAGAATGCTCCTTCTCCATATCTCTTATCTTTTTATGAGAACAATTTTGTGGCTTTGTTTTGAGAAAACCTTTTTTCTTGTAAAAACCGCCGGCTTTAAACCCTAGATTGTGAGACAATATTTTTTCAGATGACGATAACTCAAACCCACTCTGTTTTTATAAGGGTTTTTTGTTTGCCTGGCTTTACACATTTGATGAGAGAAAGACTATATCCTATTTAATTTTAGTCTCAAGAAGTTAACGGTCTTAATTAAGCTTATCTAAGCATTTATGGTATAATATCTTTAGGGTTTGACAATCACATTAATGTCATGAAACTAGAAAAAAGTTTTTATCAAATTATATAGAAAAAAATAAGGCCCAGTATTAACTTTCTTCCTTAAAATGATATTTTATGTGCTTTATATTGATTTCATAAAGTTTGGTAAATTAAATGTACAGCTAATTATTACTCAATTATTAATTAATGGGGGTCATAATACTCAATTATTTATTACATGTTAAAAATGAGTCACAAGAACTAATAAGTGTTCAAAAAAGGGCTAGGCGTTAAGCGCCACTATAACCCAATGCCTAGCGCCTAAAACGCCAAGTCAAAGCCTTGGCAGTTTTAGATAGTTTAGGCGTTTAAAACATAAAAACAATTATAAATATGATATTATCGATAAAAATTATATAAAAACATCCATTAGAAATATAAAAATATTAGATCGTAAAAAAAAAATTAGAAAAAATCATTTAGTTCATATCAAACAACATATGAACGTTTATAACCATGTGTATGAAGTTAAAACTTATAAATTTAAATTTTTGTAGTTAGATATTGAAAATACACTAAAAAAACTTTTAATTAAATAATAATTGATTAACGATTTTGTAGAAATGTTTAGAATCGCCTATGACCACTTATGATCATAAAACTTAGGATCGCTTAAAACCGCTTGAATATGTTTAACAACAAGAATGCATAATTCCAATGTGTAGAAGGTAATCTCCACGGTTTAGATGGTAGCACTGCCTGAGTGCCTAGCGCCTAGACGAGTGCCTATACCGCTTTATAGAACACACATTCATGTAATTGATGTTTGTGCAGATAGAATAAAATACTGAATTTAAAGTTCTTGTGCTTGGGAAAATTTTAGTAACCCAAAATGATTTGTTTGTTGAGAGAAAAATAGTTTGTTCTTAAACATCAAATTTTATTTTGCCAAAAAACAATAATTCAGATATTCTTTTAATATTTTTTTGTTTGAAAATTTATGTTTTGTAATGAAAAGTCACAAAATGCACACTAACTACATTGAATGGAATAACTTTTGTTTTCACAAATACAAATGATATAAAAAATGTTTTTGAAGGAAAATTATATCTAACTGAAAAACATTTTTGTAGAGATTTTTTTTTTAAAACCATACATTAATTAGAGACTAATTCTTATTGAATTTAAATCCCTATACTCTAAAGATAAATTAATAAATTTGGAAATAATTTTTTAAAAATTTTATATACATGTAAAATTATAATTTAGGTAAATTTCTTAAAATAGTGTTATATTAAAATGAATATTGTACGCTAACTAATTTTAGATAATACACGAGAATCTGTGCTGGTTGCGTCAATTTTAAGGCACGATATAATTGTATAAGAAACGCCCACTCAACTCTTTTGAGTTTCACTGTATCAGAAATTTTTCTTTTAGTTTTTGTATATAACATCATCATTAAATCTTAATTTATTATAAATTATTATTTTAGTATTCGCGATAAACTAATCTTATTTTTGCAACACTTGGATAGCAAACAAATCTTGACGATTTCACAATAGACGGTTTTTTACCAATAGCCGAAGTTGGGACCAAACGAAGGATGCTTGGGCTTGCGACCCAAAAAATATTAATGTATTTCATCGGCCATGACATTGACAAAAAGTCTTTATAATGTAGTGATATGGCCTTTAAAAGTCGTAAAAAATAAGCTAGTTGAGTTTTTCTTCTACATGTCATTTTTAATTTTGTAAAACTAATTAATAGCCTATATATTTTTGTGCTTTTAACCTTCACACTCATATGTCCGGCCCTTGTTTTACACCCACACCACTAAGGTACACAAGAAATGGTTACATGTGCACTATATTCACAATGTATATATATATATATATTTTTTTTTAACACACAGGACTACTATGACCGATTATATCTACACTGCTGAAAATGAACTTTATACCCTGGAGTAGAAACATTAAACCACTAGAACAAACAAACTTCTATCACTATATCGCAATTTACAAACACTATTATTTTCTTGATAGATTTAATAAAATATACTTTAAAATAAAATATTATAAATAATATTTACTCTGTGTAAGTTTTCTTGTAAATAACATGTATACGCGGATTTAAACTTGAATGGTAGGTAATACAACAACGATATTACCACAGACCACTAATCATAATCTATATATTCTCATAAGTTAATTGATAAATCCTCAACAATAGCACGAGCATCTTTGGGCAAATGGCCTTGCCAATTTATTCATAAATCATTTAAATATGAGAGTATTAAATATATCTATAAATTTGTGGTTGAGTTCTTTAGGATCTCCCAAGATTGATCTGCCAAATAGAATGTTTTAAAAAAAATATCCAAAATTGTTTTGTAATTCAAGTGATTTCAAGGATAAATGGAAAATTATAAACTTTAGGCTAGTCTCACTCCAGAAGATGTGCTTTAATAACAATATGTTTACCCTACTTCAATATTTTGTAGGTGTCAAACTAGTCCAAACTAGTCCAAACTAGTTCATGTATTAGGGTTACATTCTAACATCCATATTATCAAATTATAGCATGCTACTAAGAAAAACATTAAACACAACGAAACTAAGAAAGCATATTAAAAAACTTACTCAAACCATTCAAATCAAAAAATTAAATTCAAGAAGGTTCACAAATCACAACCATAGGGTCAATCTTAACCTATAAAAAACAAAAACTGCTTGTTATTCTCATAAGTATGGGATTGCGTATGTGAGGAAAAGAAGGGCTTGGAAGAGAAGAATGCTAAGGAAGCTGAGAAGAAGAACTGAAGCTGATCAAGTCAAGAAGGAAGAAAGTCAACTCTATCTCTGTTTATATCTAACCCTTGGTTTGAATAAGAGTATTTTGTAGTAGGTTAAATGCCTTAGCACTATATATATAAGCTTAAGGATAAGTGACATTTGGTTTTTTATGCTTTATGTGGTGTGTGGATAGATTCAGTGTTGAATCTATAGAGATGATTGTCTTCTAGGGAGAGAAGCTTTGGAGAGACAATACTCTTAATCATATTGAATCTATTTCTCGAACTTATTCCATTCACTGTTCATATCCTTCTTATTCCCATTACTGTTCTTATTCCCAAATCAGGTAAGTTAGGTTACAAAAGAGAATCGAACATCAAACTTAACATATTCACGTCTAAACACACATATAAAGCACCTCAAGGGGCTTTAGGAACTCGACTGAAAGAAGAAGAGAGAAATTTTTAATCCCTTCTTAGATCTTCAGTCCTTAATGCTTCTAGAGGATCTCTTAAGTTTTAGGCCTCTAACAAGTTGATCTATATGGACTTTTAGGAGTTCTCGATGTGTTGGGTGATTCTGGTTCGCATCCAAGATCTATCAACCAAAAATCTCGGCTGAACCAGATCGAATGATTGAATAATCAAGCCAAAAAGCCCATTAAACTTAAAGAGATCATGCTCTTAGATCAAGTAATAGCCCGTTTAACATCAGTAAACTCTACAATCCACGACTTGCCTTTCATGGATCCAATCACTTCCGACTTGACCATCAATGCCTAATTCACCATCTAGACTATCAATAAAGAGTACAATCAATCCCACATGATCAGCCCCATTGATGATGACCACAACTTCGCAATCAATGCCTAATCTTATAAGATTTCAGCTTTGGATGCATCGTGACCATCCGGTAATACTTGGGGTGATATTCTCCAAATCAAGTTATGATCGTATCCAATCATTCTCGACCAATCAGTCTTAAATTCTAGCATTTATTTGATATTTCCCTTTTTTTTAGCCAATTTCATTATTTGCTTCTAGCTTGTTGTACAAGTCAGAATCCTGTTTATAAGGCTTACATTTTCTTCATTTGTAAGATAGAATTGAAGTTGAAAGAAATAGGAATACCGTCCATCTATTCGACCAATCATTCATCGGACACTTTCTTCTACCAAGAACCCACAACATATTTCCAATTTGGGCTTCTATAGTTGTATCATTGAGGGCGTTCTCTCCCCTTTATAGGTCCTAAAAGACTTCATAAGTTCAAATTGACTAAAACCTATTTTAGGGGATACTCGCTTATGCAAAGTCGGCGTCGCCAACCACTTTAGTTGCGGCGCCAAGGCCACACCATTGTGACATCATCATCGCATCAAAAACTATATGCTCTGACTGAGGTGATTCAAGCTCGTTTTGAAAGACTATCCATATTTACCAAGTCTGATACTGTTTATCCAAGACTCATTTTGCTTAACTTGCTCTTTACATCGATTATCATATTCATTTGACGCATGTCATTTTATTTTAACAACGAAGATTATATCTATTGTCGTTATGGTGTGTGGGCGATTTGATATGCATTAGGTTTCCATATTTGAGATCTGAATTTGTTAATCTTATTATTTATTTTTATTTTTTGTCAACATAAATTATATTAATTAAAAAGGTTTAGAGATCCAAACTCGTGGAACAAATTATATTAGATTATCTGTTTTTGTATATAAAGAGCGAGAGATCTGTTGATCTTCAGTGAGAAACTAATATATAATAAATACGAAACTTTACATTATATTATTAAATAAATTACTAATTTATATTTGAAACTTCCGGTCATTCATACTTTAAATGGAAGATTTGTAAAATCAAAATCTTCCATTTGTAAAATCAAAATATGAATAGTTTTGTTAGGAAAAATATCCCTCAAATCGTAGAGTGAAGAACACCGGTTCCTAGTCAATTGGCTTTACTATTTTACTTATTTATTTCCAAAAAAAAAACAGTTTAATTCAAGACACATAACCATGGGAGAATCAGGATGTATTGTAAACTGCGTAAATGGTAGAACACTCATGAGATATAGACATTAGAAAGAAAAAAACAACAACTAAAACACAATTACATGTGAATAAAAGAAGAGATGATACAAGGAAATGAACATTTTAAATGAAATACAATAAAAGGATAAAAACAATCTTCATACAGAGATGTGGTGGATAAAGGTCTCTAGTAACTATGAAACCTCTAAAATGAAAGACTAAATTAATAACGCATAGAACTAAAAAAAGATACTCAAAGGGATAGAGATAAATCGATGCCCCCGCTTTTAGATTTTTTTGCTTCTGGCTGAATATCATCATCATCATCAATCTCCACAACATTGTTTGTTCCAATCTTTGAGATGAAATTCTCTTCGCTCAAAACATTCTCTTGCGAAACCACATCGCTAGAAAGTTTGGTGGTTCGAGGAGGAAAAGGAAGAACGTTTCTAGAAATTAATGGGCAATTGTTGTTTGGTGAAGGATCAGTGACTCTTGAAGCAGGACCATTGGTACTAGTGTTCCCAGTAAAGAAGCGAGTAGGAGTCACATGAGGAACTACGGTCATTTTCATATCCGAGTTTCCTCCAATGACTCCACTATTGAAAGATGGGTAAATTAAACGTTTAAAAGGATCAAGAGTGATCCCAAGATGATTTTCATTTGATAAAGCATCTTGTGAATACCCACCTAAGAGAATGTGAGGCTTATCTAGGTAAGGGTTCAAAAAGGCGAGTCCAGGGAAGTCTGCTTCCATCTCCTTCCGCTTCTTGTCCCACTCTCGCTCTTGCTTGTGCGCGTTCTGGTGACCACCTAAGGCTTGAGAGGTGGAGAATCCTTTTTTGCAAAAGTGACAAGTGTAGATCTTATTCGATCTTGACGGGTAAAACTTCATGATCTCTCTTCCTCTTCGGACAACACTAGATCTAAAACAAGGGTTCTCAATCCTCCTTTCAGAGGTAACCTCCTGAGGAGAACCTAGTTTCAGATTGGTGTTCCTCGTTGCCTTCTCCTTGGACTTCTCCATGGCCACAATAATGCCTTTGAGTTTTTCTGCTTTGGGTGTGGAAGAGCCCGAAGAAGACATAGCTTGGTTCTCCATTACAAATCTTTTTTTTTTCTTTGTTCGGATTGAGAAGTGATCTTTATCTCTTTGTGTTAGATTCGGAGAAATGAGGACGCTATTTATTGAGAAGGTAACCTTAATGTTCGTTAACTATTATGGTATAAAATCTCCAAGGGCAAAATTAATTAAAATCAGAACTACTAGACTTCATATCAAAAGTTATGGTTGTTTCTTTAACTATGTTGATTTTACTCCTTTCGACTTACAAAATTATATTCTTGTGTGAAATATGTAATAATATATTTGTTATATAACTCGGTATACAACTCCTGTGAATCCATAATTTTGAAATCCATGGTTGTTTTTCTAACAATTTTTTGCTCTTTTTGTCTCTCACTAGTCACTATTACATTTTATGTGAAATATGCACTGTATAATGTATATACACATTCGAATATATTACATTTATGTTGCTTATGTTATATATATATCAAAATAAATCCATATTTTAAAAATTTATAGTAGTTGTGTATGTTATATATAAAACTATCTAAATCTAATATATATATTTTTAAGTTATAGTCATTTTTGTAACCATTTTCAATCTACTATTTTATATACCATAATAATAAAATGTGAAATTTGTACCAAAATTATTTATATAATTGTTATTTTTTGGGTTAAAATTATATAATAAAATCGATATTTATTTACTCATTTAAATATATTGTATTTGCGTGCGCTTACATGATATAAAAATTGTTAAATATTATGAACCAATACTTTAAAAGTATGTTTTTCCAATTCTCTTGTTACAGAAATTAATATTTTACTGTTACATAAAAAGATCGCTCAAAAATTTGTTTGAACAACTGTTATAAACTACTAAATTTTCAATGAATCTCGTGTAATTTTTTGTGAAAAAAATCTATATTCATTGAATTAAAATAAACAATAATTACTAAGCCAACTAGTCAAAGTAGCAGCTTCACTACTATGGAAGGATGATGTTACTCTTCACTAATTTTACAGAAAATAATTAATCATTGCAAATACAAAGAAATTGCATTCTACTAAGGAAAAATTAACTTGGAATGTGTTTCATAAACATTAAACTTATACAGCTTGTGATTGACTACAGTTGCTTCTTTCTGATTACTATAAATAAAAATGTGAGATTTCTTTAATTAGTTTTCCAGTCTTAATCAATTTGTTACTTTCTCTGTTCTGATTGGGAGAAAAATACCCCAAAAGGAAACAAAATGACAAAAATGGTCCATGAACTATAAAGAATAACAATTTCATTCCTTATAAATATATTTTCAGATACGTATATTCAGAAAAGAAAGCTTGAATACCTTTAGTGTCATTTTTTCTTAAATGAGACTAAACTATTTGGTAAAAAAAAATATCCAAGATACATTCATGAATACTTAGAGCTGTCAAACGGTCTGTCCAAGACCAAACGGTTTGTCCGCACGGACATTTGTTTTCTTTTTGGGCTGGAATTGGTCAGTTTGCAGGGACAACGGACCAAAGCTGACCGTATTCAATAAAGACCAAGTCCAGATGGGATTGTCTGCGGACAGACCACTCAAATTTTACTCGGAGTGATCTAGGTTTCTTGTAACAACTATAATCTGTAAATGTGAGTTTTGGACGGGAAATAAATAGAGCCTGTTGTTCCTCGAAAAGTAAATTAAAAGTTGCAAAAGGAATAAACACAAAAAAGAGTCAGTGCAAAGATGTCTCAAGTTAAATTATGGCCTCATTCAGTTTTTGGGACTACTCACATGCCGAGGTGATACTATAACAGAAGAACCAGACTCTCAGACTTGGGGAGACTTCTACTCGTCTTTGTATCTCTTCTCTAATTCCTCCAAACGCTCAAGATCTTTGTGGTACTTGCAGATGCGGAAGATGCACCTACCTGTCAGTGAATATGAGAGAATCCGTCAAAATAGTTAATTACATGAGTGCTAAGTATGAAGTAAACCAATAAGCAAGTTGAGCTGAGACATTTCGACAATAGGAGAACTGAATCCCAAATTAAATATAGCAAATAACAGATAAACCATTCAAATAAGAATCTGACAAACATATAATACTACATGTATAATGTATTAAACCATTCTCGTGTTCAAACAAAGTAATCTATTTTCACACATCCAATTGTCGAAATGTCTCAGATCTCCCAAAGTCCTGCGAACATCTCCCATTGTATCCAATTGACAACTCTGGCTCAAAGCTGAGTTGTAACAGAGAGGAACTCACCTGTGGTCTCAGGAGACAGAAAAAGCTCGCTTGTATTGTCGGAGACAGAGACAAAGAGAGAGAGAGACAAAGATAGAGAAGCTCGCGGCGCCTATGTTCACCGTCAGCACAATATAAGTCGAAGTCGAGTTTTGTTAATTAAATTAGGGTTTAATACTCAAACCAAAAGCTGAACCAAAAACCAAAATTAGAAAAAATGAACCGATCGAGTTACATGTCGAAAAGGCATTAATTATTTTGGTTCGGTTCGGTTCGGTTTGAATAATTTTCCCAAACCTATTTGATCTTTTGTAGTCACATGTTCAAGGAAAAGATCACTAAATATCTTGGCTCATCCAATTATAGTCCACTCTCTCCCTCGTTGCCTCACTACATAACCAAAAGAAGAACTTTTACAGGTTTGAAAACAGAATTAGTTTTAAGAGGGGACATGGAAGAGGGTTTAATAAAACCTTGCGCAAGCTTGTTAAACGTGGCTGACCATTGCTTCGACGACTTCCTATATGTTGTCAGTATACGATCCATCTACATTTGACAACAAAATATACTATTTGAGACAACAACAGACCCATCAAAAGTAGTGAAATTATGATATGCATCACCTCTTACCACATTTCTGCATGAAGAGTGCATTGAGAGTAAGGCTTGATAGGAGGTTTTATTACCTCTTCACAGGTTTCACCCGAGCACTACTAAAAAGTAGTCTCGAGAGTTTAATCTGATAATACCACAAGTGCACACTTGATGCAATCATAGTACGTACGTGATCGATCCACAGAGACTGATAGTAACTACACAAGGAATACAAGAATAAATATAATCTAGGTTAAATATAAAGGTTTGGGGGTTTGCTTCTACTAAGTAAATTGCATAAAATAAATAAGCAATAATTAAAGATGTAATAAATAACTAAATAACGATAAAGCAATAATAAAGCAAATTTATCCCACGGGTGAAGGGAGCGATTTCAGGAAATCTTCTAAAACAAGAATGATGTTCTTTAACCTCATGATCTAGAGATATCGTTTAAACGTAAGCAGTGATCTTTATTGACCGACCTAACTAGCTACTGCATTCATACAGAGTAGTTAAGCTTCTAACATGTCTAGTTCCGAAATCTAGATCCACTCTCGTGGCATCAAGACTCTAAGATGCTAAACTAACTTGATCAGAGCTAATTTAGATAAGCTCATAAGTAAAAATAGATTTATCGATTAAATAGGATTCCCAATATGTAGATCTGAAACTTCTACCCACTCTCGTGGCATAGAGAGTTTCTGAACACTTAGTCACACCTACTTGATTCAACCAAGCTCTTAAATCACTCTCATAGGAGTAGATCTAGCACTAGAAACACATATAAGGTAGCTAACCGTATTTAGAAAAATAAACATCAAGCTCTAATTAGTAGATCCCATAATCGATCTCCATCCCAGAGATCTAATAGATCTACTCGCTCAAACTCTTGCTAAAAATAACAAGGTATGAGATTGAAGACATAATAGATAAGCAGTAAGATAAAGTAAAGCAATGGTAGAAGAAAGAACTAAAGCAACTTCATAAATAAAACTAAGAACAAAGAGTTTTTGGTGAGTTTCTCTCTGTATTTTTGTCTCTAAAGTCTCACACTTTTGCGGCTACGTTTATGATATCACCATATTTTACCTATTTTTATGTATTCATTTAGTGTAGTTTTATATGTTATAACTAATATTTAGGATAGTTTTAGTGCATTTGCATGTGTTTGTGTATTTCTAGGTACTTGGAAGAAATCATACACTTTTAGAGTGTTTTGGAGTCCTAAGACGCCACACGGACTTTGGAGCTAGTTGTTCGGGCCAAGAACATCACGAAGAGACATCTCAAGAGCCTCCCGAAGGAAGTAGCGGCCCTAGCATCGAAACAGGGCCATCGACGCTCTCCACGGACCGGATTTGAAGCTGACAACGAAGATCGTCGTTTGGTCGACGCCACACCTGAAGATTCACGTCGACCAAGGTCGTCGAGCGTGGTCCATCGATGCTGGCCCCGACGGAAGAAACTCGAGATTCAACGTTTTGACATGTCTGCACTGTTTGAAGGCTTATGGTCGAACAAGAAGGAATTAAGCTACAAACCGACTTGCTATGGAATCTTGACTCAAAATAGAATCTCTGAGAGTTGGAGTCAGGTCAAGAGCTGCTCAGAATCAGAAGATATGATTTTACAAGTCAGGTGACTCTGAACTTACCTAATTTGGACCTATGTGCACGGTTTGCAACATTACGATCAAACCAGAAGGAATTAGGCTACAAACAAACCTGGTATGGAATCTTGATTCAAAATGGAAGCTCTGAGAGCTGGAATCGTACCAATCCAAGATCAGACCAGAAAGTTATTAAACTTCTAAACCAGGAGATCCTACCCTTGCCTTATTTGGCACCCTGCGAGTTTAATTCACAAGGGATATTTTCTCAACCTTCTTGGGCACGACCTAGCCTCCTCCTAAAGCCCTAATACTATATAAACACATGTAATTCTCATTAGAAAGCATTCTCCATTCTCTTAGACTTTTGTAGCCACCACTTTCACATCTAAATAAGAGTTCTTCTTTATTTCTACTCTCTTGTTTATGTTTATGTTTTTATTTATGCTTTGATTCATTTCTATTCTTAGTTTAGTTTACTTTATTGTTTATTGTTTTATGATCATATTCCTTATCTCTACCGTCACCCTCGGAGAGATAAAAGAGTAGATCCTTTAGACCACTAGGGTGGTGGTCGATGATGGGATCGAAGATTTAGGATTCAATATGTCCGATTGTTCTTGACCGATCTAGCTACTCTAATATTCAATCTTAATGCTAAGTTATGTTCTATGGGATGTGCTTAAGGTTATAACCGAACCAGTAGGTGAGGTTATACGAATAGAAACCCTTAGGACCACGAGAGTGAGTTAAAATTTCAGATTTGAATATTATGGAGTATTAGCTATGGTCGAGTTTGTTGTTTGGTAGAGTTAATCATTGATCTAGCCCTAGCTAAGTTAGATTAAAATCTTAGAAGCACTTCACCATGAGAGTGGGTTGTGTTTCGGAAATAGATTTATCAATCACTTCGTGTATCCGAAAACACAAGGCTATTTGGTTATGACATATCAAACGGAAGTTTATGAGCACTTAGTATTCGATGATGGGATTGTGCGCAATGCATGAAAGTCGCCACGAGAGTGGGTCAAACACAGTGACTAGCATACCACGAGAGTGGACTAGTCTATAATCGATATCCCTAGATTGACAAACACAAACTTAAAAGGTAGAACATGAATCCTATAATTTAGATTACCTGATAAATCGACTATCACTCAATTAACTGTAAATAATTAATTTAGTAATTAATTTATGTTATTTTATTTATGTTTATTTATTTATGTCATTTATATTTCTACAATTTATTTTATGCACATTTATTTTATGTTATTTATTTTATGTCTTTTAATTTATGCACTTTATTTTATGTTATTTATTTTATGCAATTTAATTTCAGTACTTTATTTTTATGCAATTTAATTATGTTTTATTTAATTTATGTTATTTACAGTTTTATTTATTTTATGTTATTTATCTTTATGCATCTTAGTCTTAGAAACAAACCCCACACCTATTATTATGCTTAGATTAGATTTAGACTTGTATTATCTGTGTCTTATTCTCAATCTCTGTGGATCGATCCCGTATGTACTATAATTGTATTGACTGTGCACTTGCGGTCACATCGGGTTAAACTCTCGAGGAAACTCGGGTGAAACCTGGTGGTGGGAAGAAGCGTAACCTTCTCCTTCTGTCGAGTTTTTGGCGCCGTTGTCGGGGATTGATGCAATAGCCATAGAGATTCGGTCTGAATCTGAGACTAAGCTTTTTATTTTTAACTATTTATTTTTTTGAATTTTAGATGAAAAAAAAAACGTAAGGCATCGACGCAAGCATCGACCATACGTGGTCGATGCGCTTTCTGGCTTCTAGCATCGACGGGTACATCGACCATACACGGTCGATCCTACAAGATGTTTTCGCCATAAAAAATAAATAAATCAAAGACTTGCAATCAAGCTGCCATAACTTCCATCGGATACAACCATCGATCATACGTGGTCGATGGCTCTCCAGGGAGACTTATCTAACGCAAGCATCTACTAGGAGCGGTCGATGCTCGAGCTTCAGAGAAAACCGTCGGACAAACCCATCGACCAGGCACGGTCGATGGCATTCCAGAACGAACCACCGAACATTACCATCGATCAGACGCGGTCAATGGTCATCTGGAGATGTATTTCGGGCGAATCTTCGTACAATGGTTTACACAACCTTTTTCTCCACCACAACCGCGTCTTACCATAAGGTTGTCGAGCTCACGACGTTAAATAAGCATTCTATCTTTGTATTGATATTCGATCGAATTTTTAGATTCATCTTCTAGATGTATCATATGCATGCATAAAGATGGTGATATTCCTTTGATATCTTCTAGAGAATATCCTATAGCTTTTTTATATTTCCTCAATTCACTAAGTAAAGCTGAGATTTCATCTTCAGTTAGCGCATCACTTATTATTACATGATATGTTGAATTAGGACCGAGAAATGCGTACCTTAATCCTTTCGGGAGCGGTTTTAGCTCGATCTTAGGTGCTTCGAGTTCGCTCCAATCATCATCATCACAAGTATTACTGATAGAGAGAGGAATTCGTTTCACCTCTTCTCACCAGGTTTCACCCGAGCGCTGCCTATTGGGCAGTCTCGAGAGTTTAACCCAATGTGACCGCAAGTGCACAGTTAAATGTAATTGTTGTACAAACGGGATCGATCCACAGAGACTGTGAATAACTACACATAGATTATAGGCGTAAATCTAATCTAGGCAATTTATAATTGTTTTGGGATTTAATTATATTGTCTAAAGTGTATAAAATAAATAAGCAATAATTAAATTACTGAAAATAAATTGCGTAAAGTAAATAACAGAAAGTAAACTGCATAAATTAAATTGCGTAAAATAAAAGTGCGTAAATTAAAATGCATAAAATAAATTACGAAAATGTAAAGTGCGGAAAATGTAAATTGCAGAAATTAAAGTACATAAATTAAATAGCATAAACTAAAGCGCATAAAATAAATAACAGAAAATAAAGGTGCATAAATTAAATAACAAAATTATAAAATAGCTTAAATAAATAAATACCAATAAATCTCTAGGGTGTATGAGAATGATTTCAAGGAGTCTATATTTAGGATTTGTGTTTTTACCAATTAAGTTTGTGTTTGTCATTCTAGGGATATCGAAATTAAATTAGTCCACTCTCTTAGTATGCTAGTCACTATGTCAGACCCACTCTCGTGGCGACTTTCAAGCATTACACGCAATCCCATCATCGAATACTAAGTTCTCCTAAACTTCCGTTTGATACGTCATAACCAAACAGCCTTGTGTTTTCGGATACACGAAGTGATTGATAAATCTATTTCCGAAAAATAACCCACTCTCGTGGTGAAGTGCTTCTAAGATTTTATTCTAACTTAGCTAGGGCTAGATCAATAATTAACTCTACCAAACAACAAACTCGACCATAGCTAATACTCCCTAATATTCAGATCTGAAGTTTTAACCCACTCTCGTGGTGCTAAGGGCTTCTATTCGTATAACCTCATCTACTGATTTGGTTATAACCTTAAGCACATCCCGTAGGAAATAGCTTAGTATTAAGATTGAATATTAGAGTAGATAAAATCGATTAAGAACAGAAAACATCTGAAATCTTATAACATAAATCCCATCATCGATCTCTACCCCAAAGATCTAAAGGATCTACTCACTCATACCTCTCAGGATGACAGTAGGATATGAGTAGGAAGACATGATAAACAATAAAATAAAGTAGTAAACAAAATAGAACAAGAAGGAGAAGAAGAACTAAAGAACTTTTATAAATGGTGGTTCTCAAAAGTGGCCAAAGGAGGCCAAGAGAGAGAACCCCTTTACAATGAGGTAAGATGTGTTTATATAGAGTTTAGGTGGCTTGGAGGGGTCTAGGACGTCCTTAGAAGGCTCTGGAAGCTCTTAAACTCAACCCAAAGCTTTTTTTAAGTTGTATTTCACATTAACCGAAGTTTCCTTTTCTGCATAGTGACTCAGCATCGATGAGCCACGTTCGACGCTTGTGGTCTATGGGATTCTCGAGGATGGGTGTCGACCAGCCACGGTCGATGCTTGCATCGATGGTCTGCCATCCGGCCGGGCGTCGAGCTGGTCGTCTTCAGTGAGATCGGCGGTCGATGTTGCGCATCTGTACTGGTCGGTGCTACAGTAAAAACAGTTTTTCTGCATTTGCATCGACCTAGAATGGTCGAGGGCCTTCGTAACGGCTTAGCATCGACCCCTCACGATCGATGCTATGGTCAATGCCTCCTTTGTGAAGCTTCTCGGGAAGCTTTCGGGGATGTTCTTTGCCCGATTAACTAGCTCCAAAGTCAGTGTGGCTTCTCAAGCTCCTAAACTACTCTAGAAACACGGGTTTTGCTCCAAGTACCTATAAACACATGAACATATGCAAATGCACTAAAACTATCCTAAATGCATGGTTAGAACATATAAAACTACACTAAATGAATGCATGAAAACATGTAAAATATGATGCTATCAACTCCCCCACACTTACCTTTTTGCTTGTTCTCAAGCAAACAAAAGCTAAGCATGGTGAGAAATGATAAAACAATAAAGATAAGAAGAGTGAACATATTGTCCAACACCTTAGTTCAAACCGCTCCTCCTTCGATCCTAGACTCCTCATTGTTGACTCTTCTTTTTATTCTAAGCACGGTTCTCAACTTGGGAATATCGATCAAAGGACATAAACACTTACTCTTTCGGATTTCTGTAAGCTCAAGACCGTTTTATTACAATTCATTTCCTCTTCTTTTTCTCACTTCAAGGTCGATCGATTTCTTTCTACTTTTCTAGGGTATCATTTTATTTTATTTTATCGATCACTTTTTCTCTTAAGCTCTTTTAGGACAAGTTTTCTTGAGACGCGAACATTGAAAGTGGTTGCTTCCAATGCCCGGTTCGCTTCTATATCCTTTTTCTTTCTTTTCTCTCTTTCTTTTCTTTTCTTTTCTTATCTAATCGAAGGGAAGGAAGAGGGGAATCATACTTACATAGACGAGCCTTGCAGGGTCTCATAAAGGTGTCATGTCCGATGTATCTCAAGCCCCAAATCGAGAATAATTAAATTCATTAAGGCGAGAAGTCAACTCCGATTCGTCTAAGTATCCGGAAGAATGATCCTTTTGGGGTTTGTCGATCCACTTATGGATTCTCTAAATTTCCTAGTAAAGATCACACATTATCCAACAAAGCATCCAAACATTTGCATAAATAACACAATTAACAAGTTCTATTGCTACCTCATTAAAAAACCTTTTCACATGTTATTGAACTTATGAACGAGGAAAAGAGTATAACAATCTCTCAAAATTGCGAAAAACTTGTGATAAAACATCCATCAAAAGATGTCAAGGAAAAAGAATTACCTCCATAGATTGCAAGACTCCCCCCACACTTAAATCACTACGTCCGCGTTGTGAGATAAAACCTTAAAGGGGGTAAAGAAGCAAGAAAATTTCATACCTGAATTTTCTTATCGTGTTTGTGGGATTGATCAGCTCCCACATTTTTCAATTCCTTGATTTATATATATTTGTTTTTATGTTGAAAATAACCTAAAAATTAAAAAAGAAAACAGAAAAACAAAAAAACAGAAAAACAGAAAAAACAGAAAAACAAAGGAAAAAAACAACATAAAAACAAAAATTAACAAAGAATAAAATAAAATAATTTTTTTATAATTAAAAACAAAATTTTAAATATAAATATATTTATTTAAAATTATAAAAACGTTTATATATTATACTAATTTAAAAAAATGTCTAAATTAAACTAATATAAAAATTAAACATAATTATTTAAATATTTATAAGTTAAATAGAAAAACGAAATACCAACTATATATATATATATATATTTTAATGGTGAAAGTCACATGAAAATTAAAACACCAAAACGAAAAAAGAAACACGATATGACTTGTTTTTTTATATTATAACTTAAAAACGAAAATAAATATATATTTATTAATTTAAAGATATAAAAGCGTTTTAAAATTATACTAACTAAATATAAAACTTTTAGATTATACTTTTTTAATTAATAATTAAATAAGTAATTTTTTTTACTTACCTTGTAGCATCGACCGCGTATGGTCGATGTACTCATCGATGCTTGAAGCCCAGAATGTGCATCGACCACATCTAGTGGTTCTGGCGGGGATTTTGGTGGAGGTCTATTAATTGGGATCGCATTATAGAACACATCCTTACTCACGAATGTGAGCGAGACTTCCCGTTTAAACCTTTCGCTCACTGCTCTCATCGTGACAAGGAGTGGGCCTCCAAAGATGTCGTTATGAAGATGCCTTGGAACCGTAGGAATCGTCTCAACAGGTTTTAGCCGTGTATCGACTTGGTGTGATCCATGAAAGCGATCGATGGCGGTTTCTGAGAGTTCATTCGTACCTTTTGCTTTATGTGAAAGCTCGGTGGCTGCTCTTGGAAGGGCATCGACCACTCTCGGTCGATGGTCAGGTTGAGGGTCTTGGTTGTTAGGCTCAACATCGACCAGGGCCGATCGATGCTTGGCTTCTTGACTTGTCGTTTGGAGAGCGTCGACAACTTGTGCTCGGTGGGGTGGGTCGATGGGCAGGGCATCGACCTGGCATGGTCGATGCTTCCGCTCGACAGGCTTCGTCCCATATATCCATTTCTCGTCCATCCATTCCAGCAACTAGCCCATTTTTTTTTAGTTAGTTTTTTTTTTTGGTTTATTAACCTAAAAAGATCAAAAACAAAAATTAAACAAAATAAGAAAATAAAAAGAAACCTAGTCTCAGATTCATACCAAATCCCTATGGCTATTGCTACAGTCCCCGACAACGGCGCCAAAAACTTGATAGAGAGAAGAATTTGTTTCACCTCTCCTCACCAGGTTTCACCCGAGCGCTGCCTATAGGGCAGTCTCGAGAGTTTAACCCGATGTGACCACAAGTGCACGGTTAAATGCAATTGTAGTACAAACGGGATCGATCCACTCTAGAAACACCGGTTTTGCTTCAAGTACCTATAAACACATGAATATATGCTAATGCACTAAAACTATCCTAAATGCATGGTTAGAACATATAAAACTACATTCAATGAATGCATGAAAGCATGTAAAATACTATGTTATCACTTACCATCACTTGCTGGCTCCGAGATCTCCTCGTCTTGTTCAGTTAGTTGCACGTAAACCATCTCACGAGGTATTATTTCCACCACTTCTCCATTTTGTAGCGTTTGAAGCTCTTCTCATAGTTGTTCGTTCTTGAGCGCAATCTCATCTAAAAAGCCTTCCGCTAGCAAGTCGAGGTCGTCAATATAGAAAATACGATCCCGCTCCTCGGGTTTCTTCATCACTTCATCAATACTAAATTACATAACTTCATCGTTTAAATGAAGATTGATTTTTCCATTCTTCACGTCAATGATGGCACCTGCGGTTGCTAAGAATGGTCTTCCTAATAATTGAATTCTTGGGTTCTTGATCCATCTCAAGTACCACAAAATCTGTTGGTATTTGGTACTTTCCAACCATCACCAGAATATGTTCAAGTAATCCAACCGGTGTTTTGATTGAGCGATCGGTAAGAACTAGCGACATTCGACACTCTTTGAACTGAGTGAGTCCCAACTTCTGTGTTATGGATAAGGGTATGAGGCTTACGCTGGCTCCGAGATCGCATAAAGATTTCCCAAATGTCACAGTTCCTAGAGTACATAGGAGAGTGAAACTTTCCGGATCATCTAATTTCTTCGGAATCGGTTTGTTGAGAATGACGGCACTGCACTCATGAGTTAGAAACGCCACTTTGGTGAGCTTCTTCTTCTTTTTAGTCCCGAGATCCTTGAGGAATTTGCTAGCATTAGCAATCATCGTTAAGGCATGTAGCATTGGCATAGTAATGATTACTCCTTTCATCTGTTCTTCAAAGGTGTTTCTCATTCTATCCGCTATTTTCCCTTTTATCATTCCTGGAAAAGGAACCTTAGATTGATAATTAGGTAAGTCAAGTATCACCTGGCTCCTTTCTTGAGTGTTAGGTATGATTCTCTTGTCCATTTTCTCCTGAGTAACCTCTTCGATTTCGGGTTCATCTTCCACTACGATCGGGTCGTCCTTTTTGATGCAGGGATTTTCTTTTGATTATCCCATTCTATGGTTTCACCCAAGTCCACCCATAGGGTAGTCTCGAGAGTTTAACCCGATGTGACCGCAAGTGCATAATCAATGCAATTGTAGTACATACATGGTCGATCCATAGGGACTGAGAATAACACACTGAGAATACAAGTCTAAATCTAATCCAAGCAAAATAGAGATATGGGGGTTAGTTCCTAATCTACTATGCATAAAATAAATAAAAGCATAAAATAAATATAACAATAAATTAAACTAAGTATGAATTAAATAGCATAATTAAAAACTAAACTAAGCATAAATTAAATAACATAAATTAAATGCATAAAAATAAATAAAGTAAATTGCATAAAATAAATAAACTAAAACATTAAATAAAACCTAAACTAATATTTACAAACAATTGGGTTCCATGTCTCCCTAGTACACTTTCGTGGTATGCTAGTCTCTACACTCATACCCACTCTCGTGGCGAACTAAACATTTATTTCATACAATCCCATCATCGAATACTTTCATGAGTGATAGACACATCGCAAGGGTTTTCACACCTCCAGACGATCCAATAGGGCCAGTATTGGTAAAAACATGCCTAAGACACAAAGTAAATGATAGATCTATTTCTAGAGTCCAACCTACTCTCGTAGTGGAGTCCTCTTGAGATCTTAACCTAACTTGGCCTTTGTTAGACTAAGCATAGAGATACTCTATCAAACAATAAACTCGATACTAGCTAATACTCCCAACTATGCAGATCTGAAGGTTTAACCCACTCTCGTGGCACTAAAACTCCTAAACATACAACCACACCTACTGGATTCAGTTGTACACTTAAGCATCTCCCATAAGAGAATACTTAGCTTTAGGATGCATAGAAAGGTAGCTAGATCGATTAAGAACAATCAAACATATATTAAACCCTTAAAGTAGATCCCATCATCGACCACCACCCTCATGGTCTAAAAGATCTATTCCTTTATCTCTTTGCGAGGTTACAGAAGAGACAGGGTTTTAGAATTGAAAGCAATAGATAAAAGTAGAGAAAAACTGTGTTTTTTTATAAAAGTGATAAAAGATGTAAAAGTTACATAGAATTGTGTCTACATGTTTTTATATAGTACTAGGGTTTCTAGGAGAAAATAATTCGGGCCTCTAATGTTTATAAAAGTCCAAAACCCGAAAATAACAAGTTGCCTTCGTCTTGGATGCCACATCTTTGATATTTGCATATTTCTCGGGGTAGCATCGACCCCATTTGGTCGATGCTGGTGGTCGATATCCTCTTCTCGTGTGCAAGCATCGACCATGACTGGTCCATGCACTCGTATGTCAAGTGGCCTAGGATTAACATCGACCCCAACAAGTCAATGCTATGGTCGATGCTCCATTCTTCAGTGTTTACGACATCTTTCCTTGAACGTACATGACCCAAGCAATGGCATCAGTTCTTCCATAGGATTAAGTAAGCTCCATAAACGCTCCAAAAACCAAGATTTAGCTCCAAGTACCTATAAACACATAAGCATATGCAAACACACTAAAACTATACTAAATGTTAGTTAAAATGCCTAAAACTAACTTATTCTAATGCATAAAAACATGTAAATATGAGTCCTATCATTTCTCAATGTTGGTCTCTAAACATACAACCACACCTACTGGATTCAATTGTACACTTAAGCATCTTCCATAAGAGAATACTTAGCATTAAGATGCATAGAAAGATAGCTAGATCGATTAAGAACAATCAAACATATATTAAACTCTAAAAGTAAATCCCATCATCGACCACCACTCTCGTGGTCTAAAAACTTTACTCCCTTATCTCTCTGCGAGGTTACAGAAGAGACAGGGTTTTGGAATTGAAAGTAATAGACACATGTAGAGAAAAACTATAAAAGTGATAAAATATGTAAAAGTTACAGAGAATTGTGCCTACATGTGTTTATATAGTACTAAGGTTTCTAGGAGCAAAAAATTTGGGCCTCTAATGTTTATAAAAGCCCAAAACCCGAAAATAACTAGTTGCCTTTGTCTTGGATGCCACATCTTTGATATTTCCATATTTCTCGGGGTTGCATCGACCCCATTTGGTCGATGCTGGTGGTCGATATCCTCTTCTCGTGTGCAAGCATCGACCATGACTGGTCCATGCACTCGTATGTCAAGTGGCCCAGGATTAACATCGACCCCAACAAGTCAATGCTATGGTCGATGCTCCATTCTTCAGTGTTTACGACATCTTTCCTTGAACGTACATGACCCAAGCAATGGCACCAGTTCTTCCATAGGCTTTAGTAAGCTCCAGAAACGCTCCAAACACCAAGGTTTAGCTCTAAGTACCTAGAAACACATAAGCATATGCAAACACACTAAAACTATACTAAATGTTAGTTAAAATGCCTAAAACTAACTTATTCTAATGCATAAAAGCATGTAAATATGAGTCCTATCCCTTCTTAATGTTGGTATGTACGCTCCTTTTGTTAATTTGTTTCTTCGGTGGGTTCGGCCTGGGCTCTTTTCCACTCTTCAAGGTTATAGCATTGATCGATGGTGCCTCATCCACTGTCTGAGTTTCTATCATTCAGATTTTGAGAGCTAAATCCTCGAACTTCATGTCTAAACCATGACATCTTTGATCGATGCTCTTGAATTCTTCACTTACTTTGGTGCCCATGCTCGTTTGTCCAGACATTATGAATCATCTTCTCAAGTTTATCTGCTTCGGTTATTGAGTAGCTTGCGTCTTCGTCGTTTTTAGAAAACACATCGACCTCATTTGGTCGATATTCATGTTCGATCCTCATCACATCGACCTCATTTGATCGATGGAACTGACCAATAAGTTCTCCAGATCTTGCATCGACTTGATGTGGTCGATATTTGTACCCATTATTTCTTCCAGGAACCCCATCGATCTCGTTTGGTCGATGGTGTGTTCTTTGTTGATTCAAGATCTTATCCATCTTTTCATGTAGTGCTTCTATGGTCAACTTCTCCTTGTCCTCATGGATGTCAACGTGTCTACTCATGTGGTCGTAGTCTTCTCCATAGCTCGTGTCACTTTTGGCTAAGTTTTCCACCAATGTCATTCCATATTGTGTATCTTGCCCCAAGAAAGTTCCATGGCTAGCTATATCGAGTAACATATGATACTTAGGTGTCCCTCCTCTGTAGAAAATGCTCAGTAAAGACTCGTCATTGAATCCATGATGAAGACATTGCATAGTGTAGCTTACAATCCTCTCCCACGCTTCTCCGAAGCTCTCGGTGTTTCGTTGCGTGAAGTTTGATATATCATTTTTCCAACAAGCTGTCTTAGAGTTCGAGAAGAACATAGTTAGGAATATTTTCCGGCATCGACTCCACATTGTAATATGTTTAAATATGGATTGCTTAAACGATAAATTTATTTTTAAGATAGAAAAGCATTTGAGAAGTTGACCCATGAAACTTGAAAGATGTAATTTATCAGTCAAACATAACCATTTCTTCTCAGCTAATTAATTAATTACCTTTTGTCTGTGTACATAACAAATCCTTAGAATTTATATTTATTGTGAAGAAGACATAAATAAATAAAAAATTGGATTTTTTTTGGAATTTGGAGCATGCAAATAGCAACATGTCGTTCCTTCTTTGATCGTGCCGCTATATAAACGCTGCATCTAGTTTTCGTAATTAATTATATTAATCCGAAAACTTGAAACTGTTGCTTTCTCCTTTGGCTTCTTCCTCAATCTCCGATCAACGGAACAAAATGGCTCACATGGTGAGAGCGAGCTTTGGCCTTGCTTACCGAAGAGATTCTACGCCGCCGCCTCGTACGTCGGCATCGACGGATCTCAATCGAAGCAAAACCGGTGTTTCAATTCGAATTTCACAGAGATTTGGTGATTTAAACATGATGTTGATTTCTCTACTTTCTAAACCAATTGGCTACAAATAGATTGAAACTGGAAAATTAAAGATATAAATCCAACCCAGAGATTCACGGAGAATCCAGAGGTTGGTGAATCAAAAGTCTAGAAGATGATCATGAGGGAAGAAGGTGTAAGTCCTGCGAAAACCGGATATGAAAACCGCAATTACAAAACCGAACTGACATGTAGGCGAGATAAAATCTCTTTCCTTAATTCAATAAATTTTCCGCAGTGTGGCGGTTTAGAAATTCTCAAATCCCAGGATACAACCATGACTAGACAAAAACCCCATCACCCGGTTAAGAAATCTACCGAACTTATAGTTCTACTAATACTCTCGAGACTAAACTTTTGTGCGAGAGTGTTTCTTTCGCTTTTGAACTTTTCGTTTTTGTTGTGAGTGTGTAAAATGAACGAGGGAAGAGCTCTATTTATATAGAGTGACGAGGGCAGTTTTCGTCAATTGTTGTAGAGCATATTCCCAGCATTATTCGAGTATATTCTCTAACGTGCGAGCTCGGTTGGAGGAAAACTCGCGTGGGTGAGAAGATCTTGGATCTCGGCTCTGGTGGATGAGAATGTGCAGTGGAAGACTCGGTCAGGTAAGACTCGGTCATTTGCTTCTTCTCTACGCATGATTTTATTTTATTATATAGTTTTTAAACTATATATTATGCAAAAAAAATATAGAGAATTTGGTCCAAAAATCTAATAAAAATTTAGCCCCAAAAAAATATCTTTGTGGGCCTAAAAGCCCACATTCCCCGAGCCCGAGCCCGGCCTGCCGGCGGCGACGGCGCGCGCGTGGGTGTTTTTGCATAACGGCTCATATTTCTCCTTTTATGAGTTAAAATTGATGACATGGTGTGCAACATTTATCTTAGAGAAAAAATTTCCATTTTCCAATGTGGGACATTTGTACTAGGTTGACTTTTTAGTTTTCCAAGTTGCTTACTTTGACCCAACATTTCTCATTCACTTTAACTACAATTTTGACATTTAATTACACTATGTTATAGTGCTCATTATTAGGAATCTAAAGAATCCATAATCCGGTCATTTTGGTGACGAAGTTCACCAAAAAAGTAGCCGGAAAATTGGCCAGAGCCATTTATCAAAATTTGAGTTCCAACAGAAGGATCATCTCGGAGAACATAGATTCAATGGTGGAAGATGATGATCATGATGGATAGAGAGAAATGAAGATTGAAGAAGATAAGTTTGTTTGATTGATTTCCTGGAATCGGCCGAAGGCCTTACAAATAGTGTGATGATGAGAAGAAGATAATTTGTTTGTTCTTTGATTTCCTGGAAACGGCCTAAGGCCTTACAAAATAGGGTGGGCATAATTCCCGTCCCATCCCGTACCCATTCCAAAATTCTCGTTCCGTATGGGACAAGTTTTCAATTCCCGATTGGAAACGGAACAGGACGGGAACGAGAATTTCCGAAGTCTCGTTTGGGACAAACAAAAAAAATTAATTTATTTTATATATTATATATATATATATATATTACAATTAAATACACATAAATTTTGAAGAATAATATAATTTAAATAAAAAAAGTTGACTATTCATCTTCCTTCCTTGTTATAACTTTAATTTAAATTGTCTTTTGCAGAAAACCACGGAGTAAACAATCATTTGCAAATGAGTCCAACTAAAAAGTAAGAAATCATACGAAAAAAGTGGTTAAATGTTTTTTTTTTTAATTTGTTGTTGGATTTTATTTTGATTTCACTTATTGTGGTTTATATTATGTTTTTGTTTATCTTGTTTGGATCATGGTTCATTATTTTTATGGAACATGTTTTAAATTTTAACATATCATATTATTTAAGATGAAAATTCCCGTTCCCGTTCCCGTCCCGAATTTCAGATGGGACACAAATGGGACATGTTTTTCTATTCCCAAAATTCCCGTTCCCGCAAATTCTCGTTCCGAATTCCCGTTTGCCTACCCCTATTACAAATAGTGTGATGATTGTTTGGTTTACAATCAAACCATTTTACAAACCAAAGTTAAAGTTTAAACCGGAAATAAAAGCATAAACCAAAGTTAACCAAGAATAATAGATATTCCAGTTACATAGATATGAATGTCTCGGTAGATTAGACAATGCTGGCATAGAAAATGGAACAGTGTTATACTTGGGAGATGATGATTCCACATTATTTTCATTACTATGAATCTCAGAGTCGTGATACTGTTGGTTCTTAGTCAAGATGAGAATTGTGGTAAACTATTTTATTATATGATAAATGATGCGGAAACTGGTTTATTTTGTCACTTAGAGAGTATTTTCATCTTTACCAAAATCGATTGCTGAGTCAATGTATTCATCATCCTTGTGATAAAAGATGCTTACTAATTTGAATTTTTTTTTTTTTTGCCTTGACATGCTAACAGGCTACTCTAGGACCTTGCAGTATTTCAAAACCTAGTGCGTGGAATCCTGTAGAGCAAAGCAAATGGAAAAGGTTAGTTTCACTTTTGTGTCTGTCAATAACTCCGCTGTCCTTCATTTGGATAGGCTTTATTAAGTTTCATCAAATGTGTTTAAGTAGCTTCTGAGTACAAGGATCAAGATGTCTCATGAATTAGGGCTACAGCAACAAGTATTGTAGATGTAAGATGTTAGACGTAGAAATGTGGGACTTGTATTTCCATTCAAGCGGAATAAATGAAACAGCTACCTTAATTTTAGCAAATTCAGGGAAAGTCATCTTAGAGAATGCCATTATGCAAAGACAGATCTACATTGCAGACCTCATTTCCTTAGGATATCTTCTATGAACAATGAGCACAGGACGTGGTCCTTGTAAACTTTCCTAAGAGAAGTACATGTTTACTAGTTGGCAGGGGCTTGGAACCATGCCCTCCATTGAGGCAATGCGTCTCTTTGTGAAAATTTTAGAGGTAACCAACAGAGGAATTTCTTCTCATATCTCTTAATTTGCTGATCATTGGCTAATTTCTTCCTATTGCTCACTTTTAAAAAGGAAGAAGATCCTGGTTGGTATCCAAGGGCATCTAACTCTGTTCCAGAGCCTGCTCTAGATCTCCAAATCAGTTTTGAGTTTTGGATCCCAAATTAAGCACTTTCAGCACCTATACATAGGATCAAATTTCAGTTTGTGTATGTATTGCTACCAAAATATCAATATTTCGTCTGAATTGTTTGATCCTTGTATATAACACCATTCTATATCTCGGTACAGGCTTTTCTTTCCTTTTGCTAAAGAGAAGTATCTTACTCATTTACTAAATTCATTCTCTGTCACAGAGCCTAGTTTTGAGAGTGGAGTTTTATTTGGTGAGACAAAGACGATTTCTACCGAGGATGGGCACTTGACAGAAACCCAGGATAAAGATGTAGTTTTGGAAGACCCAAATACTGTTTCTGTGTATAATAAGTGGACTGCCCCACGAACAGCAGGTCAGCCACCAAAAGCTCGGTATGAGGTAATATTCGATTTCACTCTACTGTGTAACATGAAAGAAAACGATCTTTCAGTGTATCTTCTCTCTTTTCTAATTCTTATTTATTATATTCGTTGCAGCATGGAGCAGCGGTTAGTCAAGATAAGATGTATATGTATGGTGGAAACCACAACGGTCTCTTCTTTGGTCAAGAGTTGAAACCAAGGTTTTGACTGAATCACAGGAAACTTCATCTCCAGCAAAACTAACTCACTGTTCTGGTCATTCTTTGGTTAGTATTTTAACTTGCATTTTGTCTCGGTTTTTCCTTCTTTCGTTTTCTAGCCTTGAAATATCATGGGCAGGTTTGGGGCAAAGTACAGTAATCTCCTCATGAAATCCTCATGCTGGCCTTTTTTGTTTGTTATGTAGATACCATGGGAAAACAAGCTTTTGTCTGTCGGTGGTCATACAAAGGATCCCTCAGAATCCATGATAGGTAAGAGTTAAAACACTTTTGAAATACTTAACTGGAGGTAAGTTGTTATTCTCTGGAGCATACCAATTCTTTTATATCAGTTTTTCTTCTGTTTTCTCATCACAGTGAAGGTATTTGATCTGCATAGCTGTTCATGGTCAATCTTAAAGACATACGGGAAACCACCGGTAAAATCTTCTTTTCTCCCAATTTGTCTAAACCTTATATGAGAAATATTCCAATCTAGTAGTAAAAACTCTTGAACATCTGGAAGAAAAAAATGAAAAGTTGCTCTCTTTCGTCCTTCCTCATATATTCAGGTGTTAAGTTGCATTCTGAATGCAATTTCTTGATCTTCTTTCTGATATTGGAAATTGAGCATGTAGTTTAGCTGCTTAAATTGATACTACCTTATCACTCTCTCTTGCTTGCAGATTTCGCGTGGAGGTCAGTCAGCGACCCTTGTGGGAAAAAGCTTGGTGATATTTGGTGGCCGGGATGCAAAGAAATCGCTTCTGAACGATTTGCATATACTTCATCTAGATACCATGACCTGGGATGAGATAGATGCGGTGTAAGATCTTATGAGGTTTCTGCATTTCATTCTCACTTTTGAATAAGTCAGGTCTGTTTGAAGACTAGATTATTAATCCAGAAAATGAAGGAAATTTTATAAAGCTTCTAACTATCTACATTCATATCTTAGTTGTCAATGAAAGATCAGTAGTTGAAGATTAAAGTGCTGTCAATTTGCAGAGTTCTCCTTGTTGGGTAGTTCCAACATTACTTGGACCGCAAGATATTAATCGAGTCAAGGATTAATATCAAAAATACTTAGTCTTTAGCTTTATCGAGATTAAGATAGAGTTAAGATAAATTCTAATAGATTTGGAGTTAGCAAAGTATTAGAAAATCCTCATGTGATTAGGAGACTTTTCCCAAATCTGTCATCTCGAACGTTGTTGACATGTCTCTTTTAAATTCATGAATAACCTCGAGAGAAGAACCAGTCACGAACAAATCGTCTACATATACCGCCACAATGAGTTGGTGATTCTCCTCTTCCTTGCGATACATGACTTGTTTTTTTGCACACTTCTGAAATTTCAACCCATTGAGAACTTGATCTAGCTTGTTAAACCAGGCTCTAGGAGCTTGTCGCAGGCCGTACAAAGACTTGAACAATCGATAGACTTTTGTCTCTTCTCCTGCCTTCGGTTGACATACGACTTCCTTCAATTCACCATGAAAGAATGCGGTTTTCACGTCCAAGTGATGTATTTCCCATCCTCTCATCGTAGTTAGAGCAATGAGTAATCTGATAGTTTTGATACGTGCTACGGGAGCAAATACTTCATCGAAATTAATCCCCACCTTTTGAACATAGCCCTTAGCCACCAATCTTGCCTTGTGCTTGTTTATGGTTCCACCCGCCTTCCTTTTCAGTTTGTAAACCCACTTCAGTCCAATTGGCTTGACTTCCATTGGTTTATCAACTAATTTCCAGGTCTGGTTCTTGTTGATCGAGTCAATTTCGGTCTCCATCACTTCAATCCACTCTTTAGTACCTTCGGCTTCTTCATAAACCTCTGGTTCACCGTTCACTGTCAACAATAACCGTTCACATTCTTCCATCAAGACATAATCATCAAGATACTTGGGTCTAGAGACTTGTCTTGAAGATTTTCTTCGTTCTTGTTGAGGACCAATTTCTGCGTTTTCTTGTTCCAACGCATCTTCTTTTGTTCCAGCAACATCATTTTCATATTCAGTTTCTTCTTTGTTTTCGTGGACATTCTCATTAGTGGTATCCTCACCAACACCAGCTATCTTGAACATACCAGAATCTCCACATTCCTCATATTCATTCCAATTCCAACCCTTGTTCTCAATAAAGATCACATTTCGACTCACCACCACTCTCCTTCCACTTGGATCATATAACCTATACGCCTTCGAACTAGGTTCCGTTCCAAGATTCACCAGTGGTCTTGACCTCTCGTCAAGCTTCTTAAGATGAATTCCTTCAATCTTTACATGAGCCAAGCAACCAAAAACTCGCAAGTGTTCTATATTTGGTTTCTTGCGGAACAAGCATTTGTAAGGTGTTTGATCTTCCAAAGCTTTTGTGGGAACACGATTAATGAGATATGTCGAATGTCGTACTGCCTCTCCCCACAAGTAATTTGGAAGTCTCATGCCCTTCAACATACTTCTGGTCATCTCCATCAACGTCCTATTATGCCTTTCAACAACTCCGTTTTGTTGTGGCGTGTAAGGTGCGGTTAAGTGACGTGTGATGCTGCTGCTGCAGTGCACGCTGAGCGTTACCTTCTAATCTTTGGTGGAGGATCACATGCAACTTGTTTTGATGATCTGCATGTCCTCGATCTGCAAACAGTATGCCAAGCTCTTTTGTTTTAGTAACGTTCTTTGTCGGCTTTTTGACAGGTTCTGTTCCATTTTATAGATGGAGTGGTCAAGACATACACAACAAGGTGAAGCACCAACTCCACGTGCTGGACACGCAGGTGTGACAATGGGGGAAAATTGGTATATTGTTGGTGGTGGAGATAACAAAAGCGGTATGTTTCTACACTTTTCCTTCGAAAATCTCTTTCTCTTCCCTGCGTTTTGATCCCTGCATGTGTTGCTCTTTATGTTACATACTGGAAATTTTCCTGGGGAAAAAGCTTGATAGTTGCTTCGTTTTTTTGTACAGTGTGATACTTCCTGGTACTTTACCGCAGGGGCATCTGAGACTGTTGTATTAAATATGTCAACTCTTGCGTGGTCAGTAGTCACTTCCGTTCAAGGACGTGTACCTCTCGCTAGCGAGGTAGTTAAAAAACACCACCTATTTCATTTTTTCCATATAAGTCTCCAACTCTTTATTCCTCAAACCTGAAATTTGAATTCTCCAAGACCTTGAATAAATCATTAGAGAACATGTGTCAAATTCGAGAAGTTTCAGGGTGAGTCTCCTCTTGAACAGACCACATCAGCTTCTACTTCCTCTGTTTCACAGGAACTACCATCATTCATAGGAATCATCTGTCATTAGGTCAAATGCAAATCTCGGAGTTCATGGACAAGGTTTCTTGAATCTAACTGGACCAGGGGGTTCAATTAAAGCACAACGGCTTGTTTTGTCACTGTTTCTCCGGATCAGTGTAAGGAGTTTCATGTGTTCTTCTGTGACTATCATCAATTTGATGGACACAAAGATTTTTTGTAAACATAAATGGCATTTATTGTTTCAAGTTTGCCGCATAACTTGACAAGCTCTACTCGAAAGACTCTAGTGGCAGTTTAAAGTATAAATATAGGAATAAATTTGATTTGACTTTCTAAGAAATAATCATTTTTTCTGGAATTGAAGGTTGGGCTTAGATCTATTTTGCGTGGTCCTCTACAGAATGCTTCAAAAGATGCTGTGTAAGTTTGGAGGAAAAAGGTCATAATGCACTCTTTTTTTTTTCTTCTTCTTTATTCGTCTGATACAGAAATAACAAAAATCAGTTGAGCTCATCTCCTCGCAGTAAACCGAAGCTCTATTGTGAACGAAAAGATGGCCCCTACGAACTACTAAATCCTCCAGAGGATTGCAATGTCAATTCATCTATGTGCTTTACCCTACAGGTATTTTGTAACTTAAATTTAGCACGCTTCTAGCTTGAGAGTTCTGATAATTAATTTTCTTTTCTAGATATGCCGGGTTGAAGATATCATCGTCAAAGGATTTATTAAAGGTTCAGTTGTTCATTTTCACCGGGCGAAAACTGTTACCCTTGAATCATCCGGAGAAATTAGTGCCACTGGCATCACCTAAAATCTAATGAACCACTGAACCTTTGATTGAAAAACATTGTTTGCTTTATTAGTTCTCGGAACTTTTAGTTGTTCCGAGAACTATTCAGTTGTTCATTTTCAACATTTCTCTCTTTCAAGCTTTATTAGTAGGCATCACCTAAAAAGTTTAAACCCTTTTTTGCTTCTTCCTTACTTGAACCGTTGTCTTTGCACATCTTTGTAGCATTCTGAAGGTCGAGGAAGAAATAGGCGGCAGACCAAGTCCAACAAAAAAATCTAATGAGCCACCGCCAAAGCCGGTGAACTTTGATTTTCTGAATGTGCCGGAGAAGGTCACTTGGACCGAGACTAATGGTTCAGAAGAAGCTTGGTGGCCTTTCACTGGGGACTACAAGATACAAGAATCTGTCAGCCAAGATTGGGACAGCGCATTCACTCTTGTCACAACTCAAAACGTCTCTGGGAAAACGACATTTTACAAGATTGGTGCTGCAACTCAAATCAAATAACAGAAGCGCTAGAGAATCATATCTATTTAGTAGTTTGGATTTTCTTTCATTTGTTTAACGTGTGTAATGTAGGTTAATATAGTACTCAGGTGTTAGTTTAGTAACGCTTTAATTTGGGTTGTAATATACTTTTTAACGTTTTCTTAGGTATTTTGAAGGCAATGTATGTCAATATCATTGCCTTTGAGAGAATCAATGAGTAACAAAGTTATGAAATCTGAAACTTTGATGGGTGGAATTAGACGAGGCATGTTACTTCACCTCTCAATTCTCTCTGCTTTGAAATGTGAATAAGAGGAGCATCAATTTTATGCATAGGCTCTCGGGGGTTTGGCAAAAAAACCATAACCGAAAAAACCGAACCGAAGCAAACCAAAATATGTGATTTGGTTTGGTTATGGTTGAGTCTAAAAACTAATTTGGTTGTCATTTTTATTAAGTTTTTGGTTTAGATTTGGTTTGGTTAAAACTGTAAAACTGAATGATTATTTTGGTTTTTAATAAAATTTAGAATAATTATATTTGTCTAGTTATATGGTGTTTAATAATGTCTTTAATTATTTTTTTTATTTTTTTTATTGGGCTTATAAGTTATAATTATTAAACTCTTAGACTCTTAGTAACTTAAAAACAAAAAAAAAAAACTTAAGAATAAAAAGAAAATTTATATTAAAAATTACAAAACCCTAACTACAAATTAGGATTTGGGTTTACGAAACAAGATTTGGATTATATTCTTTGAATTATGTTTATTTATTGGTTTAATATATTATTTTTATTTTCTACTGAGACAACTTTTGTTTTCTATATTTGATTAATTTTTATGCAGCAAACTTTTTTTTTTTTTTTAAACATGAAATAACCTAAAAAAATCGAAACCGAACCGAATTACATATAGTTTTTATATGAATGTATTTTTTATAAAATCGATAAACCATAAAACCAAAAAAAAATAAACCATAACCAAACCGAATTACATACGGTTTTCATATGGTTTCAATTTTTGTAAAACCGTTAAACCGTAAAGCTGAAAAAACCATATGCCTACCCCTACTTCCGCCTCCGGCTCAATCACCACTTTCTAACTCATGGCTACCAAATTTCTAAACTGATGCACCTCCGTAGAAGAAGGCATTTAGCCAAAAAGCAGTTGCCTCAAAACACTTTGACTTGCTTGTGAAAAATCCAGCCTATTAAATCTCATTATAGGCCCAAATAGCCATCTAAACCAAATGGTGAGTTTCTAAATGTCAAAACTCAAACGCACAGAGAAACATGCAAATCACGCATGATTGAGCTATTATGACTTGGTCACTTAAGAACGTATAAAAAAATCAGACGATCAAACCACACAAAAAATTTAGGGTAACTTGCCATTCAGGTGTCTTGACAATGCGTCATAGCTTCTAACAAAAACAAAAAAACGAAAAGAGATTTTAAGCATCATGATGATTAAAAAACAAAGATGAATTTATAAATACACCATTGTTAAAAAAGTCAATACCATGAAAGAATTATAAACATAGTAGTACATTACGTTTAAATTTTACTTAAAAAAAACAAAACTTAAAATACAAATATTCTCGAATATATAAAATATATATATTTGAGAAACAGTAAAATCATAAACCAGTCTTCAAAACAAAAACAATATTATTATGACCGTAAATGATTACTAAAAAAATTCTGCTGAAGATCAGACGTTTAAGGAGCTCGATGCCTTGGCTGCCAAGAATCAAGATTGAGATAGGAGGATTAAGATTATTGTTTCTTGTTTACAGGATTATCAATATTGGATTTGTGTGTCAATTGTTCCTTAATTAGGAATTGTGGATACTCTTTTTTTTTTTAATAATAGTTTTGCTCTAAAGGTCATTACTTTTGTAAAGTGATGCGATGCCATGAATGTTTCAGTCAAGTTTTTTTTTTTTCTTTTGTGGTTTAGCTATTTCCTCACTTGAACAGAAAAAGGTCTTTGTAAATGTTTGAATCCCAAAAAAAAAATCACGATTATAAGAAATGTCCAAGGATGTCGTCATTGATGCAGCAAAGAAGGAGGTTAGCAGTTCCTTTGTCTATTCCTTTGCTGTATGTGTATTCTCTATGGTACACAGTTTGATCCAGTGGATTAGCATACTTTATCAAACTGAGCTATGCAAAAGAGTCTAAGATGCATTAATTGTGTAGCTACTGTTTCTTCTCACTAAAACTCACCAAGCTTGAGGATGATTACAACTGAAAATTTAGGATCCTGGGGTTGGTTTGATGAGTCAGTCAATTTGAGAATATAATGAGCTCTTAAATTTGACAAAATCCAATGTGTTGTTAGGCAAAAGAAGCTGGTAAAAATTCAGTGTGTTCTCGTATTCTTGGCATGAGTTGGCTTGAGCTAATTCAGTGTGTTCTGATAATCTTTTATGCTAAACTAAACATAATTTAACTCTTGCGTGTGCTAGAGAAGGAAAAACACGATTTCAAATGAGTCAATGGATTAAGTCACAAAACAAAATACACAATTAAAACCAGAACAGACCTACAAATTTGTTGATAGAATGCTCAACTATAAATTTATCACCTGTACACCAGCCAATTTCGCAGCTGTTGTTTGGTGGCGTGGTGGGAAACATCTCTCAATTCTCGATTTTAGAGTCTCGTATTCTTGTCCCTTGAATAGAGTCTCTCAATTCAAGAAGATGAGAAGATTCTTGTTCCTTCCGATCTTCCATCTTCTTCTCACGATCGTACTTCCACTTGAGTTTGTGTGCAGAATCATAAACAACTTCACCAATGGCCGCGCATACTTGCTTCATCATCTAAACCGAATATATAAACATATGCAAATGCATTAAAATAGTACTAAACGATAGTTATAATGTATGATATTAGTCTATCAGTTAGCATACTTTATCAAACTGAGCTCTATGCAAAAGTGTCTAAGACGCATTGTGTAGCTACTGTTTCTTCTCACTAAAAGTTATCAAGCTTGAGGATGATTAAAACTGAGGCATTGTGCAGACTATCGTGCACTCTTTGTGTGAAGATAGACTTCAACTGCATTGGAGAGTTGATGAATCAAAATTTTTGAATAAAATTTAAATCTAAAGAATTCAATGAATCAAAACTTTTGAATAAAATTTAATCTAAAAAATTCAATCCGCGCTATAGCGTATAGCGCGAGATATATGCTAGATAATTGTTAAAGTGGCAAGAAAAATTGTATTGCTTGTTAAGATACTACATGCATCTTAACTCCTTACAATATTTTATAGTATAATGGAAGTCGAGTTCAAGATTCCATTTCTATGTGACAAGTACTAGGTATACATCGGAAAAGTTATTTCCAAATTTGAAGGTATGTCATATATACTTTTATTCACCATTTTAGATACATAGATTTGATAAAAATGTATTATTTTATATCATAATAATCTCTTTTTGAATGTTGTATGATTAGGGGTTAAAACATGTGTGGTCGATATTGAAAATCAAAAGGTTGTGGTTACCGGTAATTTTGATCAAAAAAAATTGTTGAAAATGCACAAGAAAAAATCCAAAAAAGAAGTGATAGCATTGTATTTTACCTATTTTTATGTATTCATTTAGTATAGTTTTATAAGTTATAAATAATGTTTAGGATAGTTTTAGTGCATTTGCATGTGTTTATGTATTTATAGGTATTTGGAGTAAATCATACACTTTTGAAGAGTTTTGGAGTCTTAAGAAACCATGGAGACTTTGAAGTTGCTTGCTAGGGCCAAGAGTATCAAAGAAAACCATCTCAAGAGCTTCTCAAATGAAGCAGCGGCCATAGCATTGACCAGGAATGTTCGATGCTCCCTCTGAGCAGTCCATCGATCCAAACATCTACTAGGCAAGATCAACGCTTCTACAAAAACTCAATCAGGGAGTTGTGACAAGCTACATCGACGCAGTCATCGACCAGGAGAGGTCGATGCTCTTCCTCAAGACTCACTTCGACCAAGGGCATTTATTGTATAATGGTTTTTTTTGGTTGAATAAAATTTTACGGTCATTCAAAAAAGAAAAAAAAAATACATTTCGTATTTCTATACAAATCTGTCCCAAATTGCACCTCTTTCATTCTGACAACTGACAACGAAAAATTGATGAAAACAAAATCAAATCTTCACGGATTTGACTCCCTTGGAGACTATGATTGGACGAGTATACCAAAAGGTCCAAAATTGATCGCATTGCAAAAACTCCTTAACCTTTTAATATTTATAATAAGTACCCATGAACTCTTATTTGTTACAAATTAAGCCCTCTAATTATTTCGAATAAATATCTTTCATATATATTTGACCAAAACCCTTAAGATCTAATTTTGCTCTGTTTCTCAACAATGGCGGCTTCATCTTCGTCTTCCTCCGACGTCTCATCTGATTCTTCAGACTCTCATCGCCGCCGTAAAGATCGCCGTCGTCACCGTAGAAACGACCGTGACAGAGACTCGCTCAAGGTACGGAAGAAGAGCCGATCCACCTCGAAAAAACGCCGTAGACGCCAGCACTCCTCTGATTCTTCTGATTCTTCTTACTCTGATTCCTCCAGGTCCGTCGATATCAACTTCTATCACGGAGTAATACGATTGAAAACCCTAATTTCATTTCTGGATCGGAACACCTGGTTTCACATTTTGATTATATTCGTCGATATTAGGGTTTGGTTTAGTGGAATCTGGATGAAATTATCGTTTGTGGAATTTTATAGTTTGATTTAGACTGATTTAAAGAAAACTAAAGAGTGTGATATTTGCGTTTTTGCCGCAGAAGTGAGAGCTCAGATAGTGAGCACGAGAGGTCACGAAGGCACAAGAAGCATGAAAAGCCAAAGAAGGTTGCTTTGTTTACTCTATTCGTAATCATGTGATGCTTTCTCTCTTTATGTTGTTCAGCTTTAAAGTACTCTTTTTTGTTTACAGGCTAAGGATAAGGAACGAAGCAAGAGTCATCGTCATAAACGGCATAAGAATAGAGACAGAAAGGTGAGCTATTGTTTCTCATTACGTCTTAGATAAAATTTTCAGCAAGATAACAAGTTACTTATAATACTTCTTTTGCCTTTCTCTGTGGCCTCTTCGAACTTGGAGCTGGGGTTGGTGACATGATAAACTGGGGACTTTGTGTTTTCTTCGGTTTGTTTGTTTTTTTTTATTTTTGGTCCTGGCAATGTGAGTCTTGTATAGAAAGGGGAAGGAGAAGGAAGCAGCGGTCCTGTTAAACTATCAAAGGTACTAAGCGATATACTCATAAGATCTAAACTTTTCATGAAATGCCTGTTTCTTTGCCATGAGTTTCACCGTTGGTCCTCTCTTCTTTTCTGATTCAGTTTTTGAGCCGTGAAAAAGACGATGGTGAGCGTAGAAGTGCCGTCTCAGGGAAAAAGGTTAGTCAAGACTCTCTTTTGGTTTCTAACATTACACCCTGCGTAACAAGATTCCGTTCTTTGCTCACTTTCTTCTTCTGTGTGTTTGGCTACAGATTCTGCTGAAGGTCGACAAGTCCAAAGAGGACAAAGCTGCAGAGAGCAAAAGAAATGAACTGCTTAAGTTCTTGAACGCAAGTTTCGACTAGTTTTTTTTTTTGGCTTTTGTCTCCATGACAAAATCTCAACAACAAGAAGAATGTAAGATGCTTTTTTATCAGATTCTAGTTTGCATATCTGTCTGGTGATTCAGATTCTTGTTTTGTTTATCCAGAGGACTAATCTATCATGGATTTGAGTTGTTATTATAAGCCTTTGAACTTGTTTCTTGATTTCCATTCTCTTGTTTGGTCTTAAACTTTTTGTTATCGCACATTGTTCTTCTTGGAAACCCGAGAAATGGTTACTGAGATTTTATCGGTGCGTACACTAAACCAGTTCCGACTTCCTAGATCCAGCCTGTCTGGAACTTTTGAGACATCTCCCTTTCCATGGAGTTGTGTTTCAATGTTGTTTGGAATACATACACTTGCGCTGAAAAGCCGTAGAGCTTTCTTCTTTTGACAAAGTTTCATTATGATTATGGAAATTCTATTTTGCAAGAACCTCATTTTCTCTCTCCCTTTCTATAGCTGATATGTGAAGGGCATAAGAATATGTAGAGGGATTTTGGAGTCGTACAGGTCGGTGTCCAAGATCTCTTATTATCTTTTAAAGCATACAAATATGAATTGTGTTTGGCTATCAATCATCAGATTCATGAGAAAAATTCAGAGTTTTCTATTGTCACTGAATGGGATAATGGTAGTTTCTTTAGGAATGCGTAGAATGGCATGAATATGATGAATCGACATGAATAAAACAATAAAGATTTGTATTGAGGAAACATGAATCTTTGAAGAAATATCAACGTATCGCCATCGAAGAATCATCCTCTCTTATTCTGTTCAACGTATTGGCATCTATCTTTGTGGGTTCAATTGGGCTTTTTGAAGGTAAGGAATGAAATTGTGATTAATAATAGAACCATGAAGGCAGAGGAGACCTTAAAAACAACTATAGAAGATGTAGAGGAATGGACATCGATACAAACAACTAGTCCTGGGCCTGGGCAGAGATACTGAACCAAGAAAAGCTGAATCAAAAACGAACCAAAATTTTAAAATATTCGAATGGATTCTAAACTTAGCAAAAAAACGCAAACCGAACCAAAATATTTCGGTTACCTGAAATACATATATCCAAAAATATTAGTTATTTTTAGACTGAATAAGCTAAAATATCCAAAATACCAAAAAATACTAGGAAAAAGTATTCAAAAAAATACAAAATATCTAAAAATATCAGAAAAAATATATCCGAATGGATCTAAAACTCAGAAATTGAAAGAATCGGATCCGAACAGCCACCGAACCGAATTTTTTTGGTACCTATATAGATCCTAAACTCTATAACCGAAATAACGGGAACCGAATGGAACCGAACCAGAACTGATCCAAATACTCGAACGCCCCATGATTACAAAACAACGGCTGGAAACGGTGCCGTAATCACCACTGGAAACATAAGCTCCAAATCACTACTACGTAAATCCATGCAGACAGAGATTGCATGGAGGTGAAAATCAAATTCAGAGATCGTGAATAGTAAATGTGTTTGATTAATTAGCAGGGAAAGCGAGATCATTATGTAGAAGAAGCACCGATAGCCACTAATGTCCATCGTTCTTTATCTCGCTCGAAGAGCAAATTAAATTCTTAATGACAACAATTGTTTGACTTAATTCAAATGACTAACATTAAAAAAGACTGTTAAAATCAAGACTCCGTTAAATATTATAATTATACAAGTTAAAATCAAATTGACCTTAATGATGTTATGGGGGCTTAAACGGAAAAATGGAGTAAACTCAAAATGATATGGATATGATTTTAATTAGGTGATTATTTCTCCTTAACCGAACAATCAATTTAGACGTCAATACAGAGATTAAACACCGTATAATTGATATTCCACCATGAATTTTCATGCGTAATATCGTTCTACATACACTACTCTTAAACGTAACAAAACCAAAACTTGCGTATAATTTTACGTGTATGTAAGAATTTAATATAAGAATGCGGTCTCTGTTTTTCTTGTCATAATTGCTATAACTCCTACGTTGTTTAGAACGAATCGCAATGAGGCTAATAATAGCAGTAAGATTTAAAGACAAACCAAATATCCAATTGTCGATTAAGAACAGAATAGCAGAAAACTTGAAACAATGTCTGGAACAGGGCAAAGAGGAACCAGTGTTCCCTACCAAAACTTCGATTCTTAAACCAAGCAAAACAAAACACAAGGAGGTTTTCTTAGACCTTGAATCCTCTACTCTTTCGCCTTCCTCTAGCTTTCTCAAACTTCCTTCCCTTAGACCTAACATATGGCTTAGAGTGACTGTGTGGCACACCAGGAGCAGGACCAAAATGCTTCACTGCTTCACGCGAGTTCTTTGGTCCTCTTAGGAGAACCTGTCATACATCAGCAACACAGCTCAGAACCATAACTAAACTTAACAATCCAGAGCATTCAGATATTACAACCATTCAAAATTTACTTACTGTGTTCTGGCCCAAAGGAGCTTTGAGAGCAAGCTGATCAAAGGTTAAGCACTCTCCACCAGCTTTCTCAATCCTAGCTCTAGCCCTCTCAGTAAACCTCAAGGCTGTAACCTTCATGGCTGGAATCTCATGAACTCTCAAATCATCGGTTATGGTTCCAACCAACACAGCAATCTTGTCCTCCTAAAAGAAGAAAACGACAGCAACATTTCAGTAACCCATATGATCAGCTGATCTAGAGAAACAAAATCTAAATCAAACAGTAAGATATCAAAAGCAAGTGGGTACATTTATTCTCACTTACTAACCTAAGAGGGTAATATCAAAACACTAACTTTACCAAATGAAAATAGAATTCCGAGAAATGGAGTTAGATTATATGACCTAAAACAAGCTTTAGATGTATAAAAAAGAGTAAGAGAGATAAGTACCTTGCCCTTCATGAAACTGACGAGCCTAGAGAGTGAAAGAGGAGCTTTGTTGACTTTGCTCATGAAAAGCCTCTTGAGAATCACAGCATTGAACTTGCTTTCAGATCTCCTTACCAAAAACCGGTAAAGCTGCCAAAATCATCAAACAAAAAGACCAAATCTCAATAAACCAAAGGAACAAAAAGATAAACAGAAGCATAAATAGACATATCCATGTTTGTTACCTTGACAAGAAGCTTAAGGTAGACATCATCGGACTTAGGAGCAGTCCTCTTGGTCTTCTTGCTCTTACCTCCTGCGATAAGATCGATACCCTACAACAACAATGAGAAAGCCCAATTAAAAACCTCAATTTACAGAAAAGACGATTCACAGCCAAATCCAAAACGTAATGAAAGTTACAGATACCACATTCGAGATCTACAAAACCTAGATTCCACTATCGAAACGCAGAAACCTTAGGAACTATCATTCGCTAAAACCACCAGATCAAGCTCGTAAACGGAGAACTCATCGTTAAAAATAGATGGAGATTCATGAATTACCATGGCTGCGTCTGGGTTTGTGCTGCTAGTGAAGCGAGACGAAAATGATGCTAGGGTTTATGAATTTATAGTCGCTTACATTTTAGGTTTTCATGGCTTCGTCTTCGCTTTAGGCTCTTTTGGGCCCAAACTACAAGCCCATTATTAAACATCCTTCGGCTTGACTTATATGACGGAGAACATATTTTAATTTTCGAGACGTTATAGGCAGGATAAAATAGTTATAATATTTTTTAAAAAATTAATAAATTAAAAAAGTATTTTTAAATATTTTAATAGTATATTAATATATAAATAATTGAAATCTAAAATAAAAATTTTTACATATTTATATTACTAATTAATTATTTACTTAAAATAAAATCTTTTTAAAATTGAATTTTAAAAATCAAATTTATTAAACAATAAAATCAGCTATAATTTATAGAATATTTACTTATTCGATTTTCCATAAATAAATAAAGCTAATTTAGGTAAGATTATAATCTTTAATATAAAGACAATTTATATATGATTGATGTAATGACATATTATGTAATTACTGTCCTATGAAATATATTCCCTGATCATGCGATGACACGTCAGCATGGTAGTGTTGTAATATTCTACGTAAACATAAGGTTATTTTATTAAAATAATTCTTAATTAATATATAGGGGATATTATGAATTTAGGATTGAGGTTTGTGTGTGTATTTTTATAAATATTTATAATACTATATTACTATGTATATGTTTATGTTAGGGTGTTGTTTTCCCCCTTTTTTCATGGTACGATATGTTTGAAGTTAATCAACTAATAAATATGTGTTTGATCTTCTTTTTATATAGCAAAGTTATATATTTAAAAATAAACAAGGAATAAACAAGAAAAAAACCTAAACCAAACCAAACCAAAACAAATTTGCATACGGTTTTATATGGTTTTAGTTTTCATTAAACCGAAAAACATAAACCGAAGAAAACCGAACCATACCAAACAAACTGTATGGCTTTTAATATGGTTTAATTTTTTTAAAACCGTAAAAACAAAAGAAAAAACTGAGCTGAAACTAAATCGAAAAACCTTACGTCCACTCCTAATTTACTGTTTTTCTTTTGCCAAAGTTTTCTAAAGTTTGCTAATTTCTACTGTTGTTATGATTCCTAGTTTCTTTCTTCATCTTTCTTTCAATCGGGCTTTTGTTAAAACAAATCTTGCTTTGATTGAACCTCTTCGTATCGAGTATTGAACCACTTGTCCTCTCAATTCAACCAAAATTATGTTCAACCAAAATAAATTTTTGAAGTATTGTGGGTAGATTTATGAATCTTGACAATTAAAAGATGTCTAATTGGATTTTAGATATACATAGGATTTGGCGTTTATATGACAGAGTTAGAAGAGTGGCTTTATCCAAAAAATCGATTCTAGTATCTTTAAACATGTAGATGATCTAAATGAGGGTTTGAAGGTTGGTGTATAGACTCAAGATGATTGATGTGTAGCAATAAAAAGATAGGTTAAAAGCTGAAAAGCCTCTAGTTAGGACTGGTCCGACGTTTACGAATGCCCTATGCAAAAAAAAAAAAAGTGCCCTTTCCATTTTAATATCAAACTTTGGAAAATGCAAAACAGATATATATATAAGACTATTCAGAAGAAAAACAAAATTGGTTTGTTAGAGTCTATAAAAACACATGATTAAGATATCACATAGTTTCTTTATTAATTGGTATTAGTACCTATAAACAAAAATGAAAATACTATAAATCTGTCAATGACCTTCAAAAGGTAACAAGACATTGATCACTTCTTGTCTCATGGTTGCTGAATTTCTAGCTCTTGCTTATTATTTTGTGGTTTATTTCATGACTTTGGTCTCTCTGTTTGTTAATTTTTTAAAATTTTACCTTAGTCCACGTGAAGTTATGAAAATCATTTACAGAGTTTGGAGATGACCACCAAAAATCTGCGTTGTGTTGTAAAAGTCATAATAACATGTACCGTTGAATAAAATAAATTTTTGTGGTACTTTACTTATCATCTTATGTCCTCATTCGTTCATACATAAATAAGAGGTTTGTTGATGTGATAAATCATTCATTTTCAATAACACCTCTCTGATACGTTTATATTCTCATTATGGGTTATCAATGCGATAAATTTCTTTCGGTAATATAACTATATATAAACACCGTTTTTATAACACGTTGAGCTTTTTTAGGTACTTTGTGATTTTTATTTTCTTTTTCTATATTGCTGGGTTTATTAACTTTTGTTGGACTTAGCCCAATCAAGCCGGATGATAAAATATATCCAACAACTTACGCTCATGATTTTCTAAATAAGAATTTAGAAAGTAGTTACACAATGCGTATTATTTTATCATGTACCTTGACTTCATATAATTTTATCTATTTTTGAAATCTTATCATGTACCTTGACTTCATATAATTTTATCTATTTTTGAAATCTATCTTTGGTTGCATTTCTCCATAGAGTTTCTATTCATTTCTTTAGAATAATTTATTTTGTTTTTTACTTACAACATTGTGGGTAGTTTCCATTTGGTTCTTGATTCTATTTGTTGTTTCTACTTTTAGATATACATGAATTCTATTTTGTCAAAAAAAAGTTTTTTTTATCTTTGTCCGTGAAACTACGCGTCCACGTCTAAATTTTTTTTTGGCCAAACATGAGTTTGACAAAAAAAACACGAACAATTATCATTCGATCGATGACAACTTTTCTAGAGGCTACGAAAAATACAGTTTAAGCATGTGAAGGGTTCAAGCACAACTCACGGATTTGCCTTCTCTTATTTTCTGAAGAATCTTTTGCTGTTATCATTGTCCGAGAGTAAGTTTATATTTGAATTTGATACTTAATGAGCCTTTTTTCCATTGTCATGAGAAGTTTTATCTATTTGTTCGCTAAAGATTTTCGGGGTTGGGGCTGTATATCTCCGTGAACTCGAAAAAAGACTTTTGACGATACTGACTTTGACGATTAACATTCTTCTCAAAATGGACCGAACCTAAGATGCAAAAGAACCAATTTTTTGCACTAAACACTAGGCTACAAACACTTTTGATTGCTAATAATTTTAGTGTTAATAAAGTCGCTAATGACTTGCGTTGCTTTTTGTTTTTAGTGATGATTGATGTTGAATATTATACTACTTTCCCTTTTTAAAGAATGACTATTGTTGCATCTCATGTGCCAAAGAACTTAAGAGGCGGTGACTACTCGTCTTTGGCTATGTACTGGACCTCTTTCGTTGAAAATTGGGTGTATTTGTATTTTTTTTTATAAATCAATGTTGATTTCCGAAAGACTTTCAAAGTTTTGGATTTCATTTTCAATTTCCACGTATTATAATCATTCTTTCGGATTTGTTATTTTCTTATCTATCCCACTTGCCTCTTAATTTAAACACAAATAGATTTGTAAACTTCTAGGTTCTCTTTCTTTGACCCAACATTTTCTCGGGAAAAAGTCGTGTGATTTCTCCGATCGGCTCTTCATTGATCGGAAAACCAACCACGACCCATTATTCCTCGCCTGTTTCTGGCGCAAACCCTTGTATCAATTTTGGATTTTTGGTGAGAAAATTTTTTGGGGATCTGAAGAGAAGAACACGATGATGACGAGTATGGAAGGGATGGTGGAGAAAGGAGTATTGGATGATATTATAAGAAGATTGTTGGAAGGTAAAGGAGGCAAACAGGTTCAGCTTTCCGAGAGCGAGATTCGTCAACTCTGTTTTAACGCTCGTCAAATATTCCTCTCTCAACCCAATCTTCTCGATCTTCATGCCCCAATTCGTATCTGCGGTAAAATCTCATGATCGAACTGAAATTATGAAATCAATAATTGGGGTTGAAATGGGAAAATTTGGGGTTCGCTGTGAAATTTGAGTATTTGGGTATTGTAATCTCATGATCGATTGATGATGAAATCAATGGTTGGAGGTGAAATTTCAAAATTAGGGGTTTTTTTTTCTGTGAATTGGAGCATTTGGGTATTGTAATCTCATGTAATTGGGGGTGAAATTGCAAAGTTAGGGTTTTTTTGTTTCTTCTGTGAATTTGAGCATTTGGGTGTTGTAGTTTTCTCGTGTATTAATGTTTTTCTTTTATTTTTGGGGATTCTCAGGTGATATCCATGGCCAATATCAAGATCTTCTGAGGTTATTCGAATACGGAGGCTATCCTCCTTCAGCAAACTATCTATTCCTTGGTGATTACGTTGACAGAGGCAAACAAAGTCTCGAGACCATATGTTTGCTTCTTGCTTACAAGATTCGGTACCCATCGAAGATATATCTCTTGAGAGGGAACCACGAGGACGCTAAGATCAACAGGATTTACGGATTCTACGATGAATGCAAACGGAGATTCAATGTACGCCTTTGGAAGGTATTTACTGATTGCTTCAACTGTTTACCCGTAGCTGCACTCATTGACGAGAAGATCCTGTGTATGCACGGTGGGTTGTCACCAGAATTGGACAATTTGAATCAGATACGAGAGATTCAAAGGCCTACAGAGATTCCAGACAATGGTCTTCTTTGTGATCTACTTTGGTCAGATCCTGATCAGAAGATTGAAGGGTGGGCTGATAGTGATCGAGGTATCTCCTGCATTTTTGGAGCCGATAAAGTCGCTGAGTTTTTGGATAAGAATGATCTTGACCTCATTTGCAGAGGCCATCAGGTAAAACAGACAAGACCTCCACGAAATCAAAGATTCGAAAATTGGAACCTGTGAAATTGTTCTCAAGTCTTAACTACAGTATGACTCGAGATTAGCTTGTGTCCAGAAAGCTAGAGACTTTACGATTTCTTACCATATTGGACATGTGTGATGGTTTTGTGTTGCAGGTAGTAGAAGATGGGTATGAGTTTTTCGCAAAACGGAGATTAGTCACCATATTCTCAGCTCCAAACTATGGTGGGGAGTTTGACAACGCTGGTGCATTATTGAGCGTGGATGAGTCTCTTGTTTGCTCCTTTGAGATTATGAAACCTGCCCCAGCTTCAAGCAGCAGTCATCCTCTCAAGAAGGTTCGTTTCTACCAAGAACATATAGATTCAAGCCCATCTTATAACACGAATTTTTTAGCTAGAACAAACTGAAACTTCAAAACCTTCTGAAAAAACTTATGGAACTTTTGCAACAGAACCTTAGGTTATAATGTAAGATCTTAGCATGGACTTCAAAGTCAACAATCTTAAGCAGTAGGAGCATCATTGCAATTTTGTTGGGCCATAAAGAGATGATCCTTTTCGCATGTTTCCGCACTCTTTAACACCTATTTTTGCCACATTTCTCTTTATCAGGTACCGAAAATGGGGAAGTCTTGAATTTCTAGCCCCCTCTGTCAAGATTACGGTTTCACAGCTCAAACTAGGCTCAAGATTCACACTGTCATTACAACCGTGTCTGTGTCTCTAGTTATGGGTTGAAGGCAATGAAGAACCCAAAGGGTACTTAGTCATCAAACAACTTCTGTAAAAAAAAGAGTGAGAAAACAGAAACACAAACTCCTTTGTATAGATGCAGAAATCAGAATGATCTGTCTTCTGCTTCTTTTAATAGTCTCTTTTCTTTTGTCTTTTAGCCCTTTTAGTTTAATTTAGAGTGCCACTCTTAGATTTTGTTTCTTGGTTATTTTTTTTTCTTCTTCTACAAACCCTTTTGCATATCATCAAGATTCCACATTTGTTCATCTTTAATCCTTCGCTAAGGTTTGATTTTCTTGTCCCTAATTTTATCAGTATAAAAAGACAACAGTACAACACAGTTCTTGTCGCATTTGGCAAAATTTCACTTGAGACAAGACTTTACTTTGATAACAGTTAATTCATGGCTTTAACAAACTACTGCCACAAAAGATATCCTTCCATAAGCTTAATCAGAGCTTGTTCATTGGTGAAAAGAAGTCAACTTTGAACTGTTCTTCTATTTATCGCTGCACTGTATGAATTCCCGTTCATGTTCCCTCCCAATCTTCTAGCAGTCCTCTGAATCGCAGCTAGCCGCTGCTTCTGATTACGGTTATTAGATTGCCTGTACCACCTAAAGCAAGTGTTAGTATGGTGAAATGTTACTTATAAGCTTACTTGAAGAGAGAAGCGAGAAAGGTGAGACCTGATCAAGAACATTCCTGCTACAAGAAACGACATTCCCAAAGAAATTTTCTGAATCGTTGTCATTTCGCGAACCCATTGGAGAAGATCTTTAAAACATGACAAAGTCTCAGTCTTTAAAGGCGTCTCCTTTCCAGAGTCTCTTGACCATGATTCCACCACTGATTCCAGACTCGCTTTGCTTCCGTAGCATGATTTTTCTCTAGAATCATCATTTGTTTGAACAGCAAAACCAGCTGCTTCACAGAATGCTGTGCCATTGGACTCCCAATTTGAGGCCTTAACGCAGATGATGTCGTCGTTTACTCCACAAGGGCCAATCACCTAAGCACATATTTGAAACCATTAGATTCCAAAAATCAACAGAAAGAAAAAGTCCTTGCCATTTGTTTCACAATCTTCCAGACGAGAACTTTCTTACCCGTGTAAGTGCATTACTGGCAAAATATGCATCTTTGCAAGCTTCAAAGACTCTGTCACAAAACGAGCCGCAAATGCGGGGAGGACCTGGTTGAATTCCAACATTTGGGTTACAGATTGAACACTCCAATAACTCGAACAGCTGCAAGCATTCTTGACTAGCTTCTCCATAAGTAGCCAGGTTTCTGACAGCTACGAAAGCTGGGTTTGTCTGAACAGAGGAACAACAAGTCCTTTTACGAAACACCCGGCACATAGTAAGATCCTTGGATCCTCTACCAACAGATTTAGGAGGCTTTCCTTCTGACTCATATGGCGGAAACCGCCCTCCTTTAGAAACACATACACCTTTTAACTCCGGTTTCACTGCACCTGAAAACATTGTTCTACAGCCATTCTTAAGCAAGTATAACCACCAAAACCGAGCATCTCACTCAAATTGAACAGCTTTTGATAAGTTTATATTCCAAAGTTCCATCTCTTTTCATGATATAAAAATCCCAAAATTAAGCTAGCATTTCTAATCAATTTGTTTTGCATTAGACTAGTCAAGATGATCCAAACGACAAAAACGAAAAAGATTGAAACTTAGGGTAATACAATCCAATATCCCCGGAATCCATTTCTGAAATCTAACCAACAGATCAAATGAAAATGTCACACAACAAAAAGAACCCTCTTCGTGACTAACCTGACGAAAAGGAGATCAGGAGATGGAGAAACAAGATCGGACTCTGAATCAGAAACACCCTCTTCGTTAAACATCTTCCCATCTTTCTCTCGACTGATCTAATTAAGCTCGAAGCAAAAGACAAAAGACAAAGACGAGTACTCGTGAGTCGTAACTAAAGGTTCAACGAGTCTTGCCCGAGAGGAAGAGTATTACGGGTCGACCCGAATACCCAATTGCACAGACTCCATCAAATTGTGTTTTTTAGAACAGAATCTCACTTTATTGATTAATCAAAATCTCTCTTTTATCGTCACTCTGGGCCCCGTTAGAATACTCTTGTGAAGAAAACACCGTTAATCACAGTATACTATAAGAAACTAATTAAATTTATACTATAATCTATTTTATTTCAATAGTCAAAGCTTATAAGCTATAACATTCAATATCTTTTGAACTTTTCTTCTCCTTAAGCAGAAACATGGATTTAAAGCAAGGCTCTAATTGTGGCACCAATCTAATCTCAATGCGTCCGATTGACCGGAAAAAAGAAATGACAATGTTCCCAATTAACAAGATGAAATTGATTTGGATGATTGAGTAATCCTTAAAGCAACTTGACGCCAGCTTCCCTTACAGAATCGATGACAGCCTTAACTTTACCATGATACCTCTGCTCTTTCTTAATCTGAATAGTAACAGCTGGAATATCTTTCATCAGTAGTCTTTCTCCAAGAATTTTACCAATCTTTGCAGCAGCAGCGACGTCGCGTGTGATGCCCATTGTTTCCCTTAATGCTTTCTCCTGAGAGCTCGCAGAGCAAGCCACTGTGGCTGTTGGTGAGTGGATGACTTGTGCGTGAACAAACTTATTTGTGAAATGCATTTTCAGGACGTAAGGTTTGAGGTAGTCGAAGAGACGTGGTGGTCTAACTGCCGGTGGAATCACCATCTGAGAAACAAAGCATAAACCCTTTAAAACAGAGAATCTAATCGAACATTGTAAAGGGGAAAAACTCTAACTTTCACTACACATCAACAGCCCATGACCAAGATTCAAACTTGGAATCCGTAAATGATGTAATCGAAATTGCATTACCTGACGTAGAATACAGAAAGATAGGCAGAGACAACTCCAATAGATAATATAACATAATATCAAGAAATGACCATCCCATCAAAAGCCAAATCTTTGCGAGTAAATAGTACCAGAGAAACCCTTATGAGTGATGTAACACTCCTGGTTTGCTAAAACTCGTCTGTTTATTCAAGCAAACCCAAACCTATAAGAATCAAGATCCTACTCAAAACCAAACAGCATTTTACTTCTTTCAGACATTTCATCAAACACCTGGTGGATATCAATTTGTGATTCAAACCACAAACATAAACTAAAATACCAGAGAACCTGCATCTCAAAGCTAGAATCGATTCTATTTAAGTTCGTCAATTACGTTTCGAGGAAAACGAAGAATAAACCAAGTAGAGAAGATAAACTAAAATCTCTTATTTTCATCTCACGGGATGAAATCCAAAAGTTTAACAACAACAAAAACTCATTCTGTGGAAGATAATGGCGTACCTGTAGCTGCCAAGGAAAATCTTGGAAGATGGAACTGTATGAAGCGATCTCTTGATCTTTGAAAGAGAGAAGAAGAAGAAGATGCGTTTTAGGTTTTTTTTGGCTTTGTTGTGGTTCAGGTCATTTTCTGATAATGAATAACAAGTGACCTCGATTTGTTTGTTTCATTTAAATAAACCCCAAAAACTTTCAGATATGTTTTGAAAACCCAAATATTTGTAATTGGTAATATTGGAAGTTTACGGAGGATCTTATAATGGGCCGAAAGCCTGCGGAGATTAATTCGTTCTTTAATATTATTTCATTTTTCAATTTATAGATCAATTGTCTAGTCTGGATCTCCGGAACCAAGTTTTATGAATTTTTTTTTTGTGTAAACATTTATCTTTTAGTTTGGGAAACCAATCAAAAACTTGTAGTTTAATTAATGTGTGGTTGGAGAAAACAAAAATTAGAGTATTCATAACAACTAGATTCATATTATTAACAATATGATTCATATAAAAGCTTAACTCTATTTCATACTTTTGAATAAATTTTCTCTACTACCAAAAAAAAAAAATCTTCTTGAATTATGTAATTGAATATTAGTTTTCATTGATGAGAAGGTTATAGTTATTTCTTCTCATGAATGTGGATCCTTTTTAATTCAACACAAATCCTTTTTTAAATTGTTTGAAATAAAAATGTAAATTTTTATCATCAATGACAATGAGGCATTCTTCCGATAACTAGCTTCATATATAACAATATGATCAATTCATGTGTGTCAAACTATTTCACCGTTTAAAATTAGTTCTTCCTGAATTATTTATAATCAAGCAATTTTTATTAACAAGAATATTATAGTTATATATTTACAACACAAATAGAGCGTTTTAAAGAATTTTGATCTCTGTCACAAAATAAGTTTTATCATATATACAAGCAATTATGCATATGTTTATAAGAGAACAAACTATTCATTTAAAAATGACATATTAAATAAAAATATAATAAAATTGGATATATAGCTTATTTTGATTATCATTTTGAAAAGGAAAAAAAATGTAAGGGTGATCAAAGTGTAACTCCATGCAAAGTTACAATTAATTTCATAACTACACAAATTTTAAGCTATTTGCCCGAGCTACATGTATTGCAACTCGACAATGTGCAACCCCACAAAGTTTAAAAATCAAGATATAATCGTTAAATCGTTAATTTTCGTTTAATTTCATCTTTCAACATCTTAAAATATTAAAGGCCAAACGGTTATAGATTGAATTTTCAATTTAGTGTATGATAACGCTTTATTTCTACCTATTTCCAATATGTTTTCGACAAGAGTTTAATGTAATTTTAATGCTTTTCAAGCACATATCCACTATGGCCTTGAAGCTCTTCTCAGTTTATTTGAGCAAAAAAATGTAAAACAAAGAAGAACGAGCATTTTGAATACATGACAACCTTTGTACGTCAAAAGTATAACATCAAATGAAAGACTTCCCACCGAAGGATCTTTCTAATTTTTTAACACAAGATAGATGAGGGTGTTAGCTTTCATTTCCAAGTTATTTTAAAAGATCAAACAGTGCAATCACAAGATATGACAAAATTACTAAAGACATGTCCATATGGCGATGAAGTGAAACAAGCACATGAAGGGGAGATTGATCGAACTGAAGAGAAGATCGACCGAACCACATGATATACGATCGACCTGAAGAAAGATCAACCATTGATACACAATTGATCTCAGGATGAGATCGCTCGAATCTATTGATGCACAATCGATCCCTACAGGAGATCGAACGAACTTCTCATCGTAAAAACTTTTAGAATATTCTCGATTTGATGCTGATTCATCCCTATCTTACCTTAAAATGACCTAAGACCCCTATATAAGGAGATCCTCATCCAGAGCGAAGCATACCTTAACACACCTCTCTTCATCTTCCTTACTTTTCTTATAAACGTTAATCGAAAGCTATAATTCTTTAAGATTTGTATTTACGCTTTTTATTATATTATTATCATTATTCTTCATTAATATAAGTATTCATTTATCATGTCTTCATTACTATCACCCGTGGTTACTTTTGTTATGGCTGAGTAATTCCATTATTGATTTAAGAGGGTGATTCGAAGGGGTATCCATGGATTGATTTAGGATTGTTAGAATTAGGGTTTTCAATAATTATATACAGATTATGATTTTTCGTTTGTTATTAATACATGTTATTAATGCATGTACTGAACTAATTACTTAATATGTTATCTTAGGATTAATCTATCAATTAAAAGTGTTGATAGGTTTTCCGAGATAGCTTAAATTAATGATCAATTACGCTATAACATGTTAACGATGAGTTATAGAGCGTTGAGAACTTATCGAACGTATAATTAATGCATGTTTAACTGCATAATTGCAAGCTAACGTTGAGTAATCGAGTTGATTTAGCATAGGTATTGGACATTGAGAGAGAGAGAGAGAGTCTGATATACTTCTGTATTTCAAGTTCGAAAATCTAACGTTAAGAGATCGATCGATCCCCATTAAAGATTGATCGAACTCTCCTATAGTTCGATCGATCCCTATTGATTTCTGACACATAATTTCCTAGTAGTTAGATTCATGACCCTAGAGATACATGTGCTACCCAACACCTTTAAAACCTTAAAATCTCATCTCATTTACTTGATTAATTAGTAATTCAAACCAAAAACAAAAAACAAATCAAATTCTTAATTACTTTTTAGCTAAGATTCTCTTTAAGAATTTATTGCGCGACTATCATTCTATGTGGATCGATACCTTAAGTACTACAACATATAATTGTGTACTTGCAACATATTTGCGTGTAGGAATTAAGACTTTTATCTACATGGTTTGTTTAGTGAAAACTAAGCACGCATCCGTGTGGTTATAGATTGTCAAGTTTCAATCTTCATAGTTTGATCAAGAGACTCGAACTTGGTGTGGTTAAACTCTTAATTGTATCTTTCCATAAAGTTGTACCTCTATCAACTAAGGAAAGTTTTTATATTTTCGCAAATGAAATTACGGTTTTGTCTTGATGTTTTTGGCTTGGTATGAACCGGTTTTAGCTTAATTCTGAGTGGTCTAAAGTCCTTAATCTTCTTCATACAAAACAAGTTGAATAAATTCTTCAAGATTTAGTGTTGGACCATGTCTCATGTTGGCCAACTATTATTTATAGGTTTCAATAAGCTTTTTTCGAGTGTTCTTCAAGTTAGACATCTTCCTTTTAGTATCTTGAAACTCTTTTCATCTAAACAAACTCTTCATTGACTTGTTGACTTTTTCATTAATTTTGATCTTAAAACATGTATCTGGATCCTTAAGCTTGATATTCCATCCTCGACTTGTTGTGGGTCATGGTGGTTCGAAGTCCTCATCAAAACTACTGGATATTGCATCATTTTCTCTTCCTTTGGAAAAATCTTTTTTCCTCAAACTAAGACATATAATGGTGACAACATGATCAGTGGCGTTGTTGGAAGAATTATATAAAAAAAGATAAAACGTAAAACACAATATTAATTTTTGTTTTGTCGTTTTTTATTTATTTTTTATTTGTAAATGTTTTGTGTCAACCCGAAAATATATATATTATAAAAGAAATAGTTGGACCGACGTATAGATTTCAGTTTTATGGAGTTTGTAATTGTTGTGGAAGCAACCAATCATTTTTACGTTGCCAACAAACTTGGGCAATGAGTGTTTTGTTGCCGTTTAGAAAATATAACTTATGTATAAAAATATATAAAATATGATATAACATGGAACGTTGCCTGATGAAAGTGAGGTTATCGTAAAACGACTAGCAAACACATCATCTCAAGGAATCAGAGTGTTCAAGAACGAGGTACAAACGAATTTAAAAATTCTTCACCTAAATCTTCTACGGCTTCAAACATGTTGTTGCAAAGAGAAAACAATAATTTTGATTTATAAAAATGTAATAATATGGAAGGTTACTTGATGAAAGTGAGGTTGACATAAAACGATAAGCAAACAGGGAAGGATACCTAATGGAATAACCTGGAAAGTTACCTAATGAAAGTGAGGTTGTCATAAAACGACTAGCAAACATGGAATATGTAATAACTTGGAAGGTTACCTGATGAAAGTGAAGTTGTCGTAAAACGACTAGGAAACACATCGTCTCAATGAATCAGAGTGTTCAAGAACGAGATACAAACTAATTTAAAAATTCTTCACCTAAATCTTCTACGGTTTCAAACATGTTGGTGTAAAGAGAAAACGATAATTTTGATTAATAAATTTTTAAAAAATCTCAGCCTAAATCATTATATTTTCGGCTACTGCCTCGTCTCTTTTCTAGATTTGAAATATTATAAATGATTTCAATCTAATAATTGATTTTCGCAAATGAAACTTGAAGAAAATATAGAATTATAAGGATATTGTGCAATAGTTTTTGTATCTACATAATCAATGTTAATATGCTTTAACTGCATAAAAATAATGTTAGTTTAGCATCACTTAATAGAAATAATGTATATATTTACAACGATTATAATAAGTGATGTTAAATATTTCTATTAGTTGTAAATAATTGAGTAAAAAAAATATTATTCATTTTAATAATTGATATGAAATCAAACCAATAAATTGTTTTGGGATGATAGGTGGTTGTTAACTCATACACGTTAGTTAATAGCTTAAATATAACAATACTTAGTTTTTTTTACACAATAAAACTACAAATTAACTATATAAAAAAATTATGGAACCTCTTCTTCCAGGTGAGTCGGCGTAGGATGTATATTAACAAAGTAAATAGTTACATCAATTTTTACAACCGATGCTAAATAATTGATATGAAAGCAAACCATTAAAAACGTTTTTGCAATAAAAATTACTTGTTAAGTCATACATGTTGGTTATTAGCTTAAATACAACAATAGTTAGTTAATTTTTTCCCCACAATAAAAAAGAAATCAACTATATATAAAAAGTATGGAGTCTTTTTTTCCAGTTGAATTGATGTAGGATGTACATTAACTAAGTAAATAGTTACATCAATTTTTACATTAAATGCTAAATGTTTTATTAGCATTGATTTTTATTAATATAAATTTTATATCGTTTTCCTAAATGATGTTAGAAAAATTAGTAAATACATCATTTATTAATTGATGTAAATTTATATTTTTGTATCAATATATTGAAAGTGATGTAAACTAATATAAATTTGCATCAATTTTAATAAATTGATATCAAACAAATCAATAACGATATCAACTGTTGTAGTTGATGTTAAACTATATATTTTGTACTCCCTCGGAGAAAACTATTTGTATAGTGTAAATTGTACTTATCTAAATTATTTTCCTTATTATGAATTTCAATTACTGTGACCTTAAAATTGATATTTAGTATCACGTATTCCTCCATTATGTAATTGCTATATAATGAAATGATAAAAATCAAAATTGCAAGAGTTTTTTTTTTTAAAATTACTCAGACAAAAACGGTATGTTTTCAAAGATAATAATATGATGTTGTTTTTGGTTTCTTAAATATAAAGTTTTAGATATTCAATGTATTATTTTAATAATTAATAATAACAATTTGTCAACTTAAAAAAATATTGATTGAAAGAAATAATTTCAAGGTAATATTATTAAACTTAATATATCTTATTTATAATTAAAAAAAGACTTAAAAACTTTTTAAATATTTTGTTATTTTGTAATTGTCTTGGAGATATTGGATCGAAGGCAACATTGTTAAGCTTGTGAATTCTAACTTTGACGATTCGCCACTAGTGAAAAAGAAGATTTGAAATTCGTACATATTAATTTATGTTCAAGAACATGTTGACGATATGAGAAGTACAAAGTTTATTGTATTAGTGCTCGAAACCACACAATTCAAAATTCTTAATATTAATATGCAAGAATCCTCCGCGATGAAACTGTTTCATCTTTGTTAGTCGAAAAATTAATTACTATGAACTATTCCACTTTATAAGAATGATCTAAAAGACTATGAACTATAAATTGTGAGGTATGCCACTTTATCACAATAATCCGATAATTCAAGAATACAACCAAAAGACTCGCAAACACATCACCTCAAAAAATTAGAGAGTTGAAAAAGAGGTAAAAACGATTTTAAAATGTTGGGTAATTACTGCTCTGATAATAAGTACGGTAATCCAAGAGTTTAGACCTTTGTTTTTTCATCACGTATAATCAACACTCTAGTTTGATAAGTGTAATTGTCCAAGAGTGCAGCCCCACAAAATCTTGTTGTCTCCTTCATATGTCCCAGTTTTGAAGACAAAACTTTTTCAATGAGGAAATAATGTGAAAAATCTATGATAGTTGTAATGAGTTACATAGAAGACGTACACGTTATGCCGTTATAATGCTACCAATTAAATCCTAAAAACATTAAAATCAACTACTTAAGTGTAATACCAACACTCCTCTGACGTCGTTGCTTTTAACACTTTATCTCATTTTAATATTTATATTTTTGTATAACTCACTTACCACACTGCCGAATTTAAGCTGAGATTATGACCTCGTTATACTTCTATTTGTAAGAAATTATTTTACATTAGATAGTATTTAAAACTAAAATCTATGTTAAAAATAGAAAAAAATAGTAAAAATATTTCCAATTTAATAATTATTTTAAATTAAAATAACAAAAATAATTTTATGATTTTTTACTCCCACAAAATGATGATAGTACAAAACTTTGTACCACCACTGTACTGTAGATTGATTTTCTATCGCATATGTGGATGTCAAAATCCGGTGGTATTTCAAAATAGTGAAAAAACGGTATCAAAGCTTCCATAGATAACTCCAACACAATCGTAAATAAACAATGAAAGTTATATTCTATGAAAGATAATAAAAAGTAAGGACATAACTATACGAAGGATATATTTTAAAATACGGATAATGCGGATATACCATAAATATATGAACCAACCATTCAGAGTGAAGATGCATAAGAAGTTCATACGGAGATGAATTCATTGACAACAGTCACTCATAAATTTTTCAATATAATACAAGAAAGAGAAACAAGACAACAAAAAAAAAGTTGAACAAAAAAGACTGAGAAAATAAAAAGAATATGGGAAGCTATCAAAGAAGTCTCTAATTTGGAAGAGAATGTTCGTTACGATGCGATTAAAGTGATTCACCAATTAGGGATGATAGAAGTCTTTGTTAGTATGTCTACTGATGAGCAAAATTGTTGGATTAAGTGTAACGTTATGGAGTACTGTAAATTATTATTTGTTATGTTGGATTAATTATTTTTTGTTTTCTAGTATCATGTGCTTTGGACTTTGGTTTTTAAAAATAATATATTCTTTTTTTTGCAAATCTACCCAAATAACGTGATGGTACTAAAGATTTCAACCTCTCTATTTTTAAGTAAAATATATTTTTCAAATCAATTCAAATCCAATGTGAAATCAAATTCATATCCAAATCCTTAATATTGAATAAATGGTGGTTTTAACTAGTATTTGTAAATCATAGAACTAAAAACTTATAATTTTGATAAAGATTTTAAAATCAATGATTAAATAACACATGATTTTGAGAAATATTTTAAAATCAATGATTGAATAAGACATAACTTTACATGGATTTCTAAATGTACTAAAATCCATGAACCAATAAATCCTCGTAAGTCGAAATGAGTTAAAAATGAACCATTTGACATATAAGAGGAATGAAAGATGTGTTGTTATTGAAAAGTTTCGAACTTGATCATACAAAACATGAATGAAGAGTAAAAGCTAATGAAATTTAGAGTAAAAATTGGTGAAAATAGTTCCATTTCTTCTGTTGTTGTCCTCTCTTTTTTGTAGTCTTCATCCTCCTTAATGGTCATTTAATCCTCAAATCAAAATATCTTAGCTTGTCGATATTGTCATTAAATTCGATAATCAAAACTCTAACCACCCTTATTGGTACTGTCTTGGGTTAAAACGAAAGAAGACTTCCTGTTCTACGCGTTATCAGCTGATGAAAAAACCGATGAAAATTTCTTCTTTACAGGGTTTTCCAAATCTATGGCAAGCTCTAGATAAAGAATATTCATGATACGAAGGAAGTCTCGAAATTCAACATGAATTAGAGGACTATTCTAAATTGATGATTCTTGGTTTGCATGACACATACGTGGAATGAGATATCCAAGGAAGAAATTGTGATATGTTAAATAGTGTCTAAAATTAAAATATATGTTAAAAGTATAGAAATTAGAGAAATAAAAAATCAAATTTAAACCATCTATTCACTTAGATTTTAATTAAAATATCAAAAATACTCTTACCAATATCCTGTGAAATCACCAACCAACAATACATCCTTCCCCTCTAATACAGCATGCTACCCAAGGTGTAACTTAAAACACAGAGGCCAGTCCCGTTGGTTGCTTCAACCCTACAGATCACGAGTTCCATAAAGAATTGCAGCAAAGTAATAAAAGCATGGGAGGCAATAGTCACCTACCTAGTGTCCATTCCACACAAAGGTTACAGAATGTGTTGGAGTCCCATCATGTTTCCATCGTCCACCATTGCAATAAGATCATATGTTGCCTAAGGAGTTGCAAGTCTTGAAAAAGTAGATATAAGTCGACTGATATTTCCATCAAAACAGAGAAAGCAATCCATGGTCTGCAGATTAATGGTCAAGACAGAGAAACTATAATGCTACTCATGTCAAAAGGCTACTCAAAAGATTAAGACGACATCATAAAGAGGTTTTAAATAATAACAAACTCCTTGATTATATTATAGGGTTCATCTTTATAAAGAGCGGTGTAAATTCAAGTAATATACCTTCAAAGAAGCTTTCTCAAGAAAACACCAGTCATGTTACTTAAGCAACTTCCCAGTCGCAATCTAAATTCATCAATTGAACAAATTTAGCCATGGAACTCATATATGCTTATTCACCAGAAATGCAATTAATTATAAGAACTTTACTACCCAAAGATATATATCTACGTTCCTTCATTGTTTGCTGTATGAACATTTATTTACTTTAATATTGATTCAAGTCCGAGAAGGAAAGGTAAAAACCTTACGCCAAGATTAGTAGAAAATCGAGTTAGACAAAGCCGTGATTTTATTTTACCCTTAAAACTTATGTTTTAACAAACAGAATTAATGGCATAAGCTGTAAATATTTCTAAATAGCTTATATGGCTCAGACAAAAAATTGTTATTGATTCTCGATTAATAGTATAGATATCGTATTATATTGGAAGGCCCACATCTAATCTATATCTTAGGACTCAGACCCAAAAGTTTTTGAACCGGTCCGCCAGCAAAATCAATCAGAAAACCAACTTTGGCACAAGTGGGCTGTGGACAAATTCATCGATGCCTCCCTCCATATCAGAAACATTTGTTCCGTTATAATCTACAAATTCATCAGTGTCTGATTTTTTTTTTTTTCCCTTCACAAATTTTGTTTTTTCATCACAGGACTTCAAAATTGTTCCCCTTAAGTTTTTTTCCCTGTCTCCATAAAGTACATGACAATAAAAATTAAGTAATTTATTTTTTGGTTTTTGTGTATATTTGTTTCTCTTGATCATATCACCTTTTATTTATAATTTATTAAACTGTTACTGACCACAGAAACATAGTAGCAGTGAGTGAAAGAGAGAAAGTCCCCCGCTTTCTAAGGCAACTTTGCTTCAACAACCTTTCTTCTTTTTACCCTACACACATTATCACGCATGCATACATTTTTATAACAATGACGTAACTAAATCGTTTATTCAACTTTTTTTTTTTTTAATTATTATTATGATACTCTCTCCTCGTGTTACTTTTGTTTTCAAACATATATCAAGGTTTCTTATCCATTTATACATCTAAAATTCAAACAGATTTTGTCTGTCAGAGTTAACAACTAGTCTTGAAACTTGAATATTCCGATATCATGTAAAGTAAAATAGTTCTATTAAATATTAACAGAAAAAATAGTTCTGTTATTAAAAAAAACATGTTAAGTAACATATCAATATTTTTTAAAAGTTGTTTTATCGCAGTTTCAATACTCTCGACGGAAATTCAGTTGGTTCACTGATATAACTTTAACCAAGTCTATAGTAAAAATAACTCTAAGAAAAATCTTTATCAAATAACTATTACTTAAAATGTTCATATGTTTTATATCGAGGCATTACGACACCAGATGTCTTCATGCCCATTCGTGTGCATAATTTACCAACCCAATTAAAGTAACACAAAACTGGAGTAACCATCAATGTTAACTTCAAAACATTCTTAATTATATCTCCACGATATATAAGTTTAAGTATAGTATATATATATATATATACCCTAATAGCATGAAGTAGTCCAATAAATATGAACTTGGAACGCGTATATATGTACATTTTCTTCTCTCCATGGATGATTGCATATTCGGGTAGGGGGAGAGACACGTGTTGGAGGAGTAGAACACGTGCGAAAGTATGATCAACACGTACCGATCGATCTCATATGTGTTCGCACGTGCCCTGCTTCTCCAGCAGGTGTTACTCACCCATTACATTTCTCTTGCATCATCAACTCTATTTAGTCTCCATGGCGACGTATATATAGCTACTTACACAGTTACACACACATATTATATTATAATATATAGAGAGACAGAGAGAGAGAGGGAGAGGGAGATTTGTGTGTGTAGAGGAAGAGAAAGTTACGAATAAAATATACAACTTAGAGTGAGGAGGCAGGAACTTCTGCTTGCTCATTCACGTACATATATAGTGGGTTCAAGTGTTTGATAAAATGAGGCAAAAGCCTTAGTATTTAAAATAAAATCCCGAAAATACAAAAGTATTAGCTAAAAAAATAAATGGTAGTGGAATTAAAGTGATTGAGTCTTGGAGTGGGATTTCTTTAAATGTAGATAAGAAGTAAAATGGCAATCATATCACCAAGTCTTTCCATTACTTTACATGATTCTTCTTTTAAAAAAAAAAAATATTTCAGAGATGTAGTAGATACAAGACGCATGTGTACATAGCTAGACCTCGCAGTTAATGACTAATTAATGTATTTCGCAATATTTTCAAGCCTCCCGACGTAATTTGATTATAGAAATAGTGCAATAGACCAACTAATTGTGGTTGGTAGATAATTAAAAATTGATTATGCTTAAAGAAGCAGAGTTGACCTTTGACCATGACAGGAGGATCAGATAATTGATTTACAATATTTTCAGTTGGGTAGCTTGTAAGAATAGTTATAATATTTTAAACATTCCCTATAGAAGTGAAATAGTTTACTACGCAATGTATGTAATAGAGACAGACAGTAAAGATGGGCGATGAGTTTCGGTCAGTTTATGTCTAGTTCCTGCCGCCGAATCCAAGTTCAAGTGTCACTAGTTTATCCCAATTATTATTTCATTCTGATGTCACCACCTATTTATAAATGTACTAAAAATGAAATAAAAGATATTTATCAACTAAGCGCTTAAGAGCGTTTTTTAATAAAAGTTTGTACCGAATTGGTTGTTTCACTCTATAAAAACCGATAGACGATAATGGCTTTTATGAATAAAAGTTTGTGAATTTGACGGAAAAAGAGCGTTTTTTGTATTGTTCACTTCCTCAAATACAAAACCGCATTATTTGAATTTAAACAGGAAAGAAATGAAATAGGAAAGTTTTTTTTTTTGTTATAAAAGAGAAGAAGAAGGATGGTGAAGAGAAATGAAAGATGATGATGAGGTGATGGAGACAGTGACACAGAGAGGAATGGGTTGCGTGTTCCTCGCGAGTTTCTTCCTCCTCTCTCTCTCTCTCCTCACCTTTTTTTACCTTCAGAAGAAAAAAAAAAAGAACAAAAAAGAAGAAGATCCCACCACCGTAGTCCATAGATAGAGAGACAGAGACTTCTGTGTATTGCAGAGTTCCAATGCAATTCTTCACTCTTTCTAATCATATTTATTATTCTCCTCTCTGCTCATTATTAACAAAACTAAAACAAAGCTTTATGATCTATGTATCTTAGAAGTTATAACATTCATATATGTGTAGACCATAGTCAATGGGATGCAATAATCTATGCTATAACATTTTTTATATAAAGTTAGCATTTATGCTATGATTATTCCCATTGGTCGAGATGGGTAACAACCATCTATAGGGACCATTGTTAAAAAAATAGTGTTATGAGTTTGTAGAGTATATATATTTATCTTACTTTCAAAACATATTATTTTGTACTTTTACTAATGTTAATATACATAACTATAATTATCTTCATCCGTCGGTTAAATGAAGCACTGCAAAGTTATTTGGTAAGTTAAAGAAAAATTCAGTTACGCAAAATCATATATTTACATTGGTTAATTCAAGTTTGATTGCTACATGTTTAAAAGTATGAGCATCGAATCTTAGATAATAGATTTTTCATGATATATGAAAAAGAAAGGTCACACAAAGAAAGAGAAAAAAAAAAGATATTTGTATAACTAAAGAAGATTTCATTTTGATCAGGAAAAAAAAAAAAGATATTCTGAAGTTCACTGTCACTTACTTCTGACGAAGTATAGAAGTGAATTGCTCCCCCCATGTTTTATGGGTTTGGGTTTTCCCCTCTGACGTCATTGTTTTTAACACACTCTCATTTCAATATTTACATTTTCTTATTGTAAAACTCACACACCACACTGCCAAATTTAAGCTGAGATCATGCATTGTAGTTATATTCATATTGGTAAGAAATCGTGATACGCTAAATAGTATCTAAAACTAAAATATATGTTAAAAATAGAAGGGAATAGTAGAAAAAAATATATAAATAGTTACTAATTTAATGCTTCATGGGCATCACATTCACCTTATGGCCTTGATTCATAGCTTTGTTTCGGACACCAAGATCTTGTGGCTACTAATTTTTTTTACTGTTTTACTGAATAGCATACGATACGCGTTATTACTCTAATACAATGTTACCAACCAAATCTTAAACATTTTAAAATCAACCCCGGTAGTGTGACACCAGCAATAGAACTGAATGTATATATCAAACTAAAAGGGTGTTATTGGTTATATGATTTTTAAAGAGTTATAATTTTTGAAAAATTTAGTGTTATTCAATTGTCAAAAACTTTACTAAAATCTTATGTTATTGGTTCAATATTTATAAAATGTTGTGTATATTTAATATTAAAAATGTTATTACATTGATGATTTCAAAAATTCACTAAAAATTAAGCGTTATTGAATTAAAAAAGAGTTTAACTAACTTTTAGATTCTATTAGAGTTCAGCATTATTGGCTTATTGATTTTAATTATTTTTGTTAATGCGAAACAACTTTTAAAATATTTCAAAATAATATATGGTAACGTGATTTTAGCAAACTATCCAAACCAATTTACTTTCGTGGAACATAGGCCAAATATGCACTTATTTACAAATTGATACAATCTATTCAAGGTCCAAACAAACTCTACGGCATGTATCATTCATCACGACAAGTCTTGTTCTCTTCTGACGCGAGTGATAATCCAAATAAATAATAACTAAACTGGAACCAAACCCGAAAATCACAAAACGAATTTGTCAGACTTTCTTCCTCAACCGGAGAACTTAACCAAAACCCTAAACCCTAAACCATTGTCCAATTGTATATCTTTTCTCTCCTTTTACTATCATTAATCTTCGTCAACCAAACATATTTTATCGAATCATTTGATGCAATCTCTACCCGGTTTGTTTATCGAGAAAACTGTCTGAAAAACAGACTCCATAGAAGCTCAAGTACGCAACAACAAAAGAAAGGAGTATTACTTCAATCAAACTAAATAATATCTAACACAAAAACTGAAGATAATTGAAGAATCAAAACCAAACCAACAGAAAGTGAGGAATAGATGATATCGTACTAAACCAAAACCGGTTTTAATCTTCTTCCTCTGCTTCGTTCTCGGCAATGTTGAAGTACCTCAACTCATAGAGATTACGGTCCTTGTTCGCCGCAATCACTCTGAGCCAATCCCTCACGTTATGTTTCTTCAAGTACTTCTTTGTCAAATACTTGAGATATCTATCACAGACAGAAAAAAAGAATTACACTCAGGGACAGTCTAAACTCATAATCCAACAACATCCTATACTCAACTCTACAAGATAAATAAATTCAAGATACTACAATCACACTGTACTAACTAACAGAATGAAGTTAGGCATTACCAAACACTATACAAGATTCCACATTCAACATTGTACCATTTACCAACTAACAATATGAACAAAAGCATTACCAAAAAATTATTCAAGTTTCTACATTCAACATTGTACCAACCAACAAGATCAACAAAAGCATTACCAACAAACCGGATTATACATTGACCTATACTCAACTCTACGCGATAAATTCAAGATTCTACATTCAAATTGTACCAAACAACAAGATCAACAAAAGCATTACCAAAACTATTCCTACACATCACAGCCCAAAAACATAGACACAAGTTAGGCAAAATTGGAGAATCTGGTTTTAGTTTTATGATACCTCTTGGAGAATTGACCATCAGAAGTAACAGTAATCTTGTTCTTCTCACGAGTGATAGAAACAGAATCACCAAGAGCACCAGCTTTACCACCAACCTTAATCCTCTCCTGAAGAAACTTCTCTAAAGAAGCAATCTCCATGATCTTATCATCCACAGGCTTCGAACAATCAATGGTGAAGGAAACTCCCTTCTTCTTCCCCTTAGTTGCTGCTCCACTACCACGACTCATTTTCACCTCTACAAATCCGAAAAGAAATTCACCATTCATAAAATGTCAACAACAATACTTAAAAGACCTGTAAAATTTTCAAATCTGAATCTAAGTTCGTCGATTACATTTCCAGGAAAACGAAAGCTAAACAATAGAGGTAAGAGTTTCAACAACAAGAAGAATCGATTCTATGGAAGATATTGAAGATCGTTGAAGCTTAACGAAGGACGATAATGGCGTACCTGAAGCTGTAGTATGAAGCGATGAGCGGCGTTTTTTGATCTTTGAAAGAGAGAAGAAGAAGATGCGTTTAGGGTTTTTTGGCTTTTTAAGGTGCTCGTGGCACTTTGTAATAATAAGTAACAGAAGTGACCCTGATTTGTTTGTTTAATTTAAATAAAACCCAAAACTTTAACATATGTATTTGAAACCCAAAATTTGTAATGGGTACGTTTGAAATTTTACAATGGATCTTCTAATGGGCCGGAGTGTGTGTGCCTACATATTTTTTTGTTACGATATGAAAATAACTGAGCCTAATTAAAATCTACCTTTTTTTTTTTTCGGCAACGATTCGTTCATTAAGAAGCCCAAAGGGCATATACAGTGGTACAAAGCCCATTTATTTAACAATATGATAATTTATATGTGTAACTCTGTTTCATACTTTTGAATAAAATTCTTTTTGAATTATGTTATTGAATATTAGTTTCTATTGACGAGAAGATTATAGTTATTTCTTCTCATGAATTTTAATTCTTTTTTATTTAACACAAATCCTTTTATAAATAGACTGAAATAAAATGTAAATTATTATCAATATGATAACTAGCTTCATGTATGTACCTATTTAAAATAAGTTTTATTCTGAATTATGTGTGTAACTATCAAAATAAGTTATTTCTTAAAATTTTCAAGTATGACTTCCAGTATGTAAATTGGTGCATATATAGTCATATATAGAGTCTTGACTCTATATACATATATGAAAATGCGTATTTGACTCTTGAAAATGTCTTCTCTGAACTGGTCCAACATACTTATTATTATGGTTCATATTTTTGTGGAGGACTAACTGTAACGAGTTCAAATAAACTACAAGCCTACTAACTTTAACGCGTTCCCCTTGAGTCAGGGGTACATCTCTTGTGGGTCTTACCCACAAATTTCAACTCGAATCGAAAAGAGTGTACAAGATTTTTCTCACAATCTCTAATTTCTCTCTTTACACGTTCGTAGATCACTATTACATCACCTAATAGAGAGAGAATCACGAAAAGGAAGAAGAAGAAGAAGATACATAAAAGGGAGAAGTGAGCGTACTACTCGAGCTTACATGCTCTATTTTTGTAACTAACCCCTACCAAATTTTAGCAACCTGTGAAACTATTCAATGTTACTAAGCGGTTATTGTGTATCTTGAGTTAACGCAGAAGCAGACTATTAATTGTTGATACCATGACACATTTTTTTCACTTTAAAATGAGAGGAAAACAGGAAGAAAGAAAGTACATAACAAAAATCAATAACATAACAGAATATGTAGAAACATCTTTCACATTTGGACATAAGTTATAAAAAATTGGACTGAGAATTGTAGAGCTTTACCCCGAAGGGAGCTCTTCCAGAAATTCTCGAAGGCCCAAGACAAAGCTTAGGCCTAAGAGGGGGTTTGGAAATAGTTTTCAACCAGCAATAGACGCGCCTCGGTTAAGACCTCATTAGCTGCGTCATTGCCCCAAGCGCAAAGATACTTTTCCAATAGCGAGAGCCTCTTTATTTATAGCCAAACAGAACATATGAAGCTGCTATATCCTTCCGATGTGGGATACCAATGTAATAAACATACGCGTCATCACATACTTTGACATCTATTTCCTATGTGGGACTATTGGTACTAAAATAAGCATGAATCTTTCCTTTTACTGCCAACAATTGTTTTGCGTGTACAAATTACAAACACCAAACTTAATTAGTCTAGTAATGGCAGAACTTGATAAAAATTAAGACTGATTAAGATGGTAGGGGCTGCGCGAACGCAAACCCCCTCTGCCACAAATAATGACGCAGGCTCTTCCACTTGGGAAGACCTTAAGCAAAGCACCCTTCCTTAGGGTGCAATGGAAGTCACTAGCCTAGGCCACTCGTCTTCTTGATCACGAGTAGACCCCGTCCAGGTAAGTGATTTGCTCGTTCCGTCCACTTCTCTATTTATACTCCTGCTTCCCCAGTCATTGTTTGAAGTCTCACCGATGTGGGACTATTTTTGTTAACACATCGTGTCGTTTTAAGCTCTTGGTTTCTTACAACGGCGTGAGTTTTTGTGTGTTTGTTATACATATGGGCTGGACGTTTTAGGCCCCGTCAAGTGCTTGAAACGATCTTTAATATTTAATTTGTGTTATTTAAGTAATTTAACATTGCCAGGAAACAGTGAAAACATTTTTAGATGTCATACTGAATCTCCGATGAGGGGACACATACAGCTATCGAATAATGTGAATTTGGGATAGGCTAATAACAAAACGATCATGCTTAATAAATTGAATGTATATAAAAAAAATTATTCATTTAGTTTCTGTACGTATCTTTTACATTTCCGCATCCTGTAATTTGCAGGAAAATCTGCAAGGCGTAGGGATTATATAACCCAGAATTAATTCATTTCAAAGTACCAAAAGAAAGATTTAAGAAACATGAAGTTTTCATTAGCTATTATATGCCTAGAATAACAGGATAGGCATGAGCCATGGTAAGGGCTTTTAGTCCTCGTTTAAATTTTCAGGCTTCAGAAATTTCGGGATTCGATCAGTGGCTCCAGATTTGTGATCATAGTACTCCACTGCGGCTGCTCCAGCCAGTGCGGCTAATGTCAGTGCCTGAGCATGCAACCTGACAATATAATCCAATTCAGAAATGTGTGAGAGATCGAATGCCATAGAAGAATTGAAAGATCATCATCACCATCATGCACAGTAAAAAAAAGTTTAAAACTGTAATGGTCAGATTTTAATATATATCCAACAGCTAAGTAAATGTTTTCAAGTACAAAACACGAATACGAGCGAGCATGTATATGATCGAATATTAGAGCTGAGTAGGTGTTGTTAACAGATGATTTGTCTAGCAACACAGAACAGATGGGAAACAAAGCAACTCATAGTAAATATTGAAAGATATGAGGTCTAAAATGAGGATTCCACATTTAACCAGTGAAGAAATGAAGAAACAAAAAGAACGATCGATTTAAGTCACTTGGAAGATATCAGGCAAAGATAGAGTGTAACCCATAACTGGAGCTCATGCTTTCTCAAGCATTAGTTTTCTTAATCGAAATTGTTTGTGACTATGCAATATGTTCTTCTATGAGTAAACATATAACTAAGTTACTTTGATGAACATCAAAAGAAGTTAAGAAACATATAGGAACATTAAGATTAGAAAATATACCTAGCGTGGATGATTCTGACACTGGTTTTCATGGCAGGTTTTGACCAGTTATAGGCGATTGAACCAGAGATACCACTTAGCCATAAACAACCTATCAAGAGTCCAATTCAGAACCAACAAAATTTGTATCAGAACAAACACAAAACTCATTACATGCATCATCATCCAAATCCAAAAGAAAAAATGTGAAGCAAAAGAGTAACTTCGATTTTTGGGAACAAAACAAAACCCTAAAGTAATCAAAATTGAGATACCTCAGATCCAAAAAAATCAGATCTATAATAACGATAAACCAACACGAATAATCTCACGAAACTCGATTCGTGTGTTCTTTATTACGCTAAAACAAGCTACGAGTAAAAATTTGTTGGAGGATGAACACAGAGAGGGAATAAAAGGGAGAGTGGAGATTACCAACGGTACGAAGCTTGTGGTCGATGATCCATTCCCTGATTTCTGCAAATTTTGTCTTTGATTCCGCCATTGTTGAATAAATTTAAGAATTTGTGGAGAAGAAAGAGAGCGTCGGGCGTTGGTTTTAAAGCGGCCAAGGCGGACAATTCTGAATTTCTTACGAAGGAGAAAGCCAATTTGCTAACTTGCGCTTCATTTCGCTGATTCGTGTTTTTTGTTTTTTTGTTTTTAAATAAAAGTGTAAATTTTCTTTCAACATTGGCTAATTGACTTCTTTTTTTTAAAATTTCTTTTCTTTTTATCGCTGACGGATTTTTTTTTTTTCAACAATGAACTGACCGATTCTAAAGCCACCAAAATAATAATGCCATCCAACACTAGATTGCATCGAGATAGGAATGATACAGGAAACGGATACGATAACAGAGACAGAAAACGGTAAACTCAAAATTTCTAGATTCAGGTACGAGGGTACATCAATTAAAAAAATATAAGAAAGTACCATAAGTTAAAAATATAAAGAAAATTACATATAAATCCCAACATAGAAAAAACATTTCAGTTTAATATCTTAAATAACATTAAAAAAAAAAGCTAATCAACGAGATACTCATTTTCAAAATCCGATTCATCTTAGCGAGAGGTTCGCAAACTCTAACAATCCCACATCTTCCATTGAATGAAATGCATCTCCACCAACATCCCACATTTTATTCTTTTTATCTTCATACTGATCGGATTGATATAAGACGTAGATTGTTGTGGATATAAAAAGTCTCGAGTACGTTGGATTCAACTTGTTCCTTCTAAGTGAGTGAATAAATGAGTAAGTACTCCAATTGTGCTCAGCACAAAAAGATGACATGGGTTGTCCAAGCAACTTAAAAGCCAAAGCCTAGAGGAGAGGAGTTTGGGCACCAAAGTTAGCTCACCAACTTTTTGATTACATAGTACATATCATTGAAATGCATGTTAAGTCCACAAAAGGACCACTCCTCATCGAGAATGATGCATACTCCTCCATAACTGTAGTTTGATCATTATCACTTGGAAACAACCTTCGAAAACACTTCATTATCTCAACTGAGATTTCCTCATCCCTATGTAAAGCAGTTCTTTTAGGATCCTCATTTAGCCATGCATAACTTTAAAATCTAAAAGACACAAAATGTGTTATATATGTATGGCAAGGAAAAAAAGAGATGATAAAACATAAAGTTTAAAATTATATACACTGGATTTAAAGAGTGAGGTAGACAATGTAGAGGAGTGTTATTCTTCGTCCAACCAGGTATTAAGATTTGATAAACAACATCATAGAAGATGCTAAAATCAGACATTGGACGTTTTTCTCTCTTGTATATGAAGTTTCACATTCTCAATCATAGAAAATCTCACATCTCACATCTTATCAGTGTCACAAAATATAATCATCTCATATATCGGTCTTGTGAATTTGACACTTTTTTCCACCAATCATCATTCAAAATCTTCTCTTTAACTAAGTTTGCCTTTCCCACATCATCATCTCTATAAGTAGACCGATCCTCACTTATAACCATGGCTTGAAGACCTCTTTTGATAAGCTTTAGTCTCTTAATCATCACAATAATCTAGGCAAAACGAGTATCGGTAACCGAAAGCAACTTAAGAGTAGAGAACTTACTAAACATTGATAGTCTTCTGTTATGGTTCATGATGAAATGTTTGACTGCGAGTGCATCCCCATGGATTATTGTTATCCAATTACACTTATCATATGTTGCTTCATTTTTTTCCACATTCCTGGCTGCGCCCAAATATTTATCAAAGCAAGATTAAGGGTATGAACAACACATGGTATCCAATAGATGTGAAGAAACTCACTCTCCATAAACTCTCCAGCCACCTTACAATTTGATGCATTATTAGTGATGATTTGCACAACTTTTGGATGATCGACTTCATTGATAACCTTCTTCATCAAATTAGTAATAAAGACTTTATCTTTTACTTCGCCAAAACATTTCACAGCCTCTAAAAGTTGCAATGAAATTAATAAGAGTTTTTTTAGCAGGAAGGAGAAAGCCAATTTGCTAACTTGCTCTTCATTTCACTGATTCGTGTTTTTTTTTCTTTTTGGTTTAATAAAGTGTAAATTTTTCTTTCAACATTGGCTAATTGATTTTTTTTCTTTGTTAATGCTGACTGATTCTAAATCCATCAAAATAATAATGCTATCCAAATTTCAACATCCTAATATTTTTTTCTTCACAACATTTTTTGTAATTTTTGTTTCTTTGTTTGGAAATTTTTTTGAGAGTGTTTGAGCGAAACCAAACATTTTTTATGTTTAAAGACCTCCATAGTTTGATTATCGTTTCAATGCCGACTTTAAAATAATCTATGGTTACGAATCCAACCAGAACTAAGAAGAAGAACAAAACAATCTTAAGAAAATGCTAAAGCTTAACTGCAATTTTCATGACAAAACAGACTCCGACACTGATAATGCTCATGGGCTCATTCATGGCTGCACATCAATATTCATCGCCAATGAGAATTCGACATCTTCGAGAACGTTTTGCGAGTTTATTAAGCTCCTCGTAGATATCTGAATTTGAAAGCTGTTGCGTAAAACGAACACTCTGAAACCATAACACGAACACTTTCTCACATACTCACTCTCATAAATGTTGATTTCTTGATTTGTACGTTGTTTGAATGAGAAAGATTAAAACAGAGCAAGAACACGTGAGATTTGTTAACCCGGTTCAACCAATCGGTGTGATAGAGTCTATGTCCGAGGCCGGATCAATCCAGACACTATATTGATCAGAGAGAACACAGTTTTTACAAACCCACACAATGCTCACGAATGTTACTTATCTCTCACCCTAGCGAAGAAGAAAATGATGCAGAGCTTTTATACAGCAAGCTCAATGGCAAAGTCTCTGTCGCGATCAGAGGCTCTGCTTTACCTTTTGTTCTTCAAAACGCAGTGCATCAACTGAAACTTAAACCAGCTCAAACCTGAGATAACCAGCTCGACTTAAAATCAAACCGACATTCATTGAATCACTCCCGCCAATACAACAACCGAAGCATATCGAGGATAGTCTGTAAAACTCAGAATGAGTTTCATTAGGACTGCTGAGTTTTAGAGAAAGTAACTCGCTATTTTTTTTATCTCCTCTTCCTCCCATTCAAACTGTAACAAGGGTCTTGGGAATGCAGGGATATGCTAATTACAATTAAGTCATGCATACACATTTTTTCGTATGGTAAATATCTTAATACACATTTTTGGTAAGTCTTTTAGCACACATACTTTACCATCTTGACCGAAAATTGGAATTGTCTAGGTTCTTTTATTGTAGAAGTGTTGGTTTTAACACATAATTGGATACGATCTTCACAACAGTTTGATGTAAGCAAATAATGGGAGTAGTATTTATTACTTACATATTTTCAAGTATCGAAGTTTTGATATTTTTCTAAGTTGATACAATTTTTAACTAACTAGCTAGCTACTAGTTTTTCTTGTATTCTTTTTTTGTTTTTTTTTTTTGTAGAACTCAATAGGCAAATCAATTGCGAGCGAACAAATAATTCGAGGAAAGATAAGTTTTTTATTTTTATTTTATTAAGATTTGATATTGTTGGACTTCATTTTGATTTTATTATGATTTGAGATGGATCGTTTGTTAAAGACTTTGGATTATAATTTACCAAAAAAGGCAGACTTTGGACTATATAAATTCGTTTGTCTTGGACTCCTAAGTTCTTATTTTATCAACACATGTGTTTCATTTTATTATGTAGTACTAATTTATATGTACTGTGGTATTAGGAGGAAGCATGGTCGAACAATTTTCATGGTTAACAAATGTTTATCCTAAATTTAAGAAGAGACTAAAATGGTATAAATAATTTTATTCCCAAATTACCGTTCTCCCAAAATTCTGCCATGAATTTCAGTTCCCCATCAATTTTTTTAAAGTACATCATTTTTTTAAAATAAACCATAACTTTTGGTGTTTATATCACAATTCTTATGAAAATCTTAAACTCAAACTTCAATTATAAAACAAAAGAAAACTATTGTTATGTTTGACGTTGTCATTTTTGTTTGTGAGATTAACTATAAAAGTGTTTTGTTTTTAAATTTTTTTTTTCCAAAAGTTTGAGTTCGAAAAAATCTTAGGTCTCAAGAAGGAAAGGTCCGCTGAAGTTATGAACAAGTCACGGCTCGTTGCTGTTTGGTTTCTCGTTTCTTGATTTCGATTTTTCGCTTTGTTCCTTTCTTCATTGCGGACTCAGACACGCTTGACGACGCCATAATGTTTCTTACAGAGAGACAAGAGAGAGAGAGAGAGAGCAAAAGACAAATAGAGAGAGACACTTTTGACGACCAGAGAACTTTTAATAAATATAATAATTTTGTTGACAAATATGAGATTGTCAACAAATATAATAATTTTATATCATCTTTCAAAGCCAAAAGAATCTAATGATAACTATAAAGGAAATAATAGCATGCATAATTTCTAGTAACGTAGAACTTTAAGACCTTTAACAAACCAGAATCCGGTATATAATCGAGTAATGATGGCCAGTCCAATGAATTAAGCAACCGAGAGTAATGTAAAATTAAGTCTATCATAACATTTATCCCACCAAAATCCAATTATATCGTCAGTCTTTAACTTTCCTGTATCAAGACTGTTATTCCATCTGTGTAGCTTGAAATTTCCATCTTCTTCTTTTTTCATAGTAAGAGTTGTTGTAATTTTAGAATCGTATTCATATAGATCCACCAATTCTATCCAATTTGGGTTTGACCAGTTTGCAGAACGATTTCTACCCCACCGAGGAAATATTTTTTCTTCTACTAACTCTTTTGACATCGTTAGCGTCTTACTCAAACCTGTGTCTGATGCTTTCAATTTGATCAGGATGTTAAATGAGTGCTTGGATCAAACGGCTTATCTTGACACACCTCAGTTCTTGCCATGGTTATTGCAAAATCCTGTACTGAAAACAACAAACAAAAACGATTAAGAAAAAGACAACAGTTTTATGAGATTTTGAATCCCAGCATACAACCGTGTTGAGACTATAATCACAACACTTAAAATATAGAATATGCGAACTAGATCTAATTAAGACATACTCTCGAGACTTACAGAAAATAGACGAGGGAGATTTGCTAGAATTTTTCAATGTTTTTATGAAAAAATCTTCTTAATTGTAGAGAATGAACCGAGAATAGTTTATATAGGGAAAATCCTTCAAACGCAATCTGGAAACTTTCAAATTTATCCATTATTTTGCAAAAATCTTAAGGAAAATTAACAAAACATTAATAGAAAACTAATAAAACATTATTAGAAAATTAACAAAACGTTAATAGAAAATTAACAAAAATGTTAATAGAAAATTGTTATTCTCAATTTTCTACACGAAAAGTGTGATTCTAAAGATTTCTTTCCCAAAGTTAGAGTTCGAAACAACCTTAGGTCTCAAGAAGGAAATTAAAGGTCCGCTGAAGACGATAGCTCTAGCACTATCCACCCACCTCTGCAATGACATTCTATACATTACCCAAAGCAATATATATAAGGTCCAACTAGTGACCACCTTTTAAAAAAAGGAACGGAAAGGAATAAGATATTCCACCTTGTTCCTCATTTTTTTTACCATTTAGGAGTAATATGTTTTCCACATTTTGATATGTGGACCCTATACTATTCCTATTTTTTTTAGGAATCTACGAAGAAAATTGTTCCTCTCCAAATTTAATGAGGAACAAATAGGAAAACAAGATTTTTTTTTAAAAAGGAAAACATTAACTAAAAAAAAAAGGACGTACATGATAAATATACTTTGAAACGCAAGTCAAGAATGGGTTTCAACGTGTGTTAGATACCCGTGAGGCCGTGAAGATTTATTACAAGAACTACGTTCACGAAAGATTCAAAAGCTATCATATGGTGATGCCACATCAGTTCTAGAAAAATTGCCTATTGAACAACTTGGAACATTTTTGTGGGAGGAGAACAAGTTATTAAAAAAGGATGCTGACATTCGTGAAGCCTTTATAAAATTGGAGAGCGAAGAAATTAAGATCAAGTATATGGAGAATTTAGTTGGCATCGATAGATACGGGTATCCATGCAACAACGTTAATCTGCAAGTGACAACTAACTTTGTGGAAAATAGCCAGCAATTAGATTCAAATGTTTTTGTGGAAAAGATAAGAGAACAAGCAACTGGATTTAGTATGTCTCCTCATATCACAGATGATATATGATGGGAGGTTTTTATGTCTCTTCACAGGTTTCACTCGAGAAGTAAATCTTGAGAGTTTAACCCATAAAACCGCAAGTGCACAGTTAAATGCAATTGTAGTAATGCGGGGTCGATCCTCAAGGAAATGGAATAACACATAGCAAATACAGATGCAGATCTAATCTAGACATAAAAATAAAGCAAGAGGGATTTCCTAATCTAACATGCATTAAATAAACAAAAGCAATTAAATCTAAAGTAAGCAATAATTAAACTAAGCAATAATAAATTAACTAACTAAGCATGAATTAAATAGCAATATTAAATAAACTAGAATATTAAATAAATCTAGATTAATATTTACAGAAAGCTGGGTGACAGTCATAATTCAGGAAATCTAGATCTAGGGTTTATGTTTTACCTAATAAGTTAATGTTCGTTGTTCTAGGGACTTTCCACGTCTTGCTAGTCCACTCTCGTGGTATGCTAGACTATATATTCAAACCCTTTCTCGTGGCGAATGAATAAGCATTTCATACAATCCCATCATCGAATACTTTCATAAGTGCAAGACACATCGCAAGGGTTGTCACACCTCCAGGCGATCCAATAGGGTCAGTATTGGTAAAAACGTGCCTTAGACACAAGGTAAATGATAGATCTATTTCTAGAGTCCTTCCCACTCTCGTGGTGAATTCCTCCTGAGATCTTAACCTAACTAGGCCTTCGTTAGACTAACCATAGAGCTACTCTATCAAACAACAAACTCAAGACTAGCTATCACTCCCTAGTATACAGATCTGAAACCTTCACCCACTCTCGTGGTGCTAAGAACTTCTAAACATACAATCACACCTACTGGATTCAGTTGTATACTTAAGCACCTCCCTTAAGAAACTGCTCAGCATTAAGATGTATACTAAGGTAGCTAGATTGATTAAGAACAATTAAACATTTAACAAACCCTAAAAGTAGATCCCATCATCGACCACCACCCTCGTGGTATAAAAGATCTACTCCTTTATCTCTCTGCAAGGTTATAGAAGAGACAGGGTTTTAGGATTTCAGATTGGATGAAAACAGTAAACAATAAACTAAACTATTGAATAACAATAATCAAAATAAGAACATGAACATAAATTAGAGAAGAAGTGAACCTTAAAAGAAGAACTTTATGGAATTTAGGTTAACAAGTGTGTCTAAGTCTCGCTCTCTCTTCTAATGAGATTACATGAGTATTTATAGATCTAGGGTTCTTAGGTCTTAAAGACTTGAGTTTATCTTCTCCTTAAAAAACTCAAAACCAAAAATAAGAGATAAGTCCATTCTTGGATCACCACATAGGAAAAATCTCACTTTTCTCGGAGGACAGAATCGACCCCGATGGGCCGATTCTAGGGTCGATACTGGGTCCTCTTCTTTGACTGGTCGATGCATCCTCCGAGACTGCTCCCTGGAAATTCTTCGGACTCCATATCGACCCCTACAGGTCGATATTGATCTTCTTTGGTTTCCTGAAATCTTTTTCCGAATGTGCATGATCCAAGTGGCGGTGCCAACTCTCCCATAGGTTCTAGCAGGCTCTAGAAACACTCTAAACATCGAGTTTTATCTCAAGTACCTAGAAACACATAAACATATGCAAACACACTAAAACTATACTAAATGTTAGTTATAAAGCCTAAAACTAACTTATTATAATGCATAAAAACATGTGAATATGAGTCCTATCAATATCACATGTCACGGTCTAAGGCTATGAAGACTAATTTTACGGCTTTACTTGGGATGAGTCCTTCTGAATTATGAGAATCAATGGCTAGAACACCGATGATCAACTTAGTTGATAGTGGTGATAACAATATTGATTAGACAAATTCATATTTTGATCTTTCCTTGGTTTTATATTTGGTTTTTTTTGGTAGGAAAAACATCTATTTTTTAATTGAGTTTTTTGTTGGCTGTTTTATTTATTTCTTTTGGTTTAAGTTACAAAATTCATTGCAAAAATAAAAGCGTTAAGAGACTAGCATGTGAAGAAAAGCTAACAAATTATTATACTAACAAATTGACAAAATTTATTGCAGAAACTTTGTATTCTGGAGTTACGTTTACGTGGAATTCACAATTCATTAAATGATTTTGTTTTAAAATAGTATTTTTATTAGATATTTTTTAATTTATTAAAAATAAATATTCTTAAAAATATCTATTCAACTCTTTGGTTACCATTTATTATGAAAATTTGTTCAATTCCACATCTGCAATATATTCCTTTCGATTCTTCATTTTGGTTATTTTCCTTTCCTCATATTCCTTTCGATTCTTCATTTTGGTTATTTTCCTTTCCTCTTTGTTTATTTTCATTCTTTTTTTTTTGTTCCAATTGTTTTTTTTATGGTTACCAATCGGAGTCATAGTTTTGAGAATTATACAAAGGAATTATACATTAGAAATCATGAAATAATGAGCTTATCTAAATGGCAAGTAGACCTAGAATTCCGCGACATTAAATCAACCTAGAAGTTTTGAGAAAGCAATTATGGTGAAACCTCACTGTCTCATCCTAGCTTCTCTAGAATCTTTAAAGGTAGATATTTTAAGCATACATCCCCTTATAACATACAGAATTAAATAGAGTGGCAGATTAAATAGCCAATCTGTAGTTGGTTGTTCCGAATTAGCTAGTTTTTTTGTTGTGACTGATAGGCCAAACCACTTCCTTAGTTATGGAAATAAACAGTTAAGTTGAGGGAAATAAATTGAAACATCGAAGTTAAAAAGACCCACTAAACCGAAACCTTAACTTCAGAACCTCAGATCACACAAAAAAAAAACAGTACAAGTGCAAGTCTGTCCTCTTTTCCTCGATTTGGAGCCTCCCTTCTCTACCCAAATGCTGTAATGAGGAAGTTTTTGTATATGCTCATAAACTTGGCCACAAATGCTGCAGCGTAACACCAACACAATAGCACCCATAAAAATGTAAGAAAGATGATATTCTTTTATGTAGCCTATATGGGCCAAATGCAATAACTAAAGAATTTTATATACCTTCAATGTGAAATATGGCTTTCTGACCTAATCGCATCCGATGTTCCTGTAAGAAAGGCCAAAGACATATTATCAAGCAAGCCATCAAAACAAAAGCACGGGAACACATTATTTTATATACCTGCTCTTAGACATATTATCAGGCTCACATGAGAACACAGATGTTGAGATAATGGTGAGGAGAAATAAAATTCAGAAGCTAAGACTAAGAGCAGTATACAAATATTCTTACATAATATGCAGCCCAGTGGCAGACTTCAAGCTTTAGCTCTGAGTCCAGTTTCTTCAGCAATTCATGAAGAAGTCTCTGGGAAAGCATAAATTATGGGTAAAAAAAGGCAAAAGGGACCCAAATACATAATATAACTGAATTAGGTTATGTTTAAGACCTTTAGAATGACTTCTGGTGGAATGCAATTAACTATCAATTCGTACACCTTTCCACGCACCTGAAATAACCTGAAAAAGCACACAAGAGATGATAAATTCGAAGTATCTTTTAAGTTATATATTGTAAAACTAAATGATTCACAAGAGTCTGACCTTTTAGGACTTTGTTCCTTCATCATGTCAGTTGCTATTTCAGCAATATACTCTTCCCAATCCATGGGAGATATCACTTGGTTACCTTTGAACGGATAGCTACAAAGAAAAAATATGAAGGGGAATATCAAGATAACATGAAACAACAAAAGAATCAAACTCATTGATTGTCTGCATAGATACAGTATATGATGCTTACTTTTGGACACGACAAGTCTCAAGTGACAAAATAGCTCTTCTAAGACTGCGATTTGATTTTTCAGCAATACGAGCAGCAAAACCCTGGGGCAGTTGCAGACTTTCTTTCTTTGCAACGAACTCCAACACTTTCACTATCTGGTACCAGAGAGCTACATTTTTGTTAACAATAATCTTGCATACTTTTTTTTGCAAGAAAGTTCACACAGGTCAAATGAAGCAAACTGAATCTTATGTAATATGTTAACACCGGTAGTCTTAAGAGACTGCTCATTAAGGATAAAAGCAGATACACAAGGACAGGTTTTAACTAGTTTTCTTGCCAATCCAATGAGAAGTACACGTAAAAATGGCAAGAATATGTAAGTACCTATATCTATATTGAGTAGATCTTACAAAAAAAATCCAATTTTAAGAGAGGATTTGATATGAGTTTTCACACTAAAAGCCACAAAAAAAGATTTGGTGTCTCAACACTGAGTTGAACACAAAGTCTCATGCATTATCGACATTCCACAAAATTTCTTGGCGGATTATTTATACGAATATTTTACAAAAACAGAGGGCACAGCTTCTGTACCTCTTCCTGCGAAGGTGCATTGATGCGCACATTAAGACAACGAGACTTAATGGCTTCTGTAACCTTTGAAGAGCTGTTACAGCATAAGATGAGACGGCAAGATGAGCTATATTTCTCCATTGTTCTCCGCAGAGAATGTTGAGCCTCTCGTGAGAGCTTGTCAACCTCATTTAATACCAACACTGCCAAAACCAAAAAAAAAAAATCACACAAAATCATGCATTTGAGCACGACCAAATACTTTTCACATATATCAGACATCATCCAACATCAATATGTGAAACGAAGTAGAACAAATTTGGCAGGTCATGGAGGCAAAACTTCACCAAGAAACAATGTAAGAGATGAGAGATAAGTTGATAATCGAAATGTATAAAATAGACATTTAACTGAACATGAAGCCTTAAAACTAGATATATGAGGCCACCATCGAATTAACCATGAAAAGAAAAGAATAAAACTGTATTATGAACCATAAAATGTAAACCAAGTCAGCCACAGAAGTACAGAGATTGAAGATGACATCCAATGCCCTTATAAAAGTCTCACTCTTCGTAGATGCTTCAAAGAACTACTATGAGCCCTGACATGCAAAATGTCTCCACTAATGATACTGTTGTATAGAAAAATAGTCAGGCTTAATTATTACCCTTATATCCCTTCTTTCCTTTTGTGTCAATTGGTCTGTTCTTGGCCATTTCTTTAATTATCTCCTGAACGATATATCGGTCCTGAAAGCCTGCATCACTTGGAGTAAGCTCCACATGATTGCTGCTTGATAATGTTGTCAGCTCCAGATCAATAGTTCTACTCCCAGCCTGCATTGTTCAAAGTTAACATAAAGAAGATTAAAGACAATAACATTGACAATTATCACAAATGTTTCATGTTCATAAGAAAGATCCGCCGAGAAGGACCACCAGAAGGAAATGATAGCAGACACAATTCACATCTCTGTGTTCACAAGTACGATGATACCATCTGAACCACAATTACTGATCCAACAAGGACACAAGACGCATATGGATAATAAGCAGCGAGAACTTTAGAACTAAAAGCAAAGAAAACCGAAAAATCATGTGCAACTCACATCAACTTTCCATGACCTGTTCTCCACTTTCACCTGCAGTCAAGTAAATCAAGCAGTTTCTCAGTAGCCAAATGAAAATATGTAGAAATCAGAAGATAAACATCAATATAAAGAGAATACAAAGAGTCGGATACCTTCTCTGCACTAGCACCATATATCTGCTTGAGAAGCGCTATGATTAGGGTTTTCTTACCCGAACCTGACGGCCCATAGAAGAGCAAATGCGGACAATCTTGCTCGGTAACCTAAGAGGAGAATCGAAAAATCAGATTCCAAATCATCGAAAAATCCCCAAAATGACCAAGGGTTTGAACAAAAAGGCGTACCAGTTTCTTGAGATTTTGGGCGATATCTTCATGAACGATGACCTTGTCCAGTGACTTCGGCCTGTACTTGTCGACCCACAACATCTTTGCTCACCACCGGAGGGGTTTTGGGGAAGACAATGGATGTGGCGGGAAAGAAGTGAATCGTCTTCCTCTTCCTGAGTAGCTTTTTTTGTGAGATGTCCTAGCTCTTTCTTCGCTTACATAACACTATGCATTGGGGTATTTGGTTCGATTCTCGATAGGATCCATTCGGTTCCATATATTTCGGGTAGAGAAGTTTAGAATCCATTCGAGAATTTTAGAATTTCGGTTCGAGTTACGCTTCGGGTTCGGTTCGATTCCGGTTTGATTTCGGTTCAGTTCCGGGTACCCAAAATACTCAAAATATAGAAAAAAATATTAAAATTGTTAAATTTAAATAAAATTTGGTTAAATTTTGACAAATATAACTAAGAACTTGCGGATATATTGGTTATTTTGAGTATTTTGGTTATTTCAGTATAAAAATAACTGATATCTTCAGATTTATAATTGTAATTTTAGATAATTGGGTTATATCAAGTCTAAATATAATTAATATTATGAGTATATAATTATATTTCGGATACCCATTCGGTTTTCGGTTCGGTTCTCGGTTCGGTTCGGATCGGTTCCGGTTATTCGGATATAGGAGTTTAGGATCCGTTCGGGTATTTTGTCGGTTCTGAATTCGGTTCGGTTTCTTTTTCGGATCGGTTTCGGTTTGGTTATGCGGTTCTAGATATTTCGACCATGCGTACATAACACTTTCCCATGTCAGGTCAAAGAACCGAACCCTCTATTTCTTTTAGAGTCTTTCAGTACCATATCTGGTTCACCGGATAATAGCACGTGCGGCGGCGTGCGGGTGCAGATGCGGATCGGATAAGGTTACTTAGGGTATCGAAAAATTACTATCCGAAGTGCGCAACAGTAGGATACAGATCATTCGGATATTTATAATTATTATTCAGACAAACAAAAATTCAGAATTTGAGTTCATAAAATTAGGGAAAGAAACAAAAGAAGACAATGCAAACCTTCAATGCTAGTTCAGCGATTGACTCAAAGCATTGACAACCAAATCAGGAACCGCTTGTCATTCTATCCGAGCTATGGGGACAATATACGAATGAGGAATGGAAGCATGGTTTGCTTCAAGATAAAAATGATCTCATTCTTTGTTACCTTTACTTTATATTTTAGATTAGTTTAGATTAAATTTCTCTCAAACTTTTAAAAGAAAGTTGCACTTGTTGTAAACACGATTTTTTTTGGGTTGAATTAAATTTACATTCGATTCAAGAAAAACAAAATTATGGATACTTCAGATCGAATACGGGTAGATCGGATGACCCAGCCTGAAATGCACTTACGAGCCTATCATCAACAAAGGAGAGTCTGACTAAGGTTTATGAAAATTTTACAAAACTTATCATGAAATTGATTACATAACTTATCATGAATTTGAATTGTATATCCTAACTATTACAACTTTAGTACAGAGACTTAGGTATTTTTACCGTCTAATTAGAGTTTCCAATAGATCTTGAATCTGTGAAAAACACCAGTGACCAAACCCCAGAAGAGAATCTCCGCGAAAATGACATACATAAGCACACCAACTCTTCTTGAATGCCAAACTCGGATGAAAACATGCTCCCGAATCCAATTTATCTAAACCACATGTATCATAATACTGTTAGTATACTTCAATTGGAGTACTAAGAGAAGAAAAAAGAGCACATTCAGCCCAGTTAAGATTTCAGAGTAAGTAAGTGATATTTACCAGTGTATTGCGCGGGTGGCGATAGTACCAACCACTGAAGAAAGCAGCCAAAATGCCTTCAGCTCCCATCACGTAGACCAGCATTGCGTTCATGCCTATCCATTTTAGAGGCAGAAACATGAGTTTCCACTCCAATATATCGACCTGCAAAAACCCCAAAATAATAAACAATAAATCTGTTTTGTCCAAAGTTTGTCAAACGTCTTCGTTTGTTGTCAATGTCAATGTGGTGGAGCAAGAATTACCAGAGAATACAAGGAAGAGAAGACGAGCGAAGCTGCACCGGAGGTCACACATATGTAGCTGAAACTGTAGAGTTGTTTGTTCAAAGGCATCACTGCAAAACATTTTTGAGTTTGTAATATATGTTAAGAGAAGAGACAGTAATGAGTTGGATCAAAAAGCAAGGTGTTTCTCACAGTGGATGAAATGCAGAGTAAGCCCGAGAGTGAGGAGAACAAGACCAGTGGAGATCCAATGTTTTAACCGAGCTGAATGCCCCTGAAAATTTTAGTAATGTTTGAAATGATGATATTGAAAAGACAAAACGGTGATAGTTCGTCGGAGCTTGAGGCTTATGATTCATTCCAGTAAGTTGACCTTCAAGTGTAGGATAATATGTCCAAAATGGACTCCGATGATTGTAGAAAGAATAGCAGATATGGAGCTGCATCAGACAAGTTTCTTAGTGTTATAAACTTTTGAAGAGGATAATGATGCTCGGTTGACAAGAATAGACCTTAGGATTCCTTCAGGCTCAAATGGAGCATGGCACCATGACGGTGCATCTTGGCGTAAAGATCCCTCATAGGGAGAATCATTGGTGCAAACCTAAAAAATCAAAAGAAAACATTAGGATTGAGTCGAGTGACATGAAAACTATATCACTAATCTATAAACCCTTCCTATTATCTTCTATGACATAAAACTCAAAAGGCATAAGGACCTGACATAAAACATTCCGCAGTCTCAAATTGCTAGCATGCTTAGTCTAGAGGCAAGCAAAATGGGAAATTACGTATTGTACCTTGGATCGTCTCCACGCAGGATGGTGATACATATGATTAATCCCTAAAACTTGTCTGTCAACATATCCAACAGCATTGCAGGGAGGGTTTAGCTTTCCTCTCACTCCACATGATACCTAGGAAGGATTCCCAGAATTTCTTATATCATCTGACCACTTTCACACAACCCATAGTAATGATCACATAACGTACAAGCATCGAAAAACTTACAGATTGGATTTTTCCATAGAGAATGCTATCTTTATCATAGACAACGAATTCCCAGTCAGGAACGTAAGTTCCATAGAGTGTAGCAAGATAAATCACGAGAACTAACGCACCTACAATCCTGTAAATATACTAAAAACAAGATTAATCCAAACTCTCTATCTGCTTTTCATAAATTTTTATTCTAGACTAACTCAAAATGTCAGGTTTTACCAATGCCAATAATATGACTTGAATATTGAGAAACTTCCAGTTGACAGATTCTCCTCATGTGAGTCCTTTGAGAAAATTTCAACCAATGCTACTACCAAGTAGGATAAAGCTATTCTCTACATGAAAACAGAAGACAAGCATGAATCTTTTCAACCGTGAGTAAATTTTTGATTAATAATGAATCTCGAGGCTGAGACAAATACCTGAAGAATCCCACAAAACCTCATCATAGTCACATCAACACCATAAGTTAATTTGTCTGGAGCATGAGAGAATCCACCTTCACAGCAAAAGAAATGAAGTGTACAAGTACATGAATGTTAAAGTAAAGAGGCTACAAGGTTACATGAAAAAGTTAAATTACCCTGCAATAGAAGACCCCAGAAGAGGAGCTTGCAAGTCCTAAAACCCACCTTCTTACAAGCTTCAAATTTATTCAAAATCCTCTGAAAAAAACAAGTGCATAATCCGATTTCTTATGCAACAAGATCGAAATTGTTGTAGAATTATGAGAGATTTTTCAAGTTCTAAAACTGACCTTGAAGGAAAGAGCGATGGAGACGCCAACGATGAACAAAAAGAAAGGCATGACGAAATCTGCCAAATTGCAACCGTTCCATGGAGCGTGAGCAATCACTGGCCAGTCTCCTCCGGCGTCATCAACGAGAATCATCAACTGTTTCAGTAGAAATTAAAAGCTTGAAGTTCGAAATTTCGCACAAGTAGAGAGAAGAAAGAAACGTACGGCGACAGTGAGACCGCGGAAGATGTCGAGAGAAGCAAGTCTTCGTCTGTTTCCGGCAAGGATCCTCCGAGTGGAAGCAGTTTCTTCTTCAGGTACGAGGAGATGTTGGTCGTGACTCATCTCCACTTTGATTTCCGCCATTTACGCACGCACAAAATTGGAGCTTTTAAACATCTACACTGATACACACCATTTGTTCTACACTTTCCAAAAAATAATTTTAAAGAAAGGTCCTAAATGTAGTTGACCGGATAGTTCGTAGCAGAACCGCAAAAACATACGAGTGTTTTTTTTTTTTCCCCGGTATAACCGATTTTGCTTTCTTACATGGTTCGGCTTCTACCACAAAATTCCATCAGTTAGAAACAAAACCCAGTTTAGATGGATTATATTAGCCACCCGTAACTCGGTAAGTATTAATTCCTTTTTTATTTATTATATTGGTCGGTGTTTGCACTTTACTTAGAAAACCTACAAAAATATATCAAACTTCTTTAACGGTTTCTTTCTTTTCTATATCCCTCGCTTCTTAATACGAAAATAGATAATCTATTTCGAAATGTTATAATTAATTCTGCCGAGATAAGTTATGTAAACTATGTTTCTCCGTTTGGATATCTGAACTTTCTAATTAATATAATTTCTGTTGATAAAAAAAAAATCTAGATGAATATTACGTGTACATCTCTTTTTATGTTTGAATTCACCTACTTAGCAGAATTGCAAAAACATACGAAGATTTTTCTGCGTGTTTCTTTCCGGTATAATTGATATTGATTTCCGACGTAATTCGGCTTGTACTACGAAGAACAAAAAATAATGAACAACTCGGTTTATATGGGTTATATTCGCTACCCGATAAGTATCAATCCCTTTTTCTCTTTATCTATCTAGACGAAGATTTACATACATCTCTTTTTATGCTTGAATTCACGTACTTAACTTGAGTTTTGTGAATATGTTTGAAGAACTCTCCTTTATGAAGATAAATTACGAAAATTGGATTGGAATTATAGAAACACATTTTTGATAGTTACGAAATTTATATTTTAGTGCCGAAAATGTCATGATCATATTTTAACACCGAAATTACAGAATGTTCAAGAGGGCTAATTCCAACCCAATATGCTTACCAGGCCGCGGGCTTATTGCTAATAATATATTTTTAGTGGGCTGGGTTTTGATAACCCACATTAACATTTTTTTTAGGGTTTCTGTGTGTTTTAAAAAGCCGCCGACAAAACAATTTTCTAGGGTTTCTTCTGCCTTGATCAAACAAGAGACAGCGAGAGTCGTCAGAGAGGTTGGGAAGATGAAGACGATTCTATCTTCGGAGACGATGGACATCCCCGACAGCGTTACCATCAAGGTTCACGCTAAAGTGATCGAAGTGGAAGGACCTCGAGGCAAACTTGTTCGCGATTTCAAGCATCTGAACCTCGATTTCCAGCTGATTAAGGACGCTGAGACTGGGCAGAAGAAGCTCAAAATCGATTCGTGGTTCGGATCACGCAAAACCAGCGCCTCCATTAGAACCGCTCTTAGCCACGTTAATAATCTCATTTCCGGTGTTACCAGAGGTTTCCGATACAAGATGAGATTTGTGTACGCTCATTTTCCCATTAACGCCTCCATTGGTGGTGATGGCAAGTCTATCGAGATCCGTAACTTCCTTGGCGAGAAGAAGGTTTTTTTTTGTCTTAATTACCAATTTGTTTACTTGATTTGATTTGATTTGAATCTCACTGCGTCATGTGAGTGACACTAGATTCAATTTTATTCTTGGAAATTTTGTGTATACTAATTCTAAAATGTTGGAACACTGAACTTACATAGAAATGTGGTTAATAGGTGAGGAAGGTAGAGATGTTGGATGGTGTAAGCATTGTTCGATCTGAGAAGGTGAAGGATGAGATTGTTCTTGATGGTAATGATATCGAGCTAGTCTCGAGGTCATGCGCTCTGATCAACCAGGTACTCTCTCTGATCCACTGCAGATAGACTTAGGAGTTAAATTAGCATTTTCTTGGGAAGAAATGATTGAGGGATTGTGTTAGATACAACTTAGAAGACATGGTTCAGTTTTATTTGGTTGATGATTGGATTTGGTATCACATCTTTGCATAATGAAAATGCATTGATTTTTCTATAATTGATCTTATCTAAACTGAAGTGAAAATAGATTTATATTATCTATATACAATTAGTGACTACGAAATGATAAGTAAAATTGACGAAGTTTGCATAATAAGCTTGAGCATTGTGTGCCAAAAGGATTTTTGGTTTGATGTTTGAGTTTGAGAACAAATTTGGCATTAGTGAAAAACCAAATGGGTGTATCAATGTTTGATTTACATGGGGTTGTTGTAATTGTGCAGAAATGTCACGTGAAGAAGAAGGATATCAGGAAGTTCCTTGACGGTATCTATGTCAGCGAGAAAAGCAAGATCGTCGAAGAGGAATAGTTGATATTCGAATGTTAGTTTTTGTTTTACGGACCAAATCCACCGGTGTTTGCGAAACTCATTATCCGTTGTTCCCTTTTTGTTGGAGATTTTATTTACAAGTTTTGGAGACAAAACCCTCATTTACCTAGTCAAATCATCTCGGATTTATACTTTGAATCACAGATCTTATCAGCCTACAACAATGCTACACAAACGTAAAACCAGAGTTCATCATCTCAAGTTACACGGAATACATTGAAACATTTTGATTTGATTTACCAAAAAGCAAAGAAAGCATGAAGGGGTCACGAAGCACTAATGTTGTTACACAGTACACACTTCTTCTCTTCTTCCTTTTCGATTCCTTTCGTTACACAGACTTCTCAATCCCAAATTCAAAGTGATCATTGCGATTCTGATATCTGCCCTACGTTTCTTTTCTCCTCTTTCTGCCTTTTTGAATTCGTTGAAGCTTTAACTTGAGTCTCGACTTTGTTTTGACTTGATGATCTCTTTCTCCTGTTCTACACAATGATCCTTTGCTTTATAATACTTACTATTCTCTAGGATTGATTCAACTCATACTTCGTTTATGTTTCCTCCGATCATGGAAATTTACCCGATTCGCTTTGCATGTCGTTCGATTCTGTGATGTAATCGTTAATATGATCATCTTCCTCTGGTTTAGAGTTTATATTCTAAGATTATGGCACAAGGAGAAGAGATTCAACCACTTGTTGTCAATAATGGAACTGGAATGGTCAAGGTGAGCTTATTTTTAACATAAAGTTGGGTAACAACTAACAATAGATAGTAACATAAATTCTTACAAAATCGACTTTTATTTTCCACTTTTTGTAGCATAAACGTAAGTGCACTGGAGATGGTGATCGCACTTTGGATTTTTGGCAGCAGCAAGGTGCGTTGATACCTATATTATATTCATAATTACACACTTCACTTTATTGATACTATTTATATATGTATCTTCTTCTTCTGTGTAAACTATCTATATTTATATATATAGTGTAAGAGTGTCCAACGAGCTCGGTAGGGGTAACGCAAAAGGGAGCCAAATTTGCAACAATGATGGCGGTTTTCACGTCACTATCTATAGGAATAGTTGTATTCTTCGTCTTCTTGTTTCTAAGAGGAAGAATTTTCCTACATTTTCACTTGCTGTCGCCGCAGAAGTTGCCGATCTTTCTCCAATTTTAGCCTTTTCCATCCTCATGAATAGTGTTCAACCCGTTCTCTCTGGTATATATATATTTTCTGCTTGACGCATGATGGTTATTAATATCAAACCAATATTTAAAACTGTAAGCGTTTTGAACCGGAACAGGAGTTGCAGTCGGATATGTTACTTACGTGTTGTGTTGTGTTGTGTTCTTAGGATGAGTGGTGTTTCAATTGTGAAATCCTTGGTTTCAACGAATAGTAACTGTGATTCGAATGTTTCGGTCTTCGATCTGTTGATAAGGTCTTATGTGCAGGCGAGAAAACTAAGAGAAGCACATGACATTGTTCACTTCTACTAACTTAATTATGGCGTTTTCCTGTAGGATTGGCACATCTTCCTAAGGACTTGGTTAAAGATTGCACAGTTTGGTTAGTTCATCAAAATATTTCACATTCTGAAATCTCTTTTGCGCTCCATTCTTAAGCCTCTGTAATATCTGACTTGCAGGCTTCCACTTCCAAGGCCGGGAGAGCTCCTAGGATTGGTTGGAACACACAGTATCGGGAAATCAGCTGTTCTCAACGTTTTGGCTGGATTATTCAAACCAAATCTTGGCCGGTTCAATGTAAATATCCTAGCTCTCTCAAGGTTTTATATTCTCTGTATTGAATGCATGTGACTTCTGTATGATTCTTCTTCCTCTTGGGCAGAATCCTCCCGAGTGGCCAGAGATTTTTAATCACCTCTGTGATGATGATAAATTTCAAAGCTACTTCACCCTGCTTATAGAAAAGAAACTAAAGGCCTTTATCTTGGTATTTTGTTTTCCTTAAAGAATTAGTTAGTTTCTTCTGAGCGAGTTTCGCGGTTTGTCTGATTGATAGGTGGTTGTGAAGCCATAAGAAGTCGAAGACATGAGGGCCTCTCTTGTACCACGACATGTCAGGAAGCTGCTTGACAAGTACAACGAGAGAGACATGATGAAGGTCTGTGATGATCTGGAGTTGAACGAGGTCCTGGACTGGAGGGTCAACCTTTTATCTCATGAAATGCTACGGAGGGTTATGATTGCTGTAGCTGTCTTACAGAAAGCGGATGTCTACATGTTTGATGAACAATTCTAGTTTACTCGGTGTGGGGCAAAGATTCAAAGCTGCCCAACTTATACGTTCTCTCCTCACTCTTTTTAATTTCTTCATATTGAGAATCTCTTTCTCCGTCGATATTGAATAGTTAAAAGAGCATATACTATTTTCTTCATCAAAATTCTTCTAGTTTCTTTTATGTGAACCCCAACCAGTGGCAACACTTAGGTTTCTGAATGATCCTAAATAGGGATGGCCAAAAAAACCATAACCCGAAAAACCGTAATGGTTATTTTAGTTTTAATAAAATTTAAAATAATTATATATAATTATATATGTTTAACAGTGTATAATAATGTCCTCTAACTTAATATTTTTTTTATTGGGCTTATATATAATTATTAAACTCTTAGTAATTTAAAACTCAAAAACTTAAGAATAAAAAGAAAATCTAAATTACAAAATCTGTAAGTTTAAATTTTAATTTAGGATTTGGGTTTACGAAATAAGATTTAGATTATATTCTTTTGAATTATGTTTTACGCTTAATATATAATTTATATTCTACATTTAGATCAATGTAGTATAGTAAACGATATTTGTTTCTTATATTTGATTACGTTTTATGCAGCAAACACTTTTTTTTTTGTAAAAACATAAAATAACTTTAAAAAACCGAAACCAAACCAAACTCGAACCGAACCTAATCATATATGATTTTTATATGGATTTATTTTTTATAAAACCGATAAACCATAAAACCGAAAAAACCAAACCGTAACCAAACCGAATTACATACGATTTCCATATGGTTTCAATTTTTGTAAAACCGTAAAACCGAAAAACCGAACCGGAAAACCGTACGCCCACCCCTAAATTCCTAAAGACTTGGAGGAACAAGTGTGTCACCTTAGTCCAAAATTTAATTAGATAACAATTATTTAACTTGAGTAAAAATTACCACCATTAACCAAACAGATTCAATCGAAGAGCAAATGAAACAGCATTCTCAAATCTCATATACCATCAAATTTCACAAAAAGGCAAAAAGACCATTTCTTTTTCCAAAAGATCAAAAGGAGAATCGAAAAACACACTCCCTCCCTATATCCCTTACATATGTAAATAGAAAACCAATAAAAGACCAACTTATGTAACTCTGGTTTTCTCTACAATCAAACTAATGCAGTAGCAGCAGTAAGAGAAGCTAGCAGCGCTTTGTGCCAGCTAAATACATAGAAACTCTTAAAAGTTGTTGCATCAACCACGCCCACGACCTGCTCCTGTTTTTCACAACATATTAGAGTTTAGCTTAAAATACATTGTGGCAGACACAGATTTTGGAGTATTCTAGTACAATCAGAGTTTCGTGACAGCTTTGGGAGTGTATTTTACCTCTGTTGCCACCCATCTTCCCCATTGAAGTTCCTCGGCCTCGGCCTCTGGCCCCTCCATCTTCCATACCACGTCCTCTTCCACGTCCAACCCCTGGTGGTTTTCTATCTGCACATATACAACCATTACTGATAATTATCAGCTTGCTTCTGTTTAAAAACCCCCCAGTAAATCCGTATCTCTTGCCATTGGATCTAAACAAAAAACCTTGGCTAATATATAAGGCTTGAGCATATTTAGTAAAGTTTTACAGTTAAGAGTATTCTCAGTGCTACTCTGGCTAGATATTAACACCTCAGAAAACTCGAAGAATATCTCAGTAAAGGCACAACATAGACAAGAGAAACACTATACCTGTTCGGGTCTTCTCCTCCTGTACTTTATCAATCACCTGAAGAGAGAAGAAATCAATATAAGTCGGTCAACTCAATCTAGGTTGAAGCAGTAAGAATATAAATAGAAACAGGTTATAACTGTCACTTCCAGATAAAGATATCGTGAATGTTAGGTGATTATATTAGATCATAGAGGGCTTGAAAACGAATATAAAAAGAGAGTGATTCAAGATATGGAGCTACTGGCTTCAGAAACACAACACAGCAAAATCCATAAAAGCGAGATAACATTCTGGTCAGGCAAAAACCATTCCCTGTGATATCGTCTAAGACGCGCTACAACAAGAGGCACCCTATCTGCTGAACAGAGTTCCACAGAAAAATGCCTCTTGGGGCACATATCTGATTTGGCTAAGCATCATCATTCCAGAGAAAGAGGAACCGAAAAGAAAGAAAGAAAGAAAAAACTAGATCAAGCTAGAGTCATTTACACAAGAAAATATTCTTACCTCATCCGGAACTCGAAGATACTTGATTGTGTTACCACGGATATAACATTCGGGCATTCTCCAAAACCTGTCTCCGTCCTACAGTGTAATCAAGCAGCAACATATCAGAGTGTCAACCACACAAAATCTCATCACGGAATAGACAAAATGGAAAATTTGTATCAACATACGAAAGTAATAAAGATAACCTTCGATGTACATATGACTTCACGCAGATGGATGTTCATCCACGTATCACAATTCACCAAATGCCCATTGTAGGTCTCTCCATTCTTAAGCTCAACAAGCTACCAAAACAATTCAATCATCAAAAAGATGCAAACTTTCAGTAAAGATATACCTATATGCACACAACTTTCATAATGCAAAAACATGTAGACCTGTTAATGCAACACCTCAAATTTCAAAACAGTGCTCATTTAATTTCAGCTCCATATATAACAAAATTATAACTCCTTACCATAGGATGCCCTTGAGCAGTTTTGAGCAGCGAAAGAGGAAGCTATAATTCAAAACAAAAAAAAATAGTCAAAAACTTGAAACTTTACCGAAAACAAGACAGAACGAAAAATCCCCGAGTCCATCAAGCAACTTACCATCTTTTCAAGTCAGAAGATTTAGAGATCCGTAAAGAACCTGATAACATCAGAAAATATTTAACATTAAAACCCGCCATAAGAGCGGAAGAACCAATAATGAAAACAGAACAAAACCCTAATTTGGCTACTTAAACAATCTGAAACAAAAGGAGAAAATTTAGTGTATATATACCCAGAAGATCCTCTTCCTCAAGAAGGTGAACGATGAGAAGAAGAAGAAAGAGATCGAAGACGATAGAGGCGACGAAACTTCGAAATCTGTTTGCTTTTTTTTTTCTGCTTCTCGGGTTCTGACTGTGAGAGGGATTTCTAATGAATCGGTGGTCTTTTAGGTCAATGTAAAACTTTAAGTGATTTGCACTCGAATCCCTCAACTTTATAATATTTCAAATTTCACTCTTCGGTATATTTGATATAATTTTATATTGTCCAGCAAATCCGATGTCGTCCAGCGGTTAGGATATCTGGCTTTCACCCAGGAGACCCGGGTTCGATTCCCGGCATCGGAGCTTTTTAAATCTTAAAGATATTTTTATGCATATCAAGTCGTGGGACACCGAAGTCAAATGTATCGTTAATGTGTTATTGATGCTCCAGCAATTAATTAATTTGCATCACCTTGACAAACTGTGTGAATCAAAGCCAAGCGATATGTCAAAATCTAACCCTAAACCTTTCCAATTAAAAGCTTAAACCCTCGGCAATTTCACTTTGATACAATCACCTGAGAGATGTTTAAAGCTATTCGCAACCCACAATACTTCACACCTGTCTAAATTAGCAGCCAACTCGAAAGTGTTTTGAACCTCGACCATCTCCGGTAACAAAGTCTCAATCAGACAACTGTGGAATTGTCAATGTGTAAATGGTTTCAGCACATGAAAAGCTGATAATCAGGTTCCCGAGTTCCAATATTCAAGTAATTGACATCAACCGCCGTTGTTCCCAAATCATCTGATGGAGAAGGATAAGACAGAAAATTTCAATAGATTATAAATCTTTAAGAGATTTTGAGAGTGTGCATAATCCATGTGAACTACAATGAAGCAAATACATGATGAGTGAGATGAAAGAATGCTTAAAGATGTTCAAACCTTCGTATATTGTTCTTACAAACTTAACATAGTCAGGGATGAGATCTCTGTATATGATTCCATCTGGGTGCGCATCAAGCACTACAAGTACGCCTATGGATCAATCAAAGAAAAGGAAGATGTAAAATTTAACATTACAATCACTTCCCGCGATTCTAATGAACATAACACAAGACAAAATTTTGGAATGAACAAGAGTAGTCTTGGATGCGTTTCTTTGAATCAAAAGAAATGTTAGACGTAGGTCATGAAAGGCAAGATAATCTTGAAACTATAACGTGTTCAGATCTTTAAGAAAGTTAAATCGTTTTTATTAGAAACTATACCTGGAGCAAGCCAATCTGAAGAAGAGTTGCCAGGTAATGGTGCAAGCCAGAGGATATTTCTCAAGTTCATTGAATCATCGTATGTCACGTCAGATCCTAACAGAAAGGAGATACAATCATATTACTGAAGATTAAAAGGATTTCTATGACCACTTCTATGTTCCAAGAGAATGCAGAAAAAGTCAGAGTCACACGAACAAGAGATTACCTCTCTGGCAATATCCCATGTTGTAAGGAAACACTTCCTTGTCATAGGCTGGATACTCTTTAGCATGAAACCTAACATCAGCAAAAGATACTAATCAGTAACACTGCTAAATAACTACTTCAATCGTGTACCCATCTAGATATTTCTTCCAACAGTCATTATCTATGTTTAACCTTTCAAGAAATTGATATTGCACCAAGGGTGATAAGAATCAGAAATGATTGTTCCTTTATTGATTATGAACTGTTAGTTACATTCAAGAACACAAGAACAAACCCTAGAGATCTCTTCACTCTCAAAGCCTAAAGGCTCCCAATAAACCAAATGGTAAAGACCCCCCTTAATCTGTTTTCCATCTGCCTTATTCTACTATTCTAGTGCCTTCACACACACACTGCTCATACACAAAACCAATAATCTTGTCCTAACAGAACATGGCCCGTGTTTACTAAGACTATTTCAAGAACCCTAGTGTGTATTGAGAAGCCAAAGGAGACTTACAATATTCCAAGCCGTCCAGATTCTGTGGCAAGAAATAGGTGACCATGGAACAAATCATATCTAGTCAATGACACATTCAATCCAACACTAGGTCCCCTAGATTCAATTAGATGAAACAAGAACTCGAAATATGAGTTCACTTCCTGTTCATTAGCATCACCAATTCAGATCACAAAACCATTAAAACTCAGAGATAAAACACACCAATAACGTTCAAAAGTAGCTTTTACCTCTGCTATAAAGTGACGACCATAAGGAGTTCTTGTGAGTTGACATTTATCTTTACTTGATCGTTCAACATCAGGAACCTACAACACATAAACCGAGTTTAACCAATTCAATTCAACAATATCCACAATCTGACAAACAATAACCAAATCAAACCGTCAAATCGGATACGAACCGGGATCATTTTGGGATCAAGAGTTCGCTGAATTGAACCGGGATCACCACCGGAGTCAACAGCGAGACGAGCAAGCTCTAGAATCGGCTCCGGTGGCCACCAGATTAGAGAATTCTCCTTTTCAAACTTGCTCCGCCTCTCAACGGCGTCAATTTTACCTGTACAGAGTCCAGTACGAAGCGAACATAGTCCAGATTCGGGTTTAGATTTATCCGGTTTGAAAGGGACGAGGAATTTGAGACACGATTTGATCTCTCGAGATACGATTGGGTTGAGGGACGACGCGGCGGAGGATGGTCCGAGAACAGAGAGAAGATCTTTGGCGGTGGCTTTTGGCAACGACGACGGAGAATAGGAAGCGGAGATTTTGAAGGAAGAGGCTGCTGCGATGGAGAAGGAGATTAAGATGGTGAAACGAAGAGGAACGTACGAATTCACCATTGTCTCCTTCCTCTGTTTTTTTGGATGAATCCATATTATCTTTGCATTTTGGGAAGAGATTGGAGAATGGAGAAGAGAACAGTAGGTAGAGAGAGTCACGTAAACTCCATTTTTTTTTTTGCTAAGCAAGATTTATTAATATAATAAAATACTAAATATTTGCCCAACTTATAAAAACATTGAAATCCAATACATAATTTTAAATATTATATATATATAATATTAAAGAGAAAAAAATCATAACAAGATAAAAATCAAAGTCAAATATTTACATCTGTTATAAAAACGGTGTTTATATATATGGTTATATTACCGAAATATAAAAGAGAAAGAGATTTTATCAGAGAGATTGTAATATATTGAATTGTATTGGAATATATGATTTTCTTAACATCGAAAACATCTTATATAAGCGAATGAATTGAGTTTCTTGTGCGCGCAGTGACGGTGAAACTACTATGTTAATATTTCGTGACGCGTTTATAAACTCGCGGCCGTCACTTGCGTTGCGTTTCGCGTCTTTGTTGCTCGTTAAAAATCGCATAGGAAGCGGTGGAGAAGCGCCGTAAGGTAGTGCGCACCTCCCCGAATGATGATTACGTCGTCTCTATGTGTTGATGGCGTTCGATGTTATGGACATGTTTCTTGAACAGGGTAAGCGATGATTTGGTGAAAAGGTGCGGCGTTGTCGCGTGATCGACTATCTTCTTGATGTCGCTTGCTTAGCTCTTGGGTATCTGCGAAGAACTTGGAGGATATGTTTGGTTTTATCACTTTTGATGTATCCTTTTTCGTTTGGCGACGCGCAGCGACATTATCTTCGTATAAGGTAGTTGGCTCCGTGTTTACGTGGATTCATTGCTTAATTGAATGTGTTGTCTTATCGATCTTGCCATACGCATTCTCTAACTTCATGGAGGCGATGATCTCGGCATGTTTCGAAGAAGTAGCCGCGTTTGTTTACGAGCGCCATGATATAGCGATGCCTCGATCGTAAATCGTATCTGTTTGTGATCGGGCTTTGTGAGATCAGATAAATATCCTGCAAAAACCAATCATTTATTATTTGAATTGTTAGGATAAAATAATCTAAATCATCGACCATGAAGATATCGAAAGACATGTTTAATCCCATTCCATGTCTTGAGTAGGGGATGAACTATATCTTCTTAAAAGATTAATGGCAAATGATATATAGGTCTTATGCGATTCGCCGATACATGGGCTCAATCGCACTTAGATATGGCACTTCCGGCAGTATCTCTTTTCCTCGGATGGTCGGAATGAATCATTATCGACATTCAGTTCTTACGACCTAGATGTCTTGAGAGGAGTAGCATCCATGTTATATCTTTTTAATACCCTTTTGGTATATGTGTTTTGATGCTGAAATATACTGCTAAGATCTCCGATTTGTAGGCGAGGCAATCTTTTATGCAGAGATTTTAAATCTCAAATTCTCCTTTCAGTAATTTGATCTTCCTATTTCCTTTTGAGTTCGATCATATTTAGATCATCAACATATCGATTAATACAATCCAGATGTTGTTTTCTTGATGAAAACATGGACATATAGGATTGTTTACATATATTCTTTTCAAGTGTTCTGAGGCGATTATACCACATCTGAGGATTGTTTTAGTCATATAATGATCTTTGCAATTTTATTGCACATAACTCTTTGGGTTTTGAATTTAATGCTTACGGCATTTTGAACCCATCGAGGAATTTTCATATAGATATTGGTATCTAATGATCCATCTGAATAATGTGGCAACATCCATGAGATGCATTTCTAAATTTTCTTTAGGCTGCTTGATTCATCGGGAATCTAAGCGTTATTGCATCCATAACGGAGAATATGTCTCCTCGTAATCTATGCGGTCTTTGAGAAAATCCTTGAGCAGGCGAGCTTTATATCTCATAACCGTTTTCTCATTTCGTTTTCGAGCGAATATCCATTTATATCCGACGGTTTCACATCTTGGTGTGAGTACAATTGGTCAGAATATTTTTAAACATTGACGAATCATTACTGCTAGCATCCTTCCATTTTGGCCAATTATGTCTTTTCACATTAATCTGACTTTGGTTGATATCATTATTTTATCACATATTTCTTTTGCGATAAGGTATATGAAAGCGTCATCAATCATCGACTTATTCGATTCCATGTTTTTCCATTAATGGCATAGTTGATGGAAATCTCATGATTATCTTCGGGATTATGAGTTTCCATGTTATCATTAGTCTCATGGTTGGGTTCTTCCAAATATTTTCTTTTGATACGGATCATTATGCTTTTGAACTTCTTTTCTTTTACAGGATTTTTATCCTTAGAACCAATAGATCTACCACAGGCGTACTTTAGACTCACGTGTATCATCTGCTCTTCCATTTTCATGTGGTAATTCAATTCGAGCAGGAACATTTGCATGGTATGTGTGATTTAGTTACGTTTTGGTATAAAATGCGTCGGGTAGGCTGATTTGCATATTACGTAAATTAACAATCGAACTTCCGATTCCGTGTATAGTAGGTGGATCAAGGTGTAACAGTGATGGTACACCATTTTATATCACCTACTTGTTTATTTTTTCCCCAGAAGGGAATGTTTCTCGTCAAAATGACAATCGATAAACGTCTTGTAAGCATCACATGCGTAGTTCAGGTATCGTATAATTGATGGAGAATCCTGACGATATATATTCCCAACCTTTGTGGTCCCATCTTTGTGCGTTGTGTGGTGCTTCTGACTACTATCATGACAAAATTCTTATATGAGAAATATTTGGTTCTCGACCAAATGTTAAGCGTAATGGGGAATATTTATAATGCATGTCCCATCTGGATGTTTGATCATTATCAGTAGTGCTTTCGATTAATTGCTGAGTTTAATCAATGATTCAGCCATTTTGCGTGTGAACATGAGTACATGATGTTCACTTGATTCCCATTACCATACGAATCATTAAATGCTTGGGAAGTGAATTCACCACATTGTTTAGTCTAACTTTCTTTTAATGGGATAATCTGGAGGCTGTGCCTTGATTTGATTATCGAGTTAGAAATCTCGCAAATCTTATATGCGATGATAATAGCAAACATGTGACCATCTTGGATCGTCAATCGGGACCATAAAATAATAGAATGGTCCATGGTGGATATAATAGATATCGCGTGAATACGTTCGAAATTTTGGTGATTCTTTATCGCCTTTAGTGGTGATGGCCTTATGATCAGTTTTCGAGATATATGTCGTTTTATTTCTTATATCAATCTCTGGATTTTTAGGGAATGATCATGTGTGTTCTATTATTGCAGCGTCATTGTGGTGCTGGGTGACCTAGGCGATCATGCTAATATGAAATCTTGAGGATTTCTTTTTACCTGAATGTGATTATTGCATCATATATGTTTGATCAAACGGAAGGAAGTTTTGGTAATTTTCCAAGATAATCCTTTTCCCGATTCATCGGAAAATATATACATATATTTCTTTCCATTCTCGATTCGAGTATCATATCCTTGAAGATATATGTCTTTAAAACTCAGCAAATTCCTTTTTGATTTTGGAGCATATAAGGCGTTATCGATGGAAAATTTCGTTCCATTTGGTAATGAGAATCTGGCTTTACGTTCCTATCACGTCTGCGAGGATATTGTGTTGACAATGGTATTTTTAGATTTTAAATCTGAAAAATATCTCTTGTTTCTCAGAATAGTGTTGCGTTGTTCCAATTTATCACATATCACAATTTCTCTTACCATTTTTTGGATATTGTCTCTTACTATTGTGATCCATTTTAACAAATATTATTAATAAAATCACACAGTTATTATTAATAAAAACACTGATAAAAAAATTCATAACGAAATCATGATGTATTTATTTGAAAATATAATATTATTGAAAAAAATAAAAGTACATAATTATTAATGGCATTACTGGAAACTGTTCCAGCTTTCACTACACGTTTTACATATTCATGGTCAGTCGAGCTCATCAGCAAAGTCGAATCGAGACGTTGTTCCCTCAAAATTTTCAGCGAGATTTACTTTTTTTGCCATTGAGTGACTCTTTGTATAATTTACAAAGATGTGGAGGTGTACACACACTCGAGACCAATGTCCTTTGATCCGACTGCAATGATGTTTTCACGCTTCTGGTATTTTTCTGAATTTCTTTCCCTTGGGAAGATTGTTCGTCGAATCCATTTAAAGGACTTCCTTTCTTGTGGAGGTGTGAATCCACCACTTCACGCCCACACCACGGCCACGCCCACGCCACCACGCCACGCCCACGCCACACCACGCCACGCACCCGACCACGACCACGGCCACGACCCAATTTGTTTGATATCCTTGCTCGATATTTTGTTTCCATTGCATTCACTTCGGAATGTTTTGGTTCCGGGACGAGCTGTGGTTCTTCGATGAGAAGTTCATTATTCTTCTCATATCATAAGAGCCACAACCAACTCGAGAACCTTTTATACCCACGGTTCTGTATTGTTCTGCAGGATATAATGGCTTTTATGAAAAGTGAGATATGTCTTTTCGAGCATCTCTTCCTCTCGAGAGAGATTTACCACAATATTCCAAGCGCTATTCTCAACATGCTAATTAAACGCTCCACCTTTTCATAATCTCGAAATCTCGTTTGTCCATTCATCCGCAGTGCAGAGTTATCGCCTCTCGATTATCAAACCTTTCTTTAAGAGCTTTCCATAACTCTGCAGGTCATTTACTGCATAGTCATGAATTAGATTTTCATCTAAATGTTTCCTCGAACATTACACCTTCGCTTTTCTCATCAGAGTGCTTTGCACATTAATGGTATCGGATAGTTTTCCGATCCAAGATATAGCATATCGTGGTCCATGGGATGTAATTTGCACTAGTTATTTTGAGAGCAGGGAAACGAAGCTTCTCAATATTTGTCATTATTTTATCTAAAAAGCAAAGCCAAAATATAATTTTATTAGAATAATTTATTAAACTGATTACATGTTAATACATAAAGCGATTACAACGACAAATGTCCCGTCAAAAATTAAAGCAAAACTAAAGACAAATTCCTCGGGGTAAATTCCCCAACAAACATGCCATAAATACAGGGAATAATAAAAATTAAACAAAACACTAGAAATATGCGAATCATTTTACAAATTAAATCTAAGCAAATTTCTTATATGAATGAGATTGGTGTGAATGAATGAGTGAATGAGTGGGTGTATTTATAGATTGAAAAAACACTGTTCACAAGCCGTTGGAAAGCATATGACCGTTGGAAATTTTTAAAAAATCGATCAGAAATTATCTATCATGCGATCAATTAATTTACCAGATTCAGATAAGCTATTTATGATTAACATAATAATATTAACAATAATATTATGATGACATGAATAAATTAATTATGTAGATTATAAGGAGGCTTAGCCATCCAACAATATTAATCAAGATAATAATAAATATATAAATTAGCGTCCGGATATATGGTGACGAAGTCATCCACGGTGAACCAGAAAATAAATTATTTGGCGGCTTGGCCGACCGATAATATTGAATAAAATTCSTGGTGGCATAGCCGTCCCGGTAATATTAAATAAAGCATAAGAGCTTACGCCTTCAATAAATAGTGCATTAAAACCACTTGTCGCTTTTAAATTTAAGAGGCGCCTCATTTAAACATTTTATTTTATTGAACAAAGTAACTTACCTCCTGTATTAACCGAATATCTTACCGTTTGATTTGATGAACTCGGCGATGAACAGTAATTCCGGTAATGAATAGTATTTTCCGGTAATGAACAGTGATTTCGGCAGGGAATAGTAATTCTGGTGGTGAACAGACTTCCGGCAGAAGACTTTCGGCGTGAATAGCCTCACGGTGGTAACGGTGATTTTGGAAGTGAATAAGTCGCGTGAACAGAAATTCGACGTCGACCGAATTGAATAGTAATTAATAGCATGTGTAATATAACTATCAGAGTGATCGTGCTGATAACGTGTTATAAAAACGGTGTTTATATATATGGTTATATTACCGAAATATAAAAGTGAAAGAGATTTTATCAGAGAGATTGTAATATATTGAATTGTATTGGAATATATGATTTTCTTAACATCGAAAACATCTCCTTATATAGGCAAATGAATTGAGTTTACTGTGCATGCATAGTGACAGTGGACTCCACCTATATTTAATATTTGCGCAGCCCACATTTATAACAACATCTTCGTTTTCATTATCATTTTTATCAATTCCATCCAACACAATTTTGCTTATGGTAGTCTAATAATCTACAAAAAGATGAAAGATTTAAAATTTCCTTGTTTATAATAGTCATACTATTATAAAAAAACAAAGATTAGCATTCTTTCATTTTTTTTACTAATTAATTATGTGAAAAATACCAAAAACATTCCTATGCTCAGAAATTATTTACTTTAGAATGCTTTCAAAACTGGAATCACCAAAATCATAACGTTTCAAAAATGGAATAAGCGCTTCCAAAACGGAATCGGTGTTTCCAAAACGCTTCTAATTTAAAAAAATTTAGGAATCGCGCTTCCAAATATTTTCAATTCTTATTCCGATTTTGAAACGAAAAATGGATCACGAACTAAATTTTTGTGCTACCTATATTGTAACCATGCGAGTGAAAAAATTATTTACTATTACAAAACGTCTCACGCAAATATAAAAATAATATAATCTAAATATATACTCTATTCGATTCAATATAAATGTTGTTTTGATATTTTTTACTCGAACTTAATATACTAAGTTTTATTATATATCCTTATAAAAATAGTGGACTCTTAAACTTATAGGTTCTATTTTACATTTTCTTTGAATGGAGAGAAATTATATATTCTCATATCAACTTTTGCATTTAAATTTCAAAACTACACTTATTTCAATATATATATATATATATATATATATATATTCAGAAACGATTTATGTTTAGAAATGGAAGGAGTAATTAATTAATGTGACCCAATGAAAGAACTTTCTTTATACATGTTTGGTGTTAGGCCGTGATGGCCCATGTTTACCAGATAAACCAACATGCCACCAACAACCAAATAAAGAAACGATTTGATTCTGATTTTGTTTTCAGTCTCTAATTCATTCTGCTTTTATTCTTCCTAACTCTTATTTTCCATAACATTATCAAAGCTTTCTTCAGCTTATCTGACTAATCAGCTATCAAAAACTTTGCAATGAAAAGTCATTACGATTTTCCTGTAAACATATGCATTTAGGTTGCAGGTAAAGCCTAGACGTTATGTTCGATTAATCGCATTCAACGAGTTGGCTAAGCACCTAATTAATTGGTCAGTTAATCTTCTAAACAATTAGGTAGGTGTATTGAATTTATATATTTTTTTGGTCAACCGATTAAATAAAAACTAAATGTTAATTAAGTATAGAAAGCTACACCGGTGACCAAGAGTTTACATATGATGTAACTACATGAAGAGATCTAACAGAACGAGCAAAAAATCGGTCTTCAAATTCAAAAAACGAGGAATGAAAGATAAACAAAACATCTACACTAAGCTTTAACGAATGGAAAATAACTCTTTTATGGAGTGTTTTATATTGATAACACACTCTATTGGAACTCAAATTTTGACATATGGCTCCGGCCAATTTTCCGGCGACTTTTCCGGTGAACTCCGTCACCGGAATGACCGGATTATGTATTCTTTGGATTCCTTGTAATGAGCACTATGAGATAGTGTATTTACATGTCAAAATCAGAGTTAATTTGAATGAGAAATGTTGGGTCAAAGTAAGTAATCTGGAAAAGTTAAAAGTTAACCATGTTACAATGTCTCACATAGGATTGGAAAATTCCTCCTCTCTCCACTCTATATAAATAGAGTCTTCCCCTCACAACAACTCCTCTCTCTCTCCTCTCTCAAAGCCCTTCTTACACTCTTAGATTAACACTGGTTTCTAAATTGTGTATAAGCAAAGCTTCTGAGATTCTGTCTCAAAATAAGTCCGAGAGTATTAGTAGTTATACTGTTCGGTAGATTTCTTAACTGGGTGATGCGGTTCTAGTCTAGTCATGGTTGTATCCTGAGATTCAAGAATCTCACTAAACCGCCACACTACGGTAGATTTATTGAGTTAAGGAAAGAGATCATATCTCGCCTCCATGTCGGTTCGGTTTTGTAATTCGCGGTTTTCATGTCTACTTTCGCAGGTCCTACAGTCTTAACTCAATAAAATCCGTGTCCGCTTATCGCTGTAAACGGATTAGAAACTGTAATCAGTTTTACAAAAATCAAACCGCATTAACCGCAAAATGATGTTTACGTGAAGGCCGTGGGCAGTTTCGCAAATCACATTTTCCGGCAATCTCAAAGATCGAAAAAGCATTCCCAAAAAAATAATTTTGATGGTTTCCTGGTGAAATCCGAAATATTTTTGTGAGTCGACGTCCCAATTTGGGAGAGGTCAGCCACATGTGGTTCTATAGACAATATTATTTGATCGAATATTGTTTAGCTCATAACTTTCTGATCAGTTATTGGAATTGAGCGATTTCGGTGTCTATGCGTAGATATCAAAATTATCTATCTAGTGATATATTACTAGCAAATTTTGAGTAAGTACACATAGAGATATTGAGTCCGTAATGAAACTTCCGAAGTTTCTTTTTGAAAACGAATTATAACGTTTAGAGTTTACGCGAACGCTTTATAAACGAGATTACGAAACAATTTAAATGGTGTAAAACACAACAATAATGGTTTCCGCGGACACTTGAAAAGAAAGTTTGCGAAACGCGTTTGTGTTTGATTATACACGGATTTATAAGGGTCTTATAAAATTTTTTATAAGTCTTATAAATTGTGAATTCCACAAACGCTCTTACAAGCGAGTTTGTGAAGTAGTGTAAAAGTTATGCATTAGCGATTGCTGGATAAATTGGTGCTTTTTTTCAGAACGCTCGAAAATGCTAGTGATTGCGTTTGAAAACCAATCATATTTGCTCTAAGTGATAGAAGATGATACTATTTTAAATTAAAAATTTATCTCTACCCACTGGATTTTCATAGAGTTACAGAACGAAAATTTAAAACTATATCAAAAATATATACGCATTTTTGTTGAAAAACTGAGTATTCTCAGAAAATGTGGGGGAAGCGTTGCTTATCAGAAAGTAAGAATTTCAACAAAATACCACAAAAAAAAATATTGGCAAAAAGCCATATAAATTGTGGAAGCTCAAGTAATTTTGTACAAATACTTGAAAGTATGGGGGTGTCTAGCGAAATTCGTAGAGCAACCTACTGAAAGTGGTCATAATCGGACCAAAAACTATGAATTATATATTCATAGGATATACACACTTTGAGAGTGGTGGTCGGTCTATGTTTTTTAAAGCAAACATATCGAAAATCTATGTAAATTTAATCATGGAATCAATGAAGGTGTCGTTATTTGAACATGTGTTACCATATCCAAAGTAAACATGTAAACATAGAGACACAAACACCTCAAGAAATGAGGATAGCTTTCTAACACTTCAGTACGTGAAAAGAAGTGAACCTTGACGTAGCATGATAGCTCGTAAGGAAAAATTCTTATGGTATTCATTCCATGATAGCTATTGGAAAATTCATAGTTATCATGTTTACACCAGACACATCTCTTTGGAAGGAAGTTGTTAACGGTGATAACGCCTCCATTATGAGAAATCATACATGAGAGATAATTGATATATGATACACATGAATGTGAAATATATCTACTCGATATATAGAAAAGGGTTATGTAGTCCCTAGACAAAATCCACAAGACATATAAACTTGTGAAGTTCACGTATGAGCTTAAACTAGCGTCAATACGATAAGTTTTACCATTAATAAGATAAAATGTTGACAAGGTCAATTGGTGCCAGCATTAATAAATGAGATTAATGAGTCAATATCACAATACATATAGTATATATATGTAGATATTTATGTGTGTAGACATATACTCTGTATTTGATACATGAGAGATGTGAAATCAATAGATGACGTTCTACAGATTAAATTCTGAACGAATCATCATATCTCATTATGTTGTAAAGTTACTTGAGAGTTTCAACAACTACTCAAAGTGGACTACAAAAACTCTCATAGACTAGTATTTACTTGAAAAAGAAATTCAAAGTAAAGCGGTATTTTGATTAGAATATGAAAGTGTAATCAGAAGTCTGAGGTACTTAACAAATAGTACTAGACTCAATATGATGATGCACTTAGTTGATGTACTAAGTTGCAACACGAAAATTCTAAATCATATACACTACAAAGTCATAAACTGAACTACTTAGTTATATCAAAAGTTATGGAATGGTAAAACTTATCTTATAAGTAGATAAAGTAAAACCATTAAACAATTGATCTCAAATTATGTATAATCTAAACTAATTATATCAATTTGGCTGACAACTTATGGATCCAAATAATAAAGGTTGGTCACGAGATCACATTGTAAAATCATCAAGAGGAATGGGATTAAAGCCTATGACTAAAGAGGATGATTGGTGGTAACCCAACCTACATGACAGGAGATCCCAAGAAATAGGTTCAAAGGGAAAACTAAATCAATCAAAATCTGTTAAAAGCACTAAGAGACACTAGTCTCTTCCCAATTCCTAGGATGATGAATAGTGCTTACTGTATGACAAAAGGATAAGCGTTAGTTTTTAATGATTACATAGTTTTTGTTATGACAATAAAGTATTACGTATACTTATTGAAAAGCTTATGGCAAATCACCTAGTGAGTGTGAAATGCGGCCGTTTCTAGGAGAATGAAGGACATGCTATATTCTCTAAGTTTACTCATGATTACCAGGCAAGTTCAAGACTAAAATGAACACAATAGAGAACTTAGTTCTACTAGAAGATAAAACTGGGTTTTATCTGTTGTCTCGGTTTACACAAAAATCCGGAGGTTCAAGACATCATGTTCAATTTCTGGCCGAGTAAACCCGACATATATTAACAATGAGTGGTTCAAGGTTGAAAAATACTATCATCTCATACACAGTGATTCTTCGAAAATACTCTCGGAAGTTTGTCAGTCAGTCTAGTTAGTAGAGTCTTTCTAGTCAGTAAAGTCTATCGAGTCATTTAAGTCTATCTAGTCTTTAAAGTCTAGTTAGTAGAGTCTTACTATGTTTAGATTCATTTCTATTCATGTGGGGGATTGTTGGAACTCAAATTTTGACATATGGCTCCGGCCAATTTTCCGGCGACTTTTCCGGTGAACTCTGTTACCAGAATGACCGAATTATGGATTCTTTGGATTCCTTGTAATGAGCACTATGAGATAGTGTATTTACATGTCAAAATCAGAGTTAATTTGAATGAGAAATGTTGGGTCAAAGTAAGTAATCTGGAAAGGCTAAAAGTCAACCATGTTACAATGTTCCACATCGGAAGGATTGAAAATTTTTTCCTCTCTCCACTCTATATAATTAGAGTCTTCCACTCATTCTTTTTACTGACACCAACTCCTCTCTCTCCTCTCTCAAAGCCCTTACACTCTTAAATTAACACTGGTTTCTAAATTGTGTGTAAACAAAGCTTCTGAGATTCTGTCCCAAAGTAAGTCCGAGAGTATTAGTAGTTATATTGTTCGGTAGATTTCTTAACCGGGTGATGCGGTTCTGGTCTAGTCATGGTTGTATCCTGGGATTCAAGAATCCACTAAACCGCCATACTGCGGGAGATTTATTGAGTTAAGGAAATAGATCATGTCTCGCCTCCATGTCGGTTTTCATGTCCGTTTTCGCAGGTCCTACATAGTCCGCATAAGGCTACACAATTTCTAGAATCTTATGAGCAACGACCGAGAATCTCATGATTTCAAATGAATTTAGAATTTTATAGATACGGTGTAGTTTTTCCAAAAAAGTACGGTGTAGTGTATTTTTAAGGTGCAAATCTAAGTAGAGAGAACATCTTATTTTCTCCATGACAGAGGTATCTTTTATTGAGAAGTCAAAGATCATTACCATACACTTTGATCCATTAACACTTAAAAAAATATTCAAAATATTTGTAGGTCTTGTTCAAAACTTATAGTAAAGGTATATTTAGTGTGATAATTAAATTAGTTTTTAAAAAATTATAAGCCCTAAATTTCCCATAAGTGCTAAAAGACAGTTTTGATGAGATCGAAAATAGCATAATGTTGACGAATTTATTCATGTTCATGTAATTATTAGGGCTAGGGAGTGATACCCATCTTCGATCCGTTATTCGATTTGTATCCGTCTCAATAAAAATGATACCCGTAACTTTAGGATAAGGTAAAAGGTATTATAATTCTACTATATGTGGGTAAGGGTCGGATATCGGATATCAAGTTTTTTTTAATACCTGTTTTATTAGTGTTTCGTAACATTTCCAGTATTTTATGAATATATATACTAATAGTATAAACTTAATTACTATTCTCAATTAAATAAAATATCTAACTCTATTTTGTAACAAAAGTTAAAGCCCAAATCTAACTTAGCCCAAGGAACAGGTAAAGGTAAAGGGTCGAATATATAAAAAGTAATCTGCGGGTACAGGTAAAGAATTAGGTATATAGTGTGTTAACTATTTTTTATTGGGTATTCGTTTTTTCGGATATCCATCATTTACAAATCGACTAAAGGTAATTTTTTTTCTTACTCTTACGAGTCAGATGGGGTAAAAAGTATTCCAAAATTTATAGATATCCGACCTGTTCCAGCCCTAATTATGTTGTTTTTGGTAGAACACCAGTTTCAGCTTGTATAAATTTCATAAAAATATTCGATTTTATATTCATTTTGTGCCACAATTTCTGAAGCATTATTCCATAAACGTCACATGGATTCTTTAATCTTACATCTAAATTTAGAAAATAAAGGAAGGGTTGACGGGTAACTTTTACCATTGTTGTATAAATATAAAACATTTTAAGATTTACCGGTCATTAAAATTTTCCAATACTATATATAAATGGTATTTCCATTTTTTTGTATTGTTATCTTTTACTATTTATTATAATTTTTATTTATACTGCTATCGATTACTATTTTGTCTTTCCACTAAAATTATTTTACCGTTCGTATCGTAGTTTTTAGTTTGAAGTAAAAGCAAAATTAGTTGCCCTAGTAATATAGTAACCAATACGTTTCCCCATCACTTCTCTCACATATAATAAAACGAAGAGTATCTGCATAAATATGCATCTGTATATATATGTATAATATATAACGAGACTTTGTTTAACAATGAAACCAATATCTCCATAAGTGAAGTAAGTATATATGTATATATATATATATATGTATATATGTATAAAATCCAAACGGTGAAATAAAAACAAAGAAAAGAAGAAAGTAAAAGAGCACAAGAACGAGAAAAGGTAAAACAGTAAATTCAAAATCAACGCCTGCACCTCGTGATTGTGCTGCATCCACGGCTGTAAGGGTTAGCCTGAGCGCCGCGTTTGCAGTTGTAGTAAGACGCACCACGTCGAGAACAAGGAACATTGTTCTTCCTCATCGCACCGTAGCTAACGTACTTCTTCGAGGCTAAAATGCGCCTGCTGATCTCAGAATCGAATTCAAACTCTTCTTCTTCGGCTATACAATCCGCGATTGATCCTTTGCAGTTAGACAAGGTTCCGGTTCCGGTTCGGACGACGAACCCCAAAGCGTCTTCGTAGCCGCCTGCATCAACGGCCGCGATTACAATCATGAGAATCGTGACGGCTGCGTAGATCATACGAGAGTTCACCATTTTCTTTACAAAACCTTCTGACTGAGTCAGAGGCTTTCAACTTCTTTGTCGTCTTTGAGTTTTACAGCTGAAGACATCAAGGCTTTAGCTTTGGTCTTTAGGCTCTTATAACTCAGGGAATTTATTTAGAATGGACTTTATTTTGGTTTTATTTACGGAAACACCATCGTGATATTTAAGTTTTACTTTAATTCGGTATATTTAGAAGTTGACTTGTACCGTTGTTTTTGTATGTGTCAGATTAATATTCATAGGTTAACCTTTAAAAGGTAATTAATTATTTTTTTAATGTTGGAATAAAGGGTTAATTTGTTTTATATTTACAAGTCGGCCTCGAATAAACTAATTTTAATTTTGTGATGAATATAATAGCATAAGTAAATTATTGAGCATCATAGAATCTTGACAAATTGCCCTTGTTAATTATTTGCAAATTGTTTAATTTTTGTGCAAGGATTGACGAGTGGTGAGATATATATATATATTTCGTCAAATTTATATAGTAATAAAGGACATGTTCCACAATATAATTAGCAGTTTGATAATTTCTTATCATTTTTTTTTTATAAAAAATATCCTATAAAATGCTAAAAAAAAAACATGTAGATCACTAGTGCTAAAATGCAAAAAACGGTTGAGTGTTTCATTTTTGGTAAAACAGCCGACAAATGTAAACAATGGCTGAACTATTATTAAGTTGTAGAACCTTATATGGGCATCGTTCTAGTTGGTTTGTCAAAAGACTCAAAATCTTATATATCTCCATCGGACAAATGACAAATGGTATGAACTAGAGGGTCTAGGAAGCGTGAGAAAGCGAGACTGCATCCACCCTACACCGACTGACGTTTTATGTATTAAATTTTAAAACTATTGGTCGCCGGCCGTCCGTTCATATTTCTTAAAAAAGTTGAAGACGTGTAGATCACACCTCCTAAACACCACCACCTACGTAACTTCACGATCATCCCTAGTGTTGACATTTACATACAAAAAAGGCCAATACGATTTTTCTATGTAAAATATTATACATATACATTTATAAATGAATACTATGTGTGTATGTATGTATGTAATAATGTAAACATGCATTATTGTATCAGGTATGTGTGTGTGTATGTATATAAAATGCTAATCAAAATCCACCGGATGGTTGAGTCGTGGTGGTTGTATTTGGGCTCGCCCAGAGTTAGGATTTTGACTCTAGTTGAAAAGTCTATCCATACTCATCAAACTTCTTCTTTTTTTTTTTTTTTTTTCTTAAAATAGAACACACATCAAACTTTTGATATTAATCAGAGCTTGTGAGTGACAAAAAAAAAAAACAGAGCTTGTATTTTTTTCATTGTATAATCGATGTCTAGACAGACTTTCGACCCATGAACAGTATCAACCACTCTATCCGACCGGTTTGAATCTGTCAAAATGTCTATGTCTTGATGGTGTACCGACGAGTTTGACCGTCAATTATAGTTTATTATCTCTTTATCTTATAGTGGTATCTTAACAAATATTTGAAAGATTACCGTCAATAATTGACATCATTACAGAAGAGAAGCGGCGCATAACATGCGATGCAACCATTACAAACAAAACGGGACCAATCACAGAGCACTTAGGACTTAGGACGGCGTTTGCGTGTTAGCCATTTGCCCAAAGCCAACTGTCCACTTAACAAATTTTACCTTTTTGTCTTTGTTTCTTACATAATCTCATTTTTTTCCAATATTTTATAAAATTAAAAAAGTTTGGAAATCCAAACCGGAGTACAGAGTTTATATAACTTACATCTTGGACATAAATTATAGTACTATGCACCAAATTATCTGTTTTTACATTCAGATTGCGAAAAATGAGATTAATGGAGAAAAACGCAAAACTTGTTCTTCTTTACTTTCTCTAATAGCATTTCGAAAGCGGGCCATTCTTTACATAATCTAATGTTATAAAAGAAGATTCTTAATGCAATCTATTTATATCATTATATAGAATGTTAAAGAACTAACGAGAAAACAGATATGATTGAGTAATGAATCAAATGTGATGTTTGTGTCACGTTTTGATCTGTTCAGAGAAACAATATATGAGGGGAAAATAGTTTTCAACTACACCATTCATTTTCATACAGCACGTTAAATAAAAAACTGAGGGTAAACCATGATTTGACAAATTTCAGAAATAGATTTTTATTAGGTATTCACATTCAGCAATACAGAACAAAAACATGATAAATTGCTGGTTTTCTGATCAGTTCAAGTTTCATTGATATTAAATCATTATAAATATACCATACTTTATAATTAAACGTCATAGGTTGGTGAATTCAGTTTATAAGGATTGGAATCTGACTTAGAAATATTATATTTGTTTCATTGGGTGGGCACACAATTGTATGTGTCATATTGCTGGTTAAAACAAGAGTTTAAGAGGTTGGTATGGTGTCCATTCATCTATATGACATTCGATTTGGTATATTGCATCATAAATCTAAATTTAGTGTGCAATATATAAGTGATAGTTTAGATTTTTTACCGACACAAACTTTTATATATATATCTTTTCTTGGTCCTGTAAAACTGTAATGCACACAAACTTTTACCGACACAAATTTGACCGAGGCAATCAATAAGATTACCAAAGATATGGAGAATCTTGTTTTTCCACCTTTTTGAAAAGTGGGATAAAGGAACAAACTATCCATTTTGTCAAAAGAACATCTCAATTTCAATTTGATTAGAACAGTATGGTCCTCTAGAACCTTCTGCCTCCTCAAACTATATAGAACGTCAAATCTCAATTACAAGGGATGTTGAAGTTGGTAAGCATCTTATACCTAGCTAAACATTTTTTGTTCAATGGAGAGGATAGATTTCCAAAAATTAAAATGAATAATATATTACTTAGACATAAGTTAATTATATTTTTATATATGGAAAAAATTAAATAGTCGTTTTTGGCTACTTAATTAAGTACCATACAACAAGAGATGAAATGCAAAACTTTTAGAATAAAATTTAATTATCAAACTTCTTGGCTATCAGTACTTTGGTGAATTTTTTTTATCTTAGATAAATATACAAATCTACTATTTACTATATATTAAAAAGGTAATTTCTTAGTATTGTTACAGGCTGAAGAAAGAAACGACGATGAAAGTTTTTATTTTAATGTAAGTAAACATAATTTTTGACGCATATGTGTGAAATTCTCGCTCATGTACAGTAAGACGATAAACCAATTAGTTTTACCAAAAAAAAGTTAGTACATTCAATGGCAATTTTTTTTTCTTTAATCAAACAAGCATCATTTTTATTGTAGAATTTGAAATGCAATTTTTTTTACAATTAAAAAGTATCACGTTGATTTAAAAGATTATTTTAATTTACCTACGTCTGTTTTGTCTAATTTAAACCGTAATATTTCTAAGTGTTTATCATCTCAAATGGAGACTTTATACTAAACCTTCCTTTCACATTTTATCTTTTATTGAATGTGTTCATTTATTTACTTAAGATAAAAGAGATCAACGAGAAGAAGGATTGAAGCTTTGGCTATATAGTCGCAAAAAAAAAAAAGAAGAGAAGAGTATTTGAATTTTTGTAATTTTTGTTATTAATCAAGAAAGCAAATAAAAAATGGGATTCTAAATATACGAAAAGAAGAGTTGTTGATTTTTTTTTTGGTTGATAAAGACGAATTTGAAGATCAAGAAAGCAAAATGGTTCCTTAATCTGCAACTCGGAAGATTCTTACTCATGTGTGGCGATAACACAGTTATCTTTATCACAAAAAAATAGTACATTCGATAGCAATTAAAACTTTATATAATCAAACAAACATCAATTTTACTGTATAATTTGAAATGCAAATTTTTCACAATTAAACAAGTATCACGTTGATTTAAATGTTTATTCTAAGTTTACTATGGCAGTTTTGTCTAATTATATTGTATTTTTTTAAGCGTTTATCGTCTCAAGTCCAGGCTTTGTATTAGTGTAACATCCGTGTCCCGAGTCATTTCCTTGTAATATAAGTTGTTATATTTTTCTTGCGGTACAAGTTATTATACGGATTGTAATAGTGACCGCAAGTAGTTAAGAATATTGTATTTTCATGTGATGTAATGAAAAGTTGCTTTCGGATGAATTAATTTTGGTGACTAATGCATGATGCGGATTGCATGTATTAGAGGTGGGTTGAAACGTGATGGACATTTCATGTGTTGTCGTGGTTATGAGCAAAGTGTCGTTCCGCTACTTGGTTTGATGGATTAGGATCTTGTGTCATTAGATCCTAAGAACATGGTTTGACGGATTAGGACTATGCAGATTTAGTCCTAAGCCGAGTAGGATTATGTGGATTTAATCCTACGCTAACTAGGATTATGTGAATTTAATCCTAGGATGATAAGGATTATGCGGATTTAATCCTTATCAGAGGATTATGTGGATTTAATTATCGGTTGGTTAGGATTATGTAGATTTAATCCTAACGGAGTTGGTTTACCGATTAGGATTATGTGGATTTAGTCCTAAAATATTGGTAAACTGAGTGAGATCTTGTGGATTAGATCTCGATGGACTTCGTTGTTCGGATCCTGAGGTATTGGATTCCGATAGACTTAGTCGTTTTATGACCACGTGGGATCTTGGGGTATTAGATCCTGAGAATTGTTGAGGAACCAAGTAGGAAAGATGTAGAGCTCGATTATTAACCTTACGAGTTGTGTTTGGAAGGATTAATCGAAGAATTGATCGTTTCGGGATCAATTTCGGGTTAATTGGTTCAAGAGGAATTAATTGGTGATTGTGGGATATAAATGGGAGTTGAAGAAATAAAATGGGATGGAGGAATGTCTCAAATGTTGCAGGAATTTGACGGAATTACTAAACCGAGAAGGATAATTTAATTAAAATCATGAGAATTGGTTTAATTAGATTCGTGATTTGGATTTGGCTTAATCAAAGTTAAACCAAACACAAAATATATCTCTCTTCTCCAACCTTCTAAAAACTTCTTCTTCCTCTTATCTCATTTTGAGATAGTTGTGTTGAGCTAGAGAGAGAGTGAAAGAAAGAGGAGAAAGCTTGAGATTGAAAGGAGAAGAAGAACGAGGTGAAAGAGCTTGCAAAAACAGAGTTTTGAGGCTGTATTTAGAGGGCCGATCGGTGGATCAAACGGACTCGGATTGAGCTGAAATGCTTGTGTAAGTTCATCGATCTCTTGTCTAACTATCTACCAAAAGGTTTCTCATTTGGTTGAGTAGTTTGCGAGTTATGATTTTTCTCCCAAAACTGCTCTATTTAGGACAATCTGCGACGGGCCTATTTTGGAAGAGTTTTTGGGCACTCAAATCTTAATGGATTGAGCTGAAATTTGGTAGAAACCATATTGATAGTATTAATTTAAGATTGACCGGAGGGATTGAAATTTTAATGGGTAGATTAAGAGATATTACCGGATGAGAAAACTCTGTTTTTGTGAAGGGAAATCTGAAATTTCAGTTTGAGTAGTGAGCTTAAGGCTCTTGTGGTGAATCTCTTGAAACATTTTGGTGCTCTATCTTGGCAGGCTTCTAGTATATACCTTGTGGTGTGATTGTGTGCCAAGAGGAATCAAAAATTGAGATTCGAGCACTGTGTTGGTTTCTCCATTTAAGAAGCTAAATCGAGGTGAGTGCGTGACCGTAGCATAGCCATATATTCATTAGATTTTCGTGATTAATGTGTGATGTAGGACTTGATCATATGGATGTGATTTATGGCTTGTAGATGTTGTGTGATATTGTGTTGTGATAGAGCTCTATCATAATGTAGTGTGGTTGTTTTGCATTTGCATATTAGTCTTGGTAAGTCTTTGATTATATGTGTTTATCGCTGTGGGACGGGAGGACCGCCTCACTAAGCATTATCAATGCTTACGCGCCTATTTGGTGCAGGTAAAGAGAAGTCGTGAAGTGTGGAGCTCGTGGAACCAAGGTCGGAGGAAAGGGATGATCTAGGCGTTTAAAATGGGTTTTGTAACTTTTTGTTTTGTATGCTCACTTGGCCTTGTGTTGCTAAGGGTTTTGGACTTGTTAGCATGCTTATTAGTGTTGTTATAAAGTTTCTTTTGAATGATTTTAGTTGGTATGTATGTTTGGTTGTGGTATAGAAGTCATTATTTGTGTTGAAATTTCAGGTTGCAGGACAGAGGTCAGGATCGATCGATCCACGGGTAGATCGACCGATCCAGTTTCCAGGGTTAGGCGGGGTCGATTGACTTAATGTCAGGATCGACTGTTTAGTGTTAAGATTGACCGATCCCATGGAGAGATCGTTCGATCCTAAAGGGCCAATTTTGGCCGGTTGATTTTTGAGGCCCGAGATCGACCGACCGAAAGGGGGATCGATCGATCCCTAAAGGTCATATTTGGTCCGAATTTTTGTGAGGGGTCGAGATCGACGATCCCATGGGGGATCGATCGATCCTGAGTGGTCAATTTCTGATCGGTTGATTTTAAGGGTTCGAGATCAATCGATCGATCCTTAGGGCAGACCAATCGATCCAGTGGTTTCTTTTTGAGACTAATAGGATAAGTCCATTAGGTTGCTTGTGTACTAAGTAAGGATTAATAATTCAAAAATTTTAAAATTCTCGGGTTTTTGTCGTTTCCGCGCGTATTTGTTTTCGTACTCGGGATAGGGTGTCGCAATTAGACCTCCCAATCACATTTTAATCTCTTACTAGAATCTAGCGCGGATTGAATTTTTTATATTTAAGTTTTATTTAAAAGTTTTGATTATAGTATTGCAATGATTTTAATATTTAAATAATAATTTTGAGTTATGTTATTATTTGTCATTCAACAAATTAAATGTTATTTCTATAAATGTATTCTCTGATAGATATTACGAATTTTTGAATATTTCTTAGTCGAAAGATTGATATCCTGAAAGATGACAATTTAATTCTGTTTTTAAAGTGCTAATTAAATTTATAATTATAAGACATAAGAAAGTAAATATTAACATATATTAAAATTTTTTTTTTTTATTTGTACTTCCTAAATAATAGTAAGGAGATCATTTATTTATTCTAGATAAAAGAGGTCAACGAGGAGAAAGATAGAATTTTTGGGTACAGAGTCGCACAAAAAGAAGAGACAATTATTTGATTTTTTTTTTTGATTTTTGTTATTAATCATGAAAGTGAATCAAAAATGGGATTCTGAATCTATGAAGAGAAGAGTAGTTGATTTTTTGTTCCCTTTAGCATTATGTTTTTCCATATTCAGATTTTGTTTTAAAACTGTGTTCATGCACCATCTTAATGATAAAATATGTGGCACAACTAGAGATTTAGAGGTAATCGATTAATTTATTTTGCTTAATGATAAGATATGCATCCTCAAACCATTCCATATAACAACATAGTTAATTCCTTGACATTGATTTTGCAGCAATATATGATTGAAATCATCGGTAACATGGTGGGAGCGAGGCACCACTGTCAATTAACAAGTACCATAAACCATTTGCAAAACCCCATAGTTTGATGAGGTTACTCATAACATCATATTTTACATGTTTTTATGCATTAAAATAAGTTAGTTTTACTGCTTTATAACTAATATTTAGTATAGTTTTAGTATTTTTGCATATGTTTATGTGTTCCTAGGTACTTGGAGCAAAACTGATGTTTCTAGAGTTTTTAAGAGCCTTAAGAAGCCATGAGGACGTTGGAGCTACTTGTCATGGGTCGCGGACGATCATAGAAAGCTTTTTCGGAGCTACAGAGCCAAGCATCGACCTAGTGCATTGACTAGTCCATGTCGATGCAAATGCAGAAAACACTGTTTTTACTATAGCACCGACCCCAATATCGACCTGTGGAGGTAGATATGAAGTCCGAAGAATTCCCAAGGAGAAGTCTCGGACCTAGAATCGACCTATCAAACCATATGCTGTTTCCTGACCCCAGAATCGACCTATCAAAGTCGATTCTGGCCTCCGAAAAAAGTGGAAATTTAGTTATTTTCGGATTTTTGGCTTCTAGAAACTTAGAAAAATGACCTGGTTTGTTCCAGTAACCCTAAGACTATATAAATACTTGTAAAACAGCCCTAGAGGCAGCCACGACCCCTTAGAATCAATTCCATCAATAAACACACACAAAACTCTTTGTTCTTGATATTTATTTATGAGATTTCTTTAGTTCTTCTTTTAATCATTGCTTTACTTTATTTACTGTTTAGTTTATTGTTTATCATATCTTTCTACTCATATCCTGCTGTCACCCACAGAGGTATGAGTGAGTAGATCCTTTAGATCTCTAGGGTGGGGATCGATGATGAGATCTATGTTATAGGGTTTAGTAATGTTCGATTGTTCTTAACCGATCTAGCTACTTTAGTGTGCACTTTAATGCTGAGTATTCTCTTATGGGAGATACTTAAGAGTACAACTGAATCCAGTAGGTGTGGTTGTACGAATAGAAGTGTTTGATGCCACGAGAGTGGGTTAAACTTTTAGATTTACACACTAGAAAGTCACAACTAGTGTCAAATTTGTTGATTGATAGAGTTAATAACAGATCTGGCTTTGGCCAAGTTAGATTGAATATCTTAAGAGCATTTTGCCACGAGAGTGGGTTGTGCTTTGGAAACAAATCTATTTCTCACTTTGTATTCTTGAGGCGAGAGTCTAAGGATGCTTAGTATTCGATGATGGGATTGTATGAAATGCATATTCAGTTTACCACGAGAGTGGATATGAATATAAAGTCTAGCATACCACAAGAGTGGACTAGCAAGACATAGAAATCCCTAGAATGACAAATATAAACTTGTTAGGTAGAACATGAACCCTAGATCTAGATTTCCTGAAATCGTTCTCATTCACCCTTGAGATCATTTATTATTGCTTACGCTTATTTAAGTATCGTTCATCGCATATTTATTGCCTACTTATTTAATTATTACTTATTTATTTTATGCATTTAATTTAGATATTTAATTTATGGTTATTTAGTTTAATTTCATTAGTCATTTATTTTAATAGTTTAGTTTATTTATCTGCTTTATTTTATTTTTATGTTATTTATCTCTTTTGTTTATTTTAGGCATTTTAGATAGTAGAACCAGAACCCCCAACCTTTATTTTTTGTCTAGATTAGATTTATTCCTGCACTCTTTGTGTAGTTATTCTCAGTTCTTGTGGATCGATCCCGCTTGTACTATAATTGTATTTAACCGTGCACTTGCGGTAAGATCGGGTTAAACTCTCGAGATTAATTTTTCGGGTGAAACCTGTGAAGAGGTAAAAAACCTCCCATCAAGTTTTTGGCGCCATTGCCGGGGATTGAAGCAATAGCCATAAAGATTTGGTCTGAATCTAACACTAAGCTTTTGTTTTATTTTTATTAATTGTTTACTTTTTTGAATTTCAGGTAATCACCAAAAATATAAAAAAAAAAGGAAGAAGAGAATATATCGAATGGAGCAGCTATGAAAAGAAGTACCTGCTGTTGAGGTTGAGAGCATCCTTCACTCTAGTAGGGATGCTGTTCAAGGTGGTGATGTACGTCGGGCGGTTTCACACCAACCAAAGGTCGCTCTGACGATCATTACTGATCACCTGGATAAGTTTGACAAGCTTTGTGGCACATTAAAATCAACGGAGTCTCAGAGGACGGTCTGACACTATGCCTATTCCCATTCTCTTTGGGTGACAAAGCTAATCAGTGGGAGATAAAATTGGAGGAGAACACATCAACAAACTCATCGGTGAACAGCATCAGACCTATGAATCGACCTATCACGGTCGATATTGTAGATTCCAAATTTCCAGAACGAAGTCCCGGACAAGAGCATCGACCAATCAGGGTCGATGCCATGCCCATCGGTCTACCACATCGACCTATCAGGGACAATGCACTTCCAGAACGAAGTCCCGGAAGGATACATCAACCTATCCAGGTCGATTCCAGACCTGTCGGACGTCTCCATCGGTCTAACAGGACTGATACTGTTGCTGCCTCGAGCACTGGACCTCTCCATCGATCCTCAACGATGGATAGTCGTAGCATCAGGCATAAGTATCGACCAATCATGATCAATCCACATTCTAGAAATACCAAGCACGCTACCTTGACGCCACGATCACACTAAAGGAAGGAATGTCTTGGTGAAGAGACCATTAACGATGACTACACTCCTGCTGGGGAAAAATCCATTCACCATACCGACTCTGAAGTGATCGATTCGAGGAACCATCACGCAACCACTCGGACATTATCTCCTCAATTCATATGACCATTCCATGAGGTCGTCGAGCTCACGACGTTAAAAAAGCACCTTACCTTTGTATATCTAATTTTCTTTTAGGATTTTCGTTTTTCTTATTCTCTAGTTTTTGGTTTTTCTATTTTTCGTTTCTGTTTCTTGCTTTTCAGATGTTCTTCACCATAAAAAAAAAACAAAATCAGGACTTGCACACGTGGAAGCTGCCAACCCACAACCCGATAAGAGAATTATAGTAAGTATTTCTCTTGATTTTTCCCCTTTACGGTTATATATCACAACGAAGACGTTGTGAAATAAGTGTGGGGGGGGGGAGTCTTGCGATCAGTGGAGGTAATTCTTTTCCTTGACATCTTTTGATGTAAGTTTTACCATAAGTTTTTCGTATTTTGAGAGATTGTTACACTCTTTTCCTCGTTCATAAGTTCAGTAACATGTGAAAAGGTTTTTAATGAGATAGCATTTGAACTTGTTAATTGTGTTATTTGTGTTTATGTTTGGATGCTGTGTGGATAATGTTTGATCTTTACTAGAAAACGTGGAAAACCCATGAATGGATCAACAAACCCCAAAAGGATCATTCTTTGGAAGACTTTGGCAAATCAGAATTGATTTCTCACTGTAACGAACCTTAAAACTCTCGATTTGGGGCTTGAGATGCATGAGACATGATACCTCTATGAGACCCTGCAAGACATGTCTATGTGAGTACATCTCCCCTCTTCCTTCCCTTCAGTAAAAAGAAAAGAAAAGGATATAGGTAAGAAAGAAGGGAACCGGGCATTGGAAGCTACCACTTTTACTGTTCGCGTCTCATGGAAACCTGTCCAAAAATAGAAAAGAAAAGGCGATTGATAGATAAAATATAATGATATCCTAAAAAAGTAGGGAGAAATCAATTCGACCTTGAAGTGAGAAAAAAGAGAGGAAAGGATTTGTACCAAGACGGTCTTGAGCTTACAGAAATCCGAAAGAGTAAGTGTTCGTGTTTTATAATCAATAGTCCCAAGTTGAGAGCTCACACTTAGAATGACAAGAGATGTTGATGATGAGGAGTCAAAGTTTGAAGGAGGAGTGATCTGAAATAAGGTGCATTGCTATGCTTATGGTGAAGTACATGGAGTACGTTAGAGACCATTCTACCTGAACAAAGACGAAAAACATTTAACACAACAATGTCACAAGGTACAAGTTCACTCTCTTTATCTTTATTTGTTTTCAATAAAATAACTTCACCATGCTTAACTTTTGTTTGCTTGAGGACAAGCAAAGGATAAGTGTGGGGGAGTTGATAGGACTCATATTTACATGTTTTTATACATTAGAATAAGTTAGTTTCAGCCCTTATAACTACTATTTTGCATAGGATTAGTGTTTTTGCATGTGATTATATGTTTTTAGGTACTTGGACCTAAATATGAGTTCTTGAGATGTTTTTGGAGCCTACTAAAGCCTTCGGGAAGATTAGCTAATCATTGTATCGCATTACATTCGGAGAAGGATTTCACAAAGTCAGAAGAGGACAATATCGACCCCAATATCAACCTGTGGGGGTCAATATCATGTCCAAAGAATTTTCTGAAAGGAAGAATCAATCCGTCAGAGAAAGGAGCTCGATATCGATCCTAGCATCAACCATGCTAGCTTCCGAAAAAGATGGAAAAATCCTTACGTGGCAAGATATGATTCGGACAACTTGTCATTTCGAGTTTTACGCTTCCAAGAACAAGATAAGGACGAAATGGAGAGATCTAAGAAACCTTAATACTATATAATCACTTGTAATCTCAGTAGAAATGGGAGACTCATTCTCATACACATCTCTTATCCTTTGGTGGTCGATGATGGGATATACTTTTAGTGTTTATTAAATGTTTGTTTGTTCTTAATCGATCTAGCTACCTTTCTATGCATCTTAATGCTAAGTATTCTCTTATGGGAGATGGTTAAGTGTATAACCGAATGCTTAAGTGCTTAAGTGATTCTTCCTTTCAGAAAATTCTTTGGACATGATATCGACCCCCACAGGTTGATATTGGGGTCGATATTGTCCTCTTCTGACTTTGTGAAATCCTTCTCCGAATGTGTACGATACAAGCAATGTTACCAATCTTCCCGAAGGCTTTAGTAGGCTCCAAAAACATCTCAAAAACTCATATTTAGCTTCAAGTACCTAAAAACATATAATCACATGCAAAAACACTAATCCTATGCAAAATAGTAGTTATAAGGGCTGAAACTAACTTATTCTAATGCATAAAAACATGTAAATATGAGTCCTATCAACTCCCCACACTTATCCTTTGCTTGTCCTCAAGCAAACAAAAGTTAAGCATGGTGAAGTTATTTTATTGAAAACAAATAAAGATAAAGAGATTGAACTGGTACCTTGTGACATTGTTGTGTTAAATGTTTTTCGTTTTTGTGGAGGTAGAATGGTCTCTAACGTACTCCATGTACTTCACCATAAGCATAGCAATGCACCTTATTTCAGATCACTCCTCCTTCAAACTTTGACTCTTCATCATCAACATCTCTTTTCATATTAAGTGTGAGCTCTCAACGTAGGACTATTGATTATAAAACACGAACACTTACTCTTTCGGATTTCTGTAAGCTCAAGACCGTCTTGGTACAAATCCTTTCCTCTCCTTTTTCTCACTTCAAGGTCGAACTGATTTCTCCCTACTTTTCTAGGATATCATTATATTTTATCTATCATCGCCTTTTCTTTTCTATTTTTGGACAGGTTTCCATGAGACGCGAACAGTAAAAGTGGTAGCTTCCAATGCCCGGTTCCCTTCTTTCTTACCTATATCCTTTTCTTTTCTTTTTACTGAAGGGAAGGAAGAGGGGAGATGTACTCACATAGACATGTCTTGCAGGGTCTCATAGAGGTATCATGTCTCATGCATCTCAAGCCCCAAATCGAGAGTTTTAAGGTTCATTACGGTGAGAAATTAATTCTGATTTGCCAAAGTCTTCGAAAGAATGATCCTTTTGGGGTTTGTTGATCCACTCATGGGTTTTCCACGTTTCCTAGTAAAGATTAAACACTATCCACTCAGCATCCAAACATAAACACAAATAACACAATTAACAAGTTCAAATGTTACCTCATTAAAAAACTTTTTCAAATGTTATTGAACTTATGAACGAGGAAAAGAGTGTAACAATCTCTCAAAATGCGAAAAACTTATGGTAAAACTTACATCAAAAGATGTCAAGGAAAAGAATTACCTACATTGATCGCAAGACTCCCCCCCCCATACTTATTTCACAACGTCTTCGTTGTGATATATTATCGTAAAAGGGAAAAACAAGAGAAGTACTTACTGTAATTCTCTTATTAGGTTGTGGGTTGGCAGCTTCCACGTGTGCAAGTCCTTATTTTGTTTTTTGTTTTTTTAATGGTGAAGAACACCTGAAAAGCAAGAAACAAAAACAAAAAATAGAAAAACCAAAAATTAGAGAATAAGAAAATTGAAAATCCTACAAGAAAATTGTATGTACAAAGGTAAGGTGTTTTTTTAACGTCGTGAGCTCGACGACCTCATAGAGTGGTGTGATGAATTTGGAGACGATGGCCAAGTGGTTACACGATGATTCCTCGAATCGATCACTACGGAGTCGATATGGTGAATGGATTTCTCTCCAGCAGGAGTGTAGTCATTTCTGAATGGTCTCTTCACCAAGAGATTCCTTCCTTGATTGTGATCGTGGCGTCGAGGTAGCACTCTCGGTATCTCCAGAACAGGGATCGATCATGATTGCTCGATACTTATGCCTGATGCTACGACCATCCATCGTTGAGGGGAGATGGGGAGGTCCAGTGCTCGAGGCAGCAGCAGTATCGGTCCAGTTAGACCGATGGAGACTCCCAGCAGATCTGGAATCGACCTGGATACGTCAATGTATCCTTCCAGGACTTTGTTCTGGACGTGCATTAGCCTTGACAGGTTGATGCAGTGGACCGATGGGCACGGAATCGACCTTGATTGGTCGATTCTCTTGTCCGGGATTTCGTTTTGGAAATTTTGAATCAGCAATATCGACCGTGGTAGGTCGATCCATTGGTCTGATGCTTTCCACCGACAGGTTTGTTGATGTGTTCTCCTCCGATCTCATCTCCCACTGATTAGTTTTGTCACCTAAAGAGAATGGGAATAGGCGTAGTGTCAGAGCGTCCTCTAAGACTCCGTTGATTTTTAATGTGCCACTAAGCTTATCAAACTGATCCAAGTGATCAGTAACAATCGTTAGAGCGACCTTTGGTTAGTGTGCAGCCGCCCGATGTGCATCACCACCTTGAGCGGCATCCTTATTAGGGCGAAAGATGCTCTCAAGCTCAGCAGCAGGAACTTTTTTTCATAGCTGCTCCATTCGATCTATTATCTTCTTCCATTTTTTTTTATATTTTTGGTGATTACCTTAAATTCAAAGAAATAAATAATCAATAAAAATAAAACAAAAAAATTTAGTCTCAGATCTGGATTAAATCTCTATGGCTATTGCTTCAATCCTCGGCAACGACGCCAAAAACTTGATACAGAGATTTTTTTTCGATTATCCCATTCTCAGGTTTCACCCAACTCTAATCATAGGGTATTCTCGAGAGTTTAACCCATAAGACCGCAAGTGCACAGTCATGCAGTTGTAGTAATTATGGGGTCGATCCATAAGGATTAAGAATAACACACAAAGAGTATAAGTCTAAATCTAATTTATGCAAAACAGAGTTATAAGGGTTGGTTTCTAATCTAACATGCATAAAATAAATGAAAGCATAAAATAAATAAAGCAATTAAATCTAAACTAAGCAATAATAAATAAACTAAACTAAGCATAAAATAAAAGACATAAAATAAATAAAGTAAAATATTAAATAAACTCTAAACTAATATTTACATAGAATTGGATGACATTCAGATTTCAAAAATTCTAGATCTAGGGTTCATGTTCTACCCAACAAGTTTATGTTTGTCATTCTTGTGATTTTCCATGTCTCGCTAGTCCACTCTCGTGATATGCTAGTCTCTACATCCAAACCCACTCTCGTGGCGAATGAACATGCATTTCATACAATCTCATCATCGAATACAAAGTATTCCTAGACTTTTGGAAAACGCACACAAAGTGAATGATAGATCTATTTTCAGAATACGGTCCACTCTCGTGGCGAAGCATCCCTAAGATCTTAATTTAACTTGATCAAGGCTAGATCAATGTTTACTCTATCAAACAACAAACTCAACCATAGCTAATACTCCCAAATATGCAGATCTGAGATCTCTACCCACTCTCGTGGCGCAGAGAATCTCTAATAGTAAAACCACACTTACTGGATTCGGTTATACATTTAAGCATCTCCCATAAGAGAATACTTAGCATTAAGATGCATAGAAAGGTAGCTAGATCGATTAAGAACAAACAAACATTTAATAAACACTAAAAGTAGATCTCATCATCGACCACCACCCTGGTGGTCTAAAAGATCTACTCTAAAAGCAAAAGAAGAAGAAGTAAAAAGAAGAACTCTTTATTAGATATGAAAGGTGGCTACAAAGGATAAGAGATGTGTATGAGAATAAATCTCCCTTTTCTAGTGAGATTACAAGTGATTATATAGTATTAGGATTTCTTAAATCTCTCCATTTCGTCTTTATCTTGTTTTTGGAAGCCTAAAACCCGAAATGACAAGTTGCCCGAATAATATCTTGCCACGTAAGGATTTTTCCATCTTTTTCGGAGGCCAGCATTGGCCCTGATTGGTCGATGCTAGGATTGATATTGAGCTCCTTTCTCTGACGGATTGATTCTTTCTTTCATAAAATTCTTTGGGCATGATATCGACCCCCACAGGTCGATATTGGGGTCGATATTGTCCTCTTCTGACTATGTGAAATCCTTCTCCGAATGTGTACGATCCAAGCAATATCACCAATTTTTCCGAAGGCTTTAGTAGGCTCCAAAAACATCTCAAAAACTCATGTTTAGCTCCAAGTACCTAAAAACATATAATCACATGCAAAAACACTAATCCTATGCTAAATGTTAGTTATAAGGGCTAAAACTAACTTATTCTATTGCATAAAAACACGTAAATATGAGTCCTATCAACTATGCAAGGATTTTCTTTCAATTATCCCATTATCAGGTTTCACCCAAATCTAACCAATAGGGTATTCTCGAGAATTTAACCCATAAGACCGCAAATACATAGTCATGTAGTTGTAGTAATTATGTAGACTTGTAAATATCCTTAAGGGTCGAGCACATGACGTTAAAAAAACACTCTATCCCTTGTAAACGTTTTTAATATTCTGTTTTTATATTTTTACGTTTCTCGTTTTTCTTATTAATTTTTCAGGTTTTCACCATAAACTATATAATAAATAAAAAATAAAAAACAATATCAGGACTTGCAAATGTGGGAGCTGATCAAACCCACGAACCCGATAAGAAAATTCAGGTATGAATTCTCTTGCTTTTTACCCTCTTTACGGTTTTATGTCACAACGCGGATGTTCTGATTTAAGTGTGGGGGGGGGAGTCTTGCGATCAATGGAGGTAATTCATGTTTCCTTGACATCTTTTGATGGAAGTTTTACCGTAAGTTTTTCGCATTTTTCAGAGAATGCTTCACTCTTTTCCTCGTTTATAACTTCAATAACATATGAAAAGATTTTTAATGAGGTAGCGATAGAATATTGTGTTTTGTGTTAATTGTGCTATGTTTGGATGCTTTTTGGATTGTGCGTGTGATCAATAATAGGAACCGTGAAAACCCTATGGGTGGATTAACAAACCCCAAAAGAATCGATCTTCTGGAGGCTTAAACAAATCGGAGTTGTCTTCTCGCCAATAATGAACTTTAATCACTCTCGATTTGAGATACATCGGACATGACACCACTGTGAGACCCTGCAAGGCACGTCTAAGTAAGTACGATTTCCCTCTTCCTTCCCTTCATTAAGAAAAGAAAAAAAAAAAGAGAGAAAGGATATAGGTAAGAATGAATTGAACCGGGCGTTGGAAGCTAAAACTTTTAACGTTCGCATCTCATGAAAACCTATCCTAGAAAAGGAATGAAAAGGCGATCGATAAAAAAAAATGATACCCTAGAAAAGTAGGGAAAAATCGATCAGACTTGAAGAGAAAAAAGGGAGAGGAAAAGAATTGTACTAAGACGGTCTTGAGCTTACAGAAATCCGAAAGAGTAAGAGCTCATGTCCTTTCATCGATATTTCCAAGTTGAGAACTCACCCTTAGAATAAAAAGAGGAGTCAACGATGAGGAGTCTAAGTTCAAAGGAGGAGCGGTTTGGAATAAGGTGCATTGTTATGCTCATGGCAAAGTACATGAAGTACGTTAGAGATCACTCCACTTCCAATAAGACGAAAAGCACTAGCACAACAATGGCGCAAGGTACATATTCACTCTCCTTATCTTTATCGCTTTCAATAAAATAACTTCACCATATTTTGCTTTTGTTTGCTTGAGGACAAGCAAATGATAAGTGATAACGCTCATATTTACATATTTTCATGCATTCATATAGGTTAGTTTCATAAGTTTTAGTTAGCATTTAGAGTTATTTTAGTGTATTTGCATATGTTTATATATTTATAGGTACTTGGAGCAAAACTGGTGTTTTCAGAGTGTTTTGGAGGTTTAAGAAGCCATGGAGACTTAGGAGCTACTTGCTCGGGCCGAGAGTATCACGAAAAGCCAACAAAAAGGACACAACGGCCATATCATCGACCGTGGGTGGTCGATGCTCTCTCTGAGCATCCCATCAATCCAAGCATCAATCTGGGACGATCGACACCAGAGGGGAGCCCAAGCTCAGAAGCCGACAATGAAGACCGTCGACGCAAGCATCGAGCGTCGCCCATCGACGCCCCTCCTGAGAATCCACGTCGAGCAAGAGCATCGGACGTGGCCCATCGACGCTGACTCACCGGGCATAAAAGGAAAATTTGGTTAATGCGAATTGCAAAGTATGAGAAGTTTTGGGTCGAATTGGAACCTTCTAGAAGCTGTTGGGGCACGACCTAGACTCCTCAGTGTCTCTTAAAACTTTATATAAACACATGTAGCCTCCCTCATAAGCCCCCCCCCCTCACGTTTTGCACCATTTTGTAGTCACCACCTAAAGAGAGAAATTCTCAAACACTTTTGTTCTTAAGTTTCATTTAAGTTTATGCATTAGTTCTTCTTCTTCTATCTCTTTGTTTTCTTTTACTGATTTTATTTATAGTTTATTATGTCTTCTATCCCATATACTTTCGTAACCCTCGGAGTTATGAACGAGTAGATCATTTAGATCTCGGGGGTGGAGATCGATGATGGGATCTACTGATTAGATATTGATGTTTTCTGTTCTTAACCGATTGACTACCTTGTATGTGTTCCTAAGGTTAGATTTACTCCCTTGGGAGTTGTCTAAGAGCTTGGTCTAATCCGTTGGGCGTGACCAAGTGTTTCGGGAATTCTCTATACCACGAAAGTGGATAGAAGAATTTCGGATCTACATACTCGGAATCCTAATCGATCGGTAAAAGATTTCCGGATTCGTTTCCATTCACTCTTGGTATCTTTTTCTTTAATATTGTTTAATCGTTATTTAATTTAAATTATTTTATTTTATGCAATTTAATTTCTGCAATTTTCTTTATGAAATTTACTTTCTGCAATTTAATTTAAGTACTTTTATATTATGCAATTTAATTTACGCTATTTAAATTCCGTAATTTATTTTACGCACTTTATTTTCTGCAATTTATATTTCCGCAATTTATTTTCTGTCATTTAATTTCCGCACTTTTATTTATGCACTTTTATTTTATGCATTTTTTAAGCTATTTATTTTATGCAATTTAATTCAGTAATTTAATTATTGTTTATTTAATTATTGCTTATTTATTTTTATGCACTTTAGATAATTAAAATTAAAAACTAAAACAATTATAATTTGCCTAGATTATATTCACATATGTATTCTCTGTGTAGTTGTTCTCAGTCCCTGCGGATCGAGCCCAAACATACTATTATTGCATTTAACCGTGCACTTGCGGTAAGATCGGATTAAACTCTCGAGACTACTTTCTAGTAGTGCTCGGGTGAAACCTAAGACGAGGTGAAACAAATCCCCCTGTCAATAAGTGTGAGGGAGTTGATAACATCGTATTTTACATGTTTTGATGCATTAGAATAAATTAGTTTTATTGCCTTATAACTAACATTTAGTATAGTTTTAGTGTTTTTGCATATTTTTATGTGTTCTTAGGTACTTGGAGCAAAACTGAAGTTTCTTGAGTTTTTAAGAGTCTTAAGAAGCCATGAGGACGTTGGAGCTACTTGTCATGGGTCGCGGACGATCATAGAAGGTTTTTTCAGAGCTACAGAGCCAAGCATCGACCTAGTGCATCGACCAGTCCAGGTCGATGCAAATGCAGAAAACACTGTTTTTATTGTAGCACCGACCCCAATATCGACCTGTGGGGGTATATATGAAGTCCAAAGAATTCCCAAGGAGAAGTCTCGGACCTAGAATCAACCTATCAAGCCAGATGCTGTTTTTTGACCCCAGAATCGACCTTGATATGTCGATTATGCCTCCGAGAAAGTGAAAATTTAGTTATTTTCGAATTTTCGGTTTCTAGAAACTCAGAAAAACGACCTGGTTTGTTCCAGTAACCCTAAGACTATATAAATGCTTGTAAAACAGCCCTAGAGGCAGCCACGACCCCTTAGAATCAATTTCATCAATAAACACACACAAAACTCTTTGTTCTTGAGATTTATTTATGAGATTTCTTTAGTTCTTCTTTTAATCATTGTTTTACTTTATTTACTGCTTAGTTTATTGTTTATCATATCTTCCAACTCATATCCTGCTGTCACCCACAGAAGTATGAGTGAGTAGATCTTTTAGATCTCTAGGGTGGGGATCGACGATGGGGTCTATGTTATAGGGTTTAGTAATGTTCGATAGTTCTTAACCGATCTAGCTACTTTAGTGTGCACTTTAATGCTGAGTATTCTCTTATGGGAGATACTTAAGAAAACAACTGAATCTAGTAGGTGTGGTTGTACGTTTAGAAGTGTTTGATGCCACAAGAGTGGGTTAAACCTTCAGATCTGCACACTAGAGAGTCATAGCTAGTGTCGAATTTGTTGATTGGTAGAGTTAATAATAGATCTGGCTTTGGCCAAGTTAGATTGAATATCTTAAGAGCATTTCGCCACGAGAGTGGGTTGTGCTTTGGAAACAAATCTATTTCTCACTTTGTATTCTTGAGGCGAGATTCTAAGGATGCTTAGTATTCGATGATAGGATTGTATGAAATGCATATTCGGTTTACTACCAGAGGATCAATATGAGTCAGATACCACGAGGACTAGCAAGACATGGAAAATCCCTAGAATGACAAATATAAACTTGTTAGGTAGAACATGAACCCTAAATCTAGATTTCCTGAAATTGTTATTTAAGTATCGTTCATCGCACGTTATTTATTGCCTACTTATTTAATTATTGCTTATTTACTTTATGCATTTAATTTAGATATTTAATTTATGCTTATTTAGTTTAATTTCGTTAGTCATTTATTTTAATAGTTTAGTTTATTTATCTGTTTTATTTATTTTATGTTATTTATCTCTTTTGTTTATTTTAGGCATTTTAGTTAGTAGAACTAGAACCCCCAACCTTTATATTTTACTTAGATTAGATTTATTCATGCACTCTCTGTGTAGTTATTCTCAGTTCATGTGGATCGATTCTGTTTGTACTACAATTGCATTTAACCGTGCACTTGCAGTAAGATCAGGTTAAATTCTCGAGGTTAATTTCTCGGGTGAGGTAAAAAACCTCCCATCAGTTACCAAGATTGATTGGTTTATACAGCAGAGAAGTGAGGTTCAGAGTGAGAGAACGAACTGAATTAATAACACCACTTTGAACTATATATGGCCTTGAATTCCGCAAATATTACACTTAGTAAGGTACTTTTGTGAAGAGTAGTTGTTATTGTTGTTTTTGTATTCTCGATTTGACGGTTGGGTGTAGTTGTCTCGCTCTAATTATGTGATTGATGTGGTGATGAGCGTCAATTTCCACAATTCCGAGCGAACGACGTATTAGTAGTAACAAGGAATTAAGAAGTCTCAGTTAAAAAGTTTCTGATGAAGTTCCACAAAAGACATTGGAACCTCTTTTATATTCGCAAAATCAATAATCTTTTTATATCATCGAATGAAGTTTTCATAATAAATAGGTTTTCCAAGAAGTTCCAATTGATCCGTTTTGGCTTGTATATGTCGCATATACTCATCAATATATTACATTTCCTTTTGTAAATTCTTCATTTGATTTTTTATTTATTTGATGTGACCTCGTACGTGTATGACGACAATATTTGCGTTGTGTGTAGTGTTTGAGATAGCATCATGGATAAGACATCTTGACTTTTTCAATGGAAAAAAATGGACTTGGTTGGGTGAGACCATTTTCCATAACGACGAATAAGTGGTAAGATATGGAGATTGTGATCTTCAAGCAGAAATCAAACATGTTGACTCCATGCTTTGTAGTTGAAGGCGGTGAGTTGGTAACATTCGACATGTTATCCGAGAACGCCGGGATTTGGGGAAGTCGTGAATCAAAGGATATTGTTGTTTGAACTTCTGAGTTTTAGTCAATAGCATATAATTTTTTTTTTTTGAATCAAAGGATATTAATCATAAGTGTTTTTTTTTTTTGGGTCAATAGCATATAATTTTTAAACTAGAAAGACTTAGAAAACCAATCCGAGAGAACGAAGACTTAGGTTTGCATTAAATTCTTACTCATAAGAATTTCATATACCATTTTTAATTGGCACAAACTCTTGAAATTTCTAAACTTTTTTGTTCAGCTCGTTAAAATTTATGTGAGGGATACTAGGTACTTTGAACAATAATGAAGCAGTTTTTTTTAAGAGGAAATGAAAGAAAGAATATGAAATTAAAAACCGAATAAACTAAATTTTGGATCAAGTTCTGAAAGAAAGGACAAATTACTATTCTACCCCAAAATCGGGTTATATATTTTATAAATGTAAATGATATCAATGAAAACACGGTAGTGCAGATGGTAAGACTGATCCACGCAATCTGAGCTATCATGGTTCGAAACTCAGATCCGTAATATCTCTTGAGATAGTATAAAGCAAGATGAGATAATTAATATCTATTTATATCCAAATTTGAAAAGATGGATATAATGAATAGAGAAGGACAAAAATGATTTTAGCTCGTCCATTAGGGACAAATCAGAATTTGAACATGCTAAACGTCCTCGAAACAAAGATAGCCGAAGCTAATTAAGTCATAATGGGTCATTTTAAAGAATCTAACAAAGTCATAATGGGCCATGATAAGGAAGCTAGCAACATGGGCCTCCCAAGCCCATAATAAAACTTAGGGTTTCTTACCCTAAGTATAAACGCTATGTCTCCTCAATCGTTTCTCTCCCGTTGTGCCGCACTTGCTTTTGCTTCTCCTCAGAGGTAAACTACACGCACTTCACTTCATCATCTCTTCCTCTTCGTCTCTGATTATGTTTCTACGCCATTTTATTCTCGTTTTACGATCTGATTATGTGGAAAGAAATCTGCGTTGAGAAAACTTTTCAATTTGAGTTTTCATACCCTTGATTTATGAATTTTCATTGATTTTTTACAGTTCTTCTGTATATACTTCAGGCGAATTTAGCCGATGCATATTTTCTCTGATGATTAGGGTAGAACCATGAGTGTTATGATAGTGAATCTGTAGTTTTGGCAAACCCTAGAGCTCTAGGTTACTATAAATTACATAATATGTTCAATTTTTTGTTTTAGGTTTTGTTTGCTCTTAATTTGTATCTCTAGTTTTTAACTTCTCTAAAATCTTGGATCGTTGTGGTTTTGAATCCCTTAGATATAATTGTTTCTGTTATGTGTTTTTGTTCTCAACGAATTCGAATATTCTGTTGTTGTCTTGAAAACTTTCAGTAATTTCAAGACCGATAAAATGCTAATTATGTTTATGTTGTTTGTGATTTAACATTGTTGGTACTAGCCTAACATAAGATGTTATGTCTTATAGTCTTTGGATATAGATTCGTCTACTCTTCAAGCTAATCTTCAAGATGCAAAACGAAGAGGGTCAAGTCACAGAGCTCTACATTCCTAGGAAATGGTAATAGAACATTTCTTTTTATGTTTTGTTCTCTGTTATTGAATGGTTCCTAATCTTTCATAGAACTCAAAAACTAATAGATTTGTTTGTTTGTTTGTTTGACTTATACAGCTCTGCTACTAACCGGTTGATCACATCCAAGGATCATGCCTCTGTGCAGCTCAACATTGGTCATTTAGATGCTGATGGCATCTACACTGGACAATTCACCACCTTTGCTCTCTGCGGTTTTGTCCGTGCCCAGGTTTGTGACAGAACACTTACCTATATAGACTCTATTCTTGTGTTCCCAATTCGTCAACGCTTGTGCTCCCGCTTCCTTTTCATAGCAGTTGACGACTTTGTTTGTGTATTAGAAGAGTTGAACAACCCTTGTTAGATTGCATCTTTTCTACTTGTTAGCTTGAGGATTATTGTTAGGAGATATATGACATCATCCTCCTCCTGAGCAAACACTCTATGTGGCTAATCTTTCATTTGAGAGACTGTTAATTAACGGTGTACTTGATTGCAGGGAGATGCAGACAGTGGTATTGACAGGCTGTGGCAGAAGAAGAAGGTCGAAGCCAAACAAACCTAAGAGCTTAAGCTGTCTTTTTCGGTCGGAATCTTGTTATTTTTTTCGAAAGATTATCTCATACTGAAGTAATGATTTTGGCTTTGAGTCTTGGAACTTATTGCTTTTTGTGCACCATTGTGTTCTAATTTTCCTCTAGTACAACATATTATCTTCCGTTTCTCGACCCTTGATCATTCTGAAGTTTTGGATTTCGCGACGAAATGAAATAACGTTGTCATCTCCTTACCATTCGAACAATAAAATAGATAGAATATATTTATTATATAAGCGTCCTAGGCATATCGTGAGATCCTACCATTATTCAATTTGGTATTTGGATTTGATTGGCTTGTCTTGGAAAAAAAAGGAATTGGTGGTTGAACTTTTAACAAGAAAAACTTAAATTCTTTTAACAAAATTATTGGGAATTTTAAAGAGTAATTTGGGGAAAATACTTTTTCATGTTTTTACAAAGTAAAAAAAAAAAATAACCTCTCTTCTGCTTCCTTTGAAAACTAGTACTTTATCTCTTTCAAAATATAAGGGATTTTAGGAAATAAAAAAAAACACTTAAAAATAAGAAAAAATACGCATCTTAGAAAAATTTAATTTTATAATCATTAACATATAATTTATTAAAAGAATATTAATAGTCATTTCTTTTGGTCAAAATATCTCTCTCCCCATCAATATACAATCATAAATAATGCACAAAATTTATTATAAATTTCAATTTGGAGCCAATTTTTCTATTGTTAATTTGAAACTAAAAATTCAAAATTTTAAAGTGGAGCCAAACCAATTTTTGCTATTAACTAATCTGGTTTAAAATTCTAAAAAAAACTCGAATTTATGAAAATGAGTTTTTATTTGATTTAAATTCACTTCCACCTGAAGAAGAAACTTTTAGCAATGTCGATGATGATGATTTACTAATTGAATCCAATAATCAGACTATGAAAATTGATCCAAGTAAAGTTTTGGTTCCTTTTTTTTTTGTCACGCTGGTTCTTTTTTTCTTTTAAACATTTTATAATAATCGAATCTCTAGTGCTCATGGATTTTTAAATGATTCTTTGTCTTTGACTAATTTTCTTACTCCTCAACCAGTGTAATCTGGCACTCTTTTATGAAATCTGAAATTGAAGAGTTACAGTCATGTTCGTCTTCTTCTTACAAACTATATTATAAATTGTTTTTTTCCAACATTAAATATTATTGTTGACTATCTATTTTGAGATTAGTTTTTTTTTATTATAAAATTAAAGAGTAATTAATAAACTTGTATAGAAAATTTAGAAACCCCCTATATTTTGAAACAAAAAAAAAGCTTTAAAACCCCTTATATTTTGAAACAGAGGGAGTAGTATAAGATGTAAAATATCAAAGTACCGAAATATTTTTGAGGATATCTTCACTAAAACATAACTAGGATATATTCGGTGATATACCACGGACAAATTGCAATTATAAAAAAATATCCAAAATTATAAAATCAGGATATTAGAAAATTGTAATTATTCCAAAACTTTACGAAAATTATAATATCAGTTTTTATAATATCGAATATTTGTAATATGCGCGTAAACATTTTGTAATCAGAAATATAAAAATGATCTTTCATACTCGAGATTAAATTAAATATATGATTATTGTCTTTTTTTTTTAAACTTATTTTTGTCAATTTTATTTACTATTTTAATTTTCAATCATTTTACTTAATTTTATTTCTGTTTTTGTTTTTTGTCAACTGCAAGTTTTATTAATTATAGGTATTAATGAATATTTGTAAATATAGTTAACTGAATGTCTAGAATAAATTGTAGGTATTAATGAATATTTGTTTTTTATTAACTGGAAGTTTTATTAATTTTATATCATGTTAAACTAAGCCAGATATGAAATAACATTTTTAAATCTACTAAAATCTATTAATAGATTCGATATTATAATGAGAAACTAACATTAACATTAACATTTCAAAAAACAAAATTGCAATCTACATCAAATCTTTTAGTTTTGGAAAATTAAATCAACATTTAATTAATTAGTGTGTTTAATTAAATCAACAAAATCTTCACAAAATCTATTTTTAAATTTAAATAAATAAATTAATTAAAACGAAAATTGTATTCTATAAAGAAGTAAAAAAAAATCGACAATCTACATAAATTCTTACTCAAAATTTTCCCAAAATAAATCGCAATCTACATAAAAATATTTATTTTGGAAAAATTAAATCAACATTTAATTTAATTTAATTAGTGTGTTTAATGAAATCAAAAAAATCTTCATAAAATCTAGTTTAACTACTTTTCAAAAAATTTAAAATAAATTAATTGATTAAAAGGAAAATTATAATTAATTAATTAATTAAATGATCACATAATAACTAATGACTAAAATACCTTTAGTGAGAGATTAAAATTTTTTCTTTGAAGTAATGGCAATGTTTATTTATAAGTGTATTCCCCAAATATTTTTTTTTTTGTCAAATTCCCCAAATAATATATAGGGGATAATAGTATTCAAAGAAAATTTACATTTTAAAAATGAAATCAATTGTTTTCAGTGGTGATAACATAAATATTTTATTTATAAAAAATTATTATCCTAAGTATCTTTTTATATAATTCCTAATATTTTGATGATTCTAACAATTCCAAAGATGCCATATCTTTTTTGATAGTTGACGTAATCAAAATTGTAAGAACAGGGTTTATTTGGAAGTACCTTATTTTTGTTTTGTTTTTTTTTCTTGACACTGAAACCATCATATATAATTATAAATTGTTCTCAATACAAACAGTTAGCTGAAACCAAATTGGAACAATACAATCGATGGATGCAAAGTATGTAGGCTGCTCCCTACAAAATACAAAATAAGGTTTTTGTTTGGCTGAAGCCAAACTGGAACAATACAAATTTTTTTTTTTTTTTTCAGGTAGCCTCTAAAAACCTTAATTTTGTTTTTAAATTCTGAAAATACACCTTTTTATAAAGAAAAGAACTAACTTTTTTTGTATGGAGATTATGGTCAGACGGCTCAGACCCAAATACGAAATTCACAAGTAGCCATTGATCTGTTCATTTACTCTTTTTTTTTGGTAAAATGTTAAATTTTATACTATTTTCTATTTTGATAGAAGTTACTGAGAAAACGAAGAATACACAAATACTGAAAATAAACTAAGACAAACAAAAAAAACTAATCTAATGAAAGGAGAAATACAACAGAAAAAAGAGCAGATTTCCTCGAGCCACAAGGAGCAGCCGACTCAGCATATACTCTTCGTAGAAGGCTTTTGTTTCATTTAAAAATATATATATATATCTGGCTTCGTTTCATCTTTATAAGATCTATTATATACACAATACGGATTGCTCTCTTAGTTATTTTTCATGACTAGTTAGTTTATGTTGATGTTGTTGCTAAATGCATCACATTAGTGTTGACATGTCTTTACTCAAAAGAAAGTTAGTAAAAGTTGCATGTCCCTTTCGTATTGAAAGATTGATATTTTTGGATGTGTTATTTACAATTATGATATCCAAGAATTACCAAAAGTTTTTAGAAAATATGAGAAACTTTGATTTGGGCTTTATATTTATCATTTATTATAATAATATTTTACCAATGTCGAAAAAATATATATATATATATATATATTTTTTTACCAAAGTGTGAAAAGAAAAATAAGAGGCTTCGACTTGATAATTTTAATAAACATTTTAAATGTTTAATATCACATAGATATCATCAATGTCAACTCCAAGTCTCATAGCAAACAAATAATTTGTGTTTGATTTTACAACTTTATTTTTTCTTCTCATCCTAATACGCATTTCACCAGTTTAGGGAAATAAATCCGGTTCATTGGTTAGTTTTATTAAGTCGGTTTAGTCAATCTTATTATATAAAGCTGAACGCGTTTAACGTGAGCGTGACATGTGTCAAAAGAATAATTCATTAGATTATGACATGTGTTATCGCTAATCTTAGATTGTGACACGTGTCAAAGAGATAACTAATAAGAATTTCACACGTGTCAACTTTTGGGTAAAAATAATTTTTTATATAAAAATGTAAAATAAATATTTAATTAAGATTTTTGTCAGTTTAACCAAAAATTTCAACAGCAGAAAGTTTGGTAATTTTTAACTTTCTGGTAATGGTAATTTTATATATAAATATGTAGAATAGATAATCAATTAAGAATTTTGTCAATTTACGAAAAAATGTAAATAGCAGAAAAATTAAAAATAATAGAAAAGATAACTTACCATTAATGTCTCATCAGAAACTACAATTGTCAGTTTTAGCAAAATGTTTAGTATTTAATATATTACATCATGATTATTTTAATTTTCTAAATTAATATTGTAATAGTTTTGTTATAAATACCAAAATATAAATTTTTAATAAATGATATTCTCATTCATCTTTTACCTTTTGTTATTAATCATATTAAATCAGAAAAATAAATTCAGGAGTTCCTCTAGATCAATTAGAAAAAATAATATTTATCTTCGTATTATAATACTTTGCTTCGAAAATAAAAAGCAAGAAATATCAAATAATATACTCATGAGAATAGAGTTATTATTGGTTAATGAAAAGGTAATAATTTGTTGTGACATGTGTCAAAGAGATATTTCATTAGATTTTGACATGTGACATCGCTAATCTTATATTGTGACACGTGTCAAAGAGATAACTAATAAGAATTTCACACGTGTCAACTTTCTGGTAATGGTAATTTTCTATATAAAAATGTAAAATAAATAATTAATTAAAAATTTTGTTAGTTTAACCAAAAATATCAACAGTAGATAATTTTTAACTTTCTGGTAATGATAATTTTATATATAAACATGTAAAATATATAATCAATTAAGATTTTTGTCAGTTTACGAAAAAATGTAAATAGCAGAAAAATTAAAAATAATAGAAAAGACAACTTACCGTTAATGTCTCATCAAAAACTACAATTGTCAGTTTTAGAAAAATTGTAGTAGTTTTGTTATAAATACCAAAATATAGATTCTTAACAAATGGTATTCTCATTCATCTTTTACCTTTTGTTATTAATCATATTACATCAGAAAAATGAATTCAGGAGTTCCTCTAGATCAATTAGAAAAAATCATATTTATCTTCGTATTATAATACGTTTGCTTCGAAAATAGAAAACAAGAAATATCAAAACAAATAATATACTCATGAGAATAGAATTATTATTGGTTGATGAAAAGGTAATAATTTGTTTTAGCAATTTGTTTTTTTTGTGAAAAATATTTTTTTAAAATATTTACTTAATTTCAAATTTATATGGTTATTCACAGAAAATACAAATCATGGTTTTGTATATCATTCTCTTCTTCAAAACTTTGGCGATCAATATATTTATAAAATATTTTTTTTGATAAAATATATTTTCATATAAATTTAGATAAAATAAAATATAATATTTTTTTCGGTGCTATAGCACTGGGGTATAATACTAGTATGTATATAAACGTTCTTATAATATTTTCTCTAAATCATCAATCGAAATCAGTTTATCAAAACCCTAAGATTGCTTTCTCTTCTCATCGAATCTGTTATGATATCAGAGCCGGATCTTCAATAGCGTTTCTCTAAATATTCAAATTCAGCCATGATGACTAATGAAGAAAGCTCTGGAAAAGAATCAGAGAAGAATCAATAAATGAAATCAGAAACAGAGAAATCGAAGACAGAGATATGAAGAACAATCTCACTGTATGATCTCACCTCTGCAGATAATCCAGGTGCAATAATCGTTCATCCCTTACTCAAATCTCACAATTACGATGAGTGCTCAGGTTCAATGGAAACGGCGTTGCTATCTAGGAAGAAATTTGGATTTCTTGATGGAACCATATCAAAACCAGATTATGAGGATTGGAGATCGGTTAATGCATTGTTAATATCTTGGATCAAAATGTCTATAGATCCTTCGTTAAAATTTAACATCTCGCATCGGGATAATGCTCGATATTTATGGGAGCATCTACGGAAGAGGTTTTCAATCTCTAGCGGACCAAAGAATCAGAAGATCAAAGCAGAAATAGCTACTTGTAAACAGAATAGCTACGGTTGAAAATCAATAATTACAGGCTAAATGCAGTATGTGAATGTGGATTGTGTGTGTGTAACCTTGGGGAGAAACAAGAAAAGGACAGAGAAGACGATATGGTTCAACAGTTTTTGTTTGGACTCGATGAGAAGTGTATCACACCGTCCGCTCAACTCTGTGTGCAAAGGACCCTCTACCAAGCTTAGAAAAGCCTACAATATAGTCACTCAAGAAGAAGAAATGTTGACTCAAACAAAGATGAATGCAGAATCATCTGAAACTATTGCTCTTGCTGTCCAAACAAAACCAAAATTCTCGTGTAAACATTGTGGAAGAACATGATATTTTTCTGACAAATGCTTTGAAGTAGTTGGATATCCAGATTAGTGGGAAGATAAAGACAGAGGCACTCGTGGTAGAGGGTGTGGCAGTAGAGGAAGTCTTCGTGGAGGATGTGGAAACACTGGCTCGCGCTCAGCAAACATAAATGGTGTAAATACATGTTTGGAACTGAGCAGCAAGTTCACCGTGTCATAACAAACAAAGACAGAGATGATGTCAGTGGTCTAACTGAAGCTCAGTGGAAAGGAGTTCTCACAATCCTGAATGCTGCTCGTACTCCTTCTGATCGCAACAACAATTCATCATCTGCTACATTGTCAGGTATGTCTTCTAATGCTTCTTGGATTTTAGATTCTAGAGCTACACATCACATGACTAATTAGCTAGCTCTATTAGAAGATGTGCGGAATATAGATCTTGTGATGGTTATACTAGCTGATGGTAGACAGAGGATTGCTTGTAAATAAGGCACTATTAGATTTGGTTCCAATCTCACGTTGAAAGCAGTAGTTTTGGTCCCAGAACTTCAGTCAAATTTGATGTCAGTTGGAAAGTTGATGGATGAGAACAATTGTGTTACTCAAATGGCTGATAGCTTCCTTATAATCCAGGACCGCAATACGAGGATAGTGATTGGAATTGGTAAACGATTTGGCGGCACTTTCTATTTCTTGAATGTGGATTCAGCTCGGGAAACAATGGTAAAAGAATCTTATGATTTGTGGCATCAAAGATTGGGACACCCTTTAGCTAAAGTAGTTAGTTTTATTTCAAAGTTAGGAATTTCTAGTGGTAATAACCACAACAATACTTGTGATGTTTGTTTCCGTGCAAAGCAAACAAGAACACCATTTCCTGTGAGTGTGAATAAAAGAATGACTTGTTTTGAGCTGATCCATTGTGACGTTTGGGGCCCTTACAGAACAACTACACACTCTGGAGATAGGTATTTTTCAACCATCGTTGATGATTGCTCTCGCGCTGTTTGGTTTTCTTAATGAAGGAAAAGAGTGTAACACAAAATCATATTGAACACTTCTTTGCTTATGTTAGTCGTCAGTTTAACTCCACAGTAAAGACAATACGAACAGACAATTGTACAGAATTTTTGTGCATGAAAGAGTACTTCCTTGATCATGGTATTTTACATGAAACTTCTTGTGTCGGAACACCCCAACAGAATGGACGAGTGGAGAGAAAACACCGTCATATCCTTAATGTAGGTAGAGCACTACGTTTTCAATCTCAGCTTCCACTTCACTTCTGAGGTGAGTGTATATTGACAGCAGCCCACTTGATAAATAGGACACCTTCAATTGTTCTCCATGGTAAAACACCGTATGAACAACTTTACAAAGTTGAACCTGAATATTCTCACATACGGGTGTTTGGATCATTGTGTTATGCTCATAATCAAAATCATAAGGGTGACAAATTTGATTCTCGATCTCGTCGATGTGTGTTTGTTGGGTACACTCGGGGTCAGAAAGGTTGGAAGTTGTTTGATCTTGAAAAAGAGACTTTCTTTGTCTCCCGAGATGTTGTGTTCAACGAATCTGTTTTCCCGTTTAATTCCCATACATCCGTAGAATTTATGACAAACTTCGAGCTACTTGTTACGTCACCAACCAATGTTACTATTGAAGACATGACAAAACCATCTGAGAATTCTTCAAATAATGTACCTAGACAACACACTGATCAGTTTTGAATTCTTTATCGTCTCTAGAATCTGACTCAGCATTACCATGTCAAGACACGCATCCTCATGAGGAATCACTACAACTCCCTTGCATTCCTGCCTCAGAAAATGACTCTACTTCACAAACAAAGAACACTGCGATGGGTAAATGATGTACGCCAAAGGTTCCTTCAGTTCGCCTAAAAGAATATATTACTAATACAGTCGTAATACAAGATGATTCTTCCAACAATTCTAATGTGCTCTATCCTATTCATGATTACGTGAGTTGTCATCGTTACTCTTCATCTCATCGGGCATATATGGTGGCTATTTCGACAAATGTTGAACCCCGTTTCTATAAACAAGCTGTTAAAGATAACGTATGGCGTGAAGCAGGGCCGGTCTAACGATATTAGAGGCCTAAGGCGTATAAAAAAATTGTGGCCCTTAATAATATTTTGAAAAAATTAAAATAATATTAAAAGTACTTATAATTCAGAAAAAAAATAACTAAAATTTATTTATGAAAATTAATCCGTCTAACTTTTCTTTCGGCGAATTCATCCATAATTTTCTCATAATCGAGTTTATCAGCCATATCCTTCTCGATAGATATCATTGATAATCCATTCAATCTCTCCTGTGACATAGTAGACCGGAGATAGTTTTTTATCAACTTCAACTTTGAAAAACTTCTTTCTGCAGAGGCATCTGAAACTGGGATTGTCAACAATATCCGATAGGCAATCCATGTATTTGGATAACAACCCTCCATTCTTTTCAAAAAGATCAATACCTCTATAGCCCTTTTGACTTCTGTCGGTAATACTTTTCTAAAAAGTTTTAGCTCCATAAACAAATTTTTTCCATTCACATCTGAATGTGCACCATGCGTCAAGAAAGCTTCAAGTTTAGCACAAGATCCCATCAATCCCTCGTCACTAGCTGATTTTAACTTCTTTAAATCGAACAAAAATCCAAAAGTATTATCGTAACTTTGGAACTGTTCAAATCTTATTTCAATAGAAACAATAGCTTGATCCATGATCTTTAGAAAGTAATCCACCCTAAAACCCTCCTCCCCTAGTAATACCATATTTTCGTCATCTTTTTCCAGATCTTCATCAAAATGTCTCTTCCTTTTTCTAATACGTTTTGGCTTCACACAGAAAACAGGTTCAATCTCCATCTCATTTGAAATTTGTATTGCTTCAACTTTTGCTCTCTCAAAACCTGTTTCTCTATATTCCTTCAAAAACGAAAGAAGTCCCTTCAGTTGGAAAATAGCAACATCAATATCCATATCCTCCAATTGTAGAGTCTTGCTTACTATATTAAAAGCAAATAGGATCTCATGCCAAATAATCATTCCAAACAAGAAGTCAAACCTCCCAATTCCATGTAATTCACTTTCAGCAAGACACTCGGCTTCACTTCTATGCATTGGATTATCACTATTTTCAGCCAGAAAAAATAAAGCTTCTCGTATTTGGGGAGCTTGAAATCGTATAGGTTTCACACTATCAATCCGACTCTCCCATCGAGTTTGTGAAAGTGGTTTGAGTGTTATACCATTCACCATCTCCCTGAATATTTCTGCATTCTTAGTTGAAGCTGAAAACAGACAATAAATCCGTTGAACAATCCCAAAAAATGACACTGGTTTTGCAGATGAGGAAGCCATATCACAAAACACTAGATTAAGGCTGTGACATCCACATGGAGTATAACATGCTCTTGGATTAATTTCAAGCAGTCTACTTTGCACCCCTTTATATTTTCCTTTCATGTTTGCTCCATTGTCATAGCCTTGTCCTCGCACTTCGATTCTCAACTTAAGATCAACTAATACCTCTAAGGTGTCCAAAGCCCCTGATGTATCTTTAACTTCTAAAAATGTCAAAAAAAACTCTTCGATTTTGGGAGATAGCGCTGAAGTATCCACACATCGAATAAGAAGAGTCATTTGTTCTCTACGACTGATATCAGGAGTACAATCGAGAATTACTGAAAAATACCTTGCATTGTGAATCTTCTCGATAATCATCCTTTTGATCTCATGTGCAAGCATCTCAATCAATTCATTCTGGATTTTATGACTAAGATAATGATATTGGCTTTCACCCTTGTCAAACCGCCAAAGGTGTTCTTTCATCACTGGATCAAATTTTGCAATCCCTTCAATCATTCCCAAAAAGTTTCCGTTATTCGCATCACCAATCTTCTCATTTTTTCCACGAAATGCTATATTCCTTTTAGCAAAGATCTCAACAACTGAAACTATCCTCAATAGAACATCTCTGCAATGCTTTTTCTCCCTTTTAATTTCTTCTTGCATATGTCTATCAACATTTTCATTCCTTTGAAGTCTCATTTCCAACTCTCTCCACTTTGTTATGCATAAAATATGACTATGACTAGTGTCATGACTTTTCAAACGACACGAAATATTTTTCCAATCACAATACCCAACACTTGCCAACATTGGAGGATTTTCTTCCTGGCTAAATAACTTACAACAAAAACAAAAAATCAGATCTTTTGATTTGAGTAAACTAGCCATCGCCTATCATGATTCTCTCCATTGCTCATTTTCCTTGTATACGATGAATAAGAAAAACACCTACCAATATTGTCTTTCGGAAAATGATAATCAACTGGCACTCTTGTTGGAGGACCTCTTTCCACCAAAATATCTCTTAGTCCTTTCTCCATTTTTTTCCAGTTTCCAGGATCACTGATATCCACATTTCCATTCTCATCTTTGAATTCTTCATGACTTTGATCTTCATTCTCTTCCATTTTCTCATCTCCATCAACGATTTCATGTTCTGTATCGACATGTACATCTTCTTCACCATTCTCACAAGCATCAATCTCAATTATATTTTCATTGATCTCATCTTCAACAATCGATGATCTTCTAACAAACTTAAGCATTGAATTAGCTTGTGATTTAACAAATTCTTCATCTTTCTTTTTTTTTTTTCTTTTCTCTGATCCTATAAGATGTTTTCTAGTGCTTATCGGAGGCATTTTACTGCAAAAAAAAAAAAGAATATGAGAATGTAATTCTAAATTTAACATTGCAGGTTTTTAACAAGTCTGAATTTTTTTTAAAAAAATAGCAGGCTAACAATCTATACAGAAGGTAGAAATAATAACAGAGTTATAAATAAGATCGTTACAAACTTACAATTGAATTGATCTTCTGAAATCTGAATAGTACGGTACAGAAGAGCAAGGGATCGGAGGAATAATCACTCACTGCAGAAAAGTCATAAAAAATTAGGTTTATTAAAAAGAACAAAACTTGATAAAATTGGGTTTAGTAAAATCGTTTGTATATTTAGAAATTTCAAAGTTAATGGACTGTTTTTTTATTAATGGGCTACACTGAAATAGGTCCATGACTCAATAACACTAACCACATAACAAAAAAAGAAAAAAAAATTTTAAAAAAAAATTGGGTTTGATGAGAAAGCAAAAAAAAAAAAAAGAAAGAAAAAAAAAATTGGGCCCTTAAGTTTTGTGGCCCTAGGCAAAGGCCTCATTTGCCTTACTTAAGGGCCGGCCCTGGCGTGAAGCAATGCAAGCAGAACTTGTGGCTCATGAAGTCAATGGTACTTGGTCTATAGTAGATCTACCACCAGGAAAGAAAGATTTGGGTAACAAATGGGTTTACAAGATTAAGCTCAAATCTGACAGTTCCTTAGAACGATATAAAGCGCGTTTGGTTGTCCTCGGTAACAATCAAGTTGAAAGTAGTGATTATGATGAGACATTTGCTCCGGTTGCAAAAATGGGTACTATCCATTTATTTCTCAGCATCGCCTCAGCAAAACAATGACAAATTTCTCAAATAGATGTTCACAATGCTTTCCTTCATGGCGACTTATCCGAAGAGGTTTACATGAAACTTCCACATGGCTTTACAAGTTCGGATAATAATAAGGTATGTCGCCTACGAAAATCTTTGTATGGCTTAAAGCAAACTCCACGGTGTTGGTTTGAAAAGCTGTCCACCTCTCTCCGTGCATATGGTTTTGCTCAATCGGTCTTAGGTTACTCTCTGTTTTGCTACACCGAAGGTACGGTTCAGATTACTTTCTGTGTTTTCGGCGTCCGTATCTAATAACCAACTTTATTTCGGTAGACTTTACAACTTTATTGTTTCTTCTCATTCCTTCACCAATATCTAATAACCAATTCCATAATCTTTAACGTAATATAGTTTCTATTTATGCCGTCGTTGTCGTAGTCACCATTTTTTCCATCCTTAAGCAATCTCGGCATAAAACACATAAGAGATGACGTATTGTCACACTTTTTTAAAAAATTATGTTCTCTTTTAAATGCGTTATCGTGAATTGATTTTAATAACTAGAATCAGATTCTCTTCGGCCGGTTCTATCTTAACCATTAAAGAACTAAAGGATCACTAAAATGGTTTTTACGTGTGTGTTATATAAGTAACGGTTTTAGTTTCACACGTACGTTAGTTGTTTGTTTATTATTAGGAAAAAATACCATAAATTATATTAAACTAATGAAAACATGTAAGACCAATTTAACATTTCGAATCCTAAGGGACACTATTTCATATTCTTTTGTCATCAAATATGCTTTTCTGAATTCTGAAAGCATCTCAAAACCCGCAAAAGCCATCGTTCTCTTCAAATTCATCTTTCTTTCTCAATTATTCTGATTCCCTTTCAGCTAAAAATCTCTCTTTTTTTATTTCTCTCGGAAAAAGATTTATTCCTCTCTAAGTCCAATTATTCTCCTCAATGTTATTCTAAAATTTGCACCCAAAATATGATATTCGAAAGCAGTACTTCACCATGTCACATTTCCGTATATTATGGTATTAGTTTTAATCCTCTTACTAATTGAGTTACAGAACAATACCGTATGTTTTCTAAGAAATTACAAAATTTTGTAGAATCTTAATTTATATTTAATTATACTATAGTCTATACATTAATGTTTTTACAAAAGATGTGATTTTCAATAATTGTTTTTGCATAATGAGGACTTTTTTTATTCTGAAATATTATCAACTATAGATTCGTATAATATAAGTCCAAGAAAAGTTTTATTTTCCATTAAAGTACATTTTCACATTTAATTTACAAGAACATATCTAGTTAAATACGAAATATACATGTCTTTTAATATGTAAAATTTCATTCAGCCGAATATCTTTATTCAAGGTATATATTTAATTTAATTACTGTTGTTGTTTACGTAAATACCCCTCTAATAACACAACGTTCGGCATTTTACTAGATGCCACTTGAAGCTATGTCAATTTGATTCTAAAAATTTAAACCAATTACATTACGCAACAAGAGTTTGGATTGCCTTCGCTGAGTGCCTCAAACGATTCCGACGGCTGAGATCTATACGAATAAAATTCGGGCGGTGGAGATTCGTAGCCCGAGTCCACGTACTCATAAGAATAATACGACGTCGGATGCGAAGGAGGAGCAGCGTAATACGACGCCGTCTCATTCCCACCGTTGGTCGGCCCGTGCGACGTGTTGTAACTCACCGTATAAGACGGTGCCGTTTGAGGCTGCGTGTGATAATACGAAGGAGGTGGCGGTCCTGGACCGTACATTTTTTGTGGATAATGACGTGGAGGACTGTGAACCGTCGGATACGGATTCTGCTGATGTTGATGATGAGGTGGTCCGTGAATAATGTGATGATCTGGTGGAGCAGAGTATATCACAGTCTCTGGTGGTCCATCGTTTTGCGGCGGACAACCACCACCACCACCGCCACCGCCTCCTTCAATCACCACCGTCGTGTTCCCTGAGCTTTTCTTCTTCTTTTTCTTTTTCTTCTTCTTCTTCGGAGCTCCATCTCCTTGAGGTTGAGGTTGGCCGTTTACAAACGTCACAACTTGTTTCACCTGATCACAATTTCCTCCACCGCCACCACCACCACCAGAACCACCGCCGTTGTTGTTGTTGTTGTATTCGTCGTCTTCTTCATCTCCACTGGTTTCTTCATCTTTCTTTGTTTTTCTCTCTCTTTGGTAATTACAATCGTTGTTAATGTTGTTCTCCATTGACGTAGGCCATAGCTCGGCGTGTCTACCGGCTTTCATGATCTTCTTGATTAAAATCTCCGGCTCTACGTTTCCGATCACCGTTACTTTTTGTTGCTTCACATCAATATTTGTTGTATATACTCCTAATAAATCATATCTATCTTTAGCCATAACATTATATATTAATAAAGAGAAAAAAAAAGAACACACACACATGAAGAGATTATATTTTACCATCGATTTTGCTTAATATTTTCTTGATTTTTCTCTTGCAACCTTCGCAATGGATAGAAACTCTCAAAACCCATGTCTGTAACAAAAAGAAGAAGAAGGAAATAAATCTTGAGAAAAGAAGATGATAGTTATATGAAGAAGAAATATTTGATTATATGTAAAAATGATTTTACGGTGTATCTAAGAGGTTCATGGTAATCTTCAAAAACATATCTCTGATGATGTTCAACATGTCTCTGATCTTCTTGTCTTGTGTCTGTTTTGATCTCTGTTCCTAAATCCATTGGAGAGAAAGAGGGAGACGAAGCAGAGGGAGAGGGAAACGATGCAACTTCATGTGTAATATAGTAATAACGAAGTCATCGCTTCTATATCTTTTTTTGGGAGTCCTTTAGCAGATAATATTCTCTAATATTTACCTTTTGAAAAATATTAGAAATGCTCTTTTTTTCATATAACATATTAATCTCTTTTTTTTTTTGGCAAATGATTTTTTTCACTTAGGATTAATGTGAGAATTTTTGTTTGGACAACAGCATGATATTTTCAATATTTTTGGCCATCATTTTCATTTTTATTAATATTAAAAGATAACTTTAGAATAGTAAAATTAGTATTAAAAATTAATAAAATCTTTTCAAACCTTCTGTGTTTTATGATCATTTTTAATACTAATATGCAAGAATGTGATTAGGAAACTCTCCAACCTAAGTCTTCAATTATAATTATGGTTTGACACTAACTTTATAACCAAATTGGCTGTACTCTTATAAAAACGGTGTTTATATATAGTTATATTACCGAAATAAAGATTTATCATACCCACAGAATCCGGGATAATAAGAGAATATAAACGATTGTATAAAGAGAGAGAAGTGTTATTGTAAATGAATGATTTATTACATCGAACGAAACCTCTTATTTATATGCAATTGAAAGAGTTTACTGTGTATGCATAGTGACAGTGAGCTCCACAATAAATATAAATTTTCTTCGACGGTGCCTAATATCCGACTTTTACAACATGCCCAACATTTTTTCTTTCTCAATAAGAAAGATAAAACGGGTATTGTTAGATGGTCTCTCGTGCCTGATTGGTTCTGTTATATATTTAAGATTTTTGTTATAAAATTTGATATATGAATTTTTTTTTTGTAGTTTTAAAATTTACGTTATAGAATCAATTTTTCATAATAAATAGGTTATAGAGCCAATTTTCTATAATTTTAGTTTTTTACAGTAAAAAATGAATATAAAATAAAAAAAATATATATAGAAAGGATGATTGCTTTGGAAAGATTTCAAATCCACAACCTATAAAAGATCAATAAAAAGATCAAAGGCAAAAGTTTTGGTTTCGGTTTGACTCGTATTATTTCGAGATAAGGTTTTAAAAAACAAGTGAATTAGAACCGAATTTGGTTTCGTTTGGTATGGATTGAAATTTGTTTATTAAACCAGCGTGAATAGTCTATGGACGGAAACGACCGGGAAAGGCGGCAAATTGATGCACACTTTTTATCGTCATTCGTGAAATTTTTCAATGCTTTTTTGATTGTTCAGAGATATAATTTGGCGCCTAGGGTTCTTATTTGCGATTCCAAACTCGTTTGCATCTTCTAGAAAAATTGTCACTCAAGGTGAGTGATTAAGTTTCGTTGGCGAGAAATCGGTGGCGGAGCATTGTTAGGTTTGGAGCTCTGAATTTGGGAATTTTCAGTAGTTATGTATGAGTTCAGTAATCTGTGTAGTACAAGTCATTCGAGTCATTGCAGATTTGGGTTACATTCTGATCTATTTATGGTTTCTGGAATTGCTTTAAATGTTGTGCGATGCCACGTAATGCTTTACTAGAATCAACTTGTTGTATGATCCTTTGCCTACTTCTGTCTCAGAGGCACTGTTTTTTTGTCGCCCGAACAGTTTTAATACGATGGATTTGTCTTCTGATCAAGTTGTGATGAAGCTTGTTGAAATGGGTTTTGAAAAATTGGATGCTATGGAGGCTGTAAAAGCTGTAGGTAAGTCATGTGATGACGCGGTGGAGTATATTTTGAAGGGACATCATATAACTGGTGGATTCAAGCCGGCTAGTTCACTATGTTCTACAAGTAGTAATAAGATCCTTGGCAAAAGAACTATGCCATCAATGCGGCAGTCGAGTTTGCTTGACCATTTTAAATCTGCGGACGGGAATAAGAAAAAAGGCGACACCTTTGGGACTGCAGCAGTGGATTGTCAGTTAGAAACGGCGTCTGATCCTTCTAAAGAGCAGATAAAGTCTTCTGCTCCAGTGTTTATGGAGTCTAGTTGTTTTCCTGAAACACAATTGTCAAATGGTTGCTCAGAGGCTTCATCAACGTGGGAGAAAAGAGTTAATTCTATACTACGAAACCGGTTTGGTATTTCATCCCTGAGAAGTTTTCAAAGAGAGGCTTTGTCAACATGGGTTGCTCACAATGACTGCCTTGTTCTAGCTGCAACGGGATCTGGTAGTTTCTGTTTTCGGGCTGATGACTTCTTCATTCTTACATGAAGTCAATAAGATTCTAATTGCGGTTACTATGTTTTCACCATGCAGGGAAATCTCTTTGTTTCCAGATTCCTGCATTATTAACTGGAAAAGTTGTTGTTGTAATTTCGCCTTTGATAAGCCTGATGCATGATCAATGCCTCAAGCTGTCAAGGCATAGAATCTCTGCTTGTTTTCTTGGTTCAGGCCAACTTGATAATCGCATAGAACAGAAGGCAATGCAGGGAACGTATCAGATCATATATGTTTGCCCTGAGACGGTGGTTCGGTATACAGCACCTCTTTCTGAAAATTTCTTAAGTGCATTTTATCTTATTTTTTCCTTGCTTAAAGAAAGATCTAAAATTGATTACAGACTGATTAAACCACTCCAGGGTCTTGCAAAGACTCATGGAATTGCTCTTTTTGCAATTGATGAAGCGCATTGCGTATCCAAGTGGGGACATGATTTCCGTCCGCACTACAGGTATGATTTTAAGAGTCAAGGCTTGTTAGTGTTATTGCTCAAGTGCTGTTGCGGGTAATCTTAGTTTTCTAAACAAATATATCGCTGCTGGATCTTCAGGAGATTATCTGTGTTGCGGGAAAACTTCTGTGTCAGGAATTTGGAATTCTTGGAATATGATGTACCGATAATGGCATTGACTGCAACAGCCACAGCTCACGTACAGGAAGATATTCTTGAGTCACTTCACCTGTCAAAGGAAACAAAAACTGTGCTTACTTCATTTTTCAGGCCAAATCTACAATTTTCAGTGAGTTTCCTGCGCATATCTGATTTCACTTCTCATATATGAACTCGTTTTGCATCCGTAAACTATAGTATAATAAGATTAGTAGATTAATCTCTGTAACTTTCTACTTGATGCTGATTTGTGGATCATGAGATGTACAACATAAAGTGGACATTTTTCTGTTATTTACAGGTTAAACATAGTCGAACCAAGTTTGCAGCTTCATATGCGAAGGACTTCCAAAACTTAATTGACTTATACTCTGAAAAGAGAAAGGCTACTGGGAAAAAGCTAGCAGTAATCTCACGAGAGTCAGAGGAGCAGATTGATGTTAGTTATCATGATGCTGAAAACAGCTATGAGACAGATTACGATGATGATGAAGAAGATTCAGAAAACTATTTGGCAAAGAAAAACAGTTCAAATGGGAAAGAAATGTCAGAAGAGTATCTAGAAGGTGAAACCGACACTTTCCAGAGTGTTGATGATTGGGATGGTATTCTCCTTTTCATATTTGCTTGGAAACAGAGAGTGATCTGAAAATGTTCATAAATTTACATAAATTTGATTAGAAAATTGGTGGCTGCATGTAATTAAATTGGAAATAGCGGTAGTAAAATAAATGAACTTGGCATCTGACCAGTTTTCCCTTGGTCAAGTTGTCACCTCATGTGCATAACAATAGGCGAAAAGGCACACAGTCACTTATCCAAAGTGAATAATATATGCAGACAACAGATTAAAAATCTTGGATGATGATTCTATGAGTTTTCAATATATCATTGGTGTTGAGAAATGGTGATTTAGATCAGATTTAATCATTGCAGTGGCTTGTGGCGAGTTCTGCGCAATGCCTCCTTGTGAACTCCTGGATATGCCTGTCCCTTCCAAAAAGCAAAAGGATTTTAAAGGACTGACAATCATTTACGTTCCTACAAGAAAGGAGAGTGTCAACATTGCTAAATATCTTTGTGGGGTTGGACTGAAGGCTGCAGCTTATAATGCATCGGTATGGACTGAGAAGTCTTACCTTTTCTTGCTTTAAAAAGCCCTTTGCACTGTTTCTTAGGAATGAAAATTGTCAACCTTTGTTAACTTGATTGTGGAAATTTTGTATTCCAAATTAAATGTTGTTATGGCTGTATTAACACTTTGTTACGTTTCACAGTTGCCAAAAAAACATCTTAGACAAGTTCACCAGGATTTCCACGAAAATAAGCTGCAGGTATCTACATAGAAAACCATAATGTTCTTATGTGTTACGGCTCAAACTAAATGTTCCACTCTGTTATCCACTTCGCTATTCCCGCTTCTTCTTATCGTAATACTATGTGGAAGATCACTAACGTTATGTTACTCCTGCAGGTTGTTGTTGCCACAATTGCGTTTGGAATGGGAATTGACAAGAAAAATGTTCGGAAAATCATCCATTACGGTTGGCCGCAGGTCTCTCAAAGCTCGTATAAGATTTTCATATTTAACATCTTCCATCTCCGAGAATCACGTGCTATGCAAATTCGTTGTTCTCTCTTCTACATCTCATTGAAATTATGAAACTGCAGAGCTTGGAAGCATACTACCAAGAAACTGGTCGAGCTGGAAGAGATGGCGAATTGGCTGAGTGCGGTGAGTTGATAAATGATTTCGTTTTTGGCTGTGTAAATTTATCTTGTTTGCATGGCTGATGTAAGTAATTATCTGGGATTTTCAGTGCTCTATGCTGATCTATCAAGAGCCCCGACGCTTTTGCCAAACTGTAGGAGCAAAGAACAGACAGAGCAAGCATACAAGATGCTATCTGACTGTTTCAGGTCTTTATACTATTCATATACGTGCGAGTGCATATTTCACTTATCGTTCTATATTCTTTTACATTCATTCTCCTTTTCTTATGCAGATATGGAATGAACAGTTCACATTGTCGAGCGAAAATACTCGTGGAATACTTTGGGGAAGATTTTAGTTCCAAGAAGTGTAGCTTGTAAGTCCTATCTGTTTTTCTAGAAATTATTAAGGTAAACTAGCAAACAGTCATAATGCTTTATGAAACAGATGTGATGTTTGCACTGAAGGGCCTCCGGAACAAGTAAATGTACGAGAGGAAGCTAATCTTTTGTTTAAAGTAATCACTGCTTTTCATGTAAGTCTTTTGAGTAAACTCAGAAATTCATTTGCAACTTTGCTCGTTTCGTATGAGTGATATATCAAATCAAACATATTTCTATTTAGTATTTGAGATATCTTCTACTATAACCATTGTTTCTAGCTCTTAAGCTGCTAGTAAATTAGTTGCAGGTAGAGAATAACTCTGAGCATGTACCATATGAAGATTATGGACTCGGCAACAGCAAACAAAATAAATTATCCCACAAGCCAAATCTTCTGTTCTTTATCAGTAGAATCAGGGAACAGGTAAATCTTCTGTTTCAATAAATTAGATAGTGCATTATGTTCTTCATGATATTCATTTGATGCCTTTGGTTAGTGTAGTGTCAAAAATTCAAGGAAACAGATCGTCTTTGGTGGACAGGTCTTGCCCGTTTGATGGAAACCAAGGGATACATCAAAGAGATTGATAACAAGGTAAAGTACAGTAGTAACCAAAAAACCAACCTTTCTTCATTAATTTAATGATCCTTTTATTGAAAAAGCCACAATCACATATTCGGTTAAAACCATGTTACTGATCTGTGTTGCAGGATCGTCGAGTTGAGATTAAATTTATACAACTAACAGAAAAAGGGAAGAAGGAACTAGATTACCAAGATGACAAACCACTCTATGTTTATCCAGAAGCCGACATGCTGCTCTCGTTGAAACAAGACAGAACATACAGCGGATTCTCTGAATGGGGAAAAGGATGGGCAGATCCAGAGATCCGGCGCAGGCGGTTAGAGAGAAGAGAAAGGAAGCCTCGAAGAGAAAAAAAACCCGGAAAAGAACGATCACGAGGAACTACTTCGAAGTTGCATCCATGGAGAAGCAAAGAATAATAATCTCAACCCTCTCAAGGTAATGAGTCCACTTTATATATTCTTGTCTTTTACCAAACCCATTAATCCATTCATGGATCTTTATGGAAGCATAATAATTCTATCTACAATTGCTCTTTCAGGATCGTTCTTCTTTGCTCTCAGTCCCATCTTGAGGCAGAGACATCGAGCCATCGAGAAGCTCAGGCTCGTGAATGAGGCTTTGGTTGCCGCGGAAGAGAATGTGGCTAGGCTTCAAGAGCGTCATGATATGATCCTCAAAGAGATATGTTCTTATTATCTCGTTAACACCGAGCTTCAAGAAGCTTTAGTTGCAGCTCGAGCAGCCATTAATGATGCTTCTGCATTTGTCATGGAGCTTAGAAGATTACAGTTGAATATTTTAAACTCTTTTCCTAATCAATTTTTTTGTACTTATTACGCTAATTAAAACTAAGGTTGTCCATTTCGGAAAATGTTTATCCGTCCGTCTTGTTCTCAAATTACTGAGAGTTTGAACAATAATTCTAGTAATCTGAATTTTCTAAATAATATTTTTCATTTCTCAAATTAGTAAATTTTGTTATGTATCGATTTATATAATCCTAACTTCGATATCCAAAGATACGAATCATCTTTCGATTTTGTAAATAATAGTATAAAACGTGTGCTGTCAAAATAAAATAATAAAAATAGAGGCCAACCAAAATTAATTGAACTTTTTGGGTTAATTACTCTGGCCCCTAAGTAAGCAAAAGATATGATAAAAGCTAATTATTATTGTTTGACGTGTGGGAATGAATCTAACGGCTGAGATTAATCGAGTGCTCTTCCCCACCTTCCTATTACGACCCCCACGTGTAAAGTCACACAACGGACTCACAATAACCGTTAGATCAAAATCCAATAAGATACAATCTGAACGGCTAACATCAATTACTACACGGATCGCCAACATGGTAGTACGTGGTATATAGATACACGTCGTTGAGTCCTCATTTTAAGCAAATCGTAAACCGCCACTAAACCGAAACAAAGCATAAAAAAAAAGAAAGAAAAAAAACACTAATTGTTCTTCTACAGATCCATTTGTGAGGAATCTTTGAGCTTCATCTTTCTGTTAACAATGGAGTCAGCAGCAGCGACGAAGCCAGCGAGAGGAGCCGGAGGAAGAAAAGGTGGTGATAGGAAAAAGAGTGTTACGAAATCTGTTAAGGCTGGTCTTCAATTTCCCGTTGGTCGTATCGCTCGTTACTTGAAGAAAGGTCGATATGCCATTAGATACGGCTCCGGTGCTCCGGTTTACCTCGCCGCCGTTCTCGAATATCTCGCCGCCGAGGTAAAATCTTAGATCTCGTTCTCTCCGATGTTGCATTCTGAATCGATTTAGGGTTTGTGTAATAACAATCTATAGATCTGGTTTAATTTTGGACCGATAGAAGATAACGAATTGGATCGATGTTGTTTGTTTCAGGTTCTTGAGCTAGCTGGAAACGCAGCGAGAGATAATAAGAAGAACAGGATAAACCCTAGGCATCTTTGTTTAGCGATAAGGAACGATGAAGAGTTGGGGAAATTGCTTCATGGAGTTACCATTGCTAGTGGAGGTGTTCTTCCTAACATTAATCCAATTCTTCTCCCTAAGAAGTCTACAGTTGAGAAAGCTTCACCTGCTACAAAATCTCCTAAGAAGGCTTAAGAATATTATCACTGCTGCTTTTTGTTATATGCGAAACTAGAAGAAGAAACATCTTGTTTGTTTTTTGGTTTTAGGGGATTGTGTAGGTTTCTTAATCTTCTTCTCTTTGTTTTGGTTTGTCTATGTAAAATCATGAGAAGATGGTTATGTTTTTACGCAATTTGTAATGGAAATAACTAATTTCTGGGTTTAGGAACATTATCCGTCTAATTAATTACTTAATTTCGTACTTTTATTCACTTGATTTCAAGAAAAAAAACATACAATTATGATGGATTAAGTGAGATGTTTAAGTGATAATTGAAATGGTTTTGGTATGCCAGAAGTCGATGAGTCGGTACCATTAATGACATTAATTAAAGTGTAATAAACAGGCACAAGAAAATGTTTGCTCAATTTGGGCCTAAGTTGATAGGCCCATTAAAATTTGTTTTCTGCGTATGTCTCTACGAGATTCTGGAAAAGGGGGTTTAGGCTTCCCGTGGGGGTTTAGAATTCAAACAAGACGCGATTTCGAATTTCAAATCGAATCAAATTGTTTTGTTTCAATCTTGGATTTGCGATGATGAATTTTCTGGTTCAATTCTTCTCTCCGATTGTTCAATGAACGATTTCTTGATTGATATGGTTGAATTTTCACTGACTCGGTTGCTGTTTCTTTCTATGTTAAGAGAAGAGCTGTATCATCTTCTAAACGAAGCGAGTTTATTCGTATCGTCGCTGTTGCTACCGCTACTTCTGGAATTGTATATGCTAATTGTAATCCAGATGCAGGTAACAAACTTGAGCTCTCACAATCTTTATTCTGCATTGAAATTTGTCTTAGTGTGGGGTTTGATGTGATCTTTATAGCTGATCATAATGTGATTATGTATTCTAGGAACGCGTATATCGCTTGCTATTCCTGAATCTGTTCGGAAATCTCTGTCGTTGCCTTGGCAGATTTCACAGGGTTTGATTCATCATCCTGATCAAAGCTTGTTTGGTTCGTAGCAAAATTTCTGATATCTGAGTGTTTATGCAATTTTTACTCTGGAGGTTGCAACTTTGATATTTCTATTTCTTTATATATATATGTATATATAGGAAATTTCGCGTTTTCTTCCAGAGTTAGTCGAAAATCAGAAGCACCTATAAATGATGAGAAGGGTGTTTCTGTTGAAGCTTCGGATAGTTGGAAACCAAGTAATGGATACTTGGGGAGAGATACTATAGCCAATGCGGCTGCAAGAGTAGGACCAGCGGTTGTCAATCTATCGGTTCCTCAGGGTTAGCTTCTTTCCAATTTTTATATTTTGATTTCGTTTATTTTCTCACCCTTAGGAAATCGGTTGTAGAATTCACAGGGGTGGTTTGGTGATCTTGGGAATTATCTAGGTTTCCATGGGATATCTATGGGAAAAAGTATCGGTTCTGGAACGATCATTGATGCTGATGGCACGATATTGACTTGCGCTCATGTTGTAGTCGATTTTCAAAACATTCGTCAATCATCTAAAGGGAGGGTAAGTTCAAAAATCAAAGCTCTTCTTCATCTTAAACTGTGTAGGTTTGTTCATACAATTTTTTCAAGGATCTTGAAATGAATTTTGTCTTTAAAATATAGAATATGGTTAATTACTGGAGTTATAGGAAATTGGGATTGTAGCTGATAAGATTGGTTTCTTCTAATGATATATCTTGATGGAATCTGTTTAGAACATATGTGAAGTTTAGAGTTGTTGAATTATAGGTTGATGTGACGTTGCAAGATGGTAGGACATTTGAGGGTGTGGTGGTGAACGCTGATTTACAATCTGACATTGCATTAGTGAAGATAAAGTCGAAGATGCCATTGCCAACTGCTAAACTTGGTTTTTCGAGTAAGCTTCGTCCTGGGGACTGGGTAATAGCTGTGGGTTGTCCTCTTTCTCTCCAGAACACAGTAACGGCTGGTATTGTCAGGTAAATAATACATGGAAAAGCTTTATTCGTAAGTTCTTATAGTCACAACTGTTTGATTATTTTTTTACGGTTTTTGCTTTTTCTTGGTGATAGCTGTGTTGATCGCAAAAGCAGTGATTTGGGTTTAGGAGGCACTCGTAGAGAATATCTCCAAACAGACTGTGCGATCAATGCTGTAACTCACATCTTTCTTTCTCTGTGGATTGGAAACTCATTACAGATTGACTAGCAGATCTTCTGATTTTTATATCCTTGTGCTATATGTGTGTTAGGGAAACTCTGGTGGGCCTCTCGTAAATTTGGATGGAGAAGTGATTGGTGTTAATATCATGAAAGTATTAGCTGCAGATGGTCTCGGATTTTCCGTGCCAATTGACTCGGTATCCAAAATCATCGAGCATTTCAAGAAGAGAGGGTATGCTAGTAATCTCAATATATTTTCATCATGTATCACATCTTAAAGGTTGGGAGGAGTTAAATCAAAAGTTATTGTTGCAGTAGAGTTATTCGGCCATGGATTGGGTTAAAAATGATCGAACTCAATAAAATGATCATTGCTCAGCTAAAAGAACGAGACCCAATGTTTCCAGATATCGAAAGAGGCATTCTTGTTCCTACGGTGAGTACCCATTTGTCAATAAGATCAAATAAGTTAACTGTAAAATCAAATTTCGTCTTATTTTTGCATATTCACTAATATAGTTGCATGACCACTGTTTTGCAGGTGATTCCGGGATCACCGGCTGATCGAGCTGGATTCAAACCAGGTGATGTTGTTGTGAGATTTGACGGGAAGCCGGTCGAGACCATCAAAGAGGCATGTATCGTCTCTCAATCTCTATCTCTCACTCTCTTTATCTTCTTAGAATATTCATGTGTGAATGAAGTTTAATAGCAGATAATAGAGATAATAGACGACAGAATCGGTAAGCGGGTGCAAGTAGTTGTGGAGAGATCAAATAAAGAAAGGACCACACTAGAAGTCATTCCTGAGGAAGCTAATCCAGACATGTGACCCGACGAGTCAGGTTTTGAAATCGAACTTTACGATATTCAACCAAATGTATTGAATTCTTGATAGGATTTAGCTGCATTTGATTTTCTTTACTTTGGTTTCCTTTTTGGTCTCATGGTTCCTTTCTAGACCTCTGTATAACGGAACTAAGTGAGACAGATAACCACCAAATTATTAAACTTTCGACAAAAAGAACCGTGCTAATGGTTTCTAATCAATAATACTCACTTAAAATTAATAGATGTTTTGGATCGGCCGATTCATTGGATGAGGATCGGTCAGTCGCGCTGCCGATCCATTTTTTCTTGTTTAAAAAAAGGTTTGATACTTTCGATTTCGACGTTTATATATTACTTTAGTTTTTAATTTATCTTTACCAGATGTTTTAAGGAGAAAAATCTTTAGTCACAAATAATACATATTTTTTTTTTTGATGAAATGTAATATTTATTAAAAAGAATGAATATATACAAGTGGAGTTTTTAAAGTGGAAAAGAGGAAAAGGATGAGAAAATTGCAGGAAACCGAGTTTTTAAAGAAAACAGAGCCTATAAGAATGGGAAGCAGAGCATTCACCGGTTGGTAAATGCTGAAAGTAGCAGTGGTCTAAGCGATGGTTACTATCCTCCAACGCTCCGTTAAAGCTGCAACCTCCGCCGCATTGGAATGACGTCGGGATTGAATGCGGTGACGAACTGTTTTGATGATGGTCCCAGTCAGACGTGCGTGGGCGATTGGTGCTGAGCCATGTAGTCTGTTGTTGCGCTCCCGCCAAACCAGGTACAATGTGCACTGGAAAATCAGTCGGTATAGGACGTTATCGAGCCGGCTCTTTCGATTATTGAGCAGGGAGCTAATGTTGAATGTCCAGTCCGGAGATGGTAATTTCCCCAGCAGTTTGGAGCAGAGAATGGACCAGATAGAGAAGACATAAGGACAGGCGAAAAACAAGTGATCGCGTGTCTCATTTCGTTCGCCGCACAGCGGACATGGTTGCGCGTTGCCCCAGGCTGCTGCTCGGCTACCAGTGGAGAGTTTGTCCAAAATGGCAAGCCATGTGATGAAAGAGTAGCGCGGGATGGCAAAAGGAAACCAGACAAGCTTCGACCACTGGACGGAGGGGTGGTGATGGCGAATCAGGTTCCAAGTGCATTTCGCTGAGAATTCCTGTTTGTTTTCAGAATCGCTGCGCTTCCAAGTAACGATGTCTGGGGCTGAGTGGCAGGAAGGTGGTTCCATCTGTTGGATATGCTGAATCACCGAGCATAATGTTGCATCACGGCATCGTTTAAAGGACCACTGATTACCTCGACAAGCTGCAGCAACTTTAGATGGCGACTTATTCCCAACTGTCGAAAGCTAACATTTCCAACCACATCAATTAATCTTCCCAAACTTGTCCAAGAATTGAGCCAGAAATCAGTCGAGGCCCCATCCCGAACCTCAACACGAACCAGCGCCTTCGCAATAGGGCGTTGTTTTAACAATTTTCTCCTTATCCAAGAGCCTTTGGAAGTATGATGTACTTCCCAAAATGATTGCTGCTGAAGGAGGTGATGACGAACCCAAGCAACCCAAAGAGAACCCGAATTGCTGAGTAACCGCCAGATTAAGCTCAAGGAGAAGACAAGAGAGGTATTCCGAAGCTTTCGAATTCCCAAACCACCCTCGCGAACTGATCTAGTGACAACTTCCCATGTAACCTTTGCCTTGGTAGTGATAAATGGAGAACCAGACCATAGAAATGCATAACACATGCTCTCAATTTGGTTGAGGCAGCGCTGAGGAAGCTTAAAAACAGAGCACCAGAAATTTGCGGTACTAGCAACCACTGATTTAATTAGTTGAACCCGACCAGCATAAGACAAAGATTTATTTTTCCAGGATAGTAACCGAGTGCGAATACGGTCCACTAGAGGTTCATAATCCATTTTTGACATGCTTTTTGTAGTAAGAGGCAATCCAAGATACCTGATTGGGAGTTGTTCGAGTTTGAATGCCAGAGAAGTTGCTCTTGTAACCAACGATTGTTGCACCCGACCAGCAGAATAAAGTTCCGATTTTGTCATATTGACAACAAGCCCTGACGCCACCGCATAAACATTGTGCGTATCCATGATCACATCAAACGATTCCACCGACCCATCACAGAATACCATAATGTCATCCGCAAAGCTTAAGTGAGTAACTTTGATCTCATTACAAAGAGGATGATAGCCCATTTTACCTTCTTGCGCTCACCGATTAAGGAGTGAAAGCACATTGTTAACAATGTCATACAGATATGGAGACAATGCACACCCTTGGCGGATCCCTCTTGAGCTTTGGAAAAAACCTTCCAACTCATCATTAACACAAACCGAGAAAGATGCCGAGGAGATACAACCCTAGATCCAGTGAATAAACAGTGCTGGTAATCCCATCGCACGAAGTGTCATAACAATGAAATTCTAACGAATCGTATCGAAAGTCTTGGAGATGTCAAGTTTAAGGCAAGCCCGAAGAGTGATTGAAGTCTTGTGATAGTCTTTGACCAATTCCGTCGCTAATAGAACATTTTCAAGTAAGAGCCATCCCTTGATGAAAGCGGACTAGTTAGGTTCTATAGCCTCGGGGAGTAGAGAAGAGAGGCGATTCGCAAGAATCTTGGTGATTGTTTTGTAGATGATATTACAACAGGCGATAGGGCGATAGTCATGAACTGTTTGGGGATCCGTCGTTTTAGGGAGGAGTGCGAGGGCAGTGGCATTGACACCATGTGGCATGAATTCATAAATAAAGTAAGATTGTATCACTGTGACAAAATCCACCCCAACAATATCCCAAGCAGCCTGAAAAAACTCAGCAGTATATCCATCGGGCCCTGACGCTTTATTTGACGGCATAGAGAAGACGATGTTTCTGATTTCTTCGCTTGTAACCTCGGCAGTGAGCAGCGCTGCCATAGATGTATGAGATAAGATCACTAAGGAACTCACCATTGATAGGATGTTGATTAGATGGCGCCTGCAAAAATTGTTCGTAAAAATCAACCACCTCGGCTTTAATTTCATCTGGATCCGTGAGAATGCGACCATCAACAGCCGAAGATAACGTTCTGATAGCTTTTCCGGCATTGCAAGCCTTTACTGAGTTGTGAAAAAATGTTGTGTTGCGATCACCACATTCGAGCCAAGTGTTCTGCGATTTCTGTTTATAAAATTTCTCCTCAACTCCCACGAAGTGATCTCATACTTCAGTTGCTTCTGTGACTGCCTAAAATGATGTAGACGACGGATCAATCAACGCATCATGCTGCGTCTTGCAGAGCTTCTCAAACGTTTCTCGGCTTCTTAACCTGGAGATGTCTCCATACTTATCACGATTCAAGTTACGAAGAATAGGCTTCAGCAATTTCAGCTTTTTGTGGAATCAGTGCAAAACATTTCTAAAGTGAAATAGCACCTTCGTAGAGTTCCATAGCTTAGCAACCAGTTGCTAAAATTCAGGGATTTCGGTGACGAAATTAAAGAACTTAAAAGGACTGCTTCCGGTGAGTTGCAATAGGCGAGACAGTAATGCAACAACGGACGTGATCAGAGATCCCGTTGGTTTCAAAAGACGAGTAAGAGTTGGGAAAACCCGATAGCCATGCAGCATTGACTAACACACGGTCAAGCTTCTTACTTATTGGATCATTACTCCTATGATTCCACCAAGTAAAAGCTGGACCCGAAGCCCCAAGGTCCGTAAAACCGCAATCCAAAACTAATTGCTGAAAATCATACATACCCGACAAATGACGAGTAGGATGCCGAGAGTGATCTGCGGTAGCAAGTATTTCATTGTAGTCTCCCATCATAATCTAGGGAGTGTTTGACTGATCATAAAACATCTCACAACGGCGGATATCATCCCATAAGACTGCGCGTTCTCGCTGGAAGTTAGACGCGTAGATGCAAGAGTATAAGAAACTAACACCATTCGAAACTGTGATGTGAAGAGTGATGAGTTGGGCCGATTTAAATAAGGTAGCTGAAACGGATGGAGAGTAGATAAACCAGATGCGGCCGAGTCGATGGTAATCATAGTTCGTAACAAGGTTCCATCCCGGAAACACAAAATCAAGAATCGGTTTTGAGTTGCCCTCCTGAACACGCGTTTCAAGTAGACACCCAAATACCGGAGTTGGAAAAGACGAACGAAGCCAATGTTGAACTGATCTATATTTGCGCATTTCGTTGAAACCCAGAGTATTCCACGCAAAAAAAAGTCGTCATATCATTAGTGCTTCCCGGAGGAAGCTTTTTTTGTTTTTGGTTTGGCGAGACACATTCTTTCTTGAAACCAACTCCTGCTCTTTGCGGGATACGATCTGTTTCTTGACCGGTTTTCTATTTTTTGTGTGACCTGAAAGAATGGATCCTTGCACCATTTCACACCCATTGCTAGTATCCGGTGAAGTCTCAGTTTCCTCCATATTATCTTCAACATCACCCTCGATTTCACCATCTTCTTTCTCCTCTTCCTCATCAATAAGCGATAGAATGTAGAAACACGAAGGAGACGTAGTGGCTTCCCCTGTCGGTACCGGATATTGTAAATCTTTAGAGGGACTTCTCACAGAGGTGCGCTTATCCGGTGAGACGCCACGAGAAGAGGATGTAACAAGAGACCAGCCAGCAGCCTCGTTTCTGGATTGAGTAGCAGGAATCGTAACAGGGTTGGTTGTGGCTGTATTTGCTGCAACATCAGATGCCTTGTCAGCCACGACAGAGACAGAATCCTTCACAGTTATCTTAGTATTCACCGCGACAGTAGTCGGAGAGGTGGCTGAAGCTGACCTTGAGTTATCCGGAGCAGATTCAGCTTTTTCCAAGACAGGGTAAAACGTGAGATTAGTTTCCTTGGAACTCTTAACTGGACATTGTAAAAGCTCATGTCCCCATTTCATGCACTGGGTGCATTGTCTAGGCAGCCATGGAAAAGATACGGGAATGATAATCTCCGCTGAAGAGTCAGAGCCTTGTTGAAGATAAAGTGAAGCTGGAAGTGGGCTGTCTAGATCGACTGAGACTAGAACACGAGCCATGTCTAGCCGAATACATCTTTCGGTATTGGGATGGATCCACTGGAAGGAGCCGACTAGGTTGCCAAGATACTTCAAACCTTGCTCCGAGAACAAGTGGTCTGGAAAATCTTTGAAGTCAACCCACACCGGAAAGCAAGACAGATCTGGCTTTGAATTCGCCGTTTGGAGGCTCCACTTCTGAACTACCAAAGGGCTATCACCGATATACCAGAACTTCCTCTTGAGTACTCAATTGCGAGAATGATCGCTATGAATACGAAACAATACGGACGTGGAAGTGAGGAACTGTAGATTGATTTAAAACACAAGCAACCATACCAATTTTGCGTTCAGGATACAGATGTTATTACCAGGAACTTGTACCACCAAATAGAACCTTGTCCAGTTGGTCGTGTACTGGTTTAGTCCTTAACGTTTGAGGCCAAGTGTTCGACTTGTATTTGTTACCAAAAGTCATGACGTCGTTATCACATTGCTGCATAAAGCGAGGTAATAAAAATTACCTTTTTTGAACAGAGTTATAATTAGCACGTGCATATATCTCGTGTGGCAGAACCCAACCTGCAACCTTTCTTTCTTACGCAACATTTTTTGTAGTCCGGTTCGGTCGGCTTCGTTTTTTATTTTCTAACAAATTGTATAAATATATATATATATATATATATATATATATTTATTTCTTTTTTTTTGAATAAAATAAAATTGTATGTTTTTCGAATGTGATTACAATTATATATATATATATATACATATTTCTTTTTTTTTGAAGAAATCAAATTGTATGTTTTCGAATTTCTTTCTATAATTTGTTTTTTTTTTTTGGGTTGGCTTCAAACGTGCTTAACCATTTGGGCAGGCCTAGTTAACAGCAAGTAGATTAATAAAAATGAGAGAGCGTATACTCTAAACACAACAATGGAAATGGTTCAGCAAGAAAATATCAAGGCATATAACTTAAAAAAAAAAAAAAAAACAAGACACGAAAAATAAAACAAGGGAAGAGGGAGAGAGATCCATTATAAATTGTATGTAATACATGATTTAAAATCACGAACCAAACTAATACCTAACATACAATATATCACCGAAACCAAACAAACACTCACATTTTCTCTCAACGGGCTTCGTTTTGTCACAAGGGATGGTAAGGGACGTAGCCCAATAAGCCCGTGACGTTAGCCACAACTTCGTTGCATTTTGACAAAAGGTTGAGCATCTGGTGAGAGATGTCTCCAGCGCTAACTGCTGGGCTCGGGCCACGGAAGTTTCTTAAAGGTGGCATCGGTGGTTCGACATGGTCCACTGGTTTAATGGGAAGTTGTGGTTTTGAGTATTGTAGAGGGAGAGGAAGAATTGGAGGCAGTGTAGAAGGAGGAAGCTGTTGATGATGAACAACGTTTTGAAACTTCTTACTAACAAATTCCATTGCAACAGATGATGATGAAGAAGGTCCACTGTTTCTATTTGAGGCTGTTGTGACTTGTGGTGGCTCGGTGGTTGCTTTACTCAAGTTTTCTTCACCACCTAACATGAATTTGACTCTTACTGTTCCGCGGTTACCATTTCCATTGTTGTTACTACTGCTTGGGTCATCAACTGGTTTCTTCAAGCATGATTTGAGGTTGACGTTTGGTGGTGGTAAGGTTGGCTGGTGAAGTGGTGGTGCTTGGTCTAGCCACTGGCTCTGTGGTTCATCATCTTCCTTTGTATTTTCTGGTTCACGAGGCTCGGCTTTAGGAGCATCCACATCACGGAGAAAGTACTTTACGTTCACGTTTCCAAATAGAGAGTTGTTTCCTGTTGCATATCGAAAAGCAGTCTGTGCATCGGCTTTGTACAGAAAGACAACACGGCAGGTCGATGATTTCCAGAAAACCCTAATGGCAGATTGATCTAACAGCCCGAAGCGACCAAACCTCGCCTTTAGCAATGCAGCTGAAGGGAGAGATGTGCCAGGTGGGAATTTCATGACCAGCATTGTGGGCTCAACCACCTTAACTGATGGAGCCGTTTTCTTCCCGGTTTGAGCTCTGGCTGCTTTTGCTTGTACCGCACTGCTTTGCTCTCTTACTGGTTTTATACTATTCTTTGCTTCTCGGCTGATCTTCTTCTCAGAAGCCATTGATTTCAACTGATTAGTTTTCTTCAGCTTCTTAGCTGATGGAATTTCATCTTGACGATCAGAAGAGAGACGTTTTTTTCCGGTTTTTGATGGGTCTTCGGTTCTCTTCACAGTCTTGACAGGTTTTGAGGGTTTTGTCTCTCTGCCATTTTCGACAGTAGCATCAGAGGAAGATACTAACAAGCTTTTCTGGTAATTAAGTGAACGGAAGCGGAGAAGAAATTTCCTAGCAGCTCCAAAAGAAGCAACTGATGAAACATAGAAAGGGTCAAGAGAGAGATCTTGCAGATGACTCAACAGCTGCGGCACATCGACTTCCTTATAGGATTGTAAATGCGCTGAACCAAGCTGGGACAATTTCTTTGCCCCAGCTTCCCCAGAAGATAAAAACTTTCTCTTCTCTGGATGGTCAGAGTCAGGCTCTTTCTTCTTTTTCTTTTTCTTTTTTGGCTCAGAAGAAGGATTTTCCAAGCCCATTTCACTTGAAGATCGTTTAGCAACTTTGACTTTCTTCATTACAGACCCTGTGGAACTTTTCCCTTCGGATGCTGAGGTATGAGACTCAAGCAGGGGCTGGAGAGAGCTTCCAGCTGATCCTAGATCTGTTCCAGCCTCTTCTTTAAGACTCGCAATAGCTTCAGATTTCCCATGCTCTGGAAGTACAGCAGTTCTTTCTTCCATTTTCTCCTTTGATTCTTCAGCTAAACCCTTTTCTTCAACACGGGAGAGCTTTAAAACTGAACATTCTTTACCAGGAATTGCTGCACTTGAAGAGGCAAAATCCATGCTGAAAATCCCAGACTGCTCATCTTTGATTAAAGTTTGAAGTGTTGGAGCTCTTCTCTGCAGCACAAAATCAGCTGCTGAACTTGCTTCAACTTGGCCAAATTGAACAGACTTATCACCAGCTTCATCCCTTCGTTTGAGAAGATACTTGTCTTGTTTTTTAGAGTCCTTAACCTTTGTGGGTCTTTTAGAGCTCTTCAGGTCACCTAGCGTTTCTGCTATGACCAGTGGGCCACTCAAGGGAGCTGGAAACATGAGAAATTGGAACACATCAACCACCAAGAAAATAAACAATGAAGCAAATAAGGTAAACGTATGCAGGACTCTCCATAGTAGAAAGAGGCGCAGAATTGTTATTAGGCCACGTTTTGCAATGCAGATTTCAACATCAATGAGACTTCATGCTTCTTTCAAGCATGCTAATGTAAAGAATACAACTACAAAGATATGAATCCTATAATCATGAGCACAGAGGATCTAAAAGGCACAAAACCACCAAGTTATAATATCTCACATCTCTGTAACACATATGATAGCTGTTTCAAGTCCGCATTGTAATAAAAATCCACATACAAAGCAAAGATTACACATAAATGTAAACAATACCATGATTTCTGAAAAGTGACAATACCTCGAGGCGGAGCTCTATTATGAGGTTCATGCGTACTCACTGAAGTGCGCGTAGATTTCGTCCCAAAGGCCTGTGCATACGTTTCATCAAACTCCTCGAACACTGCCTTGCGGAAAGCATAAACCACTGCTTTCTTCTTCATAAAATTCATACTGTCTGAATCACAGTCTTGAGGTGCTAACGCCAATTGCTTCACAAACGAAAGGGTTTCAACAGGCAAAAACTTATCCCTAGAATTCTTAATCTGCTCAGCAGAGTAAACAGCTTGAAGCTCGTAATCAGGCACATCAACAGCAAAGTAATCTTCAACATTAGTAGGCCTAAAGTTATAAGGATTCCGACATTTACAAATCAACCCAAGAGCTGACCTTCTACTCGCCTCATCCATGGCTTCCTGCACAGCCCTGACAAAATGCTTCGAAACTGTCTGCTGCGATTTCTCCGCTAAATTCGGTTCAAACGGAATAAGCTCAGCAGGATCAAACCAACCATAACTACTATCACCAAAAAACGCAACAAGAACATGGTCAATCCTCCTCATACGACGAACAGAAGGAGACGCAAAAGCTTCATTGAATATATGACCAGGCCACCAAGGATGAGACTTTACCTTTCCCCAAACCAAATCTCCTACTTCAAACCCATAACTCAATGCCCTCGAAACTCCAGAACCCATTTTTTCACTTGCAACATAATCATCAAACTCAGATAAGAGAGAGTTGTAATCCGAAACTCCTCGCTTCTCTTCCTTGAAATCCAAATCCAATTTCTTCTCATCAGCTTCGGAGCCAAGCTCACTAGATTGATCATCGGAGACATCTTCTTCTTCTTTAAGCTCAGAACTATCATCATCCTTATCAGTTAAAATATCCTCGGTTTTAATCTCACTAATATCATTTTCCTCACTCCCAATGAGATTATCTTTCTCCGATCTCTCACTCTCGGAAACCCTAGCATCATTTGAAACCGCCGAATCGAGCTCCATAGGTAATGAAGCTGTAGCAGTATCATCATTATCAATGGCTTCGTGAACATCCCCGCTCGAATCAACACCAGAAACCGTAGGAGTTGTTGTAACCTTAGGATCCTGAATCGAATCCGTTTGTTGAGCAATCTCAGTATCCTCATTCATCACCGAAGAATCAATGAAGTTACAAATCGAGAAGAACCCTAACAACAACTCTCTGTTATGAGATTATCCGTATTGGTTCTCGAATACAGAAAATGAAAAAGACAGATTTAAAACTAAAAAATCTGAGAGAACGAGATTATGATAACTCAGATTCAATTCATACATAGTAGCAATTAAAAAGAAACATCATAAGTAGAAGATAGATGTTAAAAAGGGCTCAGGAATTCTGGGCTAACCCGGCCCATCAAAATACATATAAGCCCGTTAATTTTGGCCCAAATAATACACTTACACGTGGGTTTTTTTCTTTCTAAGAAACGACGTCGTTTGATCAAAAACTTGAAACAATCGGCTCCTTCTTCCTCCCAAGCGCCGACTTCAATCTTTTTTTCTTCGAATCTCAGCTTCAATCTCTTCTTCTTTGATTTTGCTATCAGCTTATCTCTATAGGGTACGTTTCTTATCTCGATTTCATGTTAATATAGCTACTGCTTCGTTGCTCTCTATCTTGAAAGTGTGGGGAAGATGAGCCAGGAACCAGAACCATGTACTAATAGATAGAAAGCCTTTGGAATTGCCATTTTAATCCATTTCACATCTTGTTGGCTTCTACATAGAGTATAGTTTTTTTTTTTATAGGCATGGGAACTTCATACGAGGGTTTGCTTTTCGGTTTCCAGATACATTGAGTGGGAGAGTTATGATTGAAAGTTTCAGTCTTTGATTCCCTTTGAACATATTCGGCCATGTTAGTTTTAATGCTTGAGTTTAGGTTGACAACAAACTAGTTTTAGCTCCAAAGACAGATTTTTTCACCTGATTTTGATTTTCATATTTGTTTATCTACTTAATGTTGGAATGTGTTAAAGACAGATGATAGCTCTCTCTATGGCCTTCTCTGGCAGATTTTTGATCTAAGTTTTGAAATCATGGAGGTCGTTGATATTGATGCCCGAGCGGCTAAGTTAGGGATTAATTGGTCTCAGGTTAATCTCGATTCCATCCAAACTTCCTCCTGGAGAAGACTTTGGGATCGAGAGGTGAGATTTTCCATTAGATCTCTTGTTCTTCATATCTCCTGTCTTGTTTTTGTAGAACGTTCGTTTGAACTTTGAGAATCCTAAATCTAATCTTCTTGTGTTTATACGATGGGATGATTGTTTTCTAGGCTTTTTGCTATTATATATATGAATTTTTTTTGTATTTTAGTCATATTCCGAATCGTTTTATCTCTAGCTTGATGGTGCAAAGCTCATTATGTTTATACATATTATCTAGAACGTATGAATAATGCAACTGATTCGTTATATACTTTTTCTGTGGTGGTTGTAGTGATGATGAAGCTGTTTACCACGATGACCAGTCAGAATTCGACACTGGATTTGGTAACATTATCGTGGTCGATCACCTCCCTGTTGTTCCCAGGGAGAAGTTTGAGAAACTAGAAGGTGTTGTCAAGAAAATTTACAACCAATTAGGTGTGATCAAGGAAAATGGACTGTGGATGCCCGTTGATCCCGATACCAAGATGTCATTGGGCTACTGTTTTATTGAGTTCAATACCCCTCAGGTTATTATCTACTCGCAGCTTAATTAATTAGCTTAATCTCTCTGTTTAGTTAGTTTCTCAAGCAATAATGTAGGCCTCATATGTTTCAATACTTTATTTCTCTTGTTAGAAAGGAGACAGAACTAGATTGTTCTCAAAGGTAGGGTCTTTTTTAAGAGTTTTTCTCAATGCATGGGCTCTTTGCAGGAAGCACAAAATGCTAAGGAAAAGACTCATGGCTACAAGTTGGACAAGTCTCACATCTTTGCTGTAAACATGTTCGATGATTTCGACAGGTTGATGAATGTGAGGGAGGAGTGGGAGCCTCCTCAGGCCAGGCCCTATGTCCCTGGGGTACGTCTAGTTTTCATCATATTACTCCCTGTACCTTGAATAATTGTCTTTGAATAACTTCCACTACGTCTGTGCAATCACTTCTTTATTTGGTTATTTGCTGATTGATTCAGTGAATTCATGTGTTTGTCAGCTGCATTAGAGTTAGGATCTGTTTACGCATCTGATGTATACTAACCAATAATTATAATTGCATAACACTTGTTGTATGTTTATTTCTTTATTCAATGCAGCCTTTTGAGGTGCTTGTTCTCGTTATTTATATGGTGCTTGTTTTTCAGGAAAATTTGCAAAAGTGGCTTACTGATGAAAAAGCCCGGGACCAGCTAGTCATTCGTTCTGGCCCTGATACTGAAGTTTTCTGGAATGATGCTAGGCAGAAGAAGCCTGAACCTGTCCATAAGCGTCCTGTAAGTTACTTAAATCTTTCTGTGTATATCCCTTATTTGTTTACTTGACTGTTTAGAGCAATGTTATATGTTATGTTACCATCATCTGAATTAATGATGTTCTCCTCCTATGCAGTATTGGACAGAGAGTTATGTGCAGTGGTCTCCTCTAGGTACATACCTTGTGACACTTCACAAGCAGGGGGCAGCTGTTTGGGGCGGTTCTGATAACGCGTCTCATGCGTTATCAGCATTCTATGGTTTGACTTTCCTTGTATTTGCTACGTAGTACTTCCGTTTTTCCTTTTTGGCCTGAAAATTGACATCTTTTGTTGATTCCGTTTTAGGAAAAACTAGTTGATTTCTCGCCAGGTGAGAAATATCTGGTAACTTACCACAGCCAAGAACCAAGCAACCCACGAGATGCAAGTGTGAGTGCATATTTGCTTCTGTTCTTTCCAACTTTTATTTATATATCATTTCTATGCAAAGGATTCTGATGTCTGTCAAACTTTCAGAAAGTAGAAATTAAGGTCTTTGATGTGAGAACCGGGAGGATGATGAGAGATTTCAAGGGTAGTGCTGATGAGTTTTCAATTGGAGGACCTGGTGGTGTTGCTGGTGCCTCTTGGCCTGTTTTCAGGTAATTTCTTCAACTGCCTGTCAATGTCCTTAAAAATGAACAGTCAAAATCTATCCTCTATTCCACTATTATGCACATTTGTGATATCTTGTAAACTTTTTATGCAGATGGGCTGGTGGAAAAGATGATAAATACTTTGCCAAGCTTAGCAAAAACACTATCTCTGTGTATGAGACTGAGACTTTCAGCCTAATAGACAAGAAATCCATGAAGGTTGATAATGTTGTGGATATCTGCTGGTCTCCTACTGATTCCATCCTTTCATTGTTTGTTCCTGAACAAGATGGTGGAAACCAACCTGCCAAGGTATGTTTCTATTATTTCATATGTAAATGAAAAGCCCTGAATCCTTAATTCGCTTCTGTTTCTCTGGCAGTTGTTTTGTATTTACATGTTGATATCCCTTTCTTCAGGTTGCTCTTGTCCAAATCCCGAGCAAGATGGAGCTGAGGCAGAAGAATCTCTTCAGTGTGAGCGACTGCAAGATGTACTGGCAAAGTAGTGGAGAGTATCTTGCTGTCAAGGTTGATCGATACACAAAAACTAAGAAGAGCACATACTCTGGATTTGAGCTTTTCCGTATCAAAGAAAGGGATATTCCCATCGAGATTCTTGAGCTGGACAACAAGAACGACAAGATCATTGCTTTCGCTTGGGAGCCCAAGGGTCATAGGTTTGCTGTGATTCATGGTGATCAACCAAGACCAGATGTCAGTTTCTACTCAATGAAGACCGCACAAAACACTGGAAGAGTTTCAAAGCTCGCAACTTTGAAGGCCAAACAAGCCAATGCCCTCTTCTGGTCGCCCACAGGCAAGTACATAATTCTTGCTGGGTTAAAAGGTTTCAATGGCCAGCTTGAATTTTTCAACGTGGATGAGCTCGAGACAATGGCCACAGCTGAACACTTCATGGCTACGGATATCGAATGGGACCCGACTGGAAGGTACGACTGTCTTAAAACTAACCAGTCCATTGCTTGTTTCTCTTTGTTCCAATTGTTGATGTTGTTTGCACTTTTTTATTTTCAAAGGTACGTTGCAACCGCAGTGACATCAGTCCACGAGATGGAGAATGGATTCACCATATGGTCTTTCAACGGGAATTTGCTTTACCGGGTACTGAAGGATCATTTCTTCCAGGTATGTAACAAAAACCTCAGTCTCAAACTAGCATCATCCATTTTCCGATATCTAAAAAAATATTTGTGTATGGTTGGTTACACAGCTGGCTTGACAGACATCAGAATCAAATACCTTAATTTCATTCTTGACTGCAGTAACCAAATACCTTCTCTGCAGAATCAAATACCTTCTCTGCAGTAAAAAAATATTCTTTGCTATCAGAGTTTTGATTAAGTTCTCCTTCGTCTTTGCCTTTTAAGTTCCAACCTATGAGGTGGAGTTTATTCTAATGTGAGCAAAGTTTTTTTTTTAACACTAAAGTTTATTAAGCCAAGGAACTTACAAACCGGGTTAACCAAAGAACCAAATAAACCAGTAACATCCCAAAGTTTCATAGACTTTTTTTCACCAATTTCCAGATCCCCCACTTTACCATTCCGTTTTTGGGAATTTCATTATTCTGAATTCAAGTATTCTAATTTAATTAAACATGATAAAATAAAAGCAACATGAAGTAACAAAGATAATATAATCTGTAAATGTAGAATCAAAAGAAAACAACCTTATAAATACCTTTATAGTCCATTGTTTTTAAATTGCTATATTCATAATCGCTGTGTTACTCCACGCATTAAATGTCTGGTATTTACCAAGTTGTAGAAGTTAAAAAGACAGTAGTTGATGAAGTATGATGGTACTAAATGGTATAAAAATTACCAATACAATAGCTTGTAATGAAATCACATCTCTACTCTAACAGTAACTTAACTACACAGATCGGCAGAGCATATACAGAATCTGAATCTTCCATGGCAATAATAAAGCTCAATCATACAGTGTAGAATTACCTATTTAGACCTTATTTTCGATAAGAACCATGCCTGAGAAGGAGACACAAAAAGATCGTCTTATCTCTTTTTTTTTTCTTTCTAAAAGTAAATACTGATATTGAATAAGAGATTGGACATGACAAAAGAAGAAATACCGGAAACAAAAAATTCATGGAGATTCATGTTTTAGGCGGAGGAGTTCCAGCGAGCCAACCCCAGACGCCACCAGAGCTCTGTTGTTTGGCGTTCATGGCGGTGGCTTGTTCAGACGCAACGGCTCTTTGACGTTGGAGGAGTTCGAGTTCCTTTTGAAGTGTTTCCATTGTCTGAAGCTTTTGTCTTAGCTCTGCAACTTCAACCTGCGGGTACTTAGACCGAGTTTTGTTAGGATTTGGTCAACATCGGAGAGGAATGTTTCACCATCTCGAGATTCAAATATCAACCTGGAACTTACAATAGCCTATAAAAGGGAAAGAAAAGTGACTTTCTTGGTAAAGGTCTAGATACCTCTAGTTTGAAACACCTTGATTGTTCTGCTGCAAGTTGACTTCGCACAGATTGAAGTTCCTATAGATGAGATACCAAAAATGTTGATACAACAAAAGATTCTCCAAGAAATGATCAACTCATATATCTTGCTTATTAGTCATGTCTGTTTACACATTAGTCTCGGTAAGAACCAATTTTCAGAAAACCAATTACATGATTGCGTTCTGTTGGCTTTTAGTTTTTGTAAAAGTGAAAGGGCAAGAGAGATTCATGAAGGTAATAATATTGTTACCTTGTACAACTCTGTCTTCCGTGTGTCTATCTCTGCTAACTCTTCCTTTAGTTGGAGAATTTGTATCTTCTCCTTGTTGAGTGATGCTTCCAGTTCTTCCTTCTCGGATTTAAGGATTGTGAAAATGCGTTCACTTTTTCCTTCAACCTGACGATATAGTATCCAGAATACAAAGAAGAAAAATAAGAGATGCATTGTGATTATCTAGTCTATTTTTATATTCACACTGAGAAAAATCTGACGGGAAGATACCTTTGATCTGGGGTTAACATTGTCCCTGACAATTTCCCTTACTTTGCTTTCTTGGCTCACCTCGATCTCAGACTCAATATCTCTAGTCGTGGCGTTATTAACAGCAGAAAAACCATCTGGCACAGGAGAAGCTCCCATAATTTTTGATTTCAAGCTTGATTTGTGGCTTGGTTTAAGAACATTCACCTGATTCGCGAAAGAACAGAATTAACAACCGAGTTATAAACCAAATCAGGACAAAATGTATTTATGGGTACCTCGTTGTTGTAACGTCCATTGTATCCACCAAAAGCGATGATTACGTCTTCGCCATTGTATGAGCTCACAACTAAACTCAATCCCTGTCATCAAACGAACATTTGCAGCTCAATTCTGAACGAGTGAAAAAGAAATCACAAGACTGATGATTTATTCAAGGTCTTGGAGAATTCAAATTTCAGGTTTGAGGAATAAAGAGTTGGAGACTTATATAGAAAAAATGAAATAGGTGGTGTTTTTTATAACTACCTCGCTAGCGAGAGGTACACGTCCTTGAACTGAAGTGACTACTGACCACGCTAGAGTTGACATATTTAATACAACAGTCTCAGATGCCCCTGCGGTAAAGTACCAGGAAGTATCACAATTAATCACACTGTACAAAAAAAACGAAGCAACTATCAATCTTTTTCCCCATGAAAATTTCCAGTATATAACATACAGAGCAACACATGCAGGGATCAAAACGCAGGGAAGAGAAAAATATTTTCGAAGGAAAAGTGTAGAAACATACCGCTTTTGTTATCTCCACCACCAACAATATACCAATTTTCCCCAATTGTCACACCTGCGTGTCCAGCACGTGGAGTTGGTGCTTCACCTTGTTGTGTATGTCTTGACCACTCCATCTATAAAATGGAACAGAACCTGTCAAAAAGCCGACAAAGAACGTTACTAAAACAAAAGAGCTTGGCATACTGTTTGCAGATCGAGGACATGCAGATCATCAAAACAAGTTGCATGTGATCCTCCACCAAAGATTAGAAGGTAACGCTCAGCGTGCACTGCAGCAGCATGATCAGACCTTGGAGTTGGAGGAGAACCTCTGCAAATTGACAGCACTTTAATCTTCAACTACTGATCTTTCATTGACAACTAAGATACGAATGTAGATAGTTGGAAGCTTTATAAAATTTCCTTCATTTTCTGGATTAATAATCTAGTCTTCAAACAGACCTGACTTATTCAAAAGTGAGAATGAAATGCAGAAACCTCATAAGATCTTACACGGCATCTATCTCATCCCAGGTCATGGTATCTAGATGAAGTATATGCAAATCGTTCAGAAGCGATTTCTTTGCATCCCGGCCACCAAATATCACCAAGCTTTTTCCCACAAGGGTCGCTGACTGACCTCCACGCGAAATCTGCAGGCAAGTGAGAGTGATAAGGTAGTATCAATTTAAGCAGCTAAACTACATGCTCAATTTCCAATATCAGAAAGAAGATCAAGAAATTGCATTCAGAATGCAACTTAACACCTGAATATATGAGGAAGGACGAAAGAGAGCAACTTTTCATTTTTTTTCTTCCAGATGTTCAAGAGTTTTTACTACTAGATTGGAATATTTCTCATATAAGGATTAGACAAATTGGGAGAAAAGAAGATTTTACCGGTGGTTTCCCGTATGTCTTTAAGATTGACCATGAACAGCTATGCAGATCAAATACCTTCACTGTGATGAGAAAACAGAAGAAAAACTGATATAAAAGAATTGGTATGCTCCAGAGAATAACAACTTACCTCCAGTTAAGTATTTCAAAAGTGTTTTAACTCTTACCTATCATGGATTCTGAGGGATCCTTTGTATGACCACCGACAGACAAAAGCTTGTTTTCCCATGGTATCTACATAACAAACAAAAAAGGCCAGCATGAGGATTTCATGAGGAGATTACTGTACTTTGCCCCAAACCTGCCCATGATATTTCAAGGCTAGAAAACGAAAGAAGGAAAAACCGAGACAAAATGCAAGTTAAAATACTAACCAAAGAATGACCAGAACAGTGAGTTAGTTTTGCTGGAGATGAAGTTTCCTGTGATTCAGTCAAAACCTTGGTTTCAACTCTTGACCAATTCCAGTTTTTTAAATCTAGAACCTGTATTTGAAACACCATTCACAGAAGACAATCTTCCAAATTGTCAGCAGACGTGTCACAGAAAATAATGGGAGAAGGTTCTCGAAGGTAGGCAAAACTGAAACCATTGTCAAAGAATGCTATAAGTTGCTTACTTGAAGATCACCTAGATAATGCCCGTTGTGGTTTCCACCATACATATACATCTTATCTTGAATAACCGCTGCTCCATGCTGCAACGAATATAATAAATAAGAATTAGAAAAGAGAGAAGATACACTGAAAGATCGTTTTCTTTCATGTTACACAATAGAGTGAAATCGAATATTACCTCATACCGAGCTTTTGGTGGCTGACCTGATGTTTGTGGTGCAGTCCACTTATTATACACAGAAACAGTATTTGAGTCTTCCAAAACTACATCTTTATCCTGGGTTTCCGTCAAGCGCCCATCCTCGTTAGAAATCGTCTTTGTCTCACCAAATGAAGCTCCACTCTCAAAACTAGGCTCGGCCTTTGTGCTCTGCGACAGAGAATCAATTTAGTAAATGAGTAAGATACTTCTCTTTAGCAAAAGGAAAGAAAAGCCTGAACCGAGACATGGAATGGTGTTACAAACAAGGATCAAACAATTCAGACGAAGCATTGGTATTTTTGGTAGCAATACATACACAAACTGATATTTGATCCTATGTATAGGTGGTGAAAGTGCTTAATTTGGGATCCAAAACTCACATTGATTTGGAGATCTAGAGCAGGCTCTGGAACAGAGTTAGATGCCCTTGGATACCAACCAGGATCTTCTTCCTTTTTAAAAGTGAGCAATAGGAAGAAATTAGCCTATGATCAACAAATTAAGAGATATGAGCAGAAAATCCTCTGTTGGTTACCTCTAAAATTTTCACAAAGAGACGCATTGCCTCAATGGAGGGCATGGTTCCAAGCCCCTGCCAACTAGTAAACATGTACTTCTCTTAGGAAAGTTTACAAGGACCGTCCTGTGCTCATTGTTCATAAAAGATATCCTAAGGAAATGAGGTCTGCAATGTAGATCTGTCTTTGCATAATGGCATTCTCTAAGATGACTTTCCCTGAATTTGCTAAAATTAAGGTAGCTGTTTCATTTATTCCGCTTGAATGGAAATACAAGTCCCACATTTCTACGTACCCTCTAACATCTTACATCTACAATACTTGTTGCTGTAGCCCTAATTCATGAGACATCTTGATCCTTGTACTCAGAAGCTACTTAAACACATTTGATGAAACTTAATAAAGCCTCTCCAAATGAAGGATAGCAGAGTTTTGACAGACACATAAGTGAAACTAACCTTTTCCATTTGCTTTGCTCTACAGGATTCCACGCACTAGGTTTTGGAATACTGCAAGGTCCTAGAGTAGCCTGTTAACATGTCAAGGCAAAAAAATCAAATTAGTAAGCATCTTTTATCACAAGGATGATGAATACATTGACTCAGCAATCGATTTTGGTAAAGACGAAAATACTCTCTAAGTGACAAAATAAACCAGTTTCCGCATCATTTATCATATAATAAAATAGCCTACCACAATTGTCATCTTGACTAAGAACCAACAGTATCACGACTCTGAGATTCATAGCAATGAAAATAATGTGTAATCATCATCTCCCAAGTCTAGCACTGTTCCATTTTCTATGCCAGCATTGTCTAATCTACCGAGACATTCATATCTATTTGTAGCAAAATGGTTTAGAAATTAGAGAAATCAACATAATGTTTAAATCACCAGATCTCTGTGGAATTCGAAATTGACGGACCTGCTGGTGCAACGCGTAGAGAAGCAAAGCGGTATCGTTGGAGAATTTGGAGCTGAATTGTTTCACCGACGATTGAGATCCGTCGAGGCCGACGTACGAGCCGGCGGCGTAAAATCTCTCCGGGTAAGCAAGGCCAGAGCTCGCTCTCACCATGTGAGCCATTTTGTTCCGTTGATCGGAGATTGAGGAAGAAGCCAAAGGAGAAAGCAACAGTTTCAAGTTTTCGGATTAATATAATTAATTACGAAAACTAGATGCAGCGTTTATATATAGCGGCACGATCAAAGAACGAACGACATGTTGGTATTTGCATGCTCCAAATTCCAAAAAAAAACAAAAAAAAATTTATATGACTTCTTCACAACAAATATAAATTCTAAGAGTTGTTATGTACAAAGACAAAAGTAATTAATTAATTAGCTGAGAAGAAATTGTTATGTTTGACTGATAAACATAAATTACATCTTTACAAGTTTCATGGGTCAACTTCTCAAATGCTTTTCTGTCTTAAAAACAAATTTATCGTTTAAGCGAACATATTTAAACATATTATCCGGAGCCACATTCGCATTCTCCAAACCTGCATTTGCCTTAATTGCTCAGGTAGCCACATTTTGATTGTCAAGTTTTTTAAATCATATTGGCTTCTCTTCCTCAATTAGACGCTTCCTCCAACCATCATTCACTACATCATCCTTGTCATTTCATCCAACCTCTTCATCGATGATTTGAGCCAAAAAAAACTTCTCAAGAGATGAAGCCAAGATACTCTGAATCTCCAGGAATATAGAATTTAAATACAACCCTCATGATACATAAATAATGAATATGATAAGTAATTTTACATTAAGATGATTTTTAATTTTAGTTGTACCAAGTTTATCTTTCATAAAAACTAAGAGAGGAATAATGATCCACATTCAAATCATACTTACCTCCAAAAGTATAATGAAACTAGGAAAGACCCATGATTTTCGCACAACCCCTCCGAAATGGTCCCTCAAACGATCCCTTTTATTTTGGGTTTAGGGATTTCGATTCGACCCGATAACAACGAGTTCAGGTATTTGTGGCCCGATTATTGTGGTTGGATTGGTAAAATGAATTATTAAAAATTAGTGGGTCATTTATTTTTTTTATTTAAAAAACTGAAAATTAAATTATTTTTTATAACGAAAGTAAATGAGCTCGCTCGTTGAGAATGGAGAGCATTTGAGAATTTGACCCAAGTTCCATTCACAATGGTGATGAAAAAAATATTGAAGAAAAAGTTCTATTCACAATGATCTGTGTATCTAACCATCATGATTGGAAATATAGGAATTTATAATCCATTTCTGTTTTCACCTTCAAATTACGAATTTGTGCAAGAACAGATATCGTGGTAGTTATCGCAAAAAAAAAAAAATCCATTCGGATTTCCGAAGATTGTTTTATACGGCGAAACTTAAATTAAATGGTAGTTTTGAATTGGGTTTAAAGGTTAATGAGGGTGGGCATTTCGGTTTTTTTTTCGGATCCAGTTCGGATTCGGTTCGATTCGATTAATTTGGTTTTAATAAAATTCTAGCCAAACTCAACCATAGTTAGTTTAGTTCGGGTTATTGTTCGATTCAGTTAGTTCAGTTTGGTTTGACTCGGATTGGTTTTACTTTGATTTAAAAAAAAATAACTTAAATTATTCATATTAGTAAACTTAAAAATAACTTAAAGAAAAATCCAATCAATAAAACATAAAAAAATAATCAATCAACTTATAGTTAAAAAAAACCTAAAAATAAAGGAAAAGGGATACGTTGACAAAAAAAAAAAGAAGGGAAAATGGACTGGAAGATAGGAATTTATTTGTATTTGAGATAAAAATAAAGGACCTATGATTATTTTTCCTCCGCCGGTTTCTCTTCTTCAACCTTCACCTCAGTTGGTGTCTCTTCTTTCTCGTCGTCGGAGCAGTGAATTCCCGTTTGTTCAAAGCCTCCCTCACAAGCTCCTTGAACTCTTCAAGAGCCTTCTTCTGAACTTCCTCAGCCGTTAGAACAATCACCTTCTCAGCTACAACAGCTCCTCTTCCTCCTTCACAGGAGCAGTGAATTCCCGTTTGCTATGAACATCGTATGTTCGATTTTTATAATCCTGTTTGTAATTTCAATCTTGAATCCGAAATTAAGTCATTTGTGGTACCTAAATTTTGGCTTATGAATTCCTTAACTCAGATCTCGATTTTGAAGTTTCGATTATTGTTTCCATGAACCAGATTATTGTTTTCATCTTATGGTTTCAGATGTTGAGATTGCACAATTTATATAAATCGAATTTCAGTAATTTTGAGAGAACGAAAATTAAGATTAAAACATTGGTTAAGATTCATTGAGGCATTTCATCGAACAACATAAAAGCAAACCTAACCTAACTCTAGAACAGGAAATTAGGGAAAACGAAAGATATACATAAGAAAAAACAAAAACAATTCGTTCACCAAAGTAGTCTATTGCAATCTCCCTTAAGCTCTCTCGCCTCTGATTCTCCTCGCCAGCTGAATATCCTTAGGCATGATGGTGACTCTCTTAGAATCGCACAAAGATTAGGCCGTGTATGTCTCATAGTATTAGCCTAGGCTGTTAAAAATGTAAATCCTGTTAAAATCGATTAAAACCTGTTGGGATTTGAAGATAGTGATCGATTTAGGGATTTGAAAGGGACGAAGAGAGTAAGTGAAATCGATTTAGGGATTTTGTGTTTTAGGGATTTTGATTTTTTTGGGATTTATTAATTTGAAGATGATTTCTGGGTTTTGTATATATCGTTATATATCCTTGAAATTCTGCATGTCTTTAACGATCTGTTAACTTGAGTTTTAAGGCCTCTAAACTTCCGTTAAATGCGTGTCTAAATCGGCAACGCGAGAAAATATACGTGTGTTTTTTCTGTCTACGCGATAGTCTGTGCAAGGTCCCATGAAAGTTAGACATTTAATTGACATTTTTCTCCTGAAATTGTTTTCGTGAGATGTGATTTAGAATTTTGAGTATATTATATTTTATTAGTTAATAAAATCAACATATTTGTTTATCGGTTCGGGTTGAAGAAAGTATCAACCAAATGGTTTGTACATAGATTTGGGTTAGGTTGGTTGGGTTCGGTTAAAATGCTCCCCCTTGTTCATCGACATCTTCGGAATAAACAAACTTTTGGCCAAAATTGTTAACATAAACTTCCAATATAAGATTATTCAGATCTGTTCAAATTTACTAGTGAGAACAACAACAGGGGGAGGGGGGAGGGGAGAGAGAGGAAACTATAGAGGATTTTGTCATTTAATAAGATTAAAACTAACCAAAGTGCCAAGGGAAAAATGCAAATGGCAGAACGAGAAACTCAACCTATCGGTGCCCCGTTTGGTGTATCACTGGAGCTCCTATGTGACTTGTGCTTCAATCTCTTCTCCCGTTTCTTACTCCTGAGGAAAATGAATAAAGAGAGTCAACTGAAGATGCAAAAACTAAGAAATATATGAAGTGGTTAAAAGATTCAAAAGCATAAAGGTTCATGTACTCGTCATGTGAAGAACTATGTCCTAGACAAGATTTTAGCTTCCGGTTTATATGCTTCATGTCCTTTTCACTTGGGTACTTGTAGTTCTTTACCTGCAAAAAGAGAGAGCATATAGTAAAATCTGCCTTTTAGATATGTAATTTTCATTGTTATGAGAAAATATGAAAGTTAGTGCATACCAAAGATTCGATGTTATCAAGTAACTTTGTAAGCTCTGAAGTCGTGTGCTCAGAGTTTGGTTGAGAAACAATGTTCTCTAGGTACCTGCACCAAATGCAGTTTAGTTGAAAATACAACCAGTAAAAGCTCGCATATAAAGAAATTAGAGACCAGGAGAATAAATATCATGGAAAGATAATTGTACGAGGACCATATGGTGGCAAAAAGATAAATAATCGCGATGGAGATAGAAGACGAGAAATAACCTATCAAAGTCAATCACTCCAAGAACCCCATTTGCAATACGTAAAGACGCCAACGCCAACTGCAAGGACACACGTCTAACAATTGAGAGATAATACAACACTTTGTGATACTTGTTTTGTTACATATACACAAAAGAAACAAAACTCTTGAAAGAAGGAAACATGGTGAGTCTTTTTCGATAAGCTAAACTACTATATTATAAATATTATTAATGCAGTTTTCACCTATATATCTGTACAAGAGAAAACAAAGAATCATCATGCCTCGAGTAGCATAATTGAGCTTTACTGAGATATCCCAAACCATGAGTTCAACTATATTCTTTGATGGGTTATTATGTATCTTCAATCTGATAAAAACAAAAGCAAGGGAGACAAAGGAAACTATCATGCAACCTGGCCAGGAGGAAAGAGGAGTGGAGCATCTGTGAGCATAACTTTATCAGCTTCTGCTGTCGCTGCTTTGAGCAAACTCTGCAGAGTACTTGGAATGTTATGCCAGTATGAGAAACTGAGACTTCAGTAAGGCCCGTTAAGTAAAACGACTTGCAGTTATGATCCCAAGTTCAGTTACCACATGTTAAAAAACTTAGTAACGGTTAAGGGAATATATGAAGAGAGATATACCTCCAATTTTTGGATTTCATCATCTCTAGCTTGAAGAAATTCCTAGAAGATGATAAGATGATGTCACTTTTGGAGACAGCATGAAGTTTAACAAGAATGAAAAATTACACATAACGAATAAAAAGTATTAAAAAGCTTAAATTTCCTATTACGGTTCACCAACTTCTTCCCTTGAAGATAACATTCAGAATTTTGCTTGCAACAAAATAATTTCCTATCAACTCAATCAGAGACTCATGATAACATAAGAAAACCTACAAAAATTTAGACAGGCCAGATTTACCTCCATGTTGTTGACAAAACCTTCGATCGCCCGATACGGTCCATAAACAATCAGATCAAATTCCAAACTCTGCACATAAAGTTAATATAATATGAACAGAAGAATAGAGAGAGAATATAACATCAAGGATAAATAAACATAGGGAAGTTGCAACAGATTAATTGATTGATATCATGCCTGAAGAACGGCCATCTCATACTTGAGAATTATGTGGTGATCTTGTTTAATCCCCTTCCCTATTTCCTCAGCAGATACATGATTCTCCTCTATTTTACAAGCTGCATACACACAGGTTAACCTGTTCAATGAAAGGTAACAATTAGTCCAAATTACAACATTAGACCAAAGGGCAATTGACTGCCTAAAAGTGCCTGTCAGAGATACAAAATGCTTAGCTCAATTTGATAAACAATTTCAAACTATTCTCTTATGAGCAAAGCTTTTGACCATTTTGAGGATTTAGAAGAACTATACATGATTTCTTTTGGATGATGGTGCATAACAGACCATTGCAGATAAAATCTTTTAAAGTATTGAAGGGCTGTTGCCTGCAAAAGATTAGAAGGAAAAGCATGAATACAGAGAGCTAATAAGATAAGGCATTTTTTTTTTAACTTCATCATAAACTTCTATCCCGAAGAGGAGTAATGCACCTGAATCTTGTGAGGAAATTCAAAGGCACTGCACACTTCTTGGACCTTTGCCTCATAAAATGCTCTCATGAACCGTTCTTCATCAACACTCAAAGGCTTCAGCTTCTTATCAGCTGAGAGTAAAGCAGCAAAACATAACATAATTAAAACTTCAACTAACAAAGCTATAATGATATGTATGAAGATATTGAACGAACCGAACCATGCATAAAAAAAAAAAGTTTACCTTGATCTCCTGCATCAACTTTATCTTTAGGATATGTTAGTGATCCACTGGCATCTACTTCAACTTGGGTTGTTCCACACTAAGAATAAGAATAAGTTAAAATCTAACATGAATACAGACTAAAGTTCCATATCAACACACTTTCAGCACACCTTCTCCAGCATTTGCACTGCCCTCTGGTTAGCAGCTTTATATCTCTCTGCCTACAATTACGACATTACAGCTTAGATGCAATACCATATCTACACAAGAAGTAAAGATAATAGCAATAACACGCATAATTAAGCAACAAAGAGTTCGAAATGCTCGAGAAGCTAGCTCTAAGCCTCTAATGCTCGATTAATCCGACACTCTTGCGCCAAACAAGACGAAAAACAAAGAAGACCATCAAATTGTATTTTCCTTTCTAGATAAAAAAACGTGTCCAAGAAGAAGCAACGGACAATCAATATTTATCTGTTGAACAATGAACAATTTTACTTCCATTTGGTTTCACATTAGCCCTAACAGGAAAAAAAAACACACGAAGGTAATCAATATGATGCAATCAAAGCAAAGAAAATCCAAAAGATGAACAGAAGAAATTCTAAAATTTATAAAGCCTCTGAAACTGATTAGAGCAAATGATATCGTAATTGCTTATCATTTTCACGTGAATTTATCGGGAAACCAAAAGTGATCAGAAGAAGCAGAATGGAAAGGAAAGCAGATTACCAGTTTCTGGGGAGTGAAAATCCACTTGGCCCGTTGTGTTGATGTCTGGAAATCCGCCATTAACTGAGTCCCCAACGAGTTCCAATAATTCAAAAAAAATCGAAATATCCAAAAATCTGACTTGCCAAGTAAAAACTACTTCTTTGCGACGGAGATTTTCGATCAAATTCACACGCTGTTGATGGCAATTATCTGTCTGGATACAATCGCCAAAAAAAAAAGGAAGAGGTTTTCAGAGGTCGAAACGTCTAGCTAACGCACACAGGTAAACATTCACCAGAGAACACGCACGATCAAGTTGAAGTTTTCAAGTCGTGGTCTTTACCAAATTTATAAGTTGGAATCCATCACCCAACTAAAAGAGATCGTTGAAGGAGGATTCAGAAAAGTCTAACCTTTGGAATCCGAAGAAGCAGGCGGCGAAACAAAGGGATGAGCGATTCAGTGGAGGAGCTCAATGAAAGATGTTTCGTTCTTCTTCCGAGACGAGACGGTAGAGCCAGAGAAAGCCCAGTTACAGATTTGGATCAGCAGAATCGAAGTCGAACAGCGCAGAATCAAGTAAGAATCTTCGGCTAAGCAGTACAAAACGACATCATTCTGTCAAAACCAATATAACCCTAAGGGATTTCTTTCATTAAAAATGCGTAACTTTTTAATTTGAATGATACAATTAAATATATAGTGCATTTTTGTCGTTTTCTCGATTTCATAATGGTTGGGCATTCGAATATTCGGGTCGGATTCGGATCGGGTATTAGAAAAAAGGTACCGATCGGTTAATTGAAATTTTCAGAACAGGTTCAGGTAAAAAATTTTGGGTTCGGATCGGATATCGGGTAGGTAAAAAGAACCCGATATCGGGTAATTTTCTTTTCTGAGTAATTAGACCCGAACTACCTGAAACACAGAGAAATACCCGAAAACTAATGTTACCACCCGAAACTGCTGGAACAAAAATTGTATTACAAATCATCATTTGCAGATTCTGCATAAACCATGTACGAGAGCAACATCTAATTAGATGATTCTCAAAGTAAGTCATTAATATGAGATAGTGAGATAGCTTTTACATCTGCAGACAACAACTATATACATCAAAGAAGTAGCTAAACCAGAACAACTTAAGACTTGTTTCGTAGAACGGTGACAAGCCTAAGAAGAAGATGCTAGTGCAACACATATAAACGAGTCAAAGACGTTACGTTGAGATTTTTGTACAAGTCTACTGAAACAAAACCTTTCTAACACGCCTCTATAATCATAGTAAGTCACTTAAGTCCAAACACAAAAACATAATCATCAAAAAGCATTTTCAAATTAAAAAATGCAGACACTAAATGTATTTCATTACGATTCTTTCGCATACAAACGTAAGAACATAAAAGGTGTTATTATATTATACATTTAGTCATTTAGAGTGAGCTTCACAACCAATTGAAAAGATTCCCAAATTAAAAAAAAATGATGCGACACTAAGCCACAATTTCTTTATTAGCAATTTGACAGATTATACAATGAGCAACTTTTGAAATGGATGAACTATATGATACCAATTGCTGGAACTGAGATAAACGAACCTTGTATAAAGCAAGACTCGGAGATCAAACTAATCTTCAAAATCTATTTATTTTCTCTATAGATGATTCTCAAACCGAGTCATTGCGATGAGATGGTGAGGTAGCTTTTAAATCTGCACTTATGCTTGGTCTTGGATGATGAAATCAAGCTGAACGGAAAGTAAAATCGAAAATCTTGCTGAATCGGAACTGAAATCAAATAAACGAGTTCGAATGCAGCTGGACAAAAAGTTAATCGAAGAATACAAGCTTTTGTGATCAACAAATATACCTTAAATGTTATAGTCGAATACAAAAGTAAATCATGGAACCAACAAAGAAGATGACGACTGACGAACCTGAGACCGAGTTTTCAACGTCTCTAACTGAGGAGACGAAGAAGATGATGAGACTAGGGATTCCAGTTTTCTTTGCTAAATCCGATTAGGTATTCGGGTTTGATTAGGGCTTAGACTGAGGAGACGATCTAAGCATGAGAAAAGGATAGAATGTAAAGAAGAAGAATTGAGGAGACGATCTTTGAGGAAGAAGGGTTAAGCCGTTAAGGTGAAGGTGAAGGTGAAGGTGAATCGAGGAAGAAGAAGATGGTGAAGATGAGTTAACTCAGTTAAGGGTTAAGGTGAAGCGACTCGCGAATATCGTTATTAAGGAGTAGGGTTATTTTTAACTTTTTTCTTGGTTCGGGTTGCAATCGTGTATCTTTCGATTCTCGGGTAATATCCAAACCGAATCGATATCCGAACCACCAAAATTTTTAAAATTAATTGGGTATTAAGCTAAGAACCAAAATCAATCGGTTCGGGTATTTTCGGATCGGATCAAATTCGGGTATTTTGGCCAACTCTAATATATAATTTTTGTTAATTTTGCTATCTTAATCTTGTCGTATACGATAATACCACAACAAATCAGAATCTAAATTCAATGGAAAATGCATTTAATAAGTATTTTAGAAATATTTTTTGAACCTTTTATATCCATACGAGTGTAAATCTTAAAAATCATAATGTATGTCTAGTTCTTATACTCGATCATATGCATGATATCATGTTACATTTGACCCTAACAACGCAAACCAAGTGAGTTACTGCTTCGCAAAAACATTTTAAGGTGGAAGTGAGTTACTGCTTCGCAAAAACATTTTAAGGTGGGGAGAAAGTTTAAATTTTTTTTTTAACCTTCTAGGCCCGTATAACATTCGTTTGGGTTTCCGAAATGCAAGCCTTTTTTGTCGTGGTATTATCGATTACAACATGATCAAAATAGCAAAGCGAACGAAAATTGGGTTTAAATCACAAAGTCAACAAACGTATACTCCCTCTGTTCCTGAATAATTGATTTTCTAGCTTTTTCACACAAATTAAGAAGCAATAAATACTAACTATAAATACATTATTTTCTCTCACCAAAAAAACTTTTATTTAAGGATGAACCAATAACAATTCATAAATTCAAATATTTTCCATAATTACTTCTTGGAATTTACCAATTATTAACACTAATGAATTCAATATGCATTAATTAATCCTAGAAAATCAATCTTTGTGGAACAAGAAAAAATCCTAGAAAGTCAATTATTCAGGAACAGAGGGAGTACTATATATTTCATTCAAACTAAGTCGAAGATTTTAATCACCCAAATTGAAAAATTGGGCATTTAATAGGCATTTTTCCGATTCCCAAATGTTTCAGTTTTAAATTTTAGGGCTTATGTCATAAAATATTAGAACTTAATTCTATGTTTTTTTTTTACTTTTTTTTTGTTTGTGAAAGGTTTAAGGTATTTTTGGATTTTTCGGAGTTTTAATTTTAAGGTGTATGTATTAGAATATAAATAATATGTAAGATAGCGACAACAATAGTATGAATCATTAAACTATAAATTTTGGTCCAATCCATGATTTTTTTAAGTTTGACTCACGGTTTTAGACCTTTAACAAATTTACTTTTTAATTTTGTGAAAAAAAATTCAATTGGGATCGTTTTAGTTGAGGAATAGTTAAAATTTGAGAGTTTTTTAGTCTATTTCTTGGAAATAAATTTCAGCTACTAGGAATCTAGGATCCAAACTGACCCAAGAAAAAAAAAACCACTTCAACGATTTCACGAAGCATTAATGGAGAAGTGAGAAAGAAACAGCTCCTAAGTTACAGAATCAGTGGTAACTAATTATCAAGAGCTTTTAGAGCTGTTCAAATTATTAACTAACTAAAAACTAAACTAACCTCTACAATCCAAACAATTAAATCTGATATCCAGGTATTATCTTCGACATCAACATCTTTTTTTAAGATGATGATTGATGGTTAATTATAAAGGACACAACTGTTTCATGTTCTTACAAGAGCCATGATTTGAGTCTTGATCCATCTCATGCAAACACAGTTATGTTCAATCAAAAAGCTTTTCGAAAACACAGTTTGACTGTCAAATCAGTAGACAATGGTGAATGGTTGGAAAAATCGAGTTGTTATGTTCTAAAGGACTTATGTTTAGTGAGCTATTTAGAGTGAAACATAGACATTGGTATGCTTATATAAGCCGGGTTGCTTATGTCTAGATCGAAATCCTTAAATCTAAGAGAATAAGGTCGTAAAGTTGCAATTGAGGCCAAATCAAGACCAGAGGATTAGACTTTATATCGGACATGGCTGAAGCAAATTTCTCGGATGACTCTTGCCTTTAGGTTTGTATCATCAAAGAGAATAAGGTCGTACTTATTCTGGAACGCATACTCAATTCTCTGTGTGTTCTGGTATAACTGAAAAATCGATCGCACATCAAATAATGTGGTCTTATGTCCATTTCGTGAAACATCATCCCCCAACCAACATTGTGGGAATCTCTTTCTACAATCTCTTTCTACATTGTGTTCTGGTACAAGCCAACACCCATTGAAACTTTAACATTGACACCTTCATACTGATCAACAAACTGGATCGCTATCGAATAATAAAACAGAGTAGTGTACATGTATTAAAACATTCAAGGCATGTGTCTTCCCACCTCTATTCGATCAAATATAAAATTCTGGGTGGCTTTGTTCAAGAACAGGATCACTAAATATCTTGGCTCATCCAATCATAGTCCGCTTTCTCCCTCGTTGCCTCACTGCATAACCAAAAGAAGAACTTTACAGGTTTGAAAACAGAATTAGTTTTAAGAGGGGACATAGTAGAGAGTTTACTAAAACCTTGCGCAAGCTTGTTAAACGTGGCTGACCATTGTTTCGACGACTTCCTATATGCTGTCAGTATACGATCCATCTACATTTGACAACAAAATATACTATTTGAGACAACAACAGACCCATCAAAAGTAGTGAAATTATGATATGCATCACTCTTACCACATTCCCGCATGAAGAGTGCATTGAGAGTAAGGCTCTTTCAAGTACATATAAATCAACAGCTTTGTCTTCAGGTAAGGTCGATGTGACACTCAAGCCAAAATCGATTAGTACCTGAGGGAAGATATATCCATTGTCATGAATCATAAGTAACTAATCAAGGGAACATATCAGAACCTCTGAAGATACTTACCAGCTGATTCGTTCCACTTCTGAGTAACATATTTGATGTGGTCAAATCACCGTGAGCTAAGCCGCCATCATGGAGCTTCGCGATGGCCTCCCCAATCTGAGTAGCAACATCATCTAACCGTTCCTCAACAATCCCATTGGCTCCAAAGTCAAGGAAAATGTCCTTAACAGAGACGCCCTCAATGTACTCAAGTGTCAAGGAGTGAAGCAGAGTATCCACGGCATAGAGAACTGGAGTACAAACCCCGAGCTTTCTTGCCTTTGTCATACACCTAGCCTCCTATATTCAAGAACATAGGCACATATAAGATGAACACTAACCTACTTTTCTCTCATGATATAAACAATGAAACAAAGAATAAGGTGATGCAGAAGAAACCAACCGCATTCAAGCGTTTGAGTGTGAGTTTCGAATCCAAAATTGGGTGTCTGTATTTCTTCGAGAATCGTTCTTTCACGATGGATCTTCTTCCAGCAAATGTAGACTCGAACACCCTCTGAAATAAAACTGTAAAGACTTAGTATTGCCACAAAAAGCAAAAACATATACACTGATTCAACCATATACACTTACAGCTTCGGCTCCCTGTTTTATCAGAACAAGGGATTCGTTCCCAACTTTTTCGTCACAATCCATCCTAAATTACTCGGGCTTCTACACAAGCACCAAACCCAACACAGAGAGAAACTTTAGCAATTGTTTACAGCTCTAACAATAAGGCCTCACAATTAGTCACCTCTAAACCTAAATCTCCATCAATTAAAGATCTCTTTACTTCAGATAACAAATGTGTTGAGAATAAAACTAATCGATTCTGTAGCTAAACTACATACGTATCAAGAAAAATTGAATCTTCAAAAAAAAATTCCAACAAAACAAAAAAAATTGAAATTGAATATAATTATCGTTGGAGACAGAGACGAATTGAACCTGAAACTTTCAATATTGACTTTGAACCTGCACCTATACGCAATTTCAAACTCTGATGCATCTATAAGTTTAGAAGTGTTTCTGTAGGGTGGGGGGGGTTAGAAGTGTTTTTTTTAACCTTCTAGGCCCATATGACTTTCGTTTGCGTTTCCGAAAGTCATCCCAAACTAATCATCAATCCAAAGCTACGCAATATTAAACAGTCAAAGACATTGATATTCAAAATCTTCGTAATAAATCAGTTTGAAAAACAATTTAATGCTTGATTAAGGATCCAAAAACCTTAGTTTTAACAAGGAAGCACAAATTTCTGATACAAGTGGTTAATAAGCTGGAACCAAACACAACAACTAGACAAAGCGACGGCTTCTATAAGAAAAAGAAACAGAAATCAATAGTAAAACGATAGCGAAAACGACATTAAAATACTCACAGAGGAAAATCAAGAAAAAAGCTAAGAACTTGAGCTGAGTTGAGCTGTTTGGCCCAAACTTAGGCTGTTTGGCCCATGCAAATCCATCAAAAAGAACGCAATTCAGGGTGTTTCTTGCTCTTACCCTAGCCATCAAACTTAGAAGCTTGAAAAATCTAACAACAAATTAACAGCCAATGAAAGGAGGAAAAAGCAGATGTATCTTGCAATGATCTCTTTTCACAAAGAGAAATACTTTTGACATTAACATAAAACCTAGGATATCTTAAAGTCACTTTGATATTTGGTGGAGCTTATTTAATTTCAGAGCAATTTGTTCAAAAAATTAAACCCCATCAAAGCATCATAGACAACAAGTTCAAGTTATTAAAGGCTATGAAGTCGGAAATCTAACCTAAAACCTCAATGGATATTATCATACGAAGCTTTGTTCTTCTTTTACTTCCGAATCAACAACGAACCACAGCAATTACAAACATCAAATTTCATTATGTCGAATAAACGTACGTTTCCGATTCCTATTCTCAAGGAAGACACCCAAAACAAGACAAAAACCGATAAATTGTAGTGAAATCCCTACGAACCAAAGCGAAACCCTAGAACTTGGACGCCTCCTTCTCTTCGAAATTAACGAGCATGAACAACGGAGAGAGGGAGAGAGTAGCGGTTGAGAAATCGAGTTACCTGTGAGGGAATTGGTATCGAAGAGGAGGAAGAAGAAATGGGGCCCCTTCTTCGTTTAGGGCTTTAGCCAAATCTCAATTTTTTTTTAATTTGTATAGAGTTAAACCACGAACCGGCCGGTTCCGTATTAAAGTCTGAAATTTGTACCATTGGTTTCGGGTAATTTGTGGTAATTTTTGAAATAGATTCAAAATGATAAAAGTCAGCGAAAATTGAGTATTAAATCAGAAAATCAACAAACATACATTATATATTTCATCGCAGACTATGTCCAAGATTTAAATCACCCAAATTAAAAAATTGGGCATTTAATAGGCATTTTCTCGATTCTCAAATGTTTCAATTTTAAATTTTAGGGCTTCTGTCAAAAAATATTAGGACTTAATTCTTTTGAAATTTTATTTTATTTTTTAATTTTTTTGTGAAGGGTTTAAGGTATTTTTGGTCTTTCGGGAATTTTAATTTTAAGGTGTATGTATTAGAATCAAAATAAATTGTAATATAGCGACAACAATAATATGAATCATTAAACCATAAATTTTGGTCTAATCCATGATTTTTTAAGTTGATTCACGGTTTTAGACCTTTAACAAAAGTAATTTTGTGTAAATTTTTTCAATTAGAATCGTTCTAGTTAAGGAATAGTTAATATTTTCGAGATTTTTTTAGTCTATTTCTTGGGAATAAATTTCAGCTATTAGGAATCTAGGATCCAAACTGACCCAAGAAAAAAAAAAACCACTTCAACGATTTCACGAAGCATTAATGGAGAAGTGAGAAAGAAACAGCTCCAAAGTTACAGAATCAGTGGTAACTAATTATCAAGAGCTTTTAGAGCTGTTCAAATTATTAACTAACTAAAAACTAAACTAACCTCTACAATCCAAACAATTAAATCTGATATCCAGGTATTATCTTCGACATCAACATCTTTTTTTAAGATGATGATTGATGGTTAATTATAAAGGACACGACTGTTTCATGTTCTTACAAGAGCCATGATTTGAGTCTTGATCCATCCCATGCAAGTCTGAATTTCTCTGTAGATCGGCATGTTCTGTGGGCACCGTGGCTGCAAGCCACTCACTGCTGTCTCCATCAGCTGAGCCACATCCGCTGGTGGGTACTGCTTCTCTGTGCACATCTGCAGGTATAACACAAAAAAGTTATATCAAAACCGCAACCGCAACCGCAGGTACTTCGATCTCAGTCAAGTGAAAAACTTTGAATTCTTGATTTAGATTAGACTTTCGTTAATCCAAGAAATTCCTTTTCAATTTACCTGAATCATGAGCCAAGTTGCCACACAAGAGGTGATAAGCTCTGAAGCCATTTGCGTTTTGTTTTTTCCTGTTCCGTCCTGTGATATGAAACCGTTAATCGGCTCTGCTGTGTTTGAGGGATGATGATCCAAGCTGCCATTGGTATGCATTATAGAGTTGTCTAGTGGCTGATGTTTGCCAATTGAGCTTAAAGCTTGTTGGACCATATTCCCTGAGTCTTCATTGTTGTTGTTCTTCCCCGACGATGCAGCCTAAAACCATAATTTGACAACAATTTAAACAAAAAAAAATAGAGTTGTATGACTTTGGCTTCTCTGTATTTAGAGACTCAGAATTCTCTAGATATATTATAACTACCTTCATAGCTGCATCCACCATTGCTTGCGCTATTGACTTTGAACCACTGACAATTTCAATAATTTCTGGCTCCATTTCCTGGAAAGCAGAATTATGACAGGAGAATTAGCTGTTACTATTAGCAATGAGCAATCCAGATATTGATCTACTTTATTCGGCAAATAACTAGACAAAATAAGTCTATACTTTGAAAATGAGCAATCTGAAGACAGTTTCCACGGGCATAGCAGTTTCATTAACTTAAGCTTATTTAGTTACCTACTATACCCACAAATAAGGCATACAGATTCATTACCTGTGCATCTGAAGTACGCTGCATTGTCAGAGGTCGTTGAATTTCAGTTCCTCTTGTTTTCCTATTGGTTGCGATAGACTGATCAGTAGTGTTGGTTGCTAACACTTTACCATACAAAACTGACTCGCTGATATCATCCTGCAGAGAATTATGGAATTATGCACAGAGTTTACCAAAAATATATGGAAAGAAAGACAAAGATCAAAGCTTTAACTCACGAGTCAAACGCCCATCTTTTTTTACCTGTTTCGCAGGATGATTCATGGAAAAGTTGACATTTTCAAGCACAGGAGGAGAGAACAGAACAGATGCATCAGATTTTGAGTGTCTGTTAAACTGTGCTTCTTTGCTTATAGACAAGCACTTATCGATTTGCTTCCTCAGACCCTTTGGCATGTATTCCAATGGATTTAAAGGCATACAGTCAATGTCCTGTCAGAAATGGGATTTATTAGATCATCTGAGATATACAAAAAGTGGATAAATTATCTATAAATCACAAAGGAGTAAATTGTGTCAACGGAATTGGTATAGTTTGTGATTTTACCATAACTAACTCAACCCCCAATCCATCAAAGAGAACATTGCACTTGTTATGATCCACAGTAAAAATCTTGCCATCACGAATTTCCCGTGTTTTAGGATGGATGGCAATGACTCTATTCCCGACTGATAAAGGCCGGGCCAAATCTGTATGAAGCACTTCCCTAGCACATCCACGGAGCTCTGTATAATGCTTTCTCACAGATTCACGATATTGTTGGAGTTTATACCGCTCGTCCTGTAGGAATCTCTCAGAGAATCTCCGAGGTCTTCCGAGGGAACTGAAAAAATACAGAATGAGTAACCTTTTCAAATCTTTATATTTCCATCGACATACACAGGAAATTTACCAAACCTTTTAATGACACTCCATTCAAGACGAGTAAGTCTTGGAACATGACCAAGCCCCACATGATTTAGATAATCAGTGAACTCCATCTTTGCAAACCAGGGATAGTCAATAGCACTGTAGAACCATTCAAATATGCACCATCGACGTAGCAATGGATATGACAGACAAGTCGAAACCTTCTCCTGTAAATGGAATAAGCAAATAAAAGACCAGATTTTGAATTCGTATAAGAGAAATGAAGTTAGAGACTCCACCTTTAGAAATTCATGTTCTGAAATTTTTTTGCAACTACGTGGATGAGTGGTTTCAGAAGATATAGCTCTTTCTTGTAAACTTTTCTTCAAACTCATCTTACGCCTGCTTGGAGGTTTCTGTGGCAAAGTCACTGGACCCGAACCTGAAACTTGTGTAGCTGACACTACTGCATCCGGTCCAGTTATTTTGTTATCACTTGTTGAAGAAGATTCTTCCGAGGTCTTTGCAGTTTTCAGCTGTTTTGCTGGACCTTGACCAGAACGTCTTGCTTTGACCAGAGTCTTCAAATTATCATCTTCAGCCGATTCCTGCAATGCAATAAACAAAAATCATGAGAGGAAGCACAAGCTATAAACAAAAATCAACAAAAATTACTAAAGCATAAGCTGCTTTGATCGAAAGACATTTGTCAAGGATCCTACAATTACATTGTAGACGAGCAACCACAGATCCAAGAGTATGACTAAATCCAAGCCAAAAAATGCAAATAAGAGAGAAGCGGATTTTGCATATATATAGATTTCAAAATACCTTAGTATATAGAGATATCTGAATAGACTCTTCTGAAGCTTCAACACCTAGCACCTGACATTGAATGTAATTTGCGTATAGCTAAGTGATGCACAGAGGAACGACAAGAAAAATAGGAAATCAAAGAGAAAACTGTCTTTCAAACCTTTGGTTTACGTTTTCTTCTTGAAGTGCCAAGATCCCGAATGGAAACAGCATTACCATCAACGGATTCCTGCAGAGACTTCGGTTTTCTTTTATCGGCGGCTGAAATTGCATGTAGGAGACTATCTTCTGGTCCTGCTTGTTTTGCTTTTTCTCTGTGATGGCTTGTGGACACGGTTTCCAGAGTGTTAGATTTCTCATCCACGTTGTTAGCTATTCTTTCTTCTTCCCACTGTGCAGATAATTCTGGATCCAACACAATAAAGTAGAAAATATAAAGAGATGTACCTTTATGTGAAAGGTGAAAGGTGAACAGATATTTATTAATGGGTCTCTTCTTTTAAACCGCACAATGTACATCCTTAATGGCACAACCCCAGAAGATAAAACCATTCGATGCTAACCTGATTCCATCAAACCAGCCGGAGCCAGTGAAGCTGACATATCAGCCAATGCATTCAGAGCTTCTAATCCATCATCATAATTATCATTTCCTTCTGCTTCTTCAACTTTCACACTTTTTCCTTTCTGGGGAACCTCCACGGTAACAAGTCCTTCCATATCCATCAACAAGGCACCATCTCTATCAGCAGCTCCCTTTTGATGCCTCCTATCTCGGCTTATTCTCACCCCATTCTCAAACATGGAACTATCATGGTGCTTGAATTGAGCTTCCTGTGCTTGTAACTGACAAAAGAAAAAACAGTAGAAATTTGTTTTTCAATGAATCATGACTACACTGAAAAGAAATGATAATAACCTTAAATTGATAGAGCTATAAAAAGTACCCTTTTTCCAAGCCTAATTGGTGTGCTGTCATAGAGTTCTGTTCTTCTATATGGAGACCCTCCTCCCCTCCTTGATGTATCATCATCGGGATCAAGTTGTTTCTTGGCTCTTTTATTTGGTGGAGTAGAATCTTCTCTATCATCCCTCTCACATGTAATTGCTACAAGAAACCGAGGTGTACGTTTCCCAGTGGCACGTCGCCTTTTTTCTACATAAAGAAAAAGTAACAAATTACACGTTCTTGAACATACTCATTTACATGAATTTGTTACGCTGACACAGATTTCCGCGAGACACGGTTACCCTATAAATGCTGTGAACTAAAAAAGTGAGATAAAAGGCAGTTTGTTGTTCATTTGCTCACCAATATAAACCTCAGGGTAATCATTTGCTTTAGCATCTTTCAAACCATAAATTTTAAGAAAATGATTTGGGGAAAATAATGATTGTACCATAATCTTGTGTCTGCTTCAATAATGAGAGGCATCCTTCTGCCGATGCAGTTGAATGTGGTGGAATAACTTCCTCTTGAAAATCACTAGTCTGAACTTTAGCACGTTTGCGCTTCGGATGTTTCGTCACTACTCCAGAAGCATCAGGGTCTTCTCCTTCACTTTCGCTCCCCTCCTACAAAAATTACCATAAGCATGTAGAAACTGGACCACCCAACGTTACTAAAGAGACAATCTGACCCAACCAATTAGCCACATCTCTCCTTGTTTTCACGAAAAATATATAACTAAAATATCACTAATGTGATTGACTATACTGGGTTTGGACATTAATAAACTACTCACCATGACGCTGTAATGATCAGTCATCATTGCAATGAGGCCAGCTACAGATGCAGTTCCCTCGGGCAAGGATAAATATGCCTGGAAGAAAAGGCAAATCAAATGAATGAAAAGGTATTCATGTTTAACATAATGTAGTTCTAAGTTTAGAATGAAGCCTAGGCAAATAATTTCCATCTCAATACTAAAACAAAACTGAACAGTGAGATAATCTTGTACTCATACCCGATTCATAGAAAAAAGAGCTTCCACCATCTCAACAGACCGGTTATTCCGCACTGCAGCAGCTACCTAAGATGTTTCCAGAGAAGAAGTAGTCTTAAGACTTTGAAGTTATACAAAAGATTCAGAAAGTACTTACATAAAACCACATCGTGCAACACAGTTTACCATTTTCCAGTCTCCCACATGCTTCCGATAAGCATCATAGAAACGCTCAAGCTCTCCTTTGGTCCACTGAGGTCCCAACTTGTCAGTCAGTTTCTTCTTCTACAATGAGAAAAACCATAGTCAACAAAAAATACAAGTGAACATCTGATTCAGCTCTCAAGAAACCAAGATACAAAAAGAGCACTAGAAGAGAGTCCCAAGTGACTCTTAATAAGACAAGAACAAAAAGATTTGGTCAATGACGACTAATAAACTCACTCGTTGCTTGGTTTTGCTGGAGCTCCCAACATTGATATCTGGAGAAGCTTCATTGGTGAAGCGCTTGTTCACACTCTTCGACTTCTTACTGGGCGCCATAATACTGATTTATCTGCCCAGTGATTCCAACGAACCCGTGAAACTGATCTGACCAAGATACGACATTACAATTGATTAAAGAAAAATTTTGCTCTCTTCAAAAATTCCAAATTTCAATTTTCATCAGTAAGTCGATTGGGAGTTAGAAATTCAACAACTTTACTTACAAATCTCTAAAAGATTCGCAGCATCAATAAAGAAAACAAAGAATCTCACAAATCGGAATCAACTTTGGGAATTCAAAAGAAGAACCCAGATTCAAATTACCAATAGTCGTTACTTCGAGATTCAAAAAAACAACCAAACAGAAACAAAAAATCACAAGTTCGAAGCTAAATCTCAGAGAATTTTTCCTTTTTGAAAAAGAACTTCGAAATCAAAAAACGCATCGCCGAACCAGAATCCACAGATCCCAAAACCAATTCCCCCATAAGATTCTCCAGAAAACCCGATAAAGTGAAGCTCAAAAAAAATCCCAATTAGTTCTGTTAAAAAAACCTTATAAAACCCTAAATCAAAACAACAGATCTACTCACTAATCACACAGCTCAAAGAGAATCGACGACGGAACACACAGGAACGTGACTCAGAGAAGAAGAGAAAGCTCAAAAAAATCTTCTTCGAGATCGATGAGAAATTTGGAAAGAGGTTTAAAAGCGAGAGAGATAGAGATAGAGAGAAAAAGGATTTAGATGAAATAGAGAGAGAGAGAAGAGAAGAGAGGCGTTGCCGCGAAACTTGAATAAAAGGACGACTTGAGGACTTGTAAGTTGTAAGCCAATAGGCACTTCCGTTTTTATTTTATTTTTTCATATCGAAAGCTTGTGTTATGTGATCTGAGACGTACACGTCGCTTTCTTGTATATTCACCGTTAGATGTTTTTGAGTATCTTTTAGGGTTTCTGGTAACGGATACATGGGATTATATTTGAAAATACCTACATTTTCATTAAGAAAACTATAAAATCAACGGAGAAAAATTGAAATTTTTTTTTGCACATACTTTGTTTTTTACAGATTATAATAGAAAAGAATTCTCATTTGTATAAACATTGTTCTAAAACATTAATATATTTATATTGAAAAATATAAAAATAAATAACTTGCATTATGCAAATTTGAATTTAGGTGGTGACACGAAAAAAGACACTACATTATATGTTATAATCAAAAACATAAATAGAGCATTTATACAACGTAAATAAGTTGTCATATATGTATAATGTATCACTCATAATTGTATTTTTTCTGACTTATTCAACCATGTACGCTCGCTTTGCAGTTGGTTATTATTTTTTTTATAAATATCTTTTAAATACATATCCAAATACATTGAGAATATATAATTTAATTTATTACTGTTTGATATTCTTATAAATTGACTATGAAAAGGAATCTACCTTGAACTTTTTTTTCAATCCTTCAAATAATAAAATAATTTTGTTTTATGGTATAAAATTTTAGGCAATACAGATTTCTGTAATGGGTTTGAAGACGTCCATCATTGGTTGTTGGCCCAATAGAAAAGAATAGTAAAGATGTTGAGACTAAGCCTCCAATCCAAAACAATAAAAATATCTCTATGTTATAAAAACGGTGTTTATACATAGTTATATTACCGAAAGAAAGATTTATCGTATCCGTGGAACTTGGATATAACGCTATAAAAATAACAATACGAGAGAAGAATGATTTATATTGTTTTCTTATGAATTGAGTTGTCTCATTTACATCGTCGAACATCTCTTATTTATAGGCAAATACATTGAGTTTACTGTGCATGCATAGTGACAGTGGGCTCTACAAAAAATATAAATCTTCTTTGACGGTGCCATCTGACTTTTACAACACTCCCCTTGGAGACCAATGTCACTTGCGTGACTTTCTCTGTGCTGCCTCGTTAAAAATCCTTATAGGAAAACCCAGTGGGACAAAACCTCATAAGGTAAAAAGAGTACAACACGCAAGCTCCCCCTCGAATAAAGGTCACGTCATCTCATATGTCTCGTTGATGACGCATTCCAATGTTGTGAATATGTTTTTTGAACATCGAGGTGGGTAGTGATTTTGTGAAGAGATCTGCAGCGTTGTCGCATGATCTTACATATCTTACTTCAATGTTTTTATTCTTCTCAAGTTCTTGGGTGTATGAGAAGAACTTCGGAGGGATATGTTTGGTTCTATCACTTTTGATATATCCTTCCTTTGTCTCGAGCGACATGCGATTATCTTCATAAAGGATTGTTGGCTCCGTATTTACTTGGATTCCGCTACTTGACTGAATGTGTTGTCTTATCGATCTCAACCATACACATTCTCTGCTTGCTTCATGGAGTGCGATAATCTCGGCATGATTTGAAGAAGTAGCCACAAGTGTTTGTTTTTGCGAACGCCAAGATATTGCGGTGCCTCCGATCGTAAATACATATCCTGTCTGTGATCGAGCTTTATGAGGATCCGATAAATATCTTGCATCTGCAAAACCAATCATTTGACCATTTGAGTTGTTAGGATAAAATAATCCTAAATCAATCGACCCTTGAAGATATCGGAAGACATGTTTAATCCCATTCCAATGTCTTCAGTGGGATGAACTATATCTTCTAAGAGATTAATGGCAAATGATATATCTGGTCTTTACACGCAGATACATGGCTCCAATCACTTAGTAATTGGCCAAGTATCTCTTCATTTTTTTCAGATGGTCGGAATGGATCATTATCGACATTCAATGTTCTTACGACCATAGGGGCGCTTAGAGGCGTAGCCTTATCCATGTTAAATCTTTTTAACACTCTTTTGGTATATCTGGATTGATGCACAAATATACCCTTTTTAGATCACTCAATTTAGAGACCAAGACAATACTTTGTGCTCGAGATCTTTCATCTCAAACCCTTTAAATAATGATGCTTCGATCTCTTTGAGTTCAATTATATTCAGATCATCAACATATACCGCGATTGTCACAAATCCGGATATTCTTTTCTTGATAAAAACACATGGGCATATAGGATCATTCACATATCCTTCTTTTATCAAGTGATCACTGAGACGATTATACCATATTCGCCCAGATTGCTTTAACCCATATAATGATCTTTGCAACTTTATTGCACAACTTTGGGTTTGGAACTCAATGCGTCGGCATTTTAAAACCATCGTATTCTCATATAGATATCTGTATCACTGAGCCATGATCATCCATGACATTTCTAGATTCTCATTAGCCGTTAGGCTCATCAAGAATCTAAACGTGATGCCATCCATCACGGGGGAATATGTTTCCTCATAATCAATCCTAGGTCTTTGGGAGAAACCTTGTGCAACAAGGCGAGCTTTATATCTCATAATTTCATTTTTCTCATTTCGTTTTCGAACGAATACCCATTTGTATCCAACTGGTCTCACACCCTCTGGTGTGAGTACAATGGATCCGAATACTTTTCGCTTATTAAGCGAATCAAGCTCGACTATTATTGCCTCTTTCCATTTTAGCCAGTCATGTCTCTTTTGACATTCATATAAAGATTTTGGCTCTGGATCCTCGTTTTCCTCATTTATTTTGGTATGAGAAAACATTATCAATATTAACTATCTCATTTCTATTCCATATCCTTCCATTATGGATATAGTTGATAGATATCTCATGATTTTCATCAGGCTCATGATGTTCTGCATCATCCTTATTTTCATGATGATATGTATTATCATTATTCTCATGATTCTCATTTTCCAAAATATTTTTAACCATTTTGGGAGAATTATACATTTCTGCTTCCTTTCTTTTTCTATAACGGGTCTACCACGCTTCAAACGGGTTCTAGATTCCCGTGTATCATCTGCTAGTCCACTTTCTTGTGAAATCTCAATTCTAGCAGGAACATTTGCAGCTGGTATATGGGATTTTGTTACCGTTTTGGTAATGCATCGGGAAGCTGATTTACAATACTTTGCAAATGCATAATACGTCGAACTTCTAGTTCTGACTGCTTAGTAGGAGGATCAAAGTGTAATAATGTTGGTACACTCCACTTGATATCTTTCACTACTTGCTTATTTTCTCCCCCTAGAACCGGGAATACTTTCTCGTCAAAATGACAATCGGCAAACCTTGCCGTAAAGACATCACCATTCTTTGGTTCTAGGTATCTTATAATTGATGGAGAATCACATCCAACATAAATTCCCAACCTCCTCGAGGTCCCATTTTGTACGTTGGGTGCTATCACATACACCGCACAACCAAAAATTCTAAAATAAACATTTGGTTCTCGACCAAATGTCAATCGTAATGGGAATACTTTTGATATGCACTCGGCCTTATCCAATTCTGCATGCAATATGGCATGCCCCCATACAAATGTTGGGAAATTTGATCTCATGATCAACGTCTTAATCGACGCTTAATTAATGATTCAACCCATTTTGAGTATGAACATGAGCCACATGATGTTCAACCTCAATTTCGATACCATACAATAATCATTAAATGATCGGAAAGTGAATTCACCAGCGTTCTAATCTAACTCTTTAATAGGATAATCGCAAATTGTGCCCTCGTTTGATTATCGAGAAATCTCAAATGCCATATTTCGAGATGATAATGACAAACATGTGACCATCTACTAAGCATCCATCAACACCATAAAATAGTGGAATGGTCCACATGGTGGAATTGGTCCACATATATCACCTTGAATACCTCAAGGAACTTTGGTGATTTTTTCAATTTTTTATGGCCTTATTACCAATTTTCCCTGAGAACATGCTTCACATGTCTTTTTATTTCCCTGATAAATCCTTGGATTTTCAGTATATGACCATGTGAAGTCTCAATGATTCTCTGCATCATCATCGTTGTGCCCGATGACAGTCTTTCATGCCATAATATGAAATCATCGATTTCTATCAACCACGATTTGATTCTATGCCCATAATATGTATGGTGTAATCTGGAAGTGACAATTTTTCCAGGATAACCCTTTGCATTTCTTTTTCGAAGTTATATACATAACCTTCTTTTCATCCTCGCCCGCATCGAGTATCATACCTCAAGGTAGATATCTTTAAAACTCAACAAATTCCTTTTTGAATTTGGAGCATACAGCGTTATCAATGGAAAATTTTGTTCCATTTGGCAACAAAACTGGCTTTTTTTATCGTCAACAGACCTGATATGATATAATTTTTTTCCTTTTATATTTGAGAAATATATCTTATTCTTCGAATAGTTGTTCCACTATCTATACATATTTTTTTTCTTTTTCTTTGGATTTTGATCCACTTGCAATATCCATTTCTGTAATCAACATCATCAATGTGTAGAGAATTTCATAAATAAAACATATAATGATTTTATAATGGTTTTGTTTGAAAAATATTTTATTCGGAAAATGATTGAAAATACATAATAATTTTACATGGCATAACACGAGATTTATTCTTTTCTCTCAATACAAGCATTTTCATACATAACTAGAGACTTATTCTTTTTGTCTCATTACAAGCATTTTCAGTAATTGGTTTCGTCGAAATCATTCTCAAAGTCAGTATCCAGTACGCTGTTCCTGAGTGTTCGTTAGGTTCACTTCTTTTCTTTTGCCTTTCGTGGACTTTTGATATAGTTTACATAGATGTGTAGGGGTACGACAATCATTGGCAAAATGCCCTTTCGTTCCACATCTGAAACATATATCCTTACGTTTCTGGGAGTGATCTATTTTGATCTCTTTTCCTTTTTGAGATCGTTCATTTAGTACCCATTTGAACGATCTCCTCCCTTGAGGATTATAATTTCTTCCTCGTCCATGATTATTTCGACGACCACGACCCCGATTGGTATGGCCTGTTCTTTCAGGATTTTGACTTTCCATAGCATTCACTTCAGGAAATGCTCTCATTCCCGTAGGTCGGGAATTGTGGTTTTTAATGAGAAGTTCATTATTCTTCTCAGCCAGAATTAATGCCACAATTAATTCGGAGAACCTCTTGTGTCCCTCGATCTGCACATTTCAGGAGGACACTATGTTCCTTATGAAATGTCGGTATGTTTTCTCGAGCATTTCGACTGAAACCGGCTTACCACAATATTTTACTTGAGACCGCAATATACCGAATTGTATTGCTCAACTTTTTCAAAATCCGAAACCTCGGTTTTTCCATTCCTCTAAGGCATGAGGAGTAATCTCTTTTGGTTATCAAACCTTTTTAGAGCGGACCACATGCGGGTTTTTATGCGCATAATCATGTCACATTCTCATCTAGATGTTTTCGTAGAAATATAATCGACTTCGCCTTTCGCGAAGTTTTATTTCCTTCTTTTATCGTATCAGACAAATTTTCCGATTCTATATGGAGTTCCACATCGGTGGTCCATGCGATGTAATTTGCTCCAGTGATTTTGAGAATAATTTAARCTTCTCAATGTTTGCCATTTATCTAAAAAACAAAACCAAATATAATATTTTTATTTAACGATTTTTAAATCGATTACATATTAATAAACAAAGCGATTACAAGGAAAAATATCCCATAAAAAATTAAACCAAAACTAAGGACAAATTCTCCGGGAGTAAATTCCCCAACGGAGATGCCATAAATACAAACAATAATTAAAACTAAACAAAACATTAGAAATATGCGAATCATTTTACAAATGAAATCTAAGCAAATTTTTTATAGGAATGAGATGGGATGTGAATAAATAAGTGAATGAGAAAGTGTATTTATAGATTGAAAAACACTGTTCCGGACCGTTGGAAAAGCGATATGACCGTTGGTGATTTTGAAAAATCAATCATAAATTCTTTAACATGCGATCAATTAATTTGCCAGATTCAGATAAGCGATTTACGATTAACATAATAATATTAATAATAATATCAGGATAGCATGATTAAATTAATTATGTAGATTATAAGGAGGCTTAGCCATTCAATAATATTAATCAATGAAATATAAAATAAATTATGTGGCTAGCAATATAATAATGGTGACAGAGATCATCCACCATGAACTGAAAATAAATTATTTGCGGCTTTCATCGATAATATTGAATAAAATTCTGGTAGATAACGTCATATTAAATAGAGCATAAGACGGCTTAGCCGTCCTTCAGAATAAATGGTAGTGTGTTAAACATCCACTCATCAGTATTATTTTTAGGAGGTGCCAGTTCGCCTACAATATATTTGTTTTATTGAACAAAGTAACTTACCCCCGGTATTAATCGGATGTCTTACCGTTTGTTTTAAAATCGGCAATGAACAGCGATTCCGGCAATGAACAGTGATCCCGACAATGAACAGTGATTCTGGCAAGGAATAGTAATTTTGGTGGTGAACAGATTCCGTGGTGAAGATTTTGCGTGAATAGTAAATTCGACGGTAATTTCTGTGTGAAGAATCAGTGGTTCAGCGGTAATATAACGATCAGAGTGATCGTGCTGATAACGTGTTATAAAAACGGTGTTTATACATAGTTATATTACCGAAAGAAAGATTTATCGTATCCGTGGAACTTGGATATAACGATATGAAAATAACAATACGAGAGAAGAATGATTTCTATTGTTTTCTTATGAATTGAGTTGTCTCATTTACATCGTCGAACATCTCTTATTTATAGGAAAATATATTGAGTTTACTGTACATGACATTGAGCTCCACAAAAAATATAAATCTTCTTTAACAGTGCTTACCACTTTTACAACAGTCTCCAATATATATATATATATCCAAATACGTCAAGAATGCATAATTTAATCTATTAGTTATTACTATTTGACATTCTCATAAATTGACTATAAGATGGAATCTGTCTTGCATTTTTTTAAATCCTCCAAATAATAAAACAAAATTTTTCTTATAGTGTAAAGTTTTAGGTAATGCAGATTTCTGCAATGGGCTGTGAAGATGCTTATCATTGGTTGCTTTAGTTTTTATTTTTTCATCGTTGCTTCTCTTTTTTGGGCTTTATGGGTCCTTTGGGCTTCAGTTTCTGGGGTTTCAATCCTGCCAGCTCTGTTTCCAGGAGTTTTATCAATATCGTCTCATATAATAGTTTGTGCGAATTTTAATAAAAATCCTCTAGCGAAAAGAGTTGTTCGTAATGCTAGTGGATATATTATACTCCTTAGCCAAATAGTTTTTTTTTCTCAGATTTATTCGGGTATTTGAAGTTAAAAATAAAAATAAAAGTTGATTGTGGGCTTTGGAAAGTATAGTCTGCACTATAAAAAAAAGGTGATCTTTAATGTAACATCATGGAAAATTACAAGGCCTTGAAATTATCAAATGAATGAAATGCAATAAAAAGGAGGATTGCTGCATTACTTGATATTTAAAGAGGTCAATCATAGCGGGAAATTAAGAAGAAGAAATCACCACCAAATAACAACTTTTTGAGATTGCTAAAAGTGTTGCGAGTCTTGTGACATATCTATGACTTAACTCATATGTGGTTCAAGGATTTTTGATCACACGAGATATCCTCTAAGATCCGGTTTTGCTTTTTTAATGGCTTTTTTACTCTAGTTTGTCTGTTTTATTTTTGTTTCCCCTCTTTCTTTATAAAAATTATCAGTTAAAACAAAAAAACAAAAAACAAAAAAACCAAAAAATGTAAAATAGATAATTATCAGTTTTAATAAAATATCAAAATAATAGAAAATAAAATTGATTGTTAATCTTATTATATAAACCTAAACACGTTTAACGTGAGTGTGACACGTGTCAAAGAGATAACTAATTAGATTTTGACACGTGTCATTGCTAATCTTAGATTTTGACACATATCAAAGAGATAACTCATAAGAATTTGACACGTGTCAAGTTTCCGATAATGTAATTTTTTATATAAAAATATAGAATAGATAATTAAAATAGATAATTTTTCGTTTTAATAAAAATATCACAATAATAGAAAAGACAACTTAATGATAATTTTCTATATTAAAATGTAGAATAGATAATTAATTAAGATTTTTGGAGAAAAAATTGTTAATAACAGAAAAAATTGTCAGTTAAAACAAAAAAAAAACAAAAAAACCAAAAAAAATGTAAAATAGATAATTTTCAGTTTTAATAAAATATCAAAATAATAGAAAAGAAAATTTATTGTTAATTTTCTATATAAAATATAGAAAAGAAATATGGAAATATAATTGACTTATCAGAAAAGACAATTGTTAGTTTTAGCAAAATGTCAAGTTCTGCTAATTTAATATTTTTCATGACAATTATTAATTTTCCAAATTAATATTGTGGTAGTTTGGTTATAAATACCATAATATAGACTCTTAACAATTCATCTTCTCATTCATCTTTTAGTTTTTGTTATTCATCATATTTTATCAGAAGTTCATCTTACTCTAAATCAATTAGGCAAAAATCATTTTTATTGTCGTACTGTAATGCGCTTGTTTCGAAAATGAGAAGCAAGAAATATCAAAGCAAATAATCTACTTATGGGAGTAGAGTTATTATTGCTTGATGAAAAGGTAATAATTTGTTTTAGCAATTATTATTATATTTTCATATGCTTTTATATTATATTTTGTTTCTGTAAGAAATATTATTTTAAAGTGTTTAATTTATTTTATTCCTGTAAGAAATACTATTTTAAAATATTAACTTATTTTAATTTTTATTTGGTCATTCACAGAAAAATACAATTCAAGCCTATATACTTTATTCTCTTATTAGAAAATTTGGTGACCAGCTCGGTGAAGAAAACATCATTGAAATTTGCAATTTTAATGTACAATCTGCTAACAAAAAAATATAAAGTTAAAGGAGATCAACCAGATAACCAGATACTTTTATTTGGAATAGAAAATATAAATTTTAAAAAGATCAACCAGATAACCAGTTAATTTCAAACATAAACTATTTTAATGGGTTTTTTTTTTGGAATATAATGGTGGTTGCTCAGTTAATTTTGGGAGTGGGATTCAGCCAGATAAACTTAAAGAAGATCAACAATCCATTAATGCTATTTGAAACTATATTTCATTGGATAATGATGAGGTAATTAGACGGAAAATATTTTATTTATATATTATTTTATATTATTCTTAACATAGTTTCGATAAATATAATGACAGAAAAAATCATTTATATGTGAAGCAACTATCACCGTCGGTCTCATCCACTACATGAAATTGTCAAATTAAGAAAATGTTTTTTTAGGGTCATAAACACAAATTTATCTATTTGAATTTTGAAATGTTATAATTTTTATATTTAATCAGCAAATCAGTATATTATATATATATATTAATTAATAAAAAAAACCCGTCCGATGTATATTATATATATTAATTAATAAAAAGAACCCCTGCATCGCACAGGTCCAATATCTAATTATAAAATAATAAAGACGGAAAAGACTTCTATCGGCTTATCACCGGCAGTGTATTCAGGGGTTCAAGGCCTGACAAATGATATTCAGAGTTTCAGATGAGATTCAATATTTTTGAAATTACTGATTAATTTTTTTTAATTAATATCTAAATTTCAAAACATATTCAATCTAAATTTGAAATATTTCAATAAAATCATAATAATTAAGTAAAAATATCTAGATAATTATTAAAATCAAGCTAAACTAGGTACGGAGAATATATTTTAAAAAAATTAAAATAAAGTTTGTTTCATTTTATTATTATTTTTGGTAGTCAATTTTTTTTTTTTGGACGATATGTCTATCAGTCTATTTTTTGAAGTATCGTTTCCGATCCTTACCCGTAATTTCCCGTCCCGTTTTTCATTATGGACAAACCTACCTGTACTAAATAATGGTTTGTAATTAGAAAAATATTCCATAATTACTTTTCCGTATAGTTTGCAAAATTAAAATTGATCATTAACACTTTTATTTAAATGATCAATTTTAGAATTTATAGAGTGATGTGGTCGTAGGGTTTTAGTTGATTTTTTTTTTTAATTTGTGGTTGCTTCCAAAATATCGTAATTTATTGTTGTTATTATGATGGCATTTAGTAAGATTTTATTTGGAAAGAATATAAGTAAAAATCGAAAATTAAATATGTCCATTTTCTTAAATTGGATATTGGCATATATTTTATTTATCATAATTAAATTTGTATATATTTCCAAAAATCATGGTGGAGAATAATTATTATATAAATATAGTAACTAATAAATCTTTAAATCTCCTTGATTGTTGCAACTTATATGTAAAGTTTCTAATTTATACATGTAAAGTTTATAATTTATGAGTATATAGATTTATTAATATAAGATTTGATGTAGATTGTGATTGTGTTTTGGAAGATTTAAAAAAAAAAAAAAACCGATTTGATTCTGTTTTTAGATGCTAATTAAATTTACAATTATAACCTTAATAAAAATTAGCAAATGGTCTTAATACCAATGACATAAGAAAGTAAATATTAACATATGTTAAAGTTATTTTTATAAGTGTATTCCAATAATAGTAAGGGGATACAATATATCAGATTCCCCAAATAATAGTAAGGGAATCAGATTTGGAGATGAATAATTTGAAGATAATTGGATTAAAACTGGAAAGAATTTTTTTTTAAAGAAACAAAACGGTCTAAATTTTGATTTTCGTTTTCATGGTTCAGGTTTAGTTGCAAGCAAATTTTATCTTGTTCTAAAAAGGCATATTCACTACGGACCTGTACTGGTTTCTTAAACTTATGACCACACTTATCATCCATTTCAGGATTAGTTTGCTTCTTTTATTAAGAAAGGCGGTATAAATGAAAATTACAGCAAGAATCTGATTTATTTCGTATCATCAAATCTACCTCTAATCCCATCTTTTACAGTTCTATAATTACATTTGTAATACCAAAAAAAAAAAAAAAAATTCTAAGTTATGTATATCATCACATTTTAGAAGGTATGGCGTCCAAGGCTGCGATTTCCGCATACATTTTGGATATTGCGTCTGCAAAGTAAGCTTTTGCTTGAGGTCTCTTTATCTGTTTGAAAGTTTCACACACATAAATTTAGAGATTCCGAGGTAAGTAACAACTTTCATTGTGGTAATCAACTTCACATTGTTATTGGTTACCTTGAATGTTGGTGTCAGAAGTCCATTCTCTAAGGTGAATGGTTCTGGCACCAAAGTCACAGCCTTTGCAAACTCAAATCCTCTCAACTGTATTAGCACAAGTTAGATTATTTAAGGCAAGTTTATTGTGACAGGTTAGATTATTTAAGGCAAGTTTTGTTTTTACCTGAGCTTCTTTTCCAACGTCATCCATCTCGGCAAGAACAGCCTTCCGCACTCTTGGATCGTTACAGAGCTGTCCTAGATGCTCATACTGCAATCATCAAGAAAAGATTCTAACAAATTGAGATATATGCTGTAAAAGCAGCAGAAAAAAACTCTGTAATATCATTGAGTTAGAAATAGTACCTTAATGCCTTCTGATGCAGCCCACTCTTTCATAACATCTGGGTCAACTGAAACAATAGCTACTAGAGAGGAATTGAAGCTATCTCCTACAATACACATTCTGGCTCGGTTGAGAAATAGCACAAGTGAATAAGAAGAAGCCTGTGTGGTGTGGTAGAGAGCAGAGTCTTTTGCTTACCGTGTATGAAACACTGCGAAACAAATCTACATTTGGTATAAACATTTTCGATTTTTTCTGGTGCTATATATTCCCCTTGCGCCAACTTAAATATGTTCTTCTTCCTGTCATGCACATTGAAGTTTTAACAAAGATTTCAACTCTTTCCCCCGCAAAGAAATAAAAATCAAGATTGTTTCAATTTATAAAACCTGTCTATGATCTTGAGCCGACCACCAGGTAACCACAACCCGATATCTCCTGTGTGTAGCCAGCCATCCGCATCAATAATTTCTCTCCTGCTCAATTAGATGTATCAAGATCCATGTCCACTTATCTATACATATATGTTATACCTAGAGCCGTAAGTAATACTGGAAAATGTGTTTACGTTTGTTCCTCATCTTTGTAGTAGCCTTTGAAGATGATTGGCCCTCTTACACAGATTTCACCACGTGGGTATGGTTGATCCTCCGATGTGTAATTCATTTCGGGAACATCCACAAGTTTTACCTCTGAGAAAAAAACATTTTTAAAACACAAACACCTGGCATACATATTGGATTCAAAGGTCTTGCCAAGTTTGGATTCTGATATATATATATATATATATAATATAATATGTCTTTAAAATAGCACATTGCTTACCACACGCTGGATTAGGAGATCCGACATGGCCAGATAAATTGTCACCTTCATCCATAGAGCTTATGACACAAGAAGTCTCGGTCATACCATACCCTTCACGCACCGAACAGCCAAAGCATCTGTACATCATGATGAGCAAAGACCATATTTTCATTGTTGATTTACAATGTTGTAGAAGAGTTACAGATTCTTAGAATTCAGTGAGAGTGGAATCACCGGAAGAAAACTTACACTCTCAAGAAATCCATGACATCAGGGGACAATGGAGAAGCACCAGACCCCATAAAGCGAACCTGTCCACCAAGCTTTTCTTTTATTTTGTTGAAGACCAGTTTATCCCAAAGTGCAGAAGGATTCCGTCCTGAAGAAACCACACATGAGAAAGAAAGAAAGAAATAATGCAGAAAGCTTGAAACAGGTACACTTGGTTCACTTTTTAACTGTTTCTATTAGGAGACAATACCATTTATGATCGCTTGCTTCTTTGAGTTATAGGCAACCTCGAAAAGTCTTTTTTTCATAACCCCAGATGACTTTACGGCACTTGTAATTCTGTGGAGATTAAAATTAGCACATAGAACCAAGAATTCCACATTAAGTAATTGTATTACATGGGAAGCATAAGAGTGATATTTACCCATCATATATTCGATTATATAAGCGAGGGACACTACAGAATATTGTTGGCTTTAACACAGCAAAATCGTTCATCAGCTTCAGGACATCCTGTGAAAGAAGTATGTATATACATTAGTCTGATTCCGTACCACAAGTTCATCTCATATGTCACAAGACATGAGCTTACATACCCCCTGATAGAAACCGATAGCAACACCACCATACACTGCCAAAATCTGATTTGCACGTTCATATATGTGCGCCAAAGGAAGATATGATATGTAACTAAACATAGAAGACATCTGAGTTAAAGATTTTTCTATTATAAGAATATATATATGTAACTATGTGTGTCACTTCTGAAGGGAAATGTTCAACTCACATATCTGAAGGTAAAAATTCTACTACCACACTGGAACCGGCGACATTTGCGATCAAGTTTTCATGAGTCAACACAACACCCTTTGAAACAAAGAACATACGAAATCAATTATATAGTCTAATATTTAGCTTTAAAGTGATTCATGCACCATTCAACCAGAAGAACTGGAAACAACTCACCTTTGGTGTTCCTGTGGTTCCACTTGTGTAGCATATGGTTGCAATGTCTTCAGGTTTCGGAGGGGAAAATGGATGTAAGCTACTTCGACCCTAAAAGATAAACAGTAACAACATGAAGTCGCTTTAACTACTAAGCAAAAGCCATTACAGTAACAGAAACATTACAGTTGCTATAAAATAATAACCACTCATAAAGCTAGTGACCAAGATAACAACACAAGTTTAGTTAAAACCCATTGTAGAAGGCTACCTGACTCAATAGCTGTTGGTGTGATACAATTTTGACTCCAGTTCCTCGAGGAAGTGATGGCAAATGCTCGTCCGCCCCTCCCACCACCTTATCACAGTGCAAAAAAGATGTATAACTGAAAAATACAACAGTATACATATCAACTTACAGTGAAGTTACACATTGGAGAAGTACATACCACAATAAGACGTATGGATGGGATTTCCGCTAGGAAGCTTAGCAACTGCATAGTTCCCGAACGAAAAAAAAAACACAACTCATGATTGAAAGTGCTGCAATTTAGACCACTTGGACTAATTCTCATAAGATAATAGCCTGCACATTAACAAACCAAAAGACACTTACAGTATTTAAGGTTTGTGGTACACAAAATATAGCCTGCAGAGTAGCATGATTCACAGCAAACTTAACAGCATCTGGACCTGCGTAACCAGAAAATCATATTAAGAAGAGACAAGGCTTGCAAAAGCTAAAAATTAAAGAGAAAATTTTCAAATTTAGGTTGGTTACCAAGTGTATCGTATAAAGGAACAGAGATAAATGAATATGCTGCACAAGCATGATCCACAACCAACCACTCTGGTCTGTTAATAAAATAGAGTCCAACGCAAGCTCCCTGTTCCATTAAACGAAGAAACATTTTCCTTAAAAAAAAAAGCGACATATGGATTGATAAAACAAGAAGCTGGCTGATAAAATCAGCTGGAATAGAGAATTCTGATGGAGCTGCTTAGGCTTTTTCATATTGCATAAGTTTTATAATGAACACATTCAAAGTAGAGTGAAACTTGCTTGGTTAATTCCATGAAACAGGAGTCCTGAACCAATGGCTTGTCGTTCAGAAGCTGTTTCTGCATATGTCATCCATGTGTACCTTCAAAAAGCATATCACAGAAACATAAAAACCTTACCTCAGCTCAAAAGTTAACTAAAATCTCAACGCTAAAGAACAGTTTTAAACTCACTCTCCAACGGTTCCATCAGACCGAACTCGTGTACCCAGATACTTGTTATCAGGATATGTTTCAACAGCATGTCTGATTCCATAAAAACGTAATTCCAGCATTAAGGTCACAAACTAAGCCAATCAATTAAAAACAACCTCAAAGAAGTAGTTATCAAACTTACACAAAATTGTCGTGTAAAGTTCCGATATCAGGATGATCCTGGAACCTGCTAATGAGCTTCGTAGGCGACTTTGCAGATCTGGCACGGCAAAAAAACAGAGAATTTCACCATGATAATCACAATCATATACACTTATCAAAAACCAAACGTAACAACAAAGAAAAGAGTGTTTTTTGACCTGTAGACATTCCATTTTCCAGTATCCAACTTCTCTGGAAGCACAACACTATAGCTATCCTCTAGAGAAAAGATTTCAAACTCAAGAAACAGAGACATCAAGTGGTAAATTCAAAATATGGGGATTAAAAGCTTACCACCGTTGAAGAAAGGTGATACAGAAGCGGTGGCGTTGAGAAACAGAGATGTTTGATCGTCGGCCGGAGAAGAAACGAGGTGAGATCGAACGTTTTCGAGACGACGTTGTGCCGGCGAAGATAATTCCATCTTTTTTTTTTTTTTCTCGAGAAATTTTCTGAGGAAAGCGATATAAACTGATCAACTCACAACGAAAATACAAGTTTATAAAATTCAACTTAAAGAAAATGACGTCTTAAATATATAAATAAAAACACTGAAGATGGAAATGTGCATAAATATGTAAAAAATTTGTGGAATGGGACTCTTGTGATGCTACGGCTATAAAGTTCCTAAACCACATGTTTCCATTTTTTAAACAGCTCACCAAAAATAAATAATAATAGTATGTACTTTTCTCACATATTGCTTACGTCAATTAAGGCACGCTTCTCTATGTGGATAACTTACCATTTTCAATAACTTATCAAAAATGTATATGGAGTTAAAACATGAAACCATGTGTGTGGGTAATGGGTTATTAAAGAAGAATCAAAGACTCATTCATTGCCCATGAAACCTTGACTGTTTTTGTTTGGCTTGCACTGACTTCTTGTGATTGGTGCTTGTAATTTTCATAGTGTGACACTGAAATAGTGAAATTTTTGCAGCTGAGCAGCTGATTCACTCAAGCACTTATACTCACCAGAGGTTCACTGCGTATTTGTAGAAACAAGTCTCGACACTTATCTCGCGTTACCCGCACATAAAGATGAAATTATCTCTGATTTCAAAGGTGAGAACAAAAACTATCCGCTATTCTCTTCCCAAAATTTATCACTGAATCGGCTTACTCATTCTTTTCACACTCCATTGAATAAGCTTCTAAAACTTATTGGTGATGTTAATTTTCGAATTACATTGTTATTACTGCGTTTCTCTGATTATCGTAGTTTAGGTTTATAGACAAATTACGCAAGGAACATAAACAAGTTTTCCCAAAAATTGGAGATATTAATGTTACTGCATTGAAGGCATGGATTTTGCTACTTTTGTTTATATACGTGTTTTTTGTTCTTATCAACAACTGATGGATGAGTGGTTTTATTTTCAGGTTAAACGACGAAGAAAGTTTTATCATTTCTCAGAATCTATGAATGTGTACAAGGCTTTTGATGGGATTAGTAGAAACTGGTTTATGCATGTTGATGCCGGAAAAGTTGAGAAGGGTGAGGTGCTGACTATAATGGCTGCTGATGAAAAACGTTCAAACCTTGAGTTGGTTGAGAAGAAGGAGATTGCAATTGGTTCAGTACTTGTAGAACCAGTTGGACTAGTTGTCAGACTCAATGAAGATGGCTCTTCTTCATCTGATTTCTTTCTCTTCTTCTCTGTAGAAGGACTAGTTGTCAAAGCAGTGCTAGCTTCCAACTAGTTTTCCGCGTAAGTCACCATTTCAGCAGTTCGAAGATTATCGACAGCACTTGGAGCCAATCTGCTTCCCTCACCTCTTTCATCATCTTGTGATGTAATCTGCCCATCTACAAGTTCTGAAGCAGGTGAAAGATCCTTCTCTTGGTCAATCATGACTATACCGGCAGTTTTTCCTCCCTTTTCAAGATCTATTGAGATTCAAAATTTTTATTAAGGGTAAGCATACCATAACTCTCCATAACAGCTAGTAAAGGATCCCAAATTTCAACCACAGTTAAAAAAAAAAAAAATTCACCTTGTTCTATTGCTCCCGTGAGATCATCTAGCTTTTCCAGAGCCTCTTTAACAGTTTGATTGTCTAGTATATCCTTCACCACACCCCTGGTATGCCCATATACAAGCTCTGAGTTAACTGTGAGAATTTTCTCTTCCAAAAGCTTGTCCACATCAGAAGTTTGCTGATTCTCTCCCGTACTAACGCCGTTGTTCTCACCGCTTTCAATGTCTATAGAACATCAGATATAACAACCAAACGTAAATGAACTGACACACTCCAAAAACATCTGAAGGATCACTACATTCCATAATAATCAAAACAGAGGTTACCTTTTCCTATTGCTCCTGCAAGAATATCATCTAGCTTTTCTCTTGGTGAAACAGCACAAGATTGAGAGGCAACTTCACCCTATACTTTTCGATATAACTCAGTTGTATCAACAGCAGATTGATTGAGATCAACTTTGGATTTCTTTTTGACTTGTTTTCCCATCCGAACTTTGAATTTTCCTCTTCTTAGTCTTCTTCTCAACTACTTCGGTTTCCAAACCTTCTTCAAGAATCAAATCCTTAGTATGCCCATCTAGAAGTACTGAACCAATTGCAATCTCCTTCTTCTTCTCAACCAACTCAAGGTTTGAACGTTTTTCATCAGCAGCCATTATAGTCAGCACCTCACCCTTCTCAACTCTTCCGGCATCAACATGCATAAACCAGTTTCTACTAATCCCATCAAAAGCCTTTGACACATTCATAGATTATGAGAAATGATAAAACTTTCTTCGTCGTTTAACCTGAAAATAAAACCACTCATCCATCACTTGTTGCTAATAACAAAAAACACGTATATAAACAAAAGCAGCAAAATCCACACCTTCAATGCAGAAACATTAATATCTCCAATTTCTGGGAAAACTTGTTTATGTTCCTTGCGTAATTTGTCTATAAACCAAAACCACAATAATCAGAGAAACGCAGTAATAACAATGTAATTCGAAAATTAACATCACCAATAAGTTTTAGAAGCTGATTCAATGGAGTATGAAGAGATTGAGTAAGCCGATTCAGTGATAAATTTTGGGAAGAGAATAGCTGATACCTTTGAAATCGGAGATAATTTCATCTTTATGTACGGGTAACTCGAGACAAATGTCAAGACTTGTTTCTACAAATACGCAGTGAGTCTCAGTTCTCCGGTGTCTTGGACAAACCTTACAATTGTTTGGCTTAGGCAGAGTTGCTATAATATGCGCATGTCATCAAAAAGCTCAGTCGTTGTCAGAAGCAAAAAGAAGCAACAACAGGAATCTTCAAGCAAACATATAGACTGGTTATGCCGTTGAAGTTCCCAGCTATGTTCTGCTGCAACACAAGAGGTGAACACAAATTCTCATACACAAGGAAAACGGAAATATCTCCATGAAGTTATTTATCATCACAGCTAGGGATTTTAACAAGAGTTAAAAATATTTAGGGCTGACCTGGCCCGTAAAAAAAAATATAAACATAACCCTAAATTTTTTGTATGGCTAATTTTGGGCTAAAATAGGGCCTCAAAATTAATCTAGGAAAAAGTTTTGGTGACCCATCCTACCAATACTTACGATTTCAACAACAAACTGATTAAACTTTTGTCGAGATTCGTTCTAGACTCTTTTAACGGTGGTCTTTTTCTTTATCGTCGGTAGAGATATCAAAATGGGTCAAACCTCGTAGATCGATCCGATTCATTAACCCTAATGGTTTTACTATTTAGATCATAATGAATTGATTGGTTCAATGAGTTTTGGCCAAAAACATGAGTTCGCATTTTTTCCGCCAAAAACACGAGTCCATATTTTTTTGGGCCAAAAACACGAGTCCATATTTTTTTCGTCAAAAATATAAGTTCGTATTTTTCTGCCAAAAACACGGTTTCACAATTTTCCTGTCAAAAACACGGTTTCATAATTTTCTCGCAAAAAAATGTGAGCCCTCATTTTTTTTGCAAAAATATATGTTTCACAAATTTTTGCCAAAAACTCGATTCCACAATTTTTTTGCCAAAAACATGAATCCGTAATTTTTCCGCCAAAAACGTAATTTATTATTTTGTGATTCATTATTTTTTCGCCGAAAAACGTGAATCCATATTTCATGCCATTGATGATGATGGCAAAATGATAACATGTGATGATAATAATTATTAATTAGTTATTTATATATATTCAGAAATTATTTTTAAAAACTTGTAAATTTAAAAAGGGTTGCAAAAGGTTTAACCTTGTTTATTAATATTTGATGGGCTCAAAAAAGTTAGAACTCATTTAGGGCCGAGCTTTAAATCAATAGGATCGAGCTGGACCCGAAAAAACCTATGTAATAGAAGAGAATACAATGTATCAACTAATAATTCATGTATCTGCATTTGTAGGTATGAATTTGGTAGACTAGAATTAAATCTCTGGACCAGAAAGAGATTCAATGAAACACAGAAGAAATAAAACTCTGCGCGAGTACGAATTATATTCATTATGATGTATTACCGATTTAGCATACAAAGATATACAGTATACCCTTTGGTTACTTTTCTAATTTCAATTAGTTTAACACTGCGGAAAGGATATCATCTTCACATAGATTTCATAAACCTGTTAATGGATGAAAAAATTCCAGCGGCTTGACTCAATAAAGATGGCCCTTCTTCATCTGATTTCTCTTCTATGCCCCCATATATTATCTGCGAAAAGAAAACATTTCATCAATGAAATTGCAGCAAAACAAGCTACGTAACTAGGATTTGCACCCAATTCTTTTCATGATGTAAGAATTTGTCAACTCAATAAACATAGGAATCAAATCTAGTATTCAATTAACCTCAAGATCCTCGGCATCAGGTCGACCGATGAGTTCTTTAGCGAGTAGATACCGGCCTGGTCTGTCTTTATTATCATAGAAGACTTTCCATTTTCTAGAAAATATATAAGGATAATCGTTAAACCGTATCTACATGGACTTAATCAGATAAGAAAAACCAAGTCTGAGTCTTACCCAGGATAACACCTGAAAACAGCACCAGCAGCGAGAGGTCTCATAGAGTAAACCGTAGTAAAAGACCTATAAGAGCCAAAATGAAAAGAACAGTTATTGATGTTAAGTCAAAAAACCTTGTCAAGTCTCATTAAGAATTTTTCCTTTTACCTTAGGAAGTAACGTCTTAGTTTTCTCACGTTAAACCCAACCCCGACTTCCTCACTTATAAGACGAGGGTTCCACATAATAAGAGGCCTTGGCTTGAAAGAACACAAAGAAATGCCTTCTTGATGTTAGAAGAAAAGGTTCTTGGTAAAGTCAAAAATACGATTGATAGATTTAGTTACCGGGTCATCAGCAAGCCCTTTTGCAATTTTCTCAACATATTCCAGCATTTGGTAATCAGGAACAACCATGACAATGATCTCATCTTCTTTCTCCACTGGTTTCCGGTCACTTAAGCTGCATCACAACAAGAAACATGACTGCATATTATTCCATTTCACAGACTTTGTTGAACTAAAACTATTACGCTCTCAGGATGAAGCAAACTTACCTAGCAAATCCAAAAGCTGCATCCTTCCACCGATATTTTAGCAATGCAGCAGCTCCAGCATCTGGAAATACGGCTTTAACATTCTAGCAACAACAATTTCAAGCACTAGGAGTTATTGACTGACTCGATCAAATGTTTCATGTAAAGAGGTTTCACAAACCGTTAGCTCACCTCACAACCTGTTTCTTTAATGAGAGTCTCCAAGAAAACCCGCGAAAGGTCCCAAAGTTCAGCTTGCGCACCTTCATCATCTAAAAACTGCAGCTGAGGAATTAAGAGCTCCACCTGCAAGATTTGAGAATTATAATCTGAAGGCTGATACCAAATCTCATTCATTTTCCCCAACAAAGATTACAGATTTATTCACTAGCCCTTACGATAGCTCTTGTTCCTCCGGAGTTCACAAACGCGGCACTTGCTTCACCTGACTGCCTAACAGCTCCTTCCAAATCATTAGGCAAACAGCTGAAAAAACAGTAACAAAAAGACATCTTTTTAGCCAAATGATCCTATAGACACACAAAATGTTAAAGAAACTGAGGAAATTGATCAAATTTGAATCGAATTCAGCAATTTTCCTTCGCAACGATCACAAAAATTGAAGAAACCCCAATTCACAGAACAGAAAGTGTAATCGAATAGAGAAAACAAATGGACAAAATTACTAAACTCATCGTCTTCTGGTTGGTCTTGAGCTTGTAATGGTAGTTCCTGTGAAACAGAGGAAGTAGAAGCTGATGTGGTCTGTTCAAGAGGAGACTCACCCTGAAACTTCTCGAATTTGACACATGTTCTTAGTCTCGAAGTGGGAGAAGCAGAGAAGCCGCAAGAGAGAGAAGGCGAGAAAAATTGGGTGGTGGAGAACGAACAACGATGGAGAAGATAGCCATGGAAACAGCTTGGTACTGAAGAATAAGCCATGGCAAATCCTAAGAAACCTAACGTCGAAATTCTATGAAACTGAAATAGATTTTGTTTAAACAGTTGGAACACAGGGTTGTCTATGTTAAATTATCACATTCAGGGATTTTTAATAAAGAAACTAAAAGGTTAGGGGTTTTTTCTTAATTTGTGAAAACATTTATCCTTTTCTTCGTTGAAACGCTCCAAGTTGAACCAGAGGGTTGAAACTTCAAGTTTAAAAACTTAAAAAGGCTTAGGATCCGTTTCGATAACCCGTAAACCCGGATCCGGAACCGGATCCAGTTCCATGTTCTGACGCTCCCCTTTTTGATGAATGAATGGTAAATATAATATAGACGTTACAAAGCTTCTTTAGATCCAACGGCTCTTATTCATCTAAATTCAAATTCTCCCCATTTTACCTACACTCTTTCTCAATCTCTCTCAATCTCTCTCTCGCTCTCTCTTGTTTTCTCTCTCGCTCTCTTTGATTCAGAATTTTGTGTTCTCGTTCTTTGGGTTCTTTTGCGCAAATCCGCCATGGAAGGAGGTAATATATCATGTTTCTGTCGTCGTACTTCTGATTATGCTTACAGATTCATGATTATCTTGATTGATCTGTGATTTCGCTGATCATCTAGGGTTTCTTCCAGATCAACATCAAGAAATTTGCAAAGATGGATGTGAATCGGAGGAATTTTCTGCTAACAATCACAATTCCGACGCTGGTAAGGGTTTTTTCTTGGGGTTTCTCGTCGTGAATTGTGAATTTCATAGAGAATTTACAAGCGAAACTGAGTTTCTTGGTAGTCTCTGATTGTACATTCGATTGTAGATATCTCAAACCCTTATTTCTGAGATTCCTGGGTCTTTTAGATTTTTCAATGTGGTGAGAATCCGATTAGGTCTTAGCATTTTGTATCAACGAATTAGGTTTTGGGTCGCTAACTCATCCTGTGAATCTGAAACTCTGTCAAAAAAGTAGAATTAAAGTTATTCTTTGTTTGGTAGACTATAGTATGTATCTTGAGATTCACTTGCGTCTTTGACTCTGATATGATGCATTACTGATTTGGCTGAAATAGTGGAAGAAAGTGAGGATTCTATTACAAGTGGAAGCCAAGAAGTTTCTCCTGCCAATGGACCAACACTTCCAATTTTGCAGAAAATTATTGACTTCAGTAACAAAATTAAGGTACTACTTTCTCTGTCCTCCTCTTAAATAAACACAATTACAACACTTCCTTGTGAATTGCAGTAGTAAGTTGAGGTTGTTTCAAGATGAACTTAAATATGAATTTTCCACAGATTTGCTTCTGCCAGTGTTTTACGTTCACCCTTTCCATGTCATTGTCTTAGGTCTTGAAGGATGAACATGTGTTGGTATCGAACCAAGTGAAAGAGATCAAGAATTGTTCCTTTGTAGAACCAGAAATTTCCAGGGCTCTCCAGCTTTTGAGTTAGTACCTTATTGTCTTAATACAAAACATGTTTGCTTTGGTTGTAACTGATATGCGTCAACGTGTTTAATGGCAGCTACTAAGCTTGGAACTGTGGAAAAACAGTACTCGGAAGAGTCATCAGAGAGGAAACGATTATACAATGAAGTGATCGAACTGAAAGGAAATATCAGGGTCTTTTGCAGATGCAGACCTCTAAACCAATCTGAAACATCAAATGGTTGTGCTTCTGTAGCTGAGTTTGATCCAACACAGGAAAACGAGCTCCAGATACTTTCATCTGATTCCTCCAAGAAGCATTTTAAGTTTGACCATGTCTTTAAGCCTGAAGATGGCCAAGGTAAATTGAGACGTTACCTTTGCAACTTTATTTGGCTAAACCTTTGCTCTTCGAACACTACACTAACAAGTCTTCTAATCTGACTGTACCTTCATTTGCAGAGACTGTTTTTGCTCAGACGAAACCTATAGTTACTTCGGTGCTGGATGGGTATAATGTCTGCATATTTGCCTATGGCCAAACTGGAACTGGCAAGACATTTACCATGGAGGGAACACCAGAGAATAGAGGAGTGAACTATAGGACCTTAGAAGAACTATTTCGTTGTTCAGAAAGCAAAAGTCATCTCATGAAATTTGAGCTATCGGTTAGCATGTTGGAGGTTTATAATGAGAAGATAAGGGACCTCTTGGTTGATAACTCAAACCAGCCCCCTAAAAAGTAGGTTTTCCATTATGTTGTTCGGTAGTAGAATAAACCGCCTCACAGTTTCTCTCTTTCTTGTTAAAAAAAACAAAAATAACCGTATGTGCTGTGTTGATGAAGGTTGGAGGTTAAGCAATCAGCAGAAGGGACACAAGAAGTCCCAGGATTAGTCGAAGCTCAAGTTTACAATACAGATGGAGTGTGGGATCTCCTTAAGAAAGGATATTGTGTTAGATCTGTGGGTTCAACAGCTGCAAATGAGCAAAGCAGCCGCTCTCATTGGTAAGCAAAATAGAGTTTAGAAACTTACATCATGTGAAACGAAACCTTTTCCATACTTGTACCAACAAGAGATTTCTTTTTGTTCAGCTTGCTGCGAGTGACAGTGAAGGGACAGAATTTGATAAATGGTCAGAGAACGAGAAGTTATCTTTGGTTAGTGGACTTGGCTGGCAGTGAGCGAATAGGAAAGGTAGAAGTTGAAGGAGAAAGGCTGAAAGAATCTCAATTTATCAATAAGTCGCTTTCGGCACTCGGTGATGTTATCTCTGCTCTTGCATCCAAAACAAGCCACATTCCTTACAGGTATTTCCCATCTTCCTTCTCCTTTGTAAAGACATTTGCATATGAGATTTTCCGGTTGATGTTCATGACAATTTTTTCCCTACTTTTTTTGCAACTCCAGAAACTCAAAGCTCACCCATATGCTGCAAAACTCTTTGGGTAAAGTAACATTTGTCCTATTTTGTTTTCCGTTTTTTGGGCACATGATTCATAAGACATCTTGTTTTTCATCTCCATGGTGTGTCTAATTATTGTGACTTATACAGGTGGAGATTGCAAGACATTAATGTTTGTCCAGATTAGCCCGAGTTCCGCCGATCTAGGAGAGACACTTTGCTCCTTAAACTTTGCAACTAGAGTCCGGGGAATTGAAAGTGGACCTGCCCGGAAACAGGCGGATGTGTCTGAACTACTCAAGTTAAAACAAATGGTAACATGATTCCTCGAACTTCAATTCATTTAAGCTTCAACATATCTTAAGCTGACTTTCTTTTTGTTGTCTCCTTTATAACAATAAACAGACCGAGAAGCTGAAACAGGAGGAAAAGGAAACGAAGAAACTGCAGGACAGTGTGCAGTCACTACAGCTACGCCTCACTGCTAGAGAACACATATGCAGAGGACTTCAAGATAAGGTAGTCTGCTTTAACTAATGGATTCGATATGTTCAGTGTTGTCTTCTTCTAACTAACGTTTAAAAACTAAATCATGTTTTAGGTTCGAGATCTGGAATTTCAACTAGCAGAAGAAAGAAAGACCAGAATCAAGCAGGAGACACGAGCTCTAGCAACTGCATCATCATCATCAACAACATCTAGACATCTGAGAGAGACACTACCGACAATCACAGAGAAAAAACCACCTTTGGCTCCAACAAGAATGCGAATGCCACTCAGAAGAATCACAAACTTCATGCCCCAACAACCATCTCAGGGTCCTTCTAAGAGATTCTCGGACACAACATTCAAAGAGAATAATAACAGCCTCAGAAGATCATCATCCATGGACGTGAATACACTAATGAAACCAAGAAGAAGCTCCATCGCATTCAGACCAGCTCATCCATCAGCCATTGCATCAGGTAATAAAACCGTCCTGCCCAGAAGAAGGGTCTCAATTGCAACGTTAAGACCAGAACCATCATCATCATCTATGACAACTCCATCACGCCCTCTTCCTTCTTTCCGAGGTGGTGACCCGAGAAAGGCGAGATACTCTAAGCTCTTCTCTCCAGACCGCAATCTGGTGACTCCGAATGCAATGAAAAGCAGCAGATTCATGAAGAGCCCTCTTGGAGGAGGAGGCAGCTCGTGGAAGCCAAGCCATCCTACGGTACTTGCATTGCAGAAGAAGTCGGTGGTGTGGAGTCCCCTTAAGTTCAAGAACAGAAGACCATCCCTCCTAGCGATACGACCTTCTTCTTCTTCTTCATCTGCCTCTGACATGCTTCGGAGGGAACAATAGTGGTCTTCGTCTCTGGATTTTCTTATTCACTGTCTTTGTGAAAGTGTTTGTTTTTTTACATTCAGGTCGTCGTCTGTTAAAATTCAAAATAGGATTTATGTTGCTTTTCTTTTATCTTCAAATTGTTTTCGATATGATTTCATGCAATGGTTTTGCACAGAATCAGATTCGCCATCTCTGATTCTCATGAGAACAGAATCAGATTCACCAACTCTACGAAGAACTCGTTCTCGGATTGCTTTCAAGGTCGTCTCTCCACAGAAATAGCAGAGAAAGGTAGGAAACTGGAAACGATAGTAATAGTTTTCGGTATTGGACTAACCGGGTTTGCCCAAAGCACAAGCCTTAAGAGTTAAATAAAGGTTTTTTTTCTCTTATTATTTCGGCTTCTTCAACGCAACAGCCAAGTTCAAAATGACAGGGTCTCCAGTCCACATAAGATTTTGATAGTCTCCTCAGACGTCACTAGCTTCCAAGTTTCAGGCCAAGTTCAAGAGCCCACCTAAATCGCTTCGATATCTCCACCAAAAAGAACTGGAACTTAGTCAAGAAGTCTCCTAAAGTTTCGATTTCTCCGTCTAAAGCAAAGATATCACCAGCTAAACTCGGTAAGTATCAACAGCAGCAAAGCTCAGAAGGTCGTTTTCACCATCACGATTGGGGCCAAAGCTAGTTTCACCATTGAAGAGACAGAAGAGTCTAGGGAGGATTGATAAAATAAGATAAATGAACTAGAACAGTGTCCAATTTTGGTAACAAAAAGATTCTCAACGGGAAATATTGAGCAATAGAGTTCTTTGAAATTTGGTTGCACATGTACTTATCTTGGATTTGATAGACCAAGATCTTCCTTTAACTCGTGAAGAAGAAGAGCACACATCTGGGTTTCTATTTCTTTTCCTCTTTTGTTTCTTTGAAGTTAATTTGGAGAACAGAGCAAACAGGAACAAGATTACACATCAAGGAGACAAAGTTCTATTGTTATTGAAGAAATTCAACACAATGTCTATTGAAAATGTTCTCTTTTTTTCTTGTCCCTAAATATTTGTGTTGCTACAGATCTTCTTCCACAATTACTTCAAACAAAGCCCATTTCCATTAAACTTCTACAAACAGTACTCTGGATCAAGTTGGTTAAAACTTAGGAATGATAAACAAACTCACAACAAGAGATTTGCTATCTTCTTCTCGTGTTTGCACCTTAAGAGAGATTAGATTGTTCATTCTCAATCTTCTTAGGCAGAAGCGCTCTTTCTTGTGGCATACACACGATAAGCAGCCAGCCCAACGACCACAGCAGCAGCTCCAACTGTTTACAAATCATGAGACTGAAATTAGACTTCACCCAACCAAGAGTCTGAAGCTTTTTGTTACAGGTTTGTTTGTTTGTTTGTGAGAAAACTCATGTTCAAGATTCAGGACTCTGGGAAAAGAAAACATACTTGAGACGGCCATAAGAGAACGGTTGATTAGCCTGTTGTAATGTTTGCGGCTTTTTCCTGCTTCGGTCTCTGGAATACTCAAATGAGGATGTTGTGCTGCAGTTAAGATTTTGCGGAATAAGTTGTTGAAATCCCCCAATTTGGAGCTGATGGATACTGGAGGCTCTATTCCCATATCTTGTGTCATCTGCAAAAAAATCCATGTGCATAAATATGTATGTATGTATGCAAGTATTCGAGCTATTCTCATTGACTCGGAGATCAATAAGAACCCTACCCTGGTGGATTCTTGTATGGAAATAGGAAATGAATCAAGATCATCTTTTGCTGAAACCATGAGGCAAGGGACCTCATATCCAGTGGCCTCACCGTAAGTTGCAACTTCTACAAGCAACTCAGTCGCTCTTTTCCATGACGACTCATCCGAACTGGAGAAAACAATGAACTCAATTGTTACGCACAAACTACAAATAGAGAATGAAAAGGCATCTACTTACGCATATTTCAACCAATGACATCACAAAATATACCTGTCATATACAAAGACAGCTATGTCACATGCAGCCAAGGATTCCTTGGATGAAAATACCCCTTGAACTCCATCTTCTGGAATTTCCCTCATGATAAGAGTTTTCTTTGCACCCTACACTCAGAGGTTTGCAATTATCAGATTAATGACCAAAATTACATACAGAAACTCAAGAAAGCAGCATTGAAGCATGCCAAAAAATGTACAACCAAATAACATCTTTCATCTCTTAAAAAGTAACATGTCTGTAAAGTTTTGTTTGAAACTCCCTAGTTGAAAAAGCACGTCTCCCATTAAAAAAACTCATCAAAGATATCTAGCTAGTTCCCGTCTCACAGTCCCCAAAATAACACTCAAGTTTGTCATTTTTGTTCAGTATTTAGCTCACTGAAGATTTCTTTGCAAGGACAAAATATATCGAAACTAAAATGCATATATATTTATACGCGCACAAACATAATGATTCAAATTGCATAAGTATACTGACTTACCCCAGATTCATCGACCATATTTACTGCATAACGCTCATCAGTAGTTGATCCCTGGTTATCAGCATATGACCTAGATCATAGAGAAACATAACTGTAAACCAGATGGAGAGGTCATCTGAAAAAAAGAGGAAACTTTGTGCTCTGACAGTATGTAAACGCCTCCATGGTTATAAACATAGAATCTCTCTTCTGTGTGTATTTTGAAAATGCAACAAGTTAACATGACAAACCTTCCAAGAAAGCAATTCAGCAATGCAGATTTTCCAGCGTTATTAGGTCCAAAAACAAAGCACTGGAATACTTTTCTTTCACATTGCTGCTTTTTGCGATCCAAACGTCTTCTCCTAGTAACACGAATGGCAGTCGATGGATCACCCGGGAATCCAATGTAAATCAAATTTTCCACACTCCGAGCCGGTTCTAATAGTGTCATCAGTGACCACTGCAAGGATAAAATTGAAAGATTAGCACACATATAAACTTTGAATCAGTTCAATGAACAAATGAACAAAACTTGGCCCAGGTAAGAAATCCACTCAAAATCGCAAAACCACATATAATCCAATGATAAATTGTGCATGTTACAAAAAAATAAAGATACATAAACGATACGTCTAAGAGAGAGAATTGTGTGACATTTTAGTCCATCAATCAACAAAATCAAAGAAAAATGAAACAAAGAAGGCGAGTATATGTATAATGCGTGCACAAGAAATGCTTCCTTATGTTATTAAGCATGTAAAAGAGTGTTGATTACCATTGACAGGAAAGCGTCAAATGATAGACCTCCAAGGGCCGTTTTCTCCGCAGCATCCTCATAAGGTGCTTCCTTCCAAGGACTGCCATTCACAATTTAGTATGGCACGTCAATATAATGGAGATTACCATAATCCAAATTACACGTTCTTTGCCTTCTGGAGGTGGAAGAGGTACCTTTCAGGTGCAGTTGAAAAAAGATCCTCAATCTCTTGAGGTCTCAGATTATTATCCTGCAAAGTACAAATTCAGTCTGAGAACTATATTTGTCAACTCAACACTAAGACATTAATAAAAAAAGGAGACATACCTGGTCGTCATCAAACAACATATACATTCCTTTCAGGAATTCGATTGCTACATTTGTCAACTCAAAACTCTACAAAAACAATGAACACAACCATTAGCTGCACAATACCAAGAAAGGCAACTTGATGTGAGCTGTAAGATAACCGTGTTGCAGTAATGCAGGCATAAAAAATTCTTATTTCTGATAAGGTTCCAAATTTAATATTCGATATACAGCGCATCCAGTAATATATTATTGAAACACCAACAAATACAATAATGAAGCAACAATGGATATTATTTCTGCAAATTTACCTGATCGGGCGCTCGTTTGAATAATGAAGACGGAAGCAATTCTTCAGCAAGTCTTATATCATTATTATACCCAAACTTCCTGAGTACAGTCCACGTCGTCTCGAGCCTCCCTTTCTCAATAAAAAGTGCATGTAAAAACAGGAAGCCAGTCACTGTCAGTCCTCTTTCATTCACACCTTCTGGCAACTTTTCTTGCACAACCCTCTTAACACCTTCAATTTCAGAAGGCTGCAATGGTGCATGGAAGCACTTGACCTATTGTAAAACATAATTACATTCCAAGCTTCTTTTAAAAATCTGAAGGACAGGCCTAGGTCCATTTCATGACGAAATAGCAAAAGCACATGAAACACGAGAAGGGGAAATATAAGAACCTGAAAATCATTTAATTCAGCCTCGCTAAGAGCACCATCTCTGTCATGGTCACAGAGTATAAAGATACGTTTCAATGCCCTTACACAGCGGGGCTTCAGTGACTGGGAATCTTGATCAAACAGAGGTCCTGTTGGGTGAAGGACAGTTTTTTGTGCATAATAGAAAACTTCTTGTGCCTACAGAAAAGCTTTTTCATTATGATGATAGTTCAGACCTGAAATATAATTTGTAATTCCCATTGAATGTCTGACTAGGCATTTCCAATTCATGCTTGATACTTGATAGAAGTCCAAACCAATCACAACAACATTCAGTTTCAGGCAAAAATTTAGCACATCTAATGTCCTTGAAATTTCTTAGTAAGACAAGCACATCCCTAAACTACCTAATATTTGTGCCATGTTTGAACTAAGAAAAATATTACATCTCAAGAGGAATACAGAAGTCATGAAACCTGGAGTTGCTTCAGGGCAGAACACTCGATACATGTCTCTATCTCCCGAAACTGCTGCATTATAGGTGACATCACTTGTTCGAGGCTGACCTGGTTATTGTCGTCTCTAAGGTCAAGCTTACACCCTGCTACTATAATAGGAATTTTTACCTGTTCAAAAAGATCACAAGCCGATCTTAATAAGAAACAGAAAAAAAGTTTAGGTCACACCAAATCTTTTACACTTTCTAGCACTAGGACAATGATATGATCATAGATAAGATATTGTACACCTTCTACCCACAACAAGATTGACATGACCAAACTGAAAACAGAGAGAGGAAAATCAAACCTCTAATCGCCGAAGCTCTGGAAGCCAGTATTCACTTAAACGTCCGAGAGTCTCAGGTCGATCACAGGCATATGTCAAAACTACTGCATCTGCGCGCTTCAATTCCTCAGCAACCATGTCCCTATCTTCTGGCCTGACCCACGAACAAAAACATCAAAAGATACTTCAAGAACCTCAACAAAGCTGTCAAAGCATGAATATCCTACACCCTTCTTTCGGAACCCCACAAACAGTAGCTAAACAGTTGGCACAGTGCTATCCCAAAGACGATATCATATGAGCTAATAGTATCCTTCCCGGTTCATTTATAGTTTAAAAGCCTCAACATAAGGTCACATTCCTCTGCTGTCACCAAAAGCCGCATTCTTTTTCTAAAATAGCATCATTTTCCTTCAAAGTAGCCTTATCTAAAAGAGAAACTACCCAGCAATGCAGTGAACTTATATAACGAGATACCTCGAGGAAGTGTCGACAATGGTGACGGGTATATTGTCAGGGAAGAATTCAACAGGTAACTTGGTATCAGGCAAAACAGGAGGGACATTGGGAGGGAAAATATCAGTGGCTGCAGCGACAATCAAGCTTGATTTTCCAGTGCCCTTATCACCAACCACAACGATTCGTACAGATTTGGGTGAACCAGGACAATCAACCGTACCAGCCGAGTATCTCGCCATCTGAAACTGCAACACAATCAAATACTCAACAATTAGAGGCTCGAAATCAGGAATCAAGTACAAAGTATTGACGAGTTTGAGACAAGATTACTGAACTTCGCAACAAGATTATAAAAACCCAGAAACATGAGCATCAAAAGAGAACAAGATCGTGAAGAATATGACGAATTCAGTACCATATACAACAATAGAAAGAGTAACATCAACGAGAAGCAAAACTAACCTAAAGATCAAAAGATTCGATTAAAAAACGAGAAATAACCTAAACTGGAGATTGAGATTGAGACTGAGAGTGAGAGAAGGAGAGAAGCACGAAGATTAAAAACCCTTAGAAAACCCTAGATTCTAGTTTGGGAGAAATGTGGCGGTGATGATTTGCCGTGAAGGAGGAGAAAATTAGAAAGCTTTATTATTATTATTTTTTTAACTTTGTCTGTGTTTATTCTAGTGGCATTTCCGTAAAAACCAAGCACTGTTTCTTTTTAACGTATAAGATAATTTTTTTATAAAAGGAATTTTTATTTTAAATATTTAGCAAAATTGTTTTATTTGACCAGTGAATGTACAATGTATCAAAAAAATTAGTGTGTAAACTCGATGAAAATATTTTACTTTCTAAAATTTTGAATCATGCATTGGCTCTCATTTAGATTCACATCTTATTATAGAATATATAAACAAAGGAAGAAGAAAATATATATATATATATATATATATAGTAATTATTCTAAAATTCAGAGAATGAGAAAGAAAAAATCAAATTGGAAAAACTGGAAATCGATTCGGAATGAGAAAGAACAAAGAAGGGTGTAAAAGGAAAACTAGAATTTGATTATGGATTTTAATAGAATCAAAATCTAAACATAATTTGTTGTTATTCAATCATTGATTCTAAATTATGCATAAAAAAAAATTGTTATTGAATTTGATATTTGTAAATTAAGCTTCAAATTTTTTATAGTTCATGTTTTTCAGTATTTCACTAAAAGGTAGTGTTGTTCAAAATTAAAAGTGTTTGAAAATCTTGGTACACCAATATCATATCTCTTAACTGCTTATATAGCTTCATATAATCAGTTTTGTTAAAGTTATAGTTCTTGACTAAAGGCAGAGTCTAAACGAACAGAACCGATCAAATCGAGACTTTCGGTTATCAGTGTCATATCAGTTCTCAACTGTAAATTGATTGGCATATTTATAATAAGATTTCGGTTAGCCGGCACAAGATAACCAATCGGTTTTACCTAAACCAAAAAACCTTATTTCTTCGTCCTCGATTACTAACTCATTTCATGTGTTTCCTATTCTCTCTACTCTCTAGTCTCGACTCATCGACAATCGAAATCGTAAATTAATGTCTTCTTCCTTCGTATTCTCAATTTCGGTGAGAATCGAAATCCTCAATCATCGAAATCTCTAAATTATACCTCTCTCTCGTTGAGGTTGTGCCCTAGAAGAAGGCCCCTTTTCTCCGGGAGTTTCAATCCCTAATTGCGATTTTCAAATTTGTAACTTATAAGCTCTTCCTCCTTCTCATTAATTCTCATGAAATGTTGATGCTTAATTTGGCATTTGATATTTGATTTAATGTTTTTAAAGTCTTTTGATGTTTGGGGTTTTGATGTCTCGATTTTCTATTGTTGCTTAAAGTTTCATATGCCTTTGAGGTCTATAAATTTTGATGTCTTTTGATGTTTGGGGCTTTGATGTCTTCTCTCTCGTCTCTTATGTCTGCTTATGTTTTGTAGATGTGTTATGAAGATCACCACGGCATAGGGTCTGAAGAACCATTACTTCCCGAATATGTTGGCACTAGAAACAAAAGGTCAACAACATCTCTGCCACTAAAACCAAATAATTTTTTTTCTTCTAAAAGAGCAGAAGTATGGCAACATTTTATTCAGAGAGAAGATGATTCTAGTAAGAGCAATTAGTCCTGGACATTCGGGTATTCGGTTCGATTCCGGTTCCATTCGGTTCGGAGCTTTAGGATCCATATGGGAACCGAACAAAATCGGTTCGGATCTCATTCGGTTCGGATAGGTTCGGGTAACAAACTCAAGAACCGAAGAAGAACCGAATCCTTTCGGATATTTTCGATTCGGTTCCAAAATACCCGAATTGCCCCATTCGCCCATTCGGAAAATATCCGAAATTTTTCAAATTAAACCGGAAATAACCGGGAAAAAAAACAAAAATAACCTGGGCATTCGGTTCGGTTCCGAGTAGTATCCATTCGCTTCCAAGTATTTCGGGTAGATGAATTTAGGATCTATTCGGGTATTTTAGAATTTCGGTTCGGATTCGATTTGGTTTCGGTTTGGTTTCGGTTCGGTATCGGTTCTATCAAGTCTAAATATAATTAATATTTTATGTATATAATTATATTTCGGGTACCCATTCAGTTCTCGGTTCGGTTCCGGTTCTTTTGTCATTTCGGTTCGGTTCTTTTTGGTTCGATTCCTGTTCGGTCCATTCGGTTTGGTTATTTTGCCCAGGACTAAGAGCAATTGTAACTATTGTGGAACATAGATTAATTATGCCTCAAAAACAGTAGACACTAGTCCGATGAAAAATTACATTGGAAGATGCAAGTTATACAAGATTTTTGATGAAATGGATAACAAAAGGTGTTGAGTGGTGATAGTAGTGGTAATATGAAGGTTATTAAATATGATCCTCATCTTTTTAGGAGTTCAGTAAATGAAATTATTGTAGTCAATGAGTTGTCATTTTTATTTGTTGAAGCAGAGGGGTGAAAATGTTTCGCTTTCAATGTCTTTCCTCAATACAAGACATTTTCAAGAAGGACATGTACTAGAGATATTGATGCGATGTATATGCAAGAGAAAGCTGCTCTGAAGAATTTGTTTAGTGTTGACAAAAAGAGAGTTTCTCTCACCAAAGATATATGAGTGTCTCCTATAATCTCCTATAACTACATGGTTATCATAACTAACTGAATTGATGTAAATTGGTATCTGCGTAAAAGAATTCTTAGCTTTAAGAAGATTGAATAACAACTTATTGATTGCTTAGAAGATTGAAGAATTGAGAAAGTTTTCATTGTTACTTTTGATAATGCAAATGATAACGAGAAGGGTTTAAGGGTCTTTAAAAATGCGTTGAGGCTGAGAGGAACAAATTTTTAGTTCAAGATAGTGATTTCATATATATATGCGTTGTTGTACATACATTTTTAATTTGATTGTGGGTGATGGTCTAAAAAAAGCTAAATCTAGTATTTTTTTTATTAGGAATGTAGTCAAGTATATGTCGTCAAAACAAAACGAGAGTATATAGTCGCTAAAAAACGCGCTCATCTTTCACAAGATTGAAGTCATTTGTATTGCGGTGTAAGATAAGAAATATTTATAGAGGCATCTTGCCTTTAGATTGCATTACTAGATGGAATTCAACATATCTTATGTTGACTTTTGCCTTTAAGTTGAAGCTGATTTTTGAGAATATGCTTCAGCAAAATATGAGTGAGGATAAGTTGTATTATGATTACTTGCTAGAAAAATATGAAAAGACAAAGCGAGTTAGAGCACTAACTTCTACTGATTGGGATGAAATGCAACAGTTAGTGAAGTTTATGAAGATTATTTACAAGTGTACCTTGACATTTTCAGCTTCTAAATCAGTAAATTCCACACTTTGTTACAAAAATATTGTAAACATTGAAAAGAATTTGATCACCAAGTGTGGCAGCAGTGATAAGGAAATCAGAATGCAAGCATATCTTAAGAGGGATAAGTTTCAAAAGTATCAGGATGAATTGATGAATATGAATGTGCTTGTGATTGTCGCCTCTATCTTTGATCCACGAAACAAGATGCAATTTGCTTCGACTAACTCTGTGGTAAAATAAACTATAGAAAGTAGACAACTTTATACTTCTGTTTTAAATGTGATGAAGAAGTTATATGATTAATATAGTCTTCGACTTAATAAACCAGATGAGAGTGATGCAGATGAAAACAAAAGTGATCATGAAAATTCTGGGCAACCAAGTGTTATGTGTGATTATCAAATGATGATAATGTTGGTGGTTATGAGTGGATGGATGCAATTTACAATAAGATGGTTAGCTTAAAGGACAATGAAGAGGGTTGTAATGAGTTAGTAATCTTTTTGACAAAAAAAACTAAGATAAGAGTGGAAAACAATTTGGATTTACATTATGATGTTCTGTAATGGTCTAATATCTCAAAATTCTCAATCTTATCAGAACTTGCCAGAGACGTTTTTTTGCAATTCAAGTCTCTTCAGTTGTTTTAAAATCTACTTTTAGTACTAGTGGGAGAGTTTTGGATCCTTACAGGAGTTATTAACTCCTTATATGATTGAGGTACTGTTATGCACACAACAAAAGTTATGGTGTTCTTATCAATCTCAAACACAAGTTACAAACTTAGTGCAAACGTTGGAAAAACTTGAGTTATTTAGTCGCTTGGTAAGTATATAACTAACTTTCTTTAAGTTAAATGGTGAATATAAGTTTAAAGTACTATAACAAACTCTGTTTTCTTGTGTGTAGATTCTCGAAATTCAATGACAATTTTTCAGTGATTTTGGTTAGTATGGAAGGTACAAAAATATAAACTTTGGGATGGTTAAGTTTTTATTTGTTTCTTTGACATGACATTTAACTAAATGTTTTGAATCTAACTTCTCAGTGATTCTGCATGTTTCTTGTTAATTATCATGGTCTCATCTCATCTTGCACAATGCACAATTACACAGGTTGGACTACCTTGATGGAAGCAGCCTTGATTCTTGAACTATGAATTAGAAGAAACTGCTCTTATGTTTCTTTTGTTTATTTGAAACTGCATTGAATTATGAATGTTTTGTTACTTATATTTTGTAATGATTTGAAGTATGGATTTTGAACCATATTAATTATAAAAGCTATTAAAAATAAACAAATAATAATAATCAATTTGGTTAAAACTCACTGCAAATATCTAAAATAAAGGCTTCATATGCACATATTTTATTTTCGTAAATGTGATGTGCACATATTTTATGTTTTACTTTAGTCAAGAGTTGATCAACTGGATTAAGAAAACCCTAAAATAAAAACCTATGTCAACATATGAATACAAATTTAACAATTAAGAGATTCAAATATGTTAACTTTAAAACAACTTGTTTTCTATCTGATAAAAGTGTGAAACCATCCTCATCTCCGAGTTTCAAATATGTATTGAGATTATAGATGAACCACAACTAAAACTATTTGTGTGTTTCCACATGAACTACCATCCAAACAACATGGTAAAATTGATTAGTTTTTTTCCCACGATATTTAATAATTGTCTTTCCCACTGCACTTAAAAACTCAACCATCAATCCCATTGATTGGACGACAAATAACTTACTATGTTCTCTATAGTATTTTGAAACACACATAGAATTGATCAAACATGTCTAATCATACATCCATGGTGACTGTTCCAAGTTCAACATCCAATTCTAGGCTAGAAATATCATCAAAAACCAAATTAGAATCTAAGTTTTATATAAAATAATATAACATTAAACATAAATTACTTTTGTTTCTTATGAAACTTTTAGGTAAATATTTTTGTTTGTAAGAAAATATATTATTGGAAAATTCTGTAATTATTTTTTTTATTCGTAGTAAAAATTATTTCTTTATTTTCTTAAAACATAAGGTTAGATACAACTAGATAAACGATTATTAAAGTCAACATAAACTAAGTCTCTCGTAAAGTGCATCATCAATATTTATTTGCATTGATTTTTTTGAGTAAAAAAAAAGATAAACGACAATGTATTGATTTTATCATGATATTTTAAGATGTTGACAAACAAAAATACATTGTTTACTATAATATAAAATGTGGTCAATATTTTTATCAATATTTTAATTAACATGTATTATTACTTTTAAAGCAGTCGCGCATCAAATCACTATCATTGGATTCTCCTTCAACATTTTGGCATTCAACTTTAGATCTCATTCCATTTCCCGTAGTAATTTTAATGTCATCCATAACAACGTCTTTGCAGTGTGTGGTGACACTACATGTAAGTGTTATAGCATCTTCATTTAATGTTGTTCCGTGAAAACCAACATATTTTACATTGCTAATCGCCACTGTTAAATCCTGATAAACAAATACATATGTTTCCATAATTTATTCATACTTTCAAAATACTATATATATGTATAATATATATATATATAATATAGCTCTATTACAAATATTTTACCTCGTTTGCATCGATATGTTCACTATCAGTATATTGTTGGTCGATTATAATTGGATTTCTTGCATTAATGAGCGTGATGTTTTCAAAACTTATGTTTCTTGCATATCCTTGTCCACCCTAAAAATCATAGTTAAAATTAAATTCAAAACATATTTGAATGATGAATTTATTAATATAAATATAAAATATAATAATTAGTATAAAAGAAAAAAGATACCCGCCAAGTCTTGATTCTAGCTCCATTCATCGTCTCATTGAAAGTGCAGTGAGTCACTTGAACACCACTAACTGCATCATTTGCTTCATTGGCTCCTAAACTTCCCACACTTTTATCCAATTACATAAAACAAATTTAATAAATTATATTTTTTTCTTTGCAAGAAAAACTTTCTATTTATAAATATTTTTAAGATATAATTCAATAAATTTAATTAACATCATGATTACCTTATTCCATGACCAGGTCCACAATTAATTTGTGTGATGTTGATACTAAAACTTCCTGTGTCGATTGCTATACAATCATCCCTTGAGAATTCAAGGATTGAAATTCAAATGATTGTTATGCCATCTATATTCTACAAAAATTAAAAATTAATTTCTACCATAGAATTAACAAATACATAAATGCTAGAACTATTATAAACCAGTGGTTTTATAATCCATTAATTTAAAATTTACTATGATTCATTTATTTTTTGTGATATTCATGTATTAATAAAATATTTAAATAATTTATAAATAAGTACGCACCTGTTTGAATCGTAGAGTCAAATATGTTGATATTAGTCGAGTTACTTATATCAATCCCATCTGTGTTGGAACTTTTTTCAGGTGCCAAAAGATTTATTTTTGATTTTACAACATAATTGCATGATTTGATTGATATATGGGGTTTTGGACTATTAATCGAAGTTATCCCGTTTATACTAAGATTATCACATTTGTAAATATGTAATGCCTACAAAAAAATATATTTAAATATGTTTTTTTTGTCGGCAATTAAAAATATGTTTTAAAACAACAATTATGACGATTATAATCAGAAAAAAAAACAATCACGAAGAACGCATAGTAAATTTGATATACTCACTATAGGTCGTTGAGAAGTTTTCGGATTAACCTGAAAATCAAAAATAACTATATGATTTTGAGGTAACGATGAATAAAAAAGTATTAAAAATTATGATATATCAAATTTTCACCTCCCAAAAGGACGAGCCACGACCATCAATCTTTCCTGAACCATCAAGCATTAGACCAGACACATCTGAAAAACCAATCCACATTTGAGATCCGGGGTTGGACCATGCTTCGATGTTGCTAGGTGCAATGATGACACCATCCAACTTCAAATAAATAAATAAATTTCCCGCTACATGTAATGTTCTTGTAGAAAAGCTTTTATATAATTAATAAATTAAATATAAAAAATTTGAAAAAAATTAATAATTAACTTTAAGAAAATATATTTATCAAAAAACTATATATTTTGGATAGAGAAATAAAAGAAAATTATGTTTGAATCATTGGTTTGACCATCTCCTTTCGCACCAAAATTGAGTACGTTGTAATTTTGGCCGTTTACAAGACCAAAACATAGGAAAGTTACACCGGTTTTCACCAATATCTGAACCAAAACGATGTACCTGATTTTTTTTTTTAAAACTCTAATTTGGCCAAAAATAACCGAATTAACCGCAATTTAGAAAAAAAAATAACCGAAAATCCTACTGAATTATTTTTGATTAATTTCAGCATCTTTCTAATTTTCGGTTAATTGATAACCAACTAACCGACCCGAAAAACTGAATTCGCAAGCCTAATTTCAACCTTTTCTGTATATTTTCTTGTACTATTCAAAATTTTGTTTCGCACCCTCTTGCTATATTGTTTTGTTATTCAATCTGGCATTTGTTCCGTTCGATTCTGATAATCCGCACGTCTAATCCGCTTTTCACCATTAAAATGTTATGACTATGGAAGTAACTCAGTAACTATGGGCTGAAGCCGATTTAAAACATGAAAACCACGTGGCCCAGTTTTGGTATTATCAGTTAGATTCTTTCATTTGACCGACTAAACCAAAAAGAATTAGGAAAAAGAAAAAACGAGTGATGATGTCATGTCAATCAACATCGCTAAAACAGCTTACACGACGGCTTGTTTAAAATCCCAAGACGGAACATTTATTGTATTCTTATGATCCCATACCTCTCTCGATTTTGTGAGAAGAAGAAAAAGAAGATATGGGTGTTGATTTGGATTTGGAATCTATCTCCGAGGCCACCTCCGGAGCCGTTGGATCGCTTCTCAGCACTACCATTTTATACCCTCTTGATACCTGTAAATCCAAGTTCCAGGCCGAGATTCGTGTTCCTGGTCAGCAGAAATACAGGTTTCTCCTTCCTCCTTCTCCTCTTTCTATGGCTGCTTCGATTGTTACGATTGTGATGCGACGATGATCTGGAATTTGAATTCCGCGTTTATTATGTCTCCCGGAGCTGGATTCTTGTTGGAAATGATGAAATTGGCTTTGATCAATTTTTTGGATTAGGTTTTTGATATCTGTGTTGATCCTTTGTAGATCCTCGTATAAATTATGAGAAAAATTCAGTTTTTTAATCAAGGCTTTTTCAATGAACTCAAGCTTTTGAATATCTTTCTTTTTTTGGTAAAGGTTTTTCTCAAGCTTTTTGATATCTAAAACTTTCGTTTGATTTTCTGATAGGACTTGAAGCTTTTTCATTCTTGTCTCCATGTATATACTTCTAATGGGTCAAAACTACAGGTTTTTAGATAGTGTAGTGGAATCTATGAACTATATTGGAACCCACAATTTAGAATTTTGAAGCTATCTTGTGTCAAAAATTTTTGCGATTGTTGATATTTCAACTGTTAGAAGCTGTATACAGGACACAGTTTTTAGGTAGCATAATATATGGTCCATCTGTGATTGTCATTAGAGAATCTTGAGATTCTTGATATCTGAAGCTGTTTTGTAACGTTTTCAGATACCTGTCAGATGTCTTTTGGGAAGCAATTTCATCTGGAAATGTTCTCTCGCTGTATCAAGGCCTAGGGACTAAGAATTTGCAGTCCTTCATTTCGTCGTTCATCTATTTCTATAGTTATAGCTATTTCAAGAGGTTACATTCTGAAAGGATAGGCTCAAAGTCAATTGGAACAAAAGCGAACCTGCTCATTGCTGCCGCTGCTGGGGCTTGTACCTCTTTATTGACCCAAGTACGTTTATCTTGCACTCAGCTATGCTTCAAACTATGCTATGTTTGAATGTTTTGTGGGCTTTTTGTTTTGGTCAGAAAATTGAGAATCTTTTTAGTTTCTCTGTTCGAATGTCAACTCTGGGACTTGTTTCGTACTCTGTATTCTATCTTCTCTATGCATAATAACTTCAAGTTCCATGTTTGTGTAGCCTCTAGATACTGCTTCATCAAGGATGCAAACAAGCGAGTTCGGAAAATCAAAAGGGTTGTGGAAGACCTTAACCGAGGGTTCATGGGGAAATGCATTTGATGGCCTTGGGATTTCTCTTTTATTGACCTCTAATCCAGCAATTCAGGTACCATTGTAATTTCAAACCACCAACTTCATGTTTACTGTCTTATTTTTGCTAGGCGTTACCTGCATTAACGTGACTAGCTGAAAAGTAAGCTTCTCCTTGTAGTATACAGTGTTTGATCAGCTGAAACAGAACCTCCTTGAAAAAAGAAATGCAAAAGCCAAGAAAGATTCTTCCCCTGTAGTCCTCTCTGCCTTTATGGCGTTTGTATTAGGTGCTGTCTCAAAAAGTGCTGCCACCGTCATCACATATCCAGCAATCAGGTATTAGCTTCCTGTGAATTACTCAAGTCATGAAATTTAACAGGTGTGCATAGATCTAGACTCTTTCAGGGGGTATTGATATATATACATTCATTGGTTTTGTAGGTGCAAAGTGATGATTCAAGCAGCAGATGACTCAAAGGAAAATGAAGCGAAGAAGCCCCGAAAACGAATCACGAAAACGATTCCCGAGGTAGTCTATGCTATATGGAAAAAAGAAGGGGTCTTAGGGTTTTTTAAAGGCTTGCAGGCTCAGATCTTAAAGACAGTTCTGAGCTCGGCGTTGCTACTAATGATCAAGGAGAAAATCACAGCAACCACATGGATTCTTATTCTAGCAATAAGAACTCTGTTTGTCACAAAGGGTAGGTTGAAAAGTTCATAAAGATTGTTATTCCGCAAGTGTCCCAAGGCCAAGCAAGAGCAAAATCATTTGTTTGGCGATCTGAATCGAAAGATTTTCGAGCAGGCAAGTATTGTAGTCTTTCTCATTTCAAGAACAATTGATTGTTTAGTAAAGCTCTGATTGTAGGTCCGCATAAAGCTTCTTGTTGCCAGATTGAGTTTCTGGGCTTAGAGATTTTCTGGTTATTGTGTAGTTCTGTTTTGTTTACTTCAGTTGCAATAAAAATGAAGATCTCTGTGTAGGATCATGCGACAGTCATATAAACATGTCCTATGAGATATTTTTCTAAGTCTTTAGTAATTTTTTCACTACATATTATGATAATCTTGAATCGATTATCGAAGTAAAAACAAATATTTGTTTGATCTAATACTTTTTAAAAAAATTTTGAAAGTTTTTTCTTTATTTCTACAAGTATTCAAATACCAGATCTTTAAATTAAATAAATAGTTAAAACTTTCAAACAAAATTCAGAATGATTCCACAATTTGGTGGGTTATCACTACCAAGAAAACCAGCTACACCCGATGGCATTTTCGATACGTGAAGAAAGATCGAGTAACAACAACCTAAATCGAAAAATTGTCGAAAGTTTCGCCGATTTTTCCGACTTTTCGACTGATGATGAAACAGTCAAAAAGTCGCCGAAACTTTTCGACAACGTTTTAATGGTTTGTGAAAACTGTAGAAAACATGTCGTAACGTTCATAAAATGTTGCTAAAATTTCTACAACTTACCGACGGAATTTTTACCGTTGAGATTTATCGACGACTTTTTTAAAATAGTTGTCGATAATCCGTCGAGAACTGTAGCCGTTTTTAAATGACCGTTATATAGTCGTTTGCTATTTAATAATGGTCGGTATGTCGTCGAAAAACCGGTTTATGCTTTCGGTTTTGCCCCTAAATACCCCCACCCCTCTCATTCCGAAAATGTAAAAAAAAAACTTCCTGAAAAAGAGCAAAACACTAAAAAATTATCAAAAGATTATCAAAATAGCAAAACACTAAAACAAAATGTCTAAGAAACCGTGGTATGATGCATTTGAAACTGAAAAAATTCAAGACATGGATTTAACTTGGTCGGAACTCAAAAATGTTGTAACAGGATGGGATGTTGATCGAAAATCATTTTCACCGTCCCGTTTTAACGTAGAAGAAACTTTCACCGGTGAAGGTTCTGGTTAATTCATGGATCTCCTCAGAATATACAATTGTCGTTAAGAAGGAAAAAGAACAAACATCCGACAACTATTAATATAGCAGGAGATGCATTTCCTACACAAGAAATGGTGCGAAAATTGCTGCAAGGAACGGTGGAGGAGACAATGAATTTTTAGAGGAACCATGGGTAACTATAACATCCGTGTTCCTTAGTCACCCTTTCGAGTTTTATTGTAATTGATGTTATTGTAATGGACCCTCGAGATTGTTGTATTGACGAGAAATTATTAATATACGGGTGCTTATCAAAATTGTCGAGGATGATTAATACATGATGTGGTATTTCATGTATTAGGGATGTCGAGTACATGATGTGGTATTTCATGTATCGACGGGTTTGACACATGATGTGGTATTTCATGTGTTGCGGAGTTGAGAGCGGTGTTTTATTCCGTCTTGGTTCGGGGATTTTTGGGTTTACGTCACTAGATCCTAATACGTGGTTGAGGTCGATAGGGTTATGCGATATTTAATCCTATTGACGGGTCATTGGGGTTATGTGATATTTAACCCCAATGATGGGTCATTAGAGTTATGTGGTACTTAGCTCTAATGATGTTGGTTAGGATTATGTGGTATTTAATCCTAACCAAGGGGTTTACCGATAAGGATCATGTGGTATTTGATCCTAATAGATCGGTAGACCGGGGTGGGGTCCTGTGGTATTAGATCTCACCGGGACTTAGTATATTAGGGTCCTGCGCTATTGGATTCTAATGTACTAGGTCGTTTGACGGACTTAACTCGTTCGAATCCGGGGATAATTGGATTCGACGGGTTAGCCATTGGGTGACCACGTAAGATCCTGTGATGTTAGACCCGGGAGTGTTATTGAACCGAGTATGGAATAATACAGAGCTCGAGTGATGGCCCTAGGGGCGGTAGGCGGGTTGATTCGATCAAAAGATTGATCGTTGAGATGTAATCCCGAGTGGTTTGGTTTGAGAGGAATTAAGCGAAAATTCCGGGGTTTTGATGGGCGTGAAAGAAATATTTTGGGACGGGGAGATGTCTCAAATATTTCAGGAGATTATTTGGAGTTATTAAACCGAGCGGGAGAAGTCAATTGAAAAATTAATCGTCTGGTTTAGTAATTTTGAATGGTTTGGTTTAATTAGATTAAACCAATAATTACATACATGTATGTGTAGTATTTCTCTCTTCTCTTCTCTATATTCTTCTTGAAGCTTATCTTGTCTCATTTGGGGAGCAAAATATCTGAAGTTAGAGAGAGAGAAGAGAGAAAAGGAGAGAGAGAGAGAGCTAGAGAAGAGGAAGGAGAAGAAGAGAAAAGAGAGGCTTAGAAAAACAGAGTTTTGGGGTGACTTATGAGCTTGATCGGGGTATCAGGAGGGCATTAATTTAAAATTTTGTGGGAATAGTTGATACCTTGGTGATTGGGTGAGTAAGAACCAAGGAGAATCAAGCTTGAGGTTCTTGAATCAAGAGAGTTCTTCATTGTCAATCACTAAACAAAAGTGAGTGCGTAACCGTTGGCTTAGCTGTGTGATCTTTGAGTTTTCGTGATTGATATTTGTTTAGGGACTAGTTCATATGGGTGTGACTTATGGCTTAGCCATGATGTGTGATGATTGTGTGTGATTGAGCCCTTTCACAGTATGTATTGGCTTGTTTTTTAAGCATATGTTGATTGCGTTAAATTCATTGATCATATGTGTGTATAGCCGTGGGGACGGGATGACCGCCTCACTAAGCATTATCAATGCTTGCGCGCCTCTTTTGGTGCAGGAAAAGAGAAGTCATAGGAGCAGGGTCGTCGAGCCGGGGCGAAGGGATGATCTAGTAGTAATTCGGGTTTTTCTTTTTGAATCTTTTGATGTTATGTTTTGATGCCTAGGTGATGTTTTGGACTCGTAAATATGCTTGTTAGCGATGTTCGATAAGGGAATATGCATAAGTTAAGGGTGGTTATGTTTAGCTTAAAAATTGGTTATGGCTTGTTGTTGGTTGTTGTTGTTTGGGTACGAGCATCGATCAGAGACGTCGATCGATCCATTAAGATTTTAGATCGTCGATCAGCCGTCGATCGATCCATTCGCAAGTAAATTTAGGATCGACTCGGGGAGAGAATATCGATCGGTCAGTGTTCCGATCGATCGATCACATGGGTGGATCGATCGATTGAGTTCAGCGTATTTTTGTTGGATCGACTGGGAGATGTAGGATCGATCGTGTCAAATCCAGATCGATCGATCCAACATATGGATCGATCGATCCTAGTCCTAATGCTAGGTTTTAGTTTATGAGTTGTTGCGTTAATGAGTTGTTACTTGTCATTCAAGAGTTTTACTAATTAGAGTTTGACAAGTTTATTAATGACTAAATGAAATTTTTTTTAAATCTCAATTTTATCAAGCTCGTTATGTCCTCGGATGGGGCATCATTTTGTATCAGTGAGTAGCGGTTCTAGGATGTGTGTTACTTGTCTGTGTGATTGCAGCACGATGTTAATTCGTGATGGGGTGTTTGATGGTGTTGTTGATGGGTGGTTGTGGCAGAGATCATCCTCTTCGCCGTAAAAGTGACTTCGTAAGACTTCTCTCATGTTACGTGTTGTTAAAGCTTCGGGTTATTGAATGCCTTATTGTTTTGTAGTATGGTGAGAAGTACAAGAAGCAGAAGCAAGAGGAGTGCGCGGAGCCGGCTGAGCCTAGAGAACAAGTGGACCCCGGTGAAGACCAAGTGATGGTCGAGGATGTTGCTGAGTCGGGAAATGGGGGAACTGCAGGCGATGCGGGTCAAGCGGCAGAGAGAGCCTCAAGTGGGCAACAATAAGAGGGTCCGAATCAAATGGGGCAGATGTTGGGTTTGTTGCTCAGACTGTGACACCGGATAGACCGCTGAATTGCCTAAGCGCCCACCCTAGTGAATGAGCCACCGAGAGTGGTTAACCCCTTAGGGAGACAGGTCCTATAACTCTACCATACTTGCTAGATCATATGCAACGACTGGGCACCAAATTTTCCCTGAGGTTATGACGGGAAGTCAAGTTGAGAGAGAAACTTCCTCTCTGGTGTCCGGAGGAATATAAGATTGATCTAGAGTGCATTACCTGGAAGGAGATGCAATATGTGGTGGAGAAGTGTGTTGGCTAGAGAACAATGGTGTGGATACTGATCTCTGTGGAAGAGTTCAACCTCAAATATTTCCCACAAGAAGTCATGGACCGATTGGAGACGGAGTTTCTAGATTTATCTCAGGGGACGAGGTTGGTACGAGAGTATGAAGTGAAATTTAACCGACTTCGGCTCATGGGAAGGGTCTTGAGGATGAACAAGCCCAAGTAAGAAGGTTTCAGGGAATGCGGGAATTGGAATAGTATGCAGGAGATCATATGCCGGCGAGTTAGGGAGAGGCACCATGATTGAAGAAGGATTAATGGAGGAGACTAAAGCAGCTAAGTCTCAAACTCAAGGGAAGAAGTCTTTTACTTCTGATTCAGGGAGAGGTGGCAAGTTCATGGGAGGACATAAGAGGAAGTGGGAGGGCTCTTCTCAGAGTGCTTCTAGCACTCAATCCGGATGCTTCAAGTGTGGAGGCAAAGACCATAAGGCGGCTAACTGCCCTAACAAGGATACCAGGACCTGCTACCACTGTAAGGGGGTGGGACATATCAAGACTTCATGTCCCAAGTTAAGGCAAGGCGGAGGGAGTTCTGGAGCTCCACCCGCTAAGAGGACGGCAGTGACTCCTCGAGCGTACTCTCTGAGCATTGAGTCAGGAGAAGGGAGAAACTCCAAGCCGATCACTGGTTAGAATTCCTCTCTTATTAATTATTTTGTTGTGATTATGAGTTTTGCCATTGTGTGTGTGTTGTGGTCGCTTTTATTGTGTGGTCTCAATGCATAGACTATGTGTAGGGACCCTGAACGTGGGAGGGATTACATCTCACGTGTTGTTTGATTCCGAAGCATCGCATTGCTTTGTTACTCTGGAATTAGTGAGAGAGGGAAGGCTCCGAGAAGAGCCTAGTGATTGGCTGAGAAGAGTGAAAGTGGCTGGGGGTCAGACTTTTGAGACTTATAGTCTAGTAAAAGATATCGAGGTCCATATTGCTAGAGAAGTAAAGCCAGCTGATTTGATTGTGTGGCCAGTGGAGATATATGATGTGATATTGGGAATGGATTGGCTTGGGAAGTATAAGGCTCACCTAGATTGCCATCAAGGTCGAGTGGTGTTCGAAGATGATCAAGGGAAAGTGGTGTATCAGGGGGTGAGACCTACGCTGGGAGGCTTGGTGATTTTGGCTATTCAAGCTGAGAAGATGATAGAGAAAGGATGTGAAGCATATCTCGCTACTATCTCGATACCCGAGGAGGTTGGAGATTCAATGCTTCAAAATATTCCCGTGGTGAGAGAATTTGAAGACGTGTTTCAACCGTTGAAGGGATCACCACCGTCGAGATCGGATCCCTTCATGATTGATTTGGAACCGGGGACGACTCCTATTTCTAAGGCTCCATATCGTATGGTACCGGCGGAGATGGCGGAGCTTAAGAAACAGATAGAGGAACTATTGGTTAAGGGTTTCATAAGACCGAGTAGCTCACCATGGGGAGCACCTGTCTTGTTTGTGAAGAAGAAGGACGGGAGTTTTCGATTGTATATCGATTACCGAGGTTTGAATCGAGTGACGATAAGGAACAAGTACCCTCTTCCGAGAATTGATGAGTTATTGGATCAGTTGAGAGGTGCTACTTGGTTCTCGAAGATTGATTTGGCTTCTGGATACCATCAGATTCCTATTAAGGAGTCAGACATTCAGAAGACGGCCTTCAGGACGAGATATGGGCATTATGAGTTTGTAGTGATGCCTTTTGGGTTGACGAATGCACCAGCGGCATTCATGAGATTGATGAATGATGTGTTTCGCGAATATTTGGATGAGTTTTTGATCATCTTTATTGATGACATATTGGTGTATTTGAGGAGTTCTGACGAACATGATGATCACCTGAGAAGGGTATTGGAGAAGTTAAGGGAACAAAAGTTATTTGCCAAGCTAAGTAAATGTAGCTTCTGGCAAAGAGAGATTGGATTTTTGGGTCATATGGTTTCTGAGAGTGGAGTTTCCGTTGACCCAGAGAAGATTAAGGCCATCAGAGAATGGCCGAGGCCTGAGAATGCTACGGAGATAAGAAGCTTTCTCGGTTTAGCTGGTCATTACAGAAGATTTGTCAAGGGTTTTGCGAGTATTGCTCAACCTATGACTAAGTTGACGGGGAAAGATGTTCCTTTTGTTTGGTCTCAGAAGTGTGAGGAGAGCTTCCTGAGACTTAAGGAGATGTTGACTACCGCTCCAGTGTTGGCTTTACCGGATCCTAAGGAGCCAGATGTGGTTTATACGGATGCCTCGAGGCTAGGATTGGGTTGTGTTTTGATGCAGCATGGGAAGGTTATCGCTTATGCTTCGAGACAGTTGAGGAAGCATGAAGCTAATTACCCTACTCATGACTTAGAGATGGCTGCGGTGGTGTTTGCTTTGAAGATATGGAGATCATATCTGTATGGTAGTAAGGTGCAGGTGTTCACGGATCACAAGAGTCTCAAGTATGTGTTCACTTAGCCTGAGCTGAACTTGAGACAGAGGAGATGGATGGAGCTTATGGTAGACTATGACCTCGAGATAGCTTATCACCCGGGGAAAGCTAATCTCGTTGCTGATGCCTTGAGCAGGAAGTGGGTAGCTGCAAGTATAGAGAAGGATGCCGATGAGTTGATGAGTATGATTAGTACCTTGCATCTATGCGTTGTTTCTGTTGAGTAAGAGCCGTTGGGGCTAGAAGCGGCTAATCAGGCGGATATCTTGAGTAGAGTGCGAGCGGCACAAGAGAGATCGATGAGACTTTGATTAAGGCTTCTAGAGACGGGAAGTCTGAGTACCAAATCTCGAATAATGGAACCATTCTGGTTCATGGTCGAGTATGTGTGCCTAATGATGAAGATTTGAGGAGAGATATTCTTCGAGAGGCACACTAGAGTCGGTTTTCCATTCATCCCGGGGCTACTAAGATGTATCGAGACTTGAAGCGGTATTATCATTGGGTCGGGATGAAGAGGGATGTAGCCAAGTGGGTGGCTATCTGTGAGACTTGTCAGTTAGTAAAAGCCGAGCATCAGGTTTCCAACGGGTTATTACAGAGTTTACCCATTCCTGAGTGGAAGTGGGATATGGTTACGATGGATTTTGTGGTTGGGTTACCGAATTCTCGGGGCAGAGATGCTATTTGGGTTATTGTTGATCGCTTGACTAAGTCTGCTCACTTCTTAGCCATAAGGAAGACAAATGGAGCTCGGGTTTTGGCAAGAAGGTATATCAATGAGATTGTGAGGTTACATGGTGTACCTGCGAGCATTGTATCGGACCGTGACAGTAAGTTCACATCGGTTTTCTGGCGAGAGTTCCAGAAAGAGATGGGTACTAAGGTACACATGACTACAGCATATCATCCTCAGACGGACGGTCAGTCAGAGAGAACCATTCAGACTCTTGAGGACCTATTGAGGATGTGTGTGCTGGATTGGGGTGGCCATTGGGCCGACTACTTGAGCTTGGTGGAGTTCACGTATAATAACAGTTATCAGACGAGTATCAGGATGGCACCATATGAGGCTTTGTATGGCAGGCCTTGCAGGACGCCATTATGCTGGACTCAAGTGGGGGAGCGAAGCATGTTTGGCGAGAGTTTGGTGCACGAGACTACGGAGAAGATCCGAGTCTTGAAGCTAAACATGAAAGAAGCTCAGGATCGTCAAAAGAGCTATGCGGATAACCGTAGGAAAGAGTTGGAATTCGCCGAGGGAGATATGGTTTATCTCAAGATGGCGATGTTCAAGGGTTCTAACAGGTCGTTTTCCGAGGGTAAGTTGAGTCCGAGGTATTTGGGACCGTTCCGAGTAGTGGAACGAGTTGGGCCTGTTGCTTATAGGCTGGAGTTGCCAGCGTCTATGCAGGCATTTCACGATGTTTTCCACGTTTCAAAGTTGAAGAAATGTTTGCATAGGGATGATCAGGTGTTACAGGAGATTCCACCTAAGTTGTCACCGAGATTGAGGATTGAGGCGAGACCTGTGAGGATTCTAGATCGTAGAATCAAGGCTGACGGGAGAAAGAGAACTCCCGAGATTAAGGTCTTGTGGGATTGTGACGGGACTGAAGAGGAGACTTGGGAACCGGAAAGGAGGATAAGGGCAAGATTCTCCAAGTGGTTCAGGGAACAAACTGAGACTTGAGATTCGAGGATGAATCTAATTAGTGGGGGAGAATTGTAACATCCGTGTTCCTTAGTCACCCTTTCGAGTTGTATTATAATTGATGTTATTGTAATGGACCCTCGGGATTGTTGTATTGACGAGAAATTATTAATATACGGGTGCTTATCAAAATTGTCGAGGATGATTAATACATGATGTGGTATTTCATGTATTAGGGATGTCGAGTACATGATGTGGTATTTCATGTATCGACGGGTTTGACACATGATGTGGTATTTCATGTGTTGCGGAGTTGAGAGCGGTGTTTTATTCCGTCTTGGTTCGAGGATTTTTGGGTTTACGTCACTAGATCCTAATACGTGGTTGAGGTCGATAGGGTTATGCGATATTTAATCCTATTGACGGGTCATTGGGGTTATGTGATATTTAACCTCAATGATGGGTCATTAGAGTTGTGGTACTTAGTTCTAATGATGTTGGTTAGGATTATGTGGTATTTAATCCTAACCAGGGGGTTTACCGATTAGGATTATGTGGTATTTGATCCTAATAGATCGGTAGACCGGGGTGGGGTCCTGCGCTATTGGATTCTAATGTACCTGGTCGTTTGACGAACTTAACTCGTTTGAATCCGGGGATAATTGGATTCGACGGGTTAGCTATTGGGTGACCACGTAGGATCCTGTGATGTTAGACCCGGGAGTGTTATTGAACCGAGTATGGAATAATACCGAGCTCGAGTGATGGCCTTAGGGGCGGTAGGCGGGTTGATTCGATCAAAAGATTGATCGTTGAGATGTAATCCCGAGTGGTTTGGTTTGAGAGGAATTAAGCGAAAATTCCGGGGTTTTGATGGGCGTGAAAGAAATATTTTGGGACGGGGAGATGTCTCAAATATTTCAGGAGATTATTTGGAGTTATTAAACCGAGCGGGAGAAGTCAATTGAAAGAATTAATCGTTGCGGTTTAGTAATTTTCGGGTCGGTTTGGTTTAATTAGATTAAACCAATAATTACATATACATGTATGTGTATGTATTCTCTCTTCTCTTCTCTATATTCTTCTTGAAGCTTATCTTGTCTCATTTGGGGAGCAAAATATCTGAAGTTAGAGAGAGAGGAAGAGAGAAAAGGAGAGAGAGAGAGAGAGAGAGCTAGAGAAGAAGAGGGAAGGAGAAGAAGAGAAAAGAGAAGAGCTTAGAAAAACAGAGTTTTTGGGGTGACTTATGAGCTTCGATCGGGGTATCAAAAGGGAACGGATTGAGCTAAAATTTTGTGGGGARTAGTTGATACCTTGGTGATTGGGTGAGTAAGAACCAAGGAGAATTAAGCTTGAGGTTCTTGAATCAAGAGAGTTCTTCATCACAATCACTAAGCGGTGCAGTAACCGCTTAGCTGTGATCTTTGACTTTTTGTGATTGATATGTGTTTAGGGACTAGTTCATATGGGTGTGACTTATGGCTTAGCCATGATGTGTGATGATTGTGTGTGATTGAGCCCTTTCACGGTATGTATTGGCTTGTTCTTTAAGCATATGTTGATTGCGTTAAATTCATTGATCATATGTGTGTATAGCCGTGGGGACGGGATGACCGCCTCACTAAGCATTATCAATGCTTACGCGCCTCTTTTGGTGTAGGAAAAGAGAAGTCATAGGATGCGGAGCTCGTGGAACCAAGGCTGGAGCGAAGGGATGATCTAGTAGTAATTCGGGTTTTTCTTTTTGAATCTTTTGATGTTATGTTTTGATGCCTTGGTGATATTTTGGACTCGTAAATATGCTTGTTAGCGATGTTCGTTAAGGGAATATGCATAAGTTAAGGGTGGTTATGTTTGGCTTAAAAATTGGTTGTTATGGCTTGTTGTTGGTTGTTGTTGTTTTGGGTACAGAACAGGGAGATCGATCGATCAAGGGCCGATCGATCGATCCATTTCGCCGTAAGAATTTATGATCGACTCGGGGAGAGAAGATCGATCGGTCAGTGTTCCAATCGATCGATCGCATGGGTGGATCGATCGATCGAGTTCAGCGTATTTTTGTTGGATCGACTGGAAGATGTAGGATCGATCGTGTCAAATCCAGATTGATCGATCCAACATATGGATCGATCGATCCAACATATGAATCGATCGATCCTAGTCCTAATGCTAGGTTTTAGTTTATGAGTTGTTGCGTTAATGAGTTGTTACTTGTCATTCAAGTAGAGTTTTACTAATTAGAGTTTGGCAAGTTTATTAATGACTAAACGAATTTTTTTTAAAAATCCCGAATTTTATCGTTTCCATTATGTCCTCGAGATGGGGCATCACAGTGACCGCCATTAATGATGTTCGTCGAGAAGGTAATTAGCTCATTGTATTTTTATTGATTAATTAATTAAAATTTTATTAATAATAGTTGAATTGGTTATTTATAGCAGCCCTAAATCAAATACCAAAATATGCACTTATTTGGACTCCATAAATAAAGTACGGTACATCGTATTGGGGTTAGATAAATCAGGTAATGATTTTTTTTTTACAATTAGTTAGTCTTCTAATTAATATTGTGTTATTAACATTGTTGGTAAATGTAGGTTGTCGCAATTATCAAAAACTTTCAACTAAATGGGTTCGGAGATATAATGTCCACTTTAAAAGATCCAAGTGGAACAAGCATCCACCACAAGATTTTAAACGAATGCGGAGCTGATGTTAGAGTTGGCTCGGTATTGGTGCTGAAAAAAATGAAATTATTTCTTTCACCTATTTTGATATATTACATTGAAATTAATTTTTTTAATGATTCATTAAGTAATTTTATTTGCATTTTAGTCTATAAACATCTGCAGATTATGGTTGCAAGAATTCCACCTTCGAAATGTTACCTTAGCATCACTGTTAAGAATGTGGACAAGGTTTACACGAAAGAAAAGTATCACCAGATGCTAAGATGGATCAAATTATGATTCAGATCAACGATTACGGAGAATACGTTCGAAGATGAAGTTCCTGACTCAGACGATGTGGTTCCTGACTCAAAAGATGTTTAGTTCATTTTTTTAATTTGAATTGTATTTTTAATATTTATGTTTGTATGTAAGTTGTATTATTTTAATGACTTTTAGTATTTGATCGTCGAAATCATTATTTTCACTATGTTGGTTATTTTCACTCTCTTCGTCTTCTTTCGATAACTTCAAAAAGCCCAAATTTTTTTCCATAAGATGTTCAAGTCTCTTACATAGGTAATTTCTTCTATATATTTGCTGTTGGGCATTACTCACCGTTTTTCGATGGATTTTAAAAATCCGTTGAAAAGCTGTCGATAATTGGAAAGACGTCGGTATATCGTCGCTAAATATCTATGGCTTTTTGATGACTATTTAGTCGTTAAGTATTACCGACCACTTTGCGATGGTTTCTGTCGAAAAGTTATCGGTAATGGCCAACGACTAAGGGGCTTTTATTGGTTCATTGATTTATAAATCCATATGGAATTTGGAAATCCTTATTAATTTTGAAATCAGACAATATGGATTTCAAAATAACATGGTTTATCCACGGATTTGAATCCTTTTATTTTTACTTTCAAATCCATTAAAAATCTAATGTGGATATTGAAATCCAACACTAAATCATTAAACGAATAACACATGATTTTAACTAGTATTTAGAAATCTCTGAATGAATAACATGTGATTTTAACAATAATTTTAAAATCATTGAACGAATAACACATGATTTTGCTTTGGATTTATAAATCAGTTAAAAACCATGAACCAATAAACTCTCCTAAATATATACTTGTTGCCGACACGCTCTACATAACAGTTATAACTTTAAAAAAGGTAGAAAAGCCATCTGAATCTCATCGAACTATATCTCATTTTTCTCCTACAAATACTTATCTCCTCTCATTCTGCATTTTGTCCCACAAACATATAGCTTCAAAAAAAAACTCAAAAAATGTCTTCTTCAAATCAATTATTTTCGCTGGCTGATACGTGATCCAGTGACTGGAGAACATACAGAAGAGTTTGTGGGAGGGTTAAGGCAATTCATGGAATTTGTAACCAACCAGGAGCTTGCTTTGCAAATCGATAAAATAACTTGTAAATGTCCAAAATGTAATAATTGCAAATTTATGGTTATTTCTGAAGTGAGAAAGCATTTATTTTGTAATGAATTTATGGTTATTTCGATTATGCTAGTCCAGTTTGTCGTCTCCATAAGTCCTTATATGGATTAAAACAAACTTCACATAAGTGGTATCATTGCTTCTCTAGGGTGGTTCTTCAAGATGGATTTATTCAACCTCCAGGAGATAATACTCTGTTTATGAATCAGACTAAGTCTTCTTTCATTGCTCTATTAGTATATGTCGATGATATCATGATTGCTTCCAATAGTGACATTGAATTACAGGTTCTCAAAGATGCTCTACATGCAGCTTTCAAGATCAAAGATATGGGACCACCTAGGTTCTCCGTAGGTCTTGAAATTGCTCAGAATGCTTATAGAATTTATGTATGTCAGAGAAAATATGCATTGGATATCCTTGCATCTATTGGGATGTTAGTTTGTACACCAATCACTGTTTTTATGGATCCAACAATTCATCTCAGCAAGGATACACTCTATTGGAGAATGCAACTTATACAAAAAAAACTTATTGGAAGACTTCTCTACCTTACAATAACCAGACCAGAAATCACCTTTGTAGTAAACAATTTGAGCCAGTTTTTATCTTGTCCAACAGATATTCATCTTCAAGTGCTCATAGGGTACTGCGATATCTAAAAAGTAATTCTGGTCAAGATTTGTTTTATGCTGTTAATTCTGAGTTGTGTCTCAATGCTTTTGTTGATGTGGATTGGGCTACATGTCTTGACAATTAGGTGGAAATCAAAGAAGCATCAGACTGTTAGCCGGAGCAGCACTGAAGCTGAATACAAAAGCATGACTTTTACTACTTGTGAAGTTTTATGGTTGAATCAGCTTCTCAAGGATTTGAAGGTCACGATATACACTTCTGCCAAACTCTTTTGTGACAACAAATCCGCAATTCATATTGCTACAAATCAGTGTTTCATGAGAAAACTAAACATATTGAGCTATATTTTCATACGGTCAGAGATCTAGTTAAGAATGGATTCATGAAAGCTATTTCATGTTTATAGTGCTAATCAAAATGCTGACATATTGACAAAAGCTCTTCACCTGGGTCCTTTCCACTCAATTCTTGATAGAATGTCTATTTCAAGCCTCTTTCTTTCTGAATGTCTAATTCAGTTTCAGAGATTTAAAGGAGGTGTTTTAGGAGTATATTGTTGTATAGTTCGATAACTGGGTTTGTTATTGTAACATCCGTGTTCCTAAGTCGTCCTCTCGAGTTGTATTCATTTATGTTGTTGTTGTGATGAACCCTCGGGATATTGTATTTTTGACGTTGATTAATAATATGATGGATGTTATGGATTAATTGTGAGTTATAATACATAATATGGTATTTCATGTATTGGGGTGTTGAGTACATGATGTGGTATTTCATGTATCGACGGGGCGATATATGATGTGGTATTTCATGTGTTGCGGGATTGAGCGAAATATTCGTTCCGTCTTGGTTTGGGGATTTTTGGGTTTACGTCAATAGATCCTGCTATGTGGTTGGGGTCGGTAGAATTATGTGATATTTAATTCTATCGGCGGGGTCATTAGGATTATGTGGTATTTAATCCTAATGACGGGTCATTAGAGTTATGTGATATTAACTCTAATGATGTGGGTTAGGATTATGAGCGATTTAATCCTAACCGGGTGGTTTACCGATAAGGATTATGGGCGATTTAATCCTAATAGACGGTAAACCAGGGGTGAGACACCGGTGATATTGGTTCTCACGGGGACTTAGCATATTAGATTCATGTGATATTGGATTATAATATGCTAGTCGTTTGACGACTTAACTCGATCGAATCCGGGGATAATTGGATTTCGACGGGTTAGCCGTTGGGTGACCACGTAGGATCTTGCGATGTTAGACCTGGGGATGTTATTGGACCGAGTATGGAGCAATACCGAGCTTGATTGATGGCTCTAGGGGCGGTGATCGGGTTGATTTGATCAATAGATCGAATATTGAGACGTAATCCCGAGAGGTTCGGTTTAGCGGAATTAAGAGGTAATTCCGGGGTTTTTGGCGAGAATGGAAGAAATATTGTCGGGACGGAGTGATGTCTCGAATAATTCGGAAAGTAACGAATTTACGAACTGAGAGGAGATGAGAGGAGAGATTAATGGATTGTTGAGGATGAGCTTGTTTAAGAAAAGAGGTTAGTGGGCTAATTACCACTTAAGGCCCAATTATCTTCTTTTCCTCTCCATAAACTTCTACACACTTCTATAACCTTCTCCATCTTCATCCTTATCATTTTCTGGGGAGACTTCATCGTGTGTTGTGTGGAAGAAGAGAAAAGGAGAGAAAGAAAGGAGGAGAGGAAGGAGAAGAGAAAGGAAGAAGAAGAAGAGAGAAAAGAGCTTGAAAACAGAGTTTTGGAGCTGTGTTGAGAGGCTCGATCGGGATATCAAGATAGCTCGGTTTGAGCTGCGATTTTGTGGGTAAGTTCTTCAATCTCTTGCCTAGTTGTCTACCAAATTTCGTGGGATTATGTTGAGTGGTTTGGGAGATATGATTTTTCTCCCTAGACTACCCTGTTTTCGGGCTGTAGCGACGGGGCGAGTTTGATGGAGAGATTGGGCACTCAATTCTTGTTTGTTTGGGCTGAAATTTGGTAGATAGGTTGTTGAGACTTTTATCTTCAAGTTCACCGAAGGAATTTATAAAACATGATGTAGGGCAAGAGATATGGTTGGTTAAGTAAAGCTCTGTTTTTGAGGAAAGGAATCCGGAATTTGTTGAGTTAGGCTCTTGAGTTGGGAGCTTGTAACCAGTCTTTTGAGAGTGTGTTGATGATCTCTTGACAGGAGGTTTGTGAGATCTTGGTGTTTGTGTTGTGTGTCCAAAGAAGGAGTAAGCTTAAGGCTTGGAAACCGTCAAAAGAGTGTTCTTCGTTTCAACCGTAATCGAGGTGAGTGCGTGACCGTGGCTAGACTATGTGATCATTGCTTTTTCTTGATTGTTGTGTGCTTAGGGACTAGACCAATTGGGTGTGATTCATGGCTTGACCATGTTGTGTGTTGTGTTGGTAATGGAGCTCTATTACGGTATGTGTTGGTTGTTCGTTGAGTGCATTTCGATTTTAATCTAGATCATATGTGTATAACCGTGGGACGGGAGGAGCCAAGTACTTCCAATGCTTACGCCTCTTGTGGTGCAGGTAAAGACAAAGAAAAGACTTAGATGTGGAGCCACGTGGAACCAAGCGCCGAGGAGAAAGGATGATCTCGGTTGAACGCTTGTGGTTTTGATTCGTTCATATGTCACGGCTTAAAAGTGGGGAATGTTTTCGGGGACTGTAATGATGCTTGTTAATGTGTGCTCGAGGATGTTATGAAGGATCAAGGTGGTGTGAATAGTTGTTGGTTGTTGTTATGTATTTTGAAAGTTGTTTTGGGCGAGGCAAGAGGATCGACGATCAAGCCGATCCGATGAAAGATGACTAAAGTTGTAATCTAAGGGTCCGATCGACGAAGAGAGATCGATCGACAGAGGCGATCGATCGATCGATTAGAGCGATCGATCGATTAGGAGAGGCGATCGATCGATCGATTAGGAGAGGCGATCGATCGATCGATTAGGAGAGGCGATCAATCGATCGTTAATACTGAATTTCGCCGCAAGTCGTTTCCGATCGACCTGATACTGAGTTCGACGTCGAGTTCCGATCATACGGTGATCGATCAATCGAAGTTCGTATGGTCGTTCGATCGATTGGGAACCGTAGATCGACCGATCCAATGGTCAATCGATCCCGCTCGCTTTTGCGCAAAAAAAAAAAAAGAAAAGTCTTGTCGATTTCGTTCTTTGTTTAGGGGCGGGTCATGTCAATTTTGGTATCAGAGCTTAGCGGTTCTAGGATGTTGTGTTGGGATTGCTTGCTTGCTTGTGATGGTTGATTGTGATTACGTAATTGTGGGTTGGGGCTAGAGATCATCCTCTTCGGCCAGGGAAAAAGGTTCCACGGTAAGACTTCTCTTGTGTTTGTGTTATGGAGTTTTGGGTTATTGAATCCTTGTTATTTTTATAGTATGGTGAGAAGTGCAAGAAGTGGTAGAAGTAGAAGAGGTGTGGCGCGGGAGCCGGCTGAGCTAAGGGAACAAGTGGACCCTCGGGGTGGAGACCAAGTGATGGTCGAGGATGTTGCTGAGTYGGGAAATGGGGGAGCTGCAGGTGATGCGGCTCAAGCGGCAGGGAGTGAGCCGCAGGTTCAAGGGCAGCAACAAGAGGGTCCGAATCAAATGGGGCAAATGTTGGGGTTGTTGGCTCAGATTCTAGAGAGGCTACCAGGAGCGGTTCCGGCTCTAGYTCCCGCAGCGCCACCTGAGATCCTTGAGCCACTAAGAGTGGCGAATCCTGAGGATAGGGGAGTCAATGTGGGTCTTGTGATTCCCCCGTATCTCACGGTGCTAGACCATATGCAACGACTTGGCACCAAGTTCTTTTCGGGAGGTGCTAAGCCAGTGGAGGCGGATGAGTGGAGGTCTAGACTAGAGAGAAATTTCCTCTCGGTGAGATGTCCGGAGGAATACAAGATGGACTTGGTGGTGCATTATCTAGAGGGGGATACACATATGTGGTGGAGGAGTGTATTGGCTAGGAGAACCAATTGTGTGGATACTTGGGAGGGGTTTTGTGAAGAGTTCAACCTCAAGTATTTCCCRCAAGAAGCCATGGATCGATTAGAGACGGAGTTCYTAGAATTGTCTCAAGGRACGAGGTCGGTACGAGAGTATGAAGTGGAGTTCAACCGACTTCAAAGGTTTGCGAGAAGGGGCCTTGAGGATGAAGGGGCCTTGAGGATGAGCAGTCCCAAGTAAGAAGGTTTCTAAGAGGGATGCGTTTGGAGTTGAGGAATAGATGCATTGTGAGATCTTATGCATCGGTGGCCGAGTTAGTGGAGAGAGCGGCCATGATTGAGGATGGTATGATCGAGGAGGCTAAAGCGTTTAAGCCTCAAGCTCAAGGGAAGAAATATTTTGCTTCGGGCTCAGGAAAAGGTGGCAAGTTCATGGGAGGGCAGAAGAGGAAGTGGGAAGGCTCTTCTCAGAGTGCTTCTAGCACCCAATCCGGATGCTATAAGTGTGGAGGCAAGGGCCATAGGGCGGCTAACTGCCCCAATAAGGATATTAGGACTTGCTACCATTGTAAAGAGGTGGGACATATCAAGACTTCATGTCCCAAACTACAACAAGGTGGAGGGAGTTCTGGGTCTCCACCAGCTAAGAGGACGGCGGTGACTCCTCGGGTGTACTCTCTGAGCGTTGAGTCGGGAGAAGGGAGCAATACCAAGCCGATCACTGGTTAGAATTCTTTTATATTTAATTGTTTTGCTATGATTATGAGTTTGGTCTCTGTGTGTGTTGTGGCTGCTATTGTTGTGTGGTCTCAATGCATAGGCTATGTGTAGGGACCCTGAACGTGGGAGGGGTTATATCTCACATGTTGTTTGATTCCGGAGCATCTCATTGCTTCGTTACTCCGGAATTAGTGAGAGAGGGGAGGCTCCGAGAAGAGCCTAGTGATTGTTTGAGGAAGGTGAAAGTGGCTGGGGGCCAGACTTTCGAGGCTCGTAGTCTAGTAAAAGATGTCGATGTCTATATCGCTGGAGAAGTGAAGCCAGCTGATTTGATTGTGTGACCAGTGGAGATTTATGATGTGATTTTGGGGATGGATTAGCTTGGGAAGTATAAGGCTCACCTAGATTGCCATCGAGGTCGAGTGGTGTTCGAGAGTGATTATGGGAAAGTGGTGTACCAGGGTGTAAGCTAGACCTATGGCGGGAAGTTTGGTGATTTCGGCCATTCAAGCCGAGAAGATGTTAGAGAAGGGATGTGAAGCATATCTCGCGACTATCTCGATACCCGAGGAAGTTGGAGATTTGATGCTTCAGAATATTCCCGTGGTGAGAGAATTTGAAGACGTGTTCCAACCCTTAAAGGGATAATTGGATTTCGACGGGTTAGCCGTTGGGTGACCACGTAGGATCTTGCGATGTTAGACCTGGGGATGTTATTGGACCGAGTATGGAGCAATACCGAGCTTGATTGATGGCTCTAGGGGCGGTGATCGGGTTGATTCGATCAATAGATCGAATATTGAGACGTAATCCTGAGAGGTTCGGTTTAGCGGAATTAAGAGGTAATTCCGGGGTTTTTGGCGAGAATGGAAGAAATATTGTCGGGACGGAGTGATGTCTCGAATAATTCGGAAAGTAACGAATTTACGAACTGAGAGGAGAGATTAATGGATTATTGAGGATGGGCTTGTTTAAGAAAAGAGGTTAGTGGGCTAATTACCACTTAAGGCCCAATTATCTTCTTCTCCTCTCCATAAACTTCTACACACTTATATAACCTTCTCCATCTTCATCCTTATCATTTTCTGGGGAGACTTCATCGTGTGTTGTGTGGAAGAAGAGAAAAGGAGAGAAAGAAAGGAGGAGAGGAAGGAGAAGAGAAAGGAAGAAGAAGAAGAGAGAAAAGAGCTTGAAAACAGAGTTTTGGAGCTGTGTTGAGAGGCTCGATCGGGATATCAAGAGAGCTCGGTTTGAGCTGCGATTTTGTGGGTAAGTTCTTCAATCTCTTGCCTAGTTGTCTACCAAATTTCGTGGGATTATGTTGAGTGGTTTGGGAGATATGATTTTTCTCCCTAGACTACCCTGTTTTCGGGCTGTAGCGACGGGGCGAGTTTGATGGAGTGATTGGGCACTCAATTCTTGTTTGTTTGGGCTGAAATTTGGTAGATAGGTTGTTGAGACTTTGATCTTCAAGTTCACCGAAGGAATTTATAAAAAATGATGTAGGGCAAGAGATATGGTTGGTTAAGTAAAGCTCTGTTTTTGAGGAAAGGAATCCGAAATTTGTTGAGTTAGGCTCTTGAGTTGGGAGCTTGTAACCAGTCTTTTGAGAGTGTGTTGATGATCTCTTGACAGGAGGTTTGTGAGATCTTGGTGTTTGTGTTGTGTGTCCAAAGAAGGAGTAAGCTTAAGGCTTGGAAACCGTCAAAAGAGTGTTCTTCGTTTCAACCGTAATCGAGGTGAGTGTGTGACCGTGGTTAGACTATGTGATCATTGCTTTTTCGTGATTGTTGTGTGCTTAGGAACTAGACCAATTGGGTGTGATTCATGGCTTGGCCATGTTGTGTGTTGTGTTGGTAATGGAGCTCTATTACGGTATGTGTTGGTTGTTCGTTGAGTGCATTTCGATTTCGTTTAATCTATGATCATATGTGTGTATAACCGGTGGGACGGGAGGACCGCGTGGAACCAAGGCCGAGGAGAAGGGATGATCTCGGGGTTGAAGGTTTGTGGTTTTGATTCTTGTGTTCATATGTTGTTGTGCTTAGGTGGGAATGTTTGGGACTTGTAATGATGCTTGTTAATGTGTGTTTGAGGATGTTATGAAGGATAAAGGTGGTGTGATTATAGTGTTGTTGGTTGTTGTTATGTATTTCTTGAATGAAGTTGTTTTGGGCGCAGGGCAAGAGGATCGACCGATCAAGGGCCGATCGATCGATCCAGTAAGTTGAGTAAAGCATCTAGAATTTCTAAGGGGTCCGATCGATCGATTAGGAGAGGCGATCGATCGATCGTTAATGCTGAATTTCGCCGCAAGTTATTATGATTGACCTGGATACTTGAGTTCGATCAGTCAGAGTTCTGATCGATCGATCATATGGGTGGATCGATCAATCGAGTTTAGCGTATGGTTGTCTGATCGACGAACCGAGGAGGATCGATCATGTCAATCGATCGATCCAATATATGGATCGATCGATCGTGCTCTGTTTTGGGTTCGCAAAAAAAAAAAAAAGTCTCGTAGATTTCGTTCTTTGTTTAGGGGCAGGTCATGTCAGTTATAACTGGTTTAGCTTAATTTGGTATATTCATACTTGTATATAAACTCATCATTTACAATTCATATTCTATTTTAATGAGAAATACGTTTATTTCAGCTCACTCTTAATATTGTATTTTGAAAACTCAAAAAAATTGTTTAAACGTTCTAAAATCTCATTAGTGAAGTCACAATCGAGAAACAGATGGGCGTTTAACTTGTAAAAAAGTTGGGATATGAAAATGATTTGTAAAAAGGTGTTGATATACGATATATATATTACTGTTGGAATATCCCAAATTTATCACTTTAATTCCAGCATATTCTTCTTTACTAGTAACCCCTAACCTGAAAAATAGGGATCATGCATGTTTAATATAGCGAGATCAATTGCAGTTCAATAAAATGACCATTTATTTACACGATGACAAGTCCAAAATAATTATCTAAACTTTAACGAAATAAACAAATTTCACAATCCGATTATTTTAGCGAAAAAGATCACAAATCTACATAAGTCGAAATTATCACCACCCAAAAAGTTTAATCTAAAACCCTAATTAAAATCTCTATATAAATTCTTACGTCGTTTCCATCTCAAAAACCATCAAAACCCCATTTCTTCTCATTTCACATACCCAAACCTCAAAAGTCTCCCAAAAATCCAAAAAAATGAAGAATCTCGCAATTCTTGTTGCCATGATTCTCTTCTCTAGCTGTGTCACATCTCAAGTCACAGCAAAAGATTTGGATTCCGTTCCATCATTACGTAATGAAGAGCTCCAATGGTGGCATTACCATCATTTCTACCCTTACTTTCATCCTAAGCCACATTGGCCGTTCACCGCCACCGGAAAGGCCCTCCCACCACTCCCGGCCGGCTTCAACCACCACTTCCACCCAATTCCATTCCATCCACCACCTGTTGTCACCAAATGCTTGTCCGATTGTAAGGATGTAAGAACATGTTTTGCGGATATTGCTAAAGCTTTCTTCACCCGCAAACCCGCTATTGGATTGGATTGTTGTGCATCGATCCAGAAGATGGATGAAGATTGCCAGAAGACTGTCTTTGGAGCGTTCCATAACCCTTTCTTTGACTGTTTAGTTAAGCTACATTGCTCCACCAAAGCTGGATCCATTCCGTCTGCTCCTTCGCCAGCTTAGGGTTTAATTATTTATTTGAATTAGAAGTATTAATGTTATAGTAGTTTCTTTTGGTTATGTTTTTTTTTTCACTTTTATTATGTTACTCTTCAAGGATTTAAAGTCTTTTCTTCTTAATAAAATTATCACTTAGCAGTGCTTTTATTTATTTATTGTGTGTATTGTTATCATGAGTTACGCAGTCCTGGAATAATTTATCTTAACAAACATAAGAAATGAAGAAGAAGGAAATTAAAATTAATTTCTTATACAGAGGAAAAATACTTAAATCTTTTTCACTTTATTATTACCTTTTAAAATTAAGAGTACCTATATTTTCGACGCGTGAGATTACATTTCTAACAACATATACAAAACTAACCTAACTAAGTTGAATAATAAATGTATTTTATTTTTATTTTTTTAAACAAAAAATTAGATGATTTCTTAATATATGTATTAAAACCTTAAACATCAACTGAAAGAGGGAATAATAAATAAATGTCTTATGGCTCAGTTTCTGAATTGTCAGCCCAAATTCAACTGGCAAAAAAAACACTAATTAAACTTGACGAGCCCAAAAGAGTGGAATTGGTATAGAGTTGATAGCCTAATTAAGAAAGAAGAGATTGAATTCAAAACCGAGGGAGTATTTAGATTTCGTTTTATTGTAGTTATACTTATCAGTAATTAGCCTCTATAATGAAAAAACATTTTTTCTCATAATGATTTTAATAAAGGTTCAAATATAATCTAGATTGAAACGAATATATATATATATATATATATATATATATATATATATATCACGTAGTCTGATAATATTTACGAGAACATAATATTTCAATATATCAAAAAATATATTCTGTTGATATATATATATATATAGTTATTCGAAATTTTCAAAGAATATATCCTATTGTTATATATATAGGACGTGATTGGTTGTGGTTTTGAAACCTGTTTACAGCCATATTTGGATCTAAATCTCTAAATTCAAAGCAATCATGCTTTACATCTATTTTTCGACTTGTGCGTCATCCTTGCACAAGGGCCATGCTAATCTTCTATTTTTCAAAGCTAAATCCACTTTTTTTTTGTTTTTGTTATTTTAATTTTTTTTGCTGTAGAAAGTTATAAACCTAAAACCATAATTTTTGGTCTTTGAAAAATTATGAAGATTGACTCTGCAAACTATTTATTATGCAAAGTTGATTTTACAGCCTAAATTCTAAAGATACAGCAAAAAAATCCATAAATCAAATTCTACAGCAAATAAACGGTGGTTGGAAATTTTTCGGAAATATGTCTTCGTTATTTCAATTCAATGATTCAAATATAGTTTCAATGAATTTATGTTTCCGACGAAATTCCAACCACGGTAGTCGAAATTTCGTTGGAATTTTTTTCTATATAAGCACACCTACTCCTCACAAATCACAAATCAACAAATCGATTCAAAAAAAAAAACTCAAACTTCCTTCTCGCCGGAATTCTAACCAGTGGCCGGAAAAATAAAAGTGAACAATATAGAAAAACAATATGAATTTCCGAAGATCTCGGTATTGATTTGTAGTTTTTATTTTCAAAATAATATAAACTTTTTTAAATTTGTAGTTTTTTAAAAATATATTTTTAGTTTTTAATGCTAAAATATTATTAGTTTTTTCATTATAATTTGTACATATATTTTTTTAATATTTAGTCGGAAATTGGTCGGAAATTATTTTCCGACAATTTTTGACGATATTTATTCCAGTGATTTTCCGACGAATGTTGCCAACTACTTCTCCGATGAAGCATCCTGACCACTTTTCCGACCACTCACTTCGTCGGCAAAATTCTGACCAATTTCCGACCAAAAGCAATTTCTGACCAATTTGAGTTAGTCGGAATTTCATCGGAAAATACGATTTTCGACCAAATTCTGACGAAATCGGCGGTCGGAAACCGGCTTGTTTTCTTGTAGTGTTCAATGGCCTTGTTAAACGACATTGCTCTAACAAGGCAGGCTCATCTCCTGCTCCTTCGCCAGCTTAGGGTTTCTTATCTATTAGAATTACAAGTATTGATTTTATTAGGGGTGTTTTAGTTATCTTTTTATTTTATTTCTCACTTTGATCTTGATTTACAATGTCTCGTTCTACGGATTCGAATAACAAAAAAAAGTTGTTTATATAATTTAGTTAACTTTTGGTTACAGTTCTTTAATCTACTATATGATCATATATTCCTTTTCTTAATTACAAGTATTTGAATTTTGTGCTAAATCCGGAGCTCAGTTTTTGGTGAGGAAATCTTCAAAAGAATGTTGAACCCGAGTGCTTTTGTATCTGTTTTTGAAGATTATTTAATTTATTTTGAACAACACAACAATAAATTTATAAAAGTATCTGGAAAACTAGTCAATTTTAGATTTCAAAATTGAAGTTAATTTTTTTTTATTGCTTTTATTATGTAGGTAGCAGTCAAAATTCACTTGGAAGTTCAAAGATTCAAATATGTAATTTTATAAAGTGGAAGAAAATCAATGGTACACTAATCAGCCTTAATTAATATTTTTTCTTTGTGACATTTTTTCCTCTTACAGAAAAAAGAAAAATAATTGTGACGAACACTTTATATTGACTCTTTTTTGCAATTAAAGTCTCCTCAGTTGTTTCGAAATCTGCTTTCAATTGTTTCAAAATCCGTTTTTTGTACTAGTAGGATTTACAGGAGTTATTTAATTTCTTATATGATTAATGTATTGTTATGCACACAACAATCGTTATGATGTTCTTATCTATCTCAAACACAATTTGCAAACTTAGTGCAAATGTCGAAAAAACTTAGAGTTTTTTTAGTCGTTTGGTAAGTATATAACTAACTTTGTTTAAATTAAATGGTTAAATGGTGAATACAAGTTTAAAGTAATATAACAAATTCTGTTTTCTTGTGTAGATTCTCGGAATTCAATGACAACTTTTCAGTGATTTTGGTAGGTATGGAAGGTACAAAAGTATAAACTTTGAGAAGGTTAAGTAATTATTATTATTTTTTTTGATATGATATTTAACTGAATGTTTTGAATTAACTTCTCAATGATTCTGAATGTTTCTTAATGTTTCTTGTTAATTGTCATGGTCTCATCTCATCTTGCACAATGCACAATTGCACAGGTTAGGCTGCCTTGATGGAAGCAACCTTGATTCTTGAACTATGAATTAGAAGAAGCTGCTCTTATGTTTCTTTGAAGCAGCCTTGAATTTTATGAATGTTTTGTGTTTTGTAATGCCTTGAAGGATGGATGTTTTATTTATAAAAGCTATTAAAAAAATAATAATAATTAGTTTGGTTGAAACTCTCTGCAAAAATCCAAAATCAGGGCTTCATACGAGACTTTCCTAGATAATTTCTCCTAATATTTTCGTAAATGTGATGTGCACACATTCACTACAAGAAAACAGCACGTATTCCGATGGATAAATCCGTAGGTAACCCATCGAAAACAAAGATTTCCGACGGGTTTCCCACGCACGCGAAGTCGTCGGTTTGAAGTCGTAAGAAATCAACTTCTGTCGGAAACCCGTAGCAAAAACCTACGGATTTCCGTTGGAACCTTTCCGACGGACGACCGATGAAAAACGCCGGCGGACATACCATTCCGACGGTGTTCCGAGGGAGTAAATGGTCAAAAAGTTGCAAATTTCTGACAATAATCCGTGTCAGAAACGTGTCGGAAATTGTATGACCGACGGCCAACCGACGGGTTGATATTATGACGGCCAACCAACGGATAGATATTCCGACGACCAATCGACAGATAGATATTCCGACGGTTAACCGATGGAATCATATTCCGACGGAATTCCGACCGTATTACTAAATTAAAAAAACAAATATTATTTAAATTTTTGTAATTCAAAAATTTAATTATAAATAAAAATTAAATAAAAAATAGATAAATAAAAAAAACTATAAATTTAGTTATACATTAAATAAAAGTTTTACATTGTTCGAATACGTTATTATAAAAAACATAAAAATACTACTACTAGCTTGGAGGGTGGAAATCCGGGAAATGCTGGTTCATAAAAGTCGAGAAGTAATCCTGAGAGGAACGCAACTCGTTAATTGTTATATTCTTTTCCGCCAATTCTGTCTTTAGCTTCTCAATCTCTTCAACAAGCGCAGGATCTCTTTGTGTAAACGAAGACGATGCAGTGTCAGCTTCTGGAAGGCGTCCTAATCCAAAAACACGTCCTCGGCTTACAGGAGTTTCCTAAGAAATTATAAAAAATATTAAAATACTAAAAATTAATAAAAATAATATAACTTATAGAAATTTATTTACCTCTAGGACCAATTGGTTCATGACTTCTCGCGGTAATTCATTAGAACCCGAAGCTGATCCTCCTTCTTGAGATAGCTGGGTAAGCTTCTCCTGCTTTTTCTTCTCGATGTTGTTCATGATTCTGAACGCCTTCTTATCTTGTACCACCCCGGTTTTTTTATTGGTGTGCATGTCAATAAAATATCCAACAAATCTGGCGGCACACCATCGGCCTTGGCAGTCTAGTTAAACAAATAAATTGCTACTAAATAAAAAAATTTAAAGGAAATTAATAATTAGTAAAAGATTATATTCATACCAGCTCGTCAGCACGACTCTCGAACGTCATTGCACCCGCATTATGTGTCGCGATTCCCAGTCCATCCCGTGGGCTCATGCGGTTCGCCTTGTTTCGTGTGGAGATCTTGTTGGCCTCTACTGAACTCCAGTATTGAATGTACGCCTGACAAACATCAGGGTTGAGATCCCTTGGCATGTCTTTTCCTTTCTTCCACTTTTGCTTCCAACTGTAGACATGCTCACTGAATTACGTACTAGCTTGCTTATCAAAAGCTTTACGAACAAGGTGCGTATGTTGGGGTGCCCAATTGAATTCTTGCTACAAAAAATAAAATAAATATAGAATTAGTTACACCAAATTAAATGTTTTAAAAAACTATAATAAAGTAATAAAATTTCATACCGCGAAATAATTGAACCAGGTATCTCGCCGCTCTTTTGGCATATCTCCGTAGGTGGGATACATGTCTGGGAGTTGGTTATGGAACATATTCAAAATTACCTTGTTGATCCCGTTTTTATAGCGAAACCTACAATTAAAATAAAAAACACCATTAAATAATTTGTGTTAAAAACATTATAAAATACTAAAATTTCATACCAAGTGGCTCTATTCAGACGCTGTGGGTGAAACATCTGTAAACATTCTCGTCCTAGTTGAAGCAGAAGCTCATCAATGGTGATTCTGGTGCGGACTTCGGAATTCTCGGAACCTGGAATATTAGAAGGAGTGGCAGAACTACGCCTCAAACAAGAAAATGATTAGTAAGAAATAACATAATTGGAATCTTATATCAAAAAATATTATTCATAAATTATTATATCGAAATGCTACAAAATCCTAAATCACAAAACCACAAAATCCAATTTGCAAATCCTAAATAACAAAATCTTATTCCTAAATTACTAAAATAAGATCCTAAATTCGTAATCCAAATTTTTAACCTAAATCACAAAATCAAAATATTCAATCCAAAATCACAAATCCCAAAATCCTAAATCTAAATCACAAATTCTTAATCCTATATCATAAATCATGGTAAATGCCATAATCCGAAATCAAAATATTAAATCCAAAACCAAAAAATCCAATTTGAAAATCAGAAATAACAAAATCTTATTCATAAATTTCTAAATTGATATCCTAAATTCATAATAGTAATTTCTAACCTAAATCACAAAATCAAAATCATAAAACATAAATCACTAATTATTAATCACAAATTAATAAATTCATAATACTAATTTCTAACATAAATCACAAAATCAAAATCATTAAACCTAAATCACTAAATTGATATCCTAAATTCATAATACTAATCTCTAACCAAAATCACAAAATCAAAATCATAAAACCTAAATAAAAAATTCCAAAACCCTAAATCTAAAACACAAATTCTTAATCCTATATCATAAATCACAATATGAAAATCCTAATTCCAAAATCACAAAATCCAAAATCCACTAAATCACAAAACCTAAAATTCCTAAATTCCAAAATAAAAAAAGCTTACATCTCGCCGGAGGAAGAGGGTCGCCGGAGGAAGAGGGTCGCTGGAGGAAGAAGGCTCGTCGGGGGTAGAAGGCTCGCCGGGAAGAAGGATCGCCGGGGAAAAAGGCTCGCCGGAGAATCGACGCGCGCCGGGGTAGAGAAGAGAGACTCGCCGGAAGAAGATTCGGAGAAGAGAAGAAATGGGAAAGAGGAGAAGTTCATCGGGGATAAGTGTTTGGTGACCGACAGATATAGTTGGTTTTCCATCGGAAATGAATTTTTTATTCCCGCTCACCGAGTTTTTTGGCGCCACAATAAATTCGCGTCGGTTTACGCTCGGTATTTGGATATCCGTCGGAATTCCGTCGGTATTACCGATGGAAAACCGACGGATTACAATTTATTTTTTTTCATATCTTTCTATTGACTATTACATGTCCGTCAAAAATCCATCGATATTATCGATAGAAAACCGACGGATGTGTAATTCTTATGCCTATTCGATAGATTTATTTCGCTCCCGTCAGTTTTCCATCGATAATACCGATAGATAACCGACGATTTATACTTTTTAATAAATATAAAATCATAGGCAAAATATGGACGTCCATATTTTAGGTTTATCATATTTGTTATGCAAATTTGGTATTACCGATAGAATTTTAGGTTTATCATATTTTTGTTTCTTTTTTTTAATTAAAAGACTTAATCACAAAACTATTGATTAGTTTAAACTTAAAAGTTTGATTCCACAAAATTAGTTGCATAACAGGTAAAATAGAAAATAAAAAGAGGTAAAAAAACATGACACAAAACATAGAAAGAACATACAAAACATTTATTGAAATTTTAGAAAACGTTTGATTAAAACAAAAAAAAACATCTACAAATCATTTATTAAAAATTAAAAAAATGTTTTTGATCATGTGAATGTGAATAGACATCCAACAATTGCATTTCCTATGAAAATTCAAGAATTTGAAGTTTTAAAAATTTAAAAATATACAGAAAACGGATAAATAAATAAAAAACTTGAAAACCATAGGTAAAATAGAAATATGATGTATATTTTAAAACTATATGAAGTATATTGTAATAACTGATATGTGTTTCTTATAAGTTTTATTTGTTAGCTATGAAGAGTAATAGGATGTATAAATATGATGTATATTTTAAGGATTTAATTGTTATAATATATAAATATGATGTATATTTTAAAACTAGTAGAATTCTTAAAATAAGATTCCAGACGATTTGGTGGTATTATCCGTTTTCAGTATAGTTATAAACATCTTAAACCCCAAAATCATGGATTTTCGTAGGAAATAAGTAAGTCAAACCGACGGAAAACCGATGGGTGGTCACATGCTGTCGCTTTTCCATCGGTATCCGACGGACAACCGACGGGTTCTATTGTCTTCGTCGGTTTTCCATCGGAACGTTTAAAATATAACCGTTTAAAAATTAGCCGTTTACCGGATAACTGCGTTTATAGCCGTTACCGTAGAAACTCCGTCAGAAAGTTACATGCCGTAGGTTTTCAATCGGTATTTATGACGGACAACCGACGGGTTCTATAGTCTCCGTCGGTTTTCCATCGGAAAGTTTAAATTATAACCGTCTTAAAATTAGCTGGTTAAAGCCGTTGAATGGACAGCCATGTTTATAGCCGTTGCCGTCGATTTTCTGTCGGTTCCAGCGTTTATAAAATCCTCATTTCCTCACAAAAACATTTCACTCTCATAATATTTCTCTAAATATATTCTTCTCATATTATCTATACATTGTCTATTACAAATATGTCATCATCAAATCAATATAATTATTTTCGAGCTTGGATGGACAGACCAATGCGCGATCCCGATACAGAGCAACTTACAGAAGAGTTTGTCGAAGGTGTAAGACAGTTCATGAGTTTTGCAACAAATCAGGAACTTGCTTTGCAAACGGGTAAAATCTATTGTCCTTGTCTTAAATGTAAGAATCGTAGAGTTCTCGATATTTTAGAAGTAAGTTCGCATTTACATCTTAGAGGATTTATTCTGGGTTACAAGATTTGGTAGTCGCATGGAGAAAATGATTATATGGTAGATTTTGCTAGTACAAGTAGAACTTTTACATCAAATAGAATAGGGGAATCTACACCGGAAGTAGAGGGTAATGTCGGTTCTGTTCAGATGGTACATGATGCATATCATGTGAATGCTCCGGGCTTTGTTGATTCTAGAGGAGATTGAGTAGAGGAACCTAATTTAGAAGCATAAAGATTCTTTGATATGTTAGATGCGACAAAACAACCGTTGTATAGAGGTTGTCCAGAGGGGCTATCACCGTTATCGGCTGCAACTGAATTGATGACAATCAAGACGAATTACAATTTATCTGAGACTTGTGTTGATGCGTTTGCTGATTATATGAAAAGATATATGCCGGCAGATAGTAATTATCCATCAACATACTATGAGATACAGAAGTTGGTGGCTGGGCTTGGTTTGCCGTATCAGGTGATAGATGTGTGCAACAACAATTGTATGATTTATTGGAGAGAAGATTCAGATCGGTTAGTTTGTCAGTTTTGTCGTAATCCTCGGTATCAAAAAACAGGTGGAAGAGTCAATGTTCCATACAAACGGATGTGGTATTTGCCATTAAAAGAGAGGTTAAAAAGATTATATCAATCACAGAGGACGGCAGAGTCTATGAGATTGATATATTTGGTTTTTGATATAGGTCAAACTGATATGGGTCAATTCCCTAATGCACTGTCATTGTAGCACAAAAAAGTGTCAATCCAAATGGGTGAGCTATTAACCAGAAAGGATGCAATCAAACCAAATTAAGTCAAGCCAAGCAGTAGATCATGAGATTAACAATCTAACAGAACAATAATTAAAAGCATTACAGAAACTAATAACAGACGCTAACAGAACAATAATTAAAAGCATTACAGAAACTAATAACAGAAGCTAACAGAATAATAGTTACTAACAGAAGCTACGGAAGCAATGCAAACAGAATTCAATCAACTAAACAGAAGCTCCTAAGGATGGGGTTATTGATTAGTGTTTTCTCTTAATCTACCTAGGTGTTTAACATACTCAAGCAGAGCTAATCCCTAGGCAGTAAACTCATCAACAATTAAATCCATTCTCATGACAAATAACCTCAAGCTAAACTAGTTCCAGGCCTAAATCTCTTTAGCGAAATCTAACCTAGCAGGCATTAAGATTCAGTCTATTAAAGCCAATAAACACCCTAGACAACCAATCTCTTAGGCTAGGAATGTAAATCTCTGGAATTAGTTGGTTCAGGCATTTCATCGAACATTTGGTGGGTGTGGAAATGCCTAAGTTCTAATTCCAATTGATCAGAGAGAAACTAGCATTAATAACACTAATCCAGAAGGAAAATCAAGTAATCTAAGCTTAAACCACCCAGGAGATTAAGATTCCACACTTAATCTATTACATACTTAAGAACCCTAAAGACTACTCAGAACTCATGAAGAACATCAAGAACACAAACCCATAAATCATTAAAACTTGCATAAAAGGAAAGATCAAGATGAAAATAGATAGACTACTGAGAATCAAGCACAAATACTTAATAGATTAAAAGAAATCTAATTACAAAGCTAAACAAGTTTAGGGGAGAAGAGAAAAACCCAGCAGACCACCCCCTTGTCCAATGGATAAAACAGAGTATTTATAGGATTTGGCAAAACCCTAGCTCGCTAAAAGACAAAATAGCTTGTTGAGACTCGAGTGGTCGAGTCCGTTGGTCGAGTCCGCAGAAATCTTCAAGATGGCGACTTTATGGTGGACTCGAGTAGGACTTGAGTGGTGGCTCGAGTCCCCTCAAGATTGCATTTTGTGGTGGACTCGAGGTGAACTCGAGTCTCAAGTGTGTAGACTGAGGTACTAACTCAACCTCTGGCTAGAGCCTCCAAGTCCTCTTCTTGGTTCCACTCGACTCTCTACTCGAGTTCTTGTTCGAGTCCGGTTCCAAGGTCTCTGCTTTGTGCTCCACTCGAAGTTTCGGTCGATCAGATGGTCGAAGTTAAGCTCTCCCTTCTTCCCTTTTCTCCATTTGACCTCAAATCTTCAATATTCCTTGAATGTGCCTGATACAGCTCCAAAATGCAATATGCATGCAATCTTAATGCAAAACACTCTAAGAATGCAAAACTGGAAACAAATGTCATGAAATGGTAAGAATATGCTATGAGACAAGGCTAAATGGATGATAAATGCATGCTCAAAGCATGTAAAATATAGACATATCAATTCCCCCAAACTTAGTCTTTGCTTGCCCTCAAGCAATCGACAAGTATAAGAGAGAGAGGTTCAAGGTGTCTTGAGCCAAAGCATGCCAAGAAAATAGATGATCTCAATGTCCAAGTTGCTAGTTCTAGGATGCAAGATGTATGAACTCTACTTAAAAACTTTAGCCATACTCTTCACGACACAATTTCGATTAGTCTCAATCTAGACATGCATTCAAATCTACCAATCCCTTTAACATTCAATTAAGGAGAAACCATGAATCAAGCTATGCACATTCAATGAACTCATTTGGCTAAGGGTAAGGTCAGGAGACAGAGATGGTCTCTTTCATGTGGTTTAATCATTTCAAAACAGGGATCTCTCAAGAAAAGGAATGAGCTTCAGCAGAATGCTAAAGGTAAGAACCAACATATGCATACAAGGATCGATTCTCATCTACCCAGTGATACACAAGTGATCTTAACCCTCTTAGTTCTAAACCTAGAAAAATATCCTATTTCTACCCATAACTTTTGGCAATCATGTTTCTGCCTTGAACCTTTTCTTGGATCAAACTCATTCTCTTTTTCTTGTTCTTGTTCTAAGGAGAGGCTCTTTAAGACTTCTAGCGGATTAGGGGTCTTTCACTTTTAGCTTGGGCTTTCTTTCTTAAGACATTAGGCTTTTTGCCTTTCTTTCCCTTTTTCTATTCTTAGCACAGACCCAAATCCTTTACTAGATCAATTTACTTTTAGTTTTTCCTCTCTTAAACACTTTTAACCCCTTTTTTTTTTTCTTTTCTTTCATCTTTCTCCAAGTTTTTATCTTTGCAGAACCAAACCATATACCCAATAATCAAGTTCCCACCTATTCCTATCTGATTCGAAAATTGCAAACCAGAACTACATGAGATTCTATCCTTGTCGAGTCAAACCTAACACTTTCTGCCAAGCTCATTCAAAAACAGGCCTTACACGCTCAATAAAGAAATATGGCTTGAAAGAAGGCTAGGTTAAGGGTAGGGAAACTGTTCTGAGGATGAGAACAACTACTTGGATTAGCAAGAGTGGTAAATAGGTGAAAGAAAATCCAAGTATGTATGTGGTATCCATGAGTTTAGATGCAATGCATAAGCGAGATAATTACAAGTCAAATTCAGGTTCAATTAAATAGGGAATGGTGTCAAATCACAACATGCTTCAAACAAGACTATCTAGTTGTGCAATCAAAGTATGGTACAGTCTTACTTCAAGTTCATTCACAATGCATTAGACAACTAGAAACGAGGGCAATGAAATTATCTTATTGAATCAGCATACTTACACGGTTATAATCATCATAATCCCCTATGTATATGCAAAAGCTCTATATGAAAAGAATCTAGACTCAATCCTAAAATGCAAATGCAACTACATGAACACTCTCTTTTTGCCTTTTTTTCAAAAAAATTTCAAATTTGTTTGGTTTTTCTATGCATTAGATGTATGCAGACTCAAATATGCACAAAATTGAAAAATAATAACACAATAAACATGTCAAACACATCTTAAGCCCTCCCCCAAAATTAAATTACACAGTCTCTTGTGTAATAAAAATCTGAAGGATGGTTTAAGAAACAACAAAAATGAAGAAAAATGCAAATGATATGTACAAAGATAGATGGAGTTGGTACCTCAAGGGTTGGAGAAGAAGGAGGTTATTGATTCCTCCATGCTCTCCCGGGTGTAGACAGGCTGGTATGCTGGCTCAGCTACTGACTCGACCTGGGGCTCGAGTCTGTTACTCGAGTCAAGGTTTTGGTTCCTCCAATCCTTCTTTTCTTTGCTCAAACCCCTTCCCTATTGATTGACAACCTGAAACACTAGCAAACAAGTAAAAAAAAAACAAAAACTTAAAGCATTATGTACAAGGATAGACATGGGACTTCCTCCCAAGTGAGCTTGTTTAAAGTCTCTAAGCTTGACTTCACCTCCTTATTAGGTCTAGGGTGGTTCATGGAGGGGAACTGAGGTCTCCTCTGCAATGAGCCGACCAAGTATGAATGGCTTGACTCCTTGCTCATTCATTGTGCTCTCAGCTCCATCCTTTCGTTCCAGAGACTTTTCTTTCTCTTCATAAACCTTTGGGGGTGGAGCTTCATCGACGTTCTCAATTGTACCAATGTACTTTAGTTCCTCATCACGGTAGCCATCATCTTTGATAGTAATTGTGCCACATAGCTTGTTGGAAGAAGCTTTCATTGGGTAGTAGACGTTGTTATAAGTACCAATGTTCACATTCATAAGAACTACCCTTTGGTTCTTGAAGTCCATGTTTCCACCAGTAGTGTTGAGAAAGGGAGTTCCAAGGAGGAGTGGGAGCTTGTTGGCCTTCTTCATTTCCATAACAACGAAGTCCGTTGGGACTATACAATCCCCAACTTTAAGTGGGTAATCATCAAGAAGACCAAGTGGCTTTCGTGAATGAGCGTCTCCAAAAGTGATGGGTGATGGGTGATGAGTGATGCTTCTAATCCCTAGACTCTTTAACATCTCACGGGACATGACATTCACACTTGAACCGGAGTCGCATAGAGCATCCTCAATTTCCAAATCACCAAGAAAGCAGGTTATGGAGAACATACCGAGATTCTCAAGCTTGGGGAGAGACGTAGGCTCAATCCTTGTCGTGCTTGGTGAATCAATGCAATCGACACTACCCTTGTATTCAACCATGGTTACGTCCTTATCTTTCTTGAATCTTCCTGGGAATGGAAGTTTAGGCTTGTATGGAGTAGAGCAAAGGGTGATTTCCTTTCCTTGGAAGAAACTGACTTTTCACCAGGTGGTGGCTGAACTCGAGATGGAGCTCGAACAGGTTGATCGAGTGCTCTGTTCGAGTCCATACTCGGCTGATCAATTTGAACTTTTCCTTGGCACAAATCCTCCCCATCTTGGTCTTCAATGTCCACAGTGATTGGAGTAGTTCCGTATCTTGCTGGGAGCGCTCTTCCGCTGCTCAAAGTGATTGCATTGGTGTTAGCATCTGAACCATAAAGCAAAGACTCAATTTCTCTAATTTCAGCTTCATGATCAGCAATGGGACTTGATTCCATTGAAAAGATGGCATGGCAATACTCCTTTGGGTTCTAAATTGCTCCGGGAAGTTGTCCAATAGCAGGAAGAGGTGGAGGCAGTCGTGTTCTCCATGTACTTAATTTTAGAGTTCAGTTGTCTCAATCTTGTTGCGAGATCATAGTAGTCCATCTGGTTTTTACTTCAGCAAACTTCTTTTGCTTCCATAGCACCCGCTGCTTCGACCTGGAGCATTGTGTGCATCATTGTCTTGAATTCTTGATCTAGTGTAGACGGTGGAACTTGTTGGGCAAAAACCCGGAGGTGGACCCATGACTGCAGTAACTCTCTTTCGATGCTGCTTAGAACAAAGCCTTGATTTTGTAAGCAACAAAAGGCTTGTTTGCGTTACGCTGCTGAGGGTAGATGTGATCTGCTGGGTTGCTTTTATAGCGATGAAACCCTTGTTGTAGCCTCCCTGGTTCTGAATATAACTTATCTCTTCTAGCTGATAAATTCTCCCCATCTTGAACTTGAAGTCGCCCTTCTTCACTAACAAAGTGAATTTGCTTTGCTGACTAGAGGAGCTTATCCAACTTCTCATTAAGATCCTTGATTTCTTGCTTATACTTCACCGAACTGTATTCCCCTTACGCTCCTATCATAATCCTCATTGTAGTTCCCATCGATTGAGCAAGGTTCTCCACTAGCCCCAGCCTTCATCAACATCTTTGTTTAGGAAGTTTCCATTGTGGCTGTATCTAGTAAAGATCCTTATCTGGGAGAACCCTCTATAAAGAGTGCTAAGAATCACTCATTGCTGAATCCATGATGAGGACACCGAGATTGGCAGCCTCTGATCTTTCCAAGCTTCACAAAAGTTTCAACCATTCTTCGTGCAAACCGAAATCTGCTGTGAGTCTTGCTGTCCTTGAGTTTGAGAAAAACTTGGCAAGGAAAGCCTTTTTGTAGTCATCCCGGGATGTAATCAATCCATGAGGTAAATTCTTCTCCCACAGATGGGCTTTGTCACCAAGAGAGAAGGAGAAAATTCGAAGTTTAAAGCCATTTTCACTGAATCCATTAATCTTAGTGAGGCTGCACAGCCTATCAAACTCGTCCAAGTGATCAAGAGGATCCTCCAGAGGCAACCCGTGTAATTTGTTGCTTTGCACCATAGCTATCAAACCACTCTTGATCTCGATTGACTAACTCGAGTTGGTTGGTTGAGTCAGTTGATAGAGTCTGTCTGATGATGTGTATAAGTACCTGAGATGCAGAGACAATGAAAGAAACACAAGGTGAGTAACAAAGTAGACGTAAAAGAACTTGATCTGAAATGATTTGAAATCCTAATTGTAACAAAAAACACCCAAATGGCGACGGCGCCAAATTGATATATGTGGTTTTTGATATAGGTCAAACTGATATAGGTCAATTCCCTAATGCACTATCATTGTAGCACAGAAAGGTGTCAATCCAAATGGGTGAGCTATTAACCAGAAAAGATGCAATCAAACCAAATTAAGTCAAGCCAAACAGTAGATCATGAGATTAATAATCTAACAGAACAATAATTAAAAGCATTACAAAAACTAATAACAGAAGCTAACAGAACAATAGTTACTAACAGAAGCTACGGAAGCAATGCAAACAGAATTCAATCAACTAAACAGAAGCTCCTAAGGATGGAGTTATTGATTAGTGTTTCCTCTTAATCTACCTAGGTGTTTAACATACTCAAGCAGAGCTAATCCCTAGGCAATAAACTCATCAACAGTTAAATCCATTCTCATGACAAATAACCTCAAGCTAAACTAGTTCCAGACCTAAATCTCTTTAGCGAAATCTAACCTAGCATGCATTAAGATTCAGTCTATTAAAGTCAATAAACACCCTAGACAACCAATCTCTTAGGATAGGAATGTAAATCTCTGGAATTAGTTAGTTCAGGCATTTCATCGAACACTTGGTGGGTGTGGAAATGCCTGAGTTCTAATTCCAATTGATCAGAGAGAAACTAGCATTAATAACACTAATTCAGAAGGGAAATCAAGTAATCTAAGCTTAAACCACCCAGGAGATTAAGATTCCACACTTAATCTATCCCATCCTTAAGAACCCTAAAGACTACTCAGAACTCATGAAGAACATCAAGAACGCAAACCCAGAAATCATTAAAACTTGCATAAAAGGAAAGATCAAAATGAAAATAGATAGACTACTGAGAATCAAGCACAAATACTTAATAGATTAAAAGAAATCTAATTACAAAGCTAAACAAGTTTAGGGGAGAAGAGAAAAACCCAGCAGACCACCCCCTTATCCAATGGATAAAACAGAGTATTTATAAGATTTGGCAAAACCCTAGCTCGCTAAAAGACAAAATAGCTTAGTTCGGAGGTGGACTCGAGCTGGTGGTCGAGTCCGTTGGTCGAGTCCAGCAGAAATCTTCAAGATGGCGACTTTATCACATCCGTCTGACGCTGAAGCATGAAGACACTTTCAGACTGTTTATCCTGATTTTTCAGCTGAGAGATGGAATATGTACCTCGATGGTTTTAATCCTTTTGGAAAGCATGGAAGACAATATTCATTGTGGCCAGTAATCATGACACCATACAATCTGCCACCATCCTTATGCATGAAGAGGGAGTTTCTTTTCTTCACAATTCTCGTTCCTGGACCTGAGCATCCAAAGAGATCACTTGATGTTTTCTTACAGCCATTGATTTATGAGTTGTAGATGTTATGGAAACATGGAGTTCAGGCGTTTGACATTTCATTGCAGGAAAATTTTGTGATGCGGACAGTGCTTATGTGGACCATAAGTGATTTTCCAAACATATGGTATGTTGTCTGGATGGACGACACATCAGAGATTATCGTGTCTATATTGTCAAGACAATACAGATGCGTTCCAATTGAAAAACGGTCGGAAAACATCTTGGTTTGATTGTTGTAGACGTTTTTTGAGAAATGATCATCCCTATCGTCGAAGCACCACATTGTTTAGCAAAAACAAAAAGGTTTTTGATGGTCCACCTCCTGAATTAGATGGTTATAGCATCTTAACATGATTACGAGATTTTGGGGCGGAGAAAACGGTTGTTTGTGGTGGAAACGGACATAGTCCTATAGATGGAGTTGGCGTATACCATAACTGGCATAAGAAGAGTATCTTTTGGGATCTGTCATATTGGAAGGACCATCTATTGAGGCATAATCTAGATGTCATGCACATTGAGAAGATTTTTTTTGAAAACTTGATTAATGCTGTTCTTAATGTACAGGGGAAAACGAAAGATAATCTGAAGTCTAGATTGGATTTTCCAGATATATATTCTTGTAAAGATCTTCATGTTCTGGAGAATAACAACAAAGGTCCTATACCCCAATTACGTTTACCTTCAGCTGCAAAACATTAGTTTTTTTATTGGATTGCTAACAATGTTAGATTCCCAGATGGATATGTGTCGAACCTACGTAACTGCATTAATTATGGTGAAGAAAAGTTTTCTGGGTTAAAAAGTCACGATTGTCATGTCATAATGCAGCACCTTCTTCCGTTTGCTTTTGCTTACCTTCTTCCACAAAACGTTCACAAGTCAATTACATGTAATTTTATCTGCATAAAGATTACATATTAATACTAGATCAAGTACTATTTTAATTGGTTTATGTTTTTTTCCTCAGGTATAGCTGCTTTTTTCTGGGATTTATATACGAGATCTCTGACGGTTGATGATATTCGTAATTTGGAGACTCAGATACCAATTATCCTTTGTAATTTGGAGAAGATTTTCCCCCTTTATTTTTTTATGTTATGGAGCATCTTCCAATTCATCTTCCTCGCAAAGCAGCATTTGGTGGCCCTGTTCAATATCGGTGGATGTACCCGTTCGAGAGGTATATGTATCATCTCAAGAAAAATGTTAAAAAAATTTGAGTAAAGTAGGGGGATCTATTGTTGCTCAATGCATTAATGAGGAGACGACATATTTCTCTGAATATTATTTTCCAAAACAAGTGCAAACAAAGAGTCGTAGACCCGCTCGGCACGATGACGGAGGTGAAAAAGCATTTTATCCAATCTATGTTCCTACTCTCTTCCGACAAGTAAGGCGCATTTGAATTTTTATTTAAAATTTTATAAATTCAATAATATTATTAATTACAACATAAATCTATTTAAATAGGTTGGACGACTAAGTGGAAAAAGAAAAAAAAAAGAAGATTAATTGAGGAGGAGCAAAATCATTTGCATATGTATATTTTCACAAATTGCGAAGATCTTCTTGAGTATGAAAGGTATTTCATTTATAAAAAAATCTAAATATTTATAATAATATATAATTTAAGAAATGTATTCATATTTGTATTTACAGGATTTATATGGCTCAAGTACGCTTTCATTACCCAACTTACACGGAGGAAGCACTTAATGCCCTCAAAGAGAGCGAGTTCTCACAATGGCTCACATTTTATGTAAGTTTATTTGATTCACTTACGTTCTTTTTAATATTACTACAGATATCATTTTTTTAATTTATGAATATATATTTTTTAATTAATTCAGGTAAAGACATGTCCAAGTAGAGGTCAGTCTTTTCCAACTTAGTTAGAAGACTTGATCAACGGTCCATTGTTTGTTGCCCACGCCTATAATGTGTATTGTACACGTGGATATGTTTTTAAGATTTTACGCGAAGGAAGGATCCAGCCAGCAAGTGATTATGGTATTTCTTCGGAATCGGATGACATTGTCTACTATGGTATTCTTAGGGAAATACTAGAAGTGCATTACCCTGGTTTTCTTGACTTGCGATGCGTTGTTTTTTATTGCGATTGGTATGATCCGTTCCTAGGAACAGGTGTTCACCAAGATGAATTTGGGGTTATATCCATACATTCCGGAAAACGGCTGCAAAAGTACGATCCATTCATCTTTGCATCACAAGCAAACTAAGTTTGTTACATTCCCTACTCTCGTGTAATGAATAAACATGATTCTTGGATCATTGTTTTATTGATTACACCAAGAAGTAGGGTGAATGATATTTTAGATAAAGAGGCTATGCAACAATGCGTCACTGCAGGTTTTCTCGGTCCGATCGCACAACCGCAACAAGTTGATCTTGTTGTTGATTTTACTGAGGAAGGTGATAACGAGATTTTTTATTATTCCGAGGAGGAACTTGGAGAATTTGATTTAAAATCAATTTCATCACCATCAGAGTATTCAGATAGTACATCGGATGATAATTAGTTGAAATGTATTTCACTCTTGTACTATTTTTATTTTCATTTGGTTTTAATTATATTTTTAGTTGTTATATGTTATATTTTTCCCTAATATATTTTTAGTTGCAATTTTTAATTTAATTTCTATTTTCATTTTATATCAACTATATTATACGTTAGTGTGACATTAAAGAAAAATGTACATCCGACGGAATACCTACGAAAATCGTGTCCGTCGAAAATCCATCGTAACTTTCATTAGAAATGTGTCGAACAACCATCGGTAAGCCATCGTAATAATGTCCGTTTTTCCGACGGTATAAAACCGTCGGAAAATCGTCGATTTTTGATTAGCCATCGAATTATCCGACGGCGTTCTGACAACCAAAATGGAGAAGCTTTTTTATCGGAAATCCATCGGAAATGTCCGACGGAACTTTGTCCGTTGGAAAATCCTTCGGAAATCGTGATGTTTTCTTGTAGTGATTTGATGTTTTATTTTAGTCAAAAATTGATCTAACTGGATTAAGGAAACCCTAAATAAAAACCAATGTCAACATATAAATACAAATTTAATATTTAAGAGATTCAAATATGTTAACTCTAAAGCAACTTACTTGTTTTCTATCCAATAAAAGTGTGAAATCATCCTTATCTCCGAGTTTCAAATATGTTTTGAGCTTTTAGATGAACCACAACTAACTATTTGTGTGTTTCCACATTAACTACCGTCCAAACAACATGGTAAAATTGGTTAGGTCTTTTTCCATGATAGTCAATAATTGTCTTTTCGCACTGCACGTAAAAACTCAACCATCAATCCCAACGATTATGCGACAATGAGCTTGTCATGTTCTATTTAGTATTTTGAAACACACATAGAATCGATCAAATATGTCTAATCATCCATCCACATTGACTATTCCAAGCTCAACATCCAATTCTAGATTAGAACTATCAACAAAAACCAAATTAGAATCTCAGTTCAACATAAAGTATAACATTAAACATAAATTTTGAGTTTAAATCATTTAACTTACTATAAGATCTTGTAGTCTTAAAAATTGCTCATCACCTTACCTTTTTTGCATTTGACATGCGAGATAGTTAAATTGTGACAATCCAATGTCTGGTAAGCCAAAGGGTTTAGTTTTGATCTTCAGGATAACAAATTCTTATGTATCAATTGATTTTCATTGTGTGAATCATAACCGTTTTTTACAAAGTGGGATTGAAAGATTTTGACTCAGGAAGATTGATTGTGATTTGCAAATGTTTTCATTTCCATTCAGGTTTTACTCGAGCGCTACTAGAAAGTAGTCTCGAAAGTTTAACCCGTAGGACCGCAAGTGCACAGTCATGCAATTGTAGTACGTACGGGGTCGATCCACAGAGAATGCAAATGCAAATATAATCTAGGCGGGATAATTAAGTAGGGGTTGTCGAGTCCTAAATTATATGATGCGATAAGATAAATAAAATAAAATAAAAAACTTAAAATAAAATACATAAATTAAATTGCATAAAATAAATAACTGAAAATAAAGTGCATAAAATAAAAGTGCATAAATTAAATTACGGAAATTAAATTGCATAAATTAAATTGCAGAAATTAAATTACGGAAATTAAATTGCATAAATTAAATTCCAGAAATATAAATAACATAAATAAAGTAACATAAATAAAATACTTAAATATATATATATATATATATATATTTATTTACAGAGAATTGGGTGGTAGTCGATTTACAGGGATTTTATATTATAGGATTCGTGTCTTTACCAATTAAGTTTGTGTTGTCAATCTAGGGATATTCGAAGTAGGCTAGTGACAACTATCATGATAACCTAGACACTATGTCAGACCCACTTTCATGGCGACCTTCACGCATTAAACGCAATCCCATCATCGATTACTCTTATATGTGATAGACACATCGATTGGAGGCTGTCACACCATCCAACGATTAACCAAGTGATTAGTTTGAGTTAGAGTATGTCTATGACGAAGAGTGAATGACATATCTATTTCCAGAACACGATACCACTCTCGTGATACAGTGTTCCTGAGATCAATACATCACTTGGCCACAACTAGGCAAGCATTGAGATGTTCCATTAAACAACAATCTCGACCATAGCTAATACTCTCTAATATGCAAGTCTGAAGTTTTAACCCACTCTCGTGGTGCTAAGAGCTTCCATTCGTATAACTTCTCGATTATAACCTTAAGCAATCCCATAGGACATAGCTTAGCATTAAGAATGCATATTAGAGTAGCTAGATCGGTTAAGACCAATCGCACATACGGATTCCTAAATCTTTGATCCCATCATCGACCACCACCCTAGTGGTCTAAAGGATCTACTCTCTTGTCTCTCCGAGGGTTTCTGTAAACACTTACTCTTTCGGATTTCTGTAAGCTTAAGACCGTCTTATTACAATACTTTTCCTCTTCCTTTTCACACTTCAAAGTCGATCGATTTCTCCCTACTTTTCTAGGGTATCATTCTTTTTAATCGATCGCCTTTTCTCCTAAGCTCTTTTCTACGACAAGTTTTCTTGAGACGCGAACATTGAAAGTGGTTGCTTCCAATGTCCGGTTCGCTTCTATATCATTTTCTTTCTTTTCTGTTCTCTTTGTTTTCTTTTTCTTTTCTTTTTCTTATCTAATCGAAGAGAAGGAAGAGGGGAATCGTACTTACTTAGACGAGTCTTGTAGGGTCTCATAGAGGTATCATGTCCGATGCATCTCAAGCCTCAAATCGAGAATAATTAAATTCATTAGGTGAAGTCAACTCCGATTTGTCTATGGATTTTCCAAATTTCCTAGTAAAGATCACACACTATCCAACAAAGCATCCAAACATTAGCACAAATAACACAATTAACAATTTCTATCGTTACCTCATTAAAAACTTTTTCACATGTTATTGAACCTATGAACGAGAAAAAGAGTGTAACAATCTCTCAAAATGAGAAAAACTTTTGGCAAAACTTCCATCAAAAAGATGTCAAGGAAAGAGAATTACCTCCATAGATCGCAAGACTCCCCCACACTTAAATCACAACGTCCGCGTTGTGATGAAGACTGTAAAGGGGGTAAAAAGTAAGAGAATTTTACCGTAATTCTCTTATTGGGTGTGTGGGTTGGCAGCTCCCACGGTTGCAAGTCCTCGATTTATATATTTTTTTATGGTGGAATACATTTGAAATTTAAGAAAATCAAAAAGGAAATACAAAATAATAATTTTTTCTTTAAATAAATATTAAATTTTATTAATATGAATAATTAAATAAATCAATGTTTTATCAGTCAAATAGAAAAAATGCTGAAAACTAAAATTTAAAAACGTAATTAAAAGGGATAGATTTGCTTATTTTTAACGTTGTGAGCTCGACGACCTCATGGAATGGTTGGCCGATGGAGATGATGGTGGAGATGTATGTCATTGAGCGAAGATCCTCCCGAAGTAGGGTTCGAGATTAGTTCTTATCTTGGTTGTCCATCTAAGGATCTGTTATCTTGTGTGTGAGCTGAGTGGTTTGTACAGGAGATGGTGGTCTGGTCGCACCCCAGCAGGAGTGTCTTCACTAACGCGGGTGTTAGCACCAAAATATCTCCTTTCCGGACAGTATCGTGGAGTGTTACCGATTGGCGTTGCACTATAGAACACGTCTCTGTCTATGTAGGTGAATGAGACTCTTTGATCAGGCCAATCGATAATTGCTCCAACTGTTGCAAAGAAAGGTCCACCGAAGATGATGAGACTGTCGTCATCTGTCCTCATATCAATCACATGGAAATCGGTTAGGACTCCGCGATCGCTGATCCAAACTTCGACATTTTCGGCAATCCCGTGTGAATATACCACGTGCGAACATACCATCTCAAAATTTGCAAACCCGATTTGAGTAATCGAACGTGTAAGGTTTTTGAATCCCAATATCTTGGCTCTCTCCAACGAGACAATAGAATTGAACGAGGTTTTCTCCGCTTATTTCGTGGAAGAACCATTCTATGTCTCTATAGTCAGTTGGTGGTAGGGGACGATTGATACTCTTTGAGAGTCGAGCCATTCTGAATAGCTTCTCCACATTATAGATCATCTTGCCCGCATCAAAACATTCTTGCAAAGGGTACCTTTTCCACGCATCTTTGAAAGAAGTTGATTCCGGTATACTCTTGACTAACATCTCGAACCTTTTCTTGTTGAATGTATCATCGAGCCATGGCCTCTGTTGACTTGTCACAACGTTACAGATCCGTTTCGTCAATTAATCAGGTTGTCTTGTTGTTGAGGAGGAAGCATCGTCGTCTTCAGGAAAGGCCTCGACGCTACCCGGTCGATGCTGGTGTCCGATGGTGTGAACATCGACCGTGGCACATCGATGCTGGTGTCTGGTAGAGTGAACATCGACCCGGGCTGGTCGATGGTTTGGTCAGTGAGAGCGCAGGATGGCATTAGCATCGGCCCTGTCCGTTGCAGGGGTGCGTACCGTCGGACAGGGCGAGCGTCGGACGTGTTTGTTCGATGCTGGCGTCCGATGTTTAGTGCATCGAACCATTTTGGTCGACGCACAAGTCTGATGCGACTCTCTTCAGAGCTCGTTGACATGCTATCTCCTATTCTTTTGTCATTCCTCAAACTGATTACCTTGACTACCCCTTCGGCGTTCATCTCTGGCTTAATTCCATTCGTGTTTGTTCATCTGAAATTTGAAAAATTGGCAAGTTAGTAAAATGTAAACGCCTAATCTCATATTCACATTAAAACTCTATGGTTATTGCATATTCTCCCCGGCAACGGCGCCAAAAAACATAACTCAGGGAGATTGATTGTGATTTGCAAATGTGTTCACCTCCGTTCAGGTTTCACCCGAGCGCTACTAGAAAGTAGTCTCGGGAGTTTAACCCATAGGACCGCAAGTGCATAGTCATGCAGTTGTAGTACGAGAGAATAGAATAACACACAGATAATGCAAATGCAAATTTAATATAGGCGGGATAATAAAACAGGAGGTTGTCGAGTCCTAAACTATATGATGCAATAAGATAAATAAAATAAAATAAAAGACCTAAAATAAAATACATAGATTAAATAACATAAATTAAACTGCATAAATAAATTGCATAAAATAAATTACTTAAATTAAATTGCATAAAATAAATAACTGAAAATAAAGTGCATAAAATAAAATTGCATAAATTAAATTGCGAAAATTAAATTGCATAAATTAAATTGCGGAAATTAAATTGCATATATTAAATTGCGGAAATTAAATTACGTAAATTAAAGTGCGAAAATTAAATTGCATAAATTAAAGTGCAGAAATTAAATTACATAAATTAAATTGCAGAAATATAAATAACATAAATAAATAAACATAAATAAAGTAACATAAATAAATACTTAAATATATATTTACATAGAATTAGGTGGTAGTCGATTTACAGGAATTTTAGAATATAGGATTTGTGTCTTTACCAATTAAGTTTGTGTTGTCAATCTAGGGATATTTGAAGTAGGCTAATGACCACTCTCGTGATAAACTAGACACTTTGTTAGACCCACTTTCATGGCGACCTTCACGCAATCCCATCATCGATTACTCTAATATGTGAGAGACACATCGATTGGAGGCTGTCACACCATCCAACGATTAACCAAGTGATTAGCTTGAGTTAGAGTATGTCTAAGACGAAGAGTGAATGACATATCTATTTCCAGAACACGATACCACTCTCGTGATACTGTGTTCCTGAGATCAATACATAGCTTGGCCACAACTAGGCAAGCATTGAGATGTTCCATCAAACAACAATCTCGACCATAGCTAATACTCTCTAATATGCAAGTCTGAAGTTTTAACTCACTCTCGTGGTGCTAAGAGCTTATATTCGTATAACCTCTCAATAATAACCTTAAGCAATCCCATAGGACATAGCTTAGCATTAAGAATGCATATTAGAGTAGCTAGATCGGTTAAGAGCAATCGCACATACTGGATCATAAATCTTCGATCCCATCATCGACCACCATCCTAGTGGTCTAAAGGATCTACTCTCTTGTCTCTCCGAGGGTGATGGTAGAGACAAAGAATAGGGTCATAAAACAGTAAAAAATAAACTAAAGACTAAGAACAATATAGTAAATCAAAGTATAAACATAAACAAAAGCATAAAGAAGGAAGAAACCTAAAGAAGAACTCTTTATTGAAGATGAAAACAAAAGGTGGCTAAGAGAGAGTCCCCCTTTTCTAGTGAGAATACATGAGTATATATAGAGTCTAGGAGGCTTGGGGGAGTCTTAGAGCATCCTTAGAAGCTTCTGGAAGGTACTAACTCAAGATCCAAAGCTTCCATACCTTGCATTTCGCATTAACCGAAGTTTTCTTTTCTGCCTAGTGACATCATCGACGGCCCTGGGTCGATGCTCTTGGTCGATGTGGATCCTCAGAATGAGCATCGACCGCTCATGGTCGATGCTTGCGTCGATGGTCTTCGTCGTCAGCTTTAAGTTTGGATCTGAGGAAGAGCATCGACCTCTCTGGGTCGATGCTGTCTGTTGATGGCTTGCCCAGGACGAGCATCGACCACCCCTGGTTGATGCTAGGGTCGGTGCTTCCTTCTTGAGGCTCTTGAGATGTTTCTTCATGATGTTCTTGGCCCCAGCAAGTAGCTCCAAAGTCCCTATGGCTTCTTAAGACTCCAAAACACTCTACAAGTGTATGATTTCCTCCAAGTTTCTACAAACACATAAACAAACGCAAATGCACTAAAACTATCCTAAATGCTTGTTAGAAACATATAAAACTAAGTTAAATATCTGCAAGAAAGCATGTAAAATACGATGCTATCATATTTGAATAGAATTCTGATTCGGAAAAAAAATGATATTATGGTTTGGATATTTTGTATTATTTATAAAGTGATATGTAAGCAATTTTAGAGAAATAACTTCTCAAATAATATAGAGCTCGATAATATATAAAAGATAATAACAAATTCAAAAGTAAATATATAAAACATGCGTCTTTCATTTAATTATATTGTGTATACAAGTAAAAAAATTTATAAATTAGTTTATTTCTTATGAAACTTTGACGTAACTATTTTTGTTTGTAAGAAAATATATTATTGGCAAATTCTATAATTATTTCTTTTTATTCGTAATAAAAATTAATTCTTTATATTCGTAATTAATAAGGTTAGCGACAACAAAATTAACGAAAATTAAAATCAATATAAACCAAGATCTCTCGTAAAAGCATCATCAATAATTGTTCGTATTGATTGTTTTTCAGTAAAATAAAAATAAATGACAAATGTATTGATTTTATCAAGACATTTTATGATGTGGACAAACAAAAATACGTTGTTTTACTATAATATAAAATGTGGACAATCTTTTCATCGATATTCTTAATTAAGATGTAATGTTACTTTTAAAGCAGTCGCGCATCAAATCACTATCATTGGATTCTCCTTCAACATTTTGGCATTCAACTTTAGGTCTCTTTCCATCTCCCGCAATAATTTTAATATCATCCATAACAACGTCTTTGCAATGTGTGATGACACTACATTTTAGCGTTATAGCATCTTCATTTAATGTTGTTCCATGAAAACCAACATATTTTACATTGCTAATTGCCACTGCTGAAACCTAATAAACATAAATACATACGTTTCCACCATTTATTCATACTTTCAAAATGCTATATATATGTATAATATATATATATATATAATATAGCTCTATTATAAATATTTTACCTCGTTTGCATTAAGATGTCCTTTATCTATATATTGTTGGTCGATTATAATTGGATTTTTTGCATTAATGAGCGTGATGTTTTCAAAACTTATGTTTCTTGCATATCCGTGTACATCCTAAAAACGAAATTAAAATTAAAATCCAAAACATATTTGAATAATGACTTTATTAAAATAAATATAAAATATAATAATTAGTAAAAAAGATACCGGCCAAGTCTTGATTTTTGCTCCATTCATTGTCTTATTGAAAGTGCAATGAGTCACTTGAACACCACTAACTGCATCATTTGCTCCATTGGCTCCTAAACTTCCAACACTATTATCAAATTACATAAAACAAATTTAATAAATTAATTTTTTTTTCTTTGCAAGAAAAAACCTTCTATTTATAAACAATTTTAAAGATGTAATTCAATAAATTAAATTAATATAATGAATTACCTTATTCCATGACCAGGTCCAAAATTAATTTTTGTGATGTTGATACTGAAACTTCCAGTGTCGATTGCTATACAATCATCCCCTTAAAATTCAAATATTGAAATTCAAATGATTGTTATGCCATCTATACACTACAAAAATTAAAAATTAATTTTCCATAGAATTAAAAAATACATAAATGCTAGACCTATTATAACCCAATGATTTAATAATCTATTAATTTAAAAATTACTATGATTCATTTGTTTTTTGTAATATTCATGTATCAATAAAATGTTTAAACAATTTATAAATAAATATGCACCTGTTTGAATTGTAGAGTCAAATATGTTGATATTAGTCGAGTTATTTATATCAATCCCATCTGTGTTGGGACTTTTTTCAGGTGCCAAAAGATTTATTTTTGATATTACAACATGATTGCATGATTTGACTGATATATGGGTTTTTGGACTATTAATCGAGGTTATCCCGTTTATACTTAGATTATCACATTTGTAAATATGTAATGCCTGCAAAAAAAAAATTATAAAAACTATTTTTAAAAGAATAATTATGGTGATTATAATCATGAAAGTTTTTATGAAGAATGCATAGTAAATTTGATATACTCACTGTAGGTCGTTGAGAAGCTTTCAGATTAAGCTGAAAATCAGAAACAATTCCATTATTTTGATGTAACAATGAATAAAAAAAAATATTAATAAGTAATAGAAATTATGATATAACAAATTTTCACCTCCCAAAAGGATGAACCATGACCATCAATCTTTCCTGAACCATCAACCATTAGACCAGACACAGCTGAAATACCAATCCACATTTGAGATCTGGGGTTGGACCATGTTCCGATGTTGCTAGGTGCAATGATGACACCATCCAACTTCAAATAAATAAATAAAAACAAATTTTATTGATGTCCCTAATTTAAACACAATTGAATTTATCATAAATTAGTTGATTGTCTACAAACCTGAATTTTTATGGAGGTAGATTTACATGGGCCTTTGAACTCAATAGGTTGGAGTAGAATTATTTTTCCAGAGGGAATAAGAAGTGTTTTAATGTTTTCTTTCCCGCTATATGTAACGTTCCATGCTTGTACAAAAGCCTTAAATATAATTAATTAATTAAAAACAGAAAAAAGTTTTTAAAAAAATTAATAAAGAAATTTAAGAAACAATATTTATCAAAAAAAATATATATTTTGAGTAGAAAAACAAAAGAAAATTACCTTTGAATCATCGGTTCTCCTTTCGCACCAAAATTGAGGACGTTGTAATTTTGGCCGTTTACCTGACCAAAACATTGAAAAGTTATCAATACGGATATACGTACTATGGTTCCTAAAACACAGCAAGAAATTTTTTTTTTAATAAACAATTAACAAAAAAATACTATTAAAAAAATATATTGATTTGACATGTACCATTGTGAAATAGAGCTGATGAAAATCTATTGAATATGTAGGTATTAGTTAGATAGTGTAGCTGTATGTAGTTTCCATCACGTATATATACACTATTATGTGCATCTACATACATCTGAATCATGCATATTCTTTCCCCTTTACATATATCTAAATTGTGCTTAAATCATTTGCTTCCTTAAATATAAATTAAATTCTTGTTCTGTTTTTTTGAATACATTGAACTATACATCTCCCTCTTATGAAATGTTGAATACAATGAAGCAAAAACAAAAATGTTAAATACAATATATTTAAAGCAATACGTTTTAGTATCTATTACAAGATTACGATATTTGATTCTGTTTTACAAAATTACCATGGATTATCACCTAATGATATGTAATACAATAGCATTTACACAGCCAATGACATGAGATTATCGCTTTTAATAGATTTGGAATTCACAGTGGGGACCAACGTCTTCCTTAAGCTGCGACCATACCGACAAACGTCGATCACAAGCAGAATTTGTCAAAAGTTAGCAGCAAAGTTCTACGGTCCGTTTCCAATAACCAAACGTATTGGCAAGGCCGCCTACAGACTTCGACTTCCTCCTGGATCGAAAATACAGACTTCGACTTCCTCCTGGATCGAAAATACACGACGTATTTCATATGTCCCTCCTCAAAGAAGCCATCGGCTTGTTGATCTGAAGCTTTGTTTTCTGATAATACTTTTATGGATGACATTAAAATGAAGAGATATGGCTTTTAAATAGCCGACAACCAAACTGAAAAACAGAGAAAAAAACGGACCACTAATTGATCACGATTACACATCCAATTGCACGAAACCAACTCCTAAATACTAGCCTTATTGACTGATTCAAAAACAACTGAAAGACTAAAATAAAGACCAAATAAAACACGACTCATACTTCTCCAACAACTCCAACAAACCCTCCCTTAAACTGGAAATGCTAGTAAAAGCATCCAGTTTAGTCTTATTGTGTCTGCATTCCAAGTAAGCCTCTCAACTTGTTGAAAGTCTCGAGCTTCACCGGCTTTGTCATGATGTCTGCAACTTGATCCTCCGTTCTACAAAACACCAACTTCACCACTTCTTGATTTGCAAAATCACGCAAATAATGGTACCTTACATCGATATGTTTTGTACGCCTATGCATCACTGGATTTTTCGAAAGCTTAATCGAAGATGTGTTGTCACAGAAGATCTCCAAACACCCACACTGCTCAAGAAAACTCTGCTCCATAACCCCTTTTATCCAAACACCATGACACGCACATGACGCTGCTGCCACATACTCTGCCTCTGTTGATGACAAAGTGACCACATCTTGCTTCCTTGAACTCCAACATACAGCTGCTCCACTTAGCAAGAACACATAGCCCGTAGTGCTCTTTCGATCATCAATATCTCCAGCATAATCACTATCGGTGTAAACTTGCATCTTCAGCTCAGTTTCTTTTCTATAAAAAATACCAAAGTCGAGCGTACCTTTTAAGTATCTTAATACTCGCTTTGCAGCCATCATATGCTCTTCTCTTGGTTTTGCCATGAAACGGGAGATCAAGCACACCACGTACATCATATCGGGCCTTGTGACAGTGAGATACATAAGACACCCTACCAATTGCTTGTACAACGTAGCATCAACCTCTTCCCCCATTCCTTCCTTTGAAAGTCTAGTTCCCGGCATAATGGGATTTTTGACTGGATTGCACTCCGCCATTTTGAACCTTTCTAACACTTCCTGAGCATACTTTTTTTGACATAAATGAATGCCATTAGAATTTTTACGGATTTCCACACCAAGAAAGAATCTCATCAAACCGAGATCAGTCATCTGAAATTCACTCTTCATAGATTGTTTCAACTCTTCAAGCAATGATTCATCATTTCCAACAAAAATCAGATCATCAACATAAATACTTACCATGACATACTTCTCTCCTACTCTTTTGATGAACAAGGTGTGGCCATGGCTGCTTCTAATGAATCCTGCCTGCTTGAAATAGCCTTCTATCCTAGAAAACCAAGCTCTAGGAGCTTGTTTAAACCATACAAGGCTTTCTTAAGTCGATACACTTTGTCTTCTTCTCCCCTTTTAATAAAACCTTCAGGCTGGTCCACGTACACAACTTCTTTCAACTCCCCATATAGAAACGCACTTTTGACGTCCAACTGATACACTTTCCAGCCTCTTTGTGCTGCTATTGCTAACAAAAGTTTGATTGTATCCCATCGAGCTACCGATGCGAATACTTCATCATAATCAATACCTTCCTCTTGTGCATAACCTTTCACCACTAGTCGAGCTTTATACTTATCAACCTTTCCATCCTCGTTTAATTTCGTTTTGAAAACCCACTTGACCCTAATTTTCTTCGCATCCGCCGATAAGCTCACGAGATCCCATGTTTCATATTTCTCAATAGATTATAACTCACACCTCATTGCCTCTAGCCATTTCTCTTCTTTACATGCTTCTACAAATCTCACCGGATCATCATGCGATAAGAACAGAGCCAGCGCCATCTCAGCTTCAGCCTCCTCTTCTCCATTTCCTTCTCCTTTTTCGTAATCTTGTAGCCATATTGGAGCTCTTCTACTCCTTTTTTGTTGTACCTCTGGCAAAGACAAATTTCCAGGAACCTCTGTATTTTCTGCATCATCGGAGAGATCCTGACAGGCACCACTCTCTATACCAGCTTCACGAGTTCCATTGTTAACATCGGAAACATCACCGACTCCACCAGTTTCTTCTTCTGTGTTATCTTCTTCAGCCGTGTTTTCTTCTCCCCAATCCAAAACATCAACAAAATTTTTTAACTCTATACTCCAATCCCACTTCTCTTTCTCTTCAAATATTACATCTCGGCTAATGACCACTTTTCTCAAAATTAGATCATAAAGCCGGTATGCCTTTGATTCTTCGCTAATCCCAAGTAAAATGCACTTATGGCTTATATTATCAAGCTTTATCCGACACTACACTGGAATGTGAACATGACTTATGCAGCCAAAAACCCTGAAATGACCCACGCTTGGCTTGATTCCACTCCAGCATTCTTCTGGAACCACATCTTTTACTGCATTGGTTACACTCCGATTTAACACATGACATGTCCACTTAGCCGCCTCAGGCCAAAACCTCTTCGGCATACTCTTCTCTGTGAGCAGACACCTCACCATATTCATTATAGTGCGATTTCTTCTCTCGGCTACACCATTTTGTTGTGGTGTATATGCTGCAGTCAGTTGCCTTTTAATTCCATTCTCCTCAAAGAATTTGTTGAACACATTCGAAGTGAATTCCCCTCCCCGGTCTGTTCTTAAGCAAATTATCTCTTTCCCATCTTCTTTCTCCACCAGACTTTTAAAAATCTTAAAGACATCAAATCTTCGTTCTTTTCTGAGAGGAGATATATCCAGCTTTTGCAACTAAAATCATCAACGAGGAGAAAGATGTACCTTTTCCCGCTTTGAGAGACTGGGGATATAGGACCGCACAAATCAGCATGAATGAGTTCTAACTTCTCTGATGCTCTCCATTGGCTCTTTTTGGACATAATCTCTTGATGTTGCTTTCCAATGTTGCACACTTCACAAACTTTAGTATTGAGGTAGCCCTTTCACCATTTGTTTATCTTGCATGATCCTGATACTTGTGTTGTTCAAATGACCATATCGCTTATGCCAAAGATATGCAGTCTCTTCTTCTTCTACCTTTGGACATTTGGTCGATCCAGACTTCATAATTGCAGACACAATGAACATACGATTTGTATTCATTCTCGTGCTTACAATCAAACCTCTACGAGGGTAATAGATTTTGCAAACTCCTCCACTGATTTGAAACGCCACTCCCTTATCTTGTAGTTGCCTGACACTTAACAAATTATTTGTTAATTCTGGAACAAAGAAAACATCGGTTATGATTTGAGTCAACCCTTCAACCTCAAACTTGATGTTTCCTTTTCCTCAAACAGCCAATCTCGAGTTATTTCCCAATTTCACTGCATGTCTGAAACTTTCGTCTATCTCCACAAACCAATCTTTGTTGCCCGTCATGTGATTCGAGCAACCAGAGTCAAGGAACCATATTCCTCTATTTTCAGCGTCTTCGATCTCCGCGTATGCCATTAAGAGTAGTTATTTTCCCTCACCAAGCTCGACATAATTCACACCTTTCTCATCAGATTGACACTCGTATTGAAAGTGTCCCATCTTGTGGCACCGGAAGCATTCAATATTTTCTTTGTTAGAGCCAGACCTTCCACCTCTGCCTCTACCACGTCCATAGTTACCTCTTCCTCTACCACGTCCATAGCCATGATCATATTCAACTTTAAGCACTTGTTCTTTATTTCCTTTACGTTGTATCTTCTGCTTGTGCACCAATAATGAACTGTGAAGACCATCGACTGTGATTTGATCAATGTCCTTTGACTCCTCAATTGAACATACAACAAAGTAGAAATTCTCAGTCAATGTACGAAGTATCTTCTCCACGATCTTCACATCCTCCATCTCCTCTCCACAATTTCGCATATCATTTGTTGTGATCATGACTCTTCCAAAGTAATCTGTTATTGTTTCTCCCATTTTCATCTCCAACGTCTCAAAGACTCTTCGAAGTCTCTGTAACTGAGCACGCTTTACTCTCTCGTTTCCTTGATACTTGACTTTCATCGAGTCCCATAGTTGCTTTGTCGTCTCCTTTTGGGTGATAGTCTTCAAAATCATTTTGTCAATGGACTGAAACAAATAGTTCTTCGCTTTCAAATCCTTAAGCTTTGCATCATCCAATGCCTTTTGTTGTGCCGTCGTCAGCACTTCTTCTTCTCCAGGTTCTTTGTATCCTGGACTGATCTCACTCCAATATTCCTTTGAACGCAGCAAGTTCTCCATCAACAAGCTCCAATGATCGTAATCTCCATCAAACTTTGGCACACAAGGGGCGCTGAAACTGCTTGATTCAGCTGCCATCACTCACTCTCTTTTCTTTTCTTTAGCTCACACGTGTTCACTCTATCTCTCTCGTGTTTCGCTCTGATACCACAATGTTGATCTGAAGCTTTGTTTTTTGAGAATACTTTTATAGATAACATTAAAATGAAGAGATATGGCTTTTAAATAGCCTACGACCAAACTGAAAAACAGAGAGAAAAACGGACTACTAATTGATCACGATTACACATCCAATTGCACGAAACCAACTCCTAAATACTAGCCTTATTGACTGATTCAAAAACAACTGAAAGACTAAAATAAAGACCAAATAAAACACGACTCATACTTCTCCAACAGCTCCAATACGGCTCACATCAACCTGCTCACCAATTACCCGATACTGGTTTTTAACAAGCCGATTGGGGCTTATTATATATACCTTCATCAAGATATATGGTTGATTTATGAAAACGTTTCTTGGAATTAAAATGCAGGAGAGGAAGTGTAATTTTGAGGGAAGACGATGTTTGCACCCTGAGCAGATATATGGATCCTCCATTGCAATCATAAGCCTGATTGGTTGTATGTTCTGACCGCGAGGAATAATTGTTGTTTGATGAGAAGGTGTATTATGTATGAATCATATATATGTTTCTATGTGTGTTCATGTTCATTGTCATAAACTTTGCCTGAAACTCGGACCAATGTTTTTTGGTCATCCTCATTCTGTTGGCTGCATGCTATGAAGCTTTTTCTGAGCTTCTAGGTTACAATTGGGGCAATAGGAGTGTTCTGATTCAGTTTTCAAAACAATTTATACAGTCCATGATGGTGGATATGCAAGTTGATGATGCAAGCCATAAGTTAAACAAGTATAATGAGTGATAAACAAGAGCATAGATCAGATTAGAGAGCAGACGAATTAGAAGATCAATGACTAAAGTAGTTGGCTTCAGGAACAGAACATCTAACTATCAAGAACAGAACATCAAAGTGTCGAAATAAAGCTGAAAAAAAATTATTACAGACTCTTTTGTAACATAATCCCTTCCGTGTTTCAGTGATTCCCATCCTAATATGTGTCTCTTTTAAGCACAGACCACACACATATGTTCTTGCTCATTCGCAGACTTCTTTTACAAGAGTGTATGTACAATGGTGTTCTTCGGTTTTAGAGAAACTCCCTTAGGCATCCATGCCTGCAGATTCGATGCGCTCCGCATGGGTAGCGAAGCAGTATGTGTCAAAAAGTCAGAGTTAGCTTCAGGATATTTGTGATCTCTCTCTCTGTACTCTTTCCGACATCCTCCAATATATGTGGATTTGTTTGCTCCCACCACCTGCAAAATGTCTATGATTAACACTGTACTTAACACCTTCCAAAGAAGCCATCGGCATTGATGGCCCTATCAAGAGAGAGGCTACATGATCATAAAGGATAGTTTTTTGGTTGTGGATTGTGGGCTAGCACCTAGTGTTAGAGGCGATGAGTTTTGGGGACAAAACTCAGTATTGTCGTTTTCCTATCCTTCCTTTCAATAAACATATGTACCTTGCTCTTTGATAATAAAAATCAGTTCTTTACATCTTGCAAGAGAGTTACATTGAGAGTTTACACAAGGAAACACTAAACAGGGTAACAAAGTTCATAACATAATGTAGTTACATACATATTAAGAGATGAGATCTATATCTGCATCAATGTAACTTGATCTACTTACAAAAGCAACAAAGTAAATTCAGCACACAGTTTCAGAGGAAATTCTTCAGCCTCAAGAATTTAGTTAAAATTTTCTTAAACTTCAGCTGGTTAGAACGAAATTCCAGTAGTCAGGAACTTCTCCGACTTTTAAAGAGATCCAAAAATCAGAAATTTTCAATTCGTAAGAATCTCCACAAGGGAACAGAAGGAGATTATCTGACTTGAGATCGCAATGAACATAACCGTGTCCGTGAATCGATACCAAACCTTGGAGAATCATACGCGTGAAGTCTCTAATCATCAAGTCTGGTAATTTTCTATCTGTGTATTTTTCCATGAAAGCGCTTAAACTCCCTTCGGTTGCGTACTCGAGAAGCAACTTGTAGACTTTGTGTCCTTTATAGTCGAAACCCTCTTCCAAATCATTACCAAAGCATTGTACGATTCTCGGACATCCTCTGAGTTTGGAAAGAATCTGAATCTCGTTAAAGAGAGAGTCTTCTTCGTCGGAGCTTTTTACGGCGGCGTGAAACGAAGAGCCGTCGCTTTTTGTAACCTTGACAAGATCAACAGAACTGTAAGCACCTTCACCTAAAAACTTCACGAATTCTTCGTTTGATTGCATCTTTATGCAACAGACTTGGTCTATCTAGGGTTTCTTCAAAAACGAGTTAGAACCGGCAAGTGAGAGAGAGAGAGAAAAAAGGAGATTTGTGTGAAAAGAAGAAGAAAATTGAAACATCTATAGAGTTAGGGTTCAAGTCGGAATATTTAAGTATTGTTTTCCGATGCTTTTTGTGATGTTGCAACGAGCGAGAGAACAAAAAAAAAAGGAAACTTTTTAGGGTTGAGTGGTTAAAGTCAGCGGCTTAATTATTTCTAGCGTTGGGTGAGTGAGGCACTAGGAAGTAGAAGATCTTGCAACTGATACGTTAGATGTCGCTGCTTCTTTTATAGAAAATATCGATTTCTTAAAGCCAAAGTTAAGGAACATACATCGCCGACTATTACCGTGAGTGAGCAGGCCCAAGTTTCCCGCAAGCCCACTGCGGATTTGAGGAACTATAACTCAATTGCACTTCGAGAAACTGTGGAAACGAACATGACTCTGGAAGCAAGGTGGTTGAGGTTGAAGACGATGATGCTGAGAAGTTTTTGAATTTGACTTGTATAACCAAATATTGTTCTGCATACCAAGTGCTTGATGAAATGTCTCTACAGAAAGAAAGGCTGAAACCAATGTTATGTGATCTTAAAAGTTGATAGGTTGAGAAAGAGAAAGAAGAGAAAGTTTTGGAATTTCAAATACAAACATGAGAAAGGAAGCATAAGGAATCGATACAATCAGACCTGGTTCAACACGGAGCTAAAGAGTGAGTTGGAGGGAGCACAAGTCTGCGAAATTGCAGATTGTTTCACAATTTGTTCGGGTCGACCAAAAGGTATGAACTTTCGAGAATGGTGAAGGAAAATATGATGGGGATTCAACAGATGCTGAGACAAACAATTGGTCAATCAGAAAGTGATATTGCACCTAAGCTACATGATGCGCAATTTAAGTACAACCATGAGGGACAAGACAATAACGATGAATATTTTGGTACAATTTTTGTTTCCACAGAGGAATGATGGGCACTCAGTTTGGGCAGATTATAAATTGAAACAAGGGAAGTTCATCTGGAGAGAAAGAAACACTAGAGATGTCACCAACGGGAACAAGTAATGTATTTCCAGTTTACGCGTCTCATCGAGAAGACCGTCAGAAACAGGATGCCCATCCGCACAGATTGACAGGTTTGCTTCGTTGATGGTTCGAGGTCCATCCTCCTTAGCCGTCTAGCACCAATCGACAAAGTGGCTGCAGTCCCTTACTCGGCTCACCAAGTTTGCTCTGTTTCTCCCAATTAGCTTTATTCAATCTTTTTGCCAAGTTCTTAAATTTAGGTTTCACTTTGTATATATACTTTTTTGTTGACTAAATCAATTTTACATTTCAACAGAGAAAAAAATGAATATGCTTAAAAAAAATTGATTATTAATTTTTATAAAAAATTTTATGAATTAAATAAAAAATTAAATATTATTCACTAATAGAATTAAATTATGCATATCATATTATATATGAAATTTGTTGTCTCTCATAACAATCCAACACAAATCCAAGCAAAAAATTAGAAAAAAACTTCAGCAGAAATTAGCTTATACTGTTATTAGCGGATACATATAAGACTAGCTGATTAGATTATTCAGTCTTAAGTATACAACGACATCTGCTATTAATACATTTACCGTAGTATATACCACTTGTACGAACACAACACAAATCACATTCGCCGTCTCCCGCACACAGATCTGGACTGTAGCATTGTTTATGCGCTTGCTTTCTTCTTAAACCTATTTAACATTAAAACCATATAAAAGGTAAAATATATATATATATATATATATTTACACATATAAAATAAAAACATGTGCATAATGTAAAAAAAAAAAAGAGGGAGGGGAGTACAATAATAAACTAGTACCAAGACTGCTATCAGAGCAATGAACAGAAGATATGACAAAGATGATAGTAAGGACAAATACGATTAACATTTTCTTGCTAGTAGTCATTTCTATGATTTTTTTTTTTTTTTTTTGATGTTTTATGTTTTGGTTCAAATGGTTTATATATAATACGTAAAAAGTATTCTGAAGTCAAAGCAAAAAAAAAATCTTTCAATTTCATTCCTTAGATTATAATTAAGACAAAATAAATAGGATGATTTCCTTACCTAAATATATTTGAACATTAGTGTGATAATATTTAAGACTAAATTTTATTTGTTAATTCTTATTATATTTATTACTAAATGTGATATTGCATCAATGAAATATATATACTTGTACTTATGAATAATAGATTTTGTTTTTTATCTAACTAAATTTTCCTTCTATGTTAGATAATTAATAGATTACATAAAAACCAATATAGGTACTTATAGTGATATCTTATTTTATAAAGTTTGATTTCTCAAAATTAGTAATTAACTCGATTGCAACACGTGTAAAGTGTATTGATAAGAGATTTTGCCACGTGTTAAAAAAAGTATATATATATATATATATAAATAGACACATTCTTTGATATATATATATATGAAGTTTACTAAAAAAAGCTTTTGTTTATTCTCTACTAAACCTGAAAGGACATAGTTATTATTATAATATTTTTAAATGAAATATTTCTAAAAAGAAATTATACAATCAATTACTAATTAAAAAAAAACTATAATATGATTATCTTAAGGAAGTTATCAATAAACTACTAATTCTATTTCATCATAATATAACCATATTTTAATTTTACGCATTCCATCTCAATCGTATCATATATTCTTAATTTTGTTGGAAAAAATATTCCTAATTTAAAGTTTTAAAGAAAAAAAATCAAGTCATGATACATGTCGCAACCTAATCGATCAATTGACATGTGTTGTGATCCTGTTGATTACAATTTTGCCACCTGGCAAATTCTTGCCATAGGATTCAAGCTTTATACATCTTTTTAGAATCAATAATTAATTGTATAATTTTCTCACAGAATATATCATTTTAAAAATTAATAATAATAAATTATTATTATTTTTCTTTCAGATTTAGTAGAGAAAAAACAAAAGATTTTTTTTTTTAGCAAAGTTATTTTATCGAAGCACATATATATATATATATATTTTAAAAAAATCTTTTCAATTATATACTTTAATCTATATTTTATTTATATTTCTTTTTTCTTTTTCTTTTTACACATAACGAAATATCTTATCAATAGAGTTAATACGTATTGCGATCATGTTAATTTCTAACTTTGAGAAACCAAAATATAATCTAATATTATATTATATAAAATTCAAGAAATTGTGGAATCACAATTTTTTGCAGAAATTCTAAAATTGAGTTGTTAATGAAAAACTTAAAAAAAAAAAGAAAAAGGCAACTAAAGCTGTTTCTCATTTTCGTTAAAATACTGTTTCTCCTACCCGTATCGAATAGAACATGTCAATTCAAATCCTCCTCTCTTTTTTGTTCATGTTGTGGATCCAACCGTTCAAATCGCGAGATATTATTTTAAACAGAAATTACCTATTATCATGTTTTTTTTTAAGATTTAGCAATAATATTGACAATAATAAATATCTTATTATATAAAACTTGGTTTCTCACATTTAGTAAGTAACATAATTGTGAGCTTGTTAAGTCAATATATTCAAGATATTTCCAGGTGTAAAAAAAGAAAAGAGTAAAATATATAAAAAGATAGATATATGTTTCCATAAAAAAATGAAAAGATTACTAAAAGAAAAAAGAAAGACTTTTGCTTATTCTCTACTAAAGATAAAAGAAAAAGGATTATTATTATTATTTTTTAAATAATATATTTCTAAAGGAAAATAATACAATTAGTTACTAATCCTAAACAAATTGTATAAAACATTATCGTCAAAAATACCACTCTTACTTCAAAAGAAAAAGTTAACTAAAAAAAAACTTATGTTTATTCTATACTAAACTTGAACGAAATTATCATTACTATTTTCAAAAAATTATATATCTCTATTAGAAATTATACTATTAATTACTAATTATAAGATAAAAATATATAATAAGATTATCCTAAGGATATCATACAGTAAAATATTAATTCTAAAAGAAAAAATAAAGATTATAATTATTTTTAAAATTATATTCCATGTTTCACTTTTCTATAAATATTGACTAACTAATAATTTTCAAAAAAACTTACTAAATAATAAAATAAGAATAACTAATTTTTTTACTTTTAAGTTTTTGATATATGTTAAATTTAATATTTGGTTCGAATAAAATTTTTTCACTTGTTTCTATTATTATTTGACAAAAACAGAATTGATTGAGTGGGGAAGTGATTAAACTGATTGGGTTAACCATGAATCCATCAAATTTAAATGGATCATCTCAAACTATAAATCTATTTAATTACACAAATCAAATGGTGAAATAATTCGACCTTTGAATACATAAATTAATTTTTAATAATTTTATCATCATACTTAGTAACAAATAATTAATCATTGGAAATTAAAGAACTTGCGGAATCACATTTTTTGTCGAAATTCTAAAACTCAATTGTTAGTGAGACACCACGGTATATCATTTAAAAAAAATGTAAAAACAACTCAATTGTTTAGCCTTACATCATTTATTTGGCATGTGTAGAATTGCCTTCCAGAATTCGTGTTTGTCTGAGATATTCGAATCATTGCTACTCCACCACAGAATCATTGTTAGTTCGACCTCTCCTAACAGTTGGTCTCGAGGAGAAGGAACTTTAAGACATCGTCACTATCATCAAATAGAGAATGGGGAGGGAGAATAATATGAGCTAATGAGGTCACACATTCTACCGAAAGTAATCACAAAACTTCTGAATTGATAAACAAATCACAAACACAGACAAATTCGATGAAATTTATCATTCTCAACAATCAAAATCCCAGACAGACAAAATCGATGTAATTTAACTATTTGAATTTTCGATCTTAAATAAGAAATCGACAAAACACTTACCAGATGAGCCCGTTTAGGAGATAAAGATGAGCTTCGATTGGTTAGGTTCTCGACAGAGATGTTAAAGGAGAAGAAACGAAACCATATTTTTGATTTTATCCTCTTTTTGTTTCTGTCGTTTTTTAACACGTGTTCAATTATAAGCAGGAAACAAATAGGTGTTTGAATGTGGGAGACAGTCAAAAACGCCGCGTTTTGGGTTCCGTGAGAATCTTGTTAGGCGGTAGCTTTTTAACAGGGGTATATGCGGATTAATTGGGCCTAGGAGCTAATAATTTTTCTAATTTAATTTTAAGTATTTTTATTATTTAAACTTTAATAAAAAAGTAAAAATTTTAAAAGTCCTATAAAATAATAAAGTTAAGATTTAAATGATAACACTGAAACCCAAGCTAAGAAAAGTCAATAATATAAAATAATTGTAAACTTAATGTAATCTAAGATAAGAAAAACCTAACGTATTCCTAGCCCTGGGCATTCGGGTTAGGATCGGATCTATTCGGGTTTCGGGTTTTTGGGTAGAGAGGTTGAAGACCCATTCAAGTATTTGTAAAAATCGGATCGGATTCGGTTCGGTTATTTGTCGGTTCGGATCGGATAGATATTTAAAATTGAGAACCGGTAAATACCCGAAAAATATTGGTTCCTAGTTCGGGTTCGGATATTTTTATCCAAATGTATCCAAATCTACCCGAATTATCCGAAAATATCTGAAATACCCGAAAAAATAAAATAAAACATTAGTTATTTTTTACCCAAATCTATCCAAAAATAACCGAAATATCTGGAAAAAAAAACTAAAACATTGGTTACCTTTTACCCTAATCTATCCAAAAATACTCAAATTACCTAATATAAATATATATATATATATACTTATATTTTGGGTATTTTCGGGTACCAACGGGTATCAGGTTCGGTTCAGATTTTCAAATCCTTAAAAACATTACCCGTTCGGGTATTTCTACAGTGGCGATTCGGTGTTGGTTCGAGTTTTTTCTAGTGGGTTCGGTTCGAGTATCCGGTTCCAGTTTTTTTGGCCACCCCTACATATTCCTGCTAAACTTCTTTGCCAATCACATCCACATCCACCATCTGATCATTATCAGATTCAAATTCAATATTATGGGCAATATCATGATCTTCATCAGATTCAAGATCTTCTCAAGGTTCATTATTTGGAGTTTGATAAACAGGTTCACTATTAGGCTCTCTATCCCTTTCACTTGGCTCTACAAACCTTTCTTCTGCGTTTATTTCATATCTGTCATCTAGAATCACATCAATATTTTTGTCTCTGATCCTTTGTCGCTTGTTGAACAACTTGGCATTGAATTGGACATATACTAGACTATTAAGTCCATTCATTTTCTTTGTATGATTCTGCAACAATAAAGCAAAAAAAAACAAATTTTTTTTTTTAATTAGTAAGCTATCCTTCCGAAGATAAAATGATATTTTAGGTCAAGAAAAACTAACCCCTTCAAAAGTACTTCAATTTCGTTCACAACCAGATGAGCTAGATGTCAAAGACAGAATCCTTGTTGCTAGTTTTTGCAAAGCAGGCACATGACAACCATATATCCATCACTAACTCCCTAAAATGTAAACTAAATGAAGAAAATAAATGATTAAGATCAAAAGAATACCTGGATCAAACTTCTCATCATTTTGTTGACATCTTCTCAAAGCTATAATTCTTCCAAAAGCTCCAAACTTCGTCTTATAGACATTAAACTTATCATTGACGACTTTATTTTGTTTTTCATACTCACTATGGTAAAACGTCTCCAAACAATTCAAAAATCCATCAATTAACATCTTATCATGCTCTATGGTTGGATCCTTGTAAAAGTAGAATGGGTTTAATATATAGGCGTTTATGTGCAAACAAGAATCCAGTCTATGTTTCATTTTCTCATCAATGATATCAAATATCGGTTTGTAATTCTTCTCCAAGTCATTGCAAGCCAACTTAATTTGACTTCTTGTACAAAAATAGTAACAATGAGAAACTAAAAATGAAATTAAATACTTTCACAATCAAGAAGATACAAAGATTAAAAAGATGTATTGCACTAAGCCACTAACCGTCAAAAACAAACGAAGAAGATGAAGAGAACCAGAAACGAATAAGATGATTAAACAATTAACCCTAGCCCACGTCCTCTTATAATTTTACTTTATGATTTTTTAATTGTTTCTTGTTTTAGTCTAAATTACAAGACAAAAAAATTAGAAAAAATTGAAAAAATCTAAACCAAGCTAAACTAGATGAATTGAGCAAGTTAACCGATTACATCCGATTTTGACCGCATGAACCAGAGGACCGGTTGATTTTCCTGAATTAACATTAATCGCGGCGGTTTAGATATTTTGAACGCCTAACCGGCGATTTGGCTGATTTTTTTAACATAGGACCGTGACCAATAATATAAAGCATGTTTTTTTCACGAGGATTATGGGCGTGATTGGTTGCGGTTTTGAAACCTTTCTATAGTCATATTTGGATCTAAAACTCTAAATTCAAAGCAATCACGCTTTACATATATTTTTCAAAGCTAAAGTTATTTTTATTTTTGTTTCTTTTTTTGGCGGTAGAAAACTAAAATTCTAAAACCATAAATTTTGGTCTTTGAAAAATTATGGAATGTTGGCTCTGCAAACTATTTACTATAAAAAGTTAATTCTACAGCCTAAATTCTAAAGATATAGCAAAAAAAATCCAGAGATCAAATTTTACTGTAAAAATCTAAATCTACATCAACAACCAATTACACCCTATATTGCATGTATCTTATTTTAGATGGAGTGTAAAACACTAAAACTTTTTGTTTTTCTCAAAAAACTCTATATATATTAAAAAAAAGGTTTGATTGCTTCTAAAGGAGAAAGAGGTTTTTGTGTATCTCAATAGTATCTGCTGTGAGAAAGAAGGAGAACGAAGATGATGTCCGGTGGGAGCTACACGAACATCGATCACCAGAAAATTTCTGGATCTGTACCCGTAAGCTCTTTTGTTTTCTGATTCGTTCGTATGTTTCTGTGATCGTGCACTTGGTCATTGGATTGCATTGTCGATTCTCGTTTCTTATCTCATCTGATCAGATCTAGTTTCCATGATCCATCGTAGGCCGTTCCGGATCCTAGCCATGTCACCGTCAAATTCGCAGGTAACAATTTCGTATTTTCGTGAGAATTTTTAGGATACTCTTAGTTTGAATCTGTGATAGAACGAAGTAGGTTTGGAATTAGAGGCTTTTTTTTTAGTGTGTTGAAGAGATTTTTATTGTTGCTGTGAGATTTTGCTGGAATCTAGTCTTTTAAGCTTTATAAGATTGAATATTATGGCTCCTCTTTCTGATTAACACAGAAAGAGAGGTATAAAGATAAGATTTAGCAATTACGTATGTATTTTGTTCTGTAATTTGATTGAGAGACACATTGTAATGCAGACTCAAATCTACAAACGTTTCCTCCATCTGCAACTCAGGGAAAGATTTCTGGTGGTACTAATCCTCCTCGAGATGCTGACGGTAATTTACCCTTTAGATTTGGTTAAGATTCTATGGAGGTTTACTCTTTATTAGTTAAGAAGTTGATTGAGAAATGTAGGATGTGCAGATTTGTTCATCAACTTCTTTATGTTGAGTAAATTGGCCAGTGCCAGTGCCAGTGCCAGTCTTTGTAATTTTGTATGTCTTGGGGCTTATATTGTTAACTTTTGACCCACTGCAGATACATTTTCTAGGCCCGTGAATGGTACAGATGAACCTCAGTCTGGTGGTTGGCTCCATAGATTCACTGTTGGTGCGTACAAGCCTTACTTTGATGTGGACACCTCAGATGTCGTGGAGAGACTCAAAGAATCGCTCTTTCCGTTCAGAGGAACATTTACAGAAAAGACAGCCAACAACCCTGATCTGTAAGAGTCTCTTCTTTACAGTTTGTTCGCAATGTAGAGATAAGTGGACTGATTTAGACGGAATTGACATTTGCTTTTCCAATTTTCTCAAGAGAATAAGTTGTGTTTTATAGGTACGGGCCATTCTGGATATGCACAACCTTGATCTTTGTCGCAGCAGCCATAGGAACATTTGTTACATACATAGCACACAAATTAAAGAAACAGGAATGGAACTACGACATTAATCTGGTGACTTGGTCTGCCGGAGTGTTCTACGGTTATGTAACCATTGTCCCTCTCGCATTATATGTCGTTCTCAAGTACTTCTCTGCACCATCAGGCTTAGTCCAACTTTTCTGTCTCTATGGATATTCCCTATTCGTCTTTATCCCTGCATTGGTGAGTTAGTTTACAAATTCCTCTTTTACTCCCAAATGCGACATCCAATGAGAAAAACCCGAGACTAAAAAATTGTTGTTTGTGCAGTGTCTCTCTGTTGTGCCACTAGAGATCTTCAGATGGGTGATTGCGGGTTTAGCTGGATTCATGTCTGCAACTTTTGTGGCATTGAACCTCAAAGCACATATTAACTCTGCAGGAGAGAGATGGTTCTTGATTGTGGTCAGCATTTTTCTTCTACAGCTGGCGCTTTCAGTCGTGCTGAAGCTATATCTGTTCACTGTCACCGTATAAAGGACTGACCCCTGGATACCGAAGGCGTCCTTGGGGTGATCTCATAGTTCTTACGGGGTGGAGATGATTCATTCCTTCAGAAGACAAAGCTGTGTTTTTTTCAAGTGTTTTAACTACGGTGCGATTTTTATATCTGAATCCGTAAATCATGAAAGTCTTTTTTACCTTGCAGAGCGTCCCCAAGTTTTGTAAAACTAGTAGAGGCTGAATCTGTGTTGCATGATTCTTTCATTTGTTGTCATCAACATGAATATTATGAGTATACTTAAAAAAATGTAGAGATCGTATAGTAAATTGATATGCGACCTTTTATGAGTTTTTTGGGCTATGCTCGACTTATTTTAAGATATCTAGACTCAAGTTCCTTAATATGCCAAAAGTTTGGTGAAAATGATTAAAAAATTTAGCACATTTATCATTTAAGTAACATGTATGCATAACAAAACCCTAATTTGTTGTAGTTAGATTGCATATTCTATTTTTCATTTAAGCAAAGTTAACAAGAACAATGATTCGCCAAAGAAAAGGAAAAATTACTAAAAGAATTCAGAACATAAATAAAAGGTCCTGGTAAAATAACTCAAGTCCAAAAAAGATTCCACAAAATGAAGAAAATTTATCGAAGTGTTTCATCGATTTCAAGAAAACAGAAGAGTCGTTAATCATAATATACCAATCAAGCTTTCGATTTCTTCCCTTTGGTGTCGGCAACTACGGGCTTAGCTTTGAAAGGCAAAAACGTCTCTCCTCCCATAAACGGCTGTAGAACCTCAGGGATATCCACACCATCCTCTCGCTGATAGTTTTCGAGAATGCAGCAAATGGTCCTCTCTGTTGCAGTAAGTGTCGAATTCAGCATATGCACATACTGCTTCGTCTGCTCATTGCTCTTTTTCTGACCGTATCTGATCTCAAGCCTTCGAGCCTGGTAGTCTGTACAATTGGAACATGACACAAGCTCTCTGTAAGTCTCCGACGAAGGAAACCAAGCTTCTAAGTCATACTTTTTTGCAGCTGCATCGTTCAGTGCTCCAGACACGATGGACACGATTTGGTATGGAAGTTTTAGCTGCAGAGAAACCACACAGTTGACTACTTAGAAACTATTACAAAAATATAAGTATTCTTAACTTAAGATATCGAAATTACCGCTTGGTAAAAATCTTCCGAGTTCTTCATCATCTCATCGAGCATTTCCCACGAGGCATTCTCGTTAGGACCGGTGATGCAAAACTGTTCAATTTTCTCAAACTGGTGAACACGGAAAATACCAAGCGTGTCTCTTCCATGCGAACCAGCTTCTTTTCTAAAGCAGGACGAGTAACCAGCATATCTGGACCAAAAAAATTACGATGTTGGCAGATATTTCTAATACAAGAAAGAAACAATCATCTTAACGCTGCGAGTAGGTGTTACTATTTTTGTTTTTATACATACCTTAGGGGAAGCTCGGTCGGATGAATCCATTCATCAAGATGGTATGCACAAAGAGGCTGCTCAGCAGTTGCAATAAGGTATTTGTCATCTCCTTCACCAGTCACCTGGACAAAACAACAATCTTCTCTGAATCAAACTACTCTAACAACATCATTATACAAATGTTTTGTAACGATTAAATACCTTGTAAAGCTCTTCATCGAACTGTGCCAACTGTGCGCACTTGGCCATAACATCCTTCCTCATGAAAAAAGGAGGCTGCAATCCTGTGAATCCTCTCTTTTTCAAGAAAGTTAGCCCAAAGTTGATAAGAGCTTGGTTAAGCATCAAACCATCTCCTTTTAAGAAAAAGCCTCTCGCTCCAGCAATTTCAGCACCTGAGGCCAAAATAGCATTACAATGAAACCAAAAAGCACAAAAACACACTAACACAGAATGAGGAGGTCGCCAAAGTGTCAGTCAATGCTACCTCTTTTGGTATCTGCAATACCGAGAAGCTCAACGAGATCCACATGGTTTTTCAGCTTCAGACCAGGCGTAGCAACCCGCTTTTCACCCCACACTTTAATCACAAGATTATTAGCCTGCACATAAAAACACCATAAACTTATAGATCTCTCTCACCACCATGCGCATGCGGACAGACTTTGAAGAAACAAAATGGCACTAACCTCGTCCTTATCAATTGGAACCGAGTCATGAATCAGGTTTCCAACTGTCTCCAATTTGGCTTTCAAAGCAGCATAAGCTTCACGAACTTCCGCCTCCTTTGCAGTAGAATCTTGTTTGTTTCTCTCGGTTTGCTGAATAATCTCAGTCGCATCTTCTTTTTTCTATTCCAAAGAAACCAAAAACAAAACTTTACTATTACCAACTTCCATCAATGTTCATTCAAACGAGCTAAAATCATTCCCCGACTATGGCATTCGAGAATTGGTAGAACACTGATATCATGCGAGACATGGTTAGTAAATTCTCATATAATTCCAGATCTTAAGTAAAACCACTACGGATCTAAGAGAAGGTTCCTATAAAATCTGAAATAAACTAACAATTTTGAGCTGCGCCACTTGCTTATTCAGCTTGTTGAACTCTTTTCGGAAGCTATCTACTTCAAATTGACCTGAAACACAGAAATTGCGATAACATCAAAGCTCAAATTTGTTACAAAAAAAAAAAAAGATTACAACAAAGGGATCGTGGATACTTACGCTGACGCCATTCTTTGTCGAGCTTAATAATCTCATCAACAACTTCAACGCTGGCAAATCTCCGGCGCTGCGATTCTCGGATAATCTCTGGATTGTTCCCTTTTTCTTCTCGAAATAGATTGATATCCAACATGTTTTCGTGCTGTTTCTCTATGAATCAAAAGCAGAAAGAGAAATTGAATCCTCAAGCTCGATGAAATTATCAAATCGGTCAAAACTCGAGATTGAGATTTTGAAGATGAAAATAGAGAAACAACGTATCGTAGCCAGAAACGTACTTGGAACCGTGGAGAAGAAGATGGGACTATCAGCGGCTACGTTTTTGTTGACCTCTGCAAGGAAGAATACGGAAATGGAACTAGGGTTTTCGAGAATTTTTTTGTAAATCGTTTTTCTAATTGGTTCCTTTAAATTTATTAATTATTGTAAATGGCAAAATTATCCCTAATTTTGTTTTCTGTATCACAAAAAGCCCCCAAATATTTTCAATTTTCAATGAAAATTAATTATCTTTTTTTTAAAAATTTTAAGACTATTTAATTATAATGTTTATTATTATTAGGTAAGTAAAAAATGATGTTTTAATTTAAATTTGTACTTTGCATTATAGTCCTCACTTTTTTTTGGACAAAAGCATTATAGTACTCACTATCTATCATAATTAAGTAAGATCATAACTTTTTTTATAAACAACATTATTGTCCTCAATACTTTTTTTTTGTCAACAGTTTATATTAACTTAAAACGGTTTAGAAATCCAAACTGGAGAACTGAGTTTTTGTCCTTAATATTTTTTATTTTCATTTTAAGGTGTTTCAGTAATTTTATATGTAAACATTAAATTTATAACTATATATGTTAAATATTATGTGACATAAAATTGTAGGGTCCAATATGATAAAAAATAAATTAATAACATTATTTGCGAGATATGTAATTTTAAGAACTAGAATAAAATTAATACATAATACCTCAAATTTGAGGTTTTGAAATTTGGAGTTTGTTTTTGGAATACATAAAACCTCAAAAAATAAGGTTTTGAGGTTGTTTTTTTTTCGTGTTCTAAATATTTTATTGATTAAACATGTGAAAAAAAAAAACCAGCAAGAGTATAACTTATTCAATTCTCAATCCACTGACATTTTTCTGAAGAAGGATAGACTAGATTGGATTAGGTTTCTATGTCTTTAATGTATGTGAAATTTTTTAAATATTTTTAAAAATGAAAGAAAGAGAATAATATATACTAGCTTTTTATTAAACTGCATTAGCAAAGATATTTTCCTATTATATTTAAATTTAAGATTAGAGATATGTATACATAGACCAAAGTAGTAACCGAAGATTGTAACCTTTTATTTTATTTTCTTAAAAAGAAACACATAGGTGTCAATCAGAAAACTGAACAACACTCATATTTTACAATATAATCCATCTATTTTATTTTAATTGATGTTTAAAATTATTATACACATATTAAGATTTTTTTTTAAACTAAAAATTTGACTTTAACATAAAATAAAATTAAAATTTCGTGGTAGGTAAAAGTTATTTAGAAATATTTTTTGCAAAAAAAGCATAGAATATTTTTAGTTAGAAAATAAAGTTATTTACAAATTTTTGTTTCTTTTTTGTCAACAGCTTTTATAATTAAAACAGTTCAGAAATCCAAACCGGAAGTACAAGATTTACATAGCTAATATTTTGCGGATATAGTCGAGCCTTACGTGTTAATATGTCTGTTTTGAAATTTAAACTGCGGGAAATAAATGAGATGGAAAAGGAAGAAAATCACTCCTTACTATTCGCGAACTCTTCCAAAAGTAAAGAGAAAGCAGGCTAATCCATAGGTTTAGACACCATCTTCATCAAATCAGAAAAGTCTACTGCAAAAGCTATTGTCATCTCCTGCTGATCGATCATACAATGCATGGCCTAGATGAATGCTTTTAATTTGGAGAGTGGAGAGAGGCTTCGTCGTAAATTTTGAGCACCCATAATGGATCCTACTACATCATCTTGAAAACAAAACTATCTCAAGCCTGAAAATAAGTCTATCTCCATCCAAAATTCATCTATATAACAGTGATATCCCGTAAATCCTAAGTTCCCCGTAAAATGAGTAGCATGTTGTTGGTCCAATATATGGTTTTTCGGCTTGTGATGTATCTCATATTTCGGCATGTAATTTAACTATTTTTAGAATTTCCTGAGAATCTCTATCCATATTTTCAAAAACCGTGTCATTTCTGTCTTTCTAGATATACCATATTATCTATGGGAAAATATTTAAGCTAATTTTTTTTATGTTTTAATTCATTATTAATATTTATTACAACAATTTAGTAATGTTAAATTGTCGTCACCAAAAGTTTTACTAAATATTCATCATTATCAATATTATTGCCAAATCTTAAAAAACATGAATCCGCAATTCTCATCTAAAATGTCGTTTTGGGAATTTTTCGTCATGTGTGTTGTCCACTTGGGGTAATTTCTCATGCGTCACAACAAACACGTAAGGTCCAAGAAAAAATGATGGTAGGGTGTTTTCCGACGGTTCTCTGACGTTCAAATAAAAAAACAGAAAATAACGGACAAAAGGGACCACAGGTTGAGTCGTGGAGAGATGTGAAGAAAAATAGGTAAAGAGAGTGGTTAAGTTTATACTGGACCGAAACAGATGGACCACGATGTGTCTGGTGATTTGAGAGGCACCTTAGGATGAAAGAAGTAAAAGAGATAGTGTTTAAAAAGTGAAAATGACCTAGAAATGGTCTTTAGATGTGACCAGAGAATGATTGGAAATATGAACGGAATAGTCTAGAGAGCCGAAGAAGAGTGTTTATGCTCTCCAAAGACAAGTGAATAATATTAGGAATAAGTGAGATAAAATTCGGATCCTTCACTCGTGGGAGAGAAGGTGATATCTATAGAGTTTTTAGTTTTACCTCCCCGGTTAAGTATACCAAGTAAAAGCGCGGGTTCAGATCGGATCCAAGTTAAAAATTTATTGAAAACCAAAGAAGAAGATTTAACAAATAGAAAACAAATGGAAAGTCAAAGAATCTGCATTTTATTATTTGCTAGACTTATATTGGACTTCATCTCTTGAAGGGCAAAATTTTTTTTCCCATATACGGCTGCAGAACCTCAGGGATGTCCACACCATCCTCTCGCTCGTAGTTCTCAAGAATGCAGAAAATGGTCCTCTCTCTCGCGGTAAGAGTCGAATTCAGCATATGAACATTGATAGCATCATATTTTACATGTTTTTTTGCATATATTTAGCTTAGTTTTATATGTTTCTAACGAGCATTTAGGATAGGTTTAGTGCATTTACGTTTGTTTATGTGTTTATGTGCATTTGGAAATCATACGCTTAATGTTTTGAGTCTTCAGAGTGACAAGTTTACTGACGAAGAACATCATGGAGAGACATCTTAAGAGCCTCAAGAAGACTTTAAGAGATCAGAGGGTCGATGCTCATCCCGAGCAAGCCATCGATGAAATGACCGGCGGTCGATGCTCTTCCTGATCCGAACTGCTCGCGACGAAGACTATCGCCGCAAAGCATCGACAGAGCGGCCGATGCTCGCCCCGAGGATCCACATCGACCAGCATCGATCAGCCGCCGATGTCGACTCAAAAAGGAAACGTTAATGTGAAATGCAAGATGGAAGCTGATCTCGAGTTAAAGCTTAAGGACGCCCTAAGACTCTCCCAAGCCTCCTGAACTCTATATAAACTCATGTATTCTCACTAGAAAAGAGGAGACTCTCTCTTAGCCACCTTTTGTTTTCATCTTCAATAAAGAGTTCTTCTTTAGTTTCTTCCTTATGCTTTTGTTTATGTTTATGCTTTGATTTACTTTATCGCTTCTTAGTCTTTAGCTTTATTGTTATCGCTTTATGATCATATTTCTTATCTCTACCAAGAGAGTGATCGCTTGTAATCATGGTCATGGTATAGATCAAGATTTGGATTCAAGATGTAATGTTCTTAACCGATCTAACTACTTAATATGCATTCTTAATGCTGTCCTATGGGATCGCTTAAGATTATAATCGATATAATAAGTTCAAGACCACGATGGTTAAAACTTCGACTCGCATATTGAGAGATTAGTTATGGCCAGATTGTTGCTTTGGAACATCTCAATGCTTGCTTAGTCAGGTCAAGCATGTGATCTCGTGAACACCGTATCACGAGAGGTATCGTGTTTAAATAGATTGTCATTTACTCTTCTGCCTTGACATACTCTAACTCAAGCTAATCACGTTAATGATGGATGTGACAACCTCCAATCGACGCATTCTCTCACATATAAGAAGTAATCGATACGATCAAGGCTTATGCGTGCCGCCATGAAAGTGGGTCCGACATATGTCTTATCACGAGTGGTCACTACTATTTCGAATATCTCAGATTGACAACACAAACTTAATTGAAAGACCTAATCCTATAATCTAAAATCCCTGTAAATCGACTACCACCCAATTCTCTCTAAATATATATTTAAATATTTTAGTTATGTTATTTTATTTATGTTATTTTTATTTCTGCAATTTAATTTATGCAATTTAATTTCCGCACTTTAATTTATGTAATTTAATTTCCACAATTTATTTTCCGCAATTTAATTTTTGCAATTTAATTTTCGCAATTTACTTTATGCATTTTTTTTTATGCACTTTATTTTCAGTTATTTATTTTATGCAATTTAATTTAAGTAATTTATTTTATGCAATTTAATTTATGTTATTTAATTTATGTATTTTATTTTAAGTTTTTTATTTTATTTTATTTATCTTATCACATCATATAGTTTGACTCGACAACCCCGTGTTTTATTATCCCGCCTAGATTAGATTTGCATTTGCATTCTCTTTGTGTTATTCTATTCTCTCTGTGGATCGACCCCGTACGTACTACAATTGCATGACTGTGCACTTGCGGTCCTACAGGTTAAACTCTCGAGACTACTTTTTAATAGCGCTAGGGTGAAACCTGAACGGGTGTGAACACATTTGCAAATCACAATCAATCTCCCCTGTGATCAAACATATTGCTCTGTCTGCTCATTGCTCTTATTCTGACCATATCTGATATCAAGCCTTGGAGACTGATACTCTGTACACCTAGAACAGGACACGAGCTCTCTGTAAGTCCCTGACCAAGGAAACCATCCTTCCAAGTCATACTTTTTTGCAGTTACATCGTTCAAAGCTTTAGAGACAACCGACACAACTTGGTATGGAATTTTAATCTGCAGAGGAATTATCATAACAATTTGGCTCATTAGAATTTTTTTCCGAAGCTTTCTTAACTTAAATTACATACCGCTTGGTAAAATTCTTCCGAGTTCTTCATTATTTCTTCGAGCATTGCCTCCAAATCATTAGGACCCGTGATGCAAAACTGTTCAACTTTCTCAAACTGGTGAACACAGAAAATGCCAAGTGTATTCTCTTCCATGGGAACCAGCTTCGTTTCTAAAGTAGGTCGAGTAACCAGCATATCTTATGGGAAGCTCGGTCGGATGGATCCATTCATCTTGATGGTATGCACAAAGAGGTTGCTCAGCTGTTGCAATTCACCAGTCACCTGAACAAAACAACAAATCAAACCTCTACACTACTCTTAACAACATAATTAAACAAAACTTTTGTAACAATTAAAGACCTTGTAAAGTTCTTCATCAAACTGTGCCAATTGTACGCACTTGGCCATAACATACTTCCTCATGAAAAAAGGAGGTTGTATAGGCGTAAATCCTCTATCTTCCAATAAGTTTAGCACAAAGTTGATAAGAGCTTGGTTAAGCCTCACACCATCTCATTTTAAGAAAAAAGACTCTCCCTCCAACAATATCAGCACCTGAGACCAAAATAACATTACAATGAAACCCGCGAAAACACGGATTTGAGAAGTAACTTAAGTGTCAGTCAATGCTTACCTATCTTTTTATCTACAATAAGGAGAACCTCAATGAGATCCACATGGTTTTTCCAGATTCTAACCGAGTAAAGCAAATAGCCTCTCACCCCAAACTATAATCACAAGATTATTTGCCTGCATATGATTAACACTTATAAATCTCTCACCTACCTTTTCTGTCACCACAATGCTGACTAAACTTTGAAGGAAAGACACATGCAGCAACACTAATGTTATGATCCTTGATCCCTCACTCTCTTGTTTTGATAAGACTCATTGTAAATGTGCTTGATTTTACTTGGATGAAAGCTTGATATTGATAGAAAGCAGGAATACAGAGAGGTTTCTTAAGTTATAAAACCCAAATCTCTCACAAACTCTCAAAGAACAAGAACGATCAACACAAAACTAAAACAGAAAAGATAAATCAAAGAGATTTCTTCTTAGAAATCCTCATTGCCCTCAAAGAGTTAGCCACAAAACCCACAAAAAGCCTAACCTCTCAATCCTCTCTTCTTCTCTTAAATAAGCAAAGGCACATAAACCCTACTCACATCTAACCGTTCATTCTCACTTAAATCTAATGGTTGAGAATTACCTAATCTTCTTTATCTTCTTATCCAGCTCATCACACCTCCATTAGTGAAGCCTCTAGTTGAAAATGAGTATTTGCTTCCTTCTATGGACATGGAACCTATCAATACTCCCCCTTTTTTGGAGATTGCCCCAAGCTCCGATGCTAGAATTTTGTTTTCCATCGTCTTGATCGTAAAAAGCATCATAAACTTGAATTGAAGTCCCCATAACTTAGACAAGTCATGTCTCATTGAGTGCAATCCCCAGAACTTGAAATTGAACATCCAATACTTAAAAAATTGGTTTTCCCATGTTTCAAACTGTACTTCTTCCCCCGAGATAACTCCCACTCTTTCATCACTGTATACACATAAGAATTCAGTGAAATTGTGTGGTCGAAACTCTGATGCATCAAAAGTTTCCTTGGAGAGTGACTCCACCAAATCGAAGTAAAAGAACTTCTGACAAACAACTGATGTTCCCATCTCTGTTTTGTCTCGTTCTGCTAGCACCACCACAACACTTCCATCCATGCTTTGATATGCGATAGCTAGCAACTTGAAGACACAACCCAAGTTATCACTCCATTCAAGAATTAGTATATGCTTGCTTTCAAGAACTGCACTTTTCCCTTGCCTGAGATAATCTACCCTCATTGATATACCTTCGGAAATGAGCCCAAGCATTGTAACATATATCCACATGCCTCCTGCACATATAGCCACATAGAGTAATCTTGCTCCAACCACAGAGATTGCCTTGTTATACTTCAAATTGAGCCCCCAGGCTCAAGCTTATCAGCGAAGCACAAAGTCCCCACGTAAGACGCATGACCAACAAAGGAAGAAACAATGGCAGAAATGAGTGTCATTACCAGTTTTTGCTCATGTTTGTTTACGAGAGAAAGAGTCTTGTTACTCTTCTTTCTGCCAAAGGTAGTGGACTCCTCTGGATCCCAATTCACCACTTCCATATGAGGATATAGAAACGTTTCAACCTGTTGCAATTCTTGGTGTGACTTTGATTCTTTCACTGGCCAGGCCCAAAGATTCAATATAACTTTTAAAATGGCATGTCCAATTCGGAACGTAACCAAGTTCGTCCTAGCATGTAACTGCAACGTGTTGTTTGTGATCAGTTCTGAGTCATAAACTAGTACTTGAATGTATGAGAACCTTGCAAGCTGATGCGATATTTGGTCGAAACGTGATTCTTTCGCTGAACTTGACTCCTCGTCTTCGATCGTGTCTATCACTATCATATATTTTGCACCATTCAATTCCATCTTCGATAAATCTGGTTTAGTTGTTTCTACTGCAACCCCAAATAGAGACGATTGAATAATTTTGGGTGTAGTCTTAATCACCTGTTGCGTTCTTGAGGTCGAATATGGAGGATGAGGAGGCAGAGATGGAAGAGCTGGCATCATCGTAGTAATTGTCGAAGAGATGTTGCTGGAAGGTTTCTTTGATTCTCTGGGCTTTGCCAAAGCCTCCGATACTTCAAAATCAAAACATAATACCTTCAAAGTCGCACCACCACGAGTCTCCTGATCTTTAATGGAACCTTTTTCGCTTGTGCCTTCAACAGCACCGCAAGTCTTCGCACTCGGAGCGAAAACCGATTTGTATTGCAGAGTTGTAGACGCCGGTGAAGCGGCATGATGATGCCACTTGGTTGCTGCGGTCACAACCATCTCTGGTTCATGCATTGCCATTGAAGCTGCTTGATGATTTTGTTGTTGATTGTTCACGCGTAGAAACATTATATCGAGCATGTGGTGTGCGACAGAAAGCTTCTCACCATCGTTGTTACCTTGAATCTTGTTCCAACATGCAACTGAATTTTCTAGGATTGCTTCTGCTTCTGCGAACTGAAGATGAGGAGGAACTTCCATCAAATGCTAAATGTGTTCTAATTAACGAAACATCAACACCCTCGATTCAAATTTATAAACTTCAACTCCTACTTCCACAAAATAGCTGCATCTAGCCGCATTTGTCATAATTTCCATCTTGATCATCTTCAGCATCCTCAAAACACCATCCCACTTCTCATTCGCGGCGTAGATATTTGACATGATCACACAGTTACTTTGATTTGTAGGTTCAAGCTTGAACAGCGCCGCGCTTGCTATTTCTGTTATCTCAACATTTCCATGGAAATTACAAGGACCCAAAAGGGTTCCCCATACAACAACATCTGGCTTCATCGGCATTGTTTTGATGAGAGCATAGGCTTCTTGCAGCTTCCCAACACGCCCCAAGAGATCGATCATGCATCCATAGTGCTCTAGCTTTGGGGAAATCTCGTGACCTTCCTCCATGGACTTGAACAATTCTTTACCCTTCACCACCATTCCACCATGAATACAAGCTAGCAGCAACCCAACAAATGTCACTGCAACGGGTTTTCCTCCTCCTCGCAACATCTGGGCATAAAACTTAAGAGCTTCGTCGTATTTCCCGTGAGTAGCTAGACTACTAATCATGGAGTCCCATGAGCACAAATTTCTCTGGTTTCCAATCTCATTGAATATTTGTTTCGCTACATCACCCATTCCACATTTTGACTACATCTCTAATGTAGCATTACTCACGTAGATGTTATCAAAGAACCCGGTATCTCTAGCATAGCCATCTAATCTCGGGCCAATCTCCAATGACCCTAGATTCGCACAAGCAGGGGGAACACTAACTCTAGTAATATGGTTTGGTTTCATGGACTTGTTTTTTGCCATACACAAAAACATCTTTAAAGCTTTAGAGTAATCCCGGTCTGAGAAAACCCAGAAATAAGGGTGGTCCACGAGATGATATCGAACAACTCCCTCGTCGCCTTCATATCACCTTGTCTTTTGTAACCCGTAATCATTGCATTCCACACAGGTACATTTCGGTTAGATATTTCGTCGAACACCTAGTAGGCTCTTTTACCATTTTGCATCTTCTCGACAATCTCTTTGTGCCTCTTTTTCTCTTTCTCCTTCTCTTGAGCATTTTTTCAAACACTTGGTGGGTGTGAAAAGTTGTCTTGACACATATCTTTATTTTTTCACCCATGTGTTCCACTCGGAATAACTTTTTCTTGCCCATAGGAGGAAAACAACTTTTAGAATCAACAATTTGTGCCACTGTGTTTTCTTCAGCCTTTGTTGTCTCTGGACTTTCCACAAGAAGCAGATTTGAATCACTGTCTCCGGAGCTTATTTGCTGTAACTCCAGAAGAACTTGGTTAATTTTTGATGTTGTACTGAGTTTTTTTGCTTTGAAGCTCCTCCGGCTTGTTTTTGGTGAAGATCGCAACTTCTATAGTCTTATCTCCTACAACACTTGCATCTTGCTGCTCCTCATGGTCGCTTTCAGTTACGATTTCATCACCTATTTCTTTTTCATCCACGACAATAGAGACGCTTCCAAAAGACGACAATATCGCCGTCTACAACGATTCCCGAACGATTCGTTTGTAAGCCAAGCTTCTGCATCACCATAGATGAATCCCCAAGGCATAGCTAGTTCCTGATCGTCCGTGAAATCACCGTCTCGAGCAAAGTATTGCTCCATCCATTCGATCCATGGCTGCAAGTCACTCTCAAAACCGGTAAAAATCGAAACCGCAATCATCCCCATCGCGTTAGATGCGATCGTAGCTCACGACGCACCCATTGTTATGATCCTTGATCTCTCACTCTCTGTTTTGATAAGACTCACCGTAAATGTGCTTGATTTTACTTGGATAAAAACTTGATATTGATAGAAAGGACTACATAGAAGTTTATTAAGTTATAAAACCCAAATCTCTCGCAAAGAAGAAGAACGATCAACATAAAACTAAAACAGAAAAGATAAATCAATGAGATTTCTTCTAAATTCTCATTGTCCTCTAAGGACTTGATAAGGATTTTTGTAGAGTTTCATGCTCATTAAAAACCAATCAAGAAATTTTTTAAGAACATAAAGTAGGAAAGATGGACTCTTAACGCTTCCACCTTAACGCTCTTTAATGAAATTTTCCAAGGCAATTTAAACATATTAAAAGACATATTTCTTAATTATTAAAAATCTAATATATTATTAATAACTAAATTTAAAATATGATATGCATATATACATTAATAATTACAAATTAACATGTAAACACAAACTTAATTTAACCTAATTAAACAACAAGATTCATTCAAAACATAAAATCATATGTTGTTATCAAACCAAAACAAAATTGGAAGAAAATTAAAAAAAAGAAAAAAATTAAATTAACCAATTTCAAATTCTACACTCATCAAAATTTTTCCATTCAAGATTCTAAAATCTTGATTTTATGGCTTTTTTATTTTCAGAAAATATCGTTTCTCTAAAAACTCCAAAGATCATGCCTATTTTAGTAATTTTGTATCTACGCCACTTTACCAATCAAATTTTTAATTAAAGCTATTTTATAAGATAACGGAAAGATAATCAACATACGCTAACGCTTATTAAAGCGTTCAATCGCCCTAACTCAAAGAGCTAGCCACAAAACCCACAAAAAGCCTAATCTCTCAATCCTCTCTTCTTCTCTTAAATAGGAAAAGGTACATAAACCCTACTCACATCTTACCGTTCATTCTCACTTAAATCTAATTCGAGCATTGCCTAATCTTCTTTGTGCCTTTACTCATCACATCTCCAAGGAAGCCTAGTTGAAAATGCGTATTTGCTTCCTTCTACGGACATGGAACCTATCAACTAACCTCATCGTTACTAATCAGAACCGGATTTCCAACTACCTCCAATTTGGCTTGCCAAGCAACATAAACTTCACGAACTTCCGCCTCCTTCGCGGTAGCGTCTTGTTTGTTTTTCTCGGTTTGCTGAATAATCTCAGTCGCATTTCTTTTTTCTATTCCAAAGTAACCAAAAACAAAACTTTACTATTACCACTTCCATCAATGTTCATTCAAACGAGCTAAAATCATTCAAACTTTACCAAATCCAGTAAATATACGGTGAAATCAGGGTATGCAGTAACGAGAGAATTAGTCTCAGAGGACAATTGGGAAATAAAAAATTGTCCAAATATTCACCCCTTACAAGCTAATTGCTGAAAACTTAACTGTCTCCGCAAAATAAAACACTTTATATGGCAAGCATTATCAGGATGTCTCCCGGTAATGTCTAACATAATTTCAAGAGGTATCAAGGGTGAAATACATTGTGCTAAATGTGGAGCAGATGTAGAGACAATCAACCACACACTTTTCGAGTGCCCACCGGCTCTTCAGACTTGGGCACTATCTATGATACCATCTGGTCCAGGAATTTTTCCAACATCCTCTCTTTTTGCTAATTTGGACTATCTCTTTCATTTTCATGCGCCGGAAAATTCGAAAAACAGTTTTCCGTAGATTATTTGGTTCATTTGGAAAGCTAGAAATAGCAAAATGTTTAGGTGTGAGGATATTGATCCCAGAATTAGTATACAATTGGCGGAAAGCGAAGCAGAGGTTTAGAGTGGGGCTCACGTCTCCCCCGAGGGTAACGATTCTCAGGATAGGGTTACGAAAAAAGAGAATTTGACGTCTGCAAGCATTAATTGTTTTATTGATGGATTATGGAAGGATTCCGATCTCCTATCAGGCTTGGGATGGATTTGCACGCAAGACAACACTCAAGACGTCCTAATAATTGCAAAAATACCAAAATAATTGTAGAAAAATCGTAAAATTTCCGAAAACCTGTAAAATTTACAGAAAACCGTAAATTTTTTGGAGAATCGCAAAATTTGTAGAAAACCGTAAATTTTTCGTAAAACCGTAAAATTTCAGAAAATGTTAAATTTGAAAAAAACTGTAAAATTTGCGGAGAATCATAAAATTTGTAGAAAACATAAAATTACGAAATCGTATAATTTCTGGACAATATTAAAATTTCTGAAAAATGTGACTTTTTGTTTTTGGCGGAAAAATTTTGAAACCGTATTTTTTATGACGGAAAAAATGTGAACTCGTGTTTTTGGCGGGAAAAATGCGGACTCGTGTTTTTGGCGGAAAAATGCGAGCTCGTGTTTTTGGCGGAAAAATTTGAACTCGTGTTTTTGGTGGAAAAATGCAGACTCGTATTTTCGGCAGGAAAAATGCGAACGGGAAAATTGTGGAACCATGTTTTTGGCGAGAAAATTGTGAAATCGTATTGTTGGCAGAAAAATAATGGAATGACGTTTTTGGCGGAAAAATTTTAGTATGACGATGGTGAATGATGATGATAAGATGATGATTAATTATGGTATGGTGATGATGATAGTATGAAAATAATGATAATGCTAAATATGTTCTCTATTAAATTTTATTAATGAAAAGTGTCAAATAAATACCCAACTTTTCGAGTTGGGACGTTTAACACACGTACTATCGCGAGGACCAAAAAACAGCCCCACATTTTCCCGCGTTGCCGATTTAGGTACGGCGGTTTAGCGGCGTTAAATGGGAATTTAACCTCCGTCTAAACTCTTGTTAAATAAAACGCAGAGTTTTAATTTTGCCTTATATACAATACAAATCGCAATCTAAAAACCCTAAAAACCCAAAATCCCCAAATTAGAAATCGAAATCCCTAAAATCAAAAATCCCCAAAATCTATCTTTCTCTCTTTCGGGAATCGATTTCACCAGCAATGTCTGTCGTTGAGCGCGGGATTCCTTCTAAGTGTTCTTGTGGAATGGATGTAGCAATTTTCACTTCCAAAACTCAAGAAAATCCGGGTCGTCCTTTCTTCAGATGCGGGAGTAAAAAAGATGTAAGTGTTGGTTATTCTCTTTATGGTTATTTTATGTTTTGCAGATTTTGATTTGATTTTTCGATATTTTCAAATAGAGTCACTTGTTTAAGTGGGTCGAAGATGCTATCATTGAGGAGATTTCGAATGGAAAGCACGAAATGGAGGAGATGAGAATGGGGATTCAGGAGTTCAATCGGGATGTGCAAGAGAGTAAACGGGGAATTCGGATATTCATGGGTATCTCTTTGGTGGTGTGTATTGCGTTGGTTGTAAAAATTGTGAAATCATGAGTTTGTACTATGAGTAAGAGTAAGAAAACAACTTATGAATTATGAGTTTGTGATTGTGTTCAAGTATGAATGATGAGTTTGATTTTATGAATTATGAGTTTATGTTTAATTATTGTGTTTGAGTATTGTGTGAGTATTTGTGTATGAGTTTGTCTTTGAGTAAGAGTAAGAACAAAACTTGTCAAAGAACAAAACCTGTTAAACTTGTTAAAAAAACAAAACCTGCAATTTTTAAACACCATTGTCATTAAAACGAAATTCATCTTAAACAACCAAACAACATCCAACAAAAGTCTTAAACAACCAAGCAACATCCACCATCTTTAATAGCCAAACAACATCCACCATCCTACTTCAACACAAAACTCATGAAAAGTCTCCTATTGTGGTTGTGAATTAGAACATTGAAACCATGGTGCCCAAAAAGATGCCGCTTGTGCCTGTGAAGCTTGCCTCAGTAACTGTGATGATTGCCTCCGTGAAGCTTGTCTCCGTGTTGCTTGCCTCTGTGATGACTACCTCCGTGAAGCCTGTCCCTGTGAAGCATGCCCCTGTGAAGACTGCCCTGTGAAGACTGCACCTGTGAAGCCAGACCCTGTGATGATTGTCCCTATGAAGACTGCCCATGTAATGATTGCCCTTGTCCAAATAATACACCACTTGGTTCCTGATGACAATAACAAACAGAAGCATAAGATACCAACATTATAACTTAACAAAACAAAAGCATAAAAGGGTAAGAAAACAGAAGCATAAACCTTTTCTTTCCTAGGTCTTCCCCTTGCTCGTATTGGTTAATTTTCTATCCTTGCATTTTTACAAGTTTTCTTGTTGTGACCATCTTGTTTACAGTTAGAGCAAGTCATCACCCTGTTTTTGCGTGATAATCTTGTCTGAGAAGATGTCTCATTCATTCTTTTCTTTCTTGCATAGTTACTTCGCCTACCTCTCTTATTATTCCTCCGTGGTGGTGGTAGTACTCTCAGTCTATTCATTCTAGGCCATAATAACTGTCCTTGAACATGCGCAATCCCATCCTCATAGGTAAGCCTCCATGTTGCAGTTGTGTAGTAGTGCACTACATAGTCCTCCACCTTTACTTTCCTCCCAATAATAACACGAGCACCATGAATACAAGGTATACGTGTCATGAAACAAAGGTGTTAATGCATACTCATAACTGATAAAAGCATTTAAATTGATCACAGAAACATACCTGTCATCTGCCATTTCCTACACCCACATGTGAAATCATTCATATCAACACGATATTTTTCTCCTTCCACATCAATCTCATGCAAATTGTTTCTTAACATGTACCTAGTGCAAAAATGTGACCCTGCAATCATTTTTTCAATTTCTGCATGTGCTCTTGTGGTGAATCTTGTCTGCAACCTTTCAGCAATAATATATCTCTTTGCATTCCTCACCATTGTCTGCCTTCTAATGTTCTCTAGCAATTCTAACAAAGGTTTCCTCCTTGCTTGCTTTATAGTTCTATTAAAGGACTCACTAAGGTTGTTCAGAATATCACTACAGCAGGTTCCAAGCATAAAAAATGCTCTAGACCATGTTGCAGGGAGAGTGAGTAACAAAGAGGCATAAGAACTAGGACTATACCTCTGCAATTCATCCATATACTTTGCAAACTCTCCTTGTGTGTAACTACGAACAATCTTCCAGAACAGGCGTTGTAGTTCCAGATCATGGGTATCTCTTTTCCAGTTATCCAATATGTGTCTTGCACATTGCCGATGTTCAGCTTGTGGTAAGATATTGTGGACAGCTTTGATCAAACCCTACAAAGAAAGACGAATCATAGTCAATATGTTTCCAAATTGATTCTTAATACCATGATGTTAATATAAAACGTACCTTCTGTTTATCTTAGATAATAGCATTGTTTGATCCTTCCTCAATCCCCAAAGTTGATGCCAACAGTCTGACAAATCAATCCCAGTTATCATCATTTTCTATCTCAACTACGGCCCATGCTATTGGAACTATCCTATTGTCTCCATATCTCCCCACAGCAGCCAAAAGGTGTCCCTTAATATCCTATTTAAGGAAAGCACCATCTAACCCTGTTATATGTCTACAGGTTTTCTTCCAAGACTCTCTATGTGCCTTAAAACACATAAACAACCTATAAAACCTCTGTTTGCTTCCAATAGAAGGGCTTGGAACTGTCTCAATCTCACAAGTAGATTCAGGATTCGATTTCAAGACTTCAGCTTGATAATCCCCGATGCGTGAAAAATGGTCTTCATGACTTTCTTTCCATTGTTTTATCAGCTGAGTTTTAGCTTTCCCACATCGCTCCTCAGTAGCAATCAAATTGTATTCTCTCTTAATCTCATCAGCCATCTTGTACTTTGTGATCTTGGGATTCTTTCTCAGCCTTTCCTTATATAACCAAACAATGGTTCCCTGCTTCAGTAGCGATGTATAATCAGACCTAACACATGAATGCTCATTAACGAATACCTTGATCTGAATCTTTTGTTTTCTCTTATCGTAAGATGCATAACATCTCCATTGACATTTCCTTTCTTTGTCGTTACATTTAGCACCTATCTTTGTCTCTTGAGATCGATACAACTTGATGTCATATCTAGACTTCAGTGAATACCTAAATACTGCAATTTTGAAATCCTCCTTACATGTAAAACACTTACCCAATTTGAGATAAACCTCATCATCGTCATGTTCTACTCTATCAGAACCAGGTTCATCATCTTCGTCTTCAGAATCACGCTGCAAAGGTTCTGGAATCCTATCATCATCCCAAACATCGTCTCCGCTCTCTGCATCCGTCCCATCGTCTTCGTCTTTCTCTTTCACAATTTTCTTCGGCAATAGGAAACTCTTCCTCATCTACCTCGCAATCGTCATCCTCTACTGCCTCGCGGTCTTCTTTGATTTCGTCTTCTACATCGACATCATCGCCGGCTGCTGCTACATCGACATTATCGTCGGCTGCTTCTACTTCGACATCATCGCCGGCTGCTTCTAATTGACCATCACCGCCGGTTGTTTCTACGTGAACATTAACGCTGGTTAATGCTAATTCGACATGATCGACTGAGTTTGCCCAAACATCAAACAGATCGCTCTCGTCAATAATTTTAAGTCGTTGACGCTTACGGAAGCCAACGATTGCTTCCTCATTCTGAAATCGATTGATAGAGCCTTTAGAAATTTAGGGATTGAGAAAGATAGATTTTGAGGATTTTTGATTTTAGGGATTTCGATTTCTAATTTGGGGATTTTGGGATTTTAGGGTTTTTAGATTGCGATTTGTATTGTGTATAAGGCAAAATTAAAACTCTGCGTTTCATTTAACAAGAGTTTAGACGGAGGTTAAATTCCCATTTAACGCCGCTAAACCACCATTAACGTCGTGCCTAAATCGGCAACGCGGGAAAATGTGGGGGTGTTTTTGGTCCTCGAGATAGTACGTGTGTTAAACGTCCCAACTCGGAAAGTTGGGCATTTAATTGACATTTTTCCCAATTTTATTAGCATAAAGATATGTCTTTTTTGGTCATTTGATTTTAGGTGCATCCAACTGTTAATTCATAATACACAAACAAACGTAACTGCATCCAGATGCAATAATTAGTTTAGAAATGAAAAATATAAACGTACTACATTTGGATGCAATATCTAAATATAGTAAGATGCAGTATTTAGATGTAATATCTTGCCTAATATACAAACACATGATAGAAGATGGAATATGGTAAATTTTACAAACCGGATCTTCTAAGAAGAATATCTCTTGTTGAAAAATCACACATCATCATATTCTACTATGTATGAATAAAAGCAAGATTTGTCGAACTGAAGCATGATTGGTCAAATTTCAAAACACAAAATTAGTTCATTCAATCAAAATTGCTAGATCTAATCGCTTGTGAAAGATATTCAAGTGAAATTATGGAGTCTTGTGAAGTTTCCATCTTCGATTCTGTTATCATAGAAACACAAAAAATAGTTATGTTCATTCAACATGACATTTAAACCCCTTTTTTTTCGGTTTAGTGCAATATTAATTTGAGATAGATTGAAAGGAGGTGCAAACTTCCAACAAAAAAAAAATTATTGGTAAATGTTAAAGATTCTAATGGTTGAGTCTAGGTCTGGGAAAAGTAACAGGAACCGAAAAATTGAACTGAACCGAACCAAAAAAGGTTTCTGGTTCTGATTCGATTTTGACTAAAATATCTGATGGTTCATTCTCTTTAGTACCATATATATCGGTTCGGTTCCTGGTAATAACCGAAAGCCATTCGGTTCCACCGAAAATCGAAAGCCTATATACACATTACCCATATATTTATACCTTTGTCAATTGAGCTTCACCCTAAAAATACGAAAATCGAAATCCCTAATTACCCATATTTATTCTCTCCTTCATTACATAAGAAAAATCCCCAAATCGAAAACTGGAATCTCTAACTAACCCAAATCTTTGTCGAGATCTAGAAGAAACCTTGTCAACCATTGCCGAGGCCAAATCCATTAAGCTACTTATGTTATTGTTTGTGAATTGTGATACTTTCAAGTTTGTGATACTTTGCAAGTTGCAACATAAATTTTAAGTTTGAGATAGTTTTAGTTCAAGTTTGATTGTTTTTGTTTCGGGTACTGGTTTTACTATATCGGGTATTTGTTTTAATTTTGGGTATTTTTATCATTTTGGGTCTAAAATAACCGATAAAAACCAAAACCAGTACCGAAACCGATTAAAACCGATTGAAACCGATTGTTTACGGTATTTATCAGTTCTTCAAATTTATAACCGAACCAAACTAAAACCGATTGAAACCGAACCGATACCGAACCATTTTCGGTATTTATATGGTTCCTAAATTTTAGTAACCGAATAATCGGAACCGATCGATTCTGGGTAGGAACCGAACCGAATACTCGAATGCTCAGGTCTAGTTGAGTCCTAATAGTGACCAAACTTGAGTTTTTTAAGGCTAATCTCTTGTAAATAGGTAAAAAAGATGAATTAGAAAAAAAAACACAAACAACAAGAAGTCGATGGATGCATATCCGAAGAGGTTGATACAACAAAATTATATATGAGACTAATTCTAAGATGTTGATAGATGCATATCCGAAAAAGTTGATATATGCATATCCGAAGGAAAAAGTTTGGCCATACTGTTCTCCCACCTAGAAGACTTCAAATTAGTGTTCCATCCGGGACGAAATGAATCGGCTAATCAAATAGCAAAAAGAATTATGACCATCGACTTTACTCTTTAGTAGTTTCGGGCAAATTAACCGAATCGAAAGTATCAAATAGGAATCGAACCGAGAAAAATTGAACCAAACCAAAATATTTTGGTTACCCGAAAATACCCAAAATATAATTATACTAGAGTTAGTCACGTGCTACACCACGGGTTAATGTATCTTTTAAAATTCGGGATTATAAATTTATATTTATATTTATTCTGAAATCTTATACACGCTAAGATGAGTTTTCGTTAAGATTTTATTATAATGAAATAATATATTCTTTTGTTAAGATTACGTAATCGTAATCTAGAGTAAAAAGAATATTGATGACGGACATGATTGGTAGTGGTTTTGAAATCTTTCTACAGACATATTTGGATATAAAGTTCTAAATTCAAAGCAATCACGCTTTATATATATTTTTAAAAAGCTAAAGCCACTTTTATTTTTGTTTCCTTATTTTGACTGATTTTGGCTATAGAAAGCTAAAAACCTAAAGCCATAAATTTTGGTCTTTAGAAATTTATGGAAGGTTGGCTCTGCAAACTATTTATTATGAAAAGTTGGTTATACAACCTAAATTCTAAATCTACAACAAAAAAATTCCACATACCAAATTGTACAGCAAAAATCATAAATCTACAGCAACTACCAATCGAGTCCGACATATAAGGTTTATACTCGTGATTTATAAATCAATAAATGAACAAAATCGTAGTCTAGTTTTCCTTATTAGTGGTTAGAATTTAAAATCGTGTGTTTTAGGTTTTATTTTGGTTTTATTTTATTTTAAAAAGATAAACATGTAATACAGGTTTTAGGTTTTGCAAAATAAAATCTTTGAGAATATTTACGTGTTTATTGACATTATCGATTATAATATATTTTTTTGTAGAAAGATTTTGATTAATTTTAAAAACAAAAAACAGAAAGATATTTAAAAATTTATGCATTACATGTTATTTTAAATTTTGTTATTTATTAGAAATAATTTTTTTCCCTAAAATCTCTATAATAAGAAGACTGAGTAAGTGGTTTAGGTAAATAAGTAATGAGATATTTAAGGAAATATTAATATTTAAGGATATTTAGGTAAATCTTGATATATTTGATTTAATTTCCTTAAATAATCTTTGATTTTAATTAAATGATCACATAATAACTAATGACTAAAATACCCTTAATGAAATATTAAAATTTGTTTTTTGATGTAACGACAATGTGATGTAAATATTTACACTTTTTAATGTTTATTTATAAGAGTACTCCCCAAATAATATATAGAGGATATCCAACATATTAGTTATTTTTAGACTAAATAACCAAAAATATCCAAAATATCAAAAATGACATGAAAAAAATTCAAAAAATATTCGAAATATTTGAACATACCCAAAAATACTGGAATGGATCCTAAACTTTAGAACCGAAAGAACTGGATTCGAACCAAATTCTTTCGGTATCTATATGAATCCTAAGCTTTTGAACCGAAAAATGGAAACCGAATAGAACCAAACCAAAATCGACGCGAATACTGGAACGGCCATGCCTCCTACTCTTTATTGCTAAGTTGGGTTCAATCTTTTGTAGAGATCGATAAAAACTGTGTACTTTAACTTTTGTTAATGAACAGTTGCAGCGAGCCAAAAAAAGCAAATAAACAAAAAAAAAATAAGCAAATTTTGCTCAAATCCGTTCCCAATCTTTTTGAGTTTTGAGCGAGGTTTAAAGATACTAGGGCTCTTCGTATTAACTCAACGGCCCAAATCCAGTCTCGAGCAAGACCGAACCAGACTCGCGGCTCCAATGCTGATTCGTTGCGTTGCGAAGACGAGATTTCCCAGCACCGGCGTAGCGAGGCTCGTATCTTCACGCGCAGATGGTTTCGATACGTCACCCGTAGCTCATCGGAATAGCTTGAAGGAGATACTGAGAAAGACCGGTCCACGACACAGCGTTCCCTCCCTGCTTCAGGAACGGATCGACTCTGGCCACGCCGTCACGTTATTGGAGCTCCGGCTAATCTCCAAACGTCTCATTAGATCTAATTGCTACGATCTCGCACTCCAGGTTTGGAAATTCTATCTTAATTGAACAGAGAATTAAGCTTTTTATGGAAGTTTCAGATTTGCCAGTCTTGTGTATATACAGATGATGGAGTGGATGGACAATCAAAATGATGTTCAGTTAAGTTCTTATGACATTGCTCTTAGATTAGAGCTAATCATCAAAACTCATGGTTTGAAACAAGCAGAGGAATATTTTGAGGAACTACTACATAGTTGTGTGTCTATGAGTGTAGCAAAATCAGCTTATCTTCCTCTTCTTCGTGCTTATGTGAAGAAGAAATTGGTCAAAGAAGCGGAAGCTCTTATGGAGAAGTTGAATGGATTGGGGTTTCTTGTTACTCCACACCCGTTTAATGAGATGATGAAGCTTTATGAATCTACTTACCAGTATGAGAAAGTAGTTATGGTTGTTTTGATGATGAAAGTTAATAAGATACCGAGAAATGTTCTTTCGTATAATCTTTGGATGAATGCTTGTTGCGAGGTATCTGGGGTTGCGGCTGTGGAAACGGTTTATAGGGAAATGGTTGGTGATAAGAGTTTAAAAGTTGGGTGGAGTTCGTTGTGTACTCTGGCTAATGTTTATAGTAAGGTTGGTTTTGCTGAGAAGGCTAAGTTGGTGCTTGAGAGCGCGGAAAAGATGTTGAATAGAAGCAATAGGCTTGGATATTTCTTCCTCATCACGCTTTATGCGTCTTTAGGGAATAAGGAAGGAGTTGTTCGTTTGTGGAAAGCTTCTAAATCGGTTTGTAGTAGGATTAGTTGTGCAAATTACATATGCGTATTGTCATCCTTGGTGAAAATTGGTGATCTTGAAGAGGTTGAAAGAGTGTTTAGCGAGTGGGAGGCTCAATGCTTTAACTATGATGTTAGGGTCCCCAATGTTCTTTTGGGTGCTTATGTGCGTAAGGGAGAAATCCTCAAAGCCGAGTCATTGCACGCCCGTGTATTGGAGAGAGGAGGTAAACCAAACTACAAGACTTGGGAAATTTTAATGGAGGGATGGGTGAAATGTCAACATATGGAGAAAGCCATCGATGCTATGCACCGAGCGTTTGAGCTAATGAAGGGATGTCATTGGAGACCATCGCAAAGCATCGTCATGGCGATTGCCGAATACTTTGAGAAAGAGGAGAAAATTGAAGAAGCAACTACATATGTTAGAGATTTGCATCGTCTTGGTCTTGCAAGCTTACCGTTATATAGATTGTTGCTTAGAATGCATGAACATGCCCAGAGGCCAGCTTTTGACATGTATGAAATGATGAAGTTGGACAAAATCCGAATAGATGAGTTAAAAAGGTGATCAAAGTGAAAGCAAAACTCTTTATTTGATGTAACAGAAGTATATAATCTACAACATATGTTTTTACGAAAGTGAGGAAGTAAAACATTGTCATTTCATATTTCTTTTTTATGAATTGTGATATACAAAAAGTTTGAAAGGTAAAAGCTGGACAGAAAAAAGATCGGTCGAAGGAAGCCAATCTTAAAAAGATGTGCTATGAAGGTACTGTCTCGTTAAAACCTTATTTGGAAAGCCTAGAGTGGGAAAAACCAAACGAGGAAAAAGAGTACAGTTCTTCATAGCGACTTTATAGGGATCATGTAACACACACAATCCTACAGAGAGAAAGAGAAGAGAGGGGATAAGAGCAGAGCACAACACGGAGGCTATGCAACGCAAGCTCATGAGGGATAGCTGTGACCGGTAGAGGAGTTGGATCACCGTGGAGAAGTCGGGACTTGAGAAATTGGCATAGGATCATGGAAAGGGGCAGGAAGGAGTCGATAGTGGATGGCAGTAGACGAGACCTGCTAAGAAACCAAACAACAGCATCAAAGATAGGGCGGCAGCAAGACGAAATAAAACTGGAAGGAAACAGGAGAAAGTGATCAAAATGGAGGAAAATATAATAGTGGATAATGGTAGAATAAGGGGGAGAGAGAGAATGAGAAGGGAGCAGCCTTAAGAGTGTTGCAGCTGTCAGTGATGCCTTTAATCGGAAATCTTGTTGTCTAGAGAAATGTGGAGAGCGTTTATGGCATTAGAAATGGCATCTTCTATTCGTCGCTGAAGGGTGGTCGAGGAGCATTGGTGGTTCTGGTGGATGCGGTTATTTCGTTCCCGCCAGATGAGGTAGATAGAAACTTGAAAAATAAGCCTGAGGAGGGTGGCATCAGTGAGCTTCTTATGCGGACCAATCATTGCTTGAAGAGTGATGGCCCAATCTGGGTTCAGCTTCCTACACAACAATTTAGATGTAATGCCCGACCAAATGGTGAAAGTGTATGGGCAGCCAAAAAACAGGTGATCTCTTGTTTCGTTTTTTTCGCCGCAGAAGACACAATGTTGAATTTGTCCCCACATCCTCATTCTATCACCTGTAGACAGTCGATTTTTGATAGCCAGCCAAACTATGAAAGAATGACGCGGTGACGCCTGAGAAAACCAAACCACGCGGAACCATGGAACACGGGACCGAGCGGACCTGATCTGATCCCATGTTTTCTTGGAGCTAAACTAATCCCTATAGTCATCATTGCCATGTTTCCACAAAGCTAAATTTGGACCATTGGAGAGGAGCGGAATAAGAGTAGCAAGAAATCGTTGAAGCCAGTCACGTTGGCGAGAACGGGTTCGACGAACAGACCAGCCGGTCGGCGTTGCTACATCAGCCACTAAAGTGTCACGGTGAAGTCCAAGAGAGATAGGACCCGATTAACCGACCATCAAATAACCATTTATCAAACTAGAAAAAAGTCGATCGACCATTATTCACTGTTTTGCGGAGGAACAACGCTGTTGTTGGCCGAAGCTTGAGTAACTTTCTCCAAATCTAAGAACCGGTAGTGCCCTCAGGAGCGTCCCAAAACGAAGAATGACGGAGGAGGTAGTGACGAGTCCAAGCAACCCACAAGGAACCCGAATTGGAAAACAGACGCCAAATAAGACTCAGAGAGAAGACGGTGGAGACATCTCTAAAATCCCTGAGGCCAAGGCCGCCCTCAGCTTTTGGAGCACATAGATCATTCCAGCTTATTTTCGCCTTAGATGTATTGGTAGGATTACCAGACCAGAGAAAAGCAGAACAAAGACTTTGAATATCATCAAAACATTTAGCTGGCAAGTGAAAAACTGAACACCAGAAATTGGAAATGCTATAGATGACATATTAGATCAGTTAGAGTCTTCCCGCAAAAGAGAGAGTCTTGACAGCCCAAGAAAAAAAGCAAAGTTTAATTCGCTCAATGAACGGCTGATAGTCAGTACGAGTCATATACTCTTGGTGTCATTTCATATTTCCCATCATGTCCATTATAAATGCATTGAATTCTACAATTGAAACACATAACAATTTCAAAAGACCAAAAACTAAATTATCTTTGATTGTTTTCAATCAATGTTTCACATGGTAATAAAGCAATTTTACATTAAACACATCAGTTATAAGAAAAAAATTGACGCTCTGGATTTCTAATTGCAGCCTTCTTGAAGTACAAGTCTGCAAGTGTAAGAATGGTGAGAGGCCGATTATGATTTTCCAGTCTGATCAAAAGCAAATCTGAGCTCCGTTACCACCGATCGAGGCTGTGAAACACTGAAAACCACTGGACTCGAGTTCCTCTACCACTTTGTCCACCACCGTCCCTGAAACCAGTTCGTTTCGCAGAGAGGGATTCATTAAAATCCAAGAATCAAGAACCCAAAATGACAAAAAGGATGATTGAAAATTGCTAAAAAGGATACCGGTTGGTAATAGAGTGAGAACGCAACCGCCGCCACCAGCTCCTGTCAGTTTGGAGACAAGCTTGTGCTTGACCGTGGTTTGGATCACAGTCTCAATCGAGCCGTGGCTAACCCCCATTGACTGGAGCAGACCTTGGTTCATCTCCATGAGTTCTTTTATACTCTCTTCTTTCTGTGTAACTAAGGTCTCGTCTTTAGATTGAATGATCGCAGCGAGCTCTTTGCTTATAGAATCCACGGCATTGAACACTGAGTTCATCACATCAGGATGTCTCGCCGCTCTCTGTGAAACACCAGAGACCAGAGCTTTTGTGTTCCGCCCGACTCTAGTGTTGGTAATTAGCATTCTCAGAGGCATTTTAGACTGTAACCGAGTTATCTCGCCTGAGCAGAACTTGATCATGTTGCCTGCAACCACCGCGAAACAGAAACGGTTTTCTCTAACATATAATTGAAATTTTGTTCCGAGGATTTGGAGTTTTACAGTTAGAACAAACCGTATGCACTGACGGTGTTGTCTATCCCAGAAGGTTTCCCATGGATGATCTTTTCGCCTTCAAAAGCCCATTTATTTAGCAACTCAAGATTGGTTTCATCGAGAGATGACCAACCATTACCACGGGTTTTGTCTGAAATAGAAGAAGCAAGGAGAGCAGCTGTGAGAGCTACACATAAAGCTGCTGATGAACCAAGGCCAGATCCGTATGGAAGCTCAGAGGTAATGACGACTGTAGCCGGATTGAACCTAAAAAACAAGAAACGTGAAACACAACAAGATGAAGAACTTGGAAAAAATGTCTGCAAGAACATAGAAATGCAACTATTTTGAGTTATCTACCCTATAATTCTGGTGTATAACCAGAGAAACGTGGAGATCCCAGAGGAGAGCCAGATCTTTTCCTTTGGAAGATTTTGCTCTTCAACCAAAACTGCAATTGATTTAAGGGTCTCCTCTGAACATGAAGCCGGTGTAGGACGGCACAAAGTGCTTGAATCATAAGGAATCGCTTCTTTGAGTCTTGCTAGGGACCAGGAAAACTCCAAGGAAATGTCCTTGAGCTGGAGTGTAAGCTTATCATTGTTCTCAGCTGTCAGAAAAAGGAAACGTTATCCTTCAGATTTGTTTCTATATTGGGACAAAAGAGTATAAGCAAACTACATTAACCATCAGATTATTTCAAGAAAGCCAACGCGAAAAAGGGGTAAATGATATGACCTGATTCATTACTAAGGTCAAGTCACTTTCTACAGATCTGCCTATAGGGTCTTAAGAAAACTCATTGTCCATAGATGTTTGAACTTGAATCCAGTAAGTAGGAGCGCACCGAATGAATTAACCCGTCGTATTCCATAGAAGGCAGGATACTCTACCATCTTAATACAGCCTCAAACCCTTTGATAATACTATTACTTAGTGACATTAGCTAAAAACATAGACAATATAACATGAACATTCAAAGTCTAGAACCCAATTCAGATTTGAACAAATGTAAACTCATGGATCACTTGCAGTTTCTGGGGGTTGGTTAGTTATGGATCCAGTTAACTAGAGAAACAAGAAATGCTATATTCCTATGTGAATTAAAAAAAAGTTCAGATCTTTTGCTAATCAATCTCTATATCGATTCACTTAATATGAAAAGGTTTGGTGATCTCAAGGAGCAATAAACACCAAGAAAAAAGGAACCTGATTGAAGAGGAAAGCGGAGAGTAACGTAAGTGTAGAGATCAATGGCGGCAGCTACTGCTGTGGATCCATGGACAACCGCGTGTTCACCTGCGAGTATGATCTTCCCAGGAGCTCTGGCTTTCACTTCCATTTTTCTAAATCAAAACACAAAGTGAAAAGCTTTTGAATTTTTTATCAGAATAACAAGGAAACAGACAAGATTCACAACAAGAAAAGATCTTTATCATCTACTCATTTCCCAGATTCTAACAACTACTAATTGAACCTCCACTCTGGAAATAAAATTATAATAGCCTTTACTACGAAATGTGGATCAGATCTAAGGGTATTAGTATTATTGAGATCTGATACGGATCTGAATTAAACTAAAGACCAAAAATTTAGAAATTATATCCCAAAAAATGGTAAATTTTGAATCAGACAAAAGCTGCTCGGATTGAACATAAGTTCGGAATTAGAAATATAAAACTATGAAATTCGTTCGTCTTCTTCTTCTCATTCACTTCATTTTCCTTACCTCACGCGATGCGAATTCAAACAAAGATTCAATAGACAGAAACAACGTACCTGGAATTGCTGAGGAAAAAAAAAACCTAGAAGATGGAAATTGTCTGAAAGCAACGAGAATCGTGTTTAATTCATCTCTTTTAGGATGATAGTGTAAGAGAACCGAGTCTGGTTTAACATTTCCAGAAAAATATTGTGAATGTAATTTGAATCTTGACTCCATTTCGAAAGATTTAACCTTTGTTTAAACTTTAAACTCCATTTTGTTAAGAAAATTTTCAGTTCCAATTTGAATTTGATCGGTTCTTTGATAGTCGGTTTAGGGTTTGGTTCGGTATGGTTCGAAGAAACAAATCCCATACGCATGAGTAACGGCTATTTCTTTCGGCTCTAACCAAACTAAAAAAAAAATTGGGATTAGAAGAGAAACAAGAAGACCGAAATTACGGTAATGGCTCTTCTTCATCTGACATCGCATCTCAATGGGTTTCATTTGCTTAATCCACAACAAAGTCCGACACTTTCATCAATATCTTCTCGAGTCTCTGTATCGATTTCACATCGAACCCAGTTTCAAAGTTTGGTTCTTTGTGCAAAAAGGAGGAATAAAAGAGTCGGGTACCAAAGAATCACGAGGTTTCTATTATATTCTCTGTCTTTACTCTCCCCTAATCTTCAGATTTTACCACCGCCGTTGGATCTCGTCATTGCTGATTTGGGCGGCATAGATGGAAGAGGAGGAGGAGGGGGAGGGTTAGGGTTTTGGAGAGGATGGGGAAGATTTGATGGATGGAGAAGGAAACGAAACAGAGTACCAATTTTGGTTTTTGTTTGTGTGATTCTATGGATTTATGGTTTCTGCAAAATCTCTGGGCTAGAGATTAAGAGTGAATTGGTTTTGAAGGTTTTAGGGGTTTGTTTATTTGGTGTCACTATGGTGAAAGAGTTGAAGAGAGAAGCTAGATTTTTGGTGTTTGGGTTTCTTTGTTTCATTGCTTCATTGGTTCTTGGATTCAAGAAAGAGCATTTTCTGAAATTAGCTTCGAGAGTTAGATCTTGTTCATCAGTCCTTTGTAATAAGAGAAGTCGTAGAAGAGTGAGAGGAAGAAAGTATTGATTCTGTTGTTTCCTCCATTATCTTTCAATTAAGATTTTTTTTTGCTAAACTTTAATGAATTAGTCTGAAATTGGATGTGCTTAATGGTTCCAATTTTGTTACCATTGAACAAAACCAGAGTAAGGTATGAAGAAGCAGTTCAAAAAAATGGTGTAGCAGAAGCAACTCCATGGCTTATAATGATCAGAAACTCAAGTCATAGAACACTTCATTCCTCTAAGCTGAACTTATTTATACCTCTCTTCACAATTTGACAAAAAGACCATGTTGTTTCCCCTTGCGTGTTTCGTATGTAGATGTGCTAATGGAGTTCGAGGCAACAGTTGATTTCTCGGTTTATGAATGCGATCAAGACGATTGGGTATATGCAGAGTAATGGTGGTATGAAGCTAGTCAAAAGTCGATGAAGAGCAAAACAATGTTGTTGGCTCATAATTCAATCCAAAAACAATGTTGTTGGCTCATAATCTCATAAGTTGTTGGCAAAACAATGTTCTCAACTTCATGACAGTATACAGATCAGCAAGTCTAACTGAACACCTGAAATATAACTCTCTTCTTTCCTAGTTTAAGAGATTTTTGTTAACCTTAGATGATGCAGGAGGCTCTTCATCATCATCTGTATGCATTGGGTAACTGATAACCAGACATAACTATTTTGTCAGCAAACATTTTGCCTGTCTTGGGCATGACATGCCAGTGCAGTGTCAAGTTGAAGTCCTTCCCTCGGAGGTTGTGTCCCTAGAAAGATCCCATTCACAAAAATCAGATACTCTCATGAAGAAGAACTACATGAAGGACTGGTGTTTCAAGAGAGGTTCATAGAAAGTGCTTCATGTACCTGATCTATGAAACGGTACTTGTTTGAAATTTGTATCCAGAACTTGGCATGCTCTTTCTCGGGTATTATGGCATCCCATAGAGAAACCTGCGAAAAATGTCAAATATTCATGGTAAATCAACAAAAAGGGTCCCGATCAACATCACAGGTATAAAGAAGGCAGCAAGACTAAAACCACATAACTCTGAAATTGTTCTTAGCCCCGACGAGAGCAGTAGGCTATATAAAGTGTTTGAAGCAAAGTAGATTTATACCTGGTTCAGGGCATTCTTCGAGGTTTCATACTCCGCTGCTACAAAAGCAAATACCTGCAAATGTTTTCGTTAGTGTTGGTTTTGTGTTTATCCGACCATACAAAAAGAGGTATACAACAAGACAGTATGTAACACTGGGGATACTTCAGCTTATAGCAATGGAGATGGATTGGTGTACTTTCGAATGCTATACCTGCTTTGTGTTCCAAGTAAATAGTGACTGCAAGTCTGCTGTTATGTTCAGTGTCAAGCTGACCTGACAACACATAAAATGCTAAGCAGTTAGAAACTATGCAACAGGTAAAGAGCAGCCTAACGACTCAATAAATAAGAAAAAAACTACTGGTGTGTGTATAAGCTAGGGTATATAAATAATATCACGTCTGGGGTATATTAATCAATTTCAACAATTTGAGTTCAATATGACTTTCTAGAGTAGACTAATGTAAAATCTTTATATTTAACTAGGATGTTTAAAGAAACACATCTGAACCTCAGTGGCCATCAAATTCAAGAAACACAATGAAATTAATAAGATGACTTTCGATAAAAACTAATACCAAAAAGTGCAAAGATAGAGATCATGACCTTATTTAACCATCAAGAAAAAAGCTAAAATTCCTGTATCTACTGGGGGCACAAACCTAGCAATACAGCAAATCATAGATACTTGTAGTGAAGAAAACAAGCCCTAAGGAGAGGCAAGACCATGAAACCGAACCTCATCATTTCCATGGGGTTGCTTCTGGAACCAATTGATATTCAATATCTGCAAACCACATCACAAACCATTAACCCAAATCAAAAATTCAAGCTCGCAAACGATTCTCAAAACTCAGTGAACACAAACTTCCAAAATCTTCCCCCAAAAAGAGCTCAACCATTACAATTTTCCAACCACAACGCCTGAATCCAGGGATCTAAAATAACTTGAACTAAAACATGCACACATAGATCCATGATACAATAAGAGATCTCTGCAATTAATCATACACATACCTGGATCTGAGCAGAGGGAGTTTGGTTACTGAAGTTATCAGAGAAGGAAGCAATGGCACAAATGAACGCCAGAATCGTGACGGCGAAAGTGAGCAGAGCATTGGCTCTGTAACCAAAAGAATGCATCCTCTTTCAATCACTCGTTCTCTGGAGTTTGGTCTCGATCCCAAAACCTTTCTCTGCTCCGAGGAAGAAGAAGAAGACGATGAATGTTTTTTTTTTCCCTTAATAAATTTATTAATTCTTTAATATTTTTATATTTCCTTGGCTGATCGTCGCCCTGTAATGTAATTGGCCAAGACACGTAGAGAATACCAATGTGATTTAAATCAATCATGTAACCGACATTCCGGTTTACAATCAAGTCAAAAAACACAAAAAAGATGCAAATCATGCTTTTGAATTACATTCAACCTAGAAAATTAGAAAATGAAAACTAATTAATATTAGTTAGGTGTGATTTGTTTAGAGATCAATTATAAAACGACAATCAAACATCAATGAATCAGCAAATTAATAAATGATAAATAACCAATTATATTTACTTTTTTTAACATGTTATATTTACTTGTAACGTGTTAAACCAATAAATAACACACAAAAATTGTGTACCCAACAATTGTTATTTTAGACACATATATGCATTAATCTGTATATTACCATCTAATAATATAGTTACCGCGTTAAATGAAAAATTAGAGATATTTCTTTATAATTATATGATACAAGAAATGCTGTAGCATGTTACAAAAACATATAATTTATTATTTAACTATATAATATATACTTATCATTGTTTATTAGACTGCCTGAGAGAGGCTGAGATATTTATTATTTTAGATATTTACATTTTTAGATAGAGAATTAGTTTATAGTATAAAAAGTTATTGTATATTATAGTGACAGTGATTTATCATACATATAACATGTTATATATATATATATATATTTATTTATTTCTATACAAAAATACATATTTAATGCGTTAAAAATAATTTTCTCACTTTAAAACATGATGAGATTTCTTATGTACATTATCCATTGTTTTTCTTTTTCACCAGAGTCAAACCATCATCGTAACCATTAATTTTTCCGGATTTTGCCAGATTTTCACCAACTATTCGTGGGCTTGTCACCAAATTTTCTTGAGGTTGAATTTAAGTTAACTAGTTTCTTTCTTTAATTGCAAGAAAAAATGAAAAAGAAAACTACTTTGGATGAGGGATAGAGTGGGAGAAAGTGAAATTGTTGAAGATATAAGTGTGAGCGAGTGGAGTTAAAATAGGCATATATGGTTGTGAAATATTTGTCTTGTTACAGTCCAATAACTCTTGTCAAAAAACTAATTAAATCTGCTCAAATTTTAATGGTATTTTTATAATTCAGTTTTTCTTTACACAACTTAAAAGAAGTATTTTGGGAGTTAAAAAAAAAAACTAAAATACTCGGTAATTAAAAAAATATATGAACTATTCTACTTATTAATAATTTTTTTTAGGTTATTATAGTAATCCTCCTTAAAATCATTGACTCTTAATTCTATATAGATAAAGGGTAAATGTTTTATTTTCTATAGATAGAGAGACAACAACGACAAAAACATACTCTTTGTTTTAAAATATAGGGGTTTTAGAGATTTATTTTTGTTTCAAAATATAAGGGTTTCTCAACTTTTTATATGTAATAAATAGTATAAATAAATAACAAAATCAAGAGATAAACGAGAAGCAATCAATATTCTTACAGCGGACATAGTTTATACATTGATTGATTGCGTCTTGATTTTTGTTGTTGTTTTGCTATACACATTTATATAGTAAAAGAAAAAAACTATTTTACATGGGCAATCGTAAACAATGACACCATCCTAATGTAGACAATAACGGCTTTTTGCGTTTACGTTTACGTTTACGCTTGTATATTGGTGCTTTTTTATTATTAGTTTTAGGACTGTTGTACATTTAATGATACCTTTGACAAAGTTATCACGACTTTTGGGTTTTTATTTTCGTCTTTATCACGATTTTGGGTTTTTATTTTCTTTGTCACGACTTTTGGTAATTTTTACATTATGTTTCTATAATAAAATTTGAATGATGGCAACGTCCTACGTCTATTCAAATTGTTGAACAAGTAATCTTCGGATCCGTATAGATGCGAGTCATGCGACTTAGTCGTGGTCTATCTAAATAATGAAGTAACCATGTTTTTATATTTTAATGTATATGAATCCACGTTATATTAAAATAAAGATATTCTCAAACTCTCATATAAGAGTACCTCGTACTTCAGTGTTCAAATGATTTTACTTTTTTTGTTGGAACTGAGGATAATACTATCTGAAATTTATAATTGATACATATGTTCTTTTATACTAGATTCATATATTAGTACAACTTTTTTTTTGTCCGAAAACAATACTTGTCCGACAACAGAAATTTTTTAAACAACCGTTGTATTGCCCCCAAAAAAGAAAAATAATCATTGGTAAAAGTTTTGTTTATTGTATAGTTCTTCGTATTCATTGAGAAAAAAACACATGAATTCTTGGTCGACGAATAAGACTTTTTTTTTTAAGAAGAAGACTAGAAGACCAATCTCCACATTGTTCTTTGTTTGACTTTTAGAGATTAATTTTTGTTTTTGAAGAAAAGTATAAATTGACATAAAACAATCTCCTTTTTTACGTGGGATTGACAAATTAAATATCTTACAAAAAAAGACAAACAAAATCAAAGAATTGCGTAAAATCTATTGCGTGTTTATGAACAATGCACAGAACACTAGCAACCCAACTAAACCGGTAATTTAACGGAACCGCTAGCCGAACCAGCTGTACCGGTATGTTGCACTGACGATGTTCCTTCACCGTCCTTATTAACTCCAACTCTCGGCGACGGAACCGGCGAATTCCTCCATAGAAAAGATGGGTTTCTTAGAAAAGCCCACCGGTCTGCTCGTACCGAGTCACCGGTTGTTACTTCATTTGTTTTAATGCTACCGGCACCACCTAGTCGAATCGAACCATCATCCCGGTTAATCCGCCACAAAAACGACGGTGTTTTATTGAATAACCACCGGTCCGATTTAGCCCTCGACCTATCAACCGGTTTACCACTCCTCGAGCTTCCTCCTCTCGGTAAAACAAATAAACTTTTCGACCGGTTCAATTTCCAATTCGCCATTATCTTCTTCCTCATATCTTCCGGTAATCTAAGCGTAAACCGGTCGGTACTCTCTCCTGGTAACACCACAGAATGCCCCGTCGTATGCGACCTCGAGAATTTAACACGTGGGAGTTCCACCACCGGTTCAGGTATCGCCGATTGCTGCTGCGCCTCAAGATCCATTTCAATGACCACATCCGGTTCAACCGGTTCAGCTGTCGGTGTCTCTTCAGCGAGATTAGTCCGACAAACCGGACAAGTCACGTGACCTTGTAGCCACGAGCCGATACACTGAGGATGAAACACGTGATCACATTTAGGTAACAAACGCAGCGTTTCGTCGTCTTCAAACTCGTTCAGACAAATCGCACACTCCAACGCACCTTTACCGATCTTCTGAGTCTTCACTTCCGAATAGACAAAAGTCGGAAACGTCTCGATCGTCTCCGCGTCTAACCCACGCGCCACCGTTGCGTTGGTCACTCTCCTCCTCGCTCCTCCCGTGGCAGTAACGCTGCCGTCGACTGCTCCAGTACAGTGACGGATGTAAACGGTGAAGAAGCCCATGAAGAAGAGAGCTGCGATTACAACCACCACGACTACAGCCATGGCTGGACTTAACCTGCCATTGTAATCATACGGATCAGTTCTCGGGTCGGGCTGATTTGATTGACCCGATGCTAGAGATAGTAGTAGAAACAAGACAAGAGCTGGTAAAGTTGTGTGCTTTATGGGATCCATTATAGTTCTGGAATCCCAAAAAGTTATTTGGGTTTAATCTGACAAGAGAGAATAAGAATCTGAAGTTTATAGAGAGATTTTGAAAAGTTTGAAGAAGTCTTGGTCTCTTGGAGAAGAAGCGAGGAAGTTAGGGGATATGTCATAAGCAAATGTGTCTTGTCACATATTGAATGCCACGTGGAAAAGAGAATTTTCCAATCGTGGAGGCCAGAGTGAAAGTCAAAATAGTTCGGTGACTCTCAGAAGGTATCTTTTATTTCTAGTGGTCATGTATAATAAACAAAAATATTTAACAAATATGAATTAAAGAAGCCCATGAGAAATACATAACCATTTATTTGACTTATTTACGTTCTATATATAATTTGAATTTTATTTTGACATATCTTGAAGTGTTAGATGATGTCACTAAACTGTTAACGTTTTTATAAGTCACTAAACTGTCCATAAAATTTTCAAATAGGATATCTATAATACATCTTAATTTTGTTATTCTATCATTTTAGAGTATGTAAATTAAATAACTGAAGACAGTTAATGTTAGATGATGTGGAGAGTTGACCTGAATTAGAAGCTTTTTACACTTATTCGATCTAGTTTTAATAAACAAATTATGCAATAATTAAATAAAACATAAGCAACTTATAAATAAAAGATAAGCAACTAGTATATATATAGAGCAAAAACAATAAAGAAAAGCTAATGAGAAGTTTTGTTGTCAAACCATGATTAGATAATTTATAATTTTTACCAAAAAAAAAGATAATTATAATTATTATTCTATATCAAATCTAGTGAGACTCGAATATTATTATATAAATTTTAGTTTTTTAAAGTTAGTATTTTTATATAGTAAATTTTTTTTATACATGGTGAAATCTCTTATCAGTAGATTTAATATGTTCTCGATCATGTTAATTACTAAATTAGAAAAACCAAACTTTATATAATAAGATGGTCATTTTCATTTTTATTTGTTATTTCAACTGCAAATGATGTTATTATGGTTTTGTTTATTGGTCACAATTGTCATTAAGGACTTTTCAACTGCAAATTTCATTTATTTGTTATTAGAGACATTTTTTTTTTCATTTAACTTTTATAAAAGTATATTAGTTGCATTTTTATTCTAGTTACAAATTTTTTTGTTACCTTTTTTTTCAACTTTTTACTAAAGTTTATTTGCTTTTGAGTTTTTATCCGGTTATGTACTTGTCGCACAAGGGAAGACCATGAGTTCTTTTTTTTTTTTTGGTTTTAATCATAAGTTTTATGCTATCAAAACCTGATTGTAATCTAAATTAAAATTAAGCTATTGAAAAGAGAAACAAAAGAAAAAACACATTATGAGACAAATGTAAATGTTTTGAGCTAGTTACAATAAGACTAAAATAAATTCTAGAACGGATAGAGGAAAGACCATGAATGAATTAGAAACATGATAATGACATGTGATACAAAGACAAAAATACATAAATTATCAAAACTTTCTCTTTACTAATCTTAGCCATCATTCATAGACGACTAGTTTGATTTCAAATTCGTATCCTTCTAGAAAGTCTTGGCCATCATAGGTTCATAGGTCTGTCGTGATCACTAATTCAAATATGCATTTTTATATTATATTTCTATGACTTTTTTTTTGTTTTCTTTTCTTTTTAGTATTATATTATATTATATTAAACAAAAAGAAGACAAAAAGAATTGGCAATCCAATCCGTTGGGAATAAAATATTGGTAACAAGTTTCAATTTTTCCTTTTAACCAATAACAAATCTAGTGGAATTACATTATTATATGTGCGGTCATTCCATTATTATAGTCTCAAAAGCAAACCAAATTCATATCATCTATAATTTGAATTAGCAAAAGTAATGTCTCTAACATATAAACTAATTTATCTTTTTTGTTATTTCGTAAATTTATCAACTAAAGTAAGTTATTTCTTTTGTCTCCTATTTTAGTCTAAAGAATACCGCTTTTACACACCCATTATATGGGTTTGAACCCAATCACACTTGAAAATGATATGGAAACTAAATCCATTAGGGAGTTCACTACTTCAACTATGTTTTCTTTACTCACTAATAAATAATAATGTTTTTTTTTTCTTTTTCTTTTCTTTTCTTATACTTTTCTTTTATACTCTTGGTTTACTCAAGTATTTATTACGGGAGATGATCAAAACATGTAACAGTCTAGTAGTTTGTAATAAGATTCTTATTGGATTTACCATCTGGATTCAAACTTGTATAAAACATATAAACAAGAAAATGTTAATCTAGATCCAAACTCGTTTCATGCATAGAAGCAAAAAAAATTATGTTTCTTTGAAACGATTAAGGACTTTATATGTGCGAAGAATTGAAGCCAAATGATGTTATTATGGTTTTGTTTATTGTTCACAATTGTCATTATTGTGGAAAGAAAAGTCAAACAAGAGAGGCTGAATTGACTTGGACTCGCGACCAACTGTTATTACATTGACACACACCAGCATATGAGACAGCACGCAGTTTCTATTCATAAGGTTAGAAACACCACAGCACAGCTTTCTTCTGAACCAACGTAACCCACCGCTCTTTGTCCACCCATTTAAACAACATGCCATTTTGTTCGTATGCTTTATGTAAACAAAAGACTTTTTTGAGTACTTTTATATAAAATAAAATAAAAACCAATGATCAAATCATATAAAAGTTGAAAACTCTTTAAAAAGAAGGTTCCTTTTGTTCAACGTTCTGGTTAGAGTTTTAAAACCAATGAATCTTATTAAAGTTTCCAAGTCTAAATGTTTTCTGCATTTGGCCTAAGCTAGTGTTTCATACCTAAGAATCTTATATGAACACATTTGGCAACGTAGTTTACCTTTTGGTGTTCTACGATCAAATGAATGGCTCAACGTTCTTGGTAAGTAGGTATTGGGACGCCGGAACCATCAGTCAGTTTCTTGTAAGCATTTTGCAATCTTCTTGTTACCGGTCCTACTTTTCCTTCACCGATCACACGCCCATCAATTTTCACAACCTAAAACCACTAAACTCGATAAATAAGCGACACAAAACAAACAAGAAAGTGTTGCAAATATTGTCATATTACTCAAAAACATCGGAGTTTCTTTTATTTTTCTGTTTTGGAATCACAACATTCCCTGACTGTAAAAGAGAGATTTGTGTATGTACCGGGCTGAGTTCTCCCATAGTTCCTGTAGTCCATACCTGGCAAAGTATGATATGAATGAAAATAATTAGTATATTGATCATTTAAAATTCTAAGATTAATGAAAAGATGAGGAAACCTCATCAGCTGTATGAAATTCCGACAAGCTGATTCTTCGTTCTTCTAAGATGAAATTCTCTTTGACCACCAGTTCCATGACCTGGACATGGAAGAGATTGGTCATGTTATAGTGACTGAGAGATGTTGGAAGAAATGAATGTGAATCTTCTTCTCTCTTACAGTAGTTCGGGTAATGCCCGGGAGACAGTAATCTGCATGAGGAGTGAGTACTCGGTCTTTCTTCACCATGAACTACATTAACAGAGTTTGTCTACCATTTTAGTTTCCAAACGCTACATAGAGATTTAGTACGCTTATTTGGAGAGTAAAACTGTTAAATCCGAGGATCTTACAATGTTGGTTGCATTGGTTTCAGACACAAAGCCATCCTTGTCAAGCATGATTGCATCATCGACGTTGGCGTTGTTGCTTTCAATCTGTGTCATTATACAGAAAAAAATCTCCAAATGATGTCCTAAAAAAAACACATGATCACAAATTTAATTCGATGTGGGGCGAAAGATGGAACCTTTGCGAGTATGTTATTGAGGAGGTTATTGTGATGAATCTTGGAATCTAAATTCTGAAAAAAGAAAAGAAAAAGAGATAAAATAACAATGGACAATAACACTTTCGAGTAAATGTTACTCAGCTAAACAGATGAAAGAGCAATGCAAGCAATTTATACGTTGGGTGAATTGCGACGTGTAGTTGCAGTCACCAGCACAATCCCGCCATCATTGTCATATACCGGAGGCTTCCATTCGGCAAGCACTACATTATTTTGAAAAAAATAACGCTCAAAAACCATATTCCATAGAGTTTAGTTGTATGCTTGCAGGGGACAAATCTGAAACTTTACCGATCAAAGTACATCCATAGCGGTTAAATGCAGGGCTCATTCCAGAAGTGACCTTAGAAGAAACAAATTCACAGCTTATTCCGGTTTTAAATGATTGAAATGAAAACAGAAAGAACTTGTTACATAAAATTTACTTTGAACTTCGTAAAAGTGTCGTTAATACCTTTTTGCCTCGAGTTAGAGACAGTCTTATATGTGTATTGTCAAACATCCCATTGGTTATGAGAGTCCTGAAGATGGCTTCTTTTATCTGTACAGTTTCCATTGTGATAGCTTCATTCGAAACCCAAAATTTTAAACTATGACAACAATTTTTTTTTTAATCATCATCAAATGCTTACCTCCTCGCGGGTTGGGACATTGTTGAAAGCCAGAGCCTTTGCTGAATCAAACAACCTAAATGCAACACTTCAACATATTAATAAGAGTACTTCGAAGAGGTGCTCGTTTTTTTTCTCTTACTTGCTTTTCTTACCGGTCTAGATGTTCGTCAAGCTTGAATACTTTCCCTTTGTATATTCTAAGACCTTCCCATACAGAGTCACCGCCTTGCACGACCGAGTCAAAAACAGAAACCTTAAACAAGAATAAGGATATAAACATCAGAGCAGAAACATAAACAAGCAACAATAACAAACAGAGATCTATGTATGGTTCAAGCACCTTCGCCATCTCACGTGGCACAATCTCATCACCAACCCAAGCAAGAAGTTTTGCATTTTCAGGAACCGGGAGACTGGGAGGAGTTAAGGTGCTGGTCAAGAGAGATGACTTGTGCTTCATGTGGCGCCTGAGAATGTTATATAGCGGTAAACATTGCTCCAGCAAATCGTAATGCTTCAAAGGGAAAGTCTGAAAGCAAAACAAAATACATTATAGTTTGAATGATGTCTGAGTTTCAGAATCTTTATTTGACAGTAAAACAGGGCCTTTACATGAGGGTACTTCTTTGGAGATGAGAAACCCGTTGATTTGTGAACAGTCTTGTACCACCATGGAGCCCATAGTCCATCTTCTGGTATAGGACCAGCCTCCCATCTTTAAGAAAACACAAACAATGAAAATATGATCATTCTTTTTCCATTAATCGTCAAATCCAAGAGATCCTTAGAGCATAGAGGGTCTACTTAAGCATAGAGGCTTGGAACGGGATCTCTAAGTCATCGCAAAGACTGCGTAGTGTAGCCTGAAAATAGAAGAATGACACGGAACATAAGTAAATTCTAACAAAAGAGAATCGAGTTCATTGCCAAAATTTCACAATACAGCAATGAAACCTCGGGATCTCGCTGGAGCTCATCTGCATCGACGATTGCTGGTGGTGTTCCCATCTGACAGAGATCGCTGTATATCGAAACTAAGTCTGCTAACCCCAATTCAGGAAATGACGGAGGGTGTATCTTCTCAAAAGAAAGCTGCAAGAAAAGACAAACAAAGCAAAGAGAAGAAACATCTCAAACCTGAAAGGATCAGACCCATAAACATCAAGACAAAACCGATTCAGAAGAATCTCCAAGAAAACATAACACCAGAAGTGACTTTGAGAAGCTTACCAATATATTAAGGGGATTGCGTATCAAGATAAAGTGCTTTCCTTTACTCATTAGTTCACTTGGCAAACCAAGAAGTCGCTGTTTTGATATATGCTGCACAGAAAAGGGCCAGAAACAAACAAGAATCACAAATTTATCCTCACAAAAAAAATATGAAGTCTCTGAATCAGAAAGAGAAATGAGTATAACCTTACAAAACCTATATTTCTTGTTTCCTGGACCATAAATGATGTCCTTCACCACCTTTTCTCCATCACATTCCTATTAGAATATGCAACGATTATGTTAGCATTGCCTTCAATACCTCGAAACCTAAATGATTACTGTGAATTGACATACCATCTTAGAGAGAAGCTCATCTCTGTATGGCCTATCAACACCCGTAGACTTAAGGAATGCAGCGTATAGTGGCTCGTCGAGCACTTCAATGTCATCTCTCTAAAGTAATTTAAACCAAAGCATCTTGCAAGTTACAACTCTCACCAAACATAATTTCATAGTGATTCAAATGTTATTAGTTTTCTTTTCAGTATTGTTCAACACGGACGACACATATATGTTTTGAAGCCAAGAAGAAGGATTAAAACCGAAATTTTGATCTTTTTTTAATTTTTTTTTTCTCTCTTCTATCAATCCACAGAGAACTGTTTCTCTACAGCTCAGAAGATGGGACTCGAACAAAATTTAGATTATCAATGAATTTTGTAACATAAAACACTATTCGAAATCAGATTTATACTCTAAAATCTGTTCCATTTTCGGGAAAATCTCTGAATAAAGTAAGAAGAAAGTACCTGCGCAAAGGAGTACATGAGAGAGGTACTGAGTGATCTTGGAGCAGACCATGCGTGAATCACCTCCATTAAAGACGATCGCTTTGAAATCAAACAGACACTTTGCTCTGTAATCACTCCACTCAACTTCAACTAAATTATTGCCTTGGTCAGTGTTTCTCTTTATATAACAAGAACCAGACGAGAGAATCTTGGACTCATGTAACTTGTAAAAAGGATAAATTTTTCATTTTTCACTTTAGGGAAAGATTGAAAATTTTCCAAAAAAAAGTTTATACCCAATTGACCGACCGATCATAGATGTTTTTTTTGATTAGTTTAATCTTCACAAGCATCTTATCTTATCTCTTGCCACATCGAAGTTGGTGAGATTGGTATCGACAATGAGATCCAATCACTGTCAGAGAACAAGAGTAAGATATTAGAAGCGGTGCGTTCATGACGGACAATACTGGCGTTTTGTAGCAACAACCAGTGATAGCGTTTAGCGGTTGTATTGTGAATTCTTACTCTAAGATCAACATTTGCGTTTCCGCAAACACATGAAACCTTCGACCTGACCAAACCAACTAACATCTTGGAAAATGTTTCGATCAACGGACCAAGAATCTTTGATTTCAATTGTAAAGAAGCTAAAGTGTTTCTGAAAGAATTACATTATCTGGAAGATATAGAGAAGAGCCGAACGCTTGTGCGGTCATACGAATGCATATATGGTAAAAGCTCGAAGTGAGGCCTAAGTTCTGCGGTCACGTCTGTGATGGAAAGGTTCATTTGGTCCACAAGTGTCAGAAACGCATTGAAAGTGTCTGCATTGCGAATCACAGATGCGATATAGGCCACTGTGGAGCTACGTCCTTGTTGTGCGTCTCTGTCTTCAGTCTTGAGAGAGCCATTGTCTCTTTTGGTTGGTTTCCTTAAAAGAGCTACTAGAACCCGCAGTAGATGAGGGAGACATGACGGATCATAAATTACGTCTGCGCCTAGACTGATAAGAACATAAGGGTTTAGGGAGAGTGACATAGGCTGTCTTATACAAAATGATTTTACGGTTTACTCACATGATATCTGGACAATATTCGCTAAGTTCACTTTCCGATGCAGTTTCCCACGGAAGATGAATGCATTTAACTCGCTGTTAAAGGAAAAAAATGTATCGTCTTGAATCAGTTAAGTGTATAATATATACTCTGAATCAGAACTCAGAAGGCACAAAGAAACTATTTCCAACTCACTGTACTCTGAGCTTCTCTGGGTTGCTTGAGAAACTCGTCATCATAGTTTATGTGATTCCTCTCCAAATTAAGCTTCATGTTAGACAGAGTTAAAAGATCTCCGTCTGTTAGTATAACCTGCGCAAGAAAAAATGTGTCACTCAACATAGCTTTGTACATATGATGAGAACTTTGGTAATAAGAAATTAGGGATACCTTTTTGGCCTTTACATGTGCAAGGCAAATTCCGACCATGCCAACTCCAGAGCCAACCTAGACAGGGCTCCATCGAATCACGAAGTGAGTAAATAGATCAGAACGTAAACCTCATCAGTCAATAACACTCCATGATGTCAAACTAACCTCAAAACAGGATTTATTGGCGAATAACTCCGGAAATGACAATACAAACTCTGACAGAAACAGACTTGATGGCCAGATGGAACACCTGCTCGAAATCCAGGATCCAAGGTGAGCAATGTGGAAAGAGACTCGTGCATTGAAATGAATCCGTAGCAGTCAAATGATCATGAAAAAAACTCTTACCCGGTATCTCCTTCAAGCATGTTCAATGAACATTGCAGAGGAATAACTAATTTCCTTGACATTGGACAACTTGGGTGTTTGTATGAACCTAATCCACAGATAAGTCAGCTAAACTCATCTCAATCAGGAAAGTTCAATGAACAATGAACAAAAACAACGTAAAGACATGATTTTACCTTCTGGGAAAAGAAAAGAGATAAATTTGGTGATCCTTATGTTTTCTTTCACCAATGTATCTTCCTAAAACACCCAACCAAACATTGTTTTGTTTTCCATCAATTACGGAAAAAAACAAGGAAACTTCAACAACAAACAAAAAAAAAGTAGACCTTAGAAGTTGACGTGTAAAGAGCATACTCCTCATACACTTCATCCAATACTTCACCATTCTCCAACTCAACTTCATTTATGAGTTTCTTCAGTAACTTCTTCGCATATGATGTGTTACCACTCGCAGACTACACGGATGCAAGAGTTTTACAGAAAATTACACATTACTACAACTCAAGATTCAATTTTTCCAGAGAAAACATAATTTGACAAACACTAAAAGTCCCAAATCAATGACTTGACTACAAAATCCTAACAATATTATAAAGGTTCCAAATCTCTGAGTTTTCTGATTTTAGTACTTTTCCTAGCAGAGCAGAAGAGTAGACTTTACTTACAGCTTTAACGCAAATTTCCCAGAAAAATCTCTGAGCTCTATCAGTAATTGATCCTCCGTTACACTCTCTACACAATGGACAAACAAACTTAGAATCAAACGCCGGAGCAAATGGAACAAAGAAGCTCACGGCGGCGCCGGCGAGTTTGACAGTGGTTTACCTAGCGAGAGCGATAACGGATTCCACCGGTTCCATGGCGAGGGAAGCAGAGAGTACATGAAGGTACTGTGACTCCGCCTCCGCCGTTGAGTTCTCGCTCGCCGCCATGACTTCGCCGTGTCAAGCTCCGAGGATCTCGTTAGCCTTGCTTGTCAAAGCCTTAGCAACTGTAAACTTTGGGCCTTACGGGCCTGAAATGATTTGGCCCAAAAAGTAAATTGACTAAATAACCCTTAAAGAGCAACAAAACTTCTAAAATACCTCTCATCTTCTCCAAGCTGTTGTCTTCTAAAACTTCAGAGAATCTCCGCACTTCTTATCCAATTAGAAAGCCATGAAGTCTTCTTCTATCTTCTTCTTCCTCTTCTCATGGCCATTTTACTTCATTCTCTCTCTCTTCATCCACCAAATCCTAAACCTCAAAACCAAAATAGACCCAAAATTCTTTCTCCTTCTGCAACCTTCCGGAGAGATGTGGTGCTTAGAACAGCATCTCTCTGTTTCTCCTCCTTCATCTTTCAAAACCCAATTCCAGAGTCATTAGCAGATCCTTTGAAGTCTTTCAAACCGTTAAGACTCGGCGTTGCCAACACTAAGTCTTGGTTCCAGTTCTTTGGTGATGGGTTCGCCATTAGGGTTCCTCCTGATTTTGAAGACGTCAATGAGCCTGAGGTGTGTATCTGTGTAACCAATCTCTTATGAATTAGTGTAATTTCGTTTAGTCTCTTACTCAAATCTGAAAATTGGACAGTAAAAAAAACTGCAAAGCCTGTTCCTTTGGTCAAAGTTAAGACTTTTTAGTGATCAATGTATTTAGTTGCTAAGTTGGGTCTTAATCAATGGTTGTTCTAGTCAATTTGATTTAGGGGTTTAAGAGTTGTGTGTTTCATGATCAGTAGAACCTTAGCTATTAACTGAAGAAATATGTGTATCAAAGGAATTGAAAAACTGGTTCTACTCCTTTTTGTTTGGATGAAATGATCATTTTTCTTGACAAGCGTGTGTTTACCTCATGCTTTAGGATTACTCTGCGGGATTGTCACTCTATGGGGACAAGGCAAAGCCAAAAACTTTTGCCGCCCGGTTCCAAAGTCCTGATGGGTATTGTTTGTCTTTCTTCCCTCGTAGTCCTTTGGATTCTATTAGAAACACTTGTGTGACAAATCATGTATTGATGGATGCAGATCAGAAGTTTTGAGCGTAGTCATTCGCCCTTCAAATCAACTGAAGATCACTTTCTTAGAGGTTTGCACAACAAAATCCTTTACGAGTCTTACATTTTTGCAATCATCAGTTGAGAGATTTACTTGTCTGCTAAGCTCATCGAATGATCTCTGATTCAAATAGGCTAAAGATATATCTGATTTGGGATCGTTGAAGGCAGCTGCAAGACTCTTTGTTCCAGGTTCTCTAAATCATACGCATATCAGAAATTGGCTTAGAATCTTGCCTTTGAATTCCTTTTATTCTTCTCTCCATCCATGAGCAGGTGCGGCAACAATTTACTCTGCTCGTACAATCAAGGTAAAGGAGGAAGAAGGTTTAAGGCAAGTCTGCTTCAAACTATACTCCCATCAGTTCATAAATTAATGTTTTTGATTGGATGAATTTAAAATTTTTTTGTTATTTTTTGATCTGCAGAAATTACTACTTCTACGAGTTTGGTAGAGATGAAGAACGCATAGCTTTAGTAGCCTCTGTGAACAGAGGGAAGGTCTCAGCTGCAAACACATATTTGATTACTCCTTTGACATATTCTTATTTCCAGATTCATGACTCATTCTGTGTTTCTTTCTTAATCTTGAAAGGTTTATATCGCTGGAGCAGCCGCACCAGAATCCAAATGGAAAGAAGATGAGTTAAAGCTTCGATCTGCTGCCATTTCTTTCACTATCCTATAATCGACATCACATCTTCTTCTTCTAACAGAAAACGTGAAACGCTCTTCAATCCATCCAGATAATTCGGAACTAAGAACAAACGGGCCAAATGTGATAATAGGACATTGTTTTGAGACGCATTTGTCATTCACTTTTGTTATCTGTTTTGGTTTTTGTCCTTTGACTGAGATATGTTCGTTATCGTACTTGTATAATGGACAAAACAAATCAAGATTTTTGAAACGCGAAAATTCTTAAAAACGCGATTTTACCCTTGGCGTTTGTGTTCTTGGTCTCCCGTAGTAGCGGTTCGGTTCTGCGGTTGTGTTGTTGCAACCCTGCTCATGTTTTAGCCAATCCAATCCTAAGAAGCGTGCGTTTGCGTTTCCGAAGATCATAACACGTGTTCAGTCTAGAGGAGAGGCACACTGAGATACAGTGCTCTGCGATGTAGTCAACTTAATCCACCTTAAACCCTGACGATTGAAGTCGAACTTGATCAGAGGACAGAGAGATCCTCCTCATCCTTTGATGGAATTTGAGATCAATGAAAGTTAGGGTTTTTCTTTGAGATTTCTTCATACTGATCAAAAATGGCGCTCGTGAGAAGGTTACACACAGTTCGTTCTTTGTTTCGAAGAGCTGGATCAAGAGAATCTTCACTCCCGTAAGCAATTTCCTAACTTTGATTCTTCTTCATTGGATTGAGTTTTAGGAAAATGCGTAAAATTTAACTAAAAGAAAAAAAAAAAATTCAACCTTTAGCTTCTTCATCATTGGTTTTCCAGATTTGGGAATCGAAATGAGTTCTCTTTAATTCCAATTGGAGATGATTTAAGATTTGGGTGTTGGAGAAGCTACCATTCTTCTCTTTGTCACGGTAATTTTCTGAGTTTCTCTATTGAACTTGACTGTGAACTGATGCTTTTGGGGTAATTTAGTTGTGTAATTGACATTAACAGTTCCTGAAGCTCATGGGAAAAGCATGTATTCACGTTTATGTGAGGGCCATAACGTCAACACACATTTGCTTCGATCTGCAATGGTAATCACCAGATTCATCATTGGGTGTTAAATCACTGATTTTTGGTCAGATTTATCATTGGGTGTTAAATCACTGATCTTTGGTTTTACATGATTTGTGTTGTTTCTTAGATTGCAGAGTTGTTACCGTTTACGAATGACAAACGATCTGCTACAACACAAGTAAAGGCTCCACCTCAGCTACAGAAAACGGTGTGTAAAGTGTCTCAAACTCAATTCTAGTAGAACAACTATATTGCTTCCTATGGTTTAACGATGTCACATCACTATTTATGAGTGCAGGGGGCCGTTAGAGTGTCGATGGTAAGTCCTGGATTTGTATATGAACCTTATGCACTCCGGGAGAAAATCTCGATTTGGCGGAGGTAAATTGGAGACTATTCAAACTTTTTTTTTGAAGATGCTGTTGCTAATGGAATAATCTACAATATAGTTTGTTCTACTAGAGTTAAGTTTCTAACTATTTCTTTTATAATTACCTCAGCTGTTTTCTTGTCAATTGTTGTTCAGATGTTTCACAAGAAGTGGTTGGCGAAGAACAAAAGAGGATTTTATACGGGAGGTTGAAACATCTTCACACTTTATCTAGACTGGAATATATATTTTGCACATGTATTAATATACATCAAAACTCTAAATTTCAGCTAAGAAGCGCCTACGCTATCGCTAAGTTAAGAAAGACTGGGTATTCAAAGAATACTTTCTACATAGAAGCACTAGAGTTATACAAACAGGTATTACTTATACACCTTTTCGTTGTTTTTTTTTTCTTTTTAAGTCTCACAGCAGAATGTTTTATAATCATCTTGACTTAGCTACCCGTTTTCTTCAGATTAATATTCTGATGGCCAATGGTGACAAGAAGGGGATAAGAAAAAACGTAACTGAAAGAATGTATTCTGTAAGGTTTCCACCGAATTGATTATCAGTTTTGTTTGTATTAATATTGAAGATGATATGGTCTTCTATATTGTTAAATTTTTGTTTCTTTTCACTATTAGGCACTGAAGAACGAAATTAAACAAAGAGAAGCCATCTGGGATGGTGTTTACTGGGAAATGATTGAGCCGGTTGTGAAGATCCGAACTTTACAAGCTCGACTGGCAAGTTCTTTACAAAGCTTGAATTTAATTTAGATACTGAGAATTATGATCTGAAGCAATGAATGATAAAAGATTCTCTCCGCTAGTGGATTTTCAAACTCACCCTATTCCGTTCATCCTTTTGACAACTTCTCAGATCGGAATTGACCGGACGGACCTTAAGAAAGCATTCATACAACTGACACTCGAGTTTCTGACAAAGCAGGTCAGTGTTATCTTAAGTAATCAGTTTGTTTCTCGTGCTTTGGGGGCTGTAATGAGTTCTTGAGGTCTTTTCTATCTTCAGAAATTTGAAGCATACGATGCAAAAGGCAATGTAGTAGCTGGAGACAGGAACAAAGAGGTAAAGTAAAGTTTAGTCATTGATTTTCGATGATTGTTTCTAGAGTGCAACCAATTGGCAATACTGTGGATCGAAAAAAGAATTAGACTAGATCCAACATGAACCTCCTGAGAATATCCATTAAATATATATATATATATATATATATATATTTGGCCTAGATCGATGAAAATTTTGATTCAAAGTACTCGTAATCGATTGGAAATCCAAGCAGCTTTCTTACCTACAGGCGAACTACAAGTTTGTTGCTTCTGCAGGTGCTTGTACGTGACATATGGGTCTTTGAGAAGTCTCTTTTCCATACAGGAGCTTACTGGCGGCTCTGTGGCCGGATCAAATTATGAAGTTTTGTAACATTGTGGGCAAAGAGTGTCAACATTTTTAGCCAAAGAATAAAATTCCAACATGTCCTGATTTTTTGTTGAGTTAGTATTCTCTTCTTTACGGTTGGCTTTCTTCTATTTTTCTCTTACAATTCAAGCCTGAATGTCATCTGATTAGGTCCCTAGAAAAAACTTTGCTATTTTGCGAGGTAAATTATCGACACGAGCAAAGATCAGAAAAATATTTGTTGGGTAGTCTCTTTGTATACCTCATTGGAACCAGTTTTTTTGTTTTGTTATCTTTTTATTATTTACAAAGACTGGTTTTGTTGCTTCTATCACTTTCTTTGATCTCTTCTACTTTAAATGTTATTGGTGGATTATTAATGATTCAAGTAACCAGTGAAAATAATATACATAGTTACGTTTCCAAAATGTCCCCATTCACTTAGAAATTCTCAATTGTTAGAAAATATCTTTATTTAATATTATCCAATATATTTTACTTCGTTACTAAGTTATTTCACTACGAAATTATTTCACTACGAAATTATTTCGTCTCTAAGTTTCTCCTTATATATATATGTAAGCATAAAAGAAGAAAATCAATAAGAACAGAAATTCTATCTCTCTAAACTTTATCTCTCTAAAACTCTCTCTAGTTTATAACATAAAATTCTCTAGTTTACAACACGTTATCAGCACGAACCGCTCTTAATCCGATCTAAGTACGAGCCGATCTTTATTCGATCTAAGGTATGATCTAAGGTATGATTGAATTTAGAATTAAATCAATTTAAATTTATATATTATTGTCTATATAGAAGGCTCTATCCGATTTAAGGTATGATTTAATTATAAATTAAATCAATTTAAGTTTATATATTATCAATTATATGAAAGGCTTTGTCTTCTCAATTGTTTTAAATTATGTCATTATTTACATGCTTTATAATTTATATATTGTTATATATTGTTATATATGAGTAGATATCATGTCAAATTTGGTAAAGCTCGATATCGCTATCCTTGATGTATTTGGAAATAATATGGGTATTAGATGCAAAGATGCATCTATAAGTGAACGAGCTTTTTAATGCCATTAACCTTCTTTTGATAGTATTCATCTTGATATGACATATTTCTTGTTGAACCCAAAAGTGTTAACGAGTAATAAGATGAGTAAGGTCAATATAATATGATATATGTCTTCCCGAAGAAGACAAGAGAATTAAAAGTTTAATGTATCTCCTTTTATAAATATTTTGACCCAGAAGATGTCAAAATTTATGAATGAGGATGGAGATACATGTCTGGTAGATAGTGCGACAACGCACACAATATTGAAAGATATAAAGTATTTCTCCGATCTTAAAATAAAAGAAACTAGTGTGATTACTATATCAGGAAATGCAAAGATTATTATGGGCTCCGGAAAAGTTCAGTTTTCAATGCCAAGGGGGACAAAGTTTGAAATTAATGATGCATTATATTCTCTCAAATCTAATAGAAACTTGTTAAGTTTCAGAGATATCCGCAGAAATGTATATCATGTGGAGACTAAGAATAAGAGTGGCATTAAATATCTTTGCATCACATCAGTGACTTCAGAGAGAAAATATATATTAGAAGAACTACCAGCTTTTTCTTCTGRACTATATTCCACAAAGATTAATATGATTGAATCATATGCCACGGCAAACCCGAAGTTTACCAATATATTTAAAGTATGGCACGAAAGACTGGGTCATCCTGGTTCAATCATGATAAGAAAAATTGTGGAAAATTCTAATGGTCATCCATTGAAAGACCAGAAAATCTTTCTATCAAATGAGTTTTTATGTGATGCATGTTCTCGAGGAAAACTCATAACTTGGCCATCACCAGCTAAGATTGGAAATGAATCACCAGAATTCTTAGAAAGAATACAGATATATGTATGACCAATCCACCCATCGGACCATTTCAATATTTTATGGTATTAATTGATGCATCAGTAGATGGTCCCATGATGTCTTTTGACGACACGAAATATGGCATTTCATGAGATTCATTTCCCAAATAATCGTTAAGAGCGCAATTTCGATTATATTATCAAGAAAGTGAGGCTTGATAATGCTGGTGAATTTACTTCACTAGCCTTTAATGATTATCAGATGCCCTGGGATCGATGTAACATCCAGGCCCCATGCTCATACACAAAATGGCTTGGCCGAATTTTGATTAAACGGTTGCAACTTATTGCTGATAGCATCGAGAACAAAACTCCCAATTTCGATATGGGGACATGCTATTTTGCATGCAGCAGCATTGGTCCAGATTCGATCAAGTGCATATCATAAGTATTCCCCATTACAATTAGCATCTGGTCAGCAGCTAGATATATCGCATCTCCGTGTTTTTGGATGTGCAGTATATGTGCCTATTGCACCTCCTAAACGTATGAAAATGGGGCCCCAACGGAGATTGGGTATTTATATTGGTTATACGTCACCAAGTATAATTGCTATGTTGAACCACAACCTGGTGATATGTTTACTTGCTCGATCGCCATTTTAATGAGAATGAGTTCCCATCGTTGAGGAATTCGTGAAATTCTAAGGGATATTGCATGGAATACACCATCGTTGATATCTCTGGATCCTCCTACAAAACAACGTAAAATCGGCGAAAATGCACTTACGAATATGGCAAACGAGTTACCAGACGGGTTCGTAGATACAAAAAAGGTGACAAAATCATATATACCGGCTGCAAATGTTCCATCAAGAGTTGGGATTCCACAGGAACAAATTAATGCTAATAAAATTAATGAGCCTAAAGTTCAGTTAAAGAGGGGGAGACCCATGTGTTCTAAAGACAAAACTCCCCGAAAGAAAAGGGCAATGGGAGAATTAAATTCACATAAAATGGTTCCAGAARAAACCCAAAATGAGGAAAATCCAGAAAACTTAAACGAAGTAGTTGCTGAAGAACTACATAATGAAAAAGGAGTAGTTCCAGAAGAGCTACCGAAAGAAAGTATCCCTGAGGAGGGACATGATACAGAAAAATATGAGATTTCCATAAATTATGCCCAAAATGGAAAAGTATGGGTAAGAAATGATATAGATGATGATCATGGAATTTTCTCATTCTCTGTATCCAAAGAAATTGATAATGAGAATGATGACCCAGAACCAAGGTCCATATTAGAATGTCAGAAAAGGTCTGACTGGGAGAAATGGAGGATGGCCATGCAAAATGAATTAATCTCCCTTAATAAGAGAAATGTTTTTGGACCTATGGTCACTACACCTAAAGATATGAAACCGGTTGGGTGCAAGTGGGTATTTGTGAGAAAASGAAATGARAATAATGAGGTCACAAGATATAAAGCCCGACTTGTTGCCCAAGGTTTCTCTCAAAGACCGGGAATTGATTATGAAGAAACATATTCTCCAGTAATGGATGCAATTACGTTCAGGTATTTAATGAGTTTGACTGCATCCCAAAATTTAGAAATGAATCTTATGGATGTAGTGACAGCGTATCTATATGGATCGCTTGATAATGAGATATATATGAAAATCCCAGAAAAGATGAAAATGACTGAAGCATTGAGCTCAAAGTTTATAGATATATGTTCTGTCAAATTACAGCGATCACTTTATGGATTGAAACAATCCAGTCGCATGTGGTTTAATCGCTTAAGCGAATACCTTTCAAAGAAGGGCTATGTAAATGATACAATATGCCCTTGCGTTTTTATAAGGAAATCCTTGAATGGATTTGTGATTATCGCTGTATATGTTGACGACTTGAATATAATTGGAACTCAAAAGGAGATAGAGGAAGCACGAAATCATATGAAGGCAGAGTTTGAAATGAAAGATCTTGGAAAGACAAAGTTTTGTCGTAGAAGAGCACCTCCAAGATGGAATATTCGTGCATCAATCTAATTATACTAAAAAGRTCCTCAAACGCTTTAATATGGATAAAACGACTCCTTTGAGTACTCCAATGGTTAATAGACAGCTCAATGTTGAAAAARATCCATTTAGACCATGTGAAGATAACGAAGAATTATTGGGTCCTGAAATACCATATATGAGCGCTATTGGTGGACTTATGTATCTTGCAAATTGCACACGACCAGATATAGCTTTTGCTACTAATCTGCTTGCAAGATATAGCTCGTCCCCGACGCGCAGACATTGGAACGRAATAAAACATATTTTCCGTTATCTTCAAGGTACAATTGACTTAGGATTGTATTATCCAAGAAATTCGAAATTTTGTTTGCGGATGACGCAGTTATTTATCGATCCACATAAGGCAAGATCTCAAACTGGATATATATTCACTATGAGGGACGCAATCTCATGCGTTCTCAAAAGCAAACACTAGCTGCTACTTCATCTAATTATGCAGATCATAGACTCCTAACAGAGAATGCGTGTGGCTTAGATCTATAATCCAACATATTCAAGAATCTGGCTTAACCACAAGTAAAGAGCCCACAACCATATTCGAAGATAATGCGCATGTCGCACAAATTAAAGAAGGTTATATCAAGAGCGATAACAAGATATTCACTCAAGATTTTTCTCTTACACACAAGAGCTCGAGAAAAATCAAGAAATCAAGATTAAATACGTCCGCCGCGATAATTCAAGATCTTCTTACAAAGCGCACCCACCATAATGTTCAAAAAGCATATTCATAGTAGATGCGCCATCTACTAGATATATGAAGAAGAAGTGTTTTCGAATAAAGTATCAGATTTTTTTTCCTTACCATGGTTTTTATCCCAGGTTTTTCCACATTTAACGAAGTAGCATATTAAATAAATAAGGGGAAGTGTTAGAAAATATCTTTATTTAGTATTATCTAATATCTTTTACTTTGTTACTAAATTACTTCGCTACGAAGTTACTTCGTCTCTAAGTTTCTCCTTCTATATATATGTAAGTATAAAAGAAGAAAATCAATAAGAACAAAAGTTCTATCTCTCTAAATTTTATCTCTCTAAAACTCTCTCTAGTTTATAACATAAAATTTTCTAGTTTACAACATCAATTTATTTATATCATCAAACTCAATTTGTACACAACAGGTCCTACAGATAAGAAGACAAGTTTCAACTACTAAGCAAGCCTCAACGACCTCGCCACTTCAGAAACAAATGTTTTAAATGTTGCCAAAACGATACTTTAAGAGATGGGGGAACAAAAAACATTGAATTTTCATAAAGAGATGTTGGGTAACAAAAACCTTTGAATTCTGTTTGAGTTTATACTGTTATTAAAGAGTTAATTAGAAATATTTCAGTCGTGATGATTAAAAAAGAGAATATTTTCGCTCATTTGATTTTCTTTTATAATTTTCTAATATGAATATTTCAATCATAATTCATAATATATGTTTATTGATCCTCTATATATTAATAGAGAAACAATAGTATTTATGTGGAAATCTCATAATTTTCTCACTATTTTATTTTTTATTTATTTAAGTTTACTATCTTTCTTCTCAAACACATTTATTCCCAAATAATACATATTTTGATTATTCTAAAAAATTGCCAAATACATTTTAAAATCCTAAACTTACCAAAATAATTATTTCAAAAATTCAAATAATAAGTAGAAAATAAATCTTACCATTAAATATGAATAGAATTTTAAATATATAAACCGAAAGTTAAAGCATTTAAACCACAAAAGTTACTTTCCTAAAATTAAATTCGTTATATTAAAAACAATTATTATTTTTTCTTGCAAAACAAATAAGATAAGATAAAATCTATATTTTTTTTTTAATAATCTTATATTATTTAAACATAAGTTCACAAGAATGTAAATTTTCCATCAATTCAAATTTACAATATATATATATATATATATCTGTATGATAAAAGCAAACACAACAACTTTGTAGTATTTACGCATTAAAATTTCTATAATAAATTAATCAAATATATATATTCTAATATATTTAAAAATTTACTAAAATTAAGTAACTTAAATCCGACCGTGTATGCACGGGCTCTTACATAGTTTAACTTAAAATCAACACTTGTTTTATATTTTGAGTAGAGGTATCAAAATAAGTCTAAATTAATGGGTCAACCCAATTCAACTCAAACCATAAACTCAATTGGGTTGGAAATTTGAGTTTGAATGAGATAATGGATCAAATGAGTTATGAGTTTAATGAATTGAGTTGAAATGAGTTTTGTTAAAATGAGTTCATGAGTTTTAAAACCAAACCAAATTAAATAAAAAAATCTCAATTTTATCTGTAAACCAAAATCTATCTAAACCAAACTTCATCTTCTCACTTTCTCACGCTCATTTTCTTTGGTTTTGTGTATCGTTTTGATGGAGATTGGTTTGTAAATTCTTCTTTTGTAGGAGCAATTGGTTTGATGGTGTCCATGATGGCATGAAGACAAAGAAGAAGCTCATGGATTTTGGTTTATCTTGTTATGGATTTTGTTGCTAAGAACACAATCATGGATTTTGTTGCTAAGAACACTATGAATTTTGTTGCCAAACCCTGTATTGGAGAAAGACATATTAACGTAAACCATAATGGATTTCATGGTGGTTCAAATATGAGTGTGGACTTGCAGGCTGTGGAAAAGCATGCGGAGTTTTCAATTTTGCCGTGTTATGTATTGAAGCAGAGTGGTTTATTTTTTGATGATGATGATGATGATGACCTGGTGATAATGATGATGATGACCTGGTGATAATGATGATGATGATGATGATGATGATGATGATGATGATGATGATGATGATGATGATGATGATGATGATGATGATGATGATGATTATTTAAATTAATTATTAATTATGATATTTATTAAGTATGATTATTATTTAAATTATAACAAAATTATTTAATGGGTAAATCCAATTAAACCATTAATCCATTAATTTAGATGTTTTATGGATTTACTCCAACCGTTTGCTAAATGAGTTTGGTTAACTCATTACCCATTAAACATTAAATCCATGTAAATATGAATTGGTTTGGTTTGGTTTACCTATTTTTGCTTGAAATTTTGAAGATTAAAAATAAAATGAACATGTCGTGGCGATCATTTTTTTTCTATAAACTGTGGGAATTACGGGCTTTTGGGCCCATAAACGTTTTTTTGTCAACATTGGGCCCATAAACATCTTCCGAGTATCTTTGCCAGCCAAGATTAAGACTGGTTGGAATAGTGACAAAGCCACTCAAAAAAGTTCAACGTTGCAAATGATCAGTGGCTGCTCTTCTCTCTCATACTTTTCTTCGACTTGCATTGCATCTGTTTTCTCTATATCTTCTCCTTCTTCTTCTTCGCTGAAACTCAATCCAAGAAGCTTCCTTTTCCAGAACCCTAAAAATCTGAGGAATCAGGCACCTTTGAGGTGTGGGAGATCTCTGGAGATGGAATCACAGAAACCCATTTTCGATGTGGAAAAGTTTGATGATGAGTTTGTTCAGAAACTGGTTTATGATGCTCTCGTTTGGTCTTCTCTTCACGGTCTTGTAGTTGGTGACAAAACTTACCAGGTTTAGTTGCCACCCACTAAAGTTCCTGTCTTTTGATCTTGTATTCGATTAAATTGGAGAAAAATTTCAGAATTGATGATCTGTATGAATCGTGTATAGCTGAATCATCATTTTTTTCTTCGTCCTGAGTTGTGTTAGTTTCATGGTCTTAGCTTTCGATGTCATACTTGATCTGAATCAAGCTTATCACTTGTTATGGATGTGCTTATAGAATCGAGAGGTGAAGATCTGGTTTCTATTGATTGGTTTTGATGAGAATTTTTTTGATTACAGAAATCAGGAAATGTTCCAGGAGTTGGAATGATGCACGCCCCGATTGCATTGTTACCGACTGCATTCCCAGAAATCTACTGGAATCAAGCTTGTGATGTTACTCCTATTTTCAATGAGTTGATTGATCGTGTTAGCTTGGATGGGAAATTCTTACAGGATAGTCTCTCTAGGTTCGCTTTTCTTAAGTCTTTATCTCAGTATCGGAATCTATCGGCGTTACATTATATCATCTAAACAAGCATATGCCCTTTTATTGATTTTTCTATGTTCTAGAACGAAAAAAGTTGACATCTTTACATCTAGACTTCTCGACATTCACTCCAAGATGCTAGAAAGAAACAAGAAAGAGGTCTTTTACATTATCTCTGGTTTCATGTTAATCTTGATTCTTCGGTTCTGGATCTTATTCATTTGGTTGTGTTTGTGATCGCAGGATATTCGTCTGGGTTTACACCGGTTTGATTATATGCTTGACGAAGAAACAAATTCACTTCTTCAGATTGAGATGAACACTATTGCGTCTTCGTTTCCAGGCCTTAGTCGTCTTGTTAGCGAGCTACACCAGTACGCACAGCGACATACCATCTTCTGCATAACCTGTTGTGTTTTATTTTTTGCATTATACAGCGAAATTTTAGCTGAAAAGCTTCACTTTTTACTTATTTCTCTTGTTTGCAGGTCATTGCTTCGATCTTATTGGGATCAGCTTGGGATAGACTCTGAACGTGTACCTAGAAATGCATCCACAGGACAATTTGCTGATGCATTGGCTAAAGCTTGGTTGGAGTACAATAACCCAAGGTTAGCCTTAACCAAAGAACGGGTTCTTGAATGTGATAAAAAATACTAGAAATCAAGAATCAATGAAGTAATTCGAAGGTTTTTTCTTTAAAGCTAGAGTTTTTCTTGGTTTCAGGGCGGTAGTCATGGTAATTGTACAGCCAGAAGAACGCAACATGTACGATCAACATTGGCTGAGCAGTATATTGAGAGAAAGATATCCTCTTTTTATCTTGTTTCTTTGGTTTCCAGGGGTTGATCTCGACTTTTTATCCTATATTTTGTACCCCAAAAAAAGGTTTTGTTCTTCCTTAGCTTCAGAACACGTACAATATAGTAGTCACCAGGAAGACTCTAGCAGAAGTCGAAAATGAAGGGAGTGTACAAGAGGATGGAACCCTTGTTGTGTAAGCATTTGTTTGCATTTTGGTTTTTGAGAACTTACACATTCATCTTAAAGCTAAGTTAAGAGTTTTCGTCGTTGCAGTGGCGGCCAAGCAGTCGCTGTGGTTTATTTTAGATCTGGCTATGCTCCCAATGATCATCCAACTGAATCAGTAAGTAGCCGTCAACTATCCAATATTGTGGCTTTACTCTTTGAGAATATCTGAATCATATCGTTTGGTTTATTCGTTTCAATTTGAAGGAATGGAAGGCTAGGATGCTCATAGAGGAGTCTTCAGCGGTCAAATGCCCGACTATAGCTTATCATTTAACTGGCACCAAGAAAATCCAGCAAGAACTGGCAAAACCAGGTGTTCTCGAGAGGTAAATGGATCGCCAGTTATCTTTAAGAGTGGCTGAAACTGAAGAGCGGTTTCCAAATATCTCAAAGGCGGTAATTTTTTTAACTTTAAACATGAGAAACAGGTTTCTAGACAACAAAGAGGACATTGCTAAGCTGAGGAAATGCTTTGCTGGGCTTTGGAGCTTGGATGATCCAGAAATCGTCAAGCAGGCAATCGAAAAACCTGGACTGTTCGTTATGAAGCCTCAGAGAGAAGGCGGAGGTTAGAACCCAATTGAGTCCTCCCTAACTCTTCAACTTTTCTGGTCATATTCTAAGCGTATCTTCTTGGATTCCTCCAGGAAACAACATCTATGGAGATGACGTGAGGGAAAATCTTCTGAGACTGCAGAAAGAAGGAAAGGAAGGAAACGCTGCGTATATCCTAATGCAGAGAATATTCCCAAAGGTCTCAAACACGTTCTTGGTGCGAGAAGGCGTTTACCATAAAGATCAAGCTATATCAGAACTCGGTGTCTATGGTGCTTACCTCAGGTACAGAGCAGATAGAAGAAGAATCTGGGGTATGCTTCATTCATTCTCTACTTAATTTGTGCCATAATCTTTGATTAAATGAAATGTGTAGGAGCAAAGACAGAGTTATAGTAAACGAGCAGAGTGGTTATCTAATGCGCACGAAGATCTCATCATCAGATGAAGGCGGTGTTGCAGCTGGTTTTGGAGTCTTGGACAGCATTTATTTGAACTGAGATGGATCACATTCACAATCTTCTTCTTCTTGCTTGTTAAAGATTTGTGTATAAATTCATGAAGATCGATAAGACCAGACAAAGCTCTTTCCAATTCTTTCCATAGGACCACAAAGCATACATTGCTTAGACCGTGTGAGACGATCACTCGTTTGAGATCATGAATGGAATAAGATACGATCAATCATGGAATCTAGGGTATAGGATTGTTAAGATTCCAACATATTTATGATTCTTTATTAACACTTGTTTAAAAGTGGTGATTTAGACCATACGAGTATATACATAAAAATAAATGTTATAAAATCAACGAGTGTCAGTAAATCCGATGCCTCTTCGTTCTGTGGGAAAGATAGCAAAGAAGAAGCTCGCCACTGTCACCACCATAACCGCAAAATACTTAATCATAAGTACTAAATGACTACCCCAACTATGGCCGTCGTCCTCGGGGAGCAAACACCTGCGAAAATCCGAACTCTCTGCGGCTAACGACAAGAACACGACAACCGACACAAAAGCATGCACGAAATCTACAAAACTCAACTTGTATCTCCGTTTCCTGTCGCCGGTTAAGCCAGATTCCAGATCATAACCGTCGTCGTCCGGATAGTCGTTGAGGATGTAGAGACCGTCCGCGGTGGCAATTCCGTAATAAATGCGGCCGTCTTCACCTACGAAAGAGTCGGTGAAGGAGGAGAAGAAGCAAGCGGCGGCGCAAAAGGAGATGAGGGAAATGGTGAGGAGTTTATTAGCGGGTTTATTGGTGCATTCGCCGCCATTGGAGAAAGACGGTATTAGGGTTTCGAATATGAGAGCGGTTCCGGTCGGCAAGAGGTTGCCGAAGTTTCCGGCGGAGGGTAGAGATCTAATGAACGACGCCTCCATTTTGTACTTTGGTCGGGAGAGGGAAAAAAATTTGTATGTTATATGGAGAAAGAGTGTTTTGGTATGTTCAATACGTAATGCATGCATGCGTGAAGATAATTTTGATGCATCTTTATATACATTTCTTAAAAGGATCGAATTTTGTTTGGTATCCTAATATGTAATATACATTTATTTTTTATAACTATATACAAATTGTGTCAGAAAGATAAACTATATATATATATATATCTTTATTACCCTTTTTAAATTAGAAGTTTATTTTCTATTTATTTATTTTTTGATTAAAAAAAATTAAAAGTTTGGATTATTGGAACTTAGTTTGTGCTTTATAAATTTAGCTACTGTCGTTAATGAAATTGTGGTACATCAGGATATTAAGTGGTGGTTGATACGCCTCTTTTAGTGTTAATTGAATTCTAAATAGTAAAAACACTTTTATGAAAGTAATTTTTTTCTAGAAACAAACTTCGATTAGTTTAGATCTCATTCTCTGATTTTTTTATTATTAATTTTTTTTTGCATGGCCGTACAATAACCTAAACAAAATTAAAGATATATAATTTTCATTGATCTTATAAGAGTCGGTTTTTAAAATTCATTTTCAATAACCCTACACACCAAAAACTAAAATAACGAGAGTTCGCCCTAATTCTTTTTCTCTCTAGCAACCGCCGTCAAGTCTGGTTCATTCTCTCCGACTGCCGGCCCTGGGCGGCGGAGGCTTTCGCCGATGTCGTCCGTAGCTTCTTCTTGCTTGCCTCTCCATCTGTCTTGTTCTGCTGCTCTCGAATAACTTCAGATTTCGACCGATTCTCTCCCCGGAAGCAATGGTCGCCGGTCACGGCCAATCTCCACGCTCCGGAGGAAAATCTCCCGTCCCGGGTCTCTGCGTCTCTGGCTCGAAGAAGACTCCACTCCATTCTCGCTGCTTCGGCGAAGCATGGCCTTCTCCGGCAATCCCCAAGATGCAATCTTCTCGAGGATTCCAGCTCCGACGAAGCTCTTCAATTGTTCATGCGGCTGCTTCTCGACTCGGTTAGTTTAGCGGGCAGGTCCCAAATCGTCGGTGTTTTGTGTTTCAGTATGTTATGAGGAGGTTGGATTTGTCGATGCTTGGGCTGGACCGAGCCATCGCAAATCGTCGGTGTTTTTGGGGTCTGAGAGGTTTTTGTCGTCGGTGTTTTGTTGTTCTGAATGTTCGGATCAGTTTCTGTATCGTCGGTATTTTTGTGTTCTGAGAGGTTGCCGGATTGTTGAAATCGTCGGACTTTTGGATCGAGCCGGACGAGCGGATGGAAACGCTATCGTCGGCTTTGGCGCAAACTGGACGTGCGGATGGATCCGCTATCGTCGGTGTTTGGTGGATCGTGCGGTACGGTCGTGACGGACGGATGGACACGTCCAGATACGACCGGATGGATCGTCCAGATGGATGATACAGACGCGTGATGCGGACACGCGGTACGTCCGGATGGGAGGTTACGGACGTCCGGATGGGACGAACGGATGTCGCCCGCTGCTGACGATACGCGCATACGACGCGGATTCGCAAGGATCCTGCGGATGGTCTGTGGACATACGGACAGAGTCCGTACGGATGCGATACGAACGTGTGTTGGAACGATTTTGGAAACTTTCCTGAAATGGATTTCCGATTTTGGCAAGATCAAAACTCAGTAAATTGTCGTGTTTTGGAGCTAATTGGGCCTGTTTGATTTGCGATTTTGGGGAGGCTTTTAGGGTTGGATTTAGGGCTTGGCCCGTGGACACTTAACCCTAATTTGTTCTATTTAAACCCTCTCTCTGTCCACAAGATCCCATTCACAGCAGCGAAACTCTGCAGAATTTTGGAGAGAAATCGAGAGAGAAAGAGAGAGAACTCGCCGCCGTTTGAGAGGAAGCTTTGGCCGTGAGTCTCTAGCGCTTGGTAAGTGTTCTCCTTCGCTGTGGCTGTTGTTTTGGATCGTTTTCTGGGCTGTTTGTGACTGTGTTTGCGCTGTTATCGTGGAAGAAGTCTCCTCGTTCGACAGAGTTGTTTTTGGTTCCTTGAAATCGTGAATTTGGTAAGCGATTTCTCTTTTGGTTTTGTGGCTGTTGCTGGTGCGTTTTTCCTGAGAGTTTTGTGGTGTTGTTTTAGGTTCCAGAGAGTGTTCTTTTTGCCGTGTTGTGGTCGTTTGCTGCTGTGGTGGAATCGCTCCATCGTTTGATAAGAAAAGCCCCTTTTGTCGTCGTTTTGAGTTTGGGTTGTGTTGCTGTGGTGTTGCGGCTGTTGCTGAGAGTTTTTGGTGTGTTTTTAGGTTGCTGCTGAATGTTGTTTCGGACCAGAGAAGTCTCGTGTTGCTGCTGTGGTGTTGTCTCAGAAATCGTTTGGTAAGAGAGCTCTTTTGTGGCCGTTTAAGGTTTGTGTTGTTGCGTTTGTGTTGGGCATTTTTGTGAGCTGTATCGTGGTGTGTTGTAGGCTTCAACGTGTGCTTTTTGGCTCAGGAGAAGTCGCTGGAGTGTTGTAGCTTTTGGATCCTTGCATCGTTCGGTAAGGAACCTCTTTTGGAATCGTTTTGGTACGATTTTAATGCATGGGTTGCATTCTGAATTTTGTTGTATCTCTGGACAGCAGCTGTGCAGTGTGTCTTTGTAGCTGAGAGTGATCATTGGTGGCTGTGGCTGTAGTCTTGCACTCGTTTGGTAAGGAAAGCCAATTTTGGTCATTTCGGGTTCTTTTGGTGTTTTTGATTTGATTGAGCTGTGGTTGTCGTTTCTGGACAGAAACTTCAGCGTGTGTTGGTGGAGCTTCTGGGTGTTTTCGAGCTTGCTTTGGTGTGGTTAAGTGATCGTTTGGGGTAAGAGACCCGTGGGGTTGTTTTTGGTGTCTTTTTGTGTTGTCTGTGGAATCGTTTTCTAAACGATTTTCGTGTTCTGTTTTTGTGACCAGCGTGTGTTGGTATTGCTGTGGAGGGTCGGTACTGATCATGAGACATCAGTATCATCATCGTTTGGTAAGGGGTCCTTATATGGCCCATTTGTTGTGAATCCGTAGGGATTTTTGGGAATCGAGTTTTGATTCGATTCTTTTGTGTTGTTAGGCTATTGGCGCTTGTTGTTTGACATATTTAGGTGTGCTTTTGAGTTCAGGCCATTAGCGATTTGAGGTGAGTGTGTGATCGTGGCTTTGTTTATGCGATTTTGTGATGCGTTGGTTTGGTTGTCTTGTTTGGTCAAGGGTATGCGCTTGAGTGTCTTGACATGGGATCCGCTTTTGTGGTATGTGCTTTGATATTGTTTTGCATATGCGTTGCGGATCCATTGCATTACATTAATCATACTTGATATATCTTTCCGTTGTATCGCTTTTGTCGATAACCGCCTAGTGGAGACGACCACCTCACTAAGCAATTCGCTTACGCATTCGCACTTACGAATGCAGGTAAAGATGACGAGGAGCACGCGACAAGGATGGGTCGGAATAGGATGGATGGTGTTGAGTCAATGAGTTTGTGATTCGATACTTGTTAGTTTATCAAGAGTATTTCGATATCCATGGTCGGATTAGGTCGCTTTTAAGTCAGATTGGATGTATCACGTGCGCGTTGAGTTTAGACATTGCTAGAGCGCTTAGGCTGCATGCTTTTGTTTCCTTTTAGAATAATTGTGTTAATTAATTAATTATTTGGGATTGGAGTTTGAAGTTATTAATTGAGAATTTATTTTGTGAATTCGCAATTAGGGAATTTTGTTAAGTATTCCGCTTGTGCTTAGAACCTGATTAGTATTCAAGAAGTAACACATAGTCGGAAGCTCAACGGTCCACCCGAGTTGATCGTGAGCAAGCTCCTCCGCCTCCGGCTCTTTCTCCGAAGCCTCAGTCTTAGCCTCTGTTCGGTCACCCGTTCGATCCATTCTGGGTCCGGCGTTTTGTTCCCGGTCACCAAGAGTTTCTTAATCTTCATGTGTCACAACCTCCGTTCATGGAGAGTTGATGAGAAAAATACCGAACCGGAATCCGGCTGCTCTGAGCGGCTTTCCACCACCGGTCTTCAACTACGGCGATCAACGCTGCATTAATCGGTGAACAACGCTGCGTCATCTGGGGTTGGAATCGCTTTCCCGACCACCACGAACCTCCTGAGATCTACATCTCGCCAGCTCCTTTTCAGGACAACGGACGAGGTTATGTTCGGTCACTACCGCCGAGTAGCTCGACTACCTGTTATAACTCCACCGCTGATTACTCGCCGTGGCGTCAACACGAAGTCACTCCCTCTTCGAAGCCATCTCCGATTCATGATGTTGCTGGCGAAATCGAGATCTGATCAGATGATGGAGGCGGCCGCTGTCATTGAACGGAAGCCAAGCCAAACCCTAGAAAACAATATGGGCCTTGTGCCTAGTAAGCCCATGAGGCTATTGTTTCTTCATAAGATAGGCCTCGAAACCCTACCCTACTACTTGCCTCTACATGGGCCAGTGGACTTTTAATTTGGGCGCAAAACCCATTAACAGTTCATTTATATGAGTGATTATCACTATCTCTTTTATTTATGCTTTCAGAATATAGTTAGTTTTCAAACTCTCCGATGAGGACCGTAGGAGTTTGGATTTCTTGTTTGTAACCGTTTCTTAATTTTAATGAAGAGTATTGCGTGACAAAAAAAAAAATTCATTTTCAATCAATTTTAGAAATTGGTTGCTTCCATTGTAAATCGTTTTTTATTTTGAATATAATTTATATTTTTTTAAAAAAGATAGCTACCAATGGTGAAAGTAAAGATATCTAAATTGGGGTCGGTTTCAATTTGTTTATAAAATTAGTTAGTGACTATTGAAAAAAAAATCGGTAATGAAATTGAAGGTGTAATGTTTAGTTATTGGGATATCTAATTTTGCTGGGATTGAAAAACAAACAAACGATGACTCGTTCATGAAAAACATAATTTTATTTTTATTTTTTGGAAAGAGGCCTGTTTTGAAAGCATAAATCGTCACAAAAGAAATGTTCGCAAGTTGTGCTCAATCAATCTACCAGAATTTGTTTTTATTAAGTATATAAAACGTAATAATTGGAGAATGTGCATGTTCTATGAAATTGAGTCCATGAAGCTAGATCTTGCACGGTTGTACCTAACTCCTCTCGGTGACTTGGTCTTATTATATAGATACAAGATAGAGAAAATACGGTACACGCAACTTTTTACAGACTATTTTCCCAATGATTACAATAGTACCATTAAACTTTTAAATTTATCGGCAATATTTGCAAAAGTATACAACAGAAAATTATTAATTCAACAACGATTAACACTAAACCTTTCATTGTAAATGTCAATATTTAGCCCGACCGGGTGTGCCATATTTCAAACAATACATGTGTAACGTCTGGTGGTCTTTCATTTCAAACAATACATATCATTAATATGATAAAATGAAGATATGTATGAAAAATAATTTTTGTTAAATAATTTGTAATAATTTCTTTATTTTTGGTAACTCTTAATTATATTTTCAAAATTTCTCCAAATTTCTTATCTTGTAAATTAATGTTTGTTAACTTATTATAGGTCTTATGGTGACTTCCGCGCATCGGGTTCGAGATCGAGGAGCAGTATTCATACTCCATCTCCATCGCAATGTCTCGATTCTCAATGTTTCGGTAATGTGGCACAAATAATTACGATAAAGGAGCTTGTACAACAACCCGGACGAACGCATATCCCAATGGTACACCCGCGAGAAGAAGGTGGAGCGATTTGGTAAGTTTTCAACAATTTATATTATTCATATTTTTAATTATAATTTCATATTTTTTTAATGTTTATACTATTTTTTTTTTATGTTTATAAAAATGGGATCACGAAGTCTCTTTTTCGAGGATTTTACATAATCAACTCAACGAGCCATACCCGATGTTTGCACACATTCCCAAAAGTGGGAAGATACGTGGTTCTGATCATTTGCGGTAAGTAGTGAGAAAATTTTAATTATTTCTAAATTTTTATTTAAATAAATACTTTATATATTTTAATAGATATATAATTTTTTTAGCAAGATTTTAATTGGAAGCCGGAATTTACAAAATGCGTTCGTCTCGAGTTTGAAGCACAAATGTCGAAATCGTACTCCAAACACTTGTACGAATTGAAGCAAAAGTGGATAGAGGACAAAGACATGCCAATCAATTTGAACCTCGACGGTTTGGGAAGGATTCTAAAATATCGGAGTTTGGAGTAAACAAAAGGCCATTTCAAAAACAAACTTGAAGAACCGAAAGAGCGAGCGGGATCGCAAGGGGATAGCAACGAAGGACATTACTAATATTTTTAACTTATTTCGTAGACGATTGAAGCCGGCGGGGAAGCACCGGATTTGCTTACATTACTCGAGGATACACACACCAACAAAATAACCGGTCAAATTCAAGATTTGGTGATAGCCGACGTGCATGGTCGAGATGTGCAAAAGAAAGAAGATTGACCGTTTGACCCAACTTTCACAAGATGGCTCGATATCTTCAGTCGTGGTTCGAAGTAAGTCTTATTAATTAAATAAATTCTATTTTTAAATATTTATTTGAAGTATTTACTAATAATTTCTCTTTTACTTAGGAAACACCGGTGAGAAAAAGTCGTCGTGTGTGGGGTTAGAGAGACTTCCCGACCGTGACGGAGCTTTCTCTTCCGCCTTCCCGGGGGACTCCGAGCTTGTTTAAGAAGTCAAAAAATTGAACGAGATCATCTAGAAAAAAGATGTTCGTTTCGAGGAATTGGAGAAGCAAAATGAAGAAACCCGTCAATCACTTGCCTCTTACAAGATTTCATGGTGAAGCAGTTTCCGGGATCATTTCAGCCACCGCCACCGCAACAAGCTTGATTTTCTTTATTTTAGTTTGAACAATTATTTCTTTGATGTTTTTCTTTGAAATTAAACAGTTTAATTTAATATTTTTAATAATATAAATCATTAATATTATTTTTATGATATTTGCAATTTAATTTAAATTTATTTTACATAATCATAAATATTATTTAAAATTTAAATTTCTTTTAGAATTAAAAAAATTGGGGTTTTAGATTTATGTGATCGTCAAAAATACGTTGGAAATATACGTGTTTGTCGAAAATTTATCAGAAATGATGTCGTCGGAAATCGGTCGGAAATATGTACGTGCCTGTTGCAAATTCGTCGGAAATGCACACCGTCAAAATATCGTTGTAGTTAGATAGTGGTTGGAAAACCGTCGGAATTTTACGTGGCCATCGGAAACACGCTGCCAACGACATTCCGTCTGCCAGTTTCAGACGTATTTTGGACCAAAAATTCCGACGATGACATATGTCGTAAAGGCATCAAAAAATAAGTCGGCGAAAATCCGTCGGAAATTTTTGACGGATTTCTGACGAATTTTCTGTTTCATACCATCTGTATCAGATAGATTAAACCGTCGGAAATTCGTCGAAAATAAGTACGGTTTTTACCGGCGGATCTGAGCTGCTTTTTTGTAGTGGAAGGTGGACATATCAGTACACCGGTGAATATCGGAGTAAGATCTTCCAAAATGTGAAATGTCTGATTGTTTAATTAAATAAAACGGTTAATACATGAAACAATCTTGATGTCCTGTTCAATAATAGAATCAGTAAAAATAAAATCAGGATTGTTACTGTGATTATCTCTTTATCTGGTTGATGAAGGAGAAGCTAAGTAGTAAACATTTCATCCCAGTTACTCGGTCTTAGAATTTGGTTTAGTAGTGTTTTTTTTTTGGTCAAGTTCGGTATAGTTTTACTTGAAAGTATTCGGTATAATCGGGATTTTGGTGATCCGGATACCTCATCATAAGAATCAACTGAATTTACTTGGTGGGTTTTATCTTTTTTCACTAAAGACATAAGCCTAATAAATGCAAAAGTCTCACTGTGGTTGGGTGATGAAAAAGATAGGGTATAGTGGGTTTGTTTAGTTTTATTGTCCTTTGAGAACCATTTATTCGATGACAACTTGTAAGATGGATTTTGTACACAAGAACACAATAATCTTCATTGGTGTTTAGTTTTTGGAAACTGAACATATATAGACAAGAACACGTTAATTCGTATTTAGTTTTGAGAATTTACCATAACACAAGAACGCATTATTGGTGTCGGTAGCTCTATCGCCGACATTTTAATATTTTGAGAATAAACATGACCAATTAATGGGTTTGAATCCTACCAAAATCGACTAATTTATCTTGTTATGGTTTATGACCTAAGAAGACTATGGACATAAGGCTCATATTTATATTAAAAACAACTTTAAAAATCTATCCAAAGTTAAGGAGGTGTTATTGGTTTGTGTATTTAGATGGAGCTTTAAAGATTTAAATATTATGAAGATTCTATTGTTATTCAATTTAGATTTTTCAAAACTTTATTAAAGTTTGGTGTTATTAGTTTATGTATTTGTAACAAGTAATCTAAAATCTTTATAAATCTAGAAGTATTGGATCCATGATTTTATAAAGTCAATAAAAGTTTTGTGTTGTTCAAATAACATGAAAGTAACTCATTTTGTCATTGAATTAAAATATTGTGTTATTGATTTATTGATTCTACATATTTTACTTCACAAAATCTAATCATCAAAAATATTGTACTTAATAAAATATTCTCAAAATATTCTCCTAGGATTATTCCTGTAACTATATTTCTCAATTATTAAGTGCTTGCCAAATAGAGTGAATCACGAGAAGAATGGAAACAAACGTGATCTTACGTTTTGTATTGTCGTGAAATTAGTGCTTTTTGATTGGGACCGAATGAATAGCTTTTTGTATTGTCGTGAAATTTCCATGGCCAGATTGTTCTACAAACACTTGTTGTTGGTATACTCCGAATGGTTTAGCTTCAATGAGGTGAGGTAGACAAAAACAACAAAGAGCGACGAGACCAATGATAATTCGATGAGTTCTCATTATAACAACTTCTGATTTTGATTAGATGATAACGAAACGTAAGATCCCAGTTCTTCCAGAGGAATAGGCTTCTCGTTTTCATTATTCTTTCTCTCACTCATCAAAGATAGCAAATCAATTACTAAAAAAATGTTTTGGGACAATAATAAAAGAAACATCATACATGAACTATTTTTCTAAGCAAAAGAAGATTCAAAAAAGCAATAATGAAAACAGTCTAATAACAATGTTGAACAATTAAAAACTCTCATGAATCATCTTCGGCTCCCTGCTGTTGTAGGTTCTGCCAACATATTTCCATAAAAATTTGAGATGCTTTGGAGATATTTTGAAGAACAATGTCTTGATGACTCTATACTTTGGACAATACTCTATTAAATTTTGAGATACTTTGGAGATACTCTTTTACAATCTTTGAAAATATTATGCAATATTTTAGAGATACTCTTTTGTAATTTTTTTAAAATAGTTACTTTTTATAATTTTAAAATCATCAAAAATCTATCTAAAATAGAGATCCAATAACACTCTCAAATGTATTAACGAAATCCGATTCTATATACATCAGAATTTTACCAATTCTGAGTACTAAATTAGTCTTTTAGCAGAATTATATTTTTCACTTAGTTAACTTTTATAATATGACAAAGTTTAGTGTTGGGTTAGTGGTAAGAAGTCAGTCCTTTCCAGAAATGGATAGCATTCGTGAAAGTGATGTATATGCCAATTGATTTTTGTGACATTGATAGAAAATAATGATAAATTCTTGTAAACTGCATTTAATAAGTTTCTATGATACTACAACTAAAACAAAAAGATGACTCCGGATGATATATTAGATAAGATTGAAGCGGTTCCATCAGTTAGGTTTTTGATAGGTGACGCGTTGTGAAGTGACCAACTTATTATTCACTATTTACAATTTTTTAAAATTCGGTTAATGAAACAATGGACAATTATTTTATTGATATATGATAGATAAAATAATTATTTAATATGACCGACTCAACACTCTAAAGGGAGTGAATGTTTCATTTGTAAAATAACAGTAATAGCAAACTACATCGACGTTTGCAACAGAATTGGATTTTAATTGATTCTTCTCATAGTTAAAATATTATTATTTACGACACGTTATTAACACGAACCGTTGTTATCTGATCTAAGATATGATTTAATTTATAATTAAATAAATTTAAATTTATATATTATTATATGGAAAGTTATGTTAGGCCTCCTCAATTTTATGGAAGGCTGTGATTCCCCACTTATCTGGAAAGCTATGTCTCTTTAATTTTTTTTAAATTATATCGTTATTTTCATGCTTTATAATTTATATATTGTTATATATACATGGATATCATGTTAAATTATATTATCATTCACATGCTCTATAATTTATATATATTGTTATATATGCATGGATAACATGTTAAATTATATTGTCATTCACATGATGTAGAATTTATATATATTGTTATATACATACATAGATATCATGTCAAATTTGGCAAAGCTCGATATCGCTGCCATTGATGTGTCTGGAAATAATTATATGACTTGGACATTAGATGCAAAGTTGCATCAAAAAGCGAACGGATTTCTGGATGCCATTGACCTGACAAAAATGGCCCCAGAAGAGAAAAAAGCAAGGGCCATGATATTTTTACGTCACCACCTCCTTCATAATTTGAAAAATGAATATTTCACGAGAGAAGATCCTGGGGATCTTTGGCAATCACTCAAAGATAGATTTGATCACCAAAAGTTCGTGATCTTACCAAAAGCTAGACATGAGTGGTTGAACCTCCGGTTTATGGATTATAAGAGTGTAGGTGAATACAATTCCGCGTTGTTCGGAATTACTTTCAGGATGATGTTGTGTGGAGAAAAGGTAAGTGATTATGATATAATTGAGAAAACTCTCCAGACATTTCATCCTGGAAATGTATCACTACAACAACAATACCGGACGAAAGGTTATACTCGGTATTCAGAGTTAATGAATATACTCCTAGTTGTCGAGCAAAATAATGAACTCGTGATGATGAATTATCAAACCCGTCCTGTCGGATCAGCACCATTTCCTGAAGTGAATGTTGCATCCTCGTCCAGTTATAATAACTGGCAAGGAAAAAGACAAGGTAGAGGCCGCGGTCGCGGTCGTGGATGTGGAGGTAGAGGTGGACAAGGAAAGGGACTCAATTATAATAGTTATAACGCTGGAAAGGCCAAGAGGAATGATAATACCAGCGTAGTAACTACTCAAAGGGAGAATATATGTTACAGATGCGGCATGAAAGGCCATTGGGTGCGTACCTGTCGTACGCCAAAACATCTTGCCGATCTGTATCAAGAATTCCAAAAGGCAAAAAAGAAAAATGGTGAAACCAATTTTATCTCTGATGAGCCCGAACCTTCTTTTGATAATACTCATCTTGATATGGCAGATTTTCTCGTTGAACCTAGTGATGTTAACGAGTAAAAAGATTAGTAAGGTCAATGTACTATAGTGCTGTCTTCTAGAAGAAAACAAGAGAATAAAAGGTTTAATGTATAATATGTTTTATGTTGTAACATAAAATAATGTTGTTTTAATATATCTCCCTTTATGAATATATGACACAGAAGATCTCAAAATTTATGAATGATGATGGAAATACATGTCTAGCAGATAGTGCGACAACGCACACAAAATTAAAAGATAAAAGGTATTTTTCCGATCTTAAGATAAAAGAAACTGATGTGATTACTGTATCGGGAAATGCAAAGATTATTATGGTCTCTGGAAGAGTCCAATTTTCAATGCCAAGGGGGACAAAGTTTGAAATTAATGATACATTATATTCTCCCAAGTCTGATAGAAAATTGTTAAGTTTCAGAAATATCCGCAGAAATGGATATCATGTGGAAACTTTGAATAAAATGGCATTGAATATCTTTGCATCACATCAGTGATTTCGGAGAGAAAATATATATTAGAAGAACTGCCAGTTTTTTTTTCTGGACTATATTACACAAGAATTAATATGATTGAATCATATGCCACGGTAAATCCGAAGTTTGCCAATATATTCAAAGTGTGGCATGAAAGACTGAGTCATCCTAGTTCAATCATGATGAGAAAATTTGTGAAAAGTTCTAATGACCATCCATTGAAAGACTAGAAGATCTTTCAAGCAAATGAGTTTTTATGTGATGCATGTTCTCCAGGAAAACTTATAATTCGGCCATCACCAGCTAAGATTGGGAACGAATCACCAAAATTCTTAGAAAGAATACATGGTGATATATGTGGACAAATCCACCCAGTGTGTGGACCATTTCAATATTTTATGGTATTAATTGATGCATCAAATAGATGGTCTCATGTGTGTCTTTTGACGACACGGAATATGGCATTTGCCATATTCATTTTCCAAATAATCAGGTTAAGAGCGCAATTTCTTGATTATATTATCAAGAAAGTAAAGCTTGTTAATGCTGGTAAATTTACTTCACAAGCCTTTAGTGATTATTGTATGTCACCGGAGATCGATGTTGAACATCCAGTGCCCCACGTTTATACACAAAATGGCTTGGCGGAATCTTTGATTAAACGGTTACAGCTTATTGCTAGACCGTTAATATTGGGAACAAAGCTCCCAATTTCGATATGGGAACATGCAATTTTGCATGCTGCTGCATTGGTCCAGATTCGACTAAGTGCATATCATAAGTATTCCCCATTACAATTAGCATCTGGTCAGCATCCAAATATATCGCATCTCCATGTTTTTGGATGTGCAGTATATATGCCTATTGCACCTCCTAAACGTATGAAAATGGGGCCCCAACGGAGATTGGGTATTGGTTATATCACCAAGTATAATTCGTTATCTTGAACCACAAACTGGTGATATGTTTACAGCTCGTTTTGCTGATTGCCATTTTAATGAAAATGAGTTCCCATCGTTAGGGGAAGAAATTCGTGAAATTCCAAGGGATATTGCATGGTATACACCTATGAAACAGCGTGAACTCGAAGTGGAAAAAATTGTGCACTTACAGAATATGGCAAACGAGTTACCAGATGAGTTCAAATATACAAAGAGGGTGACGAAATCATATATACCAGCTGCAAATGTTCTTTCAAAAGTTGGAATTCTAGAGGAACAAATTGATGCTAATAAAATTAATAAGCCTAAAGTTCAGTTAAAGAGGGGGAGACCCATGGGTTCTAAAGATAAACTCCCCGAAAGAAAAAGGCAATGGGAGAATTGAATTCACATATAAGGGTTCCTGAAGAAACCCAAAATGAGGAAAGTCCAGAAGATTTAAATGAATTAGTGATGGGAGGTTTTATTGTCTCTTCTCAGGTTTCACCCGAGAAATTAATCTCGAGAGTTTAACCCGATTTTACCGCAAGTGCATAGTTAAATGCAATTGTAGTAATACGGGGCCGATCAACAGAAAAATAGAATAACTACATAGAGAATGCAGATGCAGATCTAATCTAGGTGGAAATAAAATAAAGTGGGAGATTAAATTCTAATCTAAAATGATTGCGAAAATAATAAAGTAAATAAAGTCTAAACTAATAAAGCAATTAAATCTAAACTAAGCATAAATATAATTAAATTGCATAAAGAAAAGAATAATAATTAACTAACTATATACAACTATGGGTGATAGTCTAAATCAGGAAACCTAAGTTTAGAATCCATATTTTCTCTAAATGATTTGTATTTGTCATTCTAGGGATCCTCCTTAATTTGCTAGTCCACTCTCGTGGTAAACTGGATATGCATTTCACATAATCCAATCATCGAATACTAAATATCCTTAGACTTTCACCTCAAGAATACAAAGTGAGAGATAGATTTGTTTCTAAAGTATAGCCCACTCTCGTGGCGAAATACTCCTAAAATGTTCAATCTAACTTGGCCAAAACAAGATTTATAATTAATTCTATCAAACAACAAATTCGATACCAGCTATGACTCTCTAGTATGCAGATCTGAAGGTTTAATCCACTCTCGTTGCATCAAACACTTTTAAATAGACAACTACACCTACTGGATTCAGTTGTACTCTTGAGCATCTCCCATGAGAGAATACTCAGCATTATTGTGCATATTAAAGTAGCTAGATCGGTTAAGTACAGTAATAAATCCTAAAACATAGATCCCATCATTGACCACCACCCCATGTGGTCTAAAAGATCTAGACTCTTGTCTTTATTGGGTTACAGAGACAAGAATTGACTTAAAAAATAATAAACAAAACTAAAAAGGAAACTAATTTAAAGCAGTAATCAAAGCATAAACAAAAGAATAAGAACAAGTATTGACCTAAAGAAGAAGAACTTTATTAGATCTGAAAATGTGACGGCTACAAGATCTGTTTTTGTGTGTGTGTTCTCTCTCTCTTCTCTAGTGAGATTACAAGTGATTATATAGTATTAGGATTTTCTGAAACCATCCATTTCGTCATTATCTTGTTTCTGGAGGCTTAGAACTCGAAATGACAAGGTGCTCAAGTCATATCTTGCCACGTAGAAAATTTTCCAGTTTTCTCGGAGGTCAGCATCGACCTTGATGGGTCGATGCTAGGCTCGATTCTGGCTCCCTGGCTTTGACTAGTCGATGCAACCTTCAAGAATTCTCTCTGAAAATTCTTTGCCCTCAATATCGACCCCTACAGCTCGATATTGGGGTCGATTCTGCGTCTTCGGATTCTGTAAAGTCCTTCTCCGAATGTGCACGATCTAGATGATGTCACCAGTCTTCCTGTAGGCTTCAGTAAGCTCCAAAAACATCTCTACTACTCATATATAGCTCCAAGTACCTAAAAACATTTAACCACATGCAAAAACACTAATTCTACACTAAATGTTAATTATAAAAGCTAAAATTAACTTATTCTAATGCATAAAAACATGTAAAATATGATGCTATCAACTAGTTCATGAAGAACAACATAACGAAAAAAGAGTAGTTCCAAAAGAACTACCAAAAGAAAATATCCATGAGGAAAGACATGATACAGAAAAATATGAAATTTCCATAAATTATGCCCAAAATAGAAAAGTATGGGTAAAAAATGATATTGATGATGATGATGGAATTTTTTTCATATTCTGTATCCAAAAAGAAATTGATAATGAGAATGTTGACCGAGAACCAAGGTCCATATTAGAATGTCAGGAAAGATTTGACTGGGAGAAATGGGAGATGACCATGTAAAATGAATTAATCTCCCTTAATAAGAGAAATGTTTTTGGACCTGTGGTCACTACACCTAAAGATGTGAAACAAGTTGGGTGCAAGTGGGTATTTGTAAGAAAACGAAATGAGAATAATAAGGTCACAAGATATAAAGCCCGACTTGATGCCCAAGGTTTCTCTCAAAGACCGGAAATTGATTATGAAGAAACATATTCTCCGGTAATGAATGCAATTAAGTTCAGGTATTTAATGAGTTAGACAGCATCCCAAAATTTAGAGATGAATCTTATGGATGTAGTGACAGTGTATCTGTATGGATCACTTGATAATGAGATATATTTGAAAATCTCAGAAAGGATGAAAATGCCTGAAAAATGCCTGAAGGGATGAAAGTCTATAGATATATATTCAGTCAAATTACAGCGATCACTTTACGGATTAAAACAATCCGGACGCATGTAGTATAATCGCTTAAGCGAATACCTTTTAAAGAAAGGTTATGTGAATAATACAATATGCCATGCGTTTTTATAAAAAAATCTTTAAACGGATTTGTGATCATCGCTGTTTATGTTGATGACGTGAACATAATTGGAACTCAAAAGGAGATTGAAGAATCACGAAATCATATGAAAGCAGAATTTGAAATGAAAGATCTTGGAAAGACAAAGTTTTGTCTTGGGCTCCAGATAGAGCACCTCCAAGATGGAATATTCGTGCATCAATTAAATTATATGAAAAAGATCCTCAAACGCTTTAATATGGACAAAGAGACTCCTTTGAATACTCCAATGGTTAATAGACAGTTCAATGTTGAAAATGATCTATTTAGACCCTGTGAAGATAACGAAGAATATTGGGTCCCGAAGTACCCTATATGAGCGTTATTGGTGAACTTATGTATCTTGCAAATTGCACACGACCAGATATAGCTTTTACTACTAATTTGCTTGCAAGATATAACTCGTCCCCAACGCGCAGACATTGGAACGAAATAAAACATATTTTCCATTATCTTTAGGGAACAATTGATATAGGATTATATTATTCTAGAAATTCAAAATTTTGTCTGATTGGTTTTGCAGATGTAGGTTATTTATCGGATCCGCATAAGACGAGATCCCAAACTAGATATATATTTACTATAGGGGGACTGTAATCTCGTGGCGTTCCCAAAAACAAACACTGGTTGTTATTTCTTCTAATTATGCAGATATTATTGCACTCCACGAAGCATGTAGAGAATGTGTGTGGCTAAAAATCTATGATCCAACATATTCAAGAAGCTAGTGGCATAACCACGTGTAAAGAGCCTACAACCATATTCGAAAATAATGCTGCATGTGTCGCACAAATTAAAGAAGGTTATATCAAGAGCGATAGAACGAAACATATTCCACCAAGGTTTTTCTCTTACACACAAGAACTCGAGAAAAATCATGAAATTAGTATTGAATACATTCGCTCAAGCGACAATTCAGCAAATCTTTTTATAAAGACGCTATCCACCACAATGTTCAGAAAGCACATTCATAGTATTGGGATACGTCAACTACGAGATATATAAAAAGAAGTATATTCCAGGGGAGAATACGTTACTGCATTCTTTTTTTCTAATCATGGTTTTTATTCCATTGAGTTTTTCAATGATAAAATTTTTAACGAGACAATATATATTAATTAATTAAAAAAGAGTTTTAGATAAAATAATTATTTAATATAATAATTGTAAGTCGGTGACCGACTCAACACTCCTATAAAAGGAGTGAATGTTTCATTTGTAAAATAACAGTAACAGCGAACAACAGCAACGTTTGCAAGAGAATTGAATCTTAATTGATTCTTCTCATAGTTAAAATATTATTATTTACAACAATATAACATTAATTCGTTAGAGAATGCAGTTTTTGTATCGAAAATATTGTTTAAATTTATTTCTTATCATTTATTGTTATGATTAGTAATGTATTTGTTAATGTATGTTTCTGTTTGCATATTTTTGATATATCTTGTGTCAGTTCTGAGATCATCTCCAATAGTTTAGATTCTTATTTACGTATCTAAAATCTAAATATTAAAATATTAATATTATAATTTATTTTAATTATATGATTAAATTTTAATTTTAAAACAAGAAGTAAACAAATGGAAAAATAACAAGTGTAAAGAGACGTTCCTGTTAGTATCTTCCTTCTCTCTCTTATTTTTTTTTATTTTTTTACTATTTAAATGGAGGATATCTAACTTAAAATAGAAAATTTTAAGCGCAATACCACTTTTCCATATTAATATTAAACGGAATGTCACTATCACCAATACATTATGTAAACTGCCACTTTTCGCTAACGGATAAATTGCCCTATCTCGAACAAAAGACAACTTTGCCCCTCGCAAACCGCTTGCGTAAACTGCTTCGTACACGAGAGGAGATGTGACGTTTGACCGTCTTTTATAATGCTTTTTAGTTTTTACGGTTTTAAGAACACAGTAATGTTCCGGTTTTGTTTATCTTGCGAAAACCTAAAAGACTCAATTCAAATTTAAAACAAATTTAATTCGAGTTTAACAAAAAAAAAAGCGAAAGGAGAGTTCTTCTGTTTTATAATGTCTTCTAGTCAACCCCCGCGACGAAACGACGAAGTCTGAAAGAGGTTTGGTGTCTGAGCAACCTCCGACATTGCCGCTCAGCAAAGCCTCGTTTCCATTGTCCTCTTTCCCTTTCAGTAGCGGGCAACTGAGTACTGACACTGCGGTCTTACCACCGCGCCTTTTGCAACTGCTCGTTATCCTCTAGGTGGACGACTCAATTCCTACTCTAAACCTAACTATCTTCTCGACATTATTGAAGTTATGGATGGGACCCCAGAGTTTCAGTGGCTGAAGCAAAGTTGTTTTGGTAATCTGTTGGATTTGCCCATTCGGAGATGTGCTTTATTTGGTAAACTTGTCCATCAATTGCTGTGTCGGTCTTTAGTAACTGCCAAGAAGTATGAGCTGTGGTTTGTGTTCGGCGGTCACCCAATCTGCTTTTCGCTCAGAGAGTTTGTTTTTCTAATTGGCCTTAATTGCAACCCATTCCCTCTAGAGGAGCAAAAAAAAGCATTGCAGCAGCCAACTGTGGGCGAGGACCATTATTAGAATAAGTTAATTGGTCCACATAAAACATGCACCATTGTTGATATTGTTAATTTGCTTAGAGTAGATAAGCGCAAGCCAGCTGCCCAACAGATGTCTGGTAGCCGCAGGTTGCAGCTAGCCTTGATTGTTATAATGCAGGGTATCCATACCTACAACTCGTCCACTATCTAACCCACTAGGGGCGTCGTGGAGATGGTGAAGGATTTGGACAGTTTTATCAGGTTCTCTTGGGGGCGAGAGTCTTTTATTGGGACTCAGGAAATGGTGAAAATTGGCACCAATATCCCATCAACCAAAGTATTGATTTACAAACTATGTCATTTTTATGTAGTAACCCATGGATTCACTTTGGCGTTCCAACTGTTGATTCTGAAAGTATCTACCAAACTCCCAGGATGTTTCTACTTTCTTGGATCGTGATGTCCTCCAGCTTTCAAAGCTGAAGACCTTCCACAATTCCACCCTTCTTAAGTTTGAGAGAGATGAAAATGTAAGCATATGTTTCTGGATTACTTTGCATGTTTTTTTAATTTTATACAGCCTATGATAACTAAATCTTTGATTTCATTGTGAAGATGGGATGTCCGCTTCCGGTGGATATTTCCTTTTTAGATTGGTTAGATGAGGTTGAAGATCCCAATGTCAACTATCTGTACCAGCTGTTGGGTGATGGACATAAGTTCAGAAAAGAAGAGTGGCTTGGTGGACAAGATAATCAGCCTTTAATAACGGATATTTTGCTGCTAAAGGAGTCAACAAAAATCCCACATAACAAACAAAGTAATCCCCCCAAGGCTAAGAAAAAAGAACTTGTTAATGTCGCGCCCAGAGGCAATGTATCAGGCGACGAGCCCATGTTTAATAACGAAGCTGGTCCATCGTCCAACTTTGCGTCAAAAGGCAACGTATCACGTGACGACCCCGTCTTTGATAGCCAAGCTGGTCCATCGTCCAAGTCTGCATCGAGAGACAACACACCGGAAGTTGATCCCGTGTTTGATGAAAAAGCTTGTCCAGCGTGTGCCCGAGAAATTTTTGCTGAAGCTGACAAGTGACTCACTGCAGCCGTAAACGAGATGATGCGATTATTTGAAACGGAAAAAACACTCATGAAAGAAGAAATACTTCAGCAAGTGTTATGTGCTATCTCCGCAAGAGTCACTAGAGTTCCGCCTCCAAGGAAGCCAATTGTTCCACCCGAGACTCAGAAGGCTGCTTCAGATAAATTTGCACGTGATTTACCAAACATACTCAGCAACATTAAGAAGACTTGCTTGGACCCAAACATTGGTGGGTCCGTTCCCATTTTACCGGCGCATGAGAATGCAGAAACTGTCGATGTGGGTGCTTCCAAAGCAACTGATTTCATGTCCAGCCAATTCAAGCCTACAACCACTTCCTCTAATAAGCCAAAGGACCTAGTGGTTATTTCTAACTTACATGTCCATTACATACCTTGATGATGGACATCCGTGTTAAACTTTCATCCTTATCTTGCAGGGTCAAACAGTGGGGGTTGTTCATGACATTAGTTCAGAGGAGGACGATGTAGGGGGAAATGATGGAGAGTCCGGCGAGGATGATAAGGAGGAACCTGTTTTGGAAGCAATAAGCATGTTTGGCCATATGTAGTTGCAAAAAATTTTACTATCCTCTATGTTATGAGTAGCGCAGTTTATTACTTTCATCTTTTTTTGTCACCTCAAACACAGATGCAACCTGATTTTCTCGTGCCTGATGGACAAAGTTTAGCTGAAGAAGAAAATGATTCAATTCCGATAGATGGTACACAGGTATTTAAGTGGTGGACAATTTATAGTATGGATATTTTTTCAGAAATCCGAGGACAATATATCAAGTTATCAACTAGCCCGTGGACAAGATAACGATCCCCCATCTTCAAAACCTTTTGTCCTCCATTTTTTATATGATTGCAGGCGCCGGCTGATGCTCTGGGGTCTGAAGGAGAGTCTGAAGAAGACGATGAATATATTGAAGGAGATGACGAAGATGGCGACTCTGCTCGGGAAGAAGGAACACAAGTTCTTTCAATTTTTGGTTATATGAAAAGGCCTTCTTATGAAAACAATATAGAATGGATATTTTGGAGAAGTATCTTTTCTCTGTACTCATCATGTTATTTACCGTCATGCACCTGGAACCACTTGATGAATGCTACAACCAAGGGAACGTCGAAGATGATGAAGAGGATTCTGGTTGCGAGGAAAAAAATGAGGTAATAACCCATCCACAATTAGATGTTTGTACTTTGGAAACTTGATCTATATCGCTTACTTTTTTTTCTATTGCCTATAGGAGAAACCAGTTGAGGACGACCCCGATTCTTTTGTACGACATGAAGGAAATCAGGTAATACTGCGTTCACTATATGTTACTGTAGGTAAGGAAATAAGGCATTTTGGTGGACACTTTACCTAACTTCTTCACAATCAGCTATTAATCATCCTTGTCCACAATAAATAAACTTGTCCCAATATACCAAATTTTCTTCAGTTAATCAATTTATAAACACATTCCCCCTCATCTACAATAGAACTTAGATTGTGGACAAGTGTAAAAAAAAAACTTGTTTGTCCACGACATAATAAGGACACAACTAGTCCACACATCATTGTTTCTTAATTATTGTCCATTACCACTCTTCCTATATTTGGTCCTTATAGGAACAGACAGCGGATGAAGGAAAGGAGGGTCCAACAAATGAAGATAACCAGGATGGTACAACAGATGATGACTAACAGGCAAAAGCTGATGTTCCTAAAAGAGGGACAAAGAGCGGCTCAAAGTTGGTGAACTAACTTCTACCCCAATACCAAATAAAAAGACTAGAAAACCCCCGAGAAGATTTTGCCAGGAAAGCACACCAAGGGCGAAGGCTTCATCGCCAACAAACCAGGAGATCTCAACCCAGCAATTAGAATTGTTGTGGGGGTACTAAGAAACAATTTCTTGCCAAGCTTGCAGCTTTCTGGAAGAAGTATGTATTAACAGTACTACAATATTTATAGTTATTTCTTTACATTTTTCTGACTTTTGAGTTTTGCTTTCAAGCAGACAGTATATTGTCAACGCACACCCAGTGAGTAAGACATTCTTTCAAGAGATTCACACGCCTACAAACCCTGTAGACACTCAGGTATAGTGATGGGCTCCAAATTATGCTGGACATCCAATTTGCCATTTCCTTCATTAATGTTTGCCTTTTTCATTGCAACACATGGAAGCTATGCTTACTCTGCTGTGGAGGAGAAAGGGAGCGTCACTACTAAATGCACACATAGCTGTATTAGACATATGGTTCACCACCATGTTGTACAATGAGTACAAAACTTTTGGCAAGGACAAACATAAGGCATATTTCGCGTGGAACGGGATGATTAAAAGCTATGTACGGGGATTTTGTCCGGCCGATCTGAAAACATGTACTGGCTTGCTTAGGTTGACACTATTTACGCGCCCATGCAATGGGGGAAAAACTATTGGGTTGCATTGTCCATTAGTTTAAAAAATGGCGAGATATGACCCGTTGATTGTCCACACAGTCGACAACAAAGTTGAAAAGCTCATGAAACCACTAACCGAAATGCTCCCGGCTGTTATAGAGGATCTTCTACCTGTTAACGACAAGCCCTACTTCGCCGCTGATATTTTTTCATTTGAAAGGATATCTGAGGTGTCCCAAAACGACCGAACCAGTGACAGTGGACCATTTTCTGTGAATTTTATTGAGCTCCACGCCGAAACGCTCCCACTACAAGGTATTTCGGACAATTTGCTGGACGAGATCAGGATGCAATTTGCAATCAATGTCTACGAGGAGTTTCTTGCCCCTTGTGATCCAAGATTCTAAGTTTTAAACCTAAACATAATTACTATTTCTAAGTTTCTGATCATTTTCTACTCTCTCCTTTGAACTACATCGCTATCTTGTCAATTACAAACAACTCTCGTGTTTATGTCACTTTCTCTATTTTCTTTTTTTCCAACGCAAATGTTAAAGTCAACTTATGATGGATATAACATCACCATAATGAGAACTACATTATTTTCCTTTTTTTCACCTCACACTCAGTTGATATACTCTAATATTTAAATAAGTTCGTCCTCCAAGCGATGGACTTCTATCAGTTGTCTCACCTTGATGTCTTATCAGCCACCCTTTCCCTCTTTTTTTAACATCTCTCTCATTTTGTCTCAGACACCTCATCTTCTTCTTTTTATTTCTCTCATTTCTTGTCAATTTTTAGTACTTCACCACTTTTTTCCACCAACGACAATGAGTTCACATCGTTATAACAGCGGTGGACAATTATTGGCGAAAGGATATGTTGTCGACATTAGAGTTTTCCCCTCTCGTGAATCATCCACCCTCCTGAAGAAAACATCTAATGTCCCTGTCTCTCTCTGTCTCCTAATTAGTGTATTTGCTTCATTACTAGCTTTGTTGAAGTAACAAGTTTCAATAAGTTGCTGAATTCCCTTTGCCTTACTCGTTTGTCATGTCCACGTCTTCCATTTTTAATGTTTTTCAATGTCCTGGTACCATTATGTCCATTGTTAATTAGGTCCATCTTGTTGTTTTTCCTCTGCTGTCAAATAGAGGAAATGTTAATTATGTCCTTTTAATTCGGGGTTATGTCCATGACTTTTTAAAACTCCCCCATAATTAATGTCCATCTCTCATAACTAGCTCATGTTTACTTATGGTCTATCGCATTGTACATGTTCACTTTTGTCCACGTTTATTTATGTTTCCGTTTTGTTTTGTCCCCGAGAAGTTATGGCAGCGTTTATTCATGTCCACAGAAAATTTAAATCATAGAAAAACAGATAAGTCGACGATAAATTATTCAAACTATTAATTAACGTATTAACAAAGCAAAATGATTAATAGGGTCTGACGTTTTTGACTTTTTAAATCACTTCAATATTTAATATTTTAATACATGCTGGGAGGAAGTTATTTTAGCCAGCCACAGAATGAGTGATGTGATGGACGCTTTTCTTTTTAAGTTACCCGAGGATGACTAAATAATGATCTTCGTTACACTTACCAACACTTATGAGCCTTTAATTTATTGTTGAGCCTCACCGTGGACATAATAAACATTTTTTTCCTCGCCCTTAGCTGGACATAACAAGTCAGCCATCACTTCTCTCTCAATCTATTTTTCATCTACCAAATTTGTTTACGTTTTTAGTATTTCGTCCATTAATTCGATTCATCTCCCTTGTAATCATCTTTTATAACTTTAATTCCAATTTCCATCATTTTTATCGTCTCTTATATTATTAAGAGAATAACCGATAGACGCAAAAAGAGAATAACACATTATGTCCACCCTTAACAACTACACATCAACGTCCAAATCCAAAAACATCCCCAGAGAAATTGGACATTCTTCCAGCTCTTTTGTCTTCTGTGGGTTAACAAGACATTCTTCTAACTCTTTTGGAACGTCGACATCTTTTTCCCTCGGAATTGGCATTACGACAGTCTCGTACAACTTTCTCCACGCTTCCACTTTATAACACTCCCCAACCAATGTGTAAATATATATCTTTCTCACACCTCTGGCCGCAATGGCATGACTGCAAGGCACGTGCGTTACATCAAACTCCTTACATGTACATGATTTCTTTGCCAAGTCTACTGTGTAGACACACCCTGTCCCGTCATTCACTTGGTAAATCCATGGGCTGGCAGACAAGACAGAACATTCTATTGCCTTATCCAAGTTACCTATCAGCAGCCCCTCAACCTCTTATGTGCACTGTGTTTCAGCTTTCCTTGATTTCTCTCGTCTACAGCTGAACCATCTTATTAACATGGTCCTTAAGAATTCTATCATCGTCACTATAGGATAATCTGCGGACTTTGCCATTGTTGAGTTTAAGGACTCCGAAATATTGCTGCTCATCAAATTGTAACGCATTCCGGGGAAATGCGACAACATCCAATGCGGTAGTCCAATGTCAAGTAGGTATTTGACAAATTTTTGGCTCTTCTTTTCTGTTTCGTTCCACCAGTATCAAAAATCTCCAATAGTATATGCTCTTACAGCCTTGGAAACCACGCCCGCCAAACTCTCACTCTTGAACCGGTAGTTAACATTCCTCCATAGGTGAACCGCACAAGCTCCATGTTGGGCTAACAGATAGACTTGGCGGATGGCTACATATATTGAAGTATGTCTGTCGGAGACAAATACGAGATCCTTCTCATCCGGTACAAACTTCTTCAGGTTTTCAAAGAACCAAACCCAACTCCTTTCGTTCTCCCCATCAACCACACCAAACGCCAACCGGTAGATTTTAATGTTTTCATCTTGTCCACTAGCTGCAACAAGGCATCCTTGGTACTTTCCGTTCATTTTTGTCCTGTCAATCACAACAACCTTTCTAAGGAATGAGTATCCTTTTATTGATGCTCCCATTGCGAAGAACATGTATTTAAATCTTGTCCTCCCCATATTGTCCACCACTGTTTTCACTGCCGTTATTGTCCCAGGATTTGTTGTCCTCAGTAGGTGGAAATATGTTGTTAAGAATTTGTAACTGGCTTCGCCATCCCCCTGGCTCTAGAAATAGCTAACTTTTTCGCACTCCAGGCCATCATGTACGATATAGTTACTCTTATTCCGGATAACATGATATCGGGAGGCTCACATACCCTGGGGTCCTTATTTCTATTCGCATATTTTGTTTGTAGCAGACCACCCAAAATTTTGTACGTCGCCTTCTCGCCATATCTAGACCGTGTTGCTATGTCACAGCTATGCCTGCGATAAACAGTCCTTACTTCTAAATTCTCAAAATATTTGTGCCTCTTTGCAAATATCCTCCACGCACATTCTTTGTCCACACAGTTTGCAATAACCCTTGTTTTGTATGATTTGGACACTCTATAGCAAAAAAAACTTTTTAATGCATAGAGGGACAAACTGTTATTTAGTTCTTCTTTGTTTGCATAAACTTTCCCCACATAGATTGCGTCACCTGCCAAGCGGAGATCCATGTTGCTTTCATTAGGTCTGATTGCCCTAAAATTATCATGCACCGGTCGTGGATCTACCAGCAACGATACATCCTCTTCCACATTTGGGATCAACTCGTCCTCCACGAAACTAATAACTGCTGGGACTTCAACAATTTGTTATCCACCATTACTGTCGCCTCCCGCCACCTCCTCATCTTCACTGATATCTGGGACATCAAGAACACATTGTCCACACATTATTTCGTCCTCCAACGCATCTACACCTTCGCTTCCACACGCAGTCAGTCCCACCTGTTGTCCACAGATAATCTCGTCCGCCATCCCCGCAATGTCCTGTCCACTTTCTGCTTCAAAAGCAACATTATTGTCATCCTCCAACTCTTTTATACTTAGACTGAACTTTTTTGCAACCGACCAAAATCGTCAATCAACTCGTTGGCTTGTCTCTATTGGATCTTTTATCAACGGCCCCCAATTGTACGGATCCTAGTATGGCGGATATTCTTTATCTATTAGTGATGTCCATTTATCGAAGTCGTAAGTCTGAGCGTCATCAACCACTTTTTCATACAAGCCTTCATACTTATCTACACCTGCAGTCCCCATTTTGTCCATCTTCGTTTCAAACCTTTGCTTCTGTTTGTCCACTGCTTTCTGTTTTTCTGTCTCATCCTCGACGATTTCCAATCCGTTCCCTCTATCTCCCATCCCGCGCCCCATTGAAAAAGCCGTACACTGCTTTTTCAACATTGGTGTTTCTTTCCCCCCGCCAGGACCTGCTTTCGATATGGACTCAACTTATAGCTTTTCAACGTGTTCTAGTAAGAGATCGTCATCTAATACTTCATCTTCATCACACCCCCACCAGTGTCTCCTTCATAACTATGCTAATCTCTTCTTCCAAACATTGTTTACCCGAAAAGTGGCGTTCGTATTTACCCCTTTCAATTCGTGCCTTTTGCTCTTGAACTTGTTTAAATCCACCCCGCTCTTCATTATAATAGGAAAATTTGTCGTTGTGTCAACACACTTATCTTTTCTTCAAACCGGAAACTTAAATCCACTGTAGTTGTTTCTCTGTACACCGAAAGCATTGTAAATATCCAGCTCGAACTGTCTCAAACACATATCTTCGCCTAAAATTACACATCTTGCCATCTCTCCCTTCGTAACAACAAACTTCTAACCCATTTTTTCACAACATGTTCACTCACCAACGATGACCACAATTGTTTCGTCTATCACTGCTGTTACTTGTTATTCAGAAACATTTACACAATAAAGATACATAACTCTGGTCGTTTTCTACGCCATTAAATTCTTGCAGCCTGTCCACGAACTAAATATATACAATTATGTCTGCGGATAAAGTTACCTTGTCCTCCATTTCGTTTCTTCTCCACCAGACACGTCGCGTTCACCGACCAAGCTCACCAACTCTGTTTTACCTAGAGTAAACAGAGCTTTTACTTTTTTAATTGCCATTTGTAATTCTTCCGCTACAGTTACTTATCGAAACTGAGAATTTCAAATTCTCAAATTCCACACGAAGAAAGCTTCAGCGGATTTTCTCAAGGTTATTTTTGTCATTTCGCCATGTGGTACTGTAGCCCTCAATGGCATTCCACAAAAACTTTTCCTTTAATGGCATTTAGCATAAGGGGCTTCAAAAAAATGGCATTTGGCATTAAATTCTCCTTTAGATTCTCCCAATCGAAATGCTCTTATATCTTACTTCAACTTAATGAATGAATTAGACGTTAAAAAAAAAAGTTTAAAATAACAGATTTTTCATGTGGTTTTTTTTTTTGCTAAACCAGTTTTTTTCATATGTAGTGATTATTGATTCATAGATAAAACATAATTTTTATTTATAAAAAGAAATAAAACATATATAACATAGTATCTAGCTACCACAAGTTTTTTCATATGTTGTGCTAGACATTGTGTCATATATGTTTTATGTCTCTTTTATTTAATAAAAAGTTACGTTTTATTCATGAATCAATAATCACATATACTAGGTTTATAAAATTATGTATTTATGTTACAGAAAAAATCATCAGTCTGCAATTAAATAGTTGTTTTTAGTCGCAACGAATATTTTTTTTAAAATTATAATATTATACAATTCAAATATTTTTTACGTATGTTAGGTTCACTCGTTCTGTATGACTTTATCTCTTATTTCGGTCATTTCATTGTAAAACTTGGTACAATAAAATATATAACTACTGATAAATTTAGATAGTTCAAATAATCCAAAATTTATATTTCTAACAAAAGTTAGATTAAACATATATATTTATGGGTTGCCTCTGTCTGTATTTATGATTTTCTCATGTTTCCACTCAAGAACAACATTTTTTCTTTCCTTTTTTAATTTTTAGTTAAATAGTTTACAGTTTTAATATTTTGTTTTTTTATCAAAAGAAATAAAATTAAACAATTTCGTGAATATTATTTTGGTCAACGTGAGTCAACACCAATCTATGCCGGATTTTGATGAACTGTGTACTGGAATAGGATGATTATGGTGTTGGCACCATGTCCTATGCTAGTTGCTATTTGTGAACAGACGATGCTATTTTTTTTTATGTAGTTTACTATACATTTTAAGTTATATGTAACCATATATGTATTCACGTATATGTCGTCTAGCTAGCAATTGTTGTTCCTTTCCAATATTAGGGAAACAATACGAATGAACAAAGGTCATGTTTTACATCACGGAACTCTACATAAAAGGGTTAAGTATTAAAAAAATTAAAATAGTGATTACATAATGAAAAGAAAAGAAATTTTCTTAGCACAACGTCATAATGTCTCTGTTAAAATAAAAATTAAACATTTCAATCTTAGTTTGATTTATTTTGTCGGACCGACGAAGCGAATTTGTATTTCTTCAAGTGATAATCCTTTCGTTTCTGGAACGAGTAACCAAATAAAAAGCAGTGCTACTCCTCCAATAGCCCCAAATATGTAAATTGTTCCTATTACATTGATAAAAGTTAAAATAAGAAAACTCTATAAATTCAACATATAATTATAAGAAAATTTTGTATTAAATATATATATATATAATTATTAACGTATAATTCATTTTGTTCCACAGTTCTAATATAAGTTTTCAAATAACATCTAATTAACTATTAAAAAAAAATCGGTCTAGTATGAAAGAAAACGAATAGTTGCATTATAAAATATAGATAGATATTTATAATTATGTGAACTATATACATTATTCGAGACTTAATCTTCGGTTTCGATTTGCACTTTACAGAGACTACACTAGTATTAGTTTGTTCCAAAATTATACCATATATATCCAAAGTCCAAAACAAACATCTCACTAATTATTCTATTAAAATTGGTGTCGTATGGAAAAACACGAATGGTTGCATTTTAAAACGTATATAGGTTTTTATAACATTTCTTTAAAATACAAACTACTGTATGTGATAAAAATTCAGATTCTGAAAATTATTTTTTACTATTCCTAGAATTAATTATGGATTTTTTTTTTTCTTTCACCTGGATAATGTATAACCTAATTGAATATACTCATTGCTTATCAAAATAATTGATGTTCTAGCAATTTTTTTTTTTTCAAAATAAGTAATATTTCAAAAAAAATTATTCATTTTCCTCATTTAACCCTACAACTTATTCATATTTTTAGATTATTAATTACAATATATAGGTATAAAGGTTTTTTTGTAAGTTTTTTTTAAAAAAAGTTTTACATTTAACGAAAACTCTTTTTTTTTTGGGTTAATAAAACTTATTTAATTTTAATACAGAAAGTCGAGTAAAACTTGATTAAAAAAATATATACCTTGGGTGCTCCACTCGAACATAAAGTTGAAAGTGTAAGTGACGATCGAACTGCCTGAAAATGAGGCTAACGTAACGATACTCCCTGCTGTTACTTTTATATTTATTGGAAATATCTGCACGCACCAAAAATTATACATATGTTACTTTATTTACAAAAAAAAATTATAATGTATTTTCATTATTCCTTATAGATTGATGTTCTAGAGTTTTCACTTAAAATCAAAAATAATTAATGCTTATTTATGCATGTATTATTATTTTCATAATAAACACTTTACAATAACTACTAACCAATAACGATTCAGTTACTAAATATTTTCAATTAATATATCTTGAAATTTTACAATTTCTTACATTAATTGACAAAAAATGTGTAAAAACCTTAGAAAATCATTTTTTATAGAACTAAAAAAAATTCTAAAACATCAATCTAGTATAAGGAACTGAAGGAGTATTATTTTCTGCATTGAAAAATAAAAGTTGAGCTAATTTACCAACCTCAGACATAATTAACCAAGGAAGACCTCCCAAACCTATTGCAAGAGTTCCAATATACAGCTGGCAATTAAAAAAAAATATATCATAAAAAAAAGACAAAAATGTTTATAAGAAAGATTGTGTGAAAGACTAAAAACTCTCTCTAGCTTGCCCCCGAGACATCCTCCCACGATGCGAAACCCTCTGTTGCCGCCGGACCTGGGCGACGACTGCCCAAGTTTCTCTCCCGCCGCTGCTCTTTGTCTCTTTCTGATCTTCTCTTCTCTCGCTACCCCACCTTCTCTAAACTAAAAGAGATATAAAGAACATGTTTCTTTATTATGATTTAGAAACTACACAAAACTAAATTTCTTTCTCTTAGGTCATATTGGAACAACTCTCCAATGACTCTTATTTATAGGCTAAACAACATCTTAGACCTAGTTCTATTAGGAATACACCTTATTAAGATAACTATAAATCTTAATCTTATTCCTAACTTATCTCCTAAACTTGGGCCTATCTTATCCACCTTAACCATGACTCGGTTTAGTGGCATCTTAGACACCAATTTATATTGAAATTATCCAACAATTTTCCCCTAATTCCAACTTGAACTTGGGGCACTTGAATTGCTTCTACCCTGATGAGTCTTCGCATCTCAGTTATAGCTCCTCCCATGTTTTCTTCCAGCTATCGATCATAACCACACCTTTGGCCCTTTTTGATCAACAATCGATGATCACCTTCGTTCGTAACGATCACCACGTCGTGGTTATGTTACGTCTTCTCCTTGTGATCAAACGGATGCACGTTGAGCGTTGATCTCCACGAGGCTCTGATACCAATTCTTGTTTTGTAAGTCACAAGTTTATAAGAACTCTTTTATTATTATTTGTTTTAAAAAATTTCACCAAAAACTAAACAATCTTATGACTCTCGTTATACTAAACCTCACATAGCCATTAGTAAATATTTATAGGGAGAAATCTCTGCTAATTTCTAATAGTTTCTTCTTCAAATCTTCAAATCTATCTTAACTCATCTTAATCTCGATAAAAAAAGTAAACTTGCGATATTAATCTTTATCTCATTAATATCTTGCGGTCAAGTAATTTTGGAATTACACGCATTACTACTAATTAACACGAATTGCTTGCACTCGCAATTTCTTTTGTTGATGTTGTGATAGCCTCCGTCCCATGTTGTGATCCTCTTATCACCTTGAAACCTCTTCGTTTTCTTTGGCTGATCTCGATCTCTCTCAGCTCGATCTTATCTCTCCTCGAGATCCGATCGTGTCTTCTCTGTTGTGTTTGGCCTTTCTCCTCCTCGAGCTTGGTCGTGTCTTGCCTTCACCGATCAGCCCTCGTCTCGGATTTTTGAATCGCGAAATCTCATGACGTTGATTGCTTGTCATGAACGTCTCCGCGGCTACGTTGCTTACCAAGCGTTGCTCTCACGAACGTGTTCTCACCAGCGTTGCTCCCGAACACGTTGCTTCACTGCGTTGCTCTCGAACACGTTGATTCTCACGCGCGTTGCTCTCACGAGCGTTGCTACTCGAATGTTGCTCCTCACGAACACGTCCACCCCGATTGTTTCCTCTTCCAGGAAAACTACGTCTATGATTTTTATGTGTTTGACTCGAAGAGATATAAAACTACTTTTCTTATTGATATTTAGAAACTCTCTCTCTTAAACACTTTCTCTTATTAGCGAGTCTTGGTCTTGGACAATTTCTTCATATCACTACTTTATAGGAACATACAAAATCTATCTTAGATCTTGATAACTTCATGTCTACAGATTAAATCAAACTTATCTCTTAGATCAGATAACTCCAAATCTCACAGGTATACGCTTAAATCTCATAAACTTATCTTGACTTATTAAACCATCTTTGACTTTCAATCAGCTTTAGGATCATCGGTTAATAAAATTTAAATCAATTTTAGGCTCGATTACATCTTGGAAGTTAGCACGAAAAGTCTTAAACTCCCATCAATCTTCTCATCCTCGATGAATGAAACCACTTTTGATCTTGGCGTTGATTCTCGTTTACACGTTTCTTGTGTGAGCTTCTCGATTTTGATGAATCTCACTCGATCCTTCTCTCTGAAACTTAGATTTTGAAAAAATACTCGATGATATCTCCTTCTCAAGCTCGACCGTGTCTTGCCCCCTTCTTCCTTGTCTTGTGTTCAACGATCACCTTGTGTGTGACACAATCCCTGTTTTTCTTGGCTTTGTCACATGTTCCTTGTGACAATCGAACACTACCAAATCATTTCGCACGAACATCTCACACGATCGTCTCTCCTCATTGATTATGTTTGGTCGTGACTCCTCCATAGCTTCAACCTATCTTGTCCTGACGAACAACTATCCGTGTTAGTTGAATGATCTCGACCGCCGTCGATCTACGTCTTATCTCGCCTTGAGATCCGTCGTTGCGATGAATACCTCAGTGTGTCTTGAGCCACCATAAAATTCGAATGCAGTCGATCTTGTCTCCTTCATGAGATCAGATCGTGTGTTGCTTCTTCTCCTGAAGTTTTAGTTATGAACAGTACCACCATGAACAGTACCACTCTGCTACCAAATAAAGACTTTGAAAGAGATTAAAGAACAACTTATCTTTATTAAGGTTTAGAAAAATATAACTCGAATAACTAAACCTCTCTTTCTCATGAACCTTGACACAACTCATCAAGTATTTATTTAGGTTTGGCACAACTCACCAAATCCCTATCTTTTAGGATCTAGATAACCCCTAAATCTATTTAATCTTTATTCAAACTTGTGAAGTAGTTTCTCAAAAGTCTCCCAAGGAACAAGTATATTTAAATAACGGCTTCTCTCGAACAAGTTCTTGATCTTAACTCAACACCCTTTGAAAACATTGTTGGTCGTTTAAAGGCATATGAAAAACGCATTGGAGAATAAGCTAAAGAAGAAGATCAAGGGAAGCTTCTCTATTGCAACAAATCTTGTGGTTCTCGTGAAGGTTTTGTTGACTCAAGAGGAAGAGGTGGTTGTGGCCGTGGGAGAGGTAAGGGAAGGAATCCAAACCAAACCAGTGAAGGCACGAGCCAAGACAAAACCAAGGAGAGACAGAAAAAAGATTGGTCCAAGAAAGTGACTTTATTTCAACACCTTCCACCCCTAAAAGTGACCACCGAAGCTCCTCCAGGGTTTATTACATGGTTCGTCTTTCCACTTCCGTGTCCGTCTCGGAGTTCCTCCGAAGATCTCGCCTTTCAAAACCCATCCCGACAGGAGGTCCATCGATTATGTCGCTACTTTCCTCTCGGGCTCGCTTTCCCGTCTCCACCATCGATCCGACTATCTCCACGTGCCATACTGAAGGTCGCAGTCATCTCATGAAAGCCGGAGGAATTTCTTGGAGGATTCTCGCCTCGATCTTTTTTAGTGACAGGTCATTTTCTCCTGCACAAATCTCTTTTAGATCTCTAATACATTTTTTCTTTGTGAAGAGAATGAGTGCCCTCCCTTGTAAGCTACGGATGGGGTCTGGCTTACGGTGTATTTCCCTGTTAGATGCCTGATGTTCGTCACCAAAAATCTCTCTCGGTCCCAGACCGACACCACCGAAGCTCCACCAGCTACTCACCATCGGACGTCGCTGTCATCTTTCGGCAACACGATCCCGAACCTTTCCGAAATTTCCACCCGAGACTAGATCCCGAGGATGTTTCCCATCCGTTCTGGCCATCTTGGCTTGACGAGAGCGTAACCGAAGAATCCCAAGAGGAAGCTACCCGGCGAGGCCGATCTTCTTTCCAGCGTCATCGCCATTCTCAGGATGCTAGGGCGAACTGTAGGGAGGCGGTAGCAGCCAAGGAGACAAGGAAAACCCTAAAACCCCGGGACCAGTAAGTTCAAGAGGCATCTGTTTTATTTCAATTTAGACGTTGAGTCTAGTAAAACCCTCCACTACCACTTCTTAATTAGTGTTGTAGGAAGAAGTTGTCTTATATTGGGTCCCAAACCCATTAGGATTTCATTTCAGTGGGTGATTATCTTTATCTATCGTGATTTTGCTTCCGGAAAGCATTTAGATTTCAAACCCTCTGTTAAGGACCGAAAGAGTTTGTATTGTTCTACTGTAACCGTTTCTTAATTATTAATGAAGATTATTGTGTGACAAAAAAAAAAATGATTGTGTGAAAGTTAGATAAAATGTTTTACCGTAACGCATATAAACGTGAATATCGGAGTCAGTTCTGGTAGCAATTGCATTTTCTGCTCATACCAAATTAATATACACAAATATTGTTAAAAATAAGTGACGTTAAGAATATAAACTATAGAATAAAGGGATTCTATAATAAATAACAGTAAAAAATATTGAAAAATATAACCTGTAACGTGAAGGCGATCCCAATAAGTATTGAAGTTATGCACATCCCAGATGCAAAAGTCTATATGTCCAAATAGGAATCAAATCACTATCAAACAGCTTTAAAATTTTCTATTTTGTTAGTAAATAAGTAATTGTGTTATAAGAAAACAAATACGAAAAACAAATGTAAATGTGGCCGTCTTAAAGGTGCTCACCAACAAGAGAGGCCGTCTGCCCCATTTATCCACGAGAATGACACCAATCATGGACTTGGTATCTGAGAATAGTACAGAATGAAAATTCTAATTAAGAAAAAGAAAAAAAAATTGAAAGTTTTTAATTAGTTTAAAAAATTTATTACATTTTGAATGTTTAACAATAAAAAAAATGTCGATTAAAGCAACAAAATTACTCCATTCATATTATTTTAAATGATTTTTTGAAAAAAGGTATTATTTTAAAATTAAATAACGTTTTTATTATTCTATACAAATCTTTGAATTTTTTTTTTTGATCATTTGTATTCTACAAAAAAATTTACTAATTAAATAATGTTTATTTAGATAATAAATGTTGTTCTAGTGTATAAAAAGTTATACAATTTATAGAATTTCTTTTATTTTTCACATTTTTTAAAATGAAATAGATGGAACAGTTGAATAACAACAGATCTCTATAATATTGTTTGACTGCATAAATATGGTATCCTACATCCATATAGTCAACAAAAAATTGACAAAAACAAATGTATATACTTACCATGAAGAGGCCTAGCAGCGTTGATCCAACGGCCACCGAAAAACCTGTTTCAACCCAAAATAAATTATGTAAAGCAAATAAAAAAAATGGAAAGAGAACTTAAGTAAATATGTTATTAAAAAAAATTCTCCTAAATAATGAGATAATGGCATCAGTATGCAAAATCAATAACAAATGGATAAGTGGAAGAAAATATAAGTATTGTTTAAAAGCTCATAAAAACTGGAGATTATACTCACTTCACTTGCAGATACAAATTACACAGAATGTTGTATTTTAGTGATGTGTATTGATATATATATTTGTCAATATATAATTATTGTTATTGCTGGAATTTTTCGATAAAATTAATTATGATGTACTAAAACATAATCTTAAAATTACCAGCTTTTCTAAAAATGGCACTTGCATAAGAGATTATAGCTGAACTTCCTGAAAATTGTTGAACCAACATTAGCTCGATTCCTACCTGAGAATTAAATTTAAAAAAAAAAAAAAAACAAGTTGAATGGTTATGTGGATAAATATAAAAATTAAATAGTCTTGATGAAAGTATTTTATATACTTATTTTGTAACATAAACTTCACTGTACCACGAGAGTGTATCTATATTTTCTCTGGAACAAATCACAAAAACTTGACTCATTTTCTACCATTTTGGTCACAACCTGAAAACAAAACCAAAACCATTCAGACTTTACTTATGAGTTGATGAATATAAAAAGTAATTTATAATTGACAATATTATGTTGACCAAAAAGAAATCAATAATATTATATAGTAAAACTCACTTCAATATCTAAGGCTTCACGTGAAATATCAGCATCTCTCCCTCTAAGCCGAAGTAGCGAATTTTCGAGCTCTGTATCTGTACCAACTTTTGCCTTCAAAAACTAAAATAGTCTAGTTTTCATTTTATTTCTTCTCATGGTTAATAAATTGTGTAAGAAAACAAATTGACCAACTAGCCATCTTGGAGACTCTGGTACGAAGAATAAACCGATTACTTGAATGAAGCATGGTAAAGCACCTAAACCGGAAAAAAATATTATATTTTTGTCAGTTAATTTGTATACTCTTATGATGTAACAACTCAAGATTTTTCCACCTTTTATCTACTATCTAAATATCTCTAAGTTTCACGGTTAAGAATCCTACATCGGTAACATTACCTAATAGAGCCAACGTCCTCCAGTTGATAAAATTTCCAGAAAAATAAACCATGGCGAGTCCAGAGTTTTGAAGAAGCTAAAAACAATCACAAGAGTATAAAGAAGGGTCAATACTCACAAGAAAGCTAACAAATATTTATTTAAAATTTCCTTATGTTACATATACTAAAACGGATTTTGTATGCAATTTCTTTAAAATTTATTTATTGTATTAATAATAAACTTATTTTTTATACAAAATGAAAAAAAGTTTGTGCTTTATGAATAATGCAAATTTCTATTCAATGTATTCAATGAAATACTGAAATACAAAAATTTAAGATTTCTTAAAATATATATATTTCTTTTGATTTCATCAATTAAATAAAAACAAAAATTTAATTGTTAAATACTTAATTAATAGTAAAATTTTAATTTTATATTTTTATTAACGTTAAAATATCATTTATATTTGTAATAATTTTATTAAATTCATAAAAAACGAATTTTATATCAATTAGTTAATTATTTTGTCAACATTTTATTAAATTAAAAAAGTTTGGAGATCTAAACCGGGGGTACAGAGTTTATATAACTTATATCTTGAGCATAAACTCTAACACTACGCACGAGATTATCTACTTTTACATTCAAAATCTAGCAATTAGTTAATTTATTTTTAAATATATGTATATCTATTTTAAATTAATATTTGAAACTAATAAAATATATTAGAAATAATTTAACTGTTATGAGATTATCTTCTAAAAATGATACTCTTGTTCAATTGTTTTGAAAGACAATTATACTCTTACATATTTTAATTTTCTTTGGTTATTTCCAATAGCATATCAAGTAATAAAGTACAAATTTAATGTTATGTTTATAAATGTACTTCTGTAATTTAATTAGTAGGATATTATGTACTCAATTTTTGATGAAATCCTTTATAAAATATATAGATTCTGTCGAGATCATATTTATGTCCCCACAATTGGTTTATTTTTGTTTAGTTCTAGCATAATTTGGTCATATGGGTGAGATATTCTATCAGATTAAAACCAAATTTATTTTAGTCTGGATGTTTGGTTTGTCTTAATTAGTTTCTTATATATATATATATATATATATATATATATATATATATAGTTTCGTTTCTTATATATATTTTTGTTGGCACTCATCCTAAAATATATTTTTAGAACTAAAATATTACCTGGTTTGTAAATGTAAATGTACCACGAACATGTTTAGGGGAAATTTCTGCTATATAGACAGGTACCTGTTCGGTAAATAGCATAAAATTATTTTTAAAATAATTGTATTTATAGATGACAAATTTATAAATAGAAACTTGTTAAGATGATATTAAATATAAAAATATTAGTTGTTGTAAATAAGTTGCTAATTACCAGTTTACCACATAGCTAATTAAGCCGAGTCCTCCCTGAGGAGATTCTTCCGAAGTTGAGCCACATCACATCCTTTTGTATTCCATACATAATATAAATGACTCTTTAATTGTTGGGTTTATAATAATCATAAACTAAACAGTTTGTTTATTTTCTACGAAATAATATTTTACCACAAAAAGAAATAAGTTTGTGGCAAGAAATATTTATATACCTTAGCGAAAGCGATGAAGAACCAACCAATGATGCAGAGGATATCGGAGACCCACATTGTCTTAAAATCATGAAAAGCTAAATTTAGTCATAAAATTTTAGATAGAAATGGTAAAATTTGATTATCAATCTATTAATAACATCTAAACTTAGAATTTTAGTTAGAATAATACAGTATTTAAAGAATATGAAAGAGTGTAAAGGTAAATTAATTACTCTTCTTCTTCCAAGTAATACCGCCATTTTTACCGCTGAACAAAGCTCCAATTGCAGATCCCAACGTGTTGAATGAACCAAACTCTGAAAACTGTTAAAAATAATTAATCCAAAGATAAATTGCAAAAATTGAGTAAATCATTTTATTGGGATTTTTTTTTATCCGCTCTTTCTATCCGTTACTTTGTACTGTTTTTAATTATTTACATACCACTAACTGCTCTTTCTACTCGCTAATGTTTTTGTAACACTTTGTGTTACCAATCAAACCCAATGCGTCTTTCGCTCTCTACCGCTTAAATAACTTATTTTCCTTTTGTTCTTTTCTTTTAGTTTACGGTTGATAATATAAATAAACGGTGACTAGATTAATTTAATATATGTTGATAGAATAAAAAAATATAAGAGAGTCGGAAGACATACTTGCGCGATAGAAAGACCCAAGTCCTTCATAATTCCTATCTCAGCAGCTGAAGTATAACCCATCTGTAAATTTAAAAAAAAAAAAAACGGTTTTTGAAAACTTAAAAAATAGATAGTACGTAATTAAAGAATTTTTTTTATGAATTTTTTATTTAAAAAAAAAAGATGGGAAGGTATTTTAAAAATTATTAGAACATTGGAAGGTAATTAAGAAGTTTCTTTTATTAACATTGTCCTCGCATCCTCTCGTTCTGTTCGGTTTATTTGTCAAATTGGCTGTATTTACCTTTTGAAACCCAATGAAACTTGCGCTATCCTGATATTTGTTTGTTTCTTAGTTTGTAATATAGCTTAGTATTTTTTTTTAAGTGTTCGTCATTGGTTCTTTAGTGTTTTTTTTTTCTTTTGTTTTTTGTTAAGGGTTAAATATATGTGGTTGTAATCATCCTTGTAAGGTTCATTCTTTCCCGATTAATATACTCAGTTGACGATAGAAAAAAAATAAAAAAAGAAACAAGTTTCTTGACTTAAAAAAAGAGAGAAAAGCAAAGTAGGATGATGAGGAGAAGAAACTCACAGCAAAGGAGAAGGAGCCACAGACGGCGACCAAAGTGCTAAGGATAACACATAGAGTGATACGACAGCCTGAATCGTCGTTTTGGTCTTTGAGCTGCAAAAGCCCTGCGTCTATGCTTCTTTCTTCCTCCATCACCATCATTAACACATGCATGTATTGATTCGACACAATTTCTGGTAAAGGATAGTAAGAGGTAGAGAGAGAAAGAGGAGAGGGATAAAGAGAGAGAGAGAATGCTCTGTTTGTCAAAGTGGGCTTTGGTGTCACAATTATGTCAAAGTGGGCTTTGTATAAAAGGAAGGTGTCACAATTATGTTTGTTTTTTGTGACAAAAACTTAAATAACACACTAGAATAACATACATTTTTTCAATATTATTAGTATAATACTTAATCCTAATGAAATGTCCATTAACTCATAGATGAAATCTAAAATTAACGAAAAATACCATTTTAATTTTTTTTTATTACAATTAACGGTTTTCTTTTCTCTTTTTTATTAAAAAAAAAGAGAAATTGTTCTCTATTTTCAAACCAAAAGCGAAACTGCTTTTTCTCATACGGTTATTCTAAGAAAAACTCAAAGAAATCTTCTCATTCCGCTGCTTTCCGCTGCCGCTGCCTATCGTGCCCGCTCCGCTGCTGCTTTCCGCTCCGCCGCACCTTCCGCTGTTTTCCGCCTGCCAAGACTCGGTTCCGAGATATTTACTCTTTCTACTGAAGCCTCCACGCTTCTACTAATTTTTAATTTTCCAAAGCCTCGATTAATGATTTTCCAAAGATTCAAACAAATAATTTTGTCATTAAGCTATTCGAAGCATGAGTTTTACGTAATTTATCGCTTATGACTTTATGGCTAACTTATGAGTTAATGATGGCGTTACGAAGTTAATGACGGCCGAAGTTAACGAGCCGAGTTATTAATCTTATTAATCTATTACGACCGAATATCAAATTTTATTATTAGAAGTTATCTATCTTTTTAACGCCGAAGCGAAGCAGCACGATTTATTTGCTGAAGTTTACTTTCATACTGAAGTTTCAAGATATATGAGTATTTATTATTAACGAGTTAATATCCTCATGGGTGATTTGATAAGATCAAAGAAATACGCCTATTTTTAAGATGGAAAATCTCCTCCGATGTCCGTAATTCAATCATAATTGTCGCAAGATTTCGCACGCAGTAAAGTTAATGTGGTAAGAAAACAAGACTGAATCATTCCCAAGCTACATAATATCTCCAACAATAAGGGTCACACAGCTGATATACGAGAACGCTCCTATGCTCTGGCGCGACGATACGCAAGATATCGATCTTTTTAACCCAACAAACAATTATTACGATCCATTCAATCGTGATTTTCAGGAAGGAAAGAAAAGAGATAACGACGACAACGAAGATGAAGGTCAAGGCGGCGACGATTGTTTGGCGACTTAACCTACCATTGATCCATTCAGAGTCGATGAAGTTGCTACGACATAACCACGCCACCAAAGGCCTCATAAATCACCATGAAATCACCACTAAACGATGATAACTTTCGAATGAAGAAAACTATTTAAGAATTATAAAAGTTTATGAAATCGCCATCAAAACAATTAAATCGTGAAAAACTTAATCAACTGCTATATCAAGATAAACCAACCATCAAAGAATACTACTACAAGAATTACTAGTTAATTACTTAATCACCGTAACTAATCGTATTTATCACATCATTGTTACATAAATGACTTATGACAAGTCACCACCATGTCAAGATAAATGAAGTCACACACAATAAATCAACCACATAAATCACTCGTTTCGATAAATCGCCGTTCGAAATCTAAGTACCACATAAAGAATAAACACCAAAGTTTTCATAAATCACGTGGAGTAAAAGTCACCATGTCGATGAATTAAATCACGATATTTCATAAATCGACATGGTTAAAGTCAAATACTTCCTACGATTTAACTAATAAATCACCTATTAACATGTTTCTATTCGCCTTATAATCAAATTAACTACAAATAAAAATTACGCTACCGAAGTTTCATAATACACGCAGTAGCTATGACGCCACGCAGATTCGATGAAAAAAGACATTTTGTTATTACGCTTGTTAAGAAACGATTATAAGATTCTATTTCAAAAATGTAAAACATTACAAGAATTAAAAAAAGATCTGTACTATCTGGGTCATTATATTCTGTTTGCGTGCTATTTAAGTAACCGATCCTTTTTTTTTGCATCATTTTCTAAAAAACCTTTTTGGTTGAAAAGAATTATCATTTGGCCCTGTTATAATAAACAATTTCTTTTTCATTTATTTTAAATCCAAAAATTGGGAAAAAACTTATATACATTTCTAAAATCGAGATAATTACATACCCAATCATAATTTATCTGGGCCGCGGATCTAAATCCGGATCCATTTTCGGATCCCCTTAACCAAAATCGAAAATAACCTCTTCTCTCTATTTTCTCCATTTTTCCCTCGACTCTTCTTCTTCTCTCTCTCGGTTACAACTAGGGTTTTGATCCTTCTTTTTCACCGTTCAACCCAGAAATCCACCGTTCTTCTTCGCCATGAATCCGCCGTAAATTTTCCGTGAAGCTAAGCCACCGTAAATCCGCCGATAATCTTCTTTGAAACTAAGCCGCCGGTCATCAACTTCATTCTCTTTTGTTTCCTTTTGTTTAATTGTCATGGGCTTAAGTTTCGATTGTTTTAAGATTTGTTTAGGGTTTGTTCTCTTGTTGCTTATGAGAGAGAGAATCAGTGTTCTCTTGTTGTTTCTGAGATTTTGGCGAGAGTTTGTGTGAAATTGTGTGAATAACGAGCGAATGAGAGCTTGTGTGATGTGTGAAACGGATTTGGATTTGGACTTGGTGAGAGTTTGTACAGGGAGCGGGAATTAAGAATTAAATCATCTTTGAATTTTGGTACAAATAAGTTTGCTTGGTACAACTAAACATTTTGGTACATCTATTTAGATTTGCAGTTGTATGTAGATTTGCAGAAAAATTGTGAGGATGCATAGAAGGATACTGAACCAATACAACCTGTGAAGTTTTTCTTCAGCCACACCGATTATACAAAGTTGTGTAAGCTATCATAAAGGTCTAAGGAGAACATTACGATGGCAGACTTAGAAAAAATCCTTGAGGAGGATGAGAAAAATTGGTTTAGATTACACCCACAGTTTAAGCATATTTGGCACCTACATAAGGGGGAGAACCACAAGTATACGTGTATGTGGATGCTTTTGCTTCGCACGGTTTGTATGGACAAGGATAAAGTATGTTGGTTTGTGGTGAATGGCATTCCTATCCGGTATTCGATTAGAAAACATGGCTTTTTGTGTGGATTAGACTGTCGTAGTTACCCACCAAACTATAGGAAGTTAGGGAGTGAAGAGTTTGTGGAAAAGAATTTTGGAAAAGAAAAAAAGGTAGTGGGAAAAATCAAAGATGTGAGAGAAAAACTATGTTCCATGGAAGCAGATGGAGACCGGTTAAAGATGGCGGTCCTCTTGAATTCTTAAGCACGATCATTAGACCTAAGAAAAAGTTTGATCACGTAGATTCTTTTCTACTTAGAATTATGGATGATTTGTATGCCTGTGAAATGTTTCCGTGGGGAAGATTAACATTTGAAGACACTATTCAAAATATCTTCCATATGGTAGATCATTTTAACGACCATGTGAACCATGATGGTGTTTTCCGGGTTTCTTAATTCTTTTTTTCATCATTATTACATGATACTCGAAATCAATCTCTTCTCTTCTTTCTTTCTTTTTTTTTTTAGTTGTAAATGATGCCGGAAAAAAAATTACATTTGCAATCTAAGTGATAAAATACAAATGTACATAGGCCATGTTTACAAGCACCCGGAAAACTAAAATAGTAATTACATAATGAAAAGAAAAGTAAAATTTTCTCTACGGATAAACATAGTATATATATATATATAACACCATAAACTGATATATATCAAAATATATAAATAAATATTTCAATCTAAGTTTGATTTATTTCGTCGGACTGATGAATAAGCTTAGCTTGTATTTCTTCAAGTGATAATCCTTTCGTTTCCGGAACGAGCAACCAAATAAAAAGCAACGCTGCTGCCGCGATACCCCCGAATATGTAAAATGTTCCTATTACAGTTTTTAAAGTTAAATAAGAAAAACTACCTATTAAATTCTACTATAATATATATATATATATATATATATATTATAATATAAGAGTTTTGTTCCACAGTTATAACATATATATTAGTTTTCTAGACTTAATCCTTGGTTTGAATTTGATCATAATTAAAAAAAAAGTTGGAAAAAGAACTAGAACAAAATACCTTGGCTGCTCCACTCGAACAGAAAGTTAAAAGCGTAAGTGACGATCGAACTACTTGAAAATGAGACTAACGTAACGATACTCCCTGCTGTTACTTTTATATTTATTGGAAATATCTGCACACACCAACAATCATACATACATTACTTAATTTACAAAAGATACTGTTTTATGCATTGAAAATAAAAATATAGATTACAAATATGGTTTTTTTAACCATTTGACTAAAGACACTTACAAGAAGGATAACTTATGATTAAGCATAGTGTAATCTGTTTTTCTATTTCAAATTTTCACCTTTTATTTCAAAAACGATGGCAAAAAAAGATATATATATATATATAACAAAGTGTAAATCCGGGTAGAAACCAACCGATCTAATTCTTTAGGTGAGTGTATCTGTTTAGTAATTTGTTTACCAAATTTTTTAATAAGTTTAAATCTTGACACTTTTTCGATTAAAACTAAAAATCAATTTTACCAAAAAACAAGTTGAACTAGTTTATGTACCTCCGACATAATTACCCACGGGAGGCCTCCCAAGCCTACTGCATAAGTTGCAATATACAGCTGCCGATAAAAATCATTTTTAGTTACATTTTATTTGTAAAAGAGACATAAACAAAAATATTTTCATTAAAAAGATTATGTACAAGGAGATAAAATGTTTTACCATAACGCATATAAACGATAATATTGGAGTTAGTTCCGAAAGCAATTGCATTTTCTGCTCATACCATATAAGCAAAACTATTGTTTAGGAAATAAGTTATTGGGTTAAGAATATAATAACAATAATAGTTATTAAAGAAAAAAAAAACAAAACTTAAAATAACCTGTAACGTGAAGGCGAACCCAAGAAGCATGCAAGTTATGCTCATCCCAAACGCAGACGTCTATGTCAAAATTGTCAAAATGGTAATCAAACCAAATATTAAACAGCTTTATAATATTATACTATCTTTTAATAGATTATATGTACTTAAAAAGTAAAGACGTGCTCACCAACAAGAGAGGACGTCTGCCCCATTTATCGACAAGAATGAGACCAATCATGGTTTTTGGCATCTGCGAATAGCCAGAAAATACCATTCAATGCTAAAGTAAAAATAAAAATTAAAAAAATTGCAAGTTCTTAATTTAAAGAATTCATTAAAGTTGAAAGTTTAACAAAAAAAAAGTCGATTAAAACGCCAACATCACACTATCACAGTAGTTTAGTAGTTGAAAAACAACGAATTCAAAAATATAGATTTTTTAGTTGGATAAAAAATTGATAAGCTAAAAACTATATTTTAAAACAAAAGATATAATATACATTTTGCTAAAAACAATATTTTAAAAACTATCTTTTACATTTGATTTCATACATTTTGCATCCATATAGTCAACAAAAATTTGACAAGAAAATGTATATAAACTTACCACGAAGAGGCTTAGCATCATCGTTCCAATGGCCACCGGAAAACCTGTTTCAACCCAAAACAAATTATTAAGCAAAAAAAAAAAAAAATTGGAAAACCTGTTTAAACTGTTTTTTGTTCTTCAACTTATGCTCTGTTTTTCCCATTTTATTATTTTGATCAGCTCACTTCCACTCATTTATATACTCTTTTCTTGTTGAGAAATAAATTTAACATTTTTTTAAAAAATGGAAAGAGGAAACTCATGGTAAATATTTACTAAAAGTTTTTTTTTCCTAATGTATTTAAAATGAGATAATGGTATCAGTTTTTCAAAGTAAATGAAAAAAAAAATAGACTTATAAAAACTGGAAATTCTATGCAAATACTTCACTTGCAGATTCGAGGAGACTGTTGTATATGTTAGTGTGTGTCTATATATGTTTATTGTTATTCTGACATTTTTAATATAAAAAGTAATAAAACTTAATCTTACCAGATTTTCTAAAAATGGTACTTGCATAAGAGATTACAGCAGCACTTCCTGAGAATTGTTGTATCAACATTAGCCCGACTCCTACCTAAATATTAATTATAAGAAAAAATGAATGCTATGCAGATAAATTTGAGAAGTAGAATACAGTCTAGGAATTGATTTTATGTACTAATATTCCAACATGTAATTCACTGTACCACGAGAGTGTATCTATATTTTCTCTGGAACAAATCACAAAAACTCGACCTCGAATCGTTTTCTACCATTTTTGTCATAACCTGAAAACAAAACAAAAACCATTCAGACTTTACATTGCTTTACTTTTGGAGGAATGAATATATATATTAAAAGTACTTTATAACTGATAATATTATATAGGATAACTCACTTTAATTTCTGAGGCTTCACGTGAAATATCAGTATCTCTCCCTCTAAGCCGAAGCAGTGAATTTTCTAGTTCTTTATCTATACCAACTTTTGCCTTCAGAATTAAAATAGATTAGCTTCATTCTTCTCATGGTTTATAAATTACTTAATGGGTTTTCTTTAGAAAAAAATAATGACCAACCAGCCATCTTGGGGACTCTGGTACGAAGAATAAACCGATTGCTTGAATGATGCATGGTAAAGCACCTAAACCGGAAAAGGTATTGTATTTTAATCAGTTAATATGTTACACTCTTGAAATTTAACAACCGAAGATTTTTACATTTTTTTCTACTATTTAATCTTTGTCTTTCCTATCTAAAACATCTCTTCCACGGTGAATATGATATTTTATAGTTTTACCTGATAAAGCCAACATCCTCCAAGTAATGAAATTCCCACAAAAATAAACCATGGCGAGTCCAGCGTTTTGAAGAAGCTAATAATTAAATCACACAAGAATAACAAAGGATCAATAAACTCACGAGAAAGCTAACTAGTATGGATTTCGATTGAATTTTTTCGGTTGGTAACTTTATAATGATGGTGGGTATTTTGAATTTAAGCTCAGGTTGGGTTTGAATATATTTGATTTAAATTTGGTTTAGAAATTTTTTATTAATGAAATGGATGATAGAGAAATATAGAATCATTTTAACCAAAAAAAAAAAAAGAATCACCTGAACCAAAGAAAAGTAATCAATACTCTCTTTGATTATTTACAAATTCAAGTTGTTAGTATATTTCTAACATAAAATACGATGCTGAAAAACTTTATAGAATGATTTTGTTGGATATTCTTAACAAATGTTTTTCCATATATAATGTTTTCTTTAGTATATATGATTATGAAGACATATATGTGACAATAAAATTTTGGTTTTTGACATTGGAGAGAGAGATTATTTACTAAACTTTTGTTAAGTATTTTTTTTAATATATATAGATTTTGTCGAGCACTTATATATGTCCCCACAATTAGTTCATTTTTGTTTGGTTATAGCATAATTTGTCATTTTTTTTAATAGTCAGAAAATGGTCCGGACTTTTATCACCCGACTAATTCTTCAGTATAAATATAATCGTCGAATAGCCCACTTATCGGATTTTCTAATGGATTTTAAGCATGACAACATTTCGACTAGGCAAATGAAAGTGATTTGATCATGTTAGTGAGGAAATCCTATTAAATTAGAGCAGAACTTTATTTTAGTTTCGCTAGTTTGATTTGTCTTAATTTGTTTATAGTCTTCCTGATTTTTACTCTTTGATCTTGGTCGACACTCTAAAATTAAATATTACCTGATTTGAAAAGGTAAATGTACCGCGAACATGTTTTGGTGCAATTTCTGCTATATAGACTGGTACCTGTTAGATAAATAAGCAAAAATAAGTTTATATATAGATCACAAATAAATAAAAACCAAACGTTTCAAGATGATATTCAATTAAAAATTAAACATTAGTTGTAGTTGATAGGTCAATTACCACATAGCTAGTCAAGCCGAAACCTATCCCTGAGGCGATTCTTCCGAAGTTCAGCAACATGACTTCCTTTTGTGTTCCAAACATAACATAAATCATTATTTAATGGGTTGATTTATGATAACTATAAATTAAATGATTTTATTTTGTAAGAAATAATATTTGTCGGAAAAAATATGTTTGTGGTTAAAAATAATAATTAATACCTTAGCGAAAGCGATGAAGAGCCAACCAGTGATGCTTAGGATATCTGAGACCCACATTGTCTTTACAATCATGAAAAGTTAAAAGAAAAGAAAAAAAAACTATAAGCATTAATTTAAAGTTTTAGCACAAAATGTCACTGATAGCAAATATACGTACACATATACGAAATTTATAGGCAAGAAAGAACAAAGAAACGGTAAATATTTTTAATTATCAAATTGTACTAGCTAGAAAAATATTTATGAATATGAAGGGTGAAATGATTTATTAATTACCCCTCTTCTGCCAAGGACCATAGCCATTTTACCGCTGAACAATGCACCAACTGCAGCACCTAACGTGGCCAATGAGCCAAACGCTGAAAACTGGAAAAACAAAATGATTAGAAATCTATTAATCCAAAGAGAAATTGCAAAAGTTGAGTATATATTTTTATATTGGGATTTAAGTTACTATAACTAATACCTGCTCCCCGAAAATTTTAGAGAATTTTTCATACGTAATAAATATTGTACATAATAATAATCTCTCTCAAATATGATATAAAGAGAAATAATTTTAACTAAAAGTTGAAATGACTATTAGTATTTTTATAATAAATAATGTTTTTATAATTAAAAGAATTGTAAAAAGAACTTTCTTAATATACGTGTTTTAAAATCATGAAACAGAAATAAAATAAAACCAAATGAAATGAGTAAATGGTATTTTAAAAATATATTTATCGCAAATTCTATATTTATTTTTTTAAAATTTTTTTTCAGAACTTTAATTATTGTAGATGAGAGCGTGTGGCCAGAGATTGATTCTGTAATGATGGAATTATTGATAGATACTGTTATATATACTTTTTTTTGGATGGTTTCGACAACTCCATATAATATTATAGTTATAAGGCTAAAAAATGAAGGTGAACCAGACCTGCAAACAAAGTATATGGATGGGATAACGAAGATATATATATATATATATATTTTTTTTTTTCTTTAGCTAACTGATTGTTTATTTCAATTGGAATGAATAAAGAAAAAAAAATACTAATACGGAGTTATATGCCAATGTGTCGTCATCACTCGCTCTCTATTATACATAAACTTTTTTTTTTGGTTTATTTAAGGTTAATATTATGAATAACTTGTAACAAGGTTAATTTTAATATATGTGCCTTTGTAGAAACAGAAACAAGAGTTAAAAGACAGACATACTTGCGCCATAGAAAGATCTAAATCCTTCATAAGTCCTATCTCAGCACCTGATGTATAACCAGTCTGTAAAAAAAAAAAATAGATAAAACATAATTAAGAAGTAATTTTTTTTTTTGGAAAATAAATTTTGTATTAGAAAAACTTAGGATGATGAGGAAAAGAAACTCACAGCAATACCAAAAGAGAAGGAGCCACATATGGCAACAACAGTGCTAAAGATAACACAAGCAGTAATACGACACTCTGGATCGTCGTTTTGGTCCTTGAGCTGCAAAAGCCCTTCTTCTATGCTTCTTTCTTCCTCCACCACCATATCTGGATACAACAGAGTTTCTGGTAATAACAAGGAAAGCTAGAGACACAGAGAGAGGAGACGGAGAGAAAGAGAGGAGAGAGGAGAGAGGAGAGAGGAGAGAAGAGAGAATGCTTTATTTGTCAAAGTGGGCTTCGTATAGGGATGGTCATGATTATTATTCCATTTCACTCAATCAAGTTTTTGGTTTTTTTTTGGTTTTCTACTCTAATGGGTTGGATTGGAAAGCTAACGTGGACGTAAGACATTTTCTATAAAAATTAAGATAATATCGAGTCAAGTTTTATTTCAACTAAGTTTTTATTTTATTTTAGAAAAATAAAAATACAGCTATGTTTTAAATTATTTATTAATTTTGACTTATTCAGAATGTCAAAATATTTTGAAAATGATTGATATGTACATTTACCAAAAAAAAGAATATTTTGATTTATTATTCGATCACAACGGATGAGCCTAAATTATACGTAAATACGGAAAACCTCTTTCTCTTTCACACATAATTGAAGTATTAATCTAAGGTATGACATATATGATGGATCAACATAAATCAACTAAAATACAATTTTATTTTTTCAATAATGTAATATTAAGATTTTATTTTATGTAATTTTATACCACTAAGATTTATGCTATTAACTATATATACTAATAGATGACACAAAAAAATTATACATGCTAATATATCTATATATATTGAATGAAAATTTTATTTTATGTTATAATATGACATTTTTGGTAAGAATCTATTGTAATTTTAACATAAAAATACAGTCAAAATTCTAATCACTTAGGGTGAATACAGATAAGTCTATATATCTAGAAAAACCAATCAGTATTTGAACTCTATCGGACTGGATAACAAATTTTCTAATAATTCTATTAATACCAAAGTTTCAAATATACTGAAAAATTTTGTGTTGATAAAAAAATAATTGAAGATTATGTGATTTCTCTCCTTTATGTAACTCTCCATCTTAATTATCTTCACCCTCCGTATTAAGCTCCGGTCATTGGTTGACCGTTGGTTCATGGAGTTATCATTCACACGATGGTATCTGTAACACCTCCATTTCATAATTTTTTTTACTATGTGTTATTTCTCGAATACTAATCAGATTTTTACTACACAAGCGGAAGATTTAACAATTTTAACCCAATTAACCCACATCAATTTCGAATTTTAAGTCTAACAATTTAACTCAAATCACTAACCAATTTTCGATTCACAAATTCAAACAATTTATTTAAAGTAATTAAATAAACTCTAACAACTCCAATTAAACTTCAAAATAACTCAAATTAATCTCAAATATTCTAACTCAAATCATCGTCCAACTCACGCAATCATGCATACGAAATCAATAAAAATACTTAAAACTCAAAAACCACAAGACAATAACCATCCATCCACCTAACGCCACGTCCCGCGAAATCTCTCAATTATCTTTACCGATCCATGCGGTGGATACATAAGCAATGTAATCAGCAGTTTGGCCGTCTCCTCTCACTCAGACAATTACGTAAACAATTCAACACAATGCAGTAAAGTGATATTATCGATTCAATTGGTTCCCAAACGCATAAGTCAAGAGTTTACACTCAAGACACATGCCACATCAAACGGAACCTCAAACTATCATGACACAAACAAACACATACACATAACACACAAACAATCAAGCCACAAACACCAAATTACTTTTACAATTGCACCACGGTCACGCACTCACCAGTTATGATTTAACACGCAATAAATTTCTTGCATTAAACAAAACAAATTCGGATTTAGAATTCGATCCCAAAATAACCTCACAAACGATCTTATAAAAAGATCCTTACTAAACGATGCACAAGCAAGGCCTGACACGCTGATCAGCCTCCCACGCCTAACAAACGCTGATCATAAGAAAGACACCGCAAAAACATGCAACAAAACCCCATCAAAAACGGATCCAAACTAAGCCTTAAAAACGATCCCAAAAGCAACTTTTACCAAACGATGACCAAGACTGAAGCCTCAACAACCACACGGCCTCACCATAGCAAGATCAACATACGCTGATGACCAAAAACTCACAACAAAATCTCCATCAAAACCGATCCAACACTTAGTCCCAAAAACAATCTCAAAAACGATCTCCTTACCGAATCAAGGACAGATCGGATTCTCTAACACTCAGATCGGTCTCCTCTCAGCCTCTACAAGACACGGCAGCCATCAAAACATGCATCAAAAACAGATATACAAAAGCACACGGCTCCAAGGACAAAAGGCCTCACCAATCGGTTTTTCTTCTAAGGATTGAGTGTATTTTCCTTCACAAGCACTCGATCCGGACTCCTTCTACACATGCTGGGACTCTCCAGGCACAAACAAACATAGATCAAAATCGGATCCATAAACCAAAAACGAATCCAAAGACAAATCGCTTACCTTTTGCGATTTCTAGCGAAGATGCAAGGATAAATCTCAATTCTCGATGGATTCTTTCACTACAGCCACGAATCCAGACCAACACCATTAGAAAAAAGTCTTAGAAAGACCCAGAAACACCAACCAAAAGGGAGAAACGCTTACCAAAAACGCTAGCTCTTTCCCACGGACGGATCTCTCTCAAACGGCCAAAGATCTCTCGATTTCTCTCCAAGGCTGCGCGAGTTCCTTTCTGATTTCTCTAAGTGTTGGGAGGCCACAAACTCGACAATAGGTCCTTATAAAATCGAGTTTTAGGTTAAGTCCCCTTATGGTCCAACACTTAGAAAGTTCTGTCAAATTTTAGGTCCTACCAGGCCAATTTTGCATAACAGCCCAAAAATTCTTTCCAGCCTTAGGAAACTCGAGTTTTAGCTTCAAAAAGTCGATCCCCACAATAAAAATCAATTTGGCCCAACTCAAATCGATTTTGTTCCATCGGACCCCAAATTGACCCGTATCGGACCGTCCGTCGGTGCATAAAAGAAACTCTCGGCCAAATTCATCTCCCGTCGGTCCAACTTGTCCAAAAGCCGACCAAATAAGATTTTAAGACAGTTCTTGTCCAAAAATTTATCCATGTCCGAAATATTAGGGATGTTGTCCTTACGGTCCCTTGGATGGTCCGTGTGTCCGAATTCAAACAAATCTTGTCCAAATCTTACCATGTCCGAATCTTATCCTGTTCGAACCTTATCCTGTCCAAACCTTATCCTGTCTGAAATTTTAGGATCAATGTCCGAACGATCCTCCGGGCCAAAAATGTCATAATTAGACAAATCTTGTCCTAACGACCAATCATGTCTGAAAATGGACCAATCTTGTCCAATTATCCACTCATGTCCGAAAATTCCCAAAATGGCAAGGTCTTGTCCGAAATTTCCCAATCCGGACATACCGTTCGTACGGACGCAGTCCATACGTCCGCACGTTCATCCGGACGTTCGCATCGTTCGTCCGGATCGTATCTAGACAGTCCATCCGGACGGTCCTTCCGCGTCCGCAACACTCATCCGGACGTACGATCCAATCGTACCGTCCATTCGCAGCATCCGATCGTATCCGACGACCGTATCGCGTCCCGACGTCGTGTCCGTCCGTCTGCAAATCACATCCGTACGTACTATCCGTACGTCCGCAGATCACCATCCGTACGTATTGTTTGTACGTCCGGAGACCACTATCCGTACGTCCGCAGATCACCATCCGCACGATTCCAAACATCGGACTTTCCGAATTTCTCGACTATCCGTCTAGCCCAAACATCGGCATTTCTAGCCTGCCCGAATTCCTGTCCGTGCCGAGGAATGGTTTGCCCGAACCACAGGTCTTACAGTTTCCCTTGGAAAACGTCTCTAACCGAAGATTTAGTTCTGCAATGGTGGATAATGAGCCCTAGTAACCATTTTTTATTTATAAAATGAGTCCTAGTAACTTTATATAAAGAAAAAAAAATATTAATTTTAGAAATCGGGCTCCTATAATTAAGGAAAGACTTAAGTCTTTTCTAATTAATATACGTGTTCTTCTATTCTTCTTGACAGAGTCTATCCAGTTTGGTTTTATGCTGTCAGTTAATCTTGTTTGCATTGCTTATGTCGTTGCGAATAAGAAAAAAGATTCATAGTTTTGAATTAAAAAAAGAATAATGAGAAAACTTGAATTCGTGACTCTTTGTTTATTACAAAATTGAATAACATGTAAACATGTTTAAGATGGATAGTATGATTGATACACATGGAATTGTTTTGGGAAAACGATCCACCAACAATATCGATATCACGACAAACCTCCACCAAACTATGACCTCGTTCTAGATGTCTCTGAAAACATGCTTCTAAATCTTAATCCCCACAAACCGATACTTATCATCTGTTTCCCCTCCAAAATCATATTTCTCATCTATTTTTACACGGCATTGGTTTTAGTTGGTTTATGGTTTGCTTAACTAAATGACGCAGATGCTAAACCGTTACTCTTTATAGTAATTATAGATTCATCGTGGAAGAACCACCAGAGATACATCGGAGAAGAAACAACGATCGAAAACAGCATAAGCCGACAACGATTACGAAGAAGAAAGGTTAATAACTAAAGAGATTTTTAATTCGAGAAACTGTAAAGCTTCACCATTTTTTGTAATTGGGTTTAGTGGTGGTGTGTGCTCTTTTTGACCTTCTTCACGGAAGAAGAAGAAGGCGAAGAGAAGAAGAAGATGAACAAGAAACCCAAACCTCAAAATTAAAACGATAACAATCAAATTAAACCCGTAGGCATACCCTAGTAAAAGAACGTTCTTGAAGGAAGATTCACTTGTGTACAATCTATCAAAGGATGGCCACAACACCTGCTTAACCAAACAAAATAGATCTCTAACAAGCATTACAACTAACAAAACTTGTGAAAATTTTCAAACTTGAAAACTCTTCATCACCATGATCACTCATTTCTCGTAGTAGTCAAACCTATCTTCTCAAAAACTCTTAAAATTCATAAATCTGATCAAAATCACATAAACCCAATTAGAAGATGAATCAAATTACAAAAACTCAAACCAATACAGATCAAATTCAACAAGCACTAAATCAAAAACCCCTAAATTTCAAATCCAGAATCACGAATTGGGAATTTTTTTTTTCAAATTAAGCCTAACCTGATCCTTAAGCTCTTGCTATGAGTCGTCTCTCACTCGCCGACGACGACAATGAAGGGAAGACATTATCAGCTTCGAATTACAGCAAAAAAGGAAGTTTCCGGTTAGTAGCGAGGAAGCGACGTCCTCATAATTCGAGATCGGTGTCTAGTCGGAGTAGTGATCGGAGTAGGACTCGGAGATGTTGCTCCATTGGAGCTCATGGGGTGATGCTGAGTTTGGTTATGGTGATGAATTTGATGATGAAGAAAAGATGTTAAGCCATTGTTTTGGGGAGGTAAGAGACTTTTTTTCGATCTCGAGATTCTCTAATTCGGAATCTGACGAAGCTATTAAGATGCAATTTCATCGCCTCTGGCAAAACTACCTGCAAAGAAGAAGAAGAAAGAACGTGATCTCGGAACGGTTTAGGGTTATAAATTTGGTTATGGTTTGGGTTCGATTGGTTCTCTATCGGTTTTAGATCAAAAATCAAGTAAATCTAGAATTTTGGAGAAATAGATGAGAAACATCGATTTGTGGAGATTAAAGTTTAGAAGTATGTTTTCGGAGACATTTAGAACGAGGTCATAGTTTGGTGGAGGTTCGTCGTGATATCGATACTGTTCGTGGGAAAATAGATCGTTTTCCCAATTGTTTTACTCGTTTGTATTAAAATAACATTTGTCATCTCCATAATTTTTAAAAAAAATGTCGAAGTGTCACATACTTTTTTTTTCTAGGTTATTTTAACATTTGAAAATCTTAAATATTATTTCACCATTTCAATTTTTACCAGTCAAAATTGGAAAAAGGCTTTTTCATACCCCGACAATTCAACTATGTTGAATTTATGCCCCGACTACACCACTGTGCTAAATCATACACGATCTATACATAAATTTGAATTTAGTACTCCGACTTAATAATTTGTGCGATTTCATACAAATCCACTAACTCCGGTTCTTATCCGTTAACGAAAATTGACTTGGCATCCGACGTGTTATAAACGACGCCGTTTTTTTATCAGATCTCAGAATCAAAAAAACGAAAAATGACACCGTGGCTTTTTTGTTAAATACGACGCCGTTTTTATCCTTCTTATTCCTTTCATATCTTCTTCGATTCCAAACCTAACTCGGCGAGTTCAGAGAGAAATTTTAGGGGTTTTCGAATTCTTTTGATGATCTTGTAAGTAGCTCCAATGTCTTCATCAGCTAGTTCTTGTAAGTTTGTAATTGAATTAGATTTCTATAATCCGTGTTTATCAATTGAGATTTTGAAAATTGGTGTTTATCAATCTCGAAATCGAACTGGATTTAGGAATAAGCGATGGATTCAAACACATTGGGGCTGGAAAAGGGAGAGGATTGCCGAGAGAATGTAGATGTGGGGCAAAGTCTATAATCCAGACATCAGAAATGATGAAAAATCCCGGGAGGCTATTCCATTGTTGTCCGTATGGCTCAAAGGAGGTAATGTATCCGAATTTAGTGTATAATTATAAACTTGAATGAGGTAATGTAAGCGGATTGTTCTTGTTGTAGGATAATCGACATCTATTTAAATGGACTGATATAACTATGGTGGAAGAGATGGAGGAGGTTGAGAGTGTTGTTGGGAGCTTAGATAAAGGTTTAAAAAATGTGGAAGCTGAGATGGAGACTCTAGCTATGGAGACACGTACATGCGAGGTCGTGACAAATAGCTACGGAAATGAGATTCAAGCTATTGCCTCACTTGTAAAAGGATGTGAGAAGGAGATTGTAGAGCTCAAAGCCAATGTTGCTTGCTGTGAGACAGAGATACAATCACTTCGTTGCTTCAAAAATTTGGTTATTTGTAGCTTAGTCATGTGTTTGACTTATGTTTTCATGTTTTCATAAGTTAAGTTTCAGAGTTTGTGTATGACATTGTGTTTGCTTTGTTTGAGTTTGTGTATGACATTATGTATTATGCTTCAAAGGGTTAGAAAAAATTTGGTTATAAAAACCTTAAACCTGTTGCCGTATACCTGTTACAATAAGCCTTAAACCATCATTATATAAGCCTTAAACCATCCGAATAGAATCATCCAAATACAAAAAAACCATCTTCCATCCGAAAATACAATCATCCACAGCTGCAAAAACCATCTCCCATCCGAATAAATCATCCAAATTCACAAAAACCATCTCCTATCCGAAAGATAACTTTAGCCAAAAACATCTAACATCTGACGTTAATCCTGACAAAACATAAAATCCATCGTGAAATTTAATTCAATCACGAAGTGTAATCTGTGATGATTGACTTCCTTGACTTTGCTGGCTTGGACCTCCATCTGTTTGCTTCCTTGGAGGCCTTTGCTGGCTTGAACTTTTAGTAAGCACCTAACATTAAGACACTTTCTAGTGTTGTGTCATGTTATGTTGCACCTTCCACAATGAAGAGTCTTTCCTTCTCTTATGATTTTTGTCTTCTGCTGAGAAATTCTTCTACTTCTTTCCCTTTAGATGAGAATGATATCTTCTACTTCTGCTGAGAAATTCTTCCTAGGAGACTCATTCTTGCCTTTGATCCTTTTCTGTTTCTTTGTAGGCCCTTTAGATATACCCCTAGCTGGTGGTTTAATCCTTTCTTCACCAGATTTTCTCCACAATCTCATACCATTAACTCCCATGAGTGGCTCACTGTATTAACTAACCCATCTTGTTGTCAAGTACCAATCAGAGACATAATCCTCAGGCTTTTGTTTCTTCAACGCAATGATTTTCAATGCATGACGATAAGGAATACCTGTCATATTCTACCTTCTACATGCACATGTTTTGGCATTCATATCAACCCTATACCCTTGGGATACATTTTCAGCCACTTCATAATGTCCATTGCCACAAGGGATTACTTGACAATACTTACGGTATTTCTCCTCGTCTGCAATGCTCTTGGCCACTTTCTCACTGTATTTCCCTTGATGCTTAAGTGTTTTCTGCCTTCTCTTATCACTACAGATCATACATTGCTTTCAGATGGTCTCCAACATAGCTACCAATGGCATCTCTCGAGCTTTGTTGATAGTGTTGTTGTAAGTCTCAGAGAAGTTGTTAGATACATCTTCACACACTGATGCACAAGTAAAGAAAGCACGACTACAGTTATGTGGATTCTTCTGCATCAGTGCCTCATACACACCTTTATCAAAATACTTAAAGTCTTCCATGGCCCTTTCATAGTCTCCTAGGTTAAAACTTTTGCCTGCAGCCGAGAATAAGGCTGCATAAGCTCTCTTGAAGTTCCCGTAGATGTGGCGTGCACACATACGATGTTCAACTTGAGGCAACTCTTTTTCAACAGCAATCAACAAGCCCTACCATGTAAAAGAAAGAGTTAATCTGAAATGATGAGAATGATATGGAAATAGTGATATTAACAAAGTAATTAGATGAGAATGATATCTTTTGCCTATCTGAAATGAGGGTGAAACCAGATCCATCTGTAAGTTGCAAGTCTTTTTTAAGGAGCTTGATAAACCAGACCCAATTATCAGTATTTTCCACTCTAACAATAGCCCATGCAACAGGAGAGAACTGGTTGTTGGCATCTCTTCCAATGGCTGCCAATAGTTGTCCTTGGACATTGTTTTTAAAAAACAAAGACAACCCCACCGAGTCCGTCAAGCTTGTAAAAATTGAATCCGGTTTGCACTCAAGAGTGTGAATTTCGCCTCCTTGATATGTAAGCACATTGCCTTCTGAAACCATAAACTTCCCACTATGGTAGACTTGGAATGTAATATCGTCAGAGCTGGAAAAAATCATGAGATTAAAGAAGCAAAAAAATATAACATTTTAGCTCTAAAATTCAGCAAGATGGATATACAATAAAAAAAAAATATAAGATAATGGGACTCATGTAAGATTCATTAGTTATACGTAGTCAAAGATTCAGTGATGATTAGAGTACTAAATAAGGAATATGGAACATAAGACACCTCCTTTTACTTCGTTCTCTGTGATTCCACCATTTCCATTTTTCAATTTATAATACAATATACAATACAGTATAGAATACACAATAACTGGTTTCTAGGTTTATCTTTTTCAAGCTCTTAGCTCAAAAAGCAGCAGCACATGGACCCATTATTATCAATAAAGGGTAACAAATCGACCCTACCAAAGAATATATAAGTAAGCAACAAATCGACCCATGAATACATTATCCACCAAGTAACAACGATAGACACAGTCAAAGCATCATACATCAAACACTGATTCGTGACTCAACCAAATTGAGGAAGTAGATAACAACGAAATTGAGCGAAGCCTCCGAAAGATGAAAAAAGAGACTTACTCAAAACAATACAAATGCATATGCATAAAAGCTAAGCACAAATCCAAAAATTACCTCATTTTCGAGATCAAATCTGCTTTTCTAGTTCCAAAATCTTCTTCGCGTTATGTTTTAATTCTTCTTTCGGACAGGGAGAATTGAATTGAAGAAGAAGGAGAAAGAGAAGGAGAAGGATAAGAAAGAGAAGAAGGAGAAGGAAACAAATCTAGTTAGGTTTGAGATTCATGATGACTTTTCGATTTCAATCGGAGAAGGTGAAGGAGCAGAATTGGATTTAGGTTTACGATTTGGGGGAAAAAAATTAAAGGAAGAAGAAGAATAAAAACGGTGTCGTTTTTAACAAAAAATGCCACGGTGTCATTTTTCGTTTTTTCGATTCTGAGTTTTGATAAAAACAACGGCGTCGTTTATAACACGTCGGATGCCACGTCAATTTCTGTTAACGGATAAGAAACGGAGTTAGTGGATTTGTATGAAATCGCACAAATTATTAAGTCAGAATGCTAAATTTAAATTTATATATAGATCGTATATGATTTAGCACAGTGATATAGTCGAGACATAAATTTAACATAGTTAAATTATCGGAATATGAAAAAGCCTAAGTCAAAACTATAATTGAGCTAATATTTTTTTATTGCTATTCATTACCGCTGTTAACTGTGCCGTCATCTTTTTACTATTTTATTTTCCCGATAAAAAGCAATAAATAATAATATGATGCTATATATGCAATAAATGACAACTTCTGACTCTTTTCGAAAACATAATGTGAAAATGTAAAATACTATTTTTTTGGCTATTAATTGTATGAAATTGGTTTAAAATATGGATTTTTTTTTTGTTTGGATTAAGTTTTGTACACTTGTTATATCCATATTTGTAAAAAATGTATAGGTGTCAACAGAGAGACACGTTTGACTTTCATCGGTATTGTAATACTATTGTTTATGTTTAATGATTTAACGTTTTTTGTTTAAATATCTAATGTTTCCCTATGTTGTTATACTATTATGTTAGGATCTATTTACGTGTTACCATCTAGGAGTGAAACCAAATAGTTACGTTGGCCTTTCAATTGTTCTTTTTTTTTTTTGTCAATCGGCCTTTCAATTGTTCTTTTTTTTTGTCAATCGGCCTTTCAATTGTTCATATTCAATTTTATTCAGTCTGCTGCTTAATTTCATTAACGAAATATCAGGTGATTATATAAAAGAAAGGTCAAGGCTAACTATAGAATATTAAATGATTTTTTGGCAACACAATACTCTTTTTGTTTCATAAAAAGTGTAATTTAGACATGTTTCTCACAAATTAAGAAAATTATGTAAATTCCTATTATACCCTTTAATTTACAAATACACTAAAAAAATTTTATTTTAATTAATAAGCTAAAATAATAAAGATAAAAATGAGATTTAATTTTAAAAACTGCATTGAAAATACAAAACGATACTGAAACAAAAATAAAATTTTAAAAGTCGTTGGAAGCAAAGACGACAGCCCTGACATGGGCAACCTCTTGCATATCAAACAGCCAATCATTTATCAAAAACACTTCACTTCCGAGATAATACACAAGGCATATGGAATATCTTTTTCTTTTGTCTTTGCTAATCGTACTTGTAATGCTTTGGCGAATGTTATATTCAGAGCGGTATTGGTTAACCTTATTTATTTTGCGATATTTGACTCGTTTATACCGAATTGATCACTCTACTTTGTGGAAATCGATAGGCCACAATGGCTTTTATGAATGAAAGTTTGTGGTTTTGACGGAAAAAAAAAATTTTAAACGATATTTTTTTATGAAACAGAGAGATTATTAAATATTTGTAAGCATATTTTATCCACATGTCGCATATGTGTCCAAGTGTCCAACTAACCCATATGCAAGGACGCAAGATTAATTTAGTTATTAGGATATATCCTGTGCTATAGCAAGGACAAATTGCAATTATAGAAAAATATCCGAAATTTATAAAATTAGGATATTAGAAAATTGTAATTCTTCCATAACTTTACAAAAATTATAGTATCAGTTTTTATAATATCGAATCTTTGTAATATCTGCGTAAACATTTTGTAATGAGAAATATAAAACCAATCTTTCATACTCGACGATATTAGAAATATTATGTTGGGAAAATTATATTTTTGAAATCAGGATATTAATTAAGTAACCGAAGAAAGAAGTAAAATTTTGGAAGATTGCGACATTTTAAGATATTAATTAAGATTTTTGAGAAAATATTAGCCCAGCATATTCTAAGATTGATTTTGTAGAATATGTTTTTCTGTTGAAAGATAGTATGTCTATTAGCGATATTGGATATTGCAATATATTGTTTCCAACAGAAAATTTCCAGATATTTTTTTTATTTGAATTTTAATTATATCTTGTTCTGTTTTAATTACCAAATTTTACAATTTAAATAGATTTGAAAATTAAATTACAATGTTACATTGTTATGTTAAATTGTACATCATTTTAAACTAAGTCACATATGAACTAAAATTTTTAAATCTACTAAAACTATATTAATAGATTCGATATTATAAAGAGGAACTAACATTAACACTAACATTCCAAAAAAAAAATCGCAATCGACATTAAATCTCTTATTTTTGGAAATTAATTCAATATTTAATTTATTAATTAGTGTGTTTAATTAAATCAACAAAATCTTCACAAAATCTATTTTAAACTACTTTTCAAAAATAAATTAAATAATTAAAACTAAACTTATAATCTATAAAGAAGTAAAAAAAAATTGACAATCTACATAGATTCTTACTTAAAATTTTTTTAAAATAAATTGCAATCTACATAAAATCTCTTATTTTTGAAAAATTAAATCAACATTTAATTAAAGCAGTGTATTTAATTAAATCAACAAAATCTTCATAAAATATCTTTTTAACTACTTTCAAAAATTTAAAATAAATAAATAAATTAAAATAAAAATTATAATTAATTAAATGATCACATAATAACTAATGACTAAAAAATACTCTTAATGAGAGATTAAAATTTGTTCTTTGAATTATTGGCAATGTGATGTAAATATTAACACTTTTTAATGTTTATTTATAATTATATTCTCTAAAAAGGATACGTAAACTGTCATATACTAATTTAAATATTGTCCTCCATATACTACAAAACTAAGTTTATTATTGACAAATTTAATCCAACATCGGATTGACAGCAAAAAGTTAGAATTCAACAGTTTATCTGACAAATAATTCTATAATTGTATATAAAAATAGTTGCTTGAAATTTGAAGCCACTAACTACATCAATTAATTTCTTGACTTTATAGAGCAACATCTTGCCTTAATTTCTCCTCAAGATCCTAAAACTCCGGTCAAAAGCCTAAGATCTTATCCAGTTTATCCCCCATAATTGTCCAAACTGCCTATTCCTGGTTTGACTTTAGATGCCTATTTCGAAATTGACAGTTTATTATGCAGTTGAACAAATCTAGTTTGTACAAGCAACTTAGCTATCGTGGATTGGGATTCATGAAATTTGATATGCAAATACGATGGATGATGTTCCAAAAAAGGTTGACTAGGATTAACATATGTATTCTGATATCATCACACATAATTTCTTATGTTGGGCTTAAAATTCAATCCTGGGGTCTAGAAATTTATTTACAGGTTTAATAGAAAGCAATTTACTAGAAAAATAAAGACTATTCAGAAAATTAACTATCTCTCTTCCACAACCCATCTATATGACATGTGATGTCAATGTGAACTGCCGACAATATAGGGGCCTAGCTCACTTGATTCTATCAGTTCATGTTTTACTTGTGCCTGCTACTATCTAGAATTTTACTTGTCTCATGTTTTAAAATATTTGGAGGATACTGATTTCAGACCATGTTCATTCCTTGCTTTTTCAAGAACAACGAATTTAGATTACTGTTTATAAATATAATAGCACATAATTTTGACCCAAAAAAAATTTAACTTAACTGATCGCCAGTTTGGTTTCCAAATCAATTAAACATTGTGTTTATAATTGTGAAATGGAAAATGATGAATATTCGAATATAATATTTGTTGATTAACGGTTTAAATTATAAAAATTTGTAACAACAGGAAAAGAGATTCAATGGAAATGCAAGAAAATATAAATTTAGTTTGTGTGAGGAAGAAACCAAAAGGTAAGTATACTTATTAGATACTTATTAGAAATCTAAGTTAAGTCAACAGAATGGAGAATGATATGAAATTAATCACATAAAACAGTAACAATTTACTCCAAAGATATATGATTTATATAATCAGTCTACTGCTACATAATACGTTGAAAAGTATACAAAAGACTACGTAAACTCTGTCGAAAATTGATATTGGTTAGTAAATATTTCTAAAGTTGACGTAACAGTTAGGAATTCTTTCATTATAAGAGTTTGTATATTCAAATTGAATATATATTTTTAACTAGTTATTTTTAAAATATATTTTGCTTACAAATATATTACTAGCTAGTAGCTTGCCACCAATCAATGTTTCAATCGCAAGATTATATATATATATATACTTCATTTTTATAATATAGTTATAACAAAATGCTCGATGCGTGTAATCAAGGGAGTCACGTAACCAAGGAGGGCTAGCACTATCTATCTCCAACCCATGTTTTAGTCCCAACATAAATCATTAAATTTCCCCACAATTTAAATACATTTTTGTTGATTTCTATATGCATATTTGCGGATCGAAGTTAAAGTTAAGACTACTTATTGAAAAAAGAGAAGAAGTTTCAAGACTAATTACTAATAAGGGAATTTTTGAACTATCATACTATAATTTTGATGGACAAAATATTATGGGCACCTCACACTCACTAAAAATCAAAAGTTATTAGTAAGCTAACCAGTAGATAAGCTTCCTGATAAGTGATAATGTTTTAGAACGATTATAAAAACATGTGGATTTGATTAAAATAAAATTAAACTAATCAAGTACATTGAATAATCATGGAATATTATATATGTCTATATCAGTAAAATAAGTTTACTACTAGTACCTACTTCGACTTATCAACGTGTGGCCACTATGCTTACTGACCAGGACATTCATTGAATCTAGACATGAGTAAGATCCAGCCAAAATGATTGGGAATAGCAATGAAAAAAAAATCTAAAAGACATTAATGATATTCTTCCATTTAAGACAAGAATTATGCCTAAAACTAGAATGTATACTAGTACTTCCTCTATTCTAAATTATATGTCGTTTTACCAGTATTAATATGTTTTCAAAATAAGTTTTTTCTTAAATTTTGACATAAAATATCAAATTTTTTTTTCGGTCAAAATGTAAAATACCAAATTGAACTCTAAAAATTAAGAAAGTATATTAAAAAAAAATAATATCAAATATTGACTTGTTATTGCGACGACGTTTGTTTGTTGCGCAACAAACAGTTGGGTCTGTCAAAAACCCTAAACTGGTTTTTGAATGTGTTTCTTCTGCTGCAAATTTCCAGAACGCAGTCGCAGTTTCTAGTCTCAATCGCAGATCGCTAGTCGCAGTTTTCAACCAGATTAAGGCAAAGGTGAGGGTGGTATTTGTGGAAACGCAGTGGCTACTTTCTAAGCACCTTCTTCATGAACTTCTTGTATAGGTGCGTGTTGTATGTACTAAGGTGTATGTCTATTATTTGATATTGCGTGTTGTGATAGAACGTTAATAGGTGCATGTTAGTTAAGTATGATGATGTGTGAAATAATTGGATGATATGTTATAACGTGAAATGAAAGTTAATCTCCTCACTGAGTAATTCATAACTCACTGCTTTTCTTTTCCTTTCTCCAGGTCAGGATGACAATTTTGAGTAGCTATGCAATTTCGTTTTTTTTTTTTTTTGTGTATTCTGGGGATCCGAGGTGTTGGAGGCTATGTGTCTAGTCAACAATCATGATTTTATTGTGATTTTGTAATAGGGTTTAGATAGTAAAAATTTAAAATCGAAATTATACTTATTTTAGTTTTTTCTTGTACTACTTCATTTGATTCATAAGATTTTATGTTTCAGACTTTTTTACACATATTAAGTTTTATTAATTTCTAATATACCTTTATTTTATAATTGATTATTAGTTGTTTATTTCTTTCTAACTCTTTTTAATAGGGGATACAATAGAATAGAATATGTTATACATTTTTTTCATAAAAATGCAAACCATATATCATGGTAAAATATTTTTCCCAAAATATATTTCTTAAAGAGTAAAGATGTGCATGACAACTAAAAAAAAAATACTATACGGTTTTAATAATTAAATATATATTTATGTTATTATTTCAGACCCCTCCGCACTTTGCTGCACTATCTCAATTGAAGACGAAAATAATTATAATAAAATTCTTTAAATATACATATAACATTGAATCTAGACAGAAAAAATAATCCCAACAAATACCTTTGTTTAGGTAAAATTGTAAAACACGGATATTCGTTTAAACGAGAGAACTATAAATCCTAGTAAAAGATTGGTAATTCAAACCAATTAATGTATAGCTAAAAAAATCAAAACTCTATATTGTAATTGGGGGGGACCCAAAGCACAATGTATTACCTTTCTAATGAGATGATAATGGTCTAAATGAGAGGATATTAAACTCTAACACTAAATTTTAAGCCCAACCACCATCTTAAGACTCATTGAAGCTCATATAACCTTTTTTTTTTTAACACTGAAGCTCATATAACCTTAAGGCCTTAACACTAATTTCTGAAATAAAAAATAAATATTAAATAAAAAACAAGTGAACTTATTAATAAAAAAGATTACTCTATAGTTAAAAACACTTTATGTTAAATGTTAATTATAAATTATTTAAATGGTCCACTAGTAGGAATTGGGTCATTTTCTGTGTTGTAGGCTTGTAGCCAGATATTAATGGTTCAAACTTTTTTTTCTTTTCAAATAATGGTCTAATGGGTCAAATTAGCATGGACATTCACATACTTATTCCTGTTCAGTTCGGATTTAGGGGTTTTCAGTTTTTTAGTTAAAATTTCATTCGGATGTTTTACATATTTGGTTCGAATTAGGATTCGGATTTGGTTCGAGTTTAATATATTTTTTGGAGCGATCATAACCAGAACTAGCTAATCCAATTTGGGTTTTTAGGTTCGGTTCGGATTTTTCGGATTTTCAGATCTTCGGATTTAGGTCTCTAGGCCCACTTGAGTATTTTTCAATAACGGATTTGTATTCGGTTCGGGTTTTTGGATTCAGGTATTTTGTCCAGGCTTGGATCAAAACTTTTATTTAAGATTTTTTCAGCTTCAGAGTCGGCCTAAAATGTATAACCCGTACATCCCTAATGGGGAGGGGGTTGTTTTGGTAAATCCCTAATTCTGGTTACATTAAGAATCTAAGATTTTTGGCCATCCTAGCTAGATCATAATAGTGGTTAGTTGAAACCTTAGATGTATATGTTTCTCATTTCCTATCTTAGTACTTATCCATATATAACTGGATTGCTTTTTCTTATAAAGCTCCATGTAGTCCCAAATAAAAACCATGTGGCTAGTTGAATCGGAAAATTAATGTAAAAGATTGACTCCAAGCTATTAATTAAGGATATATCTGCATCTTATATTAAGATAGAATGAATGATTTATTTAAAAATATTATCGAAATAGATTACAATTTTTAGTCCTTTCCGGTTTGATAATTGTGAGAACATTTATAGAATTTATGACTTTTGGGTTTGTATATGGAGTTGTTTAAGCATTCTGGCTAGTTATGAAGTATCAGATTATGAACTTTGATAGTGATATCTCATATATCACTACAAGAAAACAGGATGTTTCTCGACGGGTTTATTCGTCAGTTTTAGAGCATCGGGAATGAAAAACTGTCGGATAGGCGTCGGAAATTCCCGACGGATAACCGCAGAAGAAAATCTCTACAGATTTCTGACGGACGGTCCGTCGATAAAGTTACTGATGATTTCCCGAGTATTGCTAGAGTTCCAATGGACTTTCGACGGGCGTCTCCCGACAGCTTCTCGAAGGAAGTTCTCGACAGATTCCCACGGCCTGTTCCAGATAGATTTTCCACAGCTTATTTCCAGTAGATTCCCGATGGCCAGTTTCTGGCGGTATTTTCCAGACGGATTCTCTACGGCCTATTCCTGACAGGTTCCTGACGGCCAACTCCCGACGGATGCCCGACAACATTATCCCAACGAATTCCTGATGTCTTTTTCCCAACAGATTCCCGACGAATTTATAATATTAATAATAAAATTATACAAAAATACAAAAACACGTTTCTTGTAGTCTCCAATGTAAAAAAATAAGAAATTATATAAAATTTTCAAATATTAATGATAAAAATTTTTACAAAAAAATATATCAAAAATCATTCAAATCGCCAAATTTTTGGCGCATTGCTTCAATAAATTTGTTCGTAGTATCCAAATGCGATTTGACCTCGTTTGTTGTAATCTCCAAAGCCTCGATCCACAAATCCTTCTCCTTGATGTAACTAGAAGCCACAGATCCACCGTATGAGATTCTGTTTGGCTGGCACTTGATCAAGTTAATCGGTTCTCCAATCCGAGATACCGACATTTAGACGTTGGAGTTGCTTACAATATGTTATTTAATTAGTTATAAAACTAATAAAACAAGTATAAGACAAAAAAAATTACCTCGATAACCAGCTTGTCTCGATTACCTCGTTCACAACCGCATCCTGAATCTGTCCGGTCTTCTTGTTAGTGTGAATGTCTTTCATCAATGTTAAAAAATTAAGTGGAACACCATCATTGTGTTCTGCCTGTAATAACAAATTAGCTAAAACAATTTTTTTAAAAATTGTATAATAAAAAATAAACAATATTACTTACCAATTGTTGCTCGCGTGTTTTGAAGCTGGTTGAGCTGGCATTGTGGACTGCCATTCCCTTTTTTTTTGTGGTCTTTCCATCGGTTTTTGGAGTTGGTATGGGAAAGGGCAACAATGTCTGGATTGGACCAGTACTGTTAATTACTTATTCTAAAAAAATAATTAATTAAAAAATAAAAATTATATAACAAATTGACAGAACTACAATTCTCGATCATTAGACTGTATATCCATGTACTTGGAGTACGGGTGCTTGAGCATCCCCTACATCATTCTGAGAATATATTTCCTAATCATGTTCCCAAAATAGCCAAAATTACATAAATTATATAAATCAATATTTGATATATTTTTAAATTTAAAATGTAGAGCCTGTGATAGCATTGATATTTACATAGTTTTATGCATTCATATAGTATAGTTTTATGCATTCTAACCACCGTTTAGGATTAGTTTAATGCATTTGCATGTGTTTACATGTACTTGGAGCAAAACCGATGTTTCTAGAATGTTTAAGAGTCTTAAGAAACCATGAGGACGTTGGAATCACTTGTTCATGCCAAGAAAATCACGGAAACCTTCTTTAGAAGTTTCACAGAAGGACCATCGACCACACTACATCAATGCAATCTCAGAGCGAACCACCGACCAAGAGCATCAATACGTGTCGACACCAAAGCGATATCACCCAAGCATCAACCAGACATGGTCAATGCTAGCCTCCAAGAAAAATGGAAATGATGCATATTTGGTGATTCAAGATAAAGGCAATTGGTTATCTCGAGTTTTAGGCTTATAGAAACATTAGAGGCACAAATTGATTTGTTCCAAAGCCCTAGGACTATATAAACACATGTAATCTCATTCATAAAAAGAATATAAACTTTACACACTTTTGTAGCCCCAAAAATCTATTCAATACATCATTCTAGGGTTATTTCTCTCTTATGCTTTTATTTATGTTTATACTTTGATTTGTTGTTCTTAGTTTAGTTTTACGGTTTATTGCTTTATATTCCTAGACTTTATCTCTGCTATAACCCACAGAGAGAAAAGAGAGTAGATATTTTAGACCACGAGGATAGTGGTCAATGATGAGATCTATGTTTGGGATTTAATTTATGTTTTCGTTGTTCTTAATCAATCTAGCTACTCTATTATGCAATCTTAATGCTAAGTTATTGCCTATGGGAGATGCTTAAGTGTATAACCGAATCTAGTAGGTGTGGTTATACGATTAGAAGCTCTTAGCACCACGAGAGCGGGTTAAAACTTCGGATCTGCATATTAAGGAGTATTAGCTATGGTCGAATTTGTTATTTGATAGAGTAATTAATGCTAGTGTAGCTTAGGCCGAGTTAGATTCAGATCTTAGAAATACATCATCATGAGAGTTGGTTGTGTTTCAGAAGTAGATTTATCATTCACTAAGTATTTTCGACAACACAAGGTCGTTTGGTCACGTGACAGTCCAAACGAAAGTTTAGGAATACTTAGTAATCGATGATGTGATTGTGTGTAATGCGTGAAGATCGCCACGAGAGTGGGTCTGACATAGTGACTAGCATATCACGAGTGTAGACTAGTCTAAATTCGATATCCCTAGATTGACAAACACACACTTAAAAGTATAACATAAATCCTAGATCTAGATTCTCTGTAAATCGATTATCACCCATATTTATTTATGCCATTTAATTATGCAATTTATTTATGTTATTTAATTTAGTTATTTAATTATGTAATTTAACTATGTTTTACTAGTTAGTATTTTATTGCTTTCGTAGTTTAGTTTATTTACTGTTTTATTTATTTCATGTTGATTTATTGCTTTCTTTATTTTCATGCATATTAGTTTAGGATACAACCCTCATTGATTTATTGTCATGCCTACATTAGATCTGCATTTGCATTCTCTGTGTATTATTTTATTTCCCTGTGTAACGATCTCGTACGTACTACAATTGCATAACCGTGCACTTGTGGTAAGATAGGGTTAAACTCTCGAGACTAATCTATAAATAGAACTCGGTGAAACTGAGATGAGGTGGAAAAAAATCTCTGATCAAGTTTTTGGCGCCGTTGCCGGGGAAATAAGGAATAGTCATAGAGTTTTGATGTGGATCTGAGACTAGGCATTTATGTCTTATTAACTAGATATTCTTTCGTTTTTCAGGTGCATGCATTTGAGAAGTTAAGGCAAAGACCAACTGACCGATCAAGTTCATGATATCAACGAAATATAGAGACTAGTTAAGAGAGAAAGAAGGAAAAAAGAGAAGATGGAGCAACGCAGAAACGAACTATCTGTTGTTGAAAATGAGGACGTTGCACGTATCGATAACGTCACTCGTGATGATGGTGTTCCACGTCAGGCGGCTAGACACCAAAAACAAGTCGTTTCGGCAATCGGTACAATCGATGAACCTATCTATGTGGCTCAACGATCCAGTATTCTTCCACCTCCGATGGAGAATAACAACTTCGATTTCGAGATCAAGGCAAGCTTATCAGCATGGTACAAGGCAGCAAATTTCACGGACTGCCGATGGAGAACCCACTTGATCACATGGATCAATTTGATAAGCTTACAATGGAGAATGGAGTTTCGTGAGGACGCCTCAAGTCAAGTGGCTTTATTTCCATTCTCGCTTCATGAGAAGCAAATCAAATGAAGAGTTACCACCTTAGTTGATTCTTACATGGGGACAATGCCGGAAGATGTTCCTCGCAAGCAAGCTTCCTCGAATCAGAGATTTCTCCGAGCTTTGTGTAAAAAGGATCATAAAGTTTTGGAAAGACATGGGAGCGTTTTAAGAGGTACACGAGCCAATGCCAACACTATGACTTTAGTGAGGAGTCGTTGTTGAGTACCCTCTACAAAGGAGTCTTACCCAAATATCGTATGCTTCTAGACATGGTAAGTAACAGTAACATCTTGGGACAAGATGCTGAGAACGGTATGACATTGGTGGAGAACTTGGCACAAAACAATGCTAATTGTGGAGAGGAATACGATCGTAGGGATCGTAGTGTACCTGATGATGGTCGTGACAAGACGAGATCTGACATCAAGACAATAAATGATAAGCTAGATAAGGTGTTACAAGCAACAAAGCAACACATTCACTTTGTTGACGAGGTGGATACTACTAGAGGATATGCTGAAGAGAACACTAGTGATGAGAACAAGTGTGAGGTTAACTTCGTTGGAGGTTATTAACAAGATGGCTTCAACAATAACTACCGAAACCACCACAATCTCTCATATAGGAACAATAGTGTAGAGAACGCGTAAGACCAAGTGTATCCATCGATGAAAGCACAAGCATCTATGTTTCAACAAGGAGGTTTCAGACCAGTAATCAGTTCAACAAACCGTCTTACACACCACAACAGTTTCAAGGACAAGGAGGGTCAAATTTTCAACCAAAGGAGGAGAAGTATGAAGGAATGCTCCAACGCATTCTAGAGATGCAAGCACGAGCTTCAGTAGAGCTTACTGAAGGCTGAAAAAATGTTCATAGGAGGTGTAACGAGTTGAATAGCAAGTTCGATGGACTTGCTTTACGCATCAATGTGTTGGACACACAAACCGCTCAAGTTGCGTCCTCATCACAAAGACCCCAGGGCATGCTTCCCGGAAAGCCTGAAATGAACCCCAAGAGTTTGTGCAAGTAATCACCCTAAGGAAGAGCAAGGAGCTGGAGCTGCATCGAGGCCGATCGGACGCAAGCATCAACCAGGAGCTGTCGATGCTCGGCCTTCAGATAAATCTGTCGGACTAACCCATCGACTAGGAACGGTCGATGATATCACAAACCAAGCCGTCAGACACATGGTCGATGCAAATATTTTTAGAAAACCAGTCAGACGACAACATTAACCAGGCAAGGTCGATGTGTTCCCAGTGAGAAGCGTCGAGCAATACCATCAACCAGGCGTGATCGATGGTCATTCAGGAAGAATCAGCGGATCATTGCATCGACCACCCAAGGTCGATGCAATTCCTGAAATATCCAATGCCCATTCTTCAACGCTAAGACGATAACATGACAAGGTCCGAAGAGGTACTGGACGTGACTATGAGACTAAGAGGGATAATAGCGTCTTCACAAATCAGAGGAATCCAATTTTCATTGACCTTAACAACAAAAAGAGGTTTAACATGTTGGTTCGATGCATCCCAGAGATAACTTTTTTTAAGGATGCATGGAAGAGATTTCCCTTGAGGGAATACTTCAAAGATACGGACGAGATGATTCATGACGTCTAGAAGTTATTCAGAGAAGTATGGCTCTCTAGGAACACTCGTCCGAACCATCTACAATAACCAGCAAGCAAAGCATACCCACTTGGTTCTTCAAGTCGATAATAGAGATTCGCCAAGACACAAATTCAAGCTAGTCACCATCGAAGATATCATGTTCGAGAAAGCCGTTGTCAAATATAGCATCAACCTCTACTTCAACGAAAGTTGAGAGACTTTTGAAGAATGGATTTCTGCATCGAGGCACGACTAAAGGTACCGGTCACAACGGTCCTCAAGAAAGATGACTCTGGTCTTTGCAAGGTACAATGCTCTACCTTGGTCGTGAATTTGAAGATGCTTTATGCGATTCCAGTGCTAGTATAAACGTGATGTCCGTGGAGAGAGACAAGTTATTGGAAATCAACAACCTCACACGTTCGAATGTTGAAATTGGGATCACAAATGCTGAGATTATGCACTCGAAGGGTGTAGCTGAAGATGTTATGGTTTGGTATGGAACTTGCCGAGTCCCTACTCACTTCCATGTGATAGACATGAGAGAAGATGATAACACTCCACTCATCCTTGGAGGACCATTCCTTGCAATGGTTGGAGCAGTTATTGATTGGCCGAATCGAAGAGTCTCGTTCACATATGTGAACTCGGACGTGTTCTACAAAGTAACACCGGTAGACAACGCTCCATGACACTCCGTGGGAGAGAGGACCATTCCCAACGGTCTACACAACCTCCTTCTCCACTACTATCAGAGGACCATTCCACAAAGTCGTCGAGCTCACGGCGCTAAACAAACATTATATCCTTTGTACATACGCTTTTGATATTCAGATTTTCATTATTTTTGCGTTTTTGATATTTTTCTGTTTTGTTTTTGAGTTTCGTTTCTTTCAAGTGTTTACACCATTAAAAAAAATCAAAATTTGTACATGTGGGAGCTGCAAACCCACACCGATAAAAGAATTCAGGTATGAATTCTTTTGCTTATCACCTCTTTTAGTTTTATGTCACAACAAGGACGTTGTGAAATAAGTGTGGGGAGGAGTCTTGCGATCAATGGAAGTATTTCTTTTTCCTTGACATATTTAGAAAATTTACCATAAGTTTATTGTATTTTTGTGAGATTGCTTTAGTCTTTTTTTCGTTCATAATTCAATAACATATGAAAAAGTTTTTAATGAGGTAGCAATAGAACATTGTGTTTTGTGTTATTTATGCTGAGGTTTGGATGCTTTTAGGATAGTGTGTGTATCTTTGATAGGAACCATGGAAAACCCATCAATGGATCAACAAACCCCAAAAGGATCGGAGTTGACTTCTTGCACTTAAATGGACTTAATCATTCTCGGTTTGGGGCTTGAGATATATTGGATGAGATACCTCTATGAGACCCTGCAAGGCAGGTTTAAGTAAGTACAATTCCTCTCTTCTTTCCTTTCAATAAGTAAAGAAAAAGAGAGAGAAAGAAAAGAAAAAAAAAAGAAAAGGATATAAATAGTAAAGAAGTGAACCGGATGTTGGAATCTACCACTTTTAACATTTGCGTCTTATAGAAACCTGTCCTAAGAAAAGAAAAGAACTAAAGAGAAAATGCGATCGATAAAAAAAATGATACCCTAAAAAAGTAAAGAGAAATCGATCGACTTTGAAGTGAGAAAATGAAGGGAAAGAAATTGTACTAAGAAGGTCTTGAGCTTGCAAAAATCCGAAAGAGTAAGTGTTCATATCCTTTGATCAATATTCCCAAGTCGAGATCTCACATTTGAATAAGAAGAGTAGTAAACAATGAGGAGTCCAGATTTAAAAGAGGAGAGGTTTGAAATCAGGTGAGTTGTTATGCTTATGGTGAAGTACATGAAGTAGATTAGAGATCATTCCGCTTCAACTAAGACGAAAAACATTAGCACAACAATGGTACAAGGTACATGTTCACTCTCCTTATCTTTATAGTTATTTTTAGGATTTGCTTCACCATGTTTACTTTTTCTTTGCTTGAGAAAAAGCAAAGGATAAGTGTGGGGAAGTTGATAGCATTGATATTTACATAGTTTAATGCATTCATATAGTATAGTTTTATGCATTTTAACCACCATTTAGGATTAGTTTAGGTATTGCACGCTTATGTGCTTGCCAGTGAGAAAACCGATGTTCATGAGAGTGTTTAAGAACCTTAAGAAGCCATGAGGACATTGGAATTAGTTGTTCAGGCCAAGAAAGATCACTCTTCTTTAAGTTTCACGTATGACCATCGACCTAAGATCGACTACACCAGTCATTGTAATCTCGCACCCGAACCATCGCCCAAGACATCAACCATACCAGGTCGATGCACTTCCAGCAGTAAACCATCGATCACTGACGACTGCAGTGGTCATTTCCTGAAAAAAATGGGAATTATGCTTATTTGGCGATTCAAGATAAAGGCAATTGGTTATCTCGAGTTTTAGGCACCTAGAAACATTAGAGGCACTAATTGATTTGTTCCAAAAGCCCTAAAACTATATAAACACATGTAATCTCATTCATAAAAAGAATCTAGACTTTACACACTTTTGTAGCCCCAAAATTCTATCCAATACATCATTATAGGTTTATTTCTCTCTTATGCTTTTATTTATGGTATGCTTTTGATTTGATGTTCTTAGTTTAATTTATTGTTTTATGTTCCTAAACTCTATCTCTGATGTAACCCACAGAGAGATAAGAGAGTAAATCTTTTAGACCACAAGGGTAGTGGTCGATGATGGGATCTATGTTTGGGATTTAATTTATTTTTTGATTGTTGTTAATCGATCTTACTACTCTATTATGCAATCTTAATGCGAAGTTATTTCCTGTGGGAGATGCTTAAGTGTATAACCAAATCCAGTAGGTGTAGTTATATGATTAGACGCTCTTAGCACCACGAGAGTGGGTTAAATTTTCGTGATACGCATATTGGAAAGATGGATGGTCGAATCATTGTTGATGTAGTAATTAATGCTAGCTCATTTAAAGCCGAAGTTAGATTCAGATCTTAGAAATACATCATCACGAGAGTGGGTTGTGTTTCAGAAGTACATCTATCATTCACTAAGTATTTCCGAAAACACATGGTCGTTTGGTTACGTGACAGTCCAGACAAAAATTTATGAATACTTAGTAATCGATGATGGGATTGCGTGTAATGTGTGAAGGTCGCCACGAGAGTGGGTTTGACATAGTTAGTATGATTGATATGCTTAAATTGACATTGAAGTGAATAAATAAATCTAGATTCCTGTAAAATTATCACTATTTAATATATGTTATCTATTTATGTTAATTATTTAAGTCATTTCATTATGCAATTTATTTATGTTATTTAATTTAGCTATTTAATTTAGTTATTTAATTATGTAATTTAATTATGCTTTAGTAGTTAGTATTTTATTGTTTTTGTAGTTTAGTTTATTTAATGTTTTATTTATTTCATGTTTATTTATTGCTTTAGTTTCATGCATAATAGTTTAGGATACACCCCCATTGGTTTATTGTCATGCCTAGATTAGATCTGCATTTGCATTCTCTCTATGTTATTCTATTTTCCTGTGGATCAATCCCATACTTCATGCCTAGATTAGATCTGCATTTGTATTCTCTCTATGTTATTCTATTTCCCTGTGGATCGATCCCGTACTTACTACAATTGCATAACCGTTCACTTGCGGTAAGAACAGGTTAAACTCTCGAGACTACTCTATAAGTAGAACTCGGGTGAAACCTAAGATGAGTTGAAACAAAACCCTTGATCAGCCTGATAAGTTGTGGCTGTAGATTTTGGATTTTTGCTGTACAATTTGATCTATGAATTTTTTTTTGTTGTAACTTTAGAATTTATGTTGTAAAACAAAGTTTCCATAATAAATAATTGTAAAGCCAACCTTCAATAATTATCTAAAAACCACAATTTATTATGGCTTTAGGTTTTTAGCTTTGTATAACCAAAAAAAAAAATGGTTTTAGCTTTGAAAAATATATGTAAAGCGTAATTGCTTTGAATTTATACCTTTATATCCAAATATGGCTTTAGAAATATTTGAAAGCACAACCAATCACGCCTGTAATTAATGAAGTGAGTTTTTAGAAAATTACCTAGTTCCCCCGTGTAGTTTTCCCGGGTGCAACAACTTCAACGATTCTCAGCTGGGTTCTTGGACCAACTCCTCTACTGTGATATTTATCATTTGTTAGGGAACAGAACTGGGAGAGTTAGAGTATGGTGAGAGCGTTGGCGTCATCAGTGTTTTGTCATCACGGACGAAACGACGGTTGCTCCCCAAGATGTCTGAATATTAGTTAGCGATTCAAGAAAAACATAATAATTGATATTAATTGTAAAGAAAAACTAATTTTATTAAAATCCTAATTAAAAAAAAAAACTGTATAGCCGTTTCGGTTCCAAAAACCTATAATCTATTAACCATATTACATAAATTTTATATAAAATTTTGGATCGTTTAGAGGCTGCAGAACGATTTCAGAGGAGTTTTGAAGTTTTTTTCTTAAAGCGAATGAAAATGAGGGAGAAAAGGGGTGATTTATAAATAGGGAATCTCATTAACTGTTGTTGTTTCCCAGACATGGGCGGGCAAAGAAAAAGATTTCCCGTCATGATTCCCAACGGCCACAGAAGAGCCTTTGGGAATGTTATGGATTTGACTTTCCTGACGGATTTCCCTCGACTTTTTTGTGGCCATGGGAAATCCGTCAGAATTGTTATCGAGCAGACGTTCCCAACAGATTCCCCACAGCCACAAACACGCCGAAGGAAATCCGTCGGTAGTTTCCTTTGTATTACCGACAGATTCTTGACAGTTCCGGAAGAGTCGTCGGGTAGTATGGCATATTTCCTCCTCGCCTATAAATACGTATCCTCCCCCATTGATAACAACATAGTCAAACAGTGAAAATCATTTTTAGAAAACAAAAAAAACCTAGTGTTCAATTTTTTAAAAAATGTGGTATGACGAATCGGAATCCGAGGTAATTCTGGATGTGGATTTACCTCCGTCTTAGCTACAACCATTTATCTCGAGGTGGGAACAGGAAAGGAATATGCATGCCTTCTTTTAAAATTCATTCTCACCGACTCAAATCGACGAAGGACAAGGTCCAGGGCCTACCAATCCGTTAATCCCAGAACCATCGCCACTTATCTCTAGGTGGGAACATGAAAGGAATAGGCATGCCTTCATTGTCACCGACTAAAATCGATAGAGGACAAGGTTTAGGGACTGAAAATCATTTTCAGAAAACAAAAAAACCTAGTGCTCAATTTTTTTTAAAAATGTGGTATTACGAATCGAAATCCGAGGTAATTATGGATGTGGATTTAACTCCGTCTTAGCTACAACCATTTATCTCGAGGTGGGAACAGGAAAAGAATAGGCATGCCTTCCTTTAAAATGCATTCTCACCGACTCAAATCGACGAAGGACAAGGTCCAGGGACTACCAATCCGTTAATCTCAGAACCATCACCACTTATCTCTAGGTGGGAACATGAAAGGAATATGCATGCCTTCATTGTCACCGACTAAAATCGATAAAGGACAAGGTTTAGGGACTGAAAATTATTTTCAGAAAACAAAAAAACCTAGTGTTCAATTTTTTTAAAAAATATGGTATGACGAATCGGAATCCGAGGTAATTCTGGATGTGGATTTAACTCCGTCTTAGCTACAACCATTTATCTCGAGGTGGGAACATGAAAGTAATAGACATGCCTTCCTTTAAAATTCATTCTCACCGACTCAAATCGACGAAGGACAAGGTATAGGGACTACCAATCCGTTAATCCCAGAACCATCGCCACTTATCTCTAGGTGGGAACATGAAAGGAATAGGCATGCCTTCATTGTCACCGACTAAAATCGATAAAGGACAAGGTTTAGGGATTGAAAATCATTTTCAGAAAACAAAAAAAACCTAGTGTTCAATTTTTTTAAAAATGTGGTATGACGAATTGGAATCTGAGGTAATTCTGAATGTGGATTTAACTCCGTCTTAGCTACAACCATTTATTTCGAGGTGAGAACAAGAAATGAATAGGCATGCCTTTCTTTAAAATCCATTCTTACCAACTCAAATCGACGAAGGACAAGGTCCAAGGACTACCAATCCGTTAATCCCAGAACCGTCGCCACTTATCTCTAGGTGGGAACATGAAAGGAATAGGCATGCTTTCATTGTCACCGACTAAAATCGATAAAGGACAAGGTTTAGGGACTATCGATACCTTAATCTCAGGACTAACACGACAAATACAAATATCCATATATCGAAAGAAGAACAAGCATGCGTCATCGTTGAATGAACACGGAGAACAATTTAGTACACAAGAAGTAATCTATAGAGTCGGTGAGGAGGACGTGGGAGCGGTGATGATTTTATGGATGAATTGTGGTTGATAGCAATATACGACGTGCGCTTTAAAGGTAACATACATTATCTTAGGTAAAAGGAAATTTTCGATATTGAAATAGTTACATATCGAAAATTGAGTGGGATCAGTATGGATATATGTTATCTTAATAAAACACATAACACCATTGACACGGATAATTTCCAACACAAATTCAAGAAGAGGGAAATGTTCACTCATAGAAAGCTAGTAACTTCAAAAAGATTTTTCTTTCTAGGCACGAGCCCCAAGAGAGTATCCAACAACCCTGTCTTTCCTTTTCTTGAATGAGTAGCTACTTGGTTTAGAAAATGTCTGTCAGTCACTAGCTTTATCTTCCTTTTTGGGAAAGAACCATCGGGCAACCGGGAGGAAAAATCACCTATCTCTCAGTAGGAACTCTCCGCTGAAGATTTGTCCGGCTTTTTCACCGGAGATGGCAGCGGTTCAGGGCAGTGTCACAAACCTCGCTTATTGACACATATTGAAATACATGATTAGTTATGATTATGACGTTACTTTGTTTAGGATTCAGATCCCTAAGAAACGACTAAAATAAGAAAGAAAATAGCACATACGATTTATAGTAGTTTATCCTAAATATACAAGATACATTCATTTTTTGTTGTTTTAAATTTTCATTATAATCAGATCGGGAGTTTGCCTCTCTTTTTTTTTTTTTTGTTTTACATCAATATGTTCGACGTTCAAATATAAATAAAGAAATAAATTTCTACGACAAAAGAATATATGACTCAAATATCTGATATACATTCTCCGTTATAATTTTTTTACCTTGTGAATCAGCGTGAGATTTGACATAGGATCTTCAGAGCGTTAGCAAAAAATTATACTCTTTAGTCAATAATTTTTTAATAATGTTATTTAGTTTGTTAAAATGTCTATATATAGTATAATTTATTGATACATATCAAAAGTTAATCTGTTAACTATATATGTCAAAATATAATCAATTATTGATGTGTCCAAATTTGATTATCTGTAGTTATGTCATATGTTAGATTTTCTCTGGATATTTAGTAAAACATATCTAATTTTAGCTTTTTTCTTTTGATAATCATAACTAAATTTAGTTAATAATAATGATTTGTTTATTTACTATATATTATAATTTATTAACATCTGTCAAAATTTAACCAATTATTGATACATGTCAAAATTTCAGTAATTGTAATTATGTCATTTGTCATTTGTCATGATGTTATGTTTTTAAAATGAAACGTATCAAATTTAGTTCATTGCATTAATAAGAAATAACAACATTGGTTTGTAACTGTTATATAAGAAAGTGTAAATCCAATCAGACCTTCACAGAATCAAAAAGTTCAAAATAAAAACTCACAGAAAAATACAAAATTGGTCCCCAAAATTTGAATGTTTCAAAATTTACCCCCAAACTTCGTCTCTTACGCTTCTTTGTCTCTTTCTCGCTTAGCCGTTTAAAGTCGTAGCAAAACCCTGAGACGCGTAAAATCCCCAAACCCTAACCAAAACCCTAAAAATCTCAGCCGCCACTTTGTTCTAATGGCGAAGAAGAAAGTGTCTCGTAACTCCAATGGAGCTTCCAATGAGCAACAACAAATGCAGAGCCAGACAGCTCCGGTCACTTGCAAGAAATCGGTGGAACTGAGTCGAGAGTCTTCAATGGAGGACCATGACTCGTCGGAGGAAAAGTTTCAGAATTTGAAGTCGCTCAATGCGATTCTTCTGAAGCAAACTATGGAGAAGAGACAGCAGATTGAATCTCTCTTCCAGGCGAAAGATGCGTTGGAGGCTGAGTTGACTCGTTCCGGAAAGGAGAAGACTTTGCTGAAGGAGGAGTTGTGTGGGTCGAGTAATGAGAATTTCATGTTGAAGATTGAGATGGATTTGTTTATGGGTTTTGTCGAGAGTCGAGTTAAGGAAATGGGCGTTGAAGTAGATGGGTTGGTTAAGGAGAAGAGTGATAGAGAGTGTGAGATTAGGGATTTGAAAAGAGAAGCTAATGTTTTGATGGGGAAGTTAGAGAGTGAGATGGATGAGTTAAGTAGGGTTTGTGATGAGAGGGATTTGATTAAGAGTGGGTTTGATTTGAAGTGTGAGGAGATGAATCGACTGAAGGAGAGTGTGGTGAGGTTGGAAATGAAAGAAGCGAGTTTGGGAGAAGAAGTTGGGAAATTGAAATCCGAAAATGGTAGATTGGTGAAGGAGAGGAAGAAGAGAGAGGAGTTGATTGAGAGAGTTAATAAGGAGAATTGTAAAATGGAGAAGAACCTTGAGGAGAAGATTAGGGAGATTGATGGGTTGAAGAGTGAGATCAAAGGGGTTATGAGAGAGAAGATGGAGATAGAGATGGTTAAACTTGATCAAAAGGAGGTAATCGTGGGGTTGGAGAAAAAGTTGGGAAATTTGAATGAGATTGTGAAGAGTTTGACAAAGGAAGAGGAGGGTTTACGTGATCAGGTTATTAGGTTAGAAAAGAATCTTGATGAGGTTATGGAGGAAGCGAAAGCGAGGGCGGAGCAGATCAATGTATTGGTGAAAGAGAAGTCTGTTAAGGAATCTGAGCTTGAGGGTTTACTGGTTGAGAACAATTCGATTAAGAAACAGATGGAGATGGCTCTCGAGCAATCCTCTGATAAGGAGAAACTGATCAACCAGTTGTTGCGCGAGAAGAATGAGCTTGTTGAGCGTGTTGTTAATCAGGAGGCTGAGTTTGTTGAGCTGAGTAAACTGGCGGAAGAGCAAAAGCATGTTGCAGCGCAGCTGCGAAAGGATTATAATGATCAAACCAAGACTAGTGAGAAGCTTAGCTGCAATGTTAGCCAGCTTAAGGATGCTCTGGCGCTGGTTGAGGTTGAGAGAGACAATGCTGGGAAGGCTCTTGCTGAGGAGAAGAGAAATTGGTTGGCTCTTAAGGATAAAGTTGTAGAATTAGAGAAAATGATTGAATCTACTGGTAAAGAGCTTGAGAAGATTAAGGCTGAGCGAGGGAGATTGATTAAAGAGAAGAAGGAATTGGAGAATCGATCTGAGTCATTGAGAAACGAGAAGGGTATCCTTCAGAAGGATATTGTAGAACTCAAAAAAGCCATTGGTGTTTTGAAAACAGAACTAGAGTCTGCTGGAACCAATGCAAAACACAGTCTAACAATGCTGAAGAGTGTGTCCTCTCTAGTATGTGGATTAGAAAACAAAAAAGGCGAGAAGAAACGTGAAAAGGGAATTGATTCTTATTCTGTGGAGCTAGAAGCGATCAAGAAAGCGTTCAAAAATAAAGAAAGCATGGTTGAGGAAATGAAGAAGGAAGTAGAGATAATGAAGCATTCGGTTGAAGATGCACACAAGAAGAAGAGCTTTTGGACCCTTGTGTCATCTGTTACTTCTCTCTTTATGGCTGCTTCTGTTGCTTATGCTGCTTCGATCAAGTGAACACCTGAAGATGGTATTACCCCTATAACTCTCAGACAACATTACTGCATTCGAGGTCTCAAATTTTTGCTGTTTAACTTCTAAACCATTTTGAGCATCGTATGAGCTTTTTACTCATAACTCCTCTATGTAGTTGGTTCAATAACTATGATGTAAACCTTTTTCCTTTGATGTCTAGCTCTATGTCTGTGATTCTGCTACTTTTCTCTCAGAACATGTAGTTGTTTCCCAGAAACTCTAATAAACTTCGTTGTTTCATATTCATATATTAAGCTATAAAAGCCATGGGCGTTCGGTTCGGGTCAGTTATTGGTTCTTTCGGTTCTTAAAAACTACTAACCATTTAGAACCGATTAAAATTCGGTTCGGTTCGGTATGGTTACTTGATTTTGGAACCAAAAACACTCAAAAATATCCAAAAATACCCAAAAATACCTGAAAATATCCAAAATACCCGGATATTTCGGTTTCATTCGGTTCTTTTCGGTTCTCGGATATTAACCGCACCGAACTGAGAACCGATCAGTTATCAAATTTGGAACCGATCAGCTAGTATGCAGGAATTGAAACCGAACCGAATCTCTTATTTCGATTATTCGGTTCCGGTTTAAATGCCAAGGGCTAAGCTATATATATTACATGTTTTGGTATCAAGTTTGTGTCTATACCATAATATGTAATTCCATTGATATTATGTGAATATGATAAATTTTGGATTAAGCATATAAATTATAAATAGGTGAACACATGTTAATAGATATTATCTATCAAAGCTAACTATAACCACATTTCTCATAATGTCATATTTTAAAAGAAGATTGAAGCCCCTTACCAAACCAACTCGTCTTATCTTTCTTTTGGTTACAATTCCACATCTAGTCTTAGTTCAAGTGGACTCCATATATTTGCATCTAGTCTTAGTTAAAGTGGACTCCATATAAAACTAGCTTATTCGTATCTTTTGCTCTCTTTTTTTTCTTTGGGTTCCACATGCTTATTAACTATATTCTCATCGTTGTGCAAAGATACATCTCATTTAAAAACAAAACCCTTTTATGCCTTTTTACATAAGAAAAAATAACATTATTGCATATTCTTCGAGGAGTTAATTTATCTTTTTGGTTTCCTTGTTGTGGTCCAGGTGCGATGCACCTTCCTCCATGAGACATTTTGGTTTTACATTTAAAGTAGAATTATAAGAGACTTATACATCAAATCTTTGCCAATGATTACATTGCAATATCGCCTATAAGTGAGTGAATATGAGAGAGTTTTAAATTTGAATGTTATTATTTAGTTTTCATTCGAACTATTTCTTTTTTATTATGTTATGAGTTAGATTTCTTCAAATGTTTGCTTAGACATCTTCTTCTCTAACAACACATTAAGAGAATAATATTTACTTTTAGAATAAGCACAACATCACATTGCTCGAGTTACAACAACTTATAATTATACTAAAACCAAAATATATATATATATATAATTAAACATATTGTTGATGTATGTATATATACTATATAGATATTTACGGAAAATATCATAATAGCAACATAACCAAAGTTACTATTCAACCGCAAGCTGAAAAAACTCAGCTCTAGTTAAAGTCAAAACGCTAACGCTAAAAACCCAAACATTACCGGCTTCACTGTTCTTCTTCATGCTTTGCTTTCAGAATCCAGCTTCACACGGTTCACAAACGCAGACGCAGCCACTTCTACCGTGGTAGTAGTTAAACACCTTTCTTTTGGCTCACTACAAAGAGCTTCTAAAACGAGAATCTCGGGCTTACACCTTCCTCGGTGGATTTCACCCGTTTGTTAGTGAGAGATAAAGAGCGTTTTCATTGGCACTCTGTGTTTACAAACGCAGCTATCTCGTCCATAACGGTATGGAAGTGATTGTTGTTAGGTAATAAGTAGAAGCCAATAGTGGCTTGCTCCAAGTAAACAAGCTTCACCTCTTGACCCGCTTTCTTGAGCCCTTCCGCGTACTTCAACTGCCAATCTTGAATCAAATCTAAACCCGCTACAACAACCAGACTCTTGGGGAAACTCAACCCTTCTAGACTCTTGCTTCTCGGGCCAAACGGGCTACACGCTGGATGCTCTCTGTCTTCACCCTCAGGAAGAAACGCTCTCCAATACCAATCCCGGTCTCTGACCGTCACAAAATATTTCCCATCCAAACGTTTCTCAGATTCCGTCCTTTCGGTCCCTCCAAACATAGGGTTAAGCAAAATGTTCCCCAAAACATCGATCCCCGACTCAACCGCACTTAGCGCAACATTATGCACAATGTTACCCCCAGAGCTATCACCCGCCAAGAAAATATGAACCTTTGAGTCTTTCTTGCTTTTAAGCCAAGAACTCGAGTTGACCCATTTCAAAACAGCCCAGCCATCATCATAAGCACAAGGGTATCGATTCTCTGGTGCACGTCGATAATTCACAGAGACAACAATAGCACCACACAAACCAACAAGCCTACGGCAGAGAGTATCATAAATAGCACTGTTTGCGGAAGAATGCGCAAAGCTTCCACCATGGAAGAAGACAATAACCGGCACTATTTCACCATCAACGGGATTCTGAAGATCGGTAATACTTGGTGGGCCAGCATTAGCCGGTCTGTATACTCGGCTAAGGAGATTGGTTTGGCGATCGATGATAACATCGAACGAGAAGACCCCATTAACAGGGTTGGCGTTTGCAGGGACTTTCCGGTCTAGAAACTCTGCGAGGTGACGGTTAAAGGTCCCGTCAGGACGGCGCAGGAGATTGTAGGCTAGCTTAAAGTTGGATATCAGAACCCATGTATTGAGAGGAACCACTGTCTGCAGCAAAAACACAAGACATACCAATAAATCACATGACTAACAGTATCTGAAACCGGATGATTCACAATCACATAACCATAAGGAGAGAGTGAAAAAGAGATCAAAGAATCAGAGACTTGAAGAGCTTTCTTCTGGATTAATGAAATCCCTCAACCCCTAAAACAGTGAACAGTTCACAAAAAACACAAAAAAAAAAACTTATAAGAGAGATATAAAAAAGCTTCTTCAAATACGATTAAAGATCCAAAAGAGCCTGATTATCTAAACCAAAACAATCAGAGATTTGTAGTCTTCTTCCAAGTAATTAACAAGGTGATTTGTTACGATTTCAACACTTGGTAGTAGAAACAACTAAGAAATGAAATAACAAAATCAAAAGTGCAAAGTCGAGGTGATAATCACAAATTGGCAATCAGTTAATTACATCTGAAAATTTCATTTACGAACTAACAAAGAATCTGATCTCCCCCAGAATCAAAATCAGTCACAAGGAAACTAAAACCAAATAAAGCCAAGAAAAGCTCCGAAATTAGCAAAGACCCATCAAGCAACCGACACGTTTCATCACCCCAAACGATAAAAGCCCTAACTTTTCATAAGAAAAAATAAACACACACACACACATATGAATCCTAATCCAACCAAACACCATAAAACTAAGAACAACCCATGAACACAGTTAATACCCAAAATCGCAAAGGACCCATCAAACAATTTCAATCTCGAATTAACACCAAAATCACCACATCAGAAGCAAGAATTAATTAAAAAAAGGTCTTACCTTGCTCTCAATAAGATTAACTTCTTCACTCCCAGCCATTGAAAAAAACTAAAAATCCTCTTTTTATTACCAATCAAACAGCACAAAGACACGAAAGCCCAGATCGAATTTCTCCCTCAAGATTACGATTAAGAAAAAGATTTGAGCCGAGAAGGTAAATTTCGTATCACTAAACAAGTCTGGATGAGTAAAGTTTTTATCTGGAAATAGAAAGAAACCTGCTTTTAAACGTCAGATCAAAAGGTTTAACATTTTAATAAAAAGCATAAGCATTGAAAAAGGGTTAATGAAATTTTAAGCTAATAAGAGGTGTGGTGGATAAGAATATCGGTGTAGTTTAGCATGAGTGTGACTACTGAGTATAATCTGCGCACGCCAGTCCCACGCGTCAGGGGAAGGAGTAGTGTGTGACGACTGTTAGGTGGACCTGAAGACAGAAAATTTATAAATTTCTTTTTTTTTTTTGAGAATAGGAAAACTTGGGAGAATTATTAAAAATAGGCCAAAAATCTGTACGAATGGGTACCCTTTTGTTGGATGAATTTGAGTGAGAATAGACTAATATGTTGCAGGTTATTGTGTCTCCAACAGTGCCACATCGCAAAGTAGTAAGTTTTGCACGAATTGGAGGAAAACAGTTGGTTGATGAACTTCCCTTGTTTCAGTTTATAATCTGCCCAAACTGTGTGCGCATGATTCCTCTGTGGAAACAAAGCTTGTACCAAAATATTCATCGTTATGTAGCTCATGTGCAATATCACTTTCTGATTGATCAATTGTTTGTCTCAGCATCTGTGGAATCCCCATCATATTTTCCTTCACCATTCTCGAAAGTTCATACCTTTTGGTCGACCCAAAACTGACCAGAACAAACAGCTTACGTTGTGAAACAATCTGCAATTTTGCAGACTTGTGCTCCCTCCAACTCACTCTTTTGCTCCGTGTTGAACCATGTCTGATTGTATCGTTTCCTTATGCTTCCTTTCTCATGTTTGTATTTGAACTTCCAAACTTTCTCTTCTTTGTCTTTCTCAACCTGTCAACTTTAAGATCACATAACATTTGTTTCAGCCTTTCTTTCTGTAGAGACATTTCATCAAGCACTTGGTATGCAGAACAATATTTGGTTATACAAGTCAAATTCAAAAACATCTCAGCATCGTCTTCAACCTCAACCACCTTGATGCTCTTCTGAATCGATTCTTGCTTCCAGAGTCATGTTCGTTTCCAAAGTTTCTCGACTATCCAATATTGAATTTCACATCTCGAAGTGCAATTGAGTTATATAGTTCCTCAAATCCGCAGTGGGCTTGCGGGAAACTTGGGCCTGCTCAACTTCTCACTCACGGTAATTAATAGTCGGCGATGTTCCCTAACTTCGGCTTTAAGAAATCGATGTTAATCTCTTAAGAAAATAAAGTTTTGATTCGACATCGAACGTATCAATTGCAAGATCTTCTTCTACTTCCTAGTGCCTCACTCACCCAACGCTATAAATAATTAAGCCGCCGACTTTAACACTCAACCCTAAAAGTTTCCTTTTTTTTTTTTTTGTTCTGTGTCTCGTTGCAAAATCACAAAAAGCATCGGAAAAAACCACTTAAATATTGAGAGGTCACCACCTGAACCCTAACTCTATAGAAGTTTCAATTTTCTTCTTCTCTCTCAATAAATTAAATCTCCTTTTTCTCTCTATTACTTGCTGGTTCTAACTCGTTTTTCAAGAAACCCTATATAGACTTGCAAGTCTGTTGCATTGAAATGATGCAATCAAACGAAGAATTCGTAAAGTTTTTAGGTGAAGGTGCTTACAGTTATGTTGATCTTGTCAAGGTTACAAAAAGCGACGGCTCTTCGTTTCACGCCGCCGTAAAAAGCTCCGAAGAAGAAGACTCTTTCTTTAAAGAGATTCAGATTCTTTCCCAACTCAGAGGATGTCCGAGAATCGTACAATTCTTTGGCAATGATTTGGAAGAGGGTTTCGACTATAAAGAACACAAAGTCTACAGGTTGCTTCTCGAGTACGCAACCGAAGGGAGTTTAAGCGCTTTCATGGACAAATACACAGATAGAAAATTACCAGACTTGATGATTAGAGACTTCACTCGTATGATTCTCGAAGGTTTAGTATCGATTCACCGACACGGTTATGTTCATTGCGATCTCAAGTCAGATAATCTCCTTGTCTTCCCTTGTGGAGATTCTTACGAATTGAAGATTTCTGATTTTGGAATCTCGTTAAAAGTCGGAGAAGTTTCTGAGTACTGGAATATCGATTTCCCGTTTGTTGGAACGCCTATTTACATGCCGCCGGAGTCTCTACACGACGGTGTTGCCAAGCAAACCATAGATTTGTGGTCATTAGGGTGTTTAGTGTTGGAGATGTATGAGGGTACGATGCCATGGCCAGGGGTTAATTGTGAAGATCTTGTGCCTATCCTCTTTAATGGTAATGCTCCAGAGATTCCCGAGAGTTTGCCTTGCGATGCAAGGGAGTTTATTCAAACGTGTTTCGCAAGGAACCCTGAGGAGAGAGGTAGTGCGACTGAGCTGTTGTCGCATCGGTTTCTGTGTCGTGAAGAGATGACTGATGTCGCCTTCATCACGGTTGAAGCTGAAGCTGAAGCTGAAAATCAAACGACCTTCAAAGAAGAAGGAAAAAGATCGAAATTGAAGATGATTTTTCCATCTATCAAGCTAAAGTTAAGAAACTTTTTAAAAAAATCTGAAGAATTTTCTCTGAAACTGTGTGCTGAATTTACTTTGTTACTTTGGTAAGTAGATCAAGTTACTTTGATGCAGATATAGATCTCATCTCTTAATCTGTATGTAACTACATTATGTTATGAACTTTGTTGTTACCCTGTTTAGTGTTTCCTTGCGTAAACTCTCAATGTAACTCCCTTGCAAGATGTAATAAAGAACTGATTTTTATTATCAAAGAGCAAGGTACAGATGTTTATTGAAAAGAAGATATAACGCTAAAAAGCCAAACATTACCGGCTTTAATTGCATCTGAAAATTTCTTTTACGAACTAACAAAGAATCTGATCTCCCCCAGAATCAAAATCAGTCGCAAGGGTCAGAGAAAGAATAGTAAAACCAAATAAAGCCAAGAAAAGCTCCGAAATTGCAAAGACCCATCAAGCAACCGACACGTTTCATCACCCCAAACGATAAAAGCCCTAACCTTTCATAAGAAAAAATAAACACGCACACACATATGAATCCTAATCCAAGCAAACACCACAAAACTAAGAACAATCCATGAACACATATAATATTAGAAAGGTTATACATCATACATTCATTTTAGAATCGTTTATCATAATCACATATATTTCATATATTATATTAAAGAGGTTTAGGGTTGTACATCATACATTCATTTTTAGAATCGTTTATCATAATCACATATATTTATATAGGTAAATTCGATGAAATTTTTTTAAAAAAAAACTAAAAATAACAAAAAACTATGCATATTCGCTTTTGGTTTGCTGCAGTTATAAGGCTGTTGCTTTTGACAGAAACAGAAAAACAAAAAACGTTGTGGGTTTATGGCTGTTTTAACTTGGACCAGTGATATTTTCTTCCTGTGCTTCCATGTTTATTATGGCCCAAATAAATTAGGATTTGAACATACGATGTCATTTTTAAACTGAGATTAATTACTCTTGAGTTTTTTTCTTTTTCTTTTGTGTGTTAGTTAGGGAATTTCAATTTTAAATAAATTTTATATCCAAAAATTGCTTATCCAGAACAAGTGGTTGATAAACCCCACTGCTAAAATCTCCAATTTTTTTGTTCCAATTTGATGAATTCTTCATCCAAGACAGTATTGTTGTTGCAAATCCTATACTGGGTTAGCTTTAGTTTCACAAAATCCTTTATTGCTGAATGGTTATGTTGTTACATAGTGTAGGACTATCTCCATGTTCAAACCCACAAAAGTCTTTTTTCTTCCATTACCATAGTTATTACAGATGTATAGTTTGTTCATCTGAAACAGGGTTGTCCACAAGAAGACAAGCGTTGGAGCAAGTTGATTCTAAGTTGTCTAGTGGAGACGAAAGAGCTGCACTTTCCCTTATCAAAGATCTCCAAGGAAAACCTGATGGGCTTCGATGTTTTGGAGCCGCAAGGCAGGTCTGTGTTGTGTTGTTCGTATCCTTGTAACAATTGTGAATTGAATCTCATAATGTTAATGTGAATCTCCTTATCTGGATTTTTGATGGAATTGATTGATCTATGTTTAGGCTATAATCATCAAGATTTGATGCTTTGATAAGTTTAGTTTAGATCTTGGTCCCTTGGAATGATACATAATGTCAATGTTAATCTCCTTTTCTGTATCTTTGATGGAATTGATTGATCTTTGTTTAAGCTTGTGTCATAATCATCATGATTTGATGCTTTGATTGGTTTAGCTTAGATCTTGTTCCCTTGGAATGTATCATTTAGGTTTCTGAAGCTTCTGCTAAAACTGTAATAGTAATCAATTATCTCATTTCTTGTCTTTATCTTCTTTGGCTGTGTTTTTTATAGGTGCCTCAGAGACTCTACACGTTGGAGGAACTGAAACTGAATGGTATTAACGCGGCTTCACTTCTCTCGCCAACAGATGCAACGCTTGGCTCAATTGAAAGAAACCTTCAGATCGCCGCTGTCTCAGGGGGAATAGTTGCTTGGAAAGCCTTTGACTTGAGTTCTCAACAGCTTTTGTTCCTTTCTCTTGGGTTTATGTTCCTGTGGACTTTGGACTTGGTAACTCAAAGCTGCTTCAGATGAAAACACACACATAGTTTCTTCATGTCTCCTTAATGATGCAACCCTCTTATTATAGGTCTCATTTAATGGCGGAATTGGGAGTTTAGTTCTTGATACAGTTGGTCATACGTTCAGCCAACGATACCATAACAGAGTTGTTCAGGTAAGACCTGCATCTTCACTTGGCTTCATTGTATCAGTCTAATGCACAGACACTCTATCAAATCAATTTTCATTGGACTTACTGCGAACAGAGATTTTCTATAATGCAGCACGAAGCAGGTCATTTCTTGGTGGCCTACTTGGTCGGGATTCTACCACGCGGATACACGCTCTCAAGCCTCGAAGCTTTACAGAAAGAAGGATCTCTCAACATTCAAGCTGGCTCAGCCTTTGTGGACTATGAATTCCTTGAAGAAGTACATAAACCCCTCTTTCTTCTTTCACATCCCCTGAAGAAACAAAAACTCATTCAAATCCAAGCTTTTAATACTTTTTACCCAACCTGAAAATGCAGGTTAATTCTGGAAAAGTCTCCGCTACCGTATGTTTTCTTTTGCTTCCCATCCAAAAGTTCTAAACCTTTTTAATATCCTTAGCGTAACCAAAAAAGTGTTTGCTATTCCAAAACCAGATGCTGAACAGATTCTCATGCATTGCTCTTGCTGGTGTAGCAACAGAATATCTCTTGTATGGATATGCTGAAGGTGGCCTTGACGATATCAGCAAGGTCCCTTATCTTTACCCCTAAAACCTCATCTGATTCTGAAAATATACTTAGAACTGCACAGCCAATCAGACATTTAAATGTGCTTTATGGTTTTGTGGTTGTTTATGGAACAGTTAGATGGCTTGGTGAAGAGTTTGGGGTTCACACAGAAGAAAGCGGACTCGCAGGTGAGGTGGTCAGTCCTCAATACCATACTGCTACTACGTCGCCATGAGATAGCTCGATCCAAGCTCGCGCAAGCTATGTCCAAGGGAGAATCTGTCGGATCTTGTATCGAAATCATTGAAGATTATATCGATCCTTCTGATATCTAGAAATCCAATGTCTTGTCTTCTATTTTGGATAGATCCATCATATCAGGAAGCATTTTGAATACACTCATAAAGGGCAACATCATTTAACTAACCCTATGTGTTTATTTCATTGAACAATGATCTGAATTGACATTTTATTTGTTATTATCATTATTTCCAAAGAAAAGCATCGTCATGCTCCACCTTACTGAAAATATTGAGACTAGATGCAATTACTTTAAAGAAGACATGCTTGCTCTTCCCAGTTCCCACAAATAACCTTGTCCAGTCTCTTGACCCTAACCTATGTGTCATGTCCTTAAACTCAATTTCCTCCACACAAATCACCATTTTATTGATTGTTTTCATCACAAGAGTCTCGACACTTGTGGAATTTTTGCCTATTAGTGTTTGAGATACTCTAAAGGGAAAGGAAGCTTCCAAAGTCTCTACCCTACAGAAAAGGTTTCAACAGAAAAAGTGAACACAAGGTCACGTGTTTATCTATAGCAGACAAGGGACAGAAGAGTAATAAACTTCTACTCTGATCTAAGTTTAGCTTTGTCGTCTCCGAACTGCAGAAAATACAAAATACGAGAGCCTTCTTCAAAGTTGGTACCAAGCCCATGGAGTTCGATACATTCCATCACAGCTCAATATTGGGATGCTTCGGTTCTGAATTTTCTCTCCAACTAGCTCTGTTTCTCTTTGTCCTCTGTTTCTTCTTTCTTAACCTTACTTATGTAAGGTAAATAACATTAGTTTTGATTTGCAATACATTTAGCATTCCAGCCAAGAAAAATGTATAAGAAAAAAATGAAAAAAAAACTTAATCAGTTCAAGATATTTTGAACTATTTATTTTTCTCAATTTAATATAAGATAATGTAAGAGATTGATTCAAATTTATGTTAAAAAAACACTAAATAAATATTTAATTAAAATTCCATAAATTATATATACACCACATAAAGATAATGATATAACTTTGAAGCAAGTACAACAACCATACGAAAATTTTCATAGATCATTTGCCTATTCATCACCGTTGAAATTATATACAAAATGTGATATTCTCTCTCTAATTAAATTGAGGTTTTAGGATTGTAGTATCCATTTCAAATTTAATAAAATATAAAGCAAACGTTAAAAATCGCGAAATGGTTCTATGACGTCCGTGTTAGATAGAAAAAGTACAATCTTTATTTTGTTCTCAATTCATAAATTTGCTTTTGTAAGATTTTATTGTGAAATATTAAAAATTTAATGTTTTTTTTTGGAAAGAAATCTTAGTATATTTGGACCGGTTTTTTTTATTGTAATTTAGTTTGACAAAGATTTATTGATACGTCGTGATTGGTGCGCATGTTTGACGCGTGTGAGTTTTCATTTAAAGATAAACTTTTTTATGTATATAGAATTAAATCCAAAGGTATTCAATAATAATACAACATTGTTTTTTTCTCAAGTCATCCTACAATTTAATTTATGATAAGAATTACAAACTGTCTTACTTTCATATTTTTTTTTTATATAGGTCATAACCTTAGAAATCCAAAATTTAATTTGCTATTTAGTGAAAAAGGTTTTTTAAAAAAACCATCTCATGGAGAAGGGTCGGACTTTGGAGCATGGCTGGGATCGTGAGGGATCCATATCTCATGAAATAAGAAGAAAGAGAAGAAGTAATCCTATATCTTTCGATGGTCATAGAGTAAGGTTTCTGATTTTTAGTTTCTGTAAATGACTTCAATTTGGTTAAAACTACTATTTTTTCCACTCATCTTCCGCTTTACGCACTAACAGTACCGTGCCCAAGTTTACGGATGCTTAAAGTGAAAAAAAAATATGTGACTTTTTTCTTATAAAAAATATTACTAATTATGTGGCATTTTTTTATCCTAATTATTTTTATTACTAAATGTGACCTTATTTTACTATATACTAAAATAAAAATGTTAAATTTACATAATTTCCTTAGAAAATAAATAATAACAATTAGAAATATATAAATTTTATCAAATACACAATAATGCATATTAAAAAAATGTGGCCTATTTTTCAAAAAAAATTTGGTGGCCTTAGGCGAATGTTTTTTTTTTATAACAGTAGGCACGGCTCTCCGCACTAACATGCATGGTAGAATCGGAAGGCAGTTTAGTGGAACGTAATGTAAGTTTTTGAAAGGCTTAGTATAGTAAAATATTATATTTTTAATTAGAGGTGGACATGGATCGAATATCCTGAAATTTTTGGATATTCAGTCACGGATCAAGCCTGATCTAGATCTTCCAATAACGATTAAAAATAAATAAAATAAAAATTCAACTGAAAATATCTTATAAAATTCAGAATAGTTTAAAAACATATTTATTATGTACGTTTTTAAAAGAAACACAATTTTTGAAAATATAATTTATGTTTGATGATATTTTAAACAATTATTCTATTTATCGTAAAGTATATGTAAATATTATAAATATATATATAATAAAACTGTATAAAAAACATATCCAGATTGGATCCGAGTATTATAACTTTGAAATCATAATACATGAATCCGGATCCGAGAGCTCTAGCGAAAAAATGAAAAATTTAATCAACCTTTATATGTACTAGGTGTCGATTTCGAGGTGAATCTAATATGTTATGTAAGATTTGATCTGATCCTAAAACCTAATTATTAAAACCCTTTGTCCCAAACTCTCAACAAATTCTTTACTTTTTCTCATATTGTAGTAATAGTTTTTCGGCGTAAACATGTTGTTATATATTATGGAGAATAATAACGTATTGGGTATACAACAAAATCTTAGAGGAGAAGGTGCTGTTACTTTTGCGGTTAAGTTTTATATTCCTATTTATTAATACCATTTCAACTTTCGTTACTAAGGCGAAGCCTTGTTATATATATAAAGGCAGAGATTGAAATGATATTAATAGAGAGAAGAAAAATAATGAATATAAGGTCTAATTCCAAATGAAACAACATCATATTCTCTACGATTTTATTCTATACTATATCCAAAATGCTATCATTTTCTGTAAGATATATAACCTGTTGACGCAGTAAAAATGTTATTAGAACTTCTGTGAAAATAAGAAGTGTTTGAGAGGATGTTTTTTTTATCGTAAGAAATCTTGTAAAACCATTGAGTCTAGATTTTAAGAAAATTTGTTTTATAGTAACGTTTTTATGAAAAAATGAAAGATTTAATCAACATTTTTATGTGCCTTGCTTCGATTGCAGGTGAATCCAATATGTTGTGTAAAAACTGTTTTTTTACTTAAAATTATTATAGAAGATAAGATTCGATCTTGATCCTATAAAATCAAATATTAAAACATTTGTTTCTCTTAACTAAAATTTAAAGATGTCAAAACAGGCCGAGCCCAACCCTAGAACGGGGACACAATATTTTAGGGTTTTAGAAAAACTGGCCTCGTGATCTAGCCCATGGTAAACTGCAGGTTTATCGGGTTTTGTCTACTATACGAGTTGGCTGGTCGATCTACGAACTACTAATTTTCTACAATTACAACCCAACCCACAATGTCTTAGTGATCGAGCTTGAAATGATATTAATAAAATTAAAAATAATAATTAATATTAGGTATAATCTCAAGCGAGACAACATCTTTTTCTCTGCGATTTGTTCTAGACTATAACCCAAAACGCTATCATTTTATGCATGATATCACTTGTTTACGCAGTAAAAATGTTATTACAGTTTCAGCAAAAAGAGGATGTTTTTTTTTTTTTTATCATAAGAAATCTTGTAAAACCACTAAATCGAGAATCAATTTTTTTTTTTGGTTCACAGTAACGTTCTTATTAAAAAAAAAAAAGATTTAATCAACATTTTATGGGTCCTGCTTCGATTCCATGTGAATCCAATTCGTTGTGTAAGGATTTTTTTTTTTCTATTTAAAATCATTATAGAAGATAAGATTCGTTCAGATGCTACAAAATCAAATATTAAAACCCTTTTTCCCTTGTGCAACATGATCAATCTTGTATCAAACCCTCAGTACCATTTTAATGGAAGTTTTAGTTCATGGTGAAAAAAAGAAACCCCTTTTTCCCTCAACTCAAATGTAAAGACGTCAAAGCGGATAGAGTCCAACCCATCTCGCCATGGACGGACATGAACACAAAATTTAAGTCCATAAAAAACGAACTTTGCGGATCAGTCCATGGTAAATTGTGGGTTTAGCGGGTTTTGTGTGCGGACTGGTAGGTTGGCCCACAGATTACTAATTTTTTTAAAATAAATTATATATATATATATATATATATATATACACAATATATTAAAGTCCATCAAAAATAAATTATTTGTGCCCTTCAAAAACAAGAGAAATGGAATTATTCAAAAATACTCACTTTTCTTGGAATTTAAAAAATTCCTGAAGCCTCCATAAAAATAATTTTTAAATAAAACCAGATTTCAAAAATATTTCAAAACCTTTAAAAAATTCACAAATTATTTTGAAGGAATTTTCACAAAACTCTTCTTCGAAATATTTTGAAAAACCGATTTACCAAAATGTCATTACAATTGAAAAAAACTTTTTCGTTGAAAATGATCCGTTTTTAACCAAAAGGTTTTTTTTTGGGAAAATCAGATTTTTAACCATTTAATACAAATAAAACTATATTATTCTATCAAACAATTTTAAAAATTACTTTCAAACACTATTTCCTTGATGAAAAAAACACAGAACCTGCTTATTCTACCTTCAAAATAAATGAGATCATTTCACCAGGAAACTGGGAATATGATCTTACTATAAGTTTAGATTTCCTGAAAGCTCCTCAAATTTCTCTTGTTCTGAAATCCCATTAAATTATTGTAAATATAGCCAAGTCTGGTACAATTTCTTCTTAATTCAATCCCCCAAACACAAATACACTTGATTAACCATTTTCGATTATACTTGCAATCTATCCAAATCACCCTTTTGGTTCAATCAATGTTGGAACAATTTCGGTTCTGTCATAGATATTTTTAAATCTCAAGTAAACAAATATTTCCAAATCTTCAAAAACCCTTTCCGCTTTAACTCTTTTTAATTCCAAATTTCATTTACCTTGGAATTTTTCATGGACTTTCGAATTTTCAAATGATGTAATACCAATCATCAGGCAAAACTTTAAAGTCAAATGGTGGGACAAATATAGAATTCCTTCAAATATTTATCCTTCAAACATTCCATAATGGATAAAAACCCAAAATACAAAATCTCTTAATCAAAACACTTTACAAACACTTACTCAATCACAAGAAACAACCCTTTTCTTGGCTCAAAAATCGAAGATGTTGTCCATACTAGCAGCTGCAAAATCAGAAGAAGAAATCAAGTCAATCTCAATGCGCTTCTTACCAACAATATCCACTCAGCACTCTCAAGCATTAGGAAGTGAGTCTGACATGCCTAGGATAGATGAAGATAAATTCGGTAATAATGGAATATGATTCTTTAAAAAAAACGACAAAAGGGTTTATAGACCCACAAAATGAACAATCACCTACAATAACTATCAGATTACAAGATGACAACCACTACAAAAGACAAAGAAAAAGAAAATATCAATTCCGGAAAATTCGCAATCAACTACAATATTTGTCGGTATACGACACTTGCGACAATTTCAATAGGACAAATACGTAAAAGGTACAAAACATCATCATTTTAGTATCCAGCACAAAAGTAAAAAAGCAAAAAAATATACAAAAGAAGAAAAATAATGGCTTGTTTAATGAGTGCACCAAACTTTTGGTTCTATTTTCTTTCAGATTGTATAATTTAATTACATCATACACCCTTGTAAACTCATATATAAAAGAGTATCGGGTATACTTCAAAACACACCTTCTCATTCTCTATCTTTCCCGCTCTCTCACTACATCCACTAATCTCTCTAAAAACCCTCTCGAGTCAACACTGGTCCGATTTCAATTTGTAAGTTTTGTATTTTGAATTTTATAAATAAATTTCAAATATTAATTTTTATATATTTTATGTTTAGTTGCTGGTTTGACTGTCCATCTTTTATAAAATCTAGTTTATATTTACGAAACTTCAATTGAACTACAAATATAGCATTTACACGGTTCCTTATGGTATCAGAGCCATGTTCATTCGGTATATAGGCTGGAAACTCACACGGATAGGGGAGACATGATGATACTACTCTTAAATGAGAAGGAACTTCGTGTTCGTATCGTTATATTTTGAGTTATAACAACACCACATATCTTATGACTCATAAGAGTATGAGATATTTAAAATATACAATTTGAAAGAAAAAGATCAAAAGTTTGGTGTACTCATTAAAGGAGCCATTATTTTTATACTTTTGTAGATTCCTTTGCTTTTTTACTTTTGTGGTGGAGACTAAAATGATGATATTTTGTACTTTTTGCGGATTTTTCATGTTAAAATTGTCGCAAGTGTCGTATACCGATAAATACTGTAGTTGATTGCGGATTTTCCAGAATTGATATTTCTTTTCTTTGTCTTTTGTAGTGGCTGTCATCTTGTAGTCTAATAGTTATTGTAGGCGATTGTTTATTTTGTGCTTTTTTTTAGAGAATTATATTCCACTATTACCGAATATATTTTCATCTATCTCAGGCATATCAGACTCATTTCCTAATGTTTGAGAGTATAGTGGATCAGAAGCGCAGTTGAGATTGACTTGATTTCTTCTATTTTGCAGACAACATCTTCGAGACCAAGAAAAGAGTTGTTTCTGGTGATTGGATAAGTGTTTGTAAAAGGCTTTGGTTAAGAGATTTTGTATTTTGGGTTTTTATCCATTTTGAAATGTTTGAAGGATAAAGATTTGAAGATATTAGTTCCACCATTTGACTTTAAATTTTCGCTTGATGATTGGTATTACATCATTTAAAAATTCGAAACTGCATGAAAAAATTTAAGGTAAATGAAATTTGGAATTGAAAAGGGTTAAAGCGGGAAAAACAATTTCATCATCAAATGGTATGAAATTGTTTTTGAAAATTTGGAAGGATTTGCTTACTTGAGATTTGAAAATATCTATGACATAACCAAAATTGTTCCACCATTGATTGAACCAAAAAGGTAATTTGGATATGTTGCAAGTAGTATCGAAAAAGATTAACCAAGTGTGTTTATGTTTGGGAGATTGAATTAAGAAGGACTTGTACCAGCCTTGTCAATAATCCAGTAATTGAATGAGATTTTGTAACAAGAGAGATTTGAAGAGCTTTCAGAAAATCTTAAACTATGGTTAAGATCACTGATTTTTTTCCAAAAAACTTTTCGATGATTAAAAATGGATCATTTTCAATGAAAAAGTCTTATTAAATTGTAATGATATTTTGGTAAATCGGTTTTATAAAATATTCCGAGAAAGAATTTTGTAGAAATTCCTTCAAAATAGTTTGTGAATTGTTTAAAAGTTTTGAAATTATTTTTGAAGCCTGATTTTGTTTTGAAATCATTTTTAAGGAGGTTTCAGAGATTTTTTAAATTTCAAGAGAAAAGGATATTTTTGAAGAATTACCTTACTCTTGTTTGGAAAAACTTCTTTTGAAAAGCTTGTTATTTGTGTCGTATCTAGTCCAATATTTCTTCGGGTGTTTGAAGGGTATTTTCTTATTTTTCTTGTTTTTTTGTAACTGTAATCCAAAATTCTGTTTTGGGTTTGGAGGTGTCTGAAGTTTGGAGTGTTTCTTGGTTTTGTTCTAGGGAAAGGATTTTGCCTTTGTTAAATATTCTTTGGTGGCATCGTATCTGTTTTGGAGAAATTCTCTTGTCAAAAAATTTGGAATAAAATTCGCTTCTCCTTTAATATATTCTATATCAAAGTCAAAACTCAAAAATACTTAGTAAAGCTTGCCATTGAGCAAAAATTTGTTTCGAAGCAAGGTTTTTAACATCTTTTTGTAAAACATCTTTGTCACTTTTACAATCAATTCTTAGGAGAAACTTTTGATTTAAAAGATCACTTTGGAACTTTTATATACATAATACTATACTTAAAATTTCTTTCTTTATAGTTGAGTAGTTTTTTTGGGTATCATTCCAATGATAGAAGTAAACTGTATTATATTCTCACGTTCATTTTGTTTCAGAATACCCCCAAAGAGTTGGATTATGCTCATCTGTCTAAGGAGTTGGATTTTTCTTTAAACGGTTATGTAGTGGTCTAGCTATTCTATTGATAATTGGACAAAAATCTAATACGTAGTTAAGACTTCCAAGGAACTTTTGCAATTGAGTTTTGTCCAAAATTTTGTCAGGAAATTTGTTTGCAAATTCTAATGATCTTTATATTGGCTTTATCATGCATTTGGATATGTAATGACCAAAAAATCTAATTTTGGTTTGGAATAAAGACATTTTTTGATGTGATCCTCACATCGGATTTCATCACCGCTTCGGATCTAGAAGTACCAATTCTTGGATTGGAGCAGCTTGTGCCACTTGAGGATGCTAGGAAGAGTCAATGGAGCACGGATGGAGGATAAGGAGAGCTACTCATCATGATCGTGCCAAATCCCGGGATTCGAGACCAAGACAAGACAGCCACACCCGGACCGGAACCGTTTCACCAAACTCGGACCGAGGATCCATGAACACTTAACTTTGGGAGAAAAGCTTCTTGTGTCCTCACTCATAATTAGTGAGGACACCCTCTAAGACTTTAGGTGAGTAAAGCACTCTTTCCCTACTCCTAGGTTTCCCACTCATGGGTTATACTAGGAAAGAGTTTTAATGAGACTCGAAAGACCTAAAACATCACATCTCATCTCCCTTGTGTATTTAACTTGGAAATCTCTATGACAAGCTTAGATACACAAGAGATGTGATCATATCTCTAAGGAAGACTTCTACTTATGTTTTCCTTTTTCTTTATATTGCTTAAGACTTGTCTCTTTCTTGTTGGGTTTATTTGAAAGGTTTAAATTAAATGTATTGATGGGCCTAAGTATCAAGCTTGTCCTAAATTGGCTTAGGCCCATCAATCATATATTTGTCTTAATTGTAAGCTTATATAAGGCAAGTTACACTCTCATTAATACTAAGCAATCATTAGTCAAAATATCAAAGTTGTATATTTGTCTCTCTAAACCTAGTCTAGGTTTAGAAAACCCTAGGAGCTTGGAGGTATATCTTCAGCTTGTAGGAGGTTATATCAAGGGTCTCTCACAACCCTTTTGGTGCCTATCATTCTACCGGTTGCTTCATCAATCCGCTACCTTACTTCGCCGTGTTTCCTCTTCTCCACCGTGATTGTGTTCTTCTCCGCCGCTTCTCTCATCAGTTTGTGGAGCCTCTTGCTCAAAGACTTGTGATCCTTGGGTCATCTCCAGCATCCTCCATCACCCCGTTCCACTGTGTTCCATCTTCCACCTCTCATCGTTCCCATTTGACCCATATCCGCCGAAAAGAGCCCCCTTTGGTTCGATCTTGTCTTCGACGGCTTGAGGTTGAGCTAGGGTCGGTACTTGGAGATTTTAGGAGTGTATCATCTGGTATCAGAGCCTAAAAGATCCAAAGGTTGTATCTCTCTAACTCAAATCTCTCTCTAGTTTGCTTATGTTTGGATCTATGGAGAAGTTTGATAAAGTTTGCATCTTTTGAGTTTGTGTGTGTTGAGTGTTTTGGTGTTGCTTAGGGTGTTAGATCTTGCTTTGCCTTGTTTAGCTAGCTTGTTTAGGGTGTGTTTTTGTGGCTTTAAGTCTGGTCTTAGCTCGTTTAGTTCTCAGTTTGGGTAAAAGCATTAAAGTTTTAGTTTTTGTTTTCCGGTATGAGTTCTTTTATGATTAGGTTGTTAGAACGTGTCCAGACTGTTAGATTGCATGCTAGGATTGAGTTTCAATCTTGATTTGAGTCTTGTTCAGCCGCCATTAGTGTTGATATTGAGCTCAGTTCGAAATTGGTCATAGGTTAGTGAGGGTGTATTTGCTTAATTTGGAAAGTTTAAGGTTGTACACCTTTTTTTTTTGCTTTTGTTTTTTGTTTTTGCTACTTTTGTGCTAACTCACCTTGTAGTCCTTACTGGATATTTTTGTGCATTCAAATTTGAATTTTTGAGTGAGTTTTTGGTGATAAAAATGTGCACAAATTAATAGATTAGAGCTGAACCAAATTAAAAATTGAATTTGGATTGAATTTAAATTTTTTCGGTTTTGAGAGTCTAAAATGATCTTCGGTTTTTTCTTGGTTGTGTTCTTGCGAGGTTTTGAGGAGCTATGGCTAAACCTCCTGATATAGCTGGACTCCTTACGAACATCCAAGCCCAACTAAAGAATCTTGGAGAAAGAATTCAGAGAATAGAACAACCGCGGAGAAAGGAAGAGCCAGTTTTCGATAAAATCTCCGAAAATGAATATTTTCTGCTTCCTAGTCCTAGAAGGATTAGACCTGTACCAAGAGGATTTTTTGAGGTCAGATATGAGCAAGATCATCAGAAAAATTGCATTCTAAACCTCAAGCTAAGTGCTCCTACCTTCATGGGAAAAGATGACCCGAGAGCATACTTAGAATGGGAAAGTTGTATGGATCATATCTTCGATTTTTATGAGTTTGATGAGACTAATAGAATATCATATGCTGGTTCTCACTTCAAAGACCATGCATTGTCATGATGGGATAGAGATATGACTAAGAGAAGAAGAACTAAGAGTGATATGATATCCTCATGGGAAGTCATGAAGTACATGATGAGGAGAAAATACGTACCCCCTTTATATCTCCGAGAGCATCAAGAGGAGGTCACCTCCTACAACAAGTCTAATGCACCCACTTATCAATCATGGAGTGCACCTATGTCCGGTCCCAACAATGGAACCTCTAAGAGTGATGACAAAGTGAAATCTCTGGAATTTTACTCTCGGCTTAAGATCCGGTCAAGAGAACCTTCTAAGGGAGTACAAACTGATGTTAGAAGAGAGTCTACAACCTCAAGGGAACGAGATTCTGTGTGTCTCAAGTGTAGGAGTCGAGGTCATTATGCTAAAGAATGCCCAAGTTCGAGGGTAATGATTCTAACCCATTTCGGTGAGATTGAGCCTCAAAGCGAACAAGAACTTCGAGAGAATGATGAAAGCACCGAGGAAGAGGTTGAATAACCAGAGATGGGAGAACTTCTAGTCACCATGAAAGCTCTAAGCGCAGCCCCCAAATCGGAGGAGATAACCTAATGCTCGGTTACGATGGAATGGTCCGAGAAAAGCACACGACCCCTAGACCATTCTAAGGGCGTGATCATGAACGAGCCATCATCCCCTCTACCACTCCGTAGAGCTAATGAGACCTTCCAATGTGTGAATAAGCCTGAGAAGGAAGAAGATCACATAGTTGTCGAAACTAGTCTTAGTAGATTCCCATTCACCAACGCCATGGGATCGAAATTGTTCGGTGTTGCTTCTTCTACGGATCCGAATTGTGTGGAGCATTTTGTTGTGCATGGAATTGATACTTACAGCAAGTCTTATACTCCTGAGAGGTTCTTCGCCAACGAAGTAAGGTTGTGCACCACCCTAGGTCCCAAGAAAAAGCCATTGGAGAAGGGGGATCGCGAAAGAGGGTCTTTGGGATATATCGGTGATGAGAAGACAATGAATATGTTAAAGGACCATCTCCATTGGTCTAATCTGAGAAGTAGGACTGAGGTTTACTATGATAGAAACTTTATGTTCAAGATGGTAAATCCAAGAGGGTCTCTTCATGGTCCCTATCTATCATGGTATATTTCAAAGACGCCTTGGGTAGACAATTCGAGAGATCTTTCTAGAGGGCTATCCAATATTAAGTTTGAGGAGTTGATTTTTGCTGAGATGGGTGGGTTCCTCAAGGTGATGCACTCCTTGATCAGTTCCAATACCAATGGCATCGCACCACTTAGAGCCACCTATGGAGCGGATGTGAAAAAAATGTCCAAGAGTCTAGTTTTCGGGTCAATCAAGGTGCGGCCTAAAGATTCGGGTTATGTTGGGATGGAAATGTCTTCTAAGGTTCCCCCTCTCATGACATGCACCAAGAACAATGAAGCTTCACTACTCGAAGCTACTAATGGGAGGAAGCCAAAAGTTTGGCCCAAAAACCTTAAGAATATATCCACCCACTGAAAGATGGATTCGCCGAACACTAAGCTGAATTTGTTTGAAGGTGTTGATCATATATAAGGAGTCCAAGCCTCGATGTAAAAGGGAGCACAAGCCTTTTCCGCGGGAAGTTGCACTAACCGGCGAAACCGAGAAGAATTCTCACCAATCCGATCACTACGAGCTTCAAGGTAAGTCTCATTCTTTTTCTACCTTCTATGAGCCTGAGTTGGTCTATTGTGGTGTAGGTACTATGGCTGTTTGGAGGTCCAAACCTTTCGAAGGGGGAGGGAATGATGTGATCCTCACATCGGATTTCATCACCGCTTTGGATCTAAAAGTACCAAGTCTTGGATTGGAGCAGCTTGTGCCACTTGAGGATGCTAAGAAAAGTCAATGGAGCACAGATGGAGGACAAGGAGAGCTACTCATCATGATCGTGCCAAGTTCCGGGATTCTAGACCAAGACAAGACCGCCACACCCGGACCAGAACCGTTTCACCAAACTCGGACCGAGGATCCATGGACACTTAGCTTTGGGAGAAAAGCTTCTTGTGTCCTCATTCATAATTAGTGAGGACGCCCTCTAAGACTTTAGGTGAGTAAAACACTCTTTCCTTACTCCTAGGTTTTCCACTCATGGGTTGTACTAGGAAAGAGTTTTAATGAGGCTCGAAAGACCTAAAGCATCACATCTCATCTCCCTTGTGTATTTAACTTGGAAATCTCTATGATAAGCTTAGATACACAAGAGATGTGATCATATCTCTAAGGAAGACTTCTACTTATGTTTTCCTTTTTCTTTATATTGCTTAAGACTTGTCTATTTCTTGTTGGGTTTATTTGAAGGGTTTAAATTAAATGTATTGATGGGCCTAGATATCAAGCTTGTCCTAAATTGTCTTAGGCCCATCCATCATATATTTGCCCTAATTGTAAGCCTATATAAGGCAAGTTACACTCTCATTAATACTAAGCAATCATTAGTCAAAATATCAAAGTTGTATCTTTGTCTCTCTAAACCTAGTCTAGATTTAGAAAACACTAAGAGCTTGGAGGTGTGTCCTCGGCTTGTAGGAGGCTGTATCAAGGGTCTCTCACAACCGTTGTGGTGCCTATCATTCCACCGGTTGCTTCATCAATCCGCCCCTCCATCCGCTACCTTACTTCGGTGTGTTTCCTTTTCTCCACAGTGAGTGTGTTATTCACTGCCGCTTCTCATCAGTTTGTGGAGCCTCTTGCTCGAAGACTTGTTATCCTTGGGTCATCTCCAGCATCCTCCATCACCCCGTTCCACCGTGTTCCATCTTTCACCTCTCACCGTTCCCATTTAACCCATATCCGCTGAGAAGAGCCCCCTTTGGTCTGATCTTGTCTCCGACGGCTTGAGTTTGAGCTAGGGTCGCTACTTGGAGATTCTAGGAGTGTATCATCTTTGTATTTGAAATAACAAGTCCATTTTTATGTGCGACAATGTAAAATATTTTTAGATGTTTGAAATGTTCATCAAGAGAATTTGAGAAGATAAGTATATCATCGATATATACTATACAAAATTTTCAATATTATGAAAATATGTCATTTATAATTCTTTGAAATTTTGAAGGCGTATTTTCCAAACTAAAGGGTATTACGTTCCATTGGTATTGTCCAAAAGAAACAGTGAATGCTGTTTTATATCGATCCTTCTGAGATATTTGGATTTGCCAAAATCCTGAATTTATATCAAATTTTGAAAATACATGTGCAGAATGAAGTTTTTGAAGTAGGTCTTTTTTATTTGGCATTGGATATCTAATCCATTTTAATGCAGAATTCAAAAATTTGTAATTTATTACAAGTCTTGGAGTCCCTCTTTCTATTTTGGAGTTTTTATTCACATAGAAACCTGGACAAGATCATGGAGATCTTGATTTTGAAATTAATCTCTTGTTTATAAGTTCTGAATTTCTTTTTTTACAATGACTCTCTAAATCAAAGTTCATTTGAATTGGACGAGCCTTTATAGGAATTCCTTTTTCATAAAATTTCTCTTCATAGGGTAGATCAACAATATATTGTTTTCTATCCCAGAAAACAGTTGGTAAGTCTGAACATAATTGGTCCTCAAATACTTTATTTAGTTTTGAAAATTTTTCTTTTATAATTAATGTGATTGATGCTTTTTTTTTTTGTTTTCTCAACTAGAAATTATGTTGACAGATCTTCTAAATGGAATTTCTTGCTATTGATCAAAGAGTTTAGAAACTTTTCCTGTATTGAAAAAGATTTTATTAAATTTAGACTCTTCTTTTTTGGAGTCTCCATAAATTCAAAGGATGATTTTTTATTTTGAGTTTTAAAAGAAATTGAATCATCCATAACATTGTATGGTGTTATTAGATTTAAAAAGGGTGTCCCGAGAATCATATTTTGTTATATATCATCTGTGAGAACAAAAGTGGTTTTAAAAAGAATATTGTCTTTTAATATTGAGGCATCTGTCTTTAAAGTTATGCGAATGTTTGAATTATTTGCTCCGGAAAGTTTTTCATTTGTTTGGTGATGGTGATGAAAACATTTTGGCACCAGTCATGTTTTTATGCAATTTAGGTCGACGCCAGTATCAAAAGGGCGATTGTATCTATCTTATAATTATCCGCAAAAACAAGTGTGTTTTTAAATTTATATTTTCTAGAAGTGATTTTTCTTAGTACAAAGAGAAAATCATTTGGCATAGTGTTTAGAGATTGTATTTGTTCCTCAAGATTGAGATCATCTTCTATATTTTCTAGATAAGTGTTTTCTTGATCTTTTGAACTAGAGTCATCATGTCTTTTAGAAGATAAATTGAGTGAAAATATTCAAAATATGTTTTTTGTTTTTTTCTAGGAAGTTTGAGCTCCATTTTGTACTTCTTTGATCTCAATTTGAAGGGATTGTATAATAGTTCTGGAATTATTTTTCCTTCCTTGGGTAAGGATAGTGGTTAGGTCATATGAAAAATTTGAAGTTGATGGATCTTTGATTTTTGAGGATTTTATGTTTTAATCTTTTGACTTTCGTTTAAGGTTGAGAGGATCGTTTCAAGAAATTTTTGTTTTAATTGGAGGTCCGTGATTGAGTTCAAGACTTTCAGTTGGAATTCCTCGTCTTTTGTAAGGTCGTGGATTTTTTTATTATCTGAATCCGAGCTAGATGATGAATTATTAAGTTCATCAACTTGCAAGGCCTATTCTGAGGATGAGTCAGAATTATAATTACTAGATGAAGAAGAGTATTCTAGGAAAAGATTTGAGATTTTATTTGAAATTTCTTCTCCAAGATCGAGCTCTTGGATTTTCTTGTTTAGACGAGAAAATTTTGAAGTGTGGCCTTTTTTGTGGTATTTATAGCATGTTGGGGTTTTATAGAATAGTTTAATATTTTGAGACTCTTTTGGCTTACATTTGTTTCGGGGTTTATTCTAGGAATTTTCTCGTGGTTTATATTCCTTAATTTTGTTTTTGTAAATTTTGGTTTTTTTGGAATTGTATGATTTATTGCAATTACCTACACAAGACTTTTTATTATTCAGATCTATTTCGAATTGTTTGCAGAAAGAACCTAGTTCTATTTTTGTTCTTTTGAGTTCCCATATAAGATGTTTTTGGAGTTTTAGATCTTAACATATCTTAAGACCTTCTTGTTGGACAAGACTGATCAATTCTCCATAAGTGAAATCATAATAATCAATTATTTGGATACCTCTAGATTCTCCAATTTTTGTTCTAACCTTCTCTCCTAAAAGTGTTGGGAGTCCTGAGAAATTTTACTTTCCAAAAATGTTGGTTTGAATCTGAGCGGAGTAAAACTCTAGTGAAAAGTGTTTTTGTACCATTGGAAGTCGCTTAGTTTTTTTTTCATTTGAGATTTGAAAGGAGTTCTGCATTTTTGTCTCTGAGGACTAGGGGGTCTCCTATAAAATGAAGGGTTATATCTAAGACTAAAGGTGCTACAATATATTGTTGAGGATTTCCGAAGTTATCTAGAATTGGCATATTTTCTTCATCCTTCTTTATAGCATCGAGGATTTTCTCTTTGTTGCTAATTTGTGAGGTAGTTATCTCACCATCCTTTAAGCGGTCCCGAAAAGCCAACAATAAGGAGTTCTGCTACGGTTTTATTTTCATTACCTATCTGGGTTCTATAAGCGTTTGTAGTTATCATTTTTTGGAGGACACTTAGAATATTATATTCTGATATGCCATCAAGATTCTAGTCATATGCTGAAGAGGAATTGAACCTTGATTATTCGATTGGCTGAATTTGTCCTAGGTATGGTGCTGATATTATTTGGTGTTCATGATTGTTTTTCCAATCAAGACGGTTTATCTTATTGTTTTGAAATTGTCAGGATGCTTTATCAATATCTGACTCGTGATATAAAGCGTTTATTTGAATTTTTGAGCTTTGCATTTCAGGAATATCAGGGTTTTGGATGGTTTTAGAAGTGTTTTGGACTCTAGAAGTTGGAGTATCAAAAATATCATATGTTTGATGGTTGCTATTTTCTCCTATTTCTATTTTGCTTAATTGGCTTTGAAGGGCACGAATAACTTCTATATTTGTATCTTGGTAAGTTTTAACACTAGAGATTTGAAAATGTTTGAACATTAGAGTTTTTATATTTTTTTTAGATGAAGTTTCATTTGAAAGGTTCGATTGTTTTAAAATTGTTTTTTCAATTCGATCAAGTTGTTTACTTATTGTGCCAAGCTTGGTGTTTGACAAATTGTTTTGAAGGATGATGTTTTTGACATTAGTCTTATCAATCTTCTTGATGAAATTTAAAAGGAATTGCTTTTATTGGTGTACCCAATAATTCAAACTTTATTCCTTGTTGAGGGGGATGATTTGAACGAATTGTTTTTCCATTGGCAAGTGTTTCATATTCATAAGTTTTATTTCAATTGTTAATAGGATTTGCTGATTTTGAATATGGAAAAAAATATCATTTTTCTTTGCATAGTCCTCAAACCAGTTAAAAAATAAAACTTGGATTTTGTGCTTTTTAAGATATCTATAAAATTCATCTTGGATTTTATCTTTGTTTTTTGAGTTTTTTTTTGAAAAACCAAATTCTTTTTTGCTTCGAAAAAAGTTTACAACTTCCCATATATATATATTACTCTTATTACATAGTTGATAATATATAATTTATGAAATATGTGATAATGTAAAAAGTTTTAATGTATAATAGAATATTTACAAAGAAAATAATAGTAAAAGTTATTTTAAATATTATTTTTTTATTTTTTTATTAATTAAATATACAAAAATTAAACCAACAGACGAGCCCCTAAAACCGCATATATTCTCTGGACGGTATTGGGCTTCCTATTTGTTATCCACTTCTAGCGGATTAATCTGTCGCGGTTCTAAAAATAGACTCATGTATCCGTTATCTGAGATTGTTTTTTCGTTATCTTCATGACAATATTGGAAAACATATCATAAATCTGAATAGTTTTTAATCTTTATGTAGTGGAACAGGTCTCAGTTCAAAATTCTTTATTTTTACACAGCTTAAAACATCTGTTTAATTCAAGGAAAATGGTGTTTATTGAAACTCTTGTTCTTTACCAACAGCTTCATACTAAGCTGCTTAACAAATCTGTCATCTTCCACAAAGCTTTTTATCATTTTTTTCGTAGAACAATATCCCTTTCTCGGCGTCACCACAGCTCGTGTATCCCTTTAGGATCATGCGCCTGCAAACAGTGTCTGGACGTACACCGGCTTCAGACATCTTGTAGTTGATCCTTTCGGCCTCATCCATCATTCCAGCTTTGACCTCTTTGATATCAAAGCTCTGTAGTAATATCAGAGAACGACCCTCGCTTTGACTTGTTTGATATATGGTGTCTCTGTTTCTCATTTAGACCAGCTAGCTCCAAGCATTGCAGCATCCGCAACTGTTATGTGGCTCTCTTTTCGATCCTTCTAGCTGTACTTGTCGATAATTTTATTGACACCAAGCTTCCTATATTGGTTGCAGAATAATTGAATGGGCGAAAAGAATACCAGGATATTTCTTGGCCTTTCTTTTATAGTGAGCTCTCATTCTAAGACTTGACCAGTCTTTTAACACACTTAGTCTTGAAATTTGGATGCTTCAAGAAAAATGATATTCTGAGGAACTAAGGACAGAACTCATCGTTTACATGTCTTCTCTTCCTTTGTCTTGATTTTAAATGGGTTTCTAGTGTTTTGTAGGCATTTCCTTCTTTGTTTGTACGAAACAATGGCCATGCCCTTGTCCCCAAATGGTATATTGCCATATGCGGAACATATACCTAATGACGCTTGGATTGTAACTTGTAACAAGATCTATCCACCCACTATTCTCGTAGAACTGGACACAGATTTCAGCTGCATGAACAAATCTCCAACCCAAATTTAGAAAGAGGCCACAAACAATAACTTAAATCCTCATTGTACGAAAACTTTTGCTCACCAAAACATCAACTCATTCTGAAAAGGATTTACACATTCCATTTTGCATACAATCAAACAGCAAACTTAAAATCCCTCTCTCTCTCTCTCTCTTTCTCTCTCAGCCCTAGAACAAAAAACCACGATATGTTCACAAAGATGTCTCTATAGTTTTATCTTCTCTCGAATTATTAACCTATACAAAGGCTAATTATTTCAACTGGCTTTATATACCAGACTTGAACCAAACCAAAATGGTAAGTTTTATTATCATAAGACAAACCTCATATGAAACTAGAGATCCCATCTACATAACATCAATTGATTTCTCTAGCTGAAAACAGTATCCATTCACTCCAATACAGTGTTCGACACTATCATTAAAGAGGTAGATTCCAAATCGAAAGCAGTCTCATATCCAAATCTAACTTACCCCGAGAAATTCAGAACATAGGCTATATGACCAATTTATTATTTCCAAATGTTATTATACCGATATAAAGTAACTAATACAGATATATAACGCAGATAATAACATGATTGTACAAAGGTTTATTAATAACTTAGTCCAAACCTCTTTACAAAGGGAAGAGGTCTTTGCTATCACCAGCATCATTAGCATCATCCTCATCATCGAAAAGATTCAACCCGCTAACATCCCACTTAGCATCTCTATAGTTGAAGCTGGAGCGGCTCACATAATACTTAACTTCATGAAACAAGTTGAGATTATCCACAAGCTTATGGAACACATTGCATCCACAACACTGCACGAAGACAGTTCCGTCAGTGTAAGCATGTGGATTAATAGCTCTTGTAGTTCTCTGCCCACAAACGTTGCAAGTGAAAGCAACACGCATTCGCCTACGAGGCGATTTCGTGAATAATGACCATGGAAATGTCGAAACCGTCTCTGTATCGGCTTTAGCAGGTAGAGACGGTCCTTCCATACCGGAACCGGTTGTCCAACCTTTAACCGAGGCTGCACTCAACACCAATCCCATTGCCTCATCCTATACAATCACGAATTAAACCTAATTTTTCAGGAAACGAAACAATTCGAATTCCACAAAGAAAAAACAAAGAGAAACCATAAGAGAGATCGAGATTATTACATTCGAGAGAGTTCGATTTTGGAAGAGAGGAACGAGGCTCGATGAGTTCGATTCGGATTGCTGCGGATCATAATCTTTGTCTTCTTTCTCTGGATAAAAAAAAAAAAAAAGTTTGAGAGACGATTCGAAAAAAAAATTACGATCTCGGAGATTGATCGGAAGAAATTGGAAATCAAGTTTTTACTCTTCGAGAGACGGACGATTCTGGGAGAAGATGATGAATCTGTTCTCTTCTTTGGAGAGAAGATGGAGAGTGGTGAAGATGAGGAGGAGATGATTGTTGCAGCAGAGCTTAGGGCTGAAGCTTCCATGGTTGATCTAGAAGAAGAGAAGCTAACAGAGAAATTAAATATTTGTCCCTTTTTTTAATCCTTCTGTGAGTTTATCTTGAGTTTGACTCATGCGTGTCCGGGTTTGTATCCGCTTCTGTGAGAGATATTTGTATCTGGGCTAATTCTATATATATTATATTAAAATAAATGATTGCAGAAAAAAAAAGGATTTTTTTATGTATTTTCTGAAAAAAAAATATTCCACGTTTGTTTATTTTTACAATTTTATATTCTTCTCTACAAAATACAGATCAATATTTATTTTCTAAATGTTTTCACGGTCATATACATTATATTTTTAAAATTATAAAGGTATATTTAGATTCGCCGTTGCAAGAACTTCAATTTAATATATTATTTATTAATATTTTATAAATTTGATGATAAGAAAGACGGGTTATATTGCGTATTATTTTTTATTTTGCGGAATTAACTTGCATTTTTTTAGAAGAAGGATAAACCATTTTTTGCAGAACAATGGTGATTTGGAGTTTTTTTTTTTTTTGCAGAAACCCATTTTTTTTTCTCATCTGGTTAATATTGAATTTGAATGTTAACAAATTACAATCAGAGGAGAAAACAACTTAGAAGTTAGAACCACAAGAGAAACAAATGTCATTTCCGATCCTATACTTAGGACAGATTTTAACAATGACAAATTTAGGAAACCATCGCGGGCAGCATTGTTTCAAGTTTTTTCGGCTCTGAATAGTATTTCTAGATAGAAAAAAATCGTAGATCAGAATAATTTTTAGGCTTTATGTCGTGGAACAGATCTTAGTTCAAAATTCTTTCTTTTATACATCTTGTTCTTTACCGACAGCTTTATACATATCTTGGACTACACTGCTAACAAATCTGTCATCTTCCACAGAGCTTCTTATCATATTTTTATAGAACAATATTCCTTTCTCGGCGTTACCACAGCTCATGTATCCCTTTAGGATCGTGCGCCGGCAAGCACTGTCTGGACTTTTACCGCCTTCAGACATCTTACAATAGATCCTTTCGGCTTCATCCATCATCCCAGCTTTGGCAAAAGCAGAGAGCAATGAACTGAAATGGCTGTGAGATAGTGGGATGCCTTTCTCTTGCATGAGAGTTATCGTCTTCTCTGCTTCTGCGTACTGTGAACTCTCGGCATAGGCTTGAACCAAGGAGAGGTATGTGTATGAGTCGGTACAGAGACCATTTCTCTCCATTGCTTGCAAAAGTTCATCAACCTCGTGATGGAGTCTATGGGTTGCACATATTTTTACCATCATGTTGTAACTAGGCTGCATGCACTAACAATATCCATTGTTAGCTTTGTTTTCACCCATAGTTTTAAGAAATATCCCATAAAGCTACGCCATTGGATAGACCGTACCTTTCCAGGTTTAATCCCTTTCTTCTGCATTTCACTAAACAACGCCAATGCTTCACTCATCTTTCCTGGAACAGCAAGAGAAAGTTTCATTTGTTACTGTTACTAACCGTAATCAAGACCAGTCAGTGGTACAAAGCATTCCGTGTCCGGGAGAAGTTGTGATTCATATCATATACGGAAAGTATAAATTTCTCGATTAGATACATACCCGCCTTGCCATAATGCATAATCAGGTTTGTGTAAATTTTCTCGTCCAGATACAACCCTGATCTGCGAGCGTTACTAAAAATTATAATTGCTTTGTCCAGCTGCAGACCCCACCCATACACACTGCATCAACCCACCAAGATAGCTTAATATTACACGATGACCAACTTGCTTGAGTCTTAAACATAAGGAAGCCAGATCTAATGCCTTTACCTGATCATTGTGTTGTACGTCTGAATCGAACAAGGAACACCTGAGTTACGCATCTGCTCATAAACTTCAGATGCACACTGTAGTTTACCTGTGACAACAGAGGTTTGAGTGTTGGTTCCCTGCACCATAAACTTAAGCTGCAATTGATAAACGATCTATACTGTTCTACCTGCTTCTAGCATTGCCTTGATAAGAGTATTATAGCCCACGGTGTCAAGCTCCATATTTTTTTCAAGGCAGGTCTGTGATATATGTTCTGCTTCCCGGTGTTTCCCTGTGATTAGGATAATAAAGTTTTCTTACATAACAGTTTAGCACTGCAACGAACAGGAATATAGAAACGTTTATTATAACTGAAGTCTGCAAGTAGTTGGTTGAAATGTAACAGTCATATATCAATTCAGAATCTTCAAAGCCATTCGAAAATCTTCAACTCAAATTTCCAATCATGTGCTATAATAAGATTATTTGAGGCTCTGATTTTCTCTGAAGTTTTTTTAGGAAGGAAGGAGATGCAATTTTCCATTTGACATACCTCGATTTGTCAGAGCATTCACAAGTATGCTGATGGTAACGGCTCCTGGGTCACAGCCCTTTTCTACTGATTCCATGAAGAGTCCATATGCATCTTCAAGCCAGCCACATCTGACATAAGCATCAATCATTGAGCTGATAACAGATTTCCCCAGATTTTTAGATTCTCCTGCTGCAAGGTAAAGCCGTTTCGCCTCTTTAAGCTTATGTTGCCTCCCATATACAGCAATCAAAGTCGCGACTGTTTCCTCCTCTATCCTGATTCCTAGTCTGATAATCAAATCGGCAAGAATTTCTGCTTTAGATACATCACCTGCATAAAAATGAACTTAATCTTCAACAACATATCCAAAGGTTGTTAACAAACACCGATATCGAAGGAACAAAGAACCAGATTAAACTTCCTACCTTCTCTCACAAAGCTACTTATGACTCGATTTACTGCCGATGAACCAAGATCAGTCTTGAACATTAATTTCAATATTGCTTCAATCTCATTCAAATTTCCCTCTTTTAGTCGCAAATTGAGCAACATTCCAAGAGCCGTGACATCAAGTCGACTCACGTTTATAACTGCTTCGTGTTTATCCTGCTTGTTTCTTTCGATATGCATAGCCTCTGCAAGTGTTTGTACAAATCTGTTATCCTTAACCCCGGCCTCTCTACCCATTATATCTACCAGCTCTTTAGCTTCTTCTACCATTCCCTCCTTGCAATACACTCTCATAGCCGTCTTGTAAAGCTCTATATCAAAGTGCACTTGATCAGCCATTATCTGCTTGATAAAACCCTTAGCTTTCTCTCCTAAATTGAGTCTGGTATACAAATTGAGCATGTCGTTACAAGAACTGTCATCAGGAAGTCCAGTCTTTGATAAAGCTCGAAATGCTTCCTCAGCACAGTCAACATTCTGTATCTTAGCATAACACTGTAACATGACAATATAGGCAAATCTGGAAAGAGGAACATCTCTGGTCTTCATCATTTCAATTACATCTAATGCTTTGACAACATTTCCCGAATTCAAATGAACTTGAGACATTGCCAAATATGTTTTCTCATCAGCCAGTAGATTCAGGCGTTCAGTCTCCTCAAATATACTTTGTGCATCATGGAAAAGTCCAAGCTTCCCATATATTCTGATGATCAACCCACGGATGACCTCATCAGCTGGAATTTTATTTCTTTCCATGTCTGCAAAGAGAGAAAGCGCTTTCGGGTAATTCTCAGTTTTGTAATATAAACTTAACATAGAAGCACAAGTATAGTTGCTCGGAACGATTCCTTGAGATCTCATATCCTCATACAATCTAACAGCCTGATCCCAATCACCAGCCTTCACACTTAAACCAATAACTGAGCTGTAAGTTACTTCCTCTGGGACAAACCCCAAGCTCTTCATCTCACCAAAAGTTTTCAACGCCTCCTCGTTAAAACCCTGTTTAGCATATGAGCTCACAACTAACGTATACGTGAATTCAGTCGGTGGCACATCTTCCTCTACCATTTCTAACCATAAATCTGTCACTTTCTTATGAAGTGATTTCTTCTGAAGAGACGACAGCATGAAATTATACACAGAAGTAGATAAAGTTATCCGCCTTTCTTGAACAGCTTTGTAAAACGTCAACATAGCGTTATGACGTCCCCATCTAGCATATGTACACAACATTGTACCACAAGCTACTGCATCTGGTTCACATCCAACTTCAAGCATTTCCAAAAAAGTTTCCTCAGCCATCTTAACCTTCCCCACTTGTCCATACAAACGAAGAACAATCGTATAGACAACTACACTCGGACGGTAACTTAACTGTTTAACACAAAAATCTATCATCAAAACTTAATTAAACCACATCTAAAACTCTTAAATGAAGATCAAAATCAAAGGTTTAGAATAGAATCGAACCTGCAATTTCATCCAAGAGAAGAAATCTCGAACTTGTCTCCAACCTCTTTGTTCTTTCAAAACAACACACATATCTCTAAAACTCAACTTCGTTACGAAGCTACTCATCACAACTCTCATATCATCACTACCTCCTCTTCTCTGTGACAAACCTCTCACCGTCTTAATCGCAGCCACTACATGTTTCCCGTACATCTGACCGTTCCGATCATCTTCCAAATACTGAACCATCTGCTCAGGAGTCCGTTTAATCCATTTGGGAGTCATAGCGTGTGACCCTTGGTTCCTTCTCAACGTGCTCAGGTACTGTGCTTTCTTCTTTATGATTCGTCTCGCGTCGTCGTCTGATAATGGATGTTTCGGCCTCTCGTATCTCGGTTTTGGTTTTTCCGGGTTACCGTCGCTGAGTGACCACGGGTCAGGTCGGACTCTGGGCGAAGAAGAGGACGTTATTGAGATTCGCGATTTTGTTGAGGATAATTTGGGAAGAAATATTGAAGGATTGAAGTGAGTTGTGGAAGTGAGGAAGTCACTCTTCATGGCGTCTTCTTCTCAATTTTTTCCGGCCACAACCTCGCCGTGTCCTACAACTTCAGAGACAGTCTCATAATTTAAACCTTGAATTAGCTTAGGACTTGATTGGAGAAGTTTTTTTTAGAGATTCATGCTCCTTAACAAAACCAATCACAAATTTTTTTAAAAGCATAAAGTAGAGCATATGTGGTTTTTGAATGTTCTCTACCTTAATACTCTTTAATCAAGTTTTTCCAAAGTTTAGAGACTTTAAACATATTAAAATATATATTTGGTCTTAATTATTAATTAAAAATTTATAATACAATTGAAAACTTAATATAATTAAAATCATAATTCATATGTTAACTCATATGCAATTGAAAACCTAATATAATTAGAATCACAATATGATTACGTTGAGTCATTAAGACATACGCATTGTTACAAACATGTTAGTCTTTTTTCTCAGATTCACAGTTTTTGTTTTTCTTTATGTTTCTCTGTTTCTATACGTTGATTTGGTCAAATTTGAATGTTTCATCGTAAGAAGATCTTAGTTTATTTCTTGAGATTTTTATGTTTTTTCTATTTTGTAAAATATTGATTTCTCCTAAAAAAAATTCAAAAAAAAAATTATGTCTATTTTAGTAAATTTTTATCTATATGCTCGCCACTATACCAATCAAGTCAAGTTTTTAATTAAACCTTACATCTTTTATAGCATAATGTTTTTGGAGCATAATGCAACATACTGCTAATGCTTTATTAAAAGTTTTCCCAATCAAATCCTTAGTTTAGTATGGTTTGGTTTGTCTCCAACTATAATTAGCTTTATTACCGGTTTGTAATTATCTTTAAGAGTTTGTTTTCGGTTATGAAGTGATATCAGAAACGTTCTTGATTTTATTTTGTTTTAGTCTCTTAATTCGTTAGAGACTACTTAAAGATTGTCTCATAATTTTTAGACCTTGGATCATCCGGTTTAATCGGTTTAATATGGTTTGGTTTGTCTCCAACCATAATTAGCTTTATTTCCGGTTTATGATTATTTTTTAGAGTTTTTGTTTTTGGTAGTTTTCGTTTGATTTATTGGATTTAATCTTTATTTTGCTGAAACGTAAATAAAAAAAAGACAAAATTGTTTCTCTCTCCTCTCCGAGGCTATAACAATGGCGAACCCTAATCGCTTTGTTTTCTCTTCAGATCCCTTCTCCATCTCTAGCTAAATCTCCTTTTTTCTTGCAGATTCTGAATCCTTTTCTTCTCCCCTACCTTTTGATACCATTTTTTTCTTTTTTCCCCTTTCTTCTTCTCCCCGGTTATGGGGTTTTCCCTCCCTTAGCTCTCTTTTCTCTCTCCGGCATCTCCTGCTTTCGAGCGCCGCCTCCTTCCTTCCCTGTCCTTTCTCTGCTCTCCCCTCCTCTGGCCTCAAAATCGAACCCTACTTTAGTTTTTTGTTCATTTGTATGGCTCAGATCTGGACGGGGCTTGGTTAGAGGATCTTGGAACCTTGATTCATTTTCTACGTCTCAAGTTTTACCTGAGTAAGCCACGACTTCTCTCAGCATCCCCTAGTTACGCCCTGCGCTGGTTAGGGTTTTTCTGGTACTTGGTAAGACTCGTCCAACCGTGAGTACTCAGATCTCTGTTTACCTGGGTAAGCCACGACTTTATCGGTTGTCACTTAGTTACGCCTTACGCTGGCTAGGTTTTACTGTTACTTAGCACGTTTTTCCAGCTTTGAGTATCTAGATTTCTGGAACTGGTAAGTAAATTGTTCTCGTTTAGAGCTCAGGATGCTTCATTCTCAATCTAAAAGAGACGAGGAGCTCTTACGACAGGTTATAGAAAATGAAAAAGTTAACCTCGATGAAGCGGTTTTACTCTCTGAATCTAAAAACAATGATCTCTTTGAAGATTTTGCATCAAGTATGATTGTGCATATCCTTAACCCCGCAAGTATAAGTACCATTGGTCTCATCACAGCCCTACCTAAGATCTGGGAGCTTGAGGATCGGGTTAAGGGGAGAGTAGTTGGGAAGGGTAGAGTCCAATTTTGTTTCAGCTCAGAAGAGGACCTTCAAACAACCTTAAAGAAGGGACCATGGTTTGTAAATGGTTGGCTTGTCACTAGAGAGAAATGGTCCGCTAGCCCCTCTGACCATTTTCTGGAGAGAATCCCCTTATGGGTCCGAATCAAAGGCTTACCTCTCCACAAGCTCAAACAAGACACAGTCAAGGCGCTGAGATCTACTCTGGGAAAGGTTGATGATGTGGAGTTACATGCCAAAAACTCTAATTCCCTGGAATATGTCAGGGCTCGGATCTGGCTTCCGAATGAGCAACCACTTCTCTTCAAGAAACCTTTCAGGTTTAAGTCTGGTGAAGTTGTGGTTGTTAAACAGGACTATGAGAAACTTAAGAAGATTTGCTACTTCTGCAAGAGGCTAACCCATGATAACTTCAGATGTCTTTTCCGATAAGCTTGTTTAGCCTCAGAGAAAGTAGAAAGGGAAGCCTCTATAAAAAGCTCCAAAGCTGCAACAGGCTCTTCTTCTGCAACGAATTCCAACCTGGAAGCTTCCAACTCCGAGCTTCCACTGCCTAACAATCATAACTCTTTAGGCAAAGGAAGATGCTCAGGACGAGGTCAAGGTAGGGGACGTGGTCGCAGTAAAGCAGGCTTATCAAAGCTTGATGAATCTACATCCAGCAAACATCAAGGTGTCCCACTAGACAAAGGCAAAGGGATAGCTTCTTCATCCTAGTGGAAAGTTAAACAGAATTTTTCTTCTGTCTCTCAGAAAGAAGTGGATCATTCACTCCAAGAACGGATTAAAAAGCTAAGGGCTAGCAGATTCAATCAATTAGATGAAGGTCCCTTCAATGCTTCAGTTCTCAAGTCTGGAAAGTTTATTGAGAGACAGCAATCCCCTACTCGCACTCTCTCCTCTGGCCGTAGGGTTGAAGAGGTTCCTATTTTCGAGGGTGATCATCTCTTTCCCTCTGGAATCGTCTTTTCTTTTCCAGAACCACCCCTGGTTCTTCTTCGGTGGTTTTTGAATTCCAAGCAGAGCAACAAGCTACATGAGTTTCCAAGAGGAAGAGAAGAACCAGTGCTGAAAAGAATGCTGCCAAAAAGCGTTCAAAGCTTCAAGCTGCATCCCCAATTCTCTCTTCAGTGATTGTCAGCAGTCCACTCCCCCCTCAAGACTCCTCCTCTCCGGTTACTCCCCCTGTGTCTCATGTCACTCCCTCTAATAGGTTCATGGTTTCCCAGAAACCACACAAGTCCATATGAGGACAACCTGCTGGGAACTGCCAAGGTGTGGGGAGTAACCTAGCAGTTCGATATCTAAGGGACATATGTGGTCAATATGTACCCCAAATAATATTCCTCAGTGAGGTTAAACAGAGAAAGAGTCAAATAGAGAAATATTGTGAAGATTTGAAATGTTTGATATGCATATAGTGGAACCAATAGGTTTGAGTGGAGGATTAACACTGTTATGGTCTGAAGAGGTTCAAATCAGCATCTCATCTTCAACATCAAGATGGATTGATACAAAGGTTTTCTGGAAAGGACACTCTTTATTTCTCACATGTGTTTATGGTGATCCTGTGAGCAATGAAAGGGAAAAAGTTTGGGAGAGCATAATTAGAATGGGTGAGCATCGATCTGAGCCATGAATGCTTCTTGGAGACTTCAAAGAGTTACTGAATAATGAAGAAAAGAGAGGAGGAGTGATCAGGCCAGAATGCTTATTCTTTGCATTCAGAAACATGCTATCAAAATGTGGTTTAATGGATTTTTTTTTTTTTTATGACCAGGACGTTCAGGGCCCGTAGACCCGTACGTCCTTCCTGGGCAAGGCCCAAACCATATAATATAACTCTTTTTTGGAGAGTAGACCTCTCCCAACACGAATTGAACCCGTGACCTCAAGGTCCCTATGAAGGTAATCCTTTATCATGGTTTGGTTCCAGGGGAGGGGAATTGGTCCATTGTAAACTTGATAGAGTCTTAGCTAATGTTGAATTGTTTTTGGAGTTCTCCTCTGCTGTTTTCTCAAATCTTCCAAGAATTGGTTTTGACCATAACCCCATCTTATCCTGTTTAGATGGGGGTCTTAAGAGGAAAGACCAATTCTGTTATGATAGATGATGGAAAGGGAAATACGGTCTCAATGAAGCAGTAGATAGAGGTTGGAACTCCGGTCAACCTGACCCTCATGATCTGATTGGAAGAATCAGAAACTGTCGAAACTCCCTTTTTTTATGGAAAAAATCCGGGTTTACTAACTCCCGAGAAAAAATTACCCACTTAAAGCATCAAATTGATAACATCACTCATCAAGAGACGTTGGATTGGGAACAATATAGAGATTTGAAATCTCAACTCATGTTGGCTTATGAAAAAGAAGAAGATTTTTGGCGACAAAGAAGTCGTTCTGCCTGGCTTTAATGTGGGGATATAAACTCAAAAAGTTTCCACAACTCTGTTAAGCAAAAGCTGGTAAAAAACTCAATCCATCACTTGGTAGATGACACCACAGGAGCCACATTCTACTCAGATAAGGAGATGGGAAACCTAGCTGTGAATTTCTTCTCAGAATTGTATACCTCGGAATTGGTCCACTCTTCTAAGGTTAGACATTCATTAATGTTCAGTTGAATATCTCCTAAAATCACAGCAGAACAGAATGAGGCCCTTATCAGGATTCCCTCGGATTGTGAAATCAAGCAGGCTGCCTTCAACTTGGGACCAGACAAATGCCCTGGCCCTGATGGCTTCACAGGCGGTTTCTATCAGCAGCATTAGAATGTAGTTGATCCTGAGGTCTGTTTTATGATTAAGGAGTTTATGGAAACTGGTCACCTTGACTCTCGAGTGAATGAAACCAGTATCTGCCTTATTCCCAAGAAGAGAAAGCCGAGTAAACTTTCTGAATTCAGGCCAATTAGTTTGTGCAATTTCATCTACAAAATCTTATCCAAGCTCCTAGCCTCAAGATTGAAGATCCTTTTGCCGGATAATATTTTTGAAACTCAATCAGCATTCGTAGAAGGCAGGTCAATCTCAGATAATATTATGATAGCTCACGAGCTTATTCATGACCTCAAGAGTAATGATTCACTAGCCTAGAATGGTTTGGCTATCAAGACTAACATGATGAAAACATTTGATAAGATGGAGTGGCAATTTATTGAGGACTCTCTGTCAGTTTTGGGCTTTGGTGAAGTCTGGATTGCAAGGATAATACAGTGTATTACCACAATATCCTTTGGAGTTGTGGTTAATGGTAAACAACATGGCAAGTTTCTATCTTCTAGAGGATTAAGACAGGGTGACAGTCTCTCTCCCTTACTCTTCATCTTTTGTTCAGAAACTGTCTCTCTCCCTTACTTTTCATCCTTTGTTAGGAAATGCTAGTTACAAGAATAGCCAGAGTTGAAGCAGACACGGACCTTGAGGGGTTATGCATTGCCGAGAAGGCCCCACCAGTCTCTCACTTATTGTTTGCAGACGATAATGACTTCTTTATCAAAGCTAAAGAAGATGATCTTAATGCTCTGAGGCAGATTCTTGAAGATTACAGAGAGGCATCGGGACAAAAGGTCAGTTTTACTAAATCTTCCATCACTTTTGGAAGACTTATCCCAGTTGAGAAGAGAAGCCAGATCAAGACAGGATCAGGAATCTCAAATGAGGGTTGTTTGGGTCTTTATCTTGGTCTACCTGAAGATTTCTGCCGTTCTATAACCAAATCACTGCAATTTCTTGTTGGAAAGGTGAAAAGTAGGTTATCTTCCTGGAATAATAGGTATCTTTCTCAGGGAGGAAAAGAGGTCCTAGTCAAATCAATTGCAGTGGCACTCCCTACGTATGCCATGACCTGCTTCCTACTACCTAAAGGCCTTATTGCTCGTATATCTTTTTTACTTGCTGCGTTTTGGTGGAAAAATAAGGAAATAGGCATTGGAATCCATTGAAAATATTGGTCTTCCACGACCAAAAGAAGGAAGAAGGTGGGATGGGCTTCAGAGAATTGGAAGGATTTAATAAGGCTTTGCTAGGAAAACAATTATGGAGATTATGTACTCAACCTCAGACTCTTCTAGCCAGGATACTTAAAGCCAAATATTATCCTTCATCCACAGTTTTAAATGTCAAACTTGGTAGTAGACCATCTTATGGATGGAGGAGTATCCTTGCAAGTCAGGACCTCATGAAAAAGGCTTGAAAAAAGAATTTGGGAGTGGAGTAGACTTGCAATTTTGGTCAGATTCCTGGATATTAGATAAGGTGTCGAGAGCCCCCTTGCCAAAACCTAGAATTGAAACTGAAGATCTCTCAGTTGATTTCTTCAGAGAAGAATGAAGTGATGAGTGGATTATTTCAAACTTGGAAGCAAATTTAGAAGACAAAGATTCCAAACTTATTCTGAATATCAAGCCAGGAGGGCCTCAAGCTAAGGGAAGCTATTCTTGGATTCATACAAACCATGGAGTTTACTCAGTAAAGTCCGGATATAGATTGTGGGCATCTTCAAGGCCTTCATCTCCAAACGAGGCTCTTGAGCAATTGCCAAACTTCTCCAATCTCTTTGATGGGATTTAGAAGTCAAAGGCTCCACCTAAGGTTCAACACCTTCTCTGGCGCTGTCTCTCTAATGCTTTACCTTCAGGAAGCAATCTCCATAAGAAGAAGCTCTCTTCAGATCCCTCATGTTCCAAATGCGGTGTGGAGGTAGAAGACATCAACCATATCCTGTTCAAGTGTGGTTTTGCCAGATTGGTTTGGGCACTGTCCCCTGCAGGATATCTTTTCTACCCTTCCCCTTGGAACTCTCTGCCTTCAAACCTTGGTATGTTGCTATTCCTTCCAAACAACTTCAAATCCAAACTTTGTGAGGATGGTATTTTATGGCCTTGGTTATTATGGAGATTGTGGAAAAACCAGAAATGAATATATTTTTGAAAGTTCAACCAGTCAGGCTCTCACCTTAGTGGAGATGGCTTGTGTGGATGCCACATAATGGTCACGCATTAAGTCTTCCTCTGCGATTCCACTCCAGCAGCAAAGCATTTCCAAAAGCAGTAAATGGAATCTTCCACCATTTGGTTCTTTAAAATGTAATGTGGATGCCAGCTGGTCCGAGAATTAAGAGGTATGCAGTATGAGTTGGATCTTGAGGAATAATATGGGTAATTTGGCCTGTCTATGTCATAAGACTTATCCCAAATTGCACTCTCCATTGGAAGCAGAAGCCACTACTATGTCTTGGGCGGTTCAGTGTGTAGTCAACCTAGGCTATGCATTAGTTATCTTTGAGAGTGACTCCAAGTCACTAATTGATGCGTTAGGAAATGAAAGGGAGTGGCCACGATTACAAACCTTCACATATGAGATTCTCAAAAAGGCATCATCACTATCAATTCATTTCAAGCACATTGGAAGAACCGCTAACAAAGCGGCAGATTATTTGACAAAGGATTCTAGTTTGAATCATGTCTACGTGGCTTCTATTGATTTTGTGGCATCTTTGAATTTATGTTCTATTATGCAATTGGACTTTGTAGATCGGTAAAATGAATGTGTTGTTGTGGGAAAAAAAAAATCTTTATTTTGCTCTTGATTTTATATTGTATTAGTCTCTTCGTCGTTGTTTTAAGTTTTCTTGATTTAACCATAATGCAGTTTAACCTGATTTATGAGTGTCTAAAACCATAATTAACTTTACTTCCGGTTTATGATTTTTTTTGGTCTTTCTGGTTTGATTACTTGATTTTAATCTTCATTTTTATATTTTCTTTTGGCTTATTTTCTTACGAGCAATATTATACCCAGCATGTGAAATCTACTAATATTTTTGTTTCAGCATAGACTGATACTAGATTATATCCCGTGCGGATTGATTTATTTTTTGTAGATTTAAGTTTTATTCTAAAGTTTTGGTTATAGTATTGCAATGATTTTAATATTTAATAGTAATTTTGAGTTAGGTTATTATTTGTCTTTCAACAAATCAAATATTTTTTCTATAATTGTACTCTCCAAATATTAGTAAGAGGATATTAACTTCAATTATTTGATTTCATTTAAATAAATGTATTAGTATTAAATATATATCATTTTTATACTAACTTCATGATTTGTTATTGTTAAATTATAAAAAAACTATGAGTATATAAAATCTATTTTTCGTAAATGTTTGATTCTATCTATAAATATTCATTTTAATTTTTTAGGAAAAAAATAATAGATTTTACATGAATGTTTTGTTGATTTATTATTATAATTTGTGTCTAATTTTTAATAAGATTTAATTACATAATTGTGTTTGGTTATATGGGTAGTAGCGAAAGATTTATTAGATTATTTTTGCTATAAAGATAAAGAATAAAATACTAACACACTTTTACCATTAATGATTTTTTCTTGTGTTTTTTAAGTTTAGTAATATTGTATGTAATTGTTTACAATTTAAATGTTTGTTTATAATGTGTAATTCCCAATTAATAGTTTTAGATGTGTATTATATGATTTTTTAAATTAATTTTAAGTAGTAATATTGTAGTGAAAATTTAACAAATTTGTTTATAATTTTTTTTTGGAATCTATAAATTAGTTATTATTAATTTATATATTTACTACTTTTTAAATTAATTTTTTTTACTATTTTTTAAATTAATTTTTTGTTTCACTAATTGATTTATTTAATAAAATGTGAATAAAATTGAAAATAGATTTTGTGAATATTTTATTTTCAAATATGTATTTTAATAGTAAAAATTAATTAAGTGTAATTTGAATAAAATTGACAATAGATTTTGTGGAGATTTTATTTTTAAATATGTAGTTTTAATAGTAAATATAGATTAAGTGTTTAGATATTTTTACCTTTAATGATTTTTTTGCCAATTTTTAAAACTAATGACATTGTATATAATTTTTTAGAATTTAGATATTATTTTCAAATGGGTATTTCTCAAATATTAGTAAGGGGATTTCTAAACACTAACGTTAAATTCTAACTTAGTGTCACATTCCACAAATTATGTAACAAATAAATATGTGCGATTTACAAAAGAAAGAGAGACTATGTGTTCTTTGAGTTGAGACCCCGAACTGCTTTCAGGTCAAGCTCCCAGTATTCACCATCTCCAAACTGAGTCACTCTTCTCTCGTGTCTGAACGCAGGAATCTGATGCGAGAATCGACACACTTCAGTCTTTGGAATGTTTACAGTACCGGCATTTGACTCTTGACTCCTTTCATAGAGAGGCTTGTTGTTAAACCCTTTAGCAGTCAAAGGCACCACTTGTATCCTCTGCTCGTCGGTTTCCACTACTTCTACAATCTCTAGTTCTTCACTCTCAGTACAATCTGTGGTATTCCAGCTCTTGTACAGAGCCCAGATCTCACCCTTTCCTGGGTATATTTCGAATCTGCTCTTTTTACTCTTCACGGCCTTAACCTGATGTGAGAAGCTGCTAGGTGAAAGGACTTCTGCTATACCGGTTTTCAATTTGAAGCGGCCACAGCACACGGGTCGTGGCATGTGTATTGGAGGGCGATACAGCTCTAGAGGTGCTAACTGTAACTTGAATTCAGGACTAGTGTCGATTTCCTTGATCTGAGCATACTTTCTGGGAATCCCTTTGTCATTGCTATAAATGGCCCATATTTGATCAATCTGGAATTTGTCCCAAGATCTCTGGTTCTCAAAATTAAAACTGTTTTCTTTCTCGGTTTTGCAACTGGATGGCCCATGAGTCTCTGGTTCTGGGCATTTCACACTACCATTTAACTGAGTCGGTTTGTATATATCCCGAGGTGTTTTTCTCATTCTTGAGGAATCCATTGTGATAGTCTTCTCAGATAACTTTGGGGTAGTCATCTTCTCATCAGATACAGAAAACCCACCTGGTTGTCCACAGTATTCACCATTGTTAGCACTCTTCTTCTCAGCTATTTGTCGGCATGACCTTGAAGTTACTTGATTGTTTGTTTGACTCAATAGACGAGGAGATTTTCGCAGTTTCAAGTCATCTACTGCTTTGACAATCTTTCTGGACTTCTTCACTGAGTTCAATTCTTGATTAGTGCGTCTACCATCAGATTCATTGGAGAATGAACCATGATTGTCATGGACTTTTGGACGTTTCTTTTGAAATGGACTGCTCTCTAGAGTAGTATTTGCCTGCATTTCAACCTTGGAAGCTTCAGGAAAAGGACCAACAGTTTTACCATTCCGCCTTTCTCTATCCAACCCAACATCAACTTTAGAATTATAAATCTCGAACATTTCTTTTGGTAGAGCAGCAGTATCTAATTCGAAGCACCCAGGAGGAACACCTTCTCTCTCCTTTCCAGTCATTTTGAATGATGGGACTTTATGCGAAAACCTAAGCATCTCGCTTGGTGGAATTTGAAGTTGGAGAACTCCATCCTGTGCATCTTGGCGAAAGAGGGAAACAAACCCTTCCACTTTTCCCAGATAGGCCACTCCAAGGCCATCCTCATCTTTAAAATTAGACAGAACTTCAACAAAGTCATATTCATAAGGCCATTTATGATTTTCTGAGGTAGCAATCCAACTGATATCCCAGCCTCTGAAAACTGCCCAAATTTCTCCCTTTCTTGGATATATGATGATGCTATTGTTGCGAGTTAAGTGAAACATCTGACAAGAGAATTTTAAGTGGTCGTTTTCTTCGTCTGAATCCCCATCCCGAAAGATCCCACAAGCAATGGGAATAGAGTTATCTTTATCATCATGTAGCGGGTCAATCCACGTAATCCACATCTTGAACTCAGAATCCAACACTTTTTTTATCCGAGCATACAACCGAGGCATACCGTCAATCGGGTCATACATAGACCACACCTGGTTGACAGCAAAACAGCTTGTTGTCAGTTCAAAATTACTGAACTCTAGATCAGGCAAATCCTGTATAATAAGCTTTTCATTAGCATTGTGGTTATTGTCAATCTTTCCTGCCATAGCCACCCCTTCTCCATTTGCTTCACATCCGTCACTATATTTGTCTTTGGTTGATGAGATTTCTTGATATCCAGAATCCACATTTTTCTTAGCTTTTCCCATAAACACACATGAAAGGGTAAATGAACCACCAGAATCAAAACGTTTAGATGATCCAACACCTTCAAATCCTTTTCTTGTAGTTTGCTCAGATTTTAATCCAACGTTTGATCTTGACCTTTTTTTTGGAGGGCTTAGGAAATCATCACTGCCTACCTCCTCTGCGTAAGAACTCTCCTGGCTTCTCCTTGGAGAATTTCTCTTATTATTATCTTTTGAATCCGCTTTATCCTTAATAATATCAGAGCCATCAACATTAATACTCTCAATGGGCTCCTCAACAAATTTTTTCCTCTTGCTCTTGTCCTCGCTCATAGAGGGTGCTTTATCACTCCTTGAAACTGACTCATCAGGTACAGATTTCGATGCACCTATTTCATGTTCTGTAACCTCAGGTTGTGGCTTTTGTAGTTTAGATGCACTCTTCATCTTTCCTTCATCTTTCTCAGGTTTACTCGATCCAGCATAATTCTTCATGGATTTAGCCTCTATTTTGGGGTTTTTTACTTCAGTTTTTTTGCTCTCACCTCCTCCATTCTTGTTGAATTTCTCGTTGAAATTTTCTTTCTTATCGACCTCAGCTGCTACACTTCCTGGTTGAGCAGCAGTAGACTCCACATTTGTATTCACAGATGTGTTACACGGCACCTGATTTCGAACTTCTTTTTGACCAGTGCTTGACTTAGGTGGTGCTCCGTTAAATCCAGTGTCGTAGGCCATGTAGGATCTTTGACAACTGGTACAGCGCAGAAGAGTGTTCACATATTTTCTCAAGTATTTATACCTATAGCCACAATGCCCACAACATGTCCAAAATGTAACATTGTTAATGATACTATCACTGGCATTGTTTGCAGCAGCACATTGTACACCAGAGTTTGCAGTCAACTGGTTACTAGCAAACCGTAAATAGATTCTGCGCTTGATATCATACTGAGACCGTTTATCCTTGTCAGCAAGAAATCTGCTAGCATCCCAAACCAACTTGAAAGCAGCCTCTGCACCGGGGAACTGGTTTTTGTCAGGATGGAGAAGCAACGCGAGCTTCCTGACCTGCTTCTTGATTGTAGCATCGTCAGCAAAATGCATAACTTGAAGAATACCGTACCAGTTCTCAAGACCGTTGATTTTCTTCTGGGCAGAGTTATGGACATCACAGACAGCTAACATTTGTGGTAAGCTCTCAAGACCTGAGAAGAGACTCTGAGCCTTCAATAAAAGCTTCTGAGCCTTAACAAATTCACCATTCTTCATCTTATTGTCTGCTAGTGCTTTTGCCCTAGAGGCCTCTTCCTTATTGCAGTCCATTTTCAACCAAGAAACCTCTTGAATCAGCTAAATTTTATTGATAAGAACAACAAAGACATCAAGGAACCAATATCTCATTCCTGAAAACACAAAAAAGACCATAGTTTTCATTAGCAAATATTCATACTCCAAATTACACAATTTAGCGAACACCAACATAAATAATTGAAATGAAAATTAATACCCTATTTGTGATCGATTCCTAGAAACAAACAGAAACTGAACTATACAACCCTAGAAGTGAGGCTAGTAGGGACAAAAACAGAAAAATCGAATTGGAAGCTTGAGAACGACCTTAATGAATCTTCTTCAACCAGGAAAAATCAAACTGCAACAATGTTCCGTCGGATTGGGTAAGAACCAATTGAAGCCTACTCGGATTGCTCTCGTTTCAGGGTTTCGAAATTAGGGTTCATTCATCACTTCGTGTTTCAAATTTTATAGGGTGAAGAAAAGGATCAAAACGACCCCAAAAAAAAAACACGGGCCTGTGGACTTCAAATTTTAAACGGGTTTCGGGTACATATTGGGCCTTTACCCATCGATTTCATACTTTCTGCTCCATGTGGCATCCACATTGCCATGTAAGAAAATTTGAGAATTTATTTTATTCACTTGTAACTTTCATATATATATTAATAACTTGTTGCCTTTTATTTTGTAAAAGACGAATTGAAAATTTGAAAAAAAAAACAAAAGAAAAATATTGTGTTTCTAATACTATCACGTAAATTCTTCTATATGTATAGTGCACATATTTTTAGCAGCACTTATTTTTATAGTATTGTAAGAATGAAATGGTACGACTCGATTTTTTTAAAATTATTTGTTCATCGTAATAAAAATATATAACAATCAAATATTTTCTAGATGTAAATAACATCTTCTTACATTTTTATTAATTTTAGATTATAATATATTCAATTTTAAAAAACTGTTGCTCATGTAGATACGATCATATATATAATTTTTGTGTATTTGAGGTAAAAAAAAAAGTTATTATGTTTTATATGGACTTTTTATATGGACTTTTTATGTTTTGGGCATTTTTTTAATTAAATGGGCCTAAATCCAAAAAAAAAAAACTTAATTAAATCCGCGGAGTTCAACTCGCTAACTCGCAAAAAATTTCAACCCGCCCCGCGAGACCTGCAAAAAAGTGGTTTCATTTTGGTGAGCTCGAACCTGTCCTGCAGCGGATCAAAACCCACGGGACCCGCGGATGCGGATCAAAATTGACAGGCCTACTTACAATAATATTTGGATTCTAATTATTGAATACCTAACTTGTGGTTTTACATGAAAAAACAAAGTAAATGTTTAAATATCATGTTGATCAATAGCATTTGAGAAAAGAGTCATTTTATTTAAAAATGTATAATTTTAATGTTAATAACTTTTTTATTTACCTTTTTTTTGTTTCATGGTTTTTATCTGGCAGCATGTGACAGTGCTTGTTGAAAAAACTCAACACTTACAGGAGTTCGGGTAGAAATATTGTTAAAACCCGCGGGTTGGCGAGTTGCGGGTCGCGGATCGGCCCGCTTGACAGAACTAATTGTAAGTGATTAACCAACCCAAACAATAAACCAACATGAATTGCAATTTTAAACTCTTGACAATAACCCAAACAATAATTCAATAAAGAAACTCGCTCTCACATACATTTTATTAACATGATATTTAAACATTTAGTTTGTTTGTTCATGTAAAACCACACGTTAAATATTTTATAATTAGAATCTAAATATTTCTCTAAGTGATAAACTAACTATATTTTCTTTAAAACCATATAACTACAATTTAAACCTTTTAACAAAACCAAAAAAGATAACTTCTAATTTTAACTTTTGTCTTTTTCATATTTCACGCAATTTAATTTCTAATTATATGTTTCATTTCAATGATTTTAATTTTATAGTTTTTTACTGCTAATTTGGATTATTATTATCTAAATATTTTTATTAAATTCATTTTTTTGGAAAAATAGTCTTAACCATAAACCTTAAATACTGTAATTATTATAATGATATTTGTATAACTACATGTTGGTCCTTTTACTGAGAGAAAGAGTTGTTTTTTTCGGTTTTGCCCAACTTTGTTTTTATTTTTACTTTATTTTTAACACTTCAAAACGATGGCATAAGAAGTAAATAAGCGAAAACGGTTTATATGGCTTGTACAAAATGTTATCATCCATTCCCAATTAATAGTATAGATATAGTTTATGTATTTATGTTAATTTTTGAAACATTAATTCAAAGATGAAAGAATCACATATATCTTTTGTAATTTTTCCCCTCCCAAATTAGTTTAAGTAAACTATGAGCGAAATAGTTTCATATATATAGAAAATTTTGCAAAAGAGTTCGTTGCAAACTTTAAAATATTTGCAAAGGATTTGGCCATCGGTTAATCTTAATTTTTTCTAGGTTGTTGTTAAAAGTTATAGTACATTTTGAGCAATATCATAATTTGCGAATATACAACGAATTTGGCCATAGTCTAATCTTAATTTTTTTCTAGGTAGTTGTTAAAAGTTATAGTATATTTTGAGCAATATCATAATTTGATAATATGCAACAAATTTGGTGAATCCATTGCAAATATGTGTGATTACTTTGGTGAATTTTTTTTCCTAGCACACTACAACTATTCGTACAAAACCCCAAGAATTTTATTTTATAACAAAATATAGCATTTAATTGGAAATTTGATGTAGTTGTTTTTTTTTTCTATATGATTTTTTTTTTGGAATGTTAAATTTATTGAATCCACATAAGAAAAAAGAGTTTATCTACGAGAGAGTGAAAAAAAAACAGTTTAAAACAAGAATCAACCAAACCGAAAATTTTGATAAACTGAAATTCAAAAGCCTTGCTCGGAACCATATTTGGAGAAGGGGTGCAATCATGGGCTGTTGAAATAGCGCAAGGAGGATACTCCGTTATATGTTTTTTTTTTTGCCACACATGAAGCATGCATATCAAACAAAAAGATATAGTTTGCAAGTTTCAATACATTGAACTTCAATGAGTTATATAATCACAAGAACTAATAATTAATATATAAAGCAAAAATCAAAACAAAAATTATATCCCTTGCATCGGTCAATGATCATTGTTTACATGAACATGAGATTCATGACTCGTTTTCATAAAATGATAGTAGCAAGAGCATGCACTAAACTATGTGGCTCATTGGTTGTAGACACAACCAATAATTATTGTTTTGATTTTTGCTTTATATATTAATTATTAGTTCTTGTGAATATATAACTCATTGAAGTTCAATCTACTGAAACTTGCAATCTATATCTTTTTGTTTACACTAAACTCTATGGCTCATTGATTGTAGTTACAACGTCAAACCAGTCTAGTGTCTCCCAATAATAAAAATGTTTTTTGTTATTTTCTTTTCAGTTTTTTTTTTTACTGTTTGTAAAGTGAATATTTTTTATATAGCAATTATGATAGTGAAATTGTGGTAAAGATGAAAATTTCACGAAGATTATGACATGTTTGTCTACAAAATCTATTGATATTTTCGAGAATTTCTCTTTATTGTTTTTTATAATCTATTGATTATAATAAAATAAATACACACATAGTTTTGCTTGGATTTCTCAAATCATTAAAAGCCATAAACTAATGAAATCTGCTCTATAAAAAATATATTTATTTTGGAACAAAACGTACTATATAAATATAAATGTAACGATCCATTTCTCTTTTTCTCCACCCCTAGAGCTCTTCTACAATCAAATACTATATTGCATATCACTTTGGTCTTTAATCCTAATGCAGGGTTTACTTTCATCAACCGGTGTGTTTTGGTTAATATATTTACTTAAGCTTAAATTTTCTACATATAAAAAAAAACATAGACCTTTTAAAAGGTAATGCTTCTGAAACGATGACGACCTAGTTAAAGTTTTTTTTTTTGAGGATAATTAATAAACCTAACTCTTCTCGCAGAAATCATAGTTTCACATCACATTTAAATATTTGGATCTTCGTAGTGTAAAGACAAAAACTATTTTGAACGTCAAGACAGAGACCCATTTTCTTCTAATTATTGTTTATTTATTGATTACATATTATAAGAAAAAGTTGGTTTGTGTATTATAACATGCAATTTATAATGATCAAAAAGTATTAAAAAAAGAAGATAAAATTAATTAGTTGGAACCTCAAGGTAGTGACTACAGACGAAACAGACAAAATTAATTAATAATCGGTAATAACAGGCCGTGAAAGTATCTTTATATTTATCGTGTAGTAATTGAAAATAAATATAAATAAGAAGGAGAAGAAGAACAAGCTTTATCCGAAGGGAGTTACTTTACTAGTTCTTCTTCTCGAATGTTCGTTCCTTCATTTTTCTTATATACTTGAACATTTTTTTTTAAAGTAAGAAACCATATTTTCTCAATATTATATGAAATTAACTACGCATTGTTACATTTTCATAAAGTTTAAACAACGAATAATCGAATAAATTTGGTAATCGAGTAAATTTGTAATTATCATATAATAATGGATATTAAGGGTTCATCGACCTAACATAGTTTATATATATGCATCCATACACACAATTTCTTGTTCTTACAATCATTTAAAGCCATGAAGACTCACAATGAAACAAAACAAATACGTGTTCAGTAGCAGTAACTATATATGGTATTATATTGTTTCGATAAATAGTTGTTTCTTCTACGTAAGTAATTTTTCATATGTTGATATGTATCTTACACTTATACAAATATATCAGTTTGGTTCATGTTTCCGTTTTTGTTTTTTCAGAATTTCTGGGTATAAAATAATAGATGAATAGTAATTAAGGTGAAATAATAGTTGATATATTGGTTAAGAAAAATTCAAAAACGTATATAGAAAAAGTATGAATAATGGAGAACAACTGTTTGTAATGTATCCTTAAAAATATATTTTGATAAAGATGTTTTTTATTTCTTTGAAACAAAACTTGGTTGAACTTGAGGTAGAAGTCGTCAAAATAAAAATATTAAAAGAAAGGATATATAACACAAAAAAAATATAGTAATAAATCAAAAACTTATTGTAGAATTTCATGCTTGATTAGGGAATCAATTCAACCTTAAGTAATGATAAAAGACGCTCTAAAAATTTCAACTTCTTTTTTTGTCTCTTTAAAAGGTCATTTGGATCTATACTTTCTCAGAACCCATAGAAGAAAGAAAGCAACTTTCAACAATGGAGGTTCATCTTCACATCAAGCTCTCAACTTTCATAGTTCTTCTAATTGCATGTTCCCTACCACTTGTTTTCCTTCCATCCGCATCAACCTCCGATCTGCTTCTCCTTAACGACGATAACATACAACAATCTGTCACCTCCTTGAACGAAGTTTGCAACGGAGATGAAGACCAAGGCTCATGTCAACACTACAAGGAAACATGTCGAATTTCGACGATATTCCGATCACTTTCCGACCAATTCACTTTCGTCAGAAATTTATCGGAAAAGTTGTCGGAAATAGGCAAAAAAATTTCGATGAAATTCGTAAGTCGGAAACTTGTTGAAATTTTCAAAAAAAAAATTTAAAGGTGGTCGGAAATTCGCCAATTTTTTTTTTTTGGAACGGTAGTATGGAAATTCGTCAAAAAATTTTAAATTTTTTTTAAGGTAGTCAGAAATTTATTGGATTTTTTTAGATTTTTCTGGTTTTTGTTTTGCCGAAGTCGTCGGAAATTCGTCGGAGATGGTGAATTTCCTACGATTTTCCTTCAATTCGTCTGCAATTTGTGCATTAAAAGCATATTCCGGATATAAAGTTGAAGACGAATGTCTTACCACAAGCCGTCGAAAATTCGTCGGAAATATTTTCTATGGATTGAAACCTCTTTTCCCCAAATCACAAATCACAAACATCTCAAACATCTTTACTAATTCTCTCCTTCTCACTGTGATTGTTCGTTAAAATTAGTAATTTCTTTTAGCTTTTCAATAACGATTACGATTTTGATTATTGACATTTGTAATATCTAATCGAAGTATTTTTTAACTATTACATTTTTATAAGGTGTAAATTTTTTTTTAAAATAATTTGGTCGAATTAAATAATATAATAATATCCGACGAATTTCCGAACACAAAAAAAAAATCTGAAAAAATCATCGGATTTACATAATTGCCGACGAATTTCCGATCAAATTTCATTTCCGACCAGCGTATTCCGACCAATCCATTTTCATCAGAATTTAGTTAGGTTCTTCTTGTCTACTCTTAATTCCTTCATTTTTTTTATATACTTGAAAATGTTTTTTTTTAAATATAAGAAACTATATTTTCCTCAATATTAGATGGAATTAATTACTCAGTGTTACATTTTCATAAAGTTCTAACGACCAGTAATCGAGTAAATTTGTAATCATCATATAATAATGGGTATTAAGGGGTCATCGACCTAACATCATTTATAATTATGCATCTGTTAAAGTATATGACGAAGGGACTGAATATTGTACTCTTTTCCTTATCTATGCTTTTGTCCCGTTGGATTTTCATAGTAAGGTTTTTAATGAGGCAACATCCTTGGTCATTGCTCTTTTCCCAGATTATGGTCATTAATGATCTAGAGCCAAAATACTTATTGGAATATTTACTGGTGCACGTTTCTTTCTCCTCCATGTATGAGTGACGGCCAAAGGCTCCTCTTTAATGTATTCTTAACAGCTATTTTGTCCCTCATGTTCTATATATTTGTATCATCCCTTTGAACAAATCAGATAAATCTATTTTCTCTCAATTCTCTAAATTCCCTCAATTCTCCTCGTTCCGCTTTCATTTTCTACATTATCCATACACATTTTCTTGTTGTTACAACCATTTAAAACTGTAAATGCTCACAATTAAACAAAACAAATACGTGTTTAGTAGCAGTAAAAATATATGGTATTATATTGTTTCGATAAATAGTTTTTTTCTCTATGTAAGTAATTTTACATATGTTGATATGTATCTTACACTTATACAAATGAATATTCACTTTAGTTTATGTTTCTGTTTTTGTCTTTTATGAATTTCTGGGTACATAATAATAGAAAAATAGTAATTAAGGTGAAATAAAAGTTGATATATCGGTTAAGAAAAATTCAAAAACGTAGAAAAAGTATGGATAATGGAGAACAATTGTTTGTAATGTTTCCTTAAAAAAACTCTTTTAACAAAGATGTTTTTCGTTTCTCTGAAACAAAATTGGGTTGAACTTGAGGTAGAAGTCGTCAAAATAAAAATATTAAAAAATATATATATATAACAAAAAAATGTAGTCGTATCTTTCAAACATCAGTTGTATCTTTGAAGTTAAAAAGGCGCTGAATACTCTCCAAGAAGAGGAGAAAACGTTTTCACAACACTTTGGGGAATTTAGATCGCTTTGGGCTGAATTGGAGACTCTTCGTCCACCAACTACATATGTTATTGTGATCAATGAAAGGCGTGAACAAGATCAGGTTTTTGGACTTCTTTCAACTCTCAATGTCTCATTCAATAATCTCATTCGTCATGTCCTCATATCAGAAAACTCCCAAATTTGAATGAAGTATGTATGCTGATCCAAAAACAAGAAGGATCTACTTGTTTGTTTGGCCAGAAAAAGGAACTTGCTGTGGTTAATCAAGGAGTAAGGAATGCTAGAAAAAATGAGTCTGCATCTGCTGCTGAAAAAGACATAGTCAGGAAATCTGACCTTGATCCTCTCCTCAAATGCATTGAATCTCTAAAAGAATTTGGTAAAGTGTTCTTTGTTCACAAATCTCATAAACCAATACTTGTCGATTCAGGTATTTCTAACCATATGATTAGTGATGCAAATCTGATTAATAATATTAAACCTGCAATTGGTAATGTTATTGTAGCAAATGGCCAGAATGTTCCTGTGAAAAGAATTGGTAGTCTAAAGCTGTTTAACAAAGACACCAAAGCTTTCTATATGCCTACTTTAACTTTAAATTTGCTATCTGTTCAAAAAGCAACTAAAGATCTTGATTGATGGGCTATTTTAAGTCCTAATAATCAAAACCATATTCTATCAGTCTCAAAGATACAATCACAAATAAAAATCTAACCATTCATTTCCAATCTCCACCATTGAAACTCGTCTGCTGGATGTTCTGAAGATACCCACAAAGTTTCAGATCGATCCGATAACGAATAAACGTCCGATCACCATTTTTTTAAGGTAGTCATAAATTTATTGGATTTTTTTGGATTTTTCTTGTTTTCGTTTTGCCGAAGTCGTCGGAAATTCGTCAGAGACGGTGAATTTCCTACGATTTTTCTTCAATTCGTCTGCAATTTGTGCATTAAAAGCATATTCCGCATATAAAGTTGAAGACGAATGTCTTACCACAAACCATCGAAAATTCGTCGGAAATATTTTCTATAGATTGAAACCTCCTTTCCCCAAATCACAAATCACAAACATCTCAAACATCTTTACTAATTCTCTCCTTATCACTGTGATTCTTCGTTAAAATTAATAATTTTTTTTAGCTTTTCAGTAATGATTACGATGGAGAGGAAGTTTCCCCGATGAGTGGTTCGCCCGGAATTGTCAATTCTTTGAAGCCCGGGTTTTCTCTTTTAATCACAAAATAACTCTGAACACACACTGTCCCTCTGAGTTGGTAGAAACACAAACTATCCCTAGATAATCACGAAACACACAGTGTCCCTGGAGCATACAGAGAACACACACTGTCCTCTTTCGGCCTATAGAAAATACACATTGTCCTCTTAAGTCCTAGAGAACACACATTGTCCTCATAGAGCATTGGAAAACACACACTGTCCTCCTAGAGTATTGGAAAACACACACTGTCCTCCTAGAGTATTGGAAAACACACACTGTCCTCCCGGTCCTCAGAGAATGTACTCATCCTCAAGGGTCATCAGAGAATCCACTGATCCTCTCAAGTCATCAGAGAACCACTCTTGTTCTCTCAGGGCAATAGAGAAACAACTTATCTCAAGGAACCACACTTGTCCCAATAACCCTGACACATAAAACATCTACGGATTACTTCGCTTCCTCGAATTCTTAACCTCAGAATCCCATCCAAGTCTTAAAACTCCCAATAAGACTTCTCCTAAACAATTTTAGAACACCACTTGTTCAATTTATGTCTAGTATCTATGACACCTCAAATCAAAATTAATAAAAATATTCCACTTAATTTTTATTAATCACCAAGTAACATCGCAGTCTCACTCATAGACTCGAGCTTACTCAACCTTTTAAATCCAAATATTTCCGAGAAGTCTCTTAATCATCAACAAGTATTTGGCGAGAACTCTCATCCCCCAATCTCTTGTTATACCAGAAAAAGTTTACTCAACCACAATGATTATTCCCTTAGTCCATTGCAATTTAATCATCATGAAAACTTGCCATTAGTTTTCATCAATCCAATTTTCGTTCCTTTGAGAATTCCTGGAGTCCACATTTTCCGATCAAGTTAGATCATCATCTAAACATCTTGCAAACAATCCGTCAACGTTTACCCCGATATATATATCAACTATTCTTTCACCATCCGAGCATCCGTTCTCGACAACATTCCATCATGCATACCCAATACCGCTGGTTACAGTAGCACCTTCTACTGTATCTCCAACTCTTGTTGCGACAGCACCTTCTGTCGCAACAATATTCTTTGAATTCTCATCAGCCATTGCCGCTTACCTTTTCACGACACAACTTAGTCATCTGCCAAAAACTTAATCAAAACACTAAGTTCACACGAACTTAGCCAACCACCACGCCAAATGGCTTCATAAACCAGACATCACAAAAATTTCAGAGAATTTTCAGAAATCTCAAGACTTACCGTGGAATCTCCTTAAAGGCTCGAAGAGGATGATTCTAAGACCTCATGCAACCATTTAAATAACTCTTAAACGATTACTATTCACAGAATCATACTCACTCAACATGCTTAATTGGTTAAGTTACCCCTAACTGAAAAGCAAACAACCTAAACACTCAACCATACATCAAGCAAGCTTTCGATCTGTACACAATCCTAACGGCCCGAGACATGCATCAGACCCTACATAGTCCAACCAATTACTTTTAAATTCTAGCTCATCCTAGAATCGTAATTGCTTTGATACCAATTATAACGTCCCGACCGCCACCGTCTATGGGCCCCACCTGTGGGTCCCACCCTTGGCCGACGGTTGGTGCATTACTTCTGAAGGCTTTAAAGACTTGTTTACCGACCCTACAAATCACCACGTGATCTTTCCCCGTGTTTTTTCCTCACTCACACGATACCGAAAATCACTTCCCGGTAGGTCACCTATCCTAAATTGCTCCAGCTTAAGCACGCTTAACTCTGGAGTTCTCTGAGGGTGTTTGACCGAAAAGATAAGTGCACTTTGGTGACATAGGTAGCCAAATTATTTCTTTTAAGCTTTCTTCATGCACCACTATATTCCCAACGTGGAGTGTTATAATCATACAGACATGCGTCCTCGTTGCGGCCAATCAACCTAATGTGAGACAACCCACTTATCTCCACACTCGTCTGGGTTCGGCTCTGATACCAACTTGAAACACCCCAATCCGAATTTCCAAGTCTAGATCATCCTCTCCTCATAGCCTTGATTCAACTAGCTTACACTTTTTCTTTATCTGCATCAAGAATGAGATGCATAAGTATTTAATAAATACTTAGTGAAGCTATCCTCCCATCTACAGGCCATACACACACATGAATATAAAAATAACAAAATTGAAAGATGAATACCGACTCAACCAATCAACCATATCATGATATACTCGATCTGGAACCGCACTTGGCTCATCACACAAACTTATCGGTCTACAAATATGAAACAAAATGTTATCAATCATATTCACACAGCTAAGCGTATGGTCCTACACTCACCTTGGCTACTTTCCTAAACATGAGCTTCTCTTGACCTAAACCTCATACCAATTTTCCTTTAACCGAGGGCTAGATTAGTGAGTTAAGATCGTTGTTGCCAAAGATCAGCCTCTGAATCAACCAAACACACAATCAAAACCATATTCTATCTAAACCGACAAAATCTATAAATCTGACAGAAACTATCAGTCTCAAAGATCCAATCTTCACCATTGAAACGCGTCTCTTGGATGTTCTGAAGCTACCCACAAAGTTTCAGATCGATCCGATAACGGATAAACGTTCGATCACCATTTCAACGTCCACTGGTCCAGATTCGTGACAGATTCCAAGGACCTCACGAGAACATGAATAACTCTTAGAATATTAATCCAAATCAAGATCTGTAACTTTCAAAATATAGATACAGGTCTTAGCTATAACTCCAGAAAGTTTCGTTACCTTTGAAAACATTCTGATAGATCGAATCCCTTTTCTCCCATGACATATCGAGTTTGTCTCTGATTTCTTCATATGAAAACTTGTTTTTCACTCTCAACTCAAAGCTTCTCTCATTCTCCCTATTTCACAGCCCCAAAGCTCAAACAAAATAAGAGGAATGGAGGCTAAGGTTGATTTTGGAATTAGGAATTAAACCGATTCCTAATTGATTTAGGAATTCTGCAGAACTATACCAAATTAATTTGGTCATAACTCGAGTTTGGCTTGTCCTTTTAGAGTGATTAGACTTGGGTTCGAACCATGTTCCTTTCATCTTTAATCCAATACCAAAATCATCAAAAACCGATGAGTGGGTCGTTCGGAATCGTCAATTCTTTGAAGCCCGTTGTTTTTATTTAATCACAAAATAACTTTGAACCGCTCATAACTAGCCACCTCAGCAATTAATCATCCACCAATCAAAATCCTCCAAATTTTTTATTAATCCTTGACCAATCACAGCTTCGACTTCATCAAATTGATTTAAAAATTAAACTAACTAAAACACTAACCAAACCAGAATTAAATCATAATGTCCTTTACTGATTTTTCGTGGCTCGGTTTACTCTCTGATACCATCAGAATAGCTATTTCATAGCTTAATTCACACTTTTTAATTTAGACGAATTGATTCAAAAATCAATTTCGGAACACAGGTGTTACAGTTACTGTCCTGAAGCTAGGAGAACCTATGTCTCTAGTGATGCCAAATTTGATAAAGAGAAAGGTTTCTATGGTGAAAAGGATTGGAAAAAAGTGAAGAACATGGCAACCCCTACCTCAGTTATTGTTAGGTCTCTCAAAATTGCTTTTGAACATCTCAACATGCCAAAAGAGTGCAGAAAAGAAGGAAATCCACCTCCAATTATATCCAACGATGTTGATAAGGAAGAAAGAGTTTTGGAGGAAAATCAGAATAATGATGATCATATTCTCCAAGAGGCTGAAGGAAATCTTGAAAGTTCAGAATCTCCAAGTATTGATGCTGAAGAATCCAGTAGTGAATCTGAATCCGAGGGTGATCAAACCGTTGAAGAAGCTGAATATAGCAATTCTGAAGAAATGTATATTCATGAGGATGATTCTCCACCTCCTCTCCGAAGAAGCACAAGAGTAAAGAAAGATCCTTCAAACCGGGTTAATACAAGGGTCTACGACAAAAATCATGCTATTTCTCATCCTAGTCAAGCTTATTGTTCTTTGTCTAACCTTCCAGATAATCATCAATTTTTTCTTAGTTAAATTGACCAGGAAGTCATGCCTAGGACATATGAAGAAGCAAAGGAAAAGGAAGTCTGGATAGAGGCTATGAGAGAAGAAAATAATGCCATGATCAAGAACAAAACTTGGGATGTGGTAGATCTTCCAAAAGACAAGAAGGCTGTTGGATAAAAATGGGTTTACACCATCAAATATCACATCAATGGTGACATAGAACGCCACAAAGCTCGTCTGGTTGCAAAAGGTGATAGAACTCATATTTGCACGGTTTTATTTATTATAATAAGTTAGTTTTAGGCTTTATAACTAACGTTTAATATAGTTTTAGTGTGTTTGCATGTGTTTATGTGTTTCTAGGTACTCGGAGCTAAAACTCGATGTTTATAGTGTTTCTGGAGCCTGCTAAAACCTATGGAAGAGTTGCATTCGCCACCTGGATCATGCACATTCAGAGAAGGATTTCAGGGAACTAAATAAGACCATTATCGACCCCATAATCGACCTGTGGGGGTCGATATTGAGTTTGAAGAATTTCCAGAGAGAAATCCTGGAGGTAGAATCGACCACTCAAGGGAAGGAACACATAATCGACCCTAGAATCGACCTATCAGGGTCGATTCTGCCCTCTAAAAAAAGTGGAAGATTTTTTACATAGCGATCCAAGAGTGGGCTGATCTCCTATTTTCGGTTTTGAGACTTTTAGGGATAGGATAAACTCGAGTTTTTGAGATCTAACAACCCTGGAACTATAAATACACATGTAATCTCATTCATAAGAACACACACAGAGACACACATACAGTTCACTACACTTTGAGATCTAATAAAGTTTCTAGGTTTTACTTCTTTTCTAATTTATGTTTATGCTTTTACTTTGATCATTATTTTAGATTAGTTTACTTTTCAGTCTTGTTTATTATTTTATAAATCAGATCTTGTCTCTGTAACCCACAAAAGACAAGAGTTTAGATCCTTTAGACCACATGGGGTGGTGGTCAATGATGGGATATATGTTTTAGAATTCATTGTTGTACTTAACCAATCTAGTTACTTTAGTATGCACTTTAATGCTGAGTATTCTCTCATGGGAGATACTTAAGAGTACAACTGAATCCAGTAGGTGTGGTTGTCTATTTAGAAGTGTTTGATGCCGCGAGAGTGGATTAAACCTTCAGATCTGCATACTAGAGAGTCATAGCTAATGTCGAAGTTGTTGTTTGATAGAATTAATTATAGATATAGCTTTGACCAAGTTAGATTGAATATCTTAGAAGTATTTCGCCACGAGAGTGGGTTGTACTTTAGAAACAAATCTGTCATTCACTTGTATTCTTGAGGTGAGAGTCCAAGGATACTCAGTATTCGATGATGGGATCATATGAAATGAATATCCAGTATATCACGAGAGTGGATCTGGATATAGAGTCTAGCATACCACGAGAGTGGACTAGCAAGACATAGAAAATCTCTAGAATGATAAATATAAATTATTTAGATAAAATATGAATTCTAGACTTGGGTTTTCTAATTTAGACTATCACCCAATTACGTGTAAATATTAGTTTAGGATTATTTAATGTTTATGTTCTTTTAATGCTTAGTTTATTTACCGTTTTATTGCTTTCCATTTTATTGTTTTATTTAATTTATTGTTTAGTAGATTAGAAAACCCCCCTACTTCTGTTTATCATGTCTAGATTAGATCTACATTTGCATTCTCTGTGTAGTTATTCTATTTTCCTGTGGATCGACCCCGTATTACTACAATTGCATCTAACTGTGCACTTGAGGTTTTACGGGTTAAACTCTCGAGATTTACTTCTCGGGTGAAACCTGTGAAAAGGCATAAAAACTTCTCCATCAAAAGGATATACCCAAACAAATGAGACAGACTATATTGAAACTTTTGCTCCTGTTTCCAAAACCCACTTTCTCTTGCCACTAATCTTTCGTGGGATTTATGGCAGATGGATGTGAAGAATGCGTTCCTTCAAGGGGAACTTACCGAGGAAGTTTATATGCTTCCAAACCCTGGTCTTGAAGTTAATAAAGGCAAAGTTCATAAATTAAAAAAAGGCTATTTATGGTCTGAAGCAGTCACCACGCGCTTGGTATCGTAAGCTAAGTAAAACTCTTCTTAATCATGGATTTAAAAAGTCACATGTTGATCATTCGCTTTTCACAATTCAGGGGGAAACTGGTATTGTTATCGTACTTATTTATGTTGATGGCATTATTATTTCTAGTTCTAATAAGGAAGGAATTCATAATACAAAGTCTTTTTTAAAATCAACTTTTGATATTAAAGATTTGGGTGAACTAAAGTATTTTCTTGGGATTGAAGTATGTCATTCTAAGGAAAGACTATTTTTTATCTCAAAGAAAGTATACAATTGATCTTCTTTGTGAAACAGGAAAGCTTGGTACTAAACCGGTAAAAACTCCTCTTGAAGAAAGCTACAAAGATTGTCGAAAGGGGAAACCAGAAGGGGAACCTTATTCTGACATTGGAAAATACCAAATAATTGTGGGTAAGCTCATTTATCTAACAATTACTCGTCCTAATTTTTTTTTTCCCATAAATCAGGTCAGCCAGCACATGAAAGCTCCAACTGTTCATCATTGGAATATGGTGGAACGTATTCTCAAATACCTAAAGGGCTCACCGGGTAAAGGAATATGGATGCAAAAGAATGGGCACACTGAGATCGTTGGATATTGCGATGCTGACTGTGCTGGAGACAAGACGGGTAGGAAATCAACATTAGGATATTGCACTTTTGTTGGTGGAAACCTGGTTACTTGGAAGAGCAAGAAGGAAATGGTGGTTTCAAGATCTAGTGCTGAAGCTGAGTATATAGCTATGGCCAACACAATTGATGAGCTGATTTGGTTGAAGGCTTTACTACTTGACTTCAAGATCCAAACTACGCAACCAATTTCCTTGCATTGTGACAATCAGGCGGCTATTCACATTGCTTCAAATTCGGTATTTCATGAACGCACAAAACACATTGAAGTTGACTGTCACCACATTCGTGATAAAATTGAGCTTGAGATCATCTATCCAACATACACTAAGAGTTCTGATCAACTCGCATATATCTTCACAAAGGCTGCCAACTCAAAGGTGTGCAATTATATTCATGGTAAGCTTGGATTAATCAACATTCAAACGCCAAGCTTGAGGGGGAATGTTAAAGTATATGACGATGGGAATTGAATGTTGTACTCTTTTCCTTATCTATGGTTTTGTCCCATTGGGTTTTCTATAGTAAGGTTTTTAATAAGGCAACATCCCTTGGTCATTGCTCTTTCCCAACATTCTGTCATTAATGATCTGGAGCCAAAATACTCATTGGAGTATTTATTGGTGCACGTTTCTCTCTCCTCCATGAATGAGTGACAACCAAAGGCTCCTCTTTAATGTATTCTTAACAGCTATTTCGTCCCTCATGTTCTATATATTTGTATCACCCCTTTTAACAAATCATATTAAGAGAAATAAATTTGTTTTCTCTCAATTCTCTCAATTCTCTCTATTCTTCTCATTCCGCTTTCATTTTCTACAACATCATACACACATTTTCTTGTTATTACAATCATTTAAAACCGTAAATGCTCACAATTAAACAAAACAAATATGTGTTCAGTAGTAGTAACTATATATGGTATTATATTGTTTCGATAAATAGTTTGTTTCTCTACGTAAGTAATTTTTCATATGTTGATATGCATCTAACACTTATACAAATGAATATTCAGTTTAGTTTATGTTTCTGTTTTTATCTTTTTAAAATTTTTGGCTATAGAATAATAGAAAAATAGTAATTAAGGTGAAATAATAGTTGATATATCGGTTAAGAAAAATTAAAAACGTATACAGAAAAACTATGGATAATGGAGAACAACTGTTTGTAATGTTTCCTTAAAAAAAAACTCTTTTGACAAAGATGTTTTTTGTTTCTCTAAAACAAAATTGTGTTGAACTTGAGGTAGAAGTCTGTCAAAATAAAAATATTAAAAGAAAAGATATATAACACAAAAATGTAGTAATAAATCACAAACTTATCGTACAATTTCATGCTTGATTAGAGAATCAATTCAAGCTCAAGTAATAATAAAAGACGCTCTAAATATTTCAACTTCTTTTTGTCTCTTTAAAAGGTCATTCAGATCTCTACTTTCTTAGAACTCACAAAAGAGAGAAAGCAACCTTAAACAATGAAGGTTCAACTTTACACCAAGCTCTCAACTTTCATAGTTCTTCTAATAGCTTGTTCCCTACCACTTTTTTTCCTTCCATTCGCATCAACCTCTGATCTCTCCTCCTCAACGACGATAGCATCCAATAATTCGTCAACTCCTTGATTGAGGTTTGAAATAGAGATGAAGACCAAGGCTTGTGTCAACACTACAAGAAAACATGTCGAATTCTAACCACCGTTTCCGACGAAAATGGTAGTCGAAATTTTTCTAACAACATACATATAACTTTTCGACCAATTCACTTTCGTCAGAAATTTATCGTAAAATTCGTCACAAATAGGCAAATTTTTTTGACGAAATTCAAAAGTTGGAATATCGTCGAAAAAGTGGTCGGACAACATTCAAAAACATAAGTTTGACGAAAATTCGTCGGAATTTGTTTTTTTTAACGATGGTCGAAAATTCGTCGAAATGTTTTTTTCTTTAAGGTGGTCGGAAATTTTTGTTTTTTTGTAACGGTGGTCTAGAAATTCGTCGATTTTTTTAAAAAAAATTATTTTTTAAGGTGGTCGAGAACTTGTTGGATGTTGAGCTTTTGATGTGGTTTTTTATCCTGTAAAAAAACTCTGCAACACATTCACTTTGTGTGCAGTCCTTACCAAGACTTTGATACATGCATCATTCCTATTCTCACACTAAGCTTGTAATTTTTCTCTCTCATCAGTGTTTCCTTAGCATGCTTATACTCCTGATGAACCCTCACTCGCCTTTCTTACAAATGAGTAAGTCTCTGAGAAGATCTTTTAATTCTTCTTAAGATGCACTAGACACAATCAAATTTCTCTTTATTACCTTCTTTTCAAATGCAGCTTATGTCCTGCAATTTCTGTTCATTTCTAGGACTTGTCTTTGAGTTGCTTATAATTGCTTGAAGATGAACTTGTTACATGCTGGTTTCCAACCAGTTTCACTTTCTTTGTAACACACCTTGAGACATCTTTGCATTCATGCACTTGTCTCGCTAGCAGCCTTTATTTTTGGAAAAACAGACTTAGCACCTGCAACTCGTTCTTTGAATGTCTAAACCAGCGCCAAGCTTCTTTTCAAAACCAGAAAACCTTTCTTTGATATAAGAATCAATACCAACACTGCTCAAGAGGTAACCGGTACGAGAGGTGGCACAGAACAAGAAGGAGCATACTTAACCATGGAGCCAACCATTCACTTGGAGGACCTATGATTCATTATTCAGCAGCCAATAAACCATTTGGACCAGATTGATCGAGCTACAACACCCCTGGTTTGAGCTAAACCAAGAATTAACTAAGGAGACATTTAGTTGGGTATACCAAAGCCAAATAAGGAAGATCACTTACCACATCAGCTCATCGCCTCTAACTAAACATGGGCACGGGGCAGGTATTCGCTGCTGCCTTGGTACTTGACCTCGCAGATATTCGGCCTTGACTTGATCCACCAAACGGTACGCCCCAAAATCTATTACTTACGAGGTACTTGCCCCGCTACTTGGACCCACGGGTAACAGGTAATTTTGCGGGTAACGGGTAATTTTTGCAGGTAACGAGTATTTTTTGGCGGGTAACGAGTATATTTTGCAGGTAGAGTATTATTTATAGATCATTGGTATTTTTGTGCGGGTAACAGGTATTTTTGTTGTGGGTAACGAGTAACAAGGTGGGTAATGGATTTCAAGGCGGTTAACGGGGCAAGTAGGGGGAAAAATTTTATGGCTTAGACTTGCCCCATTACTTGCAAGTAGTTGAAAAACATACCTTGTTACTTGACTTGCACGAGGCAGATACCCTCTTTTAGGGACCGGGTACAGGGCGGGTCGAGCGGGTCCGATAGGTAACAAGTCCCGAAGCCCAGGCTTACCTCTAACCTTCCTTTTCTGGTGTTGCACGCTCCTTATAAGCATCTAGAAGAGTCCTTATATTGCACCATCACTCAGCAGATCATACAAAAATATTTAAGGCCGAACTTGGCTTATTTGGACCCGATTGATATCAACTCTCAATAGCTCTTTCCTTTTCAGTTTGTGCTCAAGTTTGAGACTCTCCAGACCATCCATAAACTTCCGCTGACAAAAAAAATAAAAATAAAAATATTACTGGGAGTTCAAATAAAGAAAAAGAAGTGATTTTGTTGAAAAAACATTATAGAATTGAAATTCTCCATAGAATAAAAATAAAAAAGAGAAAAGAGAAAAGAAAATATGAGTAAAAAGATCCAAGAAGAAAATAATTTAAAAATAAAAACTTCATAATAATTAAGATGAAAAATAGTTTGAATTTGATGACCAACGAAAAATAGTAAAATTTTATAAAAGCTAATTTTTTTTTTTAACAAAAAAAAAAACAAATCTCGTGAGTCGTGACTAAACTAAATGGAGACTAAACCGAGAATGAATATAATATTAGCAAAAACCAAAAACTGGTTTTGAAGCTCATTTTTGTTTTACTTTCTATATCCATTGGCTTAGAATTGAATTCTAGACTTTGAAACCTGGTCTCATTATTAATTCAACCTCAAATTTAAAACATTTTTTAGTAATTGAATCAATTTTATAATTGAACAAGATTATTCAAGATAAGTACAAGTATTTTTAATTAAAGTTCATATTCTTGTAAGAAAATAATATTTTTCAAAGGACTTGATTTCCACCGGATTTGCATTTTGTTTCGAATATTATAGGGTTTGATAAAAATGATATCAAAATTTTTTCCATTATACAATTAAACAAAACTTTTAGACTAAACCAGAAGAAAGATAATATTAATTTTATTAAACCCTAATATTAGACTCAAATTTTTTTTGTTAAATAGGGGAAAATAGCCTATATTCTAGTTCGTGCTTGGTGCAAAGAGAAGAAAACAAAATAGAAAAAAAAAAATTCTTGGAACAAACTCTCCACTTAGGTCTGATTATCAACGTTGTGTTGAGAGTGAATTGTTGAAGTAGTTCAATATTGAATTCTAGTTTGAGGCAAAGGGTTTTAAAGAAAAAAATGTATATTTCTTTTTGGACCAAGCCCTCCACTTAAGTTAGATTATTCTACATTATGTTGAGAGTAAATCATTGAGGTGATTTTGAATAGATGTGGAGAATTTTGATGGAGATTGAGAATTTATTGAAATTGAATAACCTGAAAGACATCCTTTCTTTTTGACTTTGAACAACCACTCCAAATTACACCATCAAGAGTCCATTGTAGATTCATTATTAATATATCACTTCCCATTCTCAAAAATAGCAGACTATGAAAACAGAAACTCATGATCTTACCATATAAGAGACAATAATTGCAAGATCTTTTAATAAATGTACTTCATCCTTCATCGGATAAACAAAACATATACCATCAGGAAACCTTGGAAATGTAGGCTAGGAGTAAATCAGTTTGGTATAGTATAGCAGTTCAATAAATCAGTCTGGTATAGTATAGCAGTTCAATAGTGTAGACCTGAAAACCAAATTTAAAAAGTCATAAGATTAGTGAAACTCAATTACAATGCTGAAATTTTACAATCCAGTTTTAATGAAAATCAAATCAAACGGAAAAAGATAAAAATAACAATTTAAGCAATAATCATCCTTACAAATCAAAAATAACTGCACAGAACAAGTAGAACAACAAAGATCAAAGCAACCACTTTTTTTTTTTCTCTTCTAGTTCTCGGAAGAAAAATTTAAAACAAAAATCGAAGCTAAAGGCTAAATCATCATATCGGGAAAAAAGTACGAAAGTGATACACAACAACTGTAAAACGAGCATTTTCCAATGAATATACAAAATTGCCATCATGAGTCATATAAGGGAGAAAGTAAAACCCTAGACGACGGGAAAAAAGCAAACTGAGAAGTCGAACATGTCCCAGAAGCTTGAATTCCGTAAGCCAGAAGAAAGCTTAAGAGATGATCAGAAGAAATTAGGTAACCCTAAATTCCAAGTGAAGAGGGAACTGAATATTTTGATATTAGAGAAATGGTGAGTGGTGAGTATAATTTTAGTAATTTTAGAGGTTTTGTTTTCTACTTTTATCCATGTTCTTACTTATTTATTTACTCTTTTGACAAAAAAATTGAACCCTTTTTGTTTTTCTTTTTTCTTTTGATAAAATTATGAAATACTATTTAACAATAAAATTTATTGTTTGTAAAATTTAATATTCTTTTTTTTTAGCAATAAATACGACTATACGATGAAACTTATTATTATTATTATTTATTATTATTATTATTATTATTTTGTCTACTACTGTTATTATTATTTTAGTTAATGATATATAGAAGAATATTCAACTTTACAAACAATTACAAAATAGAGATATTTTGAAAATAATAATAACAAAAAAAATCTACAAAACACAAAACAATTAGAAAAATTACTGTATAATACTTGCGTTTTGGCTTTTCAGTTGGTATAATGATTTTCTTACATAATTTTGTTTTAATGTTTTTGTTTCTATATCAAATTTACAACTTTTTACTTTGTTTTTAGCTGAAGAGATAAAAATGTTATAATTATATCATAAATTATAATATATCATAAAAGTGAATGCAAAGAAGAAATATTTATTTGATTTCATTGATTTTGAAATATAAAAGGAATGAACAAAATGTTCGTTTATATAGTAAGTAAGAAAAAAATTATATATTTCCTATGTATTATTTTGTATGCATAGTAATGATGAGTTCTACATTATATCAACGTACACAAAATGACTTTCTTTCTACAACATTTCTTTTTGAAAACTAGTGTCACTAATATTAGCAATGTATATTTTATGATCACAAAAGTTCCCTCTCAATGATCAGAATAACATTTTACAAGTCTCTTCTATGATGCATTTCAATATTATGGAGATGTTTCGTGAACATAGTAATACATAATGATTTTGTGAAGAGATATGCATTATTGTCATATGATTGAATTGTTGAATATATTTTTACTATGCTTAAATTGTTGAAACTTGAATATATGAAAAGAACTTCACAGGGATGTGTGCGGTTCTGTCACTTATATTATTATTTTTTTCTTCATCTGAATAACACATATATCATTATCTTCACATAAGACAGTTACGCTGATGTGAATTCCTTTCTTCGATTTAATATAAGTTATACATATGTCGAAAAATATGGAAATGTCATTAAAAATACAAAAATTAGGGGAAAACTACTAGTGCAGTAAAAGAAGGTGAAAGATTCTTCAAGTACCTCTCACTTCCTTCAAAAGAAGTTGGAACCCGTAGTGCTCTAAGGCCATTATCTTTCTCATCAAAGAAACCAATGTGTTTTATTTGTATGTTGAAACTTCATTACTACTTTGGATGTTTATTTTTTTATATCATTATGACACATTACCAAATAAATTTCCACTTCCATGAAAATTTTTCATAAATGATTTCAATTTTCGATAATTTTCTAATATAGAAGAAGAAATTTTATTTGTAGCCAAAAGCAAACTTGAGGGAAATACGTAACTAATTGACACAGAATTAGCATTGTTGTCAATCCCAAAATCTTCTAAAACTACAACAATGAGATTATTGTAGATGATGAGCCTGATTGGTTGTCCCTTTAGATTTAGGATTTTCGCTGTAAAATTTGATCTATGGATTTTTTTTTGCTGTAACTTTAGAATTTAGGCTGTATAACCAACTTTACATAATAAATAGGTTATATAACCAACTTTCCATAATTTTCCAAAAACTAAAATTTATAGTTTTAGATTTTGAGTTTTCTACAGCAAAAAAAAAAAAACAAAAAAAAATGTGCTTTAGCTTTGAAAAAGTAAAACGTGATTGTTTTGAATTTAGAGATTTAGATCTAAATATGGTTGTAAAAAGATTTCAAAGTATAACCAATCAAGCCTGATATCTTTGTTTTGTTGATGATATTAAGAGGAATTATTTCGTCACCATTAATTATAAAATCTCAATGTGTACATTTGTTAGACTGTTAGTCTTCGCTCTCCACATACAGAACAAATTTTATTGTGACCTAATAGAACATACACAACATGGTAAAAATACACATTTAAGAAGCAAAAACAATAATGCACCATTATGTGAGTTTAAAAAGACAACAAAGAAGACAACCCAAAAAAAAGAAGAAGACAAAATCGAACGTTTAAAAGTTATACACCATTATGTGAGTTTTTATCACATCTAGTTTCACATAATATAACCATGACCTTGAAAATAATTTGTAACTAACATAGCGGTGGAATCATCTAGCAATCCTGCAAAAAAAAAAAAAAAACCTAGACACTTTAATCCTCCAAGAACCTAAAAGCAAGCAGCGGCTAGAAGTTCCTGTAGAAAGGATTGAAAGGTTGATAAAGTTGGTAAAGTTGGGGTCCCTCTGGCTGTCTCCACTGGTTATAATTGTAGTCGGAGTTAGGAATTCCGGTGAAACCTCTGTCGTAGTTGTCGACCGGCCAAGTTTGTCTTTGATTCAGGGAATAGTCATGGCTGGGAAAGTGATTGCTTGTGTGCGAAGTAACGTGTCCGGAGTTCTGATTGTTTCCTGACAGGCTGCGCTTTTTGCCTCTCTTATTCTTCTTCGTCGAAGACGGTTTGCTCGCGGAGGAGGACGCAGCTTCCGTTGAAGGTTTCAAAGGTGTTTCGCTAGTGACAGAAGCAACCTCAGCTACATTTGGTGGTATTTTCGTCTGGGATTGCTGGATTGTCAAATCGGGTTTGGATGCGGATCCGGATACAGATCCATTAGATGTGTTTCTTCTAAGCTTCAGAAGCGACGTGATTTGTTCCTCGAGGTTCTCGAGTTGGAACTCTGATTCGAGTTTGTGACACGATATGCATTTAATGGCGGCTCTAAGTGATCTTATCTGTCTGTCTATGGCTGCAACCTGTAATGTATATTTTCTGTTACAACAATCTCTTTTTGAATTTTATTGTGATATAAGAAGTTAAGAACAAAGAAACGGCTTAAATTTTACCTGCGTTGCAGATTCATTCTTCGCGTCTCTATACGACTTCTCTGCAGATTCCTTTGTAATCCTCAGGGAATCGTTTATAATAGCGGAAACAGGTTGGAATCTATGGACCATACCAAATGAGTATATGTAGTCGATTGCCTTGATACGATGCCCAGTTTTTATGAGATTTTGAATGAAACCTGTCGAAACAAAACTATATGAACAAACCGTCTACAGTAAACTGGCATAGGGTAAACCGATTAAAAAAGTTCATAGAGTTCAAACATTTTCACTAGAAGGCATCGAGTTCAACAATTTAATCTTTAGGCCTAGCGGTTTCCAATAGCAGGAGAGCATAGAAAAGGGAATCACCTGGAATGGCGTTGTCCAACCCAAGAAACTGGCAAAGATCAGGAGATACAGTTTGCCAATAAGAATTGTCTAGTAGACCTAGAAGGTCATTAGCCTTGAACTCTGACACAATTCCAAAGATACCCAGAAACTGTAGGAAACAAATGACTTCCAATTCATCCCTTTTGCTCTTCGACATCTTATCTTTCCAGTAAACGGCAAGTTTCTTCGCATAGCCTTTCACAGGATGTCCAATTTGAGGCAGGAGCTTCTTCAGCTGATTCAACAATAAGGAGCAGCTAGCTGAAGTAACCAGCAGCTTGAACTCGTATCTCCCTTCAGCGTTTGTAGGACACAGAGCCATGGATGTGTCTAGAACAAGCTTTGCTGGATCTGGTGTGCATTTGAGAGCATTGGAGAGTTCCTCACTCTCCTCTAGAGGTTGCTGTTTTACTAGATCCCTTAACATGTCTGCGTTAATGAAACCTAAGAGAATGTTGGGCTTGGTTTCAGTACTTGATGGATGAGTTGCTATGGTGTCTGGCTGATGATTTACTCCAGATTCTTTAATCTGATTCCCAGAAGGAACGTACACACCCTCGAGCCGCTTCACTGGATGATTTAAAGGAATAAGAAAAATGTCAATTTAAGGTTGATCACATATCTCAAACAAAAGAACAATGTTCTGATCGAATTTATGTCTCAAGGCCCCACAAAACAAAAATAAAAGAACTTAAAGGCAAATTCTCTGTAAATTTCATGACGCAAACCAAAGCCATAGGAAACATAAACTTAAAGTGTTGAGTGAGTGCAAGTTAGAGAAACCAAATGGCATAGATAAGTAAGGGTTCACGAGCAAGGTTAATACATGAATCATGATACCTGTTGAATTCTGAAAAGGAGCTATTGGTTCAGTTAGTCTTTGACGTTTGGCTACATTCTTCTGTTCATACGGAATAATAGATTTAGCTTCAGATTTCCCTACAGCTTTGATTGTACTCTGTCTTTTTTCATAACTTTTATGAACTGGTTCCATTGCTCTCTGAATTGATTCATCATTCTTCAGTACAATCAGCTTTTTAAGAATTTTAGCAGGAAACATAGACTCGGCTTTCGCCTCTTTGATGTATTTAAGGGCCATGACTGCATCAGCTCTTCTCTTGTCCCTCCTTGCTTTCTACAACAAGTCAACAAGCTTAATCAACTTACATCAGACATGAACACATATCATAAGCCAGATTGAATAGAACACACATCATAAGCCAGATTGAATAGAGCACAGAGAGAGAGGTTAGCTTACCTGCGCCTCCATTGAATTTCCAGTCCCAGCAATCAGTCGTGCAGCTTTATCTGAGGAAATTAAGAAGGCAAGCAAAAGTTCTCCTGGTCGTCCTTTTGGACAAAGCTTGTATAACCGGAATTCACAGATAAATTTCAGTGTTGCGAGATACTCTTCCTTTTGCTTTAGAGTTTTAACCACACCTGCAAAGAAATTTACATGAAGATATAGATATTTTGGCAACAACTACTGTTAATTAGTCAAAAAACAAGCAGCAGGCCTTACCAGAAACTTTATTTTCTAACCCCAGAAGCCGAAACAGTTTCGGTGCCTGATCATACGAAAGAAACCGCTCTAGAAGGGTTAGGAGCACCTCACGAGTAGTAAGAGAGGCCAAATTATAAGCAGCCAGAAACAACAAGCAACCTAAAACGAGAGAGTTATTGTTGTGATTGGTTTTAGCCTTGCCTATCCAGTCAATCCCAAGTTGAGTCGCTTCCCCTTTCACCTTCGTTGTCATTTTCGGATTCATCTCTATCAACGTATCTAACAGAACAAAGCAACTATGAACTACACTATCAACTCTATCATCAGCTTCTCCTAAATCTTTATTGAAGTATTCCTTAAAAGACCCTTCTATAGCATCCAAAACAAACTTTGCCGGATCCAAATACGGAACCATTCTCGCCAAGGCTGTGTTTTTCTTAACCAAATCATCCGCAAAATCTGTTGCATTGTCATTCAGGTATAAAGCCGAACACTTTGTAGGCATTGTCACACTTGAGCCCATGTTCTTAGCCAACAACGAAACTAATGGCTCAAACTCACCTCTCAACTTATCTCCGGCAATACACCGTTCTCTCTGTTTCTCTACTTCTTTCACCTTCAATTCAAGCTCTTTTGCTCTCACATCGAGTTCCATCAACTTCTCATCAGAAAACCTCTCCACCGATTCGATTCTCGCCGTAAATTTCTCCAACTGTTCAACTTCTCCCTTCTTCTTCTCAACCTCAGCCTTCTGTTCCAAATCAAACTCCTTCTCCTTCTTCTCGAAATCGCTCTGTTTCAAACAAAGCTCCTTCTCCTTCGTCTCTAGTTCCAAAGCTTGGACCTTTACCGATTCCTCAAGCACGTCTAGCTCCTTCGCTCGCTCCTCGAGGACGTTTCTCGTGGAATCGAAATAGGACTCGATCTCTTTCCATTGAATCGTAAGCAGAAGAACCGAGTGAGCACCTTCTTGGAGAGATTCTAGGGTTTTGCGTAAGTTACGCTTGCTTAAATCAACAAGCTCTAAGCCACTCGTTACCTTCTCCATCAAGCTACTCATTAACTAACACACAAGAAAACCCTAATAAGTTATATCTACCACAAAGCAAAAAATCAAAAGAGCAACGAACTTTGAAATTCTTCGCTTTCAGCTTTACTGTTCTTTCTCGGCGCCTGAATGTTGAGGTTCCGAATGTTGATAATGATAATATTTATTAGGGTAAATTTTGTTTTCCTTAATTTTCTTACCTTTTTAATTAAAATAACAAAATTATGGTAATATATATATTGGGAAAATACACCTCACCGCCTTAAGAGAAATTTTTGTATTTTGACCAAAGATAAAAGGAAAGTTGATAATATTTTATTATTTGGTCACCATTGTTAATAAAACTTATTAGTTGTGTGTATGCATAAAAACATAAATGGGTATCCGGAAGCAAAATGTATGGAAACGCAAAACAGTTTTTAGAAAAATTTTAGGAAACGTCTAAAGAGGTACGTATTATTATTATAATATTATAAAAGATATTAAAATAGGTATGTATTATTATTCTCAAATTTAAAATAATAGAGGATATTATTTGATGTATTGTAGTATATTGATAATTGTGAATTTGTTAATTTTATTTATAACGTATTATTATGAGTGTAAAGTTGTTTTAGTCCATATTAGTAGATTTTAATGTATAAATATATGATTTAAATATAACATGAAATCTATATGTATTTCACATGTAGCATTTTGAAGGTAATATCTATGAAATATCCTAATTTTACATTATGATTTATAAAAAATTTCACAAAATCTATTATCATGATTATTATTAAATCCGATTTTCAAAAATAAGGAATATAATTTAAACATTTAATATAATTTTTTATAATTAATATAATATTAAATGGTGATAAGAATATAATTGATGATTATATTATCTTTAATGAGAGATTAAAATTTTCCAAAAAAATTAGAATCTACATAAAATCTCTTATTTTTGGAAATTAAATCAACATTTAATTTAATTTAATTAGTGTGTTTAATTAAATCAAAAAAATCTTCATAAAATCAACTTAAGGACCTGATTGGTTGTGGCTGTAGATTTAAGATTTTTGCTGTAGAAATTTATCTATGGATTTTTTGGATTTACCTTTAGAATTTAGGCTGTAGAATCAACTTTCTTAATAAATAGTTTGTAGAGCCAACATTCCATAATTTTTCAAAGAACAAAATTTATGCTTTTAGGTTTTTAGCCTTCTACAGCAAAAAAAAAAAAACCAAAAAACAAATGGCTTTAGCTTTAGAAATATATATATATATAAAGCGTGATTATTTTGATTTTACAGCTTTATATCCAAATATGACTGTAGAAAAGTTTCAAAGTAACAACCAATCACGGCCTAAGAAAATTTATTTATATGTAAAAAGTCTTGGAGAAAGAAACTTAACCTTGCCATTCTGAAACATAAGGATGTTCGGTCTGTATATTCTTTTTTTATATTAGACTTTACAAAGAGATTAATAGTTATTAACCATAAACCAATCTAGACCAAAATACCAAACTATGGGCCCAATTGATTGTGACTGTAGATTTAATATTTTGGCCGTAAAATTTTGGGTTTGATTGGTTGTGACTGTAGATTTAAGATTTTTGCTGTAGAATTTGATCTGTGAATTTGATATGTGATTTTTTTTGTTGTACCTTTAGAATTTATGCGGTAGAATCAACTTTCCATAATAAATAGTTTGTAGAGCCAATCTTTCATAATTTTCCTAATATGGCTTTATGTTTATACTTTTCTACAGCCAAAAAAAGCAAAAAATAGGAAACAAAAATAAAAGTGGTTTTAACTTTGAAAAATAAATGTAAAGCGTGATTGCTTTGAATATAACTGTAGACAGTTTTTAAAACCACGTCCATTCACGCTTTTTATCTATAGATTTTGTTGCTATAACTTTAAAATTTTTAACTATAGTTAATTCTTTAAAACCCAAAACTTATAGTTGTAAGTTTATATCTTTCTAGCTTTGAAAAACATATGTAAAACATGATTACTGTAAATTTAGAGCTCTTAAATCAAAATAGATGATGAAAGATTCTAAAGCCACGAGGTTAAGATTTAAGATTAAATTATATCTTGTTAATTACTTTTCTAACTAGTAGCTAAGCTAGCTATAGACTTAAGACTAGAATCTGCCATAGCTTGATGGATTCAAGCAAGGTCTAATCACAGGTCTAGAAACCGAAGGATCCATCCTTGGGCGTTTAAAACCAGCCTGGTGTGAAGATTGACCATGGAACACAGTTGAACAACCAGCTTGATATGTTTCCAAGTCTAGGACCTGCTGATTTGGTGATCCACCAAGGCTTGTTGGAAAGATCGGGTTTGAGCCATGAGTGGTGATGTATGAGCTGTGAATGACTGTGTGTGAAGCCTGCATACGAACCTGCGGAGGTTGATCTGGGACAAATGATGAGACCACATATTGATTCTGATTTTGAATTTCCCGCGGAACCATGAATCTGACGATAAGTTCCACAGGAAGATCGATTTCCAGCTTGAAGTCTTCAATGAGTTCAATTATGTCTCTCAGTTTTGCACCATCTCTGTCTTCAGCCTAGAAGCCAACATAGAATACATATATAAACCATCAATGATAATGAAATATACAGTTAGGGAAGAGATGGATCAGAAGCAAGCTTTAACCTGTGAATCAAATCTTCTCTTATCCTTAAGAGAGCGTCTAAGATTGATGATCTCATCTTTCAAGAATTCCAAAGGAGAAAATTTGCACTTCAGGTTGAAATAAAATATAAATCGGATTGCCAGAAAATAATGGCGTTCTTCTAGGAGTTGTCTGACCAAGTCTGCAAAGATAAAAAAGAGTAAAACATACTTATCAATCTTTTGAGTATTAATAATGCAAGGAAGAAGCTGTTAAAAAAAATACAGACAAAAATGTGTTGCAGAAGTAAAACTTACCTGGGATGGCATAACGAAGACCAAGAGATTCAAAGAGTTTCGGAGCCTGTTTGAAATGAGCAACATACAAGGCAAATCGTAACATATAATCTCTATCAGTTCGATGCACCAATTCATACGCCACGATGAGTTGCAGAAAACCCCAAGCTTCAAGCGGTAACTTCTGAGCACTATTTTCCATCATCCTGCTCCATCGATTTGCCACTTGTAATGCATCTGACAGTAGATGTTTGCTAGATCTTACAACACGTGGCAGCTCTTCCAAAAGGGAAACCAAATTCTTAACTATAGGCTCTGTTAAACCCAACTCCCCTCTCTGTCGAGCACCCATGAGTTCATCGTTGACCAAATTTAGAACATACCTGGCTGGATCTGTCATAACTTGAAGTCCAGAAAAGACCTCACTGGGTGAAAAAGAAGCTGAGCCCTCAGGGTCCAAAAGAGCATCTTCATTACCCAAATGAGATGATGCTATGTTTTCTTGGACATCCGGGTAGCGCAAATCACTACTATTTCTGATTGGTGCTTCAGGGGGCTGCTGTTCAGGCTTATCATCCAATGAAGATAGTACAATTTTGACTGGGCATAAAGAAAAACTTAATAAGCATCACAAGACTATATAGTAGAACTTGACTGTTATTTCTTAACGGTCTAAAGTTTTAGTATTGTTTTGCTTGTAGCAGAACTAGATATCTAGACTAGCAGAACTAGATATCTAGACTATGTGGGATCTGGGTTTAAAGAATACTTTTAATGGCAGAACAAAAAATAATCATAAAAGAATCTTTATGCTACTTGAAGAGAAAGAGACGAGGGAACAAGTGAATCTTTTTACTGAGAAAACTTACCAGGTGCTAGAGATGATACTCCAAGAGCCTCACACAGACTCGGAGCGTATTGACGAAGAAAGGCGGCATCAAACAGATTATGGACTTTGTCAGCATCAAAAGTGTATGCCAAACTGAATGCAGCTAGAAAGTGCAGAAAACCCAAAACCGCCACTGGATTCTCTGCCTTAACCAGTGTTGTGTTCTTCCATTCAATGGCTGATCTGATAGCTTCTCCTTGTATGTCAGTCTTGGGTTCTGGTGACATATCCATTAAGCATTCCAGCAAGCAAATGCTACTCCTTCTAACACTATCTGGTTCAGGCTTTGTTACTGCCATCCTTTCATGAAGCTCTTGTATTGTGACTAACACAAGCTTTGCCGGGTCAGAAGATGCTTTTAGAGCACGCAAAACATCGAGGTGAAGCTGATGACATTTCTTCAGATGCCCATGTAAGAGTAACTGCAAAGTTTTCTCGTCACATACTCTAGCGTCCCGTACCAAGTCAACTTGTTGATCCGGGTTGTTTTGTTGACAAAAGCTGGCCAATTTCTTTGCTTTCAGCTCATAATCCTTAACACATTTAGCCAACTTTTGTTCTGTGGATTTCAGTTGCTCATCTTTTTTATCAATCCTTTCCTCCCGAGCATCAAGCTTTTTCTCTTTCAGTTCAATCTTTTCTGAGCGAGCATGAACTTGCTTCTCCTTCATTCCAAGTTCTTTCTCACGCTCCATCAATGATGCTTTTAATTTGACTTTTTCTGCCTCTTTAGATTGAAAGCCTTTCAAGCTGTCTTGAATCTTTTTAACCTCTCCTTGTAACGACTTTAACTCCTCCTCTTTCATTTCCCAGTTTTGGAGACACTCTCTGTATGTATCTTTCACAGAGCAAAGTTCCCTTTCCTTCAAAACATATTCTGCAGTGGATTTTTCTAGATGTTTTTCAGTCGAATCTAGTTTTTTCTGTTTTGAGTGTTGTTTCTCAGAGAGTAGCTGGATAGTTTTTTCTTTAGAGACAATCTCTAAAGATAGTTTACGAATAGCCTCCGTTATCTCATTGTGTCTCTTCTCTTTAGAGGCAAGTTCTTCACTGTGTTCCTCGAGCAGCAACTTGATTGTTTCATTGTGGCCAGTCCGTTCCTGAATCAGCCTTTCAATCTCCTCCAACTCCTTACCCTTTGATTTAATCTGTTGACTTATTTCTTTCATCTCGTTATTTAGTGAATTGGCCAGGTCAAGGTCCAGACTCAGTCCGTCCAACTCTTTCTTTTTAGAAACAAGTTCCAGAGACCGTGTCTGAAGCAGCTTTTGCTGAGAAGCTAGTCGCTCTTCCACCGAATCAAGCTGCTTCCCATACTCTGCAATTTTTTCGAGAACCGCTGTAAGATCTTCCTTCTTCCTCTCTATTTCCTCCTCCAACTCTCTATTGCGAGTTTGACTCCTATCCAGATGTTCCATCTCTGCGCTGATCTCGTCATGATGCCTCTGAAGATCAATATTCATCTGTTCTAATTGTTTCCCTTTCAATTCAACCTCCCCCTGAGTCTTTATTAGTTCTGAGGACCGTGACTCAAACAGCTTCTCAAATTTAGCAATTTTATCCACAAGCAATGTGAGATCTTTAGTCTTTCTCTCTATTTCCTCTTGCAATGCTCTCCTGTGCGTTTGAGTCCTACCTAAACACTCCTTCTCTGCGCTGACCTCAACACGATATCTTTCAAGACCAATATTCATCTGTTGTAATTGTTCCCCTTTCAACTCAACCTCACCCTGAGTCTTTATTAGTTCCGAGGACCGTGTCTCAAACAGCTTATCACATTCAGCAATTTTATCCAGAACCAATGTGAGAGCTTTCATCTTTCTCTCTAACTCCACTTCCAATTCTCTCCTGGCATTTTCAGTCCTACCCAAATGCTCCTTCTCTGCATTGACCTCAACACGATATCTCTCAAGATCAGTCACCCTCTGACTTAACTGTTCCCCCCCCAACTCAATATCAACCTGAGTCTTTCTCAACAATTCCACCAGCTCATTAACTTGACCTGTCTTTGACCTGTGCTCAACATTACACTCTTCCAACGACTTCCTAAGTAAACCCAATTCCTCTCTTTTCTGTTCAATTTCACTCCTAAAACCATTAGCTTTCATCTCTAAATCACCCATCTCAGCTTCCGCTGCTTTAACCCTTTCTTCAAGAGCAGAACTTTGATTCTCCAACTCAACCTCCTTCGACTCTACTTCTCTATACCTCTTCTCTACCTTCTCCCGCATTGATTTCAAATGATCCTCTAAATCACACCACTGAAGATTAAAGATAAGTACATCCGAGGCTTGAGACTTAATCTTCTCCATTGTTTTACGAAGATTCTCTTCCTTCACATGAAAAAGCCTTATATCGTTTTCCAACTTAATTTCCTCCATTCCTTTCAATTTCTTCAACTCCACGGAAGAGATCCTAGAAAGGTAAAAAAAAAACCCCACAAAACAAAAAAACACAAAATCACCTTCAATTTCGATAAAGCTCTCTCCTTTGCGCAGATTCCGAGCCAGAGAGAAACTAAAAACAGAGACAGAGCAAAGAAAGTAACAAAAAAAAAACCTTTACAAGACCGTACCTTTGACGACGTCTCCGTACAGAACCAGCGACTGAACAGAGAAAACGGTACGAGAATTAGGGTTTGAAACGATCAGACGAGCACGACGGAGTCTCGTCGCAATTCGGAGGACATAATGAGTGGCAGCGAAGGAAGAATCAAACCCTAAAGCGAAAGAGAAGAGAAGAGAAGAGAGAAAAGAGAGACCTTTGTACGACGAGTGCTTCAACTGTGTGTCTTCGCTGTTTCGTTAAAAAGAGACTTCGTTTTCATTAATTAATTATGCCCTTTATTTATATTAATTATTAATTAGTGGCGAAAATGTGGTTAAAAACAGAGATAATTTCTGCTTAAATTTTGTTCGGTTCGAATTTAATAAACCCAACTGGCTAAAAACGTTTCTAATCATTAATTTACAATATTAATTACTAGCGGGAAAAAAAAAGTAATAATTACTTTGGTCTTTTGCCGTTAAAAAATACTATTACTTTTTGTCTGACATGTTATAATGGGAGAACATGCTTATCTTTTCGAATGTCAAATCAACAGAATAATGTCAATGTTGTAAAAAATCACATATATAAATATAGGTTTAATTTATGGTATATATAAATATTAATATCGGAGAGAATTTATAACTGTAGAAAATATCGACATACTGAAATTATAAAGAGACACGACAAAAATTTTGTTGTTGAATTTATTATTGATATTTTATTTGAATGATTAATATGGATTTATTAGATCGTTTATATAAAAATAAAAATATACGTGTATTTGTATAGTGACTATAGATTCTATATAAAATAATACTTTATGCACAATATTTAATATGTATATCCATCTTTTATATATTATTCGAAAATTACACTTATAAATAAACATTAAAAAATATTAATATTTACATCATATTACCATTACTTTAAAGAACAAATTTTAATATCTCATTAAAAATATTTTAGTCATTAGTTATTATGTGATCATTTAATTAATTAATGATAATTTTCGTTTTAATTAATTTTTTTTTTGAAAAGTAGTTATTAATAGATTTTATGAAGATTTTGTTGATTTAATTAAACACACTAATTAAATTAAATTAAATGTTAATTTAATTTTCTAAAAATAAGGAGATTTTATGTAGATTGTGATTTTTTTTGGAAAATATTAAGTAAGAATTTATGTAGATTGTCAATTTTTTTTACTTCTTTATAGATTATAATTTTTGTTTTAATTAATTAATTAATTTTAAATTTTTTAAAAAGTACTTAATTTTAAATTAAATTAGCCAACTAATACGTTACATAATTTTTCTATAATTGCAATTTGTTCGTGCTATAGTACGTAATATATTCTAGTATAATTTTGATATTGTGAACACATCATATTACTGACTATAACAATATAAATTATTTTATTTATTACGTGTTTTTAATATAGATATTTGACATTTGTTTAACAAATATCATATTATTTTACTTAATGATATGTTAATTGTTTAAATCTCAACAAAAAAATATGATAACAATGTCACAAAATTCAAAGACACTTGGGTGAAAGAATGGTAATGGAGCACAATCGTCATAAATATTATATTATATCATTTATAATAGGGTAGTTGTTTCAACTACCCCATTATAAATGATCTAATGTAATATTTAAAAAACAACCCATTATAAATGATCTAATGTAATCTTTATGACGATTGGGCTCTATTACCATTCTTTAACACAAATTGAATGCTTGCAGTGGAGAAAAATTTTGTGTGTAGAATCTACCTGGATTCACTAAGTGTTGAAAAAATTCAATGCGATGAATTACAAAAGGATTGACAAATGTCTCTATTCCATTGACTCAAATTTTTATTAAAAAAATAAAAGAAAATAATTAAAATCATGATTTTATGTGTTTTTTCTTCGCCCTTATCATTTAAACTCAATTATTTGATAATAAATTAAAAAATTTATCTTTTATTTTTATACCAAAATTTATAATTTTATAAATAGAGACTTATTTCATTTAATTTGGACACAAAAAACAATCCCGTCGTTTTATGAGATGGATCCCAATAATAATTCTTCAAACACCCAAAATATATCAAATTATGGGTTTCCACCAAATTTCTTCATACTGTCACCTATTCCAAACTATCCTCCATATTATGGATCAATGATGTCATATTCATCTCAACCACTCCTAATTCGTTTACTCCAACAGATAATGAAGTTGTTTCAAATGTTGGAGCAAATGAATTTCTCGAACTTTTTTACACAAATGACTCTTGATAATATTAACGATGCTAATGAAGTCAATCTGAATGCAGAAGGTATAACTCCTGCTCGTCGGAAATATTCTAAATGGACCACTGAACAAAATTTGGTGTTATTGAGTATGTGGATTAAAAATGGAACTGACAGCGTTCTTGGGAGAAACAAAAAGACTGAAACATTTTGGGGTAAAATTGCTGACTATTGTAATGAGCATTGCTCATTTCATCATCTACGCAATGGAGATTCGTGCAGAAATCATTACAACTGCATAAACAAAATACTGAGTAAGTGGATTTGTGCTTATGATAACGCTAAGCGTATGCAACAAAGCGGATGGTCTGAGAATGATGTGTTGATAAAAGCGCATAAATTATATTCAAGTGGTAAAAATGCTCATTTCAATTTAATGTCATAATGCCATGCTGTTCGTGACCAACTATTATATTAGTTAGGTAGGAGGAAATACAGGCTCTGGAAGCAGTGGATCTAAGAGATCCCATGAAAGTGATGGAAGTGGCTCCAGCTCTGTACAATCTATTGGACGTCCAATGGGAAGAGATGTAACTAAAAAAACGGGAAAAAAGCAAGGACGAATCCATGGAAATGATCAAGGAAGAATGGTATGAATTCAAACAATTGAAAGAGAAAGAGTTGGAACGATTGGAGAAAATAGCCGCGAGAGAAGAGAAGACTAACCAATTGATGAAAGAAAAACTCAAGCTAAGAAGATGAAGATGTTTATGAAGTTAAGTGAGAGGGAACATCTTGATGACCAAAGCGAAGAGTTGTTGGATAATTTGGGCCACGATCTATTTAGAAACTAATAATTGTATTTTGTTATTTTCTGCTTTAATAATGTATGTCGCTATCTGCTTTAATAATGTTTGTTGTTTTGTGCTTTAATAATGTATGTCTCTTTTTACTTTAAACATGTTTGTTGTTTTTTTTTCTTTAATGATTTCTGCTTTATTTGGAATCCGATGTTTTCAACCACTCAATTTCTTTTAAATGGGAACTCATTCTTTATCCCATATACCAAAACCACAAATTTCATATTACAAAAAAAAACTATCAATAGATCCATCTAAATTTTCTTTTGATATCAAAGCTTACAAAAAGTAGTCTGAAATTGAAGAGAGTTATATCATCAACCGGTTTAGGGAGCGTCAAAACAAAATAGAGGAAGACTGCACCTCGTAGCAAAATAAAATACTTCAAGAGGGATCATGTAGCAGCAAACCAAAGATTGATTAATGACTACTTTGTCAATCAATATACATATGACGATGCAATGTTTCGTAGACGATTTCGAATGCGAAAACATGTTTTCTTTCGGATTGTTGGGGACCTATCAAGCATCGACAACTATTTTACACAACGAGTTGACACGGCCAATAAAAAAGATATATCTCTATTAGCAAAATGTACCACAACCATGCGAATGTTAACTTACGGTGTGGCGGTCGACGCGTTCGATGAATACATCAGAATAGAAGGTACCATAACCTTGGAGTGCTTGCGTAGATTCTGTAAAAAAATTATATAATTGTATGAGCAAGTGTATCTAAGAGCTTCAAGTGAAGATGACTTGCAAAGAATTCTGTATATAAGTGAAATGTGGGGATTCCTAGGGATGATAGTGAGTATTGAATGCATGCACTGGAATGAAAAAAATTGTCATACAACGTGGGAAAGTCAATTTACTCGGGGAGATAAGGGGACCACTACTGTTATTCTTGAAACAGTTGCATCTCATGATCTATGGATCTGGTATGCTATTTTTGGATGTCCAGGCACATTGAACAATATAAATGTTATAGACCGATCACTAGTTTTCAATGATGTTGAAAATAGAAATACTCAAAGAGTGAACTTCTTCGTGAACCAACATTTGTATGATATGACATATTATCTAGCAAATGGTATTTATCATTTTTATCCAACTTTCGTCAATCAATTAGGCCTCCTCAGAGTAAACCAGACAAGTTATTTCCAAAACATCAGGAAGAATATCAGAAGGACATCGAACGTGCATTTGGAGTGTTGCAAGCTCGATTTAAAATCATTCGTGAACCAGCTCGCAAGTGGGACATAACCGATTTGTCTATCATCATGAGATCATGTAATATATTGCATAATATGATTGTCGAGGATGAACGAGGTACATATACTCAATATTGGACCGATTATGATCAATCTGAGGCAAGTGAGTCTAATACAATGCAACCATTCTCGACTGAGGTGCTACCTGCATTTGCAAATCATGTACGCACTAGATCCGAATTGCATGATTCAAATATACATCATAAATTACAAGCAGATCTAGTCAAACACATATGGGCAAAATTCGGAATGTTTCGTGATTAAAATGTTTTTTTAAAGTTGTAATGTAAGAGTTATATGGTTTGTGAGTGTAATATTGTACTAATTAAGTTATGTGTGTTTTAATAAAAGTTAAGTGTGTTTTAATAAAATTATATGTTTTAATAAAAATGTGGGGTAGGTTGTCTTCACTCTCATCTTTTCTTCACCATCCAATTCGTATGGTTGTCTTAAGCACCATAATTATTTAGTTTATTTTTTTTTACAATATAGCTACTTTGCGCACCATATTTGTAGACTTGGTCGTTTCTTCTTTATGGCCGAGAAAGATTCCAGCATAACTAATCAGATCTTCACTTAGTCTCCAATTTCTCCTGCAAAAAACTTGATATCGTACCTTCCACGTGTCCCATCCTTGTGTTTCACTTTCATATCAGAGAGTTGCATCATAAAGATCCTGCTCCTCAGATTGATATCATGGAAGTTGTTATGGTTGTGTTAAGACTCGTAGACACTATGTTGGATTTAGAAGATGTCGTTGGAAATACATTTATGCGGCCGATAGCTCCAACCACGATGAAAATTGTAGATTGTTACCGAAGTAGAGAAATGTGCTTTCTTTGTGAAAAAGGGTATCCCAAAGAAGAAGACATTGTTTACAAAAGAGTATGCAATCACATATTCTATGCTACTTTCATCTCAAGCCACTTGTTGCATACTCTTGATCAATGTCATGTTTGCTCCGCGGAATTGCTACCACTCGACATTCAAACTCTACTCTTCAAGACTTAATTTACTATGTTAGGTGATATTTATTCACTGTTGTATATCCAAGTTTTGATTTTATTGGTTCTTGTTTTTTTTCTTTATAATCAAAAGACATATTAGAAACATATTTTATCGACTAGTAATTGTGAGGTAAGAGCATATTCTGCTTATTTTGCTTTTGAAATTTGTCTTGTTAATTGGAATTTTCTTGATATATGTTATAGTATCAAGCTCACTACATTATAGATAACAATGCGTCGATTATCTTTTCTATATATGATTTGATGAGTCTGTTTCCTAGTTCCTGTTGGAATTCAGACCGAAATGACTAACCAGAAGTGTTTAGCCTAGTGGATGACCCGAAGGAGGACCTTAAATGTGGTGAACCTAAGCAAGGTGTCCAAGAGGTAGAAGAAGATTGCTGACCCAAAAGGATGACCCGAAGGAGAACCTTAAAGGTGGTGGACCTAAGCGAAGTCGACCTAAGAAGGGGAGTGTAACACCCGTGTTTCGGAATAGACTTTTTTAACAAATCGAATCGGTTTAATTTGTAGTTTTGTAAAGTTTGTGGTTGAGTTTCTAAAATTTAAAAGAGGAGGGATTCGAGTTTAAAATCAGAAATCTTATGGTGAATTAAAGGATGTGATTAATTTAATCTAAGGGTTAAAATTAATCAATCTTAGTAAGCTTTTATCTTAATTCCTATTGGTTGGAAACTGAAAAGGAAAAACCCTAAGCCTAAGCTAATAAAAATAGACCAAGCGCCTCCCATTCTCCTATTCTCTCTCTTTAGAAAACGCTTTCTTCATCTCCCCTTCTTCCATTGCTGTTTGTCTTTGAAGCTTGAGTTGCATCCATTCATTATTCTTCTTTCTTTCCTTTCAAGGCTAAGGTAAGCGTGTGACCATGAGATGAAGTAATGGATGGGATTTTCTGGCATTTTTATATATGTGTAGATCCAAATTTGGTGATGATCACGGTGTCTTGTGTGTTGATTGGGTGATTGGTATCTTTATATATATAATTATATTTTGACTTTTCGTGTTTATTATGTCTAATCTCGTGAGATGGGAAGATCCACTCACTAAGTATTTTCTTATACTTATGCATCCACTTGATGATGCACGTAAAGAGAAGGTTTAGACTCGAGAATCCCAACTAGGAGAGGAGGGTGAAATCTAGAGATTAAAAATTGTGTTTTCCTTGATTTGTTCTTGAGTTTTGAGAGATTGATTGAGATATATTTTTTTTGGTTGTTTACTGTTTCGATACTGTTCATCATACTGCTCCGTTACTATTAATCATACTGTTCCGATTTACTGTTCACGTTTGGCATAATGTTATGAAGTTTTATATTATAAAATGGCTTAAGATAAGATTAAATCATGCGCATTGAAATCGTCTATAAGATGTAAATTTGTGATTCTTATCGAATAATAGTTCTGTATAGATTAGGGTGATTTAAATGCTAAATTTTGTAAGAATTCCCTGTTATAAATAACATATAGTTTTAATGAAATTAATTCTCTTAAGGTTGGTTGTAGTTATATGTGTGTTTTTAAGTAGGGGAATCTTGGGCTAATTTTATTATTGGGTCATTTTGCATAGATGAATTGTTCAATTTAGATTGATTAAATTTAAATGAGTAAATTGGTTTGATTGGAAATTTTCTAACTGACTAGTTTAAATTAAAAGAGAATTTAATTTGGTTAAATGATTAAGTAAACCATAATTGATTTTTGGAGAAAGTTGGTTTAAATCAATTGAGTGGTTTAAATTAAGTAGTTAGAGTTTGTTATTTCAGAAGTAATAAATAATATTTATGGAAATATTGTTTATTGTTATATATATATATATATATATATATATATATTTGGGTGCGGTTCTTTCAAGTTGGTATTAGAGCAGAGTTGATTGTAGGACGGTTAAAAAACTAAATTTGAATTTGGTGTTTGAATTTGAATTTTTAAATTTGAATTGGGTGATTAATTGGTCTTTATCAATAAATGCGGTGTTTAGAATGCATGTCTCGGACGGTTAGAGTTTCTGTAAACCGGATCGAGAGCTTGTATGATGTATATTTACTTGTTTAGAAGCGGTTTAATCATTTAAGCATGATTCTGTATTGCATGTTATCTAGGAGTGAATTAGATAACAGTTGCAGGACACTCTAAAATCACTCTCTTCGAGCCTTTAAAGAGATTCTCCGGTAAGTGTTTTTTTTTGTGTGTTATCTGTAGAACTTAGTATCTTGTTCTAAGTGCAAATGCCGGTCAGAAGAAGAGGTCGTGGCAAGCCTAGGAGAAACATGAGAGTTCCTGAGATGTCAGCCGAAAGTGTGGCCCAGAGTGCCACAGGTGAGCAGGTTGAGGACTTGGTTGAGAGTTATCCAGGGCGGGCAATGTGGCCGGTGGTGGGAACGTCGGTGCAGGCAGTGAGTCAGCGGGTGGGGCTCGTCCCGGTGATGATCGTGTGGTGGATCTCTTGACTCGATTGTTGGAGCGGTTACCGGAGGTGGTACCGGTTCCTGCACCAGGAGTACCGCAGAGAGTAGAAGTGCAGCAGAGGGCAGCGGTTGTAGAGGAACCTCTATCCTATCTGAGAATGATGGAGCAGATGCAGAGAATCGGTACTGGGTTCTTTCAGGGCGGTGCTGTTTTGGAGGATGCCGAGGTTCGGAGATCGAGGATGGAATGTAACTTCCACTCCATAAGGATGGTCTGAAGGATGAGGTTCCGGTGGGGAACAAGGGCGTTCAGGCTAATGATGCATAGATTTTCTTTCGATTATCCCGTTCTCAGATTTCACCCAAGTCTACCCATAGGATATTCTCGAGAGTTTAACTCATAAGACCGCAAGTGCACAGTCATGCAGTTGTAGTAATTATGGGGTCGATCCACAGAGACTGAGAATAACACACAGAGAGTACAAGTCTAAATCTAATCTAAGCAAAACAGATTTATGAGGGTTGATTCCTAATCTAACATGCGTAAAATAAAGAAAAGCATAAAATAAATATAGCAATAAAATCTAAACTAAGAAAACAGTAAATGAACTAAGCTAAGCATTGAAATTAAAGAACATAAACTAATTAAACAATAAATGAAATATAAACTAATATTTACAAAAATTGGGTGATAGTCACATTTCAGGAAATCTAGATCTAGGGTTCATGTTCTACCTAACAAGTTTATGTTTGTCATTCTAAGGATTTTCCATGACTCGCTAGTCCACTCTCGTGGTATGCTAGACTCTATATTCAAACCCACTCTCGTGGCGAATGAATATGCATTTCATACAATCCCATCATCAAATACTAAGTATTCATAGACTTTTGGAAAATACACACAAAGTGAACGATAGATCTATTTCTAGAATACAGCCCACTCTCGTGGTGAAGCATCCCTAAGATTTAATCTAACTTGATCAGGGCTAGATCAATATTTAAGCTATCAAACAACAAACTCAACACTAGCTATGATTCTCTAGTATGCAGATCTGAAGCTTTAACCCACTCTCGTGGCATCAAACACTTTTAAACATACAACCACACCTACTGGATTCAGTTGTACTCTTAAGTATCTCCCATGAGAGTATTAGCATTAAAGTGCATACTAGAGTAGCTAGATCGATTAAGAACAAACAAACATATAATAAAACATAAAAGTAGATCCCATCATCGAGAACCACCCTAGTGGTCTAAAAGATCTACTCTAAAAGCAAAAGAGAAGAAGTAAAAAGAAGTACTCTTTATTAGGTTTAAAAGTGGTGGCTACAAAGTCTAGAATAATTCCTTCATGAATATTAATGAGATTACAAGTGATTATATAGTACTAGAGTTTCTTAGAACTCTCCTTTTCATCATTTACTTGTTTCTGGAGGCTTAAAACTCGAGATAACAAGTTTGCTCAAGTCATATCTTGCCACGTAGGAAATTTTCCAGCTTTCTCGGAAGCCAGAATCGACCCTAATAGGTCGATTCTAGGGTCGATATTGCTCCTCTTTCTTTGACAGGTCGATTCTTCATCCGAGACAATTTTTTGGAAATTCTTCAGACTGAATATCGACCCCTACAGGTCGATATTGGTCTTCTTGTTCTTCCTGAAATCCTTCTCCGAATGTGCATGATCCAAGCAATGTCACCAATCTTCCCCTAGGCTTCAGTAAGCTCCAAAAACATCTCAAAAACTCATGTTTAGCTCCAAGTACCTAAAAACATATAATTACATGCAAAAAACACTAATCCTACACTAAATGTTAGTTATAAAGACTAAAACTAACTTTTCTAAAGAATAAAAGTATGTAAAATATGATGCTATTTTCTTTCGATTATCCCATTCTCACGTTTCACCAAGTCCACCCATAGGGTATTCTCGAGAGTTTAACTCGATGTGACCGCAAGTGCACAGTTAATGCAATTGTAATACATACAGGGTCGATCCACAGAGACTAAGAATAACACACAGAGAGTACAAGTCTAAATCTAATCTAAGCATAATAGAGATATGGGTGTTTTCCTAATCTACTAAGCATGAAATTAAATGAAACAATAAATAAGAAAACATTAAAGCTAAACTAAGGAAACAATAAATAAGCTAAGCTAAGCATTGAAATTAAAGAACATAAACTAATTAAACATTAAACGAAATCTAAACTAATATTTACAGAAAATGGGTGATAGTCATAATTCAGGAATTCTAGATCTAGGTTTCATGTTCTACCTAGCAAGTTTATGTTTGTCATTCTAGGGATTTTCTATGTCTTACTAGTCCACTCTTGTTGGTATGCTAGTCTCTACATCCAAACACACTCTCGTGGCGAATGAACATGCATTTCATACAATCACATAATCGAATACTAAGTATTCCTAGACATTTGGAAAAGGCACACAAAGTGAATGATAAAAATATATTTCCAGAATACAGCCCACTCTCGTGGCGAACCATCCCTAAGATCTTAATCTAACTTGATCAGGGCTAGATCAATATTTACTCTATCAAACAACAAACTCGACCATAGCTAATATTCCCAACTATGCAGATCTGAGATATCTACCCACTCTCGTGGTGTAGAGAATCTTTGATAGTACAACCACACCTACTGGATTCGGTTATATACCTAAGCATCTCTCATAAGAAAATACTTAGCATTAAGATGCATAGAAAGGTAGCTAGATCGATTAAGAATAATCAAACATATATTAAACCCCAAAAGTAGATCCCATCATCGACCACCATCCTAGTGATCTAAAAGATGTACTCTAAAACAGAAAAGAAAAAGTAAAAATAAGAACTCTTTATTAGATATAAAATAGTGGCTACAAGGATAAGAGATGTATATCTAGGGTATGAAAAGTTGTCCATCTGTCTAGTGAGAATATTACAAGTGATTATATAGTATTAGGGTTTCTTAGATCTCTCCATTTCGTCCTTATCTTTTTCTTGGAAGCCTAAAACTCGAAATGACAAGTTGCCTAAATCATATCTAGCCACGTCATCAAAATTTCCTTATTTTTCGGCCTAGCATCAACCTTGATAGGTCGATGTGCATGGTCGATTCTGCATCGATCGTGACTGGCTGGTGCTTCATCCGAGAGACTTCCCAGGAATTCACATCGACCTTGATAGGTCGATGTGGGGGTCGATGCTCTGCTTCTCAGGCTTGACTGGTTGATGCATCCTTCAGAAATTCTCTCTGAAAAATCTTTGGACTCGATATCGACCCCTACAGGTCGATATTAGGGTCGATTCTGTCTTCTTCGGATTCTGTGAAATCCTTCTCCGAATGTGCACGATCTAGGCTATGTCACCAGTCTTCCTGTAGGTTTCAGTAAGCTCCAAAAACATCTCTACTACTCATATTTAGCTCCAAGTAGCTAAAAACATATAACCACATGCAAAAACACTAATACTACAGTAAATGTTAATTATAAAGACTAAAACTAACTTATTCTAAAGCATGAAAACATGTAAAATATGATGCTATCAGTGATCCCGACTGATAGACCTCTACCACAACCTCCACCGGCCCACATCGTAAGACCGTCGAGCACATGACGTTAAAAAACATTCTATCTTTGTAAATACAATTTTCAACTTTCAGTTTCAATTTTTTGTTTTACTTTTTTTCAATTTTTTCACTATTTTTCGTTTTTCCTTTGTTTTCTGTTTTTTTTTGTGTTTTTCTTTTTTTGTGTTTTAATTTTCAGGTTATTTTTAACATAAAATAAAAAATAAAAAATTAAACCAGAATTTGAAAATGTGGGAGCTGATCAAACCCCCGAACCCGATAAGAGAATTATGGTAAAAATTCTCTTACTGTTTACCCCCTTTTTACGATTTATGTCACAATGTGGACGTTGTGATTTAAGTGTAGTCTTGCGATCTACAGAGGTAATTTTTTTTCCTTGACATCATTTGATAGACGTTTTACCATAATGTTTTTGCATTTTGAGAGATTGTTACACTCTTTTTCTCGTGCATAGATTCAATAACATGTGAAAAAGTTTTTAATGAGGTAGCAATAGAACTTGTTAATTGTATTATTTGTGTTAATGTTTAGATGCTTTATTGGACAGTGCATGATCTTTACTAGGAAATTTGGAAAATCCATGAGTGGATCAACAAATCCCAAAAGGATCGTTCTTTCGGAGACTTAGACGAATCGGAGTTGACTTTTCACCTTAATGAATTTAATTATTCTCGATTTGGGGTTTGGGATACATTGGACATGATACCTCTATGAGACTCTGCAAGGCTCGTCTAAGTAAGTATGATTCCCCTCTTCCTTCCCTTCGACTATATAAGAAAAGAGAAGAAAAAAGACAGAAAAAGGATATAGAAGCGAAACGGGCATTGAAAGCAACCACTTTCAATGTTCGCCTCTCAAGAAAACTTGTTCTAGAAAAACAAAAGAGCTTAAGGAAAAGGCGATCGATAGAAAAAATAAAATGATACCCAATAAAAGTAGGAGAAATCGATCGACCTTGAAGTGAGAAAAGGGAGAGGAAAGGAATTGTACTAAGACGGTCTTGAGCTTACAGAAATCCGAAGGAGTAAGTGTTCATGTCCTTTGATCGATACTCCCAAGTTGAGAACCCATGCATAGAATAAAAAGAGGAGTCAACAATGAGGAGTCTATAGTCCAGGGGGGGGGAGCGGTTTGGATTAAGGTGCGTTACTATGCTTATGGTGAAATACATGAGTACATTAGAGATCATTCAACTTTCTGATACACACCTAGATCCACAAGATAGATTCTGAACCAAGCTCAAGGAGGGGTAGGGAACCAACGGATCCAACCCGCGACGCTTAAAGAGAACCGGGAGCTAGAGTGGTGAATGAAGCGAATTGTGGGGGTGGTGATGACATGATGGCTGATGGAAGTGAACGTGAGGATGGTCTTGAGCTCAACGAACTCAAGAGATGGAGCAGCAAACCGGTGGAGTGATACTTGACCCGGGAAGTGGTTCACAGGATGAATCGGCGGAGATGAAGGCGGACGGAGGTAGATGAGATCGTGATGAAGGTGGAGTGAAGCAACGGTGGATGATGAAGGCACCACAAAGGAGATGGATCTCCCTTTGATACAGTCACCCTCAAAGGTATAGGACTAACCTCAATACCCAAGAGAAACCCTAATCTCCAAGATTAGATAAGTTGAGACTTTTTACTAAAATGTTGCTTATTTATTAGGAAGGGAGTCTTGCCATTAAATAGGCTTACAACTAGGGCACCAAAAATAAGGAAATGGACCTAAGCCTATTAAAACAAGCTGGATACTTAGGCCCCCTTTTTATCACAAAACAAGCCCAAAAAGCAAACCACATAAAAGACAACAAGCCTCAAAATAAGCAACACAAAAGAAGGGGAAAATAAATATAGTGGTTTTCCCTAAAGATAGGATCTCATTCCTTGGCTATCTAACTTGTCATAAGTGTTTACAAGTAGATAGACTAAGGAGGTTGGAATGAGATGCTCTAAGCCTTTCTCGCCTCGTTAAAGCCCTTTCCTAGTAAAACCCGGTGGGAAACCTAGGAGTAGGGAAAGAGTACGATACTCACCTAGAGTCTTGGAGGTCCTCACTAGTGGTTAGTGAGGACATGAAAAGCCTCACTCCTAAGGCTATATGTCCATGAGCTTTGGCTCACAAAACGATCTGCTTGAAGCTCATATCCGCTACCGGGTCCGAGGATGGTTCCGTGAAGTCTCCGAGTATTGTGGCTAGGTAAGGACGTGATGAGCTGCTCCGTATAGGTCCTCTCCATGCTCCACTTCATCTCCTCAGTAGGCTTAGTCAACTCCATAACCTCTCGTCCTTGGTTCGGCCCTTCTTGACCCGTGGTGGTGGAAATGATCGTATCATTCCCTCGCCCTTCGAATGGTTTGGACCTCCAAACAACCATAGTACCTATACCACAGGAGACCAACTCAGACTCATAGAAGGTAGAAAGAGAATGAGACTTACCTTGAAGCTCGTAGTGGTAGGCGCGGTAGTGGAGATTCTTGATCATTTTGAATGATTCGTCTTTTCACGGGTTGAGTTTGTGCCTCTTTTTATACCAACACTCGGATGTCTTAAGCATCCAAACCCAACCTCTAAGATGAGAAAAAGCTCCCCCCTTCCTTGAATTAGATCGCCTCTCAAATGGCTCGGCCTTCTTCCCATCTTGACCCCAAATTTTCTCAAAGAGCTTCTCCATGCTCTCGGCGTTAAGGATCCTTCCTATATCATCCCTCTGATAGGATTTATATTTACGTAGTTTTATGCATTATAATAAGTTAGTTTTAGGCTTTATAACTAATATTTAGTATAGTTTTAGTGTGTTTGCATGTGTTTATGTGTTTCTAGGTACTCGGAGCTAAAACTCGATGTTTAGAGTGTTTCTAGAGCCTGCTAAAACCTATAGAAGAGTTGGCATCACCACCTGGATCAGGCACATTCAGAGAAAGATTTCAGGGAACCGAATAAGACCTATATCGACCCCATAATTGATTTGTGGGGGTCGATATTAAGTCTGAAGAATTTTCAGAGAGAAATCCTGGAGGTAGAATCGACCAGTCAAGGGAAATGGCACATAATCGACCCTAGAATCGATCTATCAGGGTCGATTCTGCCCTCCGAAAAAAGTGGAAGATTTCTTACATGGCGATCCAAGAGTGGGCTGATCTCCTATTTTCTGTTTTGAGACTTTTAGGGATGGGATAAACTCGAGTTTTTGAGATCTAACAACCCTAGGACTAAAAATAAACATGTAATCTCATTCATAAACACAAATAGAAACACACAGACAATTCTTACACTTTGAGTTCTAATAAAGTTTATATGTTTTACTTCTTCTCTAATTAATGTTTGTGCTTTTACTTTGATCATTGTTTTAGATTAATTTACTTATCAGTCTTGTTTATTATTTTATAAATCAGATCTTGTCTCTGTAACCCACAAGAGATAAGAGTCTATATCCTTAGACCACATGGGGTGGTGGTCAATGATGGGATCTATGTTTTAGAGTTCATTACTGTACTTAACCGATCTAGCTACTTTAGTATGCACTTTAATGCTGAGTATTCTCTCATGGGAGATACTTAAGAGTACAACTGAATCCAGTAGGTGTAATTGTCTATTTAGAAGTGTTTGATGCCATGAGAGTGGATCAAACCTTCAGATCTGCATACTAGAGAGTCATAGCTAGTGTCGAATTTGTTGTTTGACAGAATTAATTATAGATCTGGCTTTGGCCAAGTTAGATTGAATATCTTAGGAGTATTTCGCCACGAGAGTGGGTTGTACTTTAGAAACAGATCTATCATACACTTTGTATTCTTGAGGCGAGAGTCTAAGGATACTCAGTATTCGATGATGAGATCATATGAAATGCATATCCAGTATATCACGATAGTGGATCTGGATATAGAGTCTAGCATACCACGAGAGTGAACTAGCAAGATATGGAAAATCCATAGAATGACAGATAATTATTTTAGATAAAACATGAATTCTAGACTTAGGTTTCCTGATTTAGACTATCACCCAATTATGTGTAAATATTAGTTTAGGATTATTTAATATTTAATGTTTATGTTCTTTTAATGCTTAGTTTATTTACTGTTTTATTGCTTTATTTAATTATTGTTTAGTATATTAGAAAACCCCCCACTTCTGTTTATCATGTCTAGATTAGATCTTCATTTGCATTCTGTGTAGTTATTCTATTTCCCTGTGGATCGACCCCGTATTACTACAATTGCATCTAACTGTGCACTTGCGGTTTTATGGGTTAAACTCTCGAGATTAATTTCTTGGGTGAAACCTGTGAAGAAGCATAAAAACCTCCCATCACCCTCTCAGCTGGATGGAAGGGCATTACATTCAAGCCAACTTGGGAGTGGAGATGATTGAAACCCTCAAATAGATTCAGCTTCGGACTCGACCGTGTTGCCTCGTTGTATATAAGCTCACCCGGAATGCATGTGAGCCAAAATCTCGGTTTCCTCCCATGGATAACTCCAAGTATTTTGGCGTCATGGATCTTGGAGCTGGAGACGAGGTGAAACAACTTGGAGAACCAACCCATCGCAGCAAAATTCAGCCTCTCATTCAGAATCTCGGACCGCCCCATGACAGGGTCCTCAATAATATGAAACCATGGCACCACGGAGGTAGCTAGAGTGGAGCAAGGGCCGTGATGATGCTTTCTTGGACTCTTCTCTCTGATTGCATGGCTCCTAACACAACATATCTCAATCATAATGCTTAGCCTAGGCCAATAGAAGTCTTCTTTCATCACACTCATGTTACCCCCAACACCGAAATGAGCATTCGTACCTCTTCCATGGGCACCTTTCACCATCAACTTCTCCAAAGGTCCTTGAGGTGGGTAAACCTTTCCTTCCTTGTCCATAAAACCTTTTTGAATGGAGAACTTGCAGTAAGAATCAATACCATACTCATCAAAACACGCTCCAAGTCTCGGATCCTTAGGATATGCAAAACCGAGCAACTTCAACTCCATAGTGATGGTGAGTGTGTCTCCCCTCATCCAAGTTTCAGCATAGAAGTTGTTATTTTTTTCCCACCCTTGTTCATATGATGGAGTGTCTCAATATATCCAGGAAGTGGGGATATAGCTAGTGGTCCGCCTTTGGACACATTCTCAAACACGTCTTGCCATGGTGTAGCGGTATAGATCAAAATAAATTGAGACAGGTGAAGATTCATTCTTGATACATCTTTCTTGAGTTCCAAGAATCTTGTATGACAGTTCTCAACCTCACTTCTCAGCCTAGATCCACGGATAGGCGCCTTCATGACCCGCAAGATTCCCTCATTACCGAATGGACCCGTTAGTGCGCTCCGGTGAGTTAGCTCCTCTGGCAACTCTCTCTCGATTCCTTGAGGGAAACTCAACTTCTTCTCCTCGATCCGCGGCTGACCATACACATAGGATTTAAGATAGGAGCTGAGATCTTGTTCAGCCATACTACCCCCAATGATTGATTCTTCTTCATATGGGCCCTTAAAACACCCGTTTCCTAGCGCCTTTGTTTCCATGGTACTCATAGAAGTGTTTTCCCGAGACAAAACTTCAAACAAAAGATTGTTCTTTTCCTTATCAAGGCTTTCACCCTCTTCTTGAAGTTTATCTTCTTCTTGAGACTCACTACAAGAGGCTTTAACCATCGATTCAACCAGAAAGGTCTTCCCACTACCAACGAACTTAGAGACTTCATTGTAGTATGAACCGAGGTCTTGTGTTCCCCATGGTGGTTTGTGTCGATTGTAGTTTGTGACCCTTCTTTTTACTTGAGGCTCTTCAACGTTCTCATGTGGTAGCTCTCGGTGATGACAAGGAGGAACAAAATATCTAGAGAATGACCAAAAGTAAGCTGGCCAAAAAGAAAACAAAAACAAAAACAAAAAGAATAAAGCAATTTGTACAACAAAAGACATTCTCCTTTTTGCACAAACACCCTCTTCTTCAACCTAGGTTCTCTAATGGAGGCACAAGTTCTCTACTGATAACAATGGTGGCTCTAGACACAAATCATGATTCAGAAGCCAACCTAGCATGCAAACTACTCCAAAGAACCGAATCTATCAACCTAAGAACAAAAAACACCAAAAACCGAAAAAGAATTGAAACTTTGAGCGATTTTTGAAACAAACCAAGAACCAGCTTATTCCTCAAACGACTCAATGACAAACACAAGCTTTCTAACACCCTAAACAAAAACCAAGAACAAAAGAAAACCAGATCTAACACCCTAGCAAACAAAATCACCAAAAATCGAATCAAAGATGCAAACTTTTTTAAATCTACTCTTAGATTCAAACATAAACAAGCTACATAGTTAGAAAGATACAACCTTTGGACCTTTTAGGATCTGATACAAGATGATACACGCCTAGATCCACAAGATAGAATTCGAACCAAGCTCAAGGAGGGGTAGGGAAGCAACGGATCCAACCCATGACGCTTAAGGACAACCGGGAGCTAGAGTGGTGAATGAAGCGGATTGTGGGGGTGGTGATGACATGATGGCTGATGGAAGTGAAGGTGAGGATGGTCTTGAGCTCAACGAACTCAAGAGATGGAACAGCAAACCAATGGAGTGATACTTAACCCGGGAAATGGTTCACTAGATGAAGCGGCGGAGATGATGGCGGACGGAGGTGAATGAGATCGTTATGGAGGTGGAGTTAAGAAATAGTGGATGATGAAGGCACCATAAAGGGGATAAATCTCCCTTTGATACAGCCCCCCTCAAAGGTAAAGGACTAACCTCAATACCCAAGAGAAACTCTAATCTCCAAGATTAGATAAGTTGAGACTTTTTACTAAAATGTTGCTTGTTTATTATGAAGGGAGTCTTGCCTTTAAATAGGCTTACAACTAGGGCACAAAAAATAAAGAAATGGACCTAAGCCCATTAAGACAAGCTGGATACTTAGGCCCCCTTTTTATTACAAAACAGGCCCAAAAAGCAAATCATATAAAAGACAACAAGCCTCAAAATAAGCAACACAAAAGAAGGGAAAAATAAATATAGTGGTTTTCGCTAAAGATATGATCTCATTTCTAGGCTATCTAACTTGTCATAAGTGTTTCCAAGTAGATAGACTAAGGAGGTTGGAATGAGATGCTCTAAGCCTTTCTCGCCTCGTTAAAACCCTTTCCTAGTAAAACCCGGTGGAAAACCTAGGAGTAGGGAAAGAGTACGATACTCACCTAGAGTCTTGGAGGTCCTCTCTAGTGGTTAGTGAGGACATGCAAAGCCTCACTCCTAAGGCTACATGCCCGTGAGCTTTGGCTCACAAAACGATCCGCTTGAAGCTCATATCCGTTACCAGGTCCGAGGATGGTTCCATGAAGTCTCCGAGTCTTATGGCTGGGTAAGGACGTGATGAGCTGCTCCTTATAGTTCCTCTCTGTGCTCCACTTCATCTCCTTAGTAGGCTTGGTCAGCTCCATAATCTCTCGTCCTTGGTTCGGCCCTTCTTGACCCGTGGTGGTGGAAATGATCGCGTTGATGATCGTATCACTTCCACAAAGACGAAAAGCAGTAAACACAACAATGTTCAAGGTAGAAGTTCTCTTTCCTTATCTGTATTTTTTTTCAATAAAATAACTTCACTATACTTAGATTTTGTTTGTTTGAGGACAAGCAAAGGATAAGTGTGGGAGAGTTGATAGAGCTCATATTTATATGTTTTTACGTATTATATATAGACTAATATCATGCATTATAACCATCGTTTAATACTATTTTAGTGCATTTACATATGTTTATAAATTTTTAGGTACTTGGAGCAAAACCGGTGTTTCTAGAGTGTTTTAGAGCCATAAAAAGCCATGAGGACGTTGAAATTGCTTGCCATGGGTCGTGGACGATCACATAAGGTTTCTTTGGAGCTATGAAGCCAAGCCTCGACCCAGTGCATTGACCAGTCCAGGCCGATGCAAATGCAGAAAAACTATTTTTCTTGTGCACCGAGCATCGACCAGGTCGAATCTTTGCATCGACCAAGAGTGTCAGATGCTGCAGCATCGACCTAGAACATCAACCCTGGGTGCCCGATGCTGTTCTAGAGAGAATCCCATTGACCCAGAGCATTGATTCAGGGTGCCCGATGCTGTCTCTCCGAGCTGAAAAAGGAAAGTTGATGATTTGGCGATTAATGAGTGGACAACTTGTTATTTTCGTCCAGAGACTTCTAGAAGATTCTTGGGCACGACCTACACTCCCCCTAAAGCCCTAGTACTATATAAAAACATGTAATGCTCATTAGAGAGCGACCTCTCCTTCTTGGCCACCTTTGAGAGCCACCACTTAGAGAGAAAAGTCACAAAACTCTTTGTTCTTATGTTTTGTTTATGATATTGTTTTAGTTATTCTTCTTCTTATTTCTTTACTTTTTTTAGTGCTTTTGTTTATTTTTTATCATGTCTTCCTACTCATATCCTACCGTCACCCTCGGAGGTATGAGTGAGTAGATCCTTTAGATCTCTGAGGTAGAGATCTATGATTGGATCTATGTTATAGGATTTCATATGTTCTTTTGTTTTTAATCGATCTAGCTACTCCAATATTCAATCTTAATGCTAATTCATATCCTATGGGAGATGCTTAAGGTTATAATCGAGAGGTTATACGAATAGAAACTCTTAGCACCACGAGAGTGGGTTAAAACTTCAGATCTGAATATTAGAGAGTATTAGCTATGGTCGAGTTTGTTGTTTGATAGAGAAACTCAGTGCTAGTCTAGCTAAGGCCCGAATGAAGCGGAACGATGGCGGTGTAGGTGGATTGAATGGCACCACAAGAGAGATAAGAGGTCTCTTGATACAGCCAAGAACCTTAGGATATGGGACAAACCTCAAAATCCTAGGGTTTTCTAATCTTGAGCAAGCTAAAAATTAGAGAGAAAGGAAAAACCTTGTTTTTATGTAAATGCTTGCTTGTTTGTAAAATGAGAAGGAGTTTGCCTTATAAAAGCTACAAGATTAAGACAACTTAAATGCTAAATGGGCCCAAGCCAAATTAGAACAAGCTTTGATACTTGGCCTAAAACTATTAAAACACTTAAGTCACAAAAGCCTCAAAACAAACAATACAAAAGAAGGGGAAAACTTATGAAGTGGTTTTTCCTAAAGATAAAAATCACAATCCTAGACTAACTAAACTTGTCATGAATGTTTCCAAGTAGTTAGCTTATGGAGATTGGATTGTGATGCTCTAAACTTTTCACACCTCTTTAAAACCTTTTTTTAGTAAAACCCGGTGGAAAATCTAGGAGTAGAGAAAGAGTATGTTACTCACCTAGAGTCTTGGGGGTGTCCTCACCAAAGCTTGGTGGTGAAGACACAATATACCATCCTCCCATGGTTTATCAGTGCTCAGAAGCTTGCATCACCTGGATGCCACACAAACGATTGAAGCCCTCCGGATCCGTCAGCTCTTAGTATAGGCCAGTGGAGAGTTTGTCGAATTGTAAAAATCATATCTCTCAAACCAAAGCAGATATTGGCATGATTACAACTCTCAGAGCTCCGTGGTTGAGTTAAGTTTCCAGAATGGGTCACCTCGTCACTCGGTTCCTCCTGGTCTGGCAGGAGTCCTCCATTAAGTGCAAGTCGGTCCAAATCTGGCAGTTTTTGATCCGTTCGTCTTGTATCAGCCATAACTTCTTCTTGGGAGTTTCTTTTGGGCTGATTCCACTTCGAGGTGCTCCCTAGGTGAGCTTTGAGTGAAGTACAGGTGATAGTTGATAATGCATCAGATCCTAGGATTGCATCATTCTCTCCCTCTTCATGAGGTTTTGTCCTCAAAACAGATTTTCCTACATATAAACTAGCCAAGTTAGTCCATTGTAGTACATGAGAGTTTAGAAGATTACCTCGAAGTTTGGCTTGTGAAAGGAGTTTGGAGAGGTCAGGAGGTTCTTCTTTCAACTATGAAGTGCTTGGAGCAATTCTATCCTCCGTGGTGGTTGGCAGATTTAGCCTCCATGGTAGATGGTGGTTTGCTCCGATCAAGTGTTGGGTTGACTTGTGATCCGGTGGCTCTTCCTTGAGCTGGAAGGAGTCATTAACTCTCTCATGATCTCTAGAAACAACACCATCCAGCTTTGGTGTTATGACCCCATCGGTTTGGATCAGGTTTAAGTAGCTTTTGTTGTGTTCTTCACTTGAAACTTGCGGTGCACGCGATGATTTAAAATTCGATGTAGGCGCTTAGGCTACTTTTCTTGGCTGCTCTTCCACTAGCTTGGTGACTATACAACTCAATATGGGACTTCTTTGCACGTTCTCCTCCACTTGAATGGCTGGCCGCGATATTAGTGATTTCGCTAAGGTGTTGGCGGCATGCATTTTTGGCTTAAGTTTCCAATGGAAAACATCTTCATCCTCACTAGTAGCTAGTGTGTTCAACACAAACTCAGAATGTAGCAGCTATTCAGTACTTGGTGCGCTAATCGTCAACTCACAAGAAGGCCTTAGACTTGATTTTGGGGTTATAGTCCATAGACTTGGCCGGGGATAAGCATGGACGGTCGGATGAATCTCATTCTTTAGATTGTTGTCTATGTCTCTCACGAACTCATCACTCAATAGTTGCTTCATCTTTTCCCAAGTAGCAGTCGGCTCATGACACTCTTGTCGAATAGATCTGTCTATGTCCCAAAGCGTGTAAGCTTCCTTAGAGAGAGTTTCTTCGGCATAAGTCGTTTTCTTCACTTCGGGAATTTTGTTGGCTAAGAACCAATCTTCCATGTCTCTCTCCCAACATAGGTAAGCTCTTGAACCTTGAATATAACCTGAGCAATGAATGTAATGTGGCTCTTCATCCTCATCATCTAAAGTGATTTGCGAACTGGTCTCATCACACCATGAATCGCCTTCATAGGCTTCTTATTCTTCTAAGTCACCTTTTCGATAGGATTTCAAGAACTGATTTGGTTCTTCTCTTTCCCATGCCTCAGCTCTATTAATGTTCCCAAACTCATGTGTAAACTCTCCTTTACGCCTTAGCCATTCACCATCGTTTAATTCAGCCTCTTCCCAACAAAGGTCACTCTCACGGTCTTCTTCTTCTAAGCCATCTTCTTCATCAGTTTCTTGTGAACTGATTAGTAGATTATCCTCATCTTCATACCAACTCAGATTGTTGGTGTCATCGTGACTAAATTCATGAGGTTCCAGCTTCGGTTCATTTTCATAGCTTACGAAACTGCTTTGTCCTCCATTACGCTCGTATAACTCTTGTGAACTGATTTCAGATTCAGTTTCCTCATGGTCTCGTTCCAAGCTGATTGTGGAGTAAACTTCATCATAATACGACCCTCCTTCGTTGTCACTCTCTCCCCCAAAGGCATTCTCCGAACGTAGACCATCATCACAAACTAATTCAGCCTCATAACTGATTTCGGAATCAGTTTCATCATCCACTTGATGCCACAGATCAGATTCATATTCACCCTCAAGCTCGGAATCTCGTTCTCCCCAATCCACTTCCGAAGTACTGAACTCACTCTCAGCCTCAACCTCATAATCCATAGGTTTATTTGTCACTCTTTCCCGCAAAGGCATTCTCCGAACGTAGACCATCATCACAAACTAATTCAGCCTCATAACTGATTTCGGAATCAGTTTCATCATCCACTTGATGCCACAGATCAGATTCATATTCACCCTCAAGCTCGGAATCTCGTTCTCCCCAATCCACTTCCGAAGTACTGAACTCACTCTCAGCCTCAACCTCATAATCCATAGGTTTATTTGTACCTTGCAAGATAATTTTTAAACGGCTTACATCTGATCCATAATAGAAACGTGGCTCGCAAGTTTCTAAAATATGAAAATTTAAATTTCAGCTCAATATAATCTCAAAGCAACAGTCACCAAAATTCCTACGTTCAATTTTAACCCAAGCAACACGTTTTAAATACAACATTCACGTTTGAAATTTTAAAATCATGGACCACAAAAATTGAGCTGGCAACAAAGAGAACAAGGACCACCAAAAAAAGCAATGGTACCCAATAAAGCAACCTATGACTCACTCGAAAAAGCAATAAAGCATATCATCATTTTCACAAGCTTATCAATGGCGGCGATTTACCTCAGCAGCAACAACAATGGGAACAGAACAAATGAAATATAGTCTAAGACTTCCTAGCATGCAATCTACTCCAGCAAAACAGAACACAAAGAAACCAACGATGCACACAAAAACAGATTACAAAAAGACACAAAAGATAGAAACTTTAACAATGTTTTTTTTTTTGAAACTTAAACTAAGAACTAATATGTATAAATGAGAACGACAGCAATCATGAGATTCTCTAACACTCTAATCATGCAAAGAACACCAACAAAATAGATCTAAACAAACTAATAACAAAGAACCACAAGATTGAACCAAAGGTGCAAACTTTTTCAAGTCTACTTCTTTAGATCCAAACATAAACAACTAAGAAAAGGAAAGAGATGGAAAGATGCAACCTTTGAGTGGATCTTCAGCTCTGATACCAAATGATATGAGCCTGGAATCACAAGGCTAAGACTCGGACCAAAGGTGGAATCAAACGGTGGAGTTTCTTAAGGAGATTTGATTCGATCCGAGAAGAAACTAGTGAATGGAGCGGAAGAGCTGAACCGTGGAGGTGTGGAGATGATGAACGGTGGTTAGAGGAGGATGGATTAGAAGGTGGAGCAGCTTGGGCAAGAGTCTCAGCTCCAAGTCTTCAAAGAACTGGATAGAAGTGGAGCTAGATCTGTTAAGAGGATTCAAACCGAATGAAGCGGAACGATGGCGGTGTAGGTGGATTGAATGGCACCACAAGAGAGATGAGAGGTCTCTTGATACAGCCAAGAACCCTTGGATATGGGACAAACCTCAATATCCTAGGGTTTTCTAATCTTGAGCAAGCTAAAAATTAGAGAGAAAGGAAAAACCTTGTTTTTATGTAAATGCTTGCTTGTTTGTAAAATGAGAAGGAGTTTGCCTTATAAAGGCTACAAGATGAGGACAACTTAAATGCTAAATGGACCCAAGCCAAATTAGAACAAACTTTGATACTTGGCCTAAAAATATTAAAACACTTAAGTCACAAAAGCCTCAAAACAAACAATACAAAAGAAGGGGAAAACTTATGAAGTGGTTTTCCCTAAAGATAAAAATCACAATCCTAGACTAACTAAACTTGTCATGAATGTTTCCAAGTAGTTAGCTTATGGAGATTGGATTGTGATGCTCTAAGCCTTTCACACCTCGTTAAAACCCTTTCCTAGTAAAACCCGGTGGAAAACCTAGGAGTAGGGAAAGAGTATGTTACTCACCTAGAGTCTTGTGGGTGTTCTCACCTAAGCTTGGTGGTGAAGACACAATATGCCATCCTCCCATGGCTTCTTAGTGCTCAGAAGCTTGCACTGATGCTCTCCCGGATGCCACAAAAATGATTGAAGCCCACCGGATCCGTCAGCTCTTAGTACAGGCCAATGGAGAGTCCGTCGAATTGTAAAAATCATATCTCTCAAACCAAAGCAGATATTGGCCTGATTACAATTCTCAGAGCCCTGTGGTTGAGTTAAGTGTCTAGAATGGGTCACCTCGTCCCTCGGTTCCTTCTGGTCTGGCCGGAATCCTCCATTAAGTGCAAGTCGGTCCAAATCCGGCAGCTTTTGATCCGTTCGTCTTGTATCAGCCATAACTTCTTTTCGGGAGCTTCTTTTGGGCTGATTCCACTTCGAGGTGCTCCCTAGGTGAGCTTTGAGTGAAGTCCAGGTGATAGTTAGTAATGCATCAAATCCTAGGATTGCATCAGGGATGTTATTCTAGAAATAGATCTATCATTCACTCTTCGTCTTAGACACACTCTAACACAAGCTAAACACTTGGTTAATCGGTAGGTAGTGTGACAATGCCAATCGATGTGTCTCTCACACATAAGAGTAATCGATGATGGGATGTGTTTAACGCGTGAAGGTCCCCACGAGAGTGGGTCTGACACAATGACTAGTTCCACTAGAGTGGCCTAGCCTAAATTCGAAAATCCCTAGATTGACAACACAAACGGATTAGGTAGAACATGGATCCGAAATATAGACTTCCTGAAATCGTTCTCATTCACCCTAGGGATCAATTGCTAATTTATTATTTAAGTTATTTAAACTAAGTTATTTTATTTATGCTATTTAATTTATGCCATTTATTTTCTGTTATTTATTTTATATTATTTAATTTACGCACTTCAATTTATGCATTTTAATTTATGCTATTTATTTTATGCACTTTAATTTACGCTATTTACTTTATGCAAGTTACTTTCTGTTATTTACTTTACGCAATCTATTTTCAGTAATTTTATTATTGCTTATTTAATTATTACTTATTTAATTTATTTAATTACCGTTTATTTATTTTACGCATTGTAATTATTTATTTAGTTTATGCATTTCAATTATTTAGAATTTAGAAACAAACCCCCAACTTTTATCATTTGCCTAGATTGGATTCATTCGTGCAATCTCTGTGTAGTTGTTTTCAATCTATGTGAATCGATCCCGATTATACTACAATTGCATTTAACCGTGCACTTGCGGTCACATCGAGTTAAACTCTCGAGGAAACTCGGGTGAAACCTGGTGAGAAGAGGTGAAACAAATCCTCTCATCAGTCTGATCCTTTTACTATTGAGGTGGAACCAGGGATGACCCCATTATCTAAGGCTCTTTACAGAATGGCTCCGACTGAGATGGTCGAGCTTAAGATGCAGTTAGAGGATTTGTTGGAGAGGGAATTTATCCGTCCGAGTAATTCACCTTGGGGAGCTCCAGTTTTGTTTGTGAAGAAGAAGGACGGAAGTTCTCAGTTGTGTATTGATTACCGAGGCCTTAACCGGGTTACAGTGAAGAATTAGTATCCTCTTCTGAGAATTGATGAGTTGTTGGATCAGTTAAGAGGAGCTACTTGGTTCTCCAAGATTGATTTGGCCTCTGTATATCACCAGATTCCGATTGCAGAGACAGATATCCGGAAGATGGCTTTCAAGACTCGGTATGGGCATTATGAGTTTGTGGTGATGCCTTTCGGGTTGACTAATGCACCAACAGCGTTCATGAGGTTAATGAACGGGGTCTTCCAGGAGTACTTAGATGATTTTGTGATCATTTTTATTGATGACATTCTGGTGTATTCTAAGAGTTTTGAAGAGCATGAGACGCATCTGTGGTTGGTTCTCGAGAAGTTACTGATAGGAGGATTTGTTTCACCTCGTCTCAGGTTTCACCCGAGTTTTCCCGAGAGTTTAGCCCGATGTGACCGCAAGTGCACAGTCAATGCAATTGTAGTACATATGGGATCGATCCACATAAACTAAGAATAACTACATAGAGATTGCAAGAATAAATCTAATCTAGGTAGATTATAGAGTTTGGGGTTTTGTTCTAAATCCTAAGATGCGTAAAATAAATAGATAATAATTAAATTACATAATATAAATTGCGTAAAGTAAACTGCGTAATTTAAATAACAGAAAATAAATTGCATAAATTAAATAGCATAAAGTAAATTGCATAAATTAAAGTCCGTAAATTAAAGTGCATAAATCAAATAACTTTAAATTAAATAACGATTAAACAATAATGAAGAAAACGATCCCAAGGGAAAATGAGAACGAATCCGGAAATCTTCTAATACGAGAATTGATGTTCCTTAACATTTCGTCGATATTTATTGGTCTAGATATTTCGTATATAGATTAGTCCACTCTCATGGTATGCTAATCTCTCTGTAAAAGCCCACTCTCGTGGTGCCCTTACAAGCATTGAGAATGATCTCGTCATAGACCGATCTAACTGTCCACTGCATCTCTACAGCGTAGTCAAGCTTTCAACATGTTTAGTTCGGAGATCTTAATCCACTCTCGTGGCATCAAGACCCTAAGGTGCTAAACTAACTTTATCAAAGCTAATTTAGATAAGCTCCCAAGTCGAAAATAGATTTATCGATTAACTAGGATTCCAAGTATGTAAGTCTGAAACCCCTTAACCACTCTCGCGGCGTAGGAAATTCACGAAACACTCGACCACACATGTTATTTTTGGCCGAGCTCTTAGAAAACTCCCAAGGGAGTAAGTCTAGCTTTAGGAACACATACAAGGTAGCTAATCGGTTAAGAACAGAAAACACTAATCTCTAATCAGTAGATCCCATCATCGATCTCTACCCCAGAGATCTAAAGGATTTACTCGCTCATAACTCCGAGGGTGACGAAAGTATATGAGATAGAAGACATGATAAAACAATAAATATAAACAGTAAAGTAAAGCAAAGAATCAGAAGAAGAAGAACTAAAGAACTTGCATAATAAAACTTAAGAACAAAAGAACATATGAGATTTGTCTCTAAGTGGTGGCTACAAAGTTGTGCAAAAAGTGGGAACCTCCTGATGATGAGGGTACATGTGTTTATATAGTGTTAGGTCTGTTTTGGGGAGTCAAAGTCGTGCTTTTAGGTCTCTAGAGAGTGCTGGACGAAAATGAAGTTGTCCACTCATGAATCGCCAAGTCAGAAACTTTCCTTTTTTGGTTTGAAACGGCAGCATCGACCGGCCAGGGTCGATGCACTTGGTCGATGGTCATACTCTAGGGTCAACATCGACCACTTCTGGTTGATGCTTGCGTCGATGGATTTCATCGTCGACTTTAAGTTCGGTCCGAAGCAGAGCATCAGCCATGTGTGGTCGACGCTGCGTGTCGATGGTATGCTCGGGATGGGCATCGACCACTCCTGGTCGATGCTAGGGCCGCTGCTTCTCCTGTGAGGCTCTTGAGATGTTTCTTCATGATGTTCTTCGCTCAAGTAAACAGCTCCGAAGTCCCTATGGCTCTATATGGCTCCAAAATATTCTAAAAGTGCATGATTTTCTCCCAGTACCTATAAACACGTAAACAAATGCAAATGCACTAAAATAGTCCTAAATGCTAGGTAAAACCTATGAAACTAACCTATATGATTGCATGAAAGTATGTAAATATGAGTGTTATCAGTTACGGGAACAAAAGTTGTTTGCCAAGCTGAGAAAGTGTAGTTTTTAGCAGAGAGAGATCGGATTTTAGGGTCATGTTGTTTCAGAGAGCCGAGTTTCAGTTGACCCAGAGAAGATCAAGGCTATCAGAGAAAGGCCTAGACCGTTGAATGCTACCGAGATTAGGAGTTTTCTCGGGTTAGCAGGTTATTGTCGAAGATTCGTCAAGGGTTTTGCGAGTATAGCCCAATAATCTATGACAAAGTTGACGGGCAAAGGTTTTCCGTTTGTGTGGACTCCAGAGTGTGAGATGAGTTTCATTAGTCTGAAAGAGATGCTGACAAGTACACCGGTTCTAACATTGCCTAAGGCAAATGAGCTATACGTGGTTTATACAGATGCTTCTAGATTGGGTCTTCGATGTGTACTTATGCAGCAGGGAAAGGTCATTGCTTATGCTTCCAGGCAGTTGAGAAAACATGAGGGCAACTATCCGACACATGATCTTGAGATGGCCGCGGTTGTTTTTGCTCTAAAGATTTGGAGGTCTTATCTTTATGGCGGGAAGGTCTAGATGTTTACAGACCATAAGAGTCTCAAGTATGTTTTCACTCAGCTTGAGTTGAATTTGAGACAGCGGCGTTGGATGGAGTTGGTGGCAGATTATGAGCTTGAGATATCTTATCATTTTGGTAAAGCTAATCTGGTGGCAGATGCACTGAGCAGGAAGCAGGCAGCTTCTGGTGCAGAGCTAGACATGGAGGTCTTAGTGAGTATGGTTAGTACTCTGAGGTTGTGTGTAGTATCCAAGGAGCCACTAGGTTTAGAGGCGGCTAACCAAGCTGATATTTTGAGCAGAGTTCGGATGGCTCACAAAAAAGATGAGGCGTTGATTAAGGCATCTAAGGATGAGAAGTCTGAGTATCAAGTGTCTAACAACGAAACGATCCTAGTGAATAGGCAGGTATGTGTACCCAAGGATGAGGATTTAAGGAGAGAGATCCTAAGTGAGGCCTATGCGAGTATGTTTTCTATTCATACGGGTTCGACCAAGATGTATCGGGATCTTAAGAGATATTATCACAGGGTCAGGATGAAGAAGGACGTGGCTAACTAGGTGGCGGATTGTGATGTCTGTAAGTTAGTCAAGGAAGAACACCAAGTTTCGAGCGGTTTGTTGAGGAGTTTACCCATTCCAGAGTGGAAATAGGACATGATCACTATGGATTTTGTGGTTGGGTTACCTGTGTCTCAGAACAAGGATGCTGTTTGGGTCATTGTGGATCGTCTGACCAAGTCTGCACATTTTCTAGCCATCAGAAAGACCCGTGGAGCTGAGGTTTTGGCTAGGATGTATGTGAATAAGATAGTGAGGCTGCATGGTGTACTAGTGAGTATAGTGTCGAATCGGGATTCTAAGTTTACTTTCGTGTTCTAGAAGGCATTTCAGGTAGAAATGGACACTAAGGCACATCTGAGCATGGCTTATCATCCTCAGACGGATGGGCAATCTGAGAGAACTATCTAGACTCTCGAGGATTTGCTGAGGATATGTGTGTTAGACTGGGGTGGCCAGTGGATGGATTATTTAAACCTCGTAGAGTTCACGTATAATAACAGCTTCTAGGCTAATATTGGAATGGCACCATATGAGGCTCTGTATGGTCGGCCATGTCGTACACCATTATGTTGGACCCAAGTGGGGAAGAGGAGCATATTTGGTAATGATTTTGTTCAGGAGACTACGAAAAAGATCCAAGTTTTGAAGCTGAACATGAAGAAAGCGCAAGATCGGCAGAAGAGTTATCCCAATAAGCGGAGAAAAGAGTTGGAGTTTGAGGTTGGAGATAGAGTTATCTCAAGATGGCAACATTGAGGGGTCCTAACATATCCATTTCTGAGAGTAAGATGAGTCCGAGGTACATGGGACCGTTCCAGGTAGTAGAGCGGGTTGGCCCGGTTGCTTACAAGGTTGGAGTTGCCAGAGATTATGCAGGCATTTCACAAGGTTTTCCATGTGTCAATGCTGAAAAATGCTTGCATAAGGATGATACCATGGTGGCTAAGATTCCATCTGATCTTCAACCAAATATGAGGGTTCAAGCAAGACCGGTTAAGATTCTAGAGAGAAGAATCAAGGTGGATAGGAGGAAGAAAACTCCTATGATGAAGGTTTTGTGGGACTGTGATGGTGCAAATGAGAAAACTTGGGAACCAGAAGCAAGGATGAAATCAAAATTCAAGAGTTGGTATGAGAAGCAGGCCGAGGTGGAGGCTTGATTTGAGAGTGAATTTTGTTTAGTTCCCAGTTTCTGATGTTTATGTTATGGTGTTATGTATTTCGTTTCAGGAGTTTGTAAACGTTTATGCATTATTTTGGTGATTAATAAATTTAAGTAGAGTATTTTTATTAATTTTGACTTGAGTTGTCATGCATACTAGATATAAATTGAACAAATGGTGTTCTAAAATTGTTTAGGATGAGTCTTATTGGGAGTTTTAAGACTTGGATGGGATTCTGTGGATAAGAATCCGAGGAAGCGGAGTAGTCCGTGGGCGTTTTATGTGTAAGGGCTATTGGGACAAGTGTGGTTCCATGAGATAAGTTGTTTTTCTATTGCCCTAAGAGAACAAGAGTGGTTCTCTGATGACCTGAGAGGATCAGTGGATTCTCTGATGACCCTTGAGGATGAGTACATTCTCTAAGGACCGAGAGGACAGTGTGTGTTTTCCAATACTGTAGGTGGACAGTGTGTGTTTTCCAATGCTCTATGAGGACAGTGTGTGTTCTCTACGACTCAAGAGGACAGTGTGTGTTTTTTATACGCCGAAAGAGGACATTGTGTGTTCTTTGTATGTTTTAGGGACAGTGTGTGTTCTGTGATGCTCTAGGGACAATGTGTGTTCTACCAACTCAGAGGGATAATGTGTGTTCCGAAGTACTCTAAGGACAATGTGTGTTATACATGGCTCTAACGACAGTGTGTGTTCAATGAGGTCCAAAGGATAGTTGATCCTGAAGTACCTCAAGAGTCTGAGTATGAGTTGGGAGCATGGAGTATATAGGCATGAGTTTGGAGCTGAGTATGGTCTGGGTATGGGTTGAGTATGGTCAAAGAGATTTGACTTAACATTTTCTTAAAAATTCGAAGAGCAGGTGGTTATGATTGTAGATAGTCAAATAAGTGGAGACGGGTGAAAGACAATAGATAAATGGTTTAAGTAAAGTGGTTGAGCTAAAGATTCGGGGACGAATCTATTTCTAGTGGGGGAGAATTGTTACACCCATGTTTCAGAATTAACTTTTTTTAAAATCAAATCGGGTTAATTTATGATTTTGTAAAGTTTTTGGTTGAGTTTCTAAAATTTAAAAGAGGAGGGATTTGAGTTTAAAATCAAAAATCTTAGGGTGATTTAAGGGATGTGATTGATTTAATCTAAGAGTTAGAATTAATCAATCCTAATAAGCTTTTATCTTAATTCCTATTGGTTGCAAACTAAAAAGAAAAAACCCTAAGCCTAAGCTAATAAAAATTGACCGAGGCTAAACCTTAAAATAATAGTATAATTATCTAAATCTTCATCTCATCGGTCAATCGTATAATTGACCGAGCTCTTTCATTCTCCTATTCTCACTCTTTAGAAAACGATGTCTTCATCTCCCCTTCTTCCATTGTTGTTTGTCTTTGAAGCTTGAGTTGCATCCATTCATTATTCCTCTTTCTTTCCTTTCAAGGATAAGGTGAGTGTGTGACCATGAGATGAAGTAATGGATGGGATTTTCTGACGTTTTAATGTATGTGTATATCCAAATTTTGTGATGATCATAGTGTCTTATGTGTTTATTGGGTGATTGATATCTTTATATATATAATTATGTCTTGAATTTTCGTGTTTATTATGTCTAATCTCATGAGATGGGAGGATCCACTCACTAAGTATTTTTCTTATACTGTTCCGATTTACTGTTCATACTGTTCACGATTGGTTTAATGTTATGAAATTTTATATTATAAAATGGCTTAAGATAAGATTAAATTGATAAGAGGTTTTGTTTCACCTCGTCTCAGGTTTCACCCGAGCACTACTAGAAAGTAGTCTCGAGAGTTTAACCCGATCTTACCGCAAGTGCACGGTTAAATGCAATTGTAGAATGTTCGGGATCGATAGGCTGGGACTGAGAACAACTACACAGAGAGTACATATGTGAATCTAATCTAGGCAAATTATAATTGTTTGAGTTTTTAGTTTTAATTATCTAAAGTGCATAAACATATATCAGCAATAATTAAATAAACAATAACTAAATTACTGAATTAAATTGCATAAAATAAATAGCTGAAAATAAAGTGCATAAATTAAAGTGCAGAAAATAAATTGTGAAAATATAAATAGCGGAAATTAAAGTGCGTAAAATAAATTATAGAATTTAAATAGCATAAATTAAATTGCATAAAATAAAAGTACTTAAATTAAACTGCAGAAAGTAAATTGCGTAAATAAATTGCATAAAATAAAATAACTTAAATTAAATTACGATTAAACATCAATAAAGAAAACTATCCCAAGAGTGAATGGGAACGAATCCGGAAATCTTCTAATATGATTAGTCCACTTTTGTGGTATGCTAAACTATCTGTAAAAACCCACTCTCGTGGTGCTCTTACAAGCATTGAGAACGATCTCGTCATCGACCGGACTGACCAGCAATTGCAATTATACAAAGTAGCCAATCCCCTAACATGCTTAGTTCCGAGATCTTAATCCACTTTCGTGGCATCAAGACTCTAAGATGCTAAACTAACTTGATAAAAGCTAATTTAGATAAACTCACAAGTAAGAATAGATTTATCGATCGACTAGGATTCCGAGTATGTAGATCCGAAATTCTTCTATCCATTTTCGTGGTATAGAGAATTCCCGAAACACTTGGTCATGCCCAACGGATTAGACCAAGCTCTTAGACAACTTCCCAAGGAGTAAATCTAGCCTTAGGAACACATATAAGGTAGTCAATCGGTTAAGAACAGAAAACATCAATCTCTAATCAGTAGATCCCATCATCGATCTCCACCCCCGATACCTAAAGGATCTACTCGCTCATAACTCCGAGAGTGACGAAAGTATATGAGATAGAAGACATAATAAACTATAAATAAAAACAGTAAAAGAAAACAAAGAGACAGAAGAAGAAGAACTAATGCATAAACATAAATAAAACTTAAGAACAAGAGTGTTTGAGAATTTCTCTCTTTAGGTGGTGGCTACAAAATGGTGCAAAAAGTGGGAACCCTTATGAGGGAGGTTACATGTGTTGATATAGAGTTTTAGGAGACTTGTAGGAGTCTAGGTCGTGCCCCAAAAGCTTCTAGAATTTCCAATTCGACCCAAAGCTTTCAATACTTTGCAATTCGCATTAACCGAACTTTTTTTTTTCTGCCCGGTGAGTCAGCGTCGATGGGCCACGTTCGACGCTCTTGCTTAACGTGAATTCTCAGGAGGGGCATCGATGGGCCACGCTCGATGCTTGCATCAACAGTATTCGTTGTCAGCTTCTAAGTTTGGGCTCCCCTCTGGTGTCGATCGTCCCAGATTGATGCTTGGATTGATGGGATGCTCAGAATACTCTGGTGTCGATCGTCCCAGATTGATGCTTGGATTGATGGGATGCTCAGAATCCTCTGGTGTCGATCGTCCCAGATTGATGCTTGATTGATGGGATGCTCAGAGAGAGCATCGACCACCCACGGTCGATGCTATGGTCACTGCTTCCTTTGAGGTGGCTTTTCGTGATACTCTCAGCCTAAGCAAGTAGCTCCCAAGTCTCCATGGCTTCTTAAACCTCCAAAACACTCTGAAAACACCGGTTTTGATCCAAATACCTATAAATATATAAACATATGTAAATGCACTAAAATAACTCTAAATGCTAACTAAAACTTATGAAACTAACCTATATGAATGCATGAAAATATGTAAATGTGAGTGTTATCAACTCCCCCAGACTTATCTCTTTGTTTGTTGAAACGCCCCGTTCCGAGTATGAAAACAAAAATGCGCGGAAAACGATAAATACCCGGGATTTTTAAAAATTTTCCATTTAGTTGCATTAAAATCATCAAACAAGTCAAACTAAACAAACAAGTCAAACTAAAGAAATCAAACTAAACAAATAAGTCAAACTAAACAAACAAATCAAACTAAACAAATAAGTCAAACAAGTTAACCAATTTCTAAACCAACATAACAACACTTAACTTATACATATTCCCTTATCAAACATCGTTAACAAGTGTACTTACGAGTCTAAAACATCACCAAGGCATCAAAACATATGAACAGTATATACACCCCAAAAGAAACCCATGTTCATTCTAGATCATCCCATATCTCTGGCCTTGGTTCCACGAGCTCCACGATCTAAGATTTCTCCTTACCTGCACCAAAGAGCGCAGCATTGATAATGCTTAGTGAGGCGGTCATCCCGTCCCCATGGCTATACACATATATGATCAATGAATTTAACGCAATCAACATATGCTTAAAGAACAAGCCAATACATACCATGAAAGAGCTCAATCACACACAATCATCACACATTATGGCTAAGCCATAAGTCACACCCATATGGACTAGTCCCTAAATACATATCAATCATGAAAACTCAAAGATCACACAGCTAAGCCGACGGTTACGCACTCACCTTTGCTCAACGGTTTGTACAAGAATACTTTGACGGTTTCCAAGCTTTAAGCTTACTTCTTCTTGGCTCTTACTCAACTCAACACCAATATATCACCAAATTACCTAACAAAAGGTCACCAAAACACTTCTCAAAGGGTGATAACAAGTAATCAAACTCGGATTACTCAAACCCCCAAATCGGATTTCTCTTCTCAAAAACAGAGTCAACTTTAGATGCTCATAACTTATTCTCTAGGCAATATTTCCGAAATTCCTTCGGTGATCATCAACATTATACTCTCAAAACCCTATCTACCAAATTTCAGCTCAAAAGAACAAGATTTGTGTGTCCAAACACTCACTCTACTCAACCCCGACGAAACTGTTCTGTTTTGAGCGGTTTTGGGAGAAATATCATATCTCTCAAACCACTCAACAAAATCATACGAAATTTGGTAGATAACTAGGCAAGAGATTGAAGAACTTATCCACAAAATTTCAGCTCAATCAGTGTCCGATTGATACCCCGATCGAAGCTCACAATCACTACCAAAAATTCTGTTTTCTCAAGCTTTTCTATCTTCTCTTCTTCTTCTTCTTCTCTAGCTCTCTCTCTCTCTCTCTCTCTCTCTCTCTCTCTCTCTCTCTCTCTCTCTCTCTCTCTATTTCAGCCAAAATATCTTCCCCAAATGAAAAGAAGAAGAGTGTAGAACCTTTTAGAAGAGAGAGGGAGATATATACATGTTTGTATATATAATCATTGGTTTAATCACAATTAAACCAAACTAAACCAAATTCATTAAACCGCAAMAATTGATTCTTCCACTTAACCCTTTCCGCTCGGTTTAATAACTCCGTCAAATTTCCCGAATTATTTGAGACATCTCCCMGTCCCAAAATATTTCTTTCACGCCMGCCAAAACCCTAGAATTATCGCTTAATTCCGCTCAAACCGAACCACTCGGGATTACTTCTCAACGATCACTCTTTTGATCGATTCAACCCAATCACCGCCCTTAGGGCCATCAATCAAGCYCGGTATTGTTCCATACTCGGTTCAATAACACCCCRGGTCTAACATCATAAGATCCTACGTGGTCACCCAACGGCTAACCCGTCGAAGTCCAATTATCCCCGGATTCGAACGAGTTAAGTCGTCAAACGACCTAGTATATTAGAATCCAATAACACCGGACCCTAATATACTAAGTCCCCATGAGATCCGATACTACCGGACCCCACCCCAGTCTACCGATCTATTAGGATCAAATACTCCATGATCCTAATCGGTAAAACCCCCGGTTAGGATTAAATATCACCTAATCCCAACCAACATCATTAGAGCTACATATCACATAACTCTAATGACCCATCATTAGGGTTAAATATCGCATAACCCTAATGACCCATCAATAGGATTATATATCGCATAATCCTATCGACCAACATGACAGATCTAGTGACATAAACCCAAAAATCCCAAACCAAGACGGAACAAAACACCGCTCCCAACTCCGCAACACATGGAATACCACATCATGTGTCAAACCCGTCGATACATGAAATACTACATCATGTACTCGGCATCCCTAATACATGAAATACCACATCATGCATTAATCCATCGCGACAATTTCGATAAACATCCATATATTAATAATTCCCGTCAAATACACCAAATCYCGAGGGTTCATATACAACAAGCCAAATACAAATACAAATACAACTCAAGAGGATGACTAAGGAACACGGATGTTACAATTCTCCCCACTATTAGATTAGTCCTCGAATCTCAGCCTCGGCTTGTTCACTGAACCACTTGGAGAATTTTCCCCATCCTCGCTTGAGTCTCCTCTTGATCGTCCATCCCACAGACCTTAATCTCGAGAGTTCTCCTCCTCGTCGACCCTGATTACGATCTAGAATCCTCGCGGTCTCGCCTCGACCACTCAAACTCGGTGACAACTCAGGTGGAATCTCTGTAACTTGATCATCCCTGCGACATTTCTTGACTTGGCGTGGAAAACATCGTGAAATGCTGCGTAGGCATAGACTCCGGCAGCTTTAGGTCAACTTCGTTCCAGCTACTCGGAGCGGTCCCAAATACCTCGGACTCGGCTTACTCTCGGAAAAGACCTGTTAGAACCCTTAAACATCGCCATCTTGAGATAAACCATATCTCTACTGACGAACTCAACTCTTTCTGCGGTTATCCGCATAGCTCTTTAATGGTCTGAGCTTCCTTCATGTTCAACTTTAAGACTCGGATCTTCTCCGTAGTCTCCTGCTCTCGCCAAACATGCTTCGCTCCCCCACTTGAGTCGCATAATGGCGTCTGCAAACTCAATCTGAGGGCCTCATATGGTGCCAGTCAATACTACTGGTAGCTGTTATTATAAGTAATCTCTGCTCAGGTAATCTCCCAGTGACCACCCCATCTAAAACACATCCTCGGTAAATCCTCGAGAGTGGATGGTTCTCTCGATTGCCCGTCTGTCGAGGATGGTGGCGATGTGTACCTTAGTACCCCCATCGGAACTCACGCCGAGAATATCGATGTGAACTTACTCACGGATCGATCTGATACTCACAGTACATATGGAGTCTCACTATCTCACTGATGTACCTTCTCATGAAACTCGAGGCTCTCATCCTTATGGCTATGAAGTGGCGACTTAGTCGATCGTCAATAACCCAAATAGCATCTGCCGAATTCGGTAACTTGACCACAAAGTCCATAGTCACCATATCCCAGCTTTCAGTAGAAATACGTAACAAACCGGCTGATTTGACGCTTGACCTTCACCGGTGACAGTCTCACCTAGCCACCCACGTCTGCTTCTCATCCCGACTGATGATAACACAGCATCTCGGTACATCTTAGTAGGGGATGAATAGAAAACTGACTACGGTGCCTATCGAAGAATATCCCTCCTCGACTCTTCATCGTTAGGCACACATATTGGTCATGAACCAAAATGGTTCCATTATTCGAGGGTACTCGGACTTCTTGTCTACAGAAGCCTTAACCAAAGTCTCATCCCTCTCTTGAGCCGTACTCTACTCAAAATATAGGCTTGGTAGCCTCTGAAGACGACTCCTCCTCGAAACAACACATAGGCTGCAGGTACTAATCATACTCAACAACTCCTCGGCATCCTCCGATACTTGCGTACTGGCTTTACTTAGGGGCATCGGCAGCGAGATTAGCTTTCCCGGGTGATAAGCTATCTCGAGATCATAATCCGCCATAAGCTCCATCCAACTCCTCAGCTGAAGTTCACTCAGGCTGAGTGAACACATACTTGAGACTCTTATGATCGTGAACACACGCACCACCACCATACATATATGATCTCCATATCTTGTATGAAACACCACCACGACTCTAGATCATGAGTAGGGTAATTGGCCTCATGCTTCCTCAACTGTCTCGAAGCATAAGCAAACCTTCCATGCTGCATCAAACCCATCGCCTCGAGGCATCCGGTATAAACCACATGTGGCTCCTTTGGATCCGGTAAAGCGACCTTGGAGCGGTGATACATCTTAAATCTCGAGAAGCTCTCCTCACACTTCGAGACCAACAAAAGGAACATCCTTCACATCAATTTAAAATCATGGCTGAGCAATACTCGCCAAACCTTTGAATCTCTGTAACTAAGCTAGAAAAACTTCTTATCTACGTTCTCGGTCTCGGCCATTCCACAATGGCCTTAATCTTTACTCTGAATTACGGAACCGGATATCTTACACCAACTTCTGATTCGATTAGATCGAAAATATCGATATCATACATCTTTGAAAGGTTGCAGGTGCATTACATAGTCAACGACATTCTTCGATAAGCAATACGTGGACATGTAAATGTTGTTTTTCTTGATCTTTGCGGGTATCAGGATTTGAAAGAATCCAGAAGTACCCATCTAAAAACAATAGTGAGTGATTTCTTGTCGTTAACATCTCTTTCGAAAACGGAAGAGAAAATGATATTTTCTTGTGGCGGCATTTAATTTCTAAAATCATACACGTCACATGTCGTGATAGATCTGTAGGAATTAATGTATTTACATTTTTTATCACATTTTTTAGGAACTACATGAACATGTGATACCCAATTACTATCGGATATAGGATAAATAATTCCTGCATCTAGAAGTTTAAGAATTTATTTTCTTACGACATCACGTAAATTTGGGTTTAAGCGCCTCTGAGGTTCAATAGAATTCTTAGACCCATCTTCTAAATGTATTCTATGCATAAGTAAGGATGGGGATATGCCTTTGATGTCATCTAAAGAATATCCTATAGCTTTTCTATACCTTCTCAATTCACAAAGTAAAATAACAATTTTAGCATCATTAAGTTCATCACTTACTATGACAGGATATGTTGAATTAGGACCGAGAAATGCGTACCTTAGCCCTTTCGGAAGTGGTTTCAACTCCACTTTCGGCACCTTGAGCCTTTCCATCCATCGCAATCGCTTCCTCCGTGGTTTCTTTTTCTTCGTCACCTTCGGTTAGACTCGCGTAAGCCATCTCACGAGGTATCATGTCTGCCACATTTCAATTTTGTAGCATTTGGAATTCCTCACTTAACTCTTCGTTTTCGAGCTCATCTTCGTCCAATACACTATCAGCCAACAAGTCGAGATCATCTATGTAGAAGATACGATCTCGTTTCTAGGGTTTTTTAATCACGTCATTGATACTAAACTGCATTACTTCATCGTTTAGGTGAAGGTCAATTTTTCTGTTTTTAACATCGATGATGGCTCCCGCAGTTGCTAGGAATGGTCTCCCTAGGATGAGTGGATCTTTGGGCTGGTGACCCATCTTGAGTACCACAAAGTCGGTTAGAATTTGGTAGTCACCAATCATCACCGGGATGTCTTCGAGTAATCTAACCGGCGTTTTTATCGAGCGATCGGCGAGAACGAGTGACATCCTACATTTTTTGAATGTAGTGATCCCAACTTTTGTCCAATAGACTGAGGCATGAGGTTCACACTAGCTCCAAGATCACATAGAGATCTCCCAAATGTTATTGGACCTATACTGCAAGAGAGAGTGAAGCTGCCCGGATCGTCCAATTTCTTTGGAATCTTTTTGTCGAGAATAACTGCGCTACACTCATGTGCTAGGAACGCAACCTCGGTGAGCTCCTTTTTCTTCTTAGTTAAGAGATCTTTGAAGAATTTGCTAGCATTGGGAATCATCGTCAAAGCTTCTAGTATCGGCATAGTGATGATTACGCCCTTCATTTGTTATTCAAATGCATTCCTCAGTCTCTCCGCTATCCTCCCTTTGATCCTTCCCGAAAAAGGGATCTTAGGTTGATATTTAAGTGGATCGGGTATCGCTTGGCTCCTCACACGAGTATCAGGTTTCCCATCCGTGTCTGATTTTTCCTTAATAACTTCTTCGATCTCATGTTCTTCTTCGGTCACGATGGGATCTTCTTTCTCGAGTATTGGATCCTCCCTCTCAATGATCGGATTTTCTTTCTCGATGATAGTCTCATCCCTCCTTTTGTTGATAGGTTGCCTCGGTGGGATCGGTCTGAGCTCCTTTCCACTCTTCAAGGTTATAGAATTGATCGTCGATACTTCCTCAACAGTTCGAGTTTCTAATACTCGGACTTTATAAACCAAATCCTTGAACTTCTTATCTAGTTCGCACCATCTTTGTTCAATGTTTGTGAATTCTTCGCTGACCTTTGCACCTTTGCTTGATTCCCCATCTAGAATGTTCTGAATCACCTCTTCAAGTTTGCTCATCCCGGTCGTTAGAAAACTTGTCTCTTTGCTGCCCCCAGGAAAAGCATCGACCTGACTGGGTCGATGGGTTTTGTTTGATGGTTTCTGTAGAGATAGCATCGATGGTGTACGATCGATGTTCCGTTTGACGCTCTCTTTCTTTGATAGTCCCAGCAATACCATCGATCGCTCCTGGTCGATGGTGTTGCTCAATGTTTCCTTCTTAAAAAGCATCAATCTCTCCTTTTCGATATTGGTGTTCGTTGATCTCTCCAGGATTACCATCGGTCTCTATGGATTGATGATGCTGTTTTTTGTGGCAGCGCTCCAGAACAAAACCTTCCACATGATTCATTTGGTCACTTGAAAACTTTTTGTCGAGACGAACATATCCTTGCGTTGATCTTAGAATGGCGTCCAACTTTTCATGTAGCGCCTCTATAGTCCGTCTCTTCTCTTCCTCATGGGCCTTGACGTATCTATTCATGACATCGTACTCCTCTCCATAGCTGTTGTCACTCTCGGCTAGGTTCTCTGATATGTCTATATTTTACACGGTTTTAGCATGCATTTATCACCTTTTTTACCTCTGTTATTAGCATGTTCTTAGCGTTTATGTCTAGTTTTGCATACTTAGGGCATTTTGCATTAGGTTTGCATACATGCATTTTGGAGTCATTTCGGGTGCCTTAAGGGTATTGAAGCTGTTGAGGCCGAATGAGGATGACTTCGACCACATGGCTCGAGTACTGGCAGTCAAAGCCAAAGGTGCCGTCTTGGAGTCGGCTCGACCCATTCCAACCGAGCCCACTGACCGAGCCGAAGCCAAAGGTGCCGTTTTGGAATCGGCTCGACCAATACTCGAGCCCGCTCGAGTCCACAAAAATGAAGTCTTGATTTAGGCTCGACCCAGGCCACTCGGTAGCTGGTCGAGGCCGAGAGATAAAAATGCAATCTTGAAGATTTCTGATGGGCTCGACCACCCCACTCGAGTGAGCCTGCCCGAGTCCGTCTAATAATTTGCTATTTTGTCTTTTTGAAATTTAGGGTTTTTAACTAAGACTATAAATACTCAGTATGTAATTAGGGCGTGATCATCCTGTTTTTAAGCTTTTTTCATCTGTTCATCTGTTCTTACTTCTTGGATCATATATCTCTCAATCTACCCAGTATTTGTGTTTGAATCTTTCTATCCCTTCTATTCTCCTCCTTATCTTTCTTATTATGCAAGTTATTTTCATTTCTGAGTTTTTGCTTTTGATGATCATCATGATCTGTGAGTAGTTTTCTAGGGTTCTTAAGGATGGGTTAGGTCTAGGCTCGGAATCTTAATCTTCTAGGTGGTTTAGGGTTAGATTAGACGAAATCCCTTTTGGATTAGTGATCTTACTGCTAATTTGTCTCTGATCAATTGAGATTAGATCATAGGTTTTTCCACACCCAGAAGGTGTTTGATGAAATGCCGAAACTAGCTAATTCCAGAGATTTGCATTCCTAGCCTAAGAGATTAGATGTCTAGGGTGTTTATTGGCTAAAATAGGTTGGATCTTAGTGCCTGCTAAGCTAGATTTCGCTAGAGAGATTTGGGTCTGAATCTAGTTTAGCTTGGGATTATTAACCACGAGAGTGGATTTAGCTGCTGTTGAATCTATTGACTAGGGTTATAGATAGTTTTGTTAAGCCCTGGTTGATTAGGTTGTTAGGACCAACCCCATCCTTCTTGTTCTCGATTTATCTCTGTTTTGCGTTCTGTTTTCTGTTTTCTGTTATTTGTCTCTGCTTTGCTCTGTTTCTCCCCTGTTTTTGTTCTGTTTTTAGTTCATGTTCTTGCTTTTGATTCTCTTTTGCTAGGTTCAACTTGTTTGGCTTGACTTAGACGTTTTGATTGCATCTTGTCTGGTTAATAACACACTCATTTGGATTGATACCTTTCTGTATTACAATGACATGTTAGTGCATTAAGGCATTTGACAGATAGCATAAACGTAAAAATCTGCTATTTCATTCTCCACCAATGTCATTCCATGATTTGCATATTGCCCCAAGAAGATTCCATGGTTGGCTACATCGAGTAACATACGATCTTTAAGTGTCATCCCTCTATAGAATATGCTTAGAAAATGCTCGTCACTGAACCCATGATGAGGGCATTTTCTCGTGTATTCCATAATTCTTTCCCATGCTTCTCTGAAGTTCTCAGTGCTTTGTTGTGTGAAGTTCGATATCACACTCCTCAAATGAGCCGCCTGGCGTTCGAGTAGAATTTTTTTAGGAACTCTTTTTGGCATTGACTCCACGTTGCAACGGTCTCCGATGGAATACTTTTTTCCCACTGTCGTGCTTTACCATCAAGGGAAAATGGGAATAAGCGAAGTTTTAATGCATCCTCAGAGAGACCGTTTATGCGCACCATTCCGCACAGCTTGTCGAAGTGATCGAGATGATCCAAAGGGTTCTCCATTGATAGGCCGTGAAACTTCTCCCTTTGGACCATGTCAATCAGGTCGACTTTGATTTCATACTCGGCATCTCCCAATGGTGGTGGTTGGATTCCTATGCGTGGGACGTAGCTTATTGGCTCGTCGACCATGCCTATTGATCGTACCACCCTTTGCCTACGCACCACGTTCTCTTCTTCACAATCCAGCAACTGGTTCATTTTTTTAAAAGGTTTTTGAATTTATTATCCTGAAAAATCAAAAACAAAATTTAAACAAAATCAGAAAATAAAAAGAAATCTACTCTCAGATTCAGACCAAATCTCTATGGCTATTGCTACACTCTCCGGCAACGGCGCCAAAAACTTGATAGGAGGATTTGTTTCATCTCGTCTCAAGTTTCACCCGAGCACTACTAGAAAGTAGTCTCGATAGTTTAACCCGATCTTACCGTAAGTGCACGATTAAATGCAATCGTAGTATGTTCAGGATTGATCCGCAGGGACTGAGAACAACTACACAGAGAGTACAGATGTGAATCTAATCAAGCAAATTATAATTGTTTGAGTTTTTAGTTTTAATTATCTAAAGTGCATCAAAATAAATAAGCAATAATTAAATAAACATTAATTAAATAAACATTAATTAAATTACTGAATTAAATTGCATAAAATAAATAGCTGAAAATAAAGTACATAAAATAAAAGTGCATAAATTAAAGTACGGAAATTAAATTACAAAAAATAAATTGCAGAAATATAAATAGCGGAAATTAAAGTGCGTAAAATAAATTACGGAATTTAAATAGCGTAAATTAAATTGCATAAAATAAAAATACTTAAATTAAATTGTAGAAAGTAAATTGCATAAATTAAATTGCGTAAAATAATGTGTATAAAATAAAATAGCTTAAATTAAATAACGATTAAACAATAATAAAGAAAACGATCCCAAGAGTGAATGGGAACGAATCCGGAAATCTTCTAATATGATTAGTCCACTTTTGTGGTATGCTAAACTATCTGTAAAAACCCACTCTCGTGGTGCTCTTACAAGCATTGAGAACGATCTCGTCATCGACCGGACTGACCAGCAATTGCAATTATACAAAGTAGCCAATCCCCTAACATGCTTAGTTCCGAGATCTTAATCCACTTTCGTGGCATCAAGACTCTAAGATGCTAAACTAACTTGATAAAAGCTAATTTAGATAAACTCACAAGTAAGAATAGATTTATCGATCGACTAGGATTCCGAGTATGTAGATCCGAAATTCTTCTATCCATTTTCGTGGTATAGAGAATTCCCGAAACACTTGGTCATGCCCAACGGATTAGACCAAGCTCTTAGACAACTTCCCAAGGAGTAAATCTAGCCTTCGATACCTAAAGGATCTACTCCTTAACTCAGTGGCAAGTATATGAGATAGAAGACATAATAAACTATAAATAAAAACAGTAAAAGAAAACAAAGAGACAGAAGAAGAAGAACTAATGCATAAACATAAATGAAACTTAAGAACAAGAGTGTTTGAGAATTTCTCTCTTTAGGTGGTGGTTACAAAATGGTGCAAAAAGTGGGAATCCTTATGAGGGACGCTACATGTGTTTATATAGAGTTTTAGGAGACTTGGAGGAGTCTAGGTCGTGCCCCAAAAGCTTCTAGAAGGTTCCACTTTGACCCAAAGCTTTCCATACTTTACAATTTGCATTAACCGAACTTTCTTTTTTCTGCCCGGTGAGTCAGCGTCGATGGGCCACGTTCGACGCTCTTGCTCGATGTGAATTCTCAGGAGGGGCGTCAATGGGCCACGCTCGATGCTTGCGTCGACGGTCTTTGTTGTCAGCTTCTAAGTTTGGGGTCCCCTCTGGTGTCGATCATCCCAGATTGATGCTTGGATTGATGGGATGCTCAGACCGCTCTGGTGTCGATCGTCCTAGATTGATGCTTGGATTGATGGGATGCTTAGACCCCTCTGGTGTCGATCGTCCCAGATTGATGCTTGGATTGATGGGATGCTCAGAGAGAGCATCGACCACCCATGGTCGATGTTATGGCCGCTGTTTCCTTTGAGGTGGCTTTTCTTGATACTCTCGGCCCGAGCAAGTAGCTCCCAAGTTTCCATGGCTTCTTAAACCTCCAAAACACTCTGAAAACACCGGTTTTGCTCCAAGTACATAGAAATATATAAACATATGCAAATGGACTAAAATAAATCTAAATGTTAACTAAAACTTATGAAACTAACCTATATGAATGCATGAAAATATGTAAATATGAGTGTTATCATAAATCATGCGCATTGAAATCGCCTACAGGATGTAAATTTGTGATTCTTAAGGAATAATAGTTCTGTATAGATTAGGGTGATTTAATTGCTAAATTTTGTAAGAATTCCCTGTTATGAATAACATATAGTTATCCACGACTACAGTGTAAAATGTAAGAGTAGATAGAAAACTCTCCCAGACACAGCTATCGAGGAAGCTTCACCATCCATACTCTCCGATGTCGGCGAAGCCATGGCTCGCCAGCGTCGGGAAGCCATGGCTAGCCAGCGTCGGGAAGCCACCATCTCTTTTCCTTCCTTGCTAGCTTTTGTTCTGCTTCTAGTTTTAAGTTTCAAATTATCGATCATGGTAAAAGATGGATGTGCTCTGCCGGTGATGTTTTCGTCTGTTTTAGGTGGAAGCTCTCCTCCGACGAGGCCACAGCCGCATATCTTTCCCGTTAGCCAGTATCTACCTCGGTTTCAAACCGAAAAACCTATTGCATCAACTCGCCTATGTCTCTATCATGGATCTCCATCGCTGGTTGTCGGAGATTATTAAGCCGGATCTACAATCGTCCGCCGTCGTCACCAGCCACGCGCGCCATCAGTCCCTTCCTCCGCTTGGAGATGAGATCCATCTTGGCTGTGAACAGAAGTGCTATTAAACCTTCCGGCGTTCTTAGACACACCTCATACCATTTCTTGCTGCCGGATATGACTGACTTCCTGCGACGAAGAGTTACTTTCAATCCTCTCACATGTATGGTACCTGTTGAAGTAACCACGAATCCATCCATCTTCGTCATTTCCCGCACCTCCATCTCCGACATCTTTGTATCCGACAGATCGTATTGTAGTAACCTCTCCGGCTCCATAACCGATAAGATCCTCGGCGAGTTCATCTCAGCCACACAAACCACACTTCATCTCATACGGTGAGACCCAGACCAGCCTGCCTCCTCGCCGCCGCCGCCGCCTCCCTTTTGGATCTTCTCCCCGATGTAGGTAAACCCGACAAACCTAATCGAAAATGGGCCTTGCTTTCTACTGTATCTTCCCTGGAGCCCAATATCTGTTTTTGCAAATGGGTTGGAGCCTTAAAAGTCATTATTTTATCCCAAACCACTCTGCAATCTCAAAAATACTTAAATCAGAAGGTCCATTTCATAAAATTTGTATTTTTGAGATGTGTTTCTGATATGTCTGTGTTTTACATGGTCTGAGCATACATTTATCTTTCATTTAGCCTTGTCTAATAGCATATTTTTGACATTTGTCTCCAGTTTTGCATACTTAGAGTGTTTTGCATTAGGATTGCATACATATTGCATTTTGGAGCTGTATCAGGTACATTCACGGAGTATTGGAGATGTTGGAGTCAAATGGAGAAAGAGGAGAGTCTGGCTCGACCATGCACTTGACCATGGATGTCGATTGGAGCACAAAGCAGACGCCTTGGAAGCAATCTTGACCAGGAATCTCGAGCAGGGAGGTCGAACTCATCCAGAAAAATGCCATCTTAAAATCTAAAGGCCAGCTCGACCAAGCTAGGTCGAGCCCATTGGTCAAGTCTTCCAGAAAAATGCAATCTTGGAGTTTTCTAACCTAGCTCGACCAAGCCAGGTCGAGCTCATTGGTCGAGCCCGTCATAAAAATGCCGTCTTGAAGAATTTCGCCCAGCTCGACCAAAGCACTCGACCTCCATGGTCGAGTGCACCTCCGAGACTTGCTATTTTGTCAGTTTGTGAGCTAGGGTTTTGCCTAAAAGTATAAATACCTATTGTCTCCTGGATATTTGCGGGATCTACTGGGTTTTTCCCTTCAACCTAATCTTGTTCTTGTTTTGTAATTAAATTACTTTCAATCTACTTTGTATTTGGGTTTAATTCTTAGTAGTCTCTCTAATCTCATCTTAATCTTTCTATTTATGCAAGTTTTAATGATTTCTGGGTTTGATACCTTTCTGTGCTACAATGACATGATAAGTCAGTGCAGTGAGCAATTGACGTATATCAATTTGACTTGTTCTAGACGTATATCAATTTGGCGCCGTTGCCATTCGGGTGTTGTTTGTTACATTTAGGATTTCAAATCATTTCAGATCAAGTTCTTTTACGTCTACTCTGTTACTCACTTTGTGTTTCCTTCATTGTCTTTGCATCTCAGGTACTTATACGCATTATTTGACCGATTACATTAGACTCGACCAACCAGCTCGACCAGCCAGGTCGAGTCAAGCCATCGAGTTTGCTTCTTCACCTGCATGCAAACGAGATCGAAGGGAAACCAGAACCTCCTGCGCTACCGCGACAATATCAACCAGCTTCCAAGACAGTTGCATGATCAGAGAGAGCACATTCGAGTAGATCATCAGGATCAGCTGGAAATGGAAGAAAACCCACAAGGACCAAATGAACATGTGCCTCATCCAAGGATGCCACGTCTGATTGGAGCAGGAGATGCTCATAGGCAAGGGATTGTACCTCCTACAGTCCAGAATAACAACTTTGAGATCAAGACTGGTTTAATACCTATGGTACAAAGCAACAAATTCCATGGGCTGCCTATGGAAGATCCACTTGATCATCTAGACGAGTTCGATAGGCTCTCCAGCCTCACCAAGATCAATGGAGTCAGTGAAGATGGTTTCAAGCTGAGACTCTTTCCATTCTCTCTTGGTGATAAAGCCCATCTATGGGAGAAGAATCTACCCCATGGCTCAATCACTTCATGGGATGACTGCAAGAAAGCTTTTCTTGCCAAGTTCTTCTCCAATGCTCGAACAGCTCGCCTCCGGAATGAGATATCCGGATTCGCCCAGAAAGATGGGGAGACTTTCTGTGAAGCCTGGGAAAGATTCAAAGGCTACACCACTCAATGTCCTCACCATGGTTTCAGCAATGAGTCCCTACTCAGCACCCTTTACAGAGGAGTTCTCCCAAAGATAAGGATGGTTCTCAATACAGCAAGTAACAGTAACTTCCTTAACAAAGATGTCGATGAAGGCTGGGAATTAGTAGAGAATCTTGCTCAATCTGATGGACACTACACTGCAAATTATGACCGAAGCGTGAGGGGAAGTGTCGATTCTGAGGAAAGGACTAGAAAGGAAATCAAAGCCTTGAATGCCAAATTGGATAAACTCTTACTCAGCCAACATAAGCATGTTCACTTTGCAAGTGAGGATACAGTCTTCCAAGTTCAAGATGGGGAGGATATTGGTATGGAAGAGGTCGTATATTCGAATCAGGGAGGAGCTACAAGAGTTTCATTAACTTCAAAACAACCCAAATCTCTCATATCGGAGCTGTTGCTAACCCTGGATCAAGTCTACCCGCTCGAATAGCCGAATCAGTCCAGCAGCCTTTACAACCAAAATCAGGGTTTTATTCCTAAGCAGCACTGCGAGCAGCCATCCGCAACAGGGAGTCATGGGTCCACCACTTTAGTTTCCAGACCTCAAAGCTCCGGATCGGATGCGACCATCTACGAACAAATTCTTCGAGGTCGAAATTGCGATGGAAGCACTAAGAAATTTGGTGAAATCAACACCAAAATGGATTACACCTACAATGATCTCAACAGCAAGATTGAGACATTGCATCAAATTAAGTACATGGAGGAAAGCATCCACTTCTTCCACACCACATATTGGCCAGCTTCTAGGAAAAGCAATCCAAAACCCAAAGGACTTTGCTCACATCAATGCCATCACCTTAAGAAGTGGAAGGGAGTTACCTGAGAGGGAATGGCCATTTAAGATCACTGAGGACAGTGAAGTCGAAGATGGGGAGGATTTGAATTGCAAAGAATACCAAGAAACTCGACTGGAGACTGACTATACCACCCAGGTCAAGCCAGTAGGTCGAGCCAGCTCTCCACCTGCTGAAAAACCAGTTGTTCCTGAGAAAAGGAAAGAACCATTTGTTCCCCCTCCTTACAAACCTAAACTTCCTTTCCCAGGAAGATTCAAAAAGGACCTAATGGAGATAGGGTAATTTTTGACAAACACATGAGGGGAGCAGAGATTAGGATGCCTCTTTTGGATGTCTTTTCACTTAGACCTCTATATCAGAAGTTCTTGAAAGATGCATTAAATGAGAGAGCAAAGGAAATTCAAGGTATGGTGGTCTTGACAGAAGAATGTAGTGCCATTATACAGAAGAGAGTTGTCCAAGAGAAGCTACATGACCCTGTTTCGTTCACTCTGCCATGCTCTTTAGGTCCACTGATTTTCAAGAAATGTCTTTGTGATCTTGGAGCATCTATCAGTCTCATGCCACTCTCAGTTGCTAAGAAGTTAGGGTTTAGTCATTACAAGCCTTAGAACATCTCTTTGGTCCTAGCCGATAGATCTGTTAGAACCCCTCATGGCATGCTAGAAGACCTACCTCTAAGGGTTGGAACTGTTGAAATACCCACGAATTTCGTAGTGTTGGAGATGGATGAAGAACCGAGAGACCCTCTGATTCTAGGAAGACCTTTCTTAGCTACAGCTGGAGCAGTTATTGATGTTCGAAAGGGAAATATTGATCTTAATCTTGGAAACGACTTCAAGATAACATTCGACATCAAAGATACAATGAGGAAACCAGCAATAGAAGGGCAAATCTTTTATATTGAAGAAATGGATCAACTTGCTGATGAACTTCTATAGGAGCTTAATGAAGAAGATCACTTCAAACTGCCTTGACAAAGTCGAATGGGTATATCCTGAAAAGCAGGGTATGAGATGATATTGGACTCGCATAAGGCTGGAAGGGTTAGAGGTCTTTGAAGATCTGATTGGAGTTGAAACAGAGGTTTTAGCTGCAGAATGCACTGGCTCGACCAACCAGCTCGACCAGCCGTTAGAAGACATACCACGTCGACTCGACCAAGGCACTCGATCCCCAGTAGAGTCGAAGCTTCCCTGGACAGCTGGTCAGAACTCAAAGCACCTAAGGTAGACCTCAAACCACTTCCTAAAGGGCTAAGGTACGCTTTTCAAGGACCCAACTCTACATACCCAATCATAGTCAATGATAAGCTTAGTGATGATGAGTTGTTTCTTTTGTGTGAATTGAGGAAGTTTAGAAGAGTATTGGGTATTCTCTGGATGACATTAAAGGAATTTCACCTAGCCTTTACTCATAGAATTCACCTTGAAAATGAATCATATGCTACCATTGAACCCAGAGAAGATTGAACCCGAATTTGAAAGAAGTAGTTGAAGGAAATCCTTAAGTTCTTTGAAGGCGGCATAATCTATCCTCGATAGTATTTGGGTTTCTCCTGTGCATTGTGTTCCTAAGAAAGGGGATATAACTGTTATAAAGAATGATAAAGATGAGCTCATACCCACCAGAACTACCACTGGTCATAGGATGTATATAGATTACAGGAAGTTAAATCACATCTAGAAAGATCATTTCCCACGTTCGTTGATCGAAATGTTAGAAAGGCTTGCAAATCATCCTATTCTTTTTTCTTAGATGGGTATAGTGGTTTCTTTCAAATTCTATACATCCCAATGATCAAGAAAAAACTACTTTCACGCCCATATGGAACATTTGCTTATAGGAGGAGAATGTCTTTGGTCTTTGTAATGCACTGCTACTTTCGAGAGATGTATGACTTATATTTTTGGATCTAATGGGAGACTGTGGAGGTATTCATGGATGATTTTCCGTGTATGGCTCTTTCTTCACCTTTATTGAATCTTTACGAGGTGTGAGGAGGCAAATGGTTCTGAATGGGAGAAATGCCACTTTATGGTCGAGAGAGAAGGGATTGTCTTGGGGCACAGATTTCTGAGAATGGGATAGAAGTGGATAAAGTTAAGGTTGATGTGATGATGCAGTTGCACCACCTAAGAGCGTCGGGGATATCAGGAGTTTTCTGGGACATCTTTGGGTTCTAGGCGGTTCATCAAAGATTTCTCAAAAATAGTCGGACCGCTCAGTAGATTGTTGTGCGAGCAAGTTCATCTTTGATTCTGAGTGTTTGAGGGCTTTCCAGCTGATTAAAGGAATCCTTGATCACAGCTCCATAGTCGAAGCTCAACCAATCTAGTTGAAAATCATGTGTGATGCCTCGATTATCTTGTGGGAGCTGTTTGGGTCAATGATAGAGAGAAGCCATGTGATATCTTGCACCGGGACACTAGATGAAGCTCGAGGGAGGTATACAACAACATGAGGAGTTGCTGGCTGTTGTGTTTGCTTTGAGTTCGAGCTATCTAGTGGGTTCCAGGTGATAGTCTACGATCATGCACATTCAAGGCATATCTATACAAAGAAGGAGACTAAACCAAGGCTATCGAGATGGATCCTTTTTCTTGAAGAATTTGACATGGAGATTGTTGCAAGAAGGGCATAAGAATGGACTCATAGCTATCATCTTGGTGCTAAGAAGATAGGCTGCCCGGTATGCAGATTTTGCCAATTACCTGAAGCGAAATCCTGGAAGTCTGGATGCTTACATGAGGAAGAAGTTTTTGAGGGATGTGAACCATTACTTCTGGGATGAGCCATACTTATACAGGAGAGGTTCATATGGTCTTTACAGGAGATGCATAGCTGAAGAAGAAGTAAAAGGAGTTTTGGAGCACTGCCATGGTTCGGTTTATGGGGGTCACTTTGCCACCTTCAAGACTGTCTAGAAGATACTCCAAGCAGGTTTATGGTGGCCATCAATGTTCAAGGATGCTCAAGCTTTCATTACCAAGTGTGATCCCTGCCAGAGAATGGGTAACATCAGTAGGAGGAACGAGATACCTCAGAACCCGATTCTGGAAGTGGAAGTGTTTAATGTATGGGGCATTGAATTCATGGGACCCTTCAACCCACCATCTCATGGGAACAGCTACATCTTGGTGGCTGTTGATTATGTCTCCAAGTGGGTTGAAGCAATAGCCTCTCCTTCTAATGATGCAAAAGTTGTCTTGAAGATGTTCAAGAGTGTCATCTTCCCCAGATTTAGAGTGTCAAGAGTAGTGATCAATGATGGAGGATCTCACTTCATCAACAAACTCTTTGAGAATCTACTGAAGAAACATGGGGTTAAGCACAAGGTAGGTACACCCTACCATCCTCAGACTAGTGGGCAAGTGGAAGTGTCTAACAAGCAAATCAAGGCTATTTTGGCAAGGGTAGTGGGGGTTTCAAAGAGAGATTGGTCTTATAAGCTTGATGAGACTCTTTAGGCATATCGGACTGCATTCAAAACGCCAATTGGGAGAACACCGTTCTAATTACTCTACGGTAAAGCTTGTCACCTGCCTGTTGAGATTGAGTACAAGGCATTGTGGGCAACGAAACTTCTGAACCTGGATATCAAGACTGCTCAAGAGAAGAGAGAGTTGGATCTGCATGAACTAGAGGAGATCAGGCTGGATGCTTACGAGAGCTCTAAAGTGTATAAAGAAAGGACTAAAGCTTTCCATGATAGGAAGATTTTGCCCAAGGAGTTCAAGACTGGTGATCAAGTCCTTCTTTTCAACTCTAGGCTAGAGTTGTTTCCAGGAAAGTTGAAGTCTAGATGGTCAGGACCGTTCATTATCAAGGGAGTTTCACCCTATGGAGCAGTCACCCTGATTGCAAAAGATGGATCCAACTTCACAGTGAACGGGCAAAGGCTCAAACCATACATGGCTGACAGCATAATTCCAGAAGGAACCTCAATTCCTCTAGATGAACCTAGCCAAGCCTAAGAAAAAGGGCAGTCAAGCTTAATGACTTTAAACAAGCTCACTTGGGAGGAAGTCCCATGTCTATCCCTGTAAATAATAATCTAGTTTTCTTTTTAAACCGTTGTTTAGGTATGCCAATTTCGTGTTTTTGGCTTGCTGGTGTGTTTTCGAGAGAGTATGAGCATTGAATCATGAAGAAAAGGAGGAGACGAAAAAAATTGGATCAAACTCGATGAACCAGCTCGATCAACCAGCTCGATCACCCAGGTCGAGCCAGTCGATCGAGTCAGTTGGGGGGAAATTCAAAATTTGAATTTTGAAAGGGGACAAGCTCGACCCCACCTAGTCGAGTCAACACGTTGAGTTAAGCATTGGGCGCTCAAAATTCGAATTTTGAAATTCAAACAAGGCTCCACACGTTCCTGCCCTTGTCATTTAGCTCATCCCCTTGCCTTTATAAGAAGAACTCGAGTTCACAAGCTCTCCACACCAAAAATTTCAAGTTCTTCCTTCATTTCTTCAGAATAATCATTTTTCAGCTCTCTTTCAAGATGATCAACCGATTCCTCTTCACCAAGCCCAAGGGATCCCAGAGACCGCAACAAGCTCGTAGACCATCTGCCAAGGCTATACTAAGACAGATTCAGAAGCTGAGACCACCTGTTTCACCAGACAGAGAACCGATGGAGGTTGATGAAGTGCCTAGCTCGACCTCAACACGTCGAGCCAGTAGGTCGAGCCAAGGTGATGCGGCTGTGGCTAGGGAGTTCTCACGGGAAAAACAAGATATTGCTCGAGGAAAGAAACCGGCGGAACCCAGCAAACAAGATGATAGCAGTGAGAGTGAAGAAGAGAAGCTCACAGTGGTCAAGAAGCAACCAAAGAAGTCCAAACAACTCTCCCAGGTAGAGTATCTGAACATCCTACTTGCTAGAGGTTTTGTGGGAACTAGATACCCACACTGGGAGACTTATCGAAAGCTTGGAATAGCAAGAGATGTGGAGTATTTGTATGAAATGGGCAACCTCGGCACATTCATGAGGACCCAGTTCGAAGCTTACCAGGAGGAAATATGCCACTTCCTCTCTTCAATCGAGGTCCACTTCTATGAGGATGAACCAGAATATGAATCTGATGGAAGTCCGGGTTTCATCACCTTCACCTGCCGGGCTTTTCTTTACTCCCTCACTATAAAGGAGCTGGATACTTTGTATGGATTCCCCAGCGGAACGGGTACGCAGCAAGATATTGATTACATGGAGCTGCAAGCACTTTGGTCAACCATTGGTGATGATAAGCCCTATTTGTCATCCAGAACCAAGAGCTCTCAAATCAGAAGCCCTATAGTGAGGTATCTTCACAAAGTTATTGCCAGTACTATGTTTGCAAGGAAAGTCACTGGAAATGTCAATGAGGGTGAATTGCAAATGCTGGACGTCACTTTGAAAGAAGTTCTAGATTGCACAAGGAATGGGAAGGAACTACTGGGAGATAGAGCAGACACAAGCCTCACCGTTGTTCTGTTGAGTCAGTTGATGTATTACAGGGATTGGGCATTGAGGATGCATCGGATGGATTCAGCAGGAGAACTCAGCATTGGCGGGATAATAACTCCAATTCTCGTCGCCTGTGGTGTAGAGCTCACATCAGAACCACATCCACTAAGATGGATAGACATAGAGTTCTTGAGGAGATCTAAGTTTCTTGACACCAACTGGCCGGCTGATGAGTTCATGTACCGATTCACTCACCCAACAGCTGGAGAAGCTAAGCTGCGTCTTCCCTGCACTGACATAACCAGCGTTAGAGTGGGTGCAAACGTAGACTTCTCTCCACCGCTTGACAGACTCTACAACCCCTATGAAGAAGCTCCCCAGCCGGAAGATTCAGATAATATGGTTAGTGAGGATGAAGATGATGTAGCACGGTTTGGTTTTGATGTAGCACTGGACTGACCCAAGAACTATCTGAGATTGCATAAATGATCCCAGCAGTTTCATTACTTCTTCCTCGACAACTTCTTTCAGGTTCGGTTCAATGCCTCTCGACATTCAATCGAACTTTGACTCATCTTCCAGTGTAGATCTTGTGCATGCATGTCGGAGAGATACCTGCAATATCATCAAGAGAATAGCCGAGAGCTTTGCGATACTTGCGCAGCTTGCTCAGCAGTAAAGTGACCTCCGCATTGTTCAAAGAAGAATTGACAATAACAGATACGTCGATTGTGGCCAATGAAAACGCATCTTAGCTCGGCTGGAAGTGGTTTCAGCTCAATCTGTGCCTTTTCCTCACTCCAATCCCCAGAAACACTGACTGTTTAGAATTTCGCCTAAACTTTCCACTGCACACGTGGTGTCGATCGATACCTCCCGTGGTATCGATCGATACTGATCCGCATTGTCGAGGATTCGACATAACCGGGCATCATCATCTAAAGCCAATTCTAAACCTTCAGAAACTGTCGCTCTAGCGGATCCTCGTGGATGTTTCTCCAGAAAATACCTCCGCAATGTCACCGAGTGTATCGACGCAGGTTTGTTCGCCGATGGTGGTCGTTTCATGATTTTCTCCATGCTGAAGGACATTACCAAATCACCAACGCTCGAGTAATCTGCCCATTCTTGCAGCCTATCGAGCACCAAAAGTAGCAAGGAATGGTCTCGCCTAGGATAAGAGGATCCTTAGGCTCTGCAGATCGCATTCCAACACGATGAAATCAGTCAATCAATTCCACCTTAACAGTACATCTTCGAGAAGCCCTCTCGTATTTCGAACGATCAGCAAGGACCAATGAAACTGGTAGCTGGTAATCACTCATTCCCATTCTCTTAGCAACGGAGTGCATAAGATTCACACTTGATCCAATATCACAAAGAGAGCGCAAAAACGCCTCGTGAAAAAGCAATCCAACACAAAACTACTTGATCCGAAGTTTCTGTGGATCGTGTTGGTGAGAATAGCACTGCACTCGGCTGAAAGCATACGACACCTTCACCGAGACTGAAGTTGTTGGATACCATCCGCTTCACGTGCCTTCTGAATGCGGGAGAAGTCTTGATAAGATCAACAAAAGGAAGCTCAACTACCATTGCTAACATAACCTCGCATCTAGCATTTTCCCATTCCTTTGGTCAGCTTAGAGTGTGGGCAATCTCGCTCAAACCCTTTCCTGACAGTTCAGCGTTTTCCTGGTCGCCTCGGATCGATCGATACTGGGGAGTGTCGACGATACTGGGATTTTCAGCATCCCACTCGTCGCTTCCAGAAGATCGACGGAATTTTCAGCTATCGGAGCTTGCTCAACTCCCGATTCTACCACTTTACCACTTCGACTTATGGCATTGATGTGGCTCTGATCTTCGTCTTCCCGGTAGAAACCCTTCTTGTCTTCTCACAAAGCGGTCCGAGCAATTTGAGTCTCGAGCCTTTTTCATGACAGATTCAATGCCTCAATCTCATTCAGATCCGTGATATAGGTTGTCCAGCTTCCCATTAAATTCTCCAGTCATCTTTTCTTGTCCCCGCAGAATTTGTTCCAAGAGGATCTCCGCCTTTACTCTTGCACTGAGAATGCGGCGGGTAAGCTGAATTACCGTGATTGCAGTAAAATCACCGCCTCGAAGTGGTTTTTGGGCGACCGAAGTGGGCACCAAAACCAGATCGTTACCTGCACTTCAGAACCACCTTGTTGATTGTCAGTTGGTTGGTTGTAACCAAATCGCTGACCCCTGAAAACCAGAACCACCAATGTAGTTAACATCCTCTGCCTCATCTTCAATGTTCTCTACTTCCTCAGCAAAATGCAGCCTTCTTCGCCTTTTCCCACTAAGAGTGCGGCATCGTGTCCAGCTTCGCCTGAACCTCAAGAATCGAACCGTCAGCAACACCACGAGCCGCGCCAAATCAGCATTCTTGGTGCTATTGCTAGACGCCAAGTTCTCAATCAGCTTCACAAAGATCGGTTGGAATCCTAGTGTTGAAGTTCCCGCTGTAATCCAGCCATCTCGATCCAATCAATCCTCTCGTAAAAGATCCCGCAGCTGAATCTGACTGAAACCGGTGCGACAGTCTCTGGTAGATCTGAATCGCACCCAAGCAGCCTTGAGTGCTTCTGCTGACCTTGAGAAAAGAGAGAGCTTGTTCTCGAGCTCCTCCGATCTCGCCATAGAAATTGTTCAGAATGCGTCTGGTCTCGCTCCAAGTGGCGAGAGATCCTGAGGTAGCGCTTCAGCCAAGCTGCCTCTCCACCAAGAGAGTATGGAAAGAGCTTACAAAAGAGGTATTCCGTGGTACTCATCAGTACTTATACTGGTGACCAAGTCCTCGACTCGACGTGATCCATGGGTGCCTAAGTGAGAGGCCTGAAGGGGTGCTGTCCAACAAGAGTGAAGTAAGCAGTGCTTCAGCTCAAAGTCATTCCTCCGAAAGTCGGAATACGGATTGCCGCACGACATGAATTGATCCGATCGCCAAGTGTCCGCTCAGCCTCGGCGTGAGGTTGCTGAGGTGACGCCCACCTTCTTCATCATGCACCAAACCATGTGGAAGATCCATCTCAACTGTAGTCCTTTTCTTTGTCCGATTTCAGGCGTCAAGCTCGCTAGCTCGCTGAGGGAGAGATTGATCAGTGGTGTGTCCTTCTTTCTCCTGCGCGATGCATACACCGAAAATCAAAAGACGAGAAAATAAGTAACCAAAATTAAAACAGACGCTCAAGTGTCGATCGATACCAATGGAGTATCGATCGATACGACGACTAATCTAATCGACAACTAAAATTCTAATGGTGAATTTTTAGAGTCCCCTGAATCCAAATTTGATATGCTCAAATTAATACCCTATGATGATACTAAAGCAGTTGATGCAGTAAAGTTAGGGTCGAACACAAGAACTCAAGAAAACTCACGCAGATGAAAGATGCAGATTTACAAGAAACAATACGAAAACAATGATCGAATTAAACTTAGTTGATTTGTATGAAGGAAACTAGCTCAGGGAAATTCTCAGGAAATCAATGATAAACAACAATTAATCATTAAAGTTCAATTCATTAAGCTGCTTCAACTCAAACACGAAAGTATAGTTAACCAACCGTCGTCTGAAACTAACTAAGTCTAAAGTCTAAAATTCCAAATCTCTTTGCAAATCCTACACAGTAAACCAGCAATCAATTCAAGTTTGATATGTTCACAATTCGATTAAACCAAATCTCTTTGCAGATAATCCAATTGCTCACCCTAGTTTTATCAGATTCACCTACTGTCGTGCCTAATCGATAATCTAGGTTCTATATTCTAAGTGATCAGGTTAGAAATAGCTTTGAGAACAACCTATGGTGAAGAACTATTCAGATTTTGAACCCTAACAAATCAATTATCATAAATCGAGAAATCCATGAGAAATCCCTAAACCTAAAATGAGACTACTACGATGAGAAAACAAATAACATAACTGAATAAATCATGAAATTAAACAAAAGAATAAAAACAAGGGTTCGGAATCCTCTCTATGATGAACAGAGTCTTGGATCCGTCTCCCTCACAAAAGCTCTCCAAAGTAAAGTCTGCTTTTACCTAAAGACTAAGAGTTTGCTTAAATAGTCTAAAAACACAGCGGGCTTCTTTGTAAATAAGGGAAAGATTGGGCTTATGGGCTTCCTGAAAATCTCTCTCGTTGATTGTGTATCGATCGATACCATGATGGTGTCGATCGATGCTAAAGCTTCAAAACGGGTACTTTCTTCGGTTTGCTCCAAAAAGGCTCCAAATGTCTCCAAAATCTCTAATTTCGTCCCAAACGTGCTAAAACCTGAAAAGACTCTAAAATGATAGAAAAAGCACTAGAAAGACTCGATAAAACGACTTATATCATGGCTAAAAACGGGTAAAATCCATGATATATCACTCCCACGCCGCTTACACTCGGGAAAGCATGGAGGATTCAATCTCCTCCTTCTTCTCCAACCCTTGAGGTACCAACTCTATCCATTCTTGTACATATCATTTGCATTTTTTTCTTGCTTTTTGTTGTTTCTTAAACTTTCTTTCTGAATTTTTATTACACAAGGGATTGTGTAATTTAAGTTTGGGGGAAGGCTTAAGATGTGTTTGACATGTTTATTGTGTTCTTATTTTCCATTTTCGTGCATATTTGAGTCTGCATGGATCTAAAGCATAGAAAAACCAAAAAACTTTGAAATTTTTTTGAAAAAGATTACAAAAACAGAATATTCATGTAGTTGCATTTGCATTTTAGGATTGAGTCTAGATTTGTTTCATTTAGGGCTGTTGCATATGCATAGGAGATTATGATGATTATAACCTTGTAGGCATGCTGATTCAATAAGATAATCTCAGTGCCCATGTTTCTAGTTGTCTAATGCATTATGAATGAACTTGAAGTAAGACTGAACCATACTTTGAATGCACAACTAGATAGTCTTGTTTGAAGCATGCTGTGATTTGACATCATTCCCTATCTAATTGAACCTGAATTTGACTTGTAATTATCTTGATTATGCATTGCATTTGAACTCATGGATACCACATACATACTTGGATTTTCTTTCACCTGTTTACCACTCTTGCTAATCCAAGTAGCTGTTCTCATCCTTAGAACAGTTTCCCTACCCTTAACCTAGCCTTCTTTCAAGCCATGTCTACTTTACTGAGAGCGTGTGAGGCATATTTTTGAATGAGCTTGGCAGAAAGTGTTAGATTTGAGCCGAGAAGGATAGAATCTCATGTAGTTCTGGTTTGCGATTTTCGAATCAGATAGGACTAGGTGGGAACTTGATTATTGGGTATGGGGTTCGGTTCTGCAAAGAGAAAAACTTGGAAAAAGATGAAAGAAAAAGGATTAAAAGGTTTTAGGAGAGGAAAAGCTGAAAGTAAACTAATCTAGTAAAGGATTTTGGGGGTATGCTAAGAACATAACCAGGGAAAGAAAGACAAAAAGCCTAATTTCTAAGGAAGAAAACCTGAGCTGAGAATAAAAAACCCATAATCCTCTAGAAGTCTTAAGAACCTCTCCTTAGAACAAGAATAAGAAAAAGAGAATGAGTTTGATCCAAGAAAAGAGTTCAAGGCAGAAAAATGATTGCCTAAGGGTAGAAATAGGATGCTTTTCTGGGGTTTAGAACTAGGAGGGTTAAGATCACTTGTGTATCATTGGGTAGATGAGAATCGATCCTTATATGCATAGGTTGGTTCTTACCTTTAGCATTCTGCAAAAGCTCATTCCTTTTCTTGAGAGATCCCTGTTTTGAATTGATCAAACCATGTGAAAGGGACCATTTTTGTCTCTTAACCTTACCCTTAGCCAAATGAGTTCATTGAATATGCATAACTTGATTCATGGTTTCTGCTTAATTGAATGTTAAAGGGAATGATAGATTTGAATGCATGTCTAGATTGAGACTGTTCAAAATTGTGCTGTGAAGAGTATGGCTAAAGTTTTTAAGTAAAGTTCTAACATCTTGCATTCTAGAATTAGCAACTTGGACATTGAGATCATCTGTTTTATCAGCATGTTTTGGTTCTGAATCCCCACCTTCAAACCTCTCCTCCAGCTTATACTTATCTGTTTGCTTGAGGGCAAGCAAAGACTAAGTTTGGGAGAGTTGATATGTCTGTGTTTTACATGGTCTGAGCATGCATTTATCTTCCATTTAGCCTTGTCTAATAGCATATTCTTGACATTTGTATCCAGTTTTGCATACTTAGAGTGTTTTGCATTAGGATTGCATACATATTGCATTTTGGAGCTGTATCAGGTACATTCACGGAGTATTAGAGATGTTGGAGTCAAATGGAGAAAGAGGAGAGTCTGGCTCGACCATGCACTCGACCATGGAGGTCGAGTGAAGCCACCATCTCTTTTCCTTCCTTGCTAGCTTTTGTTCTGCTTCTAGTTTTAAGTTTCAAATTGTCAATCATGGTGAAAGATGGATGTGCTCTGCCGGTGATGTTTTCCTCTGTTTTAGGTGGAAGCTCTCCTCCGACAAGGCCACAGCCGCATATCTTTCCCGTGAGCCAGTATCTACCTCGGTTTTAAACTGAAATACCTATTGCATCAACTCGCTTATGTCTCTATCATGGATCTCCATCGCTGGTTGTCGGAGATTATTAAGCCGGATCTACAATCGTCCGCCGTCGTCACCAGCCACGCGCGCCATCAGTCCTTTCCTCCGCTTGGAGATGAGATCCATCTTGGTTGTGAACAGAAGTGTTATTAAACCTTCCGGCGTTCTTAGACACACCTCATACCATTTCTTGCTGCCGGATATGACTGACCTCCCGCGACGAAGAGTTACTTTTAATCCTCTCACATGTATGGTACCTGTTGAAGTAACCACGAATCCATCCATCTTCGTCATTTCCCGCACCTCCATCTCCGACATCTTTGTATCCGACAGATCGTATTGTAGTAACCTCTTCGGCTCCATAACCGACAAGATCCTCGGCGAGTTCATCTCAGCCACACAAACCACACTTCTCATCTCTCATACGGTGACCGACGAGCCCTGACCAGCCTGCCTCCTTGCCGCCGCCGCCGCTTCCCTTTTGGATCTTCTCACCGATGTAGGTAAACCCTACAAACCTAATCGAAAATGGGCCTTACTTTCTACTATATCTTCCCTGGAGCCCAATATCTGTTTTTGCAAATGGGTTGGAGCCTTAAAAGTCATTATTTTATCCCAAACCACTCTGCAATCTCAAAAATACTTAAATCAGAAGGTCCATTTCAGAAAATTTGTATTTTTGAGATGTGTTTCCTTAGTCCAAGTTTTGAGACTTACAAGTCCATTACAGAGACAACTTTTCCTCCCTTAGGGGAGAGAATTTTATCATTGCTAGCGACGGGCGGATCGTCAGTTATTGGTATTTCAGCAAACTCAATGACCGATGGGTTAAAGTTCCAACCTAAAACCGAAGCACATTCCTTGATGCAGGAAGTTTCGGACACCGCACAACGTGATCTTTACAAGATCCTTCAGGCCGCGGACTTTGTCGCCTTGAAGATGTGCCCTATCTTATCTAGTTTTATCGATTTGAATTGCTTTTTACTTATGCTTGTAGTTTCAAACTTTTCAGATGTAAGACTCTAGAAAGAGTTTGTTCTCCATGGATGTAACCTTTTAATTAACGGAACAGAACTTTGAGTGACAAAAAAAAAAGAATAATATATAGTTTTAATGAAATTAATTCTCTTTAAGGTTTAAGGTTGGTTGTAGTTATATGTGTATTTTTAAGTGGGGGAATCTTGGGCTAATTTTATTATTGGACCGTTTTGCATTAGATAAATTGTTCAATTAGGTTGATTAAATTTAAATGAGTAAATTGGTTTGATTGAAAATTTTCTAACTGATTAGTTTAAATTAAAAGAGAATTTAATTTGGTTAAATGGTTAAGTAAACCAATATTGATTTTTGGAGAAAATTGGTTTAAATCAATTGAGTGGTTTAAATTAAGTAATTAGAGTTCATTAATTCAGAAGTAAAAAATAATATTTATGGAAATATTTTTTATTGTTAAAAAAAAAATTTGGGTGCGGTTCTTTCAGGGAACACCTTAGTTGGCAGTTTAAAGTAGTAGCCAGTGGTGCAAATTCCAGCAAACATTCAATTTGAACATTAAGTGTGAAGACCAACAATTATCTCATCACATTCTTTCTCCTACATGCAATATGCACGAAAATTATGGTTTTTCTCTCTTTCATGGAGCCCTTATCGTTATTATTCTTCTTAATACCTAGTTTATTATGCTTTCTCTATTTATACATAATTTCTGCTATGTAATCAAAATAACAGAAAATAGAGATGTGGAGTTCTTAATAATATCATAACATCTCTGTTGAACTTGCTCTCTTTAAATTCGTCTTATACTCAATTCTCTCTTATTCTCTCATATTCACACTCTTAAACCACGTTTCTATTCTCTACATAATCATTTCCGCTGTCAATCTAATTGTTTAGAACATGAATTATGTTCTAAATAGTTTTCACCAAATCTGGTGCAGTCACATTCTAGTATGGATTTTTGATAATTCCAGCTTCTATACCTTTAATCTCTCTTAGCATTTCGTAAAATTTTATTTCACAAATTCCTTTTGTTAGGATTTTGGACTTTGAATTAGAGCTTTAGAAAATAAAGGACACCAATATTGTTAACCCAGTTCGGATCCTCGATCCTACGTCTGGGGTGAGAACCGTCTCTCACAACTTCCATTATCAATCAAAGAGCGTTACAGATAGTTTTTAGGGTTTCTGACCATATAAGAAACTAAAACCCTAGAGAGAAATATATAGGGATACTACCAAAAAGCGGGATGGGCTTTTAATTAACTAGAAATTGGGCCCATTATACTTATAATCTCCACCTTGAGCCCATATTTCCGTTAAAAAAAAATTAAGCAGAAAGCCCAATTAATTCGACCCATAAGCAGTCTGTTAAATGCATAACCCGCGCGTTGACCCTTGTTGTAGCTGAGATCTCTCTTCTCTTTTCTTTTGAAATGTAAATGTCATAGATCTTCTCCAAGACACCAAAAACTTCATGAAATCTCCATGAAACTTGCAGATCCGGCTTCTTCTCAACATTCTCCATCGATTTCATCCATCAATAGGTAAGAACAATGGATTTTTCTTCTCCAGAATGAAAGGTATGTTCATTTCAAAGCATCTTTCCTTCATGACTGACCTCTGAAAACCCAAAACTGACCAGTTTTGCATACATTTTCCTTCTTTTTCATGTACCTCGCACTCCACCTTGAGCTGAACACCTACATCTCGCCTTAGCATCCAGGCAATTACCCACTATCAGAAGTCTGAGAGAATAAGCATTGTTCTAGCTCCCTTTCTCTCTGACTTTGCGAGGCACCTTTCCGACAATGGGATTACCTGGAGCTGTTCAGTCACCTAAGCGACATTCACCAAATCACAGCAGAGATCAAACTTTGGCCCAGGTAAGGCTTTAGTTAGGAAATCTGCTGGGTTTTTGCTTGTATGGATCTTAGATAGGTGAACGGAACCCTCTGCCACTATGTCTCTGATGAAATGGAACTTGGTTGCGATGTGTTTAGTCCTCTCGTGATAAACTGTATTCTTTGCTAGGGCTAGAGCACTCTGAGAATCACAGTGAATTATAACTGATCGCTTGTTAAAACCCAATTCATCACATAAAATCTTCAACCAAATTGCCTCCTTGACTACTGCAGTAAGAGCCATATACTCTGCTTCAATTATTGAGAGCGCTACAACAGATTGCAAACAAGACTTCCAACAAACTGTATTTCCCCAAACCTTGAAAACATAGCCTGTAACTGATCTTCTCTTATCAATGTCTGTAGCATAGTCTGAATCAYAAAAACCTTCAACATAGAACTCAGAATTAGATTTCTCAAACTTTAGACTTCTTCTTGTARCTCCTCTTAGGTATCTCAATACCCACTTCACAGCAGCCCAATGTGTTCTTCCTGGGTCAGCCATGAACCRGCTGATCAAACCAACTGCGAAACTCATATCAGGTCTTGTGCCTATCATAGCATACATAAGACTTCCAACAGCACTAGCATAGGGAATCTCATCCATGTACCTTGATTCCTCAACCTTTTCTTCTTGAGTTAGACTCTTAAGTCTATGATGTGTTGCAACTGGTGTTACAACAGGCTTTGCTTCAGCCATCTCAAAGTTTTTCAACACCTTCTCCAAGTAATGTTTTTGAGATAGAATTAGAGTTCCCTTCTTTCTGTCCTTGTATACGTACCGGAATCCTTGGCAGCTCCTAAGTCCTTCATTTCAAACTCAGAACTCAGTTTTCCTTCACTGTCCCCTCTTCTTTATTCCTTGATGCATGAATATCATCCACATACAAGTAGTAGATTGCTTTGTCGACTCAATGTTCCTCATGTAGACACATGGATCCAAGTTACTTCTCTGAAAACTTTGATCTCTCGAGTTATCAAACCTCATGTTCCATTGCCTTGGTGACTGCTTGAGCAAATACAGGTGATTTCTTAAGCAAGCAAACCTTGTTTTCATCACCTTTTCGATGTATCCTTCTGGCTGATTCATTAATATCCTTTAGTCAACACCCCATGTAGGAAAGCTGTCTTCACATCCATTTGTTCCAACTCAAAATCCAAGTTAACCACAATAGATAGCATAACCGAATTGAAACATGCTTAACCAGCTGGAGCAAAGATCTCATTGTAATCTACTCCTTCTTTACGTGAAAACCCATAGCAACCAGCCTTGCTTTGAACCGTTGCTTCTCAATCCTGGTATTCCGGCTTCAGCTTGAATACCCACTTGCGCAAAGGTTTGGCATTATGTGGTTTGTCGATCGAACCCATGTTCCATTCTTGTCCAATGAGTCCGTCTCCTCATCTGCCACTCTTCCATGACTTGGAGCTTGATGATCTCATCGCCTCTTGAAAACATCTAGGTTCATCTAGATTATTCTTCTAGCGGTTGATAAGGCATAAGCCCGAAATCACCATCTCGTAGAACTTCAGAGGGCTTTTTGATTTGCGCCTAAGCTACTGTCTCTGGCAAAAAAATCGTTTAGATCGATTCCTTACAATTTGATTGTCGCTTCCTCATCATCAATTAGCTGAATTCTCTGTTGATTGATATGTTTGCATTTTGCATCGTTTTAACTCACATAATTCATAATCTACAGGCTTGTTATTTAACTTTGTTCTTGTCATTTATTTCTAGTTTCGCATTTGAAGTGTTTTGCATTAGGATTGCATACATCTTGCATATTTGGTCCGTTACAGTACTTTCGATTAGGAGAAGTTAGACTCGAAGACCATCTAGGACATGCGACTCGAGCTCATAAGGTCAAGGCAGAGGATCGAGTAGGCGAGAGATGATGCGAAGCAAGCTCGAGCCCCACTCGGTAAGATCAGTGCGAGACAAAGAGGTCTTGGAGAATCTTGCACGAGCTCGAGCCCCGAGCTCGAGGCCCGAATCGAGCCCCACTGGTCGAGTCTGCAGAAAAGGAGTCTTGGAGAATCTTGATCGAGCTCGAGCCCGAGATCGAGCTCTGAGTCGGCTTCGGCCAAAAACAGTCTTGATCTCAGCAGCTCGAGGCACCACTCGACCCAGGGCGTGAGTCGAGGCTAGACCATCGGCTTATTACCACTTTACCCATGACGTTTTAGGGTTTGAGACTTAATATAAATACACAATGTTGGATTAATTAGAGAGTTTTTTTTTAGTTATTGCCTAATTTTAGAGTTATCTTGTGTGCTTCATTGTTCTTGATTTCAGACTTTGTAATTTGTTTTCTACTTTGTTTATTTCTTCGTTTACATCATACCCTATCTATCTCTTTTTATGCACGGTATCCTATGATTTACGGGTTTGTGATTGTCTTTGTTCTTCATGGTTTCTGAGTAGTCATTAGAGTTCTTGAGGATGGGTTAGATTAGTGTAGATTCTTAGTCTCTAGGTGATTTAAGTGTTGATTGTTTAAATTCCCTTCTAAATCGGTGTTCTTATTCTTTAATTTCTACGATCGATTGAGATTAGATCTTAGGTGTTTTCCACGAGAAGGTGTTTGATAAAATGCTTGAATGAATTGATGTTAGAGATTTGCATTCTAACCTAAAGGGATTAGTTGTCTAGGGTGTTTGGTAATGATATTGGTATATCTTAATGCTGCTAGGGGTAGATTTGCGAGGATTGGGTGCAGGCTGAGTCAGGCAGGGTTACTTATCACGGGAGTGGACTTAGCTGGTTGTGATGTTTGGTGTCTAGGGGAATAGCTTGATTGAGTTTTGTTAGACCACAGGTAGGCTAAGAGGATACACAGTTCGATTACCCCATCCTTAGAACTTCTCTTGCATTGATTGAATTTCCGTCAGCCCTTGTTTTTACATTGTGCTACATTGTCTTTGAATTGATTGACGACATTCCTAATTTACTCTAGGGTGTTAGAGTCTATCGCTCTTGCTTGGCTTGACTTGAATGAATTGATCTCATCCTTTTTGGTTAATATCTTCACCACTTATGGATTGACACCTTCTATCTTCTGGAAATTTTGATGCAGTAAGGAATTGACTATTATCGATTTGGCGCAGTTCTTTTGGGTGTTGTTTGTTACAATTAGGATTTCAAATCGTTCAGATCAAGTTCTTTCTATATACTCTTACTCACTTTGATTTTCTTTTTCTGTCTTTGGCTTGCGGACCTTTCTTGCCTCGAGCACCACAGCTCGAGCCTAGCAGAATCAGAATGCACTGTCTTGCCTTGCGTCACCTTTCGACCTTGCGGCTCGAGTGCCTCTCTGCTATGCGCTTTCAGTGTACCTACTCGACCCTTGCAGCTCGAGTACTTTATCTGCGCAGCGTCGGCTCGAGTCTGCCGTTCCTGTACCCCCCTGCATGCAAGCGAGATCTAAGGCGGTCGGAGCCTCATCCGATACCAAAGTATTCCGACTACCCACGGTTGAGAGACCCGAGTGAACTCCACCGAGATCTCAAGACCAAATAAATATGGGATCATAATCCACCACAGCGACCTGACCGTAATTGCGTAAATGACCCCGTTTGATAGGAGCGGGGAGATCTCCCAATCTTTAGTACAGCAAAGGGATTGTCCCTCTAGTCGAACCCAATTTCGAGATCGAAGCGCTTGATCGCCATAGTCTGAACAACAGTTTCATGGACTACCTCGGAGGACCCTCTTGATCATCGGATGAGTTTGATAGGCTATGACCTTACATCAATGGTGTCGGTGAAGATGGTTTTGCTCGACTCTTTCCCTTCTCTCTTGGCGGCAGCCATCAGAGGAAAAGACTACACCCCATGGATCCATCAACTTCATGGGATGGCTAGAACTTTCTGGCAAGTTCTTCTGGAATGCGGGACGTACACTTGCGGAATGAAATTCTGGATTCACTCGGAAGGATGGTGAAAGCACGTGAATGCTGGGAGCATTCAAGGGTTACCTTTACTCGATGCCCTCACCACGGTTTCAGCAGAGTGCTCACCTTACTCTGGAGGAGTTCTCAGAAGGTCCGCATCTTGATATCGGCCAGCGGTGGTAACTTCCTCGGCAGGCGTTGATCTTTGGCTGGGCACTTGTGGAGAACTAGTCTGATGGTAACTACACGTGAGTATGATAGGAGTGTTCGGCCGAAATATTGCTCTTGATGATCGGTAGACGAGGCCTTTCTAAGTTGGATCACTCTACTGAGAAGAAGCAGTTCGTTTGCTTACGAGGATACAGTGTTCCCAGAGTTCGAAGATGGGGAGGATGATGATATCGAGGAGGTCAGCTATGCGAGACAGGTCATCTGACAAAAGTTTTATCAGCTACGAAACGACCCGAATACTCTACGAAGTACCAATGTTGCTAACCCCGGGATCAAGTTTACCCACCTTTCGGCACAAACTCGGTCAAGCCTTTCATTCCTTAGCGGCAAACTTTGCCTAAACCGCTTTTCAGTCATCCTGCAACACCGAGGCCCCATGTACCACCCAGGTTTTCCTTCTCACCGGCTCGTCTTACGCGCGAGATCAAGCGAAAAGCGCATTGCTTGCGGCAGCTCTTGGTCAGCGGCATGCGCAGCGCGGCCCGAAGTTTGGTGAACTTAAGACCCAGATGGACTACTGATGATCTCAACGCATGATTGAGTCTCTCCAGGTCAGATTCGTTGATCGAGGGCAAGACGCTTCATCCTCTCTCCCACTCCCAGGTAAGCGGTCGAAACCACAGGGCTACGCTCATCATGCCATCTGTAGGTGGAAAGGAGTTGCGGGAAGGATCTCCTGATCACTGCGGACGATGCGGATTTCGATGGGGAGGATTTGGTTTTCCAAAACGACGAGACAAGAGTTTTACACTGCTGGAGCACAGACTCGAGCCACCTCATTGAGACCCCAGGCGTCATCGAGCCCACAGCTCGAGGAAGAGCAGACAGCTACCCTGCAAAAGCGTGATATCAGAAGAAAGAAGGCACCTGTTCTCTCATCTGACCCAAATTACCTTTCCCAAAGAGGTTTAAGAAACAATGGAGAAACATAAACAAATCTTTGATAAGCATATCAAGGAAGCTGAGATTAGGTTACCTCTCATTGATGCCTTTTCCATGGTACCTGCCTATCGAAGTTTTTGAAGGATGCGTGGTGAGAAGAGACAAAAGGTTCAAGGTATGGTTGTCTATCGGAGGAGTGCGGTGCCATCATTCGAAGAGAGTCGTCAAAGAGAAGTTAGGCGACCAGGTTCTCTCTCCATCTCTCTCGGTCCATTGGTTTTCAAGAAGTCTCATGTGATCTTGGAGCATCTATCAGTCTTATGCCACTCCGGTGCAGGAAGCTAGGATTCAGCTATAAGTCCTGCTGACATCTCTCGGTCTTGCGACGATGATGGACTCCTCATGGTATGCTGGCGTCTCCCTCGATGGTTGAGTGCGATGGAAATACTACAGATTTTATAGTTCTTGAAATGGATGAAGAACCAAGGGATCCTCTGATTAGGAAGACCTTTCCTTGCAGAGGTGCAGTCATTGATGTCGAAAGGAAGGATCGATCTCATCTTGGGACTGATCTCAAGATGACATTTGATGTTAAGGAGGTATGAGAAGCGAAATAGAAGGACAAGTCTTACTATGTTGAGGTAATGGACAAGCTCGCTGATGAGCAGGAGCTTAATCAAGATGATCACCTTCAGACTGCTTTAACCAGTAGTGAAGATGGGTATCTACATGCTGAGACTTTGGGTATGAGATGATTTTAGACTCGCACTGAGGTCTGGAAAAATCTGAAGGGTTTGAGGTGTGATGATGAGCACAGAAATTCTGCTATCAGGGATACTGAGCTCGACCACTGCGCAGAGATACCCGAGCGTCACACTCGACCACGTCAGGTAGAACAGAACCAGCCTCCTCCGCGGGCAGTGATCGGCTGCGAGCACCTAAGGTAGACCTCAAACCTCTTCATTACAGGCTAAGATCGCTTTCCTTGGACCAAACTCTACCCATCATAGTAAATGACATGCTGAATGATGATGAGTTGAATTTGCTGTTGATTGAGTTGAGGAAGTATAGGAAGGCAATAGGATACTCTCTTGATGATATAAAGGGAATTTCACTAGCTTGTGCACTCATAGAATCCATCTGGAAAATGAATCATATGCTAGTATTGAACCCAGAGGAGATTGAATCTAATTTAAAGGAAGTTGTTAAAAAGGAAATTCTTAAGTTGTTAGGGAAATGGAATCATATACCCATATCTGTACTTGGATTTCACATGCATTGTGTACCTAAGAAGGGAGGCATTCTGTGGTTAGAAATGATAAGGATGAATTGATACCCACTAGAACCATCACTGGCCATAGAATGTGTATTGATTACAGGAAGTTAAATCTGCATCTAGGAAAGATCATTTTCCATTGCCATTCATTGATCGGATCTTTAGAGACTTAACCATCCATATTCTTGTTTCTTAGATGGATATAGTGGTTTCTTTCAGATTCCTATTCATCCTAATGATCGAAAACTACATTCACTTGTCCATATGGAACATTTGCATATAGGAGAATACTTTCGGTGCTTTGTAATGCACTACTTTTCAGCGATGCATGACCTCTTATTCTCGGATTTAATAGAGGAGACTGTTGAGATATTCATGGATGACTTTTCCGTGTATGGCTCTTCTTTCTCCTCTGTCTTTTGAACGCAGGGGTACTCACTAGGTGTGAAGAGGCGAATCTGGTTACGAACTGGGAAAAGTGCCACTTATGGTCGAGGAAGGGATCGTCTTGGGGCAAATTTGAAGGGTATAGAGGTAGAAAAGCCAAGGTTGATGTGATGATGCATGCAGCCACAAAAGCGTCAAGGACATCAGGAGTTTCCTTAGGGCACGCTGGGTTTCTGAGAGATTCATCGAGGACTTACCAAGATAGCCGTACCACTATGGCTGTTGGCAAAAGCGAAGTTCTGTTTGATCTGAGAATGTTTGAAGGCTTTCCGCTCATTAAGGAAGCCTTAGTTACTGCTCCAATAGTTCAAGCACCAAACTGGGACTATCCATTTGAGATCATGTGTGATCGTCAGGCTATCTTTGTAGCCGTCTTGGCCAAAAGATTGAGAAGAAAAGCTGCGTGATACTATCGCAGGGGGCTTGATGATGCTCGAGGAGATATGCTACAGAGAAGGAGTTCTTTATGTCTTTGCATTCGAAGTTGGGTCTAAGGTGATAGTTTATCTTGATCATGCAGACTAAGGCATATCATGCGAAGAAGGATCTAAGCCTAGACTGCTCAGGATGGATACTCCTTCTTGAGAGTTTGACATGGAGATTGTTGATAAGAAGGGTATAGAGAATGGTGTGGCGATCACTTATCGGATGAGGATAGATGATACGCGCTTGATGACACCATGCACGAGAGACTCTGAATCTTTGTTTACGTGATAGGAGTGAAGGACATACCTTGAGTACTCGAGATCTGGCCAATTTCCTTGCATGTGGTGAGTTACTTGATGATGCTTACGAGAAAAGAAGTTTACGAGAGATGTCGACCACTACTTATTGGGGACGAGCCCTTCGCTTTCAAGAGAGGGGCTCGAGATGGTGTTCGAGGAGATGTATAGCCTGAAGCGAGGTTCGGGGTGTCTTTGAAACATCGCAGTTACGCTTATGGAGGACATTTTGCTACATTCAGGTAGGAAGGTTCTGGCGGGTTTATGGTGGCTTTCTGATGTTCGAGATCTCGAAGCCTTCATCTAAGTGTGACCCGCCGTGAATGGCGGCATCAGCGAAGGAATGAGATGCCCAAAATCCGATTTTGGAAGTGGAAGTGTTTGATGTTTGGGGATCGATTTTATGGGTCCTTTCAGCCCTTCCTGCAGGGAACAGCTACATCTTAGTAGTTTGATTATGTCTCGAAGTGGGTTGAAGCCATAGCTTGCCCACAATGATCTGAGGTGGTCTGAAGATGTTGAAGGCATCATTTTTCCCAGATTTGGTGTGCCAAGGTTGTTATCGGTGATGGGGATCTCATTTCATCAACAAGCTCTTTGAGAATCTTAAAGAAACATGGCGATAAGGTAAATACCATATCACCCCAGATAGTGGTCAAGTGGAGGTGTCTAACAAGCAAATCAAAGCCATTTTGGCTAGAGTAGTAAGACTTGAGACTGCTAAACTTGATGAGACTGCAGACTTCGAGCTGATTCAAGACCCTATTGGGAGAACACCATTCCAGCTCCTCATGAAGGCTTGTCATCTACCTGTTGAGGTTGAGTATAAGGCACATGGGCAACAAAGCTTCTGAATTTAGATATCAGCCTGCCCGGGAAAGAGAGTATTGGACTGCATGAATTTGGAAGAGATCGAGTGGATGCTATGAGTTAAGATCTGAAAGAGGACCAGGCATTCCATGACAAGAGGATCTTGCAGAATTCAAGGCTGGTGATCGAGTCCTCCTTTTCAATTCAGGCTCAAGCTGTTTAGGAAAGCTCAAGTCTAGATGGTCGGAGTTCTCTCGTGAAAGTCTCGCCTACGACGATCACCTTATCGGGAAAGGGCGGAAATGAATTCACGTGAGCGAGGCGGAGGCTCGAGCCTATCTAGCCATGCCATCATTCGAGAAGGAACTTGATTCCTCGGATGAACCTTCCACCGCCTAAGCAAACATGAAGTCAATCGGTTATAAACAAGAGCTCGGGAGGAAGTCCCATGTCTATCTCTGTACATATTTCTTTCTTTCAGTTTTTAAAACGTCAATTAGGTGTGCTAAGTTGTTCGATTTTGTCTTGATAGTGTGATTTCAGGTAAGTATGAGAAGTGGGACATAAAGAGGAGGCAAAGCACGGAAGGATCCATCGAGCCCACGAGATCGAGGCCACAGGATCGAGCCATAGGAGAAAAATTTCAAAATTTGAATTTCGACATGGACCTCGACCGCTTCGAATTAAGTCAGAGGCTCGAGTCAAGTGTCGGGGCCAAGTCGAGCGTGTCGGACAGGTACTGACCTACCAGGTCAGTCGAGGGACCTCGAGTCCATGTTAGGCCGTGTCGGAAGTCAGCTCGAGCCCACGTGGTCGAGTGGTCGGGTCGAGTCAACACCTTTGAGCGCCCAAATTCAAATTTCGAATTTGAATCCCGACACTGCGCTCCTCCTTGTCCTTTTGGTCCCCTCCCACTCTATAGAACCAGACTTCGCGAGACACTCCTCGCTCCATGACCACTCTCTCATCTCTCTCTTTCGTTTTGAACTCGATCTATATGATTCTTCTTTGTTTTTGAGTATTCATCCTTTGTTCTTCATATATAATTCTGTGCTTGGGAAGCTATTCTCACATTCTTGAACTTTTTCTTCTTTACTGTGTGATCCTCGGTATGCAGTCCATCGAGCTCGCCAGTCATGAGACACTCGCCGCGGCTTCAGTGGGAGAGATCGTTCCTCCAGAAGAAGAACCCATGGAGTTGACGAAGTCGGACTCGAAATGCGTAGCGAGCCATGGAGTCGAGTCGGAAGGGAGGAAGTCGGGCGGCTCCCAAGCTCGAGCAGGTAGCTCAGTCAGACATTGGCGCTTTTGAGGAAAAACCCCATGCAAGCGAGAAGGAAAGAAACCGATGGAGCCCCTTCCTCTTGTGGTGCTACGAGGGGCGATGAACTAAAGGCGATAAAGAGCATCAAAGGAAGAACAGGACCTTCTGCAGCAAAGTATGCAGGTCCTCCCGTGGTTTCGAAGGAACACGTTACCATTGAGAGGAGCATGAAACATTTCATTCTTTAGAGATGTGGAGTACTGTATGAGATGGGGGTTTAAGTAGATTCATGAGTATCCAGATGGAAGGTTATAAGGTGGAGACACATTTCCTCTCTCTGCTGTTCATTTCTACGATGAGGAGCGATTATGACAGGCCAGCGGTCACGGCTTCATAACTCACATCGATCGATCACTGCCTCTCCATGAAAGAGATGAGTACTACATATGGTTTTCGATGGCAATGAACCGCTCGACATAGACCCCAGGAACTTTACTATGGTTCATAGTAGGGACACTAAACCTTTCTCTTCTTCCGGGGTAAAAGTTCCGCATCGGGGCTTTCGAGGTACTCCGCAGAACCATGCTAACACCATGTTTGAAGATTTGGAACACTAAATGAAGGAGAAATGAAGATCTGGACTGTGCTTACTAAACACTGAAAGTATCGAGATGGTCGAAAATGAGAGGTGATAGGCGGATCGAGTCTCACTTTTGTTCTGCTGGAGCAACTTTCTCGAGGTAGGCGATGCGGATGCACAAGATGGAATCTGGGGGTGACCTTTGCATTGGGGTGTCATTACTCGATTCTTGTTGCTTGCGATGTGGAGCTTCTTTCAGACCTGTCACCCAAATGGATAGATGTGGAAGCCTTGAGAAGGTGCAGCTTCTAGAACCACCAACACCTCAGATAGCGTATCACAGTTCTGCATCGACCGTTGGAGACCAGCTGCGTCTTCCCTGCACTGATTTAACTAGTGCGAGAGCGGGTGAGAATATCGATTTCACCTCCTCTTGATAGACTTTACAATCCAGATGAGGAGTTCATGGATCAGACATCATCAGGCCGACCATATTGCTGTTGAGGGAGGAGGATGATGCACGGAGAGATATGCCTTTGAGGAGTACAGCCTTAAAACCTCCATAGCCCGTATAAAGGAAGCCACAAGAAAGTTGGTCTCTACGGAAGTGGAACAAGTTCGAGGCAAGACCATTGCTGCACAAGGGCAGTGAAGGATCTTAAGGACCAGAATGAAGGGCGTTAAAGACCAGCTCGAGGACTTGAGCAAAATTCATTGCTCCCAAGAAAGTCGTCTTGCTTGAGAGTTAGGCGGCTTCGTTTGAGGAACAACCAAGGCCTCCTACACTGCAATGGAACCCTCGAGAGCCTCCTCTTTGAACCAAGGCAGTTTCATTACGAAAGGAAGAAGAAAGCGTCCACAAGACCTACGTCTGTCCGGCGATCGGCGCACGGAGGTCGAGCCGAACACGCTATCGCCTTACTCGAGCCACCAGCTCGAGCCCACCAACTTCGAGTCCGCTTTATCTGCGTGAGAGTATGGAGGAATCGATCTCCTCTTTCTTCTCCAGCCTTGAGTACCTGTTCCATCCTTTTACGTATATATTAGATGCATTATTTTTCTTGTTTTCTGCCAAGCTTCTTAGTCTCTCTTCACAAATTTTTATCACTGAGTGTGATTTAAGTTTGGGGAAGGAGTTAAGATGTGTTTGATGTGTTTTCCTCTGTTCTTATTTTGATTTTGTGCATCCTTGAGTCTTATCATAAATAGAAAAACGAAAAATTTTGAAAATTTCATATAGAATTGCATGCATAGGGGATGATGATGATTTAAACCTTGTAAACTTGCTGTTTTCAACTGTATGATCTCAATGCCCTAGTTTCTAGTTGTTTAATGCATTATTGAGCTTGAAGTAAAATGAACCCGCTTTGAAGATCTAGTAGATTAAGTCTCAATGAGCATGCTGTGATTTTCTCATTCCTCATGTTATTTTTTTGAACTTAACTTGACTTACAATTATCATGTCTGTGCATTGAATCTGAACTCATGGATATTCACACTTGGATTTGTTTCATCTGTTTATGCCCTCTTTCTGATCCAGTAGCCTGCCATCCACCCAACCTAACCTTCTTTGACATGCATTAATTCGTTGAGTGTGAGGAGCCTTTTTCTGGAATAGCTTGGTAGAGCGTGTTAGGTTGCCGAGCTGAGATAGATTTTCATGTAGTTCACTTGCCTTTTTCGGGTTAGATAGGACTAGGTGAGTTCTATCAGTTTGAGTGTCTAGTAAAAGATTTTGGGATGTGCTGAGTATATAAAGAGGGTAAAAGGGCTTAAAATAGAAAGACATAAAGAAACTGCCTATGTTGGTTAAGTAGTACCTAAAGAGAATCCCCAAAATCCATTGAGTTGTATGTGAAATCCTTCCTAGAACTATAAAAAAAAAAAAAAAAAAAAGAAAGAAAGATAAAACTGATCCAAGAATCAAAGGCCTTAGTGGTAAAGGGTAGAATAGGATGATTTTGGGATTAGACTTGGGTTTAGAACTCTTACAGGCTTGGGTAGATGAATTTTTATCCTTGTATGCATTTGTTGGTCCTTACCTTTAGCCTTCTGCTGATGTTATTCCATTTCTTGAGAGATCCCTGATCTGAATTGCCTATACCTATACAGAGAGACCATTTTCGTCTCTTAAGCTCCACCCTTAGCCAAATGAGTTCTCTGGATATGCATAGCTTGATTCATGATTTCTGTTTAAATGAATGTTAAGGGGAATGATAGATTTGAATGCATGTCTAGGTTGAGATTTGATTRAACTTGTSTTGATGAGTATGGCTAATGTTTTTGAGTAGAGTTCATAAACTTGGCATTCTAGAATTAGCAACTTGGACATTGAAGTCATCTGTTACAATCAGCAAGTTTTGGTTCTGAATCCCCACTTTCAAACCTCTTCTCCATCTTGTTCTTTTGTTTGCTTGAGGGCAAGCAAAGACTAAGTTTGGGGGAGTTGATATGTTTGCATTTTGCATCGTTTTAACTCACATAATTCATACATCTAGGCTTGTTATTTAACCTGTTCTTGTCATTTATTTCTAGTTTCGCATACTTAGAGTGTTTTGCATTAGGATTGCATACATCTTGCATATTTGGTCCGTTACAGGTACTTTCAGGCGATTCCGGAGAAGTTAGACTCGAAGACCATCTAGGACATGCGACTCGAGCATAAGGTCAAGGCGAGGGATCGAGCTAAGGCAGGAGATGATGCAGAGAGCAAGCTCGAGCCCCTGCGCTCGAGAAGAGATCGAGTACGAGGCAGAGTCTTGGAGAATCTTGCACGAGCTCGAGCCCAGCTCGAGCCCCGAGATCGAGCCACGATCGAGTGCGGAAAAAGAGGAGTCTTGGAGAATCTTGATCGAGCTCGAGCCTGAGATCGAGCTCCGTCGAGCTCGGCATAAAAACACAGTCTTGATCTCGGCTCGAGCGCACCACTCGACCAGGCATGGTCGAGCTAGACCATCCGCTTATTACCACTTTACCCATGGCGTTTAGGGTTTCGAGACTTAATATAAATACCTAATGTTGGATTAAGACTAGAGTTTTTTTAGTTATTTAATTTTCGAGTTACATCTTGTGTCTTCATTGTTCTTGATTTCCAGACTTTGTAATTTGTTTTCTACTTGTTATATCAGTTTATTTCTTGTTCTATCAATACCCTATCTATCTCTTCTATTTATGCAGGTATCCTATGATTTCGGGTTTGTGATTGTCTTTCTTCATGGTTTTAGTCATTAGAGTTCTTGAGGATGGGTTAGATTAGTGTAGATTCTTAGTCTCAGGTGATTTAAGTGTTGATTGTTTAAATTCCCTTCTAAATCGTGTTCTTATTGCTAATTTCTCTGATCAATTGAGATTAGATCTTAGGTGTTTTTCCACCGAAGGTGTTTGATAAAATGCTTGAATGAATTGATGTTAGAGATTTGCATTCTAGCCTAAGGGATTAGTTGTCAGGGTTTTTATTGACAATATTGAACTGTATCTTAATGCCCTAGGTAGATTTCACCAAGGGATTAGGGTCTGAAACTGGTCTAGCAGGTTACTTATCACGGGAGTGGACTTAACTGGTTGTGATGTTTGGTGTCTAGGGAATAGCTTGATTGAGTTTTGTTAGACCACGGGTAGTAAGATACATGGTTCGATTACCCCATCCTTAGGAACTTCTTGCATTGATTGAATTTCCGTCATTTACACTGTTTCTGTTATTGCCTTCTTTAGTCTTTGAATTGATTACTGCTTATTCTAATTTCTGTCTAGGGTGTTAGAGTCTATACTTTCTTGCTTGACTTGAATGAATTGATCTCATCCTTTTTGGTTAATATCTTCACCCTTATGGATTGACACCTTACTATCTACGAAATCTTGGTCAGTAAGGAATTGACTTATTTCAGCGATCGACGTTTCTCCACTAAAACTCCACCTCCATCTTGTGGTTTCGAGTGTGGTGAAGGTGTAGGACCTTGTATAAGGCCTGTTTAATCCTCTCCTCTGTTTACTTTCAGTGTATCTTTTGATTTAGAATCTTTATCAATGATGTTCTTATAGACTTCTTCTTCATTAAACACTACATTTCTGCTGGTCGTGACTATTGATTCATCAGGCAACCAAACTCTGTATCCTTTAACTCCAAAGGATATCCCATGAAAAAAACCGAGCGAACGGTTCTTCTTTCCTGCGTAGTGTGAACATATAACAACCGAATCTTCTTAAGTGTTCAAGAGGTTTCATTCTGTCCAGACTTCTTGAGGAAGCTTATAGTCTATAGATGAATTCGGTGATCTGTTGGTAATGTAGGCTGCAGTTTAAGTAGCTTCAGCCCAGAATTCTTCTCCTAATCCTAATTCAGCCAACATATACCTTACCTTCTCCATTAGAGTTACTGTTCATCCTCTCTGAAACCCCGTTTTGCTGAGGTGTGTAAGTACATGTCTTGTGTCTTGTAATCCCAGACTCCTTACACAAGTGTGTATGCTTTGTTCGAATTCAAGTCCATTATGTTACGAGAAACTTGATCTTCTTGCGTCATTTCTTTCATCCTGAACTTGCTAAATGCTTCATGAGTACTCAAGAAATAAACCCAAACCTTCTTTGAATAGTCATTGATAAAGCTGATGAAGTATTTGCATCCTCAACGATTCGGAGTTGAAGGAGAACCCCATAAATCTGAGTGAATATACTTACAAAATCTTTGGTAGTGTGCTTTGCCTTGGGAAAACTCTGCTTGTGAGACTTTCCTAGCACACAATCTTCACAAATTCAATTTGTCAACATCTTTCCTTGAGATATCCTTCCTTGACAAGCAATCAAGTTCTTGAACTCATGTGACCCACTTGAATGCCAAATCATTGTCATGTTTTCTCGTTAGTAACATTCACTTCTCCTCCACAAAATTTTCCTTGAAAATACAATCCTTCCTTGTACCTTCTGTGAGCACTTTCGGCCATCTTTATAGAAAGTAACGCATAGTCTTTTCTACATAGGTGCAGCCAGACTTTTCCAACATACCGTATGAAATCATTCTGCTCGAAACCGGCATGTATCTAACATCACTAAGTAGTATGGTTCCATCGACATTCTCAATCTTGATCTTGATTCCCTTTATCTCACTGTGGGTGTTATTCGCCATTAGAACCTTACCATCGAACTCCTTAAAGTCATAAAGCACATCCTTGTTCGGTGTAATGTGAAATGAAACAACCAGAATCCATCACCCATTCTGTCTTGGAATCGTGAATGCTCGTCAATCTGATGTGTCAGGCTCGTAACAACATTAGCTGAATTTATCGCTTTCTTTTTCTTTGGACAATCTCTTTTCCAATGCCTTTCCTTACCACAAACAAAACAGCCATTTCTAGAAGTACTCACTCCTCAGAATTCGATCTTCTTCGATTTGCTTTTCCTCCTTTGAAATTCTTACTTATCTCTTCTCTGATGCCTCTATTTTCCACATCTGACCCTTCACCAGAAACTTTTTCTTTACCTAGAAGATCTTTTTCTCTTAACTTAGTTTCCTTAGAGTAAGTAGAATTGACCACATCTTCAATTGTAAGAGTCTTCTTTTTGTTGCCATGCGAGTGTCAGCAGTCATCTCTTAGGTAGACTTGACGAATCTGAATCGTCTTTCATGATATTGATATTTAGAGAAGTCGAAACCAATTTCAGAAGTCATCCGTTCTCTTCAATTCCTTGTGTTCATTCATCTTGAAGCTTGCAAATCTACATTTGAATAAATCCTTTTGGAAGAGACTTTTGTTGGTAGTCACTTTCCAACGCCTTCAAACTCTAAAGGCATAGTCTCTTTCATCACCTTGCGAAACGCGCGTTTTCAAGACTTGTGGAAATCAGATTCTTTGCACGTTTATCCATCTTCGCCACGGAACCCCTTTCAACCCGATATCGATTGGATCCTCTTTTGCTTGACAGCGAACCAAACCACGAAGTTCCATGCGTCATCATCAAGTACTTCCACGTTCAAAATCCTCCTTTCCATCAAACTTCTCATATCGACCTTGCTTTGTGTAGCTTCGATATCGACATGATGGAAATCGATCCTTCACCTGTTCGTTTGCGGCCGAAAGAAAAGGTGAATTAACGCGTGTTCCTTGGTAAGTTAGATCTGAAACCGAGAAAAACTTGACACGCGTAAAGCTTTTTCTCGTGAATCGACTTCCTAAATATCACTGTGTACCGTGAATAGTACTCGCCGTGAACAGTACTCGCGTGAACAGTACTCACGTGAACAGTACTCAAATGTGAGCAGTGCGTCGTGAACACGCCAAACCCTTTTCGATTCTCTTATCAAATCCTTTTGATCAACACGGATTCTACGATCTGTTGTTAGGATTTTGGACTTTGAATTAGAAAATAAAGGACACCAAAATTGTTAGGATCCCGATCTACGTGCAGGGTGAGAATTCTCTACTTCATTTATCGATCAAGGCGTTACGGATAGTTTTAGGGTTTAGTATAAAGCTAAACGCAAAGAGAAATATAGGGATCTAAAGCGGGATGGAATTAGCTAGAAATTGGTATTATACTTGTACCTTTGTTTTCTTTTGCTGTTCGATATTGCGATGTTGTCTCAAGTAGAGTCACGGATTTTCGATCTTGGTTGGAAGCATTCATTGATAAGTTAGTAAACCCATCAACGGTAGCTACCTTGTATATTGGCTAGTAACACTGTGACTATTGTTACAAGTTTAGCTATACAATAATGAAGTTGCTTAACATGTACTATAATTCTGATATTTCTAATAACTTCAATTTGAGGGAGTGAACTGTGGAGGGTCTATTTGATCCAATTATTTAGTTAGTGGTTTCTCCAAAAAAAAGTGTTGAGCAAAGGTTCTTAAAATTTTCGTATTATATTTCCCTCCCCAGTATATTACTTTAATTAGAATAAAACCCAATAACTATCTTATATTTATTAATTTCAACCTCAATGTTTGCATTTAGTCAGAAATCTTCGTAATTTCGCAAGTTCCTCAATTTTATTTCGCAAGTTCCTCTGTCTCTGTTCTCTGATTCGTAACCATTGATGAAATGCGAGTTCTTGAGGAAATTGCAGAGTCACCATTTCTGATTTCACGGCTAAACCCTAATTCGACGGCCGATGGATATGGATGGGTCGATAAGTGCCATGGATTCTTACATAACACGGTTCTTGTTGCGGCTTCTCTTTTCTTTGTCGCTTACTTAGCTTACGAGGCGAAGAAGAGTTTGTCTAAACTCTCGAATCGGAGATCTTATATCATGACCGCTTATTATGGGTGTCTTTGGCTTGTTAGCCTGTTCAATCTTGTTTGGTGCTGTCTCCAGGTTTGTTTGATTTAAAGATCAATACTTTGATTGAATAACTGAGCTTATTAAGACTATTTAGGCTCTGGGAAACTCAAATTACTAAGAATCTGTAAGTAAGATCAGAACTTTGATCAGAGCTTTGATTGAATGATAAGTAGTATATTAAGACAATTATTCTAGGCACTGGGAAACTCAGATTGCAAAGAATCTTTCAGAAAGATCAGAGCTTTGATTGAATGATGAATATATTAAGACTATCCTAGGCTCGGTGAAACTCAAATTAGAAACTTTTTGGTCATAAATTTACAATGAGATCCTTTTACTAAGGAAGGGATACATGTACTCATTAGACACGAGTTGTTTTTCGAGAGTTTCTGGATTGGTTATCGAGTAATGAAAGAATCTTTCAGAAATATCACAACTTTGATGGAATGAATGAGGATATTAAAGACTATTCTAGGCTCGGTGAAACTCAAATTAGAAACCTTTTTGGTCGGAAGTTAGAATGAAATCATAGTATGTAGTGTTTATGGATTGGTAGTATAAGATGTGTTAATTAGGAAGATCATAACTGACTGTTTACGGAAGGGAGCTAATGATCCTTGTGTCCATTTACCTATTACAGGTTTAGCTTTTGATTTTATTATCATGTTTCCTGTTTGGTAAATTTTGTATTTTTGCGTGTTATAGGGATGGGAATGTACTCCTGGGAAAGAAGTTGTTTGGAATCTATTAACTTTGCTCACAACATCTGGAATGTTGTTTCTGGAAGTAAGCTTGGTGGCTTTTCTCTTCCAAGGAAACTATGCGAGTGGCGCAGAAGCATTAACTAGAACTTTCCTAATCTCGGGGTTTATTATTGCTCTTGATTTGCTTCTTAAGGTATCAATCTTCTTTAATGACTACTACATATCTCTACTTTGTCGACTCTTATTCCTTCTGAACAAATCGTAAATATGGTGAAATGACAAGCTTAGGATCTTTCATTTGGTTTTGTTAAACTTTCTGATATAAGTTTAGGCCTTACCATTTATGTAATCCTTACGGGTATTCACCCTTTATTCAGGCAATTTTTCTCTTTGGATTTGGCGTGCCATTGTTTATTGACAACAATGAGAATGGAAAAACGTTCAAATGGGGATTATGGATCATTCATAAGCTTCTACTCACTGGCGTTTATGGGATGATATTCTTGATGTACAACTCTAGGTGGAGAGAAAAATTGCCCGGTAAGTTGATCAGACGCTTCTATCTTCCTTATAGTCGCACTAGCCCATTATAGCGTTCACTGGTTTCTTTCTATTTCTAATCATTCATATCTTCTTGTTTTTAACAGCAAGGCCTGCATTCTACAAGTACATAACCATCATGTTCGCCTTATACGGACTTGACCTAGTTGCATCTGCGTTTACTGCGAAGGGCGCACATTTTGGATTCTGGTAACTCTATCTGAAACCATCCCAACAGAGAATATCGTCTTGTGTTCAGCTTTTATCTGCCTTTGAACTCAAAATACTTGCAGGTTGTATGGGATCATGAGTGTTTCCTACCACACTTTATACCTTCCTCTTCTTTACATTACTTTTCTCGCAGACTTTTTCCAGGTAAAAGTCCTCATCATTCATCTTCTCTAGCTCTGCCGCTTTCTTTCTCTCTCTCTCGAAGATGCAAATGGCTTTGCTGCAGGAAGAAGATTTGAACTTAGAGAATGTATACTACTCAGAGATGAAGGATGCTGGATTTTTCGATTCTGATTGGGAATAGAACTAAGGTAACAAACATCTTCCTGATCTTATGAACCTGTAAATACACGTTGGGTAGGATCTCTTTGGAGTTATGGCCGCTTTTTCTGGCTTTTGGTTACATTTTAGGGTTTAGTCTTGTGTGTGTCTGTACTTGCCCCTTATGTTTCCTTCTCTTTTATAAATCTAAGTTTCTTGTGAATCTCTCTGTTCCTCAAACTGATAATCTAAAAGAAAGTTTTGTAGTAGTCCACACCACTAGGGTAAAGACATACAAGCATGACACACATCAGAAAAGACTTGAACAAAGACAAATGTCTGTGTTTTTTTTTTTTTTTTTGTTATTTCATTAATTTAAGCGGTCTTGTCTTGGACGAGTTCTTCAATTAGTTCAGCAGCCTGTTGGACTGTTGCAATCTCCTTTGCTCTCTCTTCCGCCATTGTTATCCCGAACTCTTCCTCCAAACCCATCACTATCTCAACCTGCCAAAAAGAGAACAATTTGTTGGTGATGGCCAATGAGTTTTGAGACAAAAGAGACGATGGGTGGACATATACCGTGTCGAGAGAATCAGCTCCGAGTTCGGTAAATTTGGTTCCCGCCGTGACTTTTTGATCGTCGGAGAGCGATAATTGCTTCTTCACAATCTCAGACACTTTCTCCACTGTCTCTTGCTTGGCCTTAAACCACAAAAAAGAAAAACCTTTGTAGTCTTTTGAAACGCAAAGATCAACACAAGCTCAAGAACTCAGATGAACTGTGAAATTTAAACCAACGTACTGCACAAGATATTGCGAGGCGAGCAGGCATCGAACGTTGTAGGCTGAAAGAGAGATTATTATTAGTCTTTCCATTGTTGAACCTTGTTCTTGTAGCCTGTTTTCACCATGCATCAACAACGACAAAGATTTCAATGAGAGTTTTCTACAACCATAGCTAGGGATTTGGATTTTGTGTTACAAATGCAAGTGAGTCTGATCACAAAAGCATAAAGTTTCTGACAAAATGTTATGAATTCTTCATTGATAGTATCAAAAAATGATAATCGCTGTATCGTTAGCACAAAGAAGAAGAAGAAGAAAAAGAGAGAAAGATGTACCGAGACATGAGCTTGCATGGAGATGGAGGAGCAGAAACTTGTCGCCATTATCGATCTGATCTCGAGAGAGAGAGAGACAGAGATGGCGGATTGTTCAAGGAGCGTGAATTATGGCACTTCCGGGATTTATTATGTATTTATAAGGTGGTCCCACTAAACGACACCGTATTAAGAGAATTATTAATTCAATGGCAGGGGACATATTTGGGCTATTGTAGGGTCGTTCGTGGATTAAGTGTAAGCCCACTAAATATTCTCGGAATGTTTTGTTCCGGAGTTGGAGCTATTATTGGTATTGTAACCGGTTAATTATGATTATTTTTTGGATTTTCTATGCAAAATAATTCTTCAAATGACACTTTTTTAGTTTTTACAAGTTAATCATCTATTTACAAGAATCTATGTCACTTTCCCTCGGATTGAGCTGACATCCGTTACGGTCGTCATTCGCTTTAACGAATTCTCCGTTTCAGAACCGTATGTGAGATTTTCATCTCATACGGCTCCTCCTTTAGGTGCATAATGAAAATAATATATGGAAAAATATGATGTCATTATGAACTAAGCGGGGCTAATGTTTTTACAAAAAATCCCTAGCCAACCTTCTTGCAAAAGATCTTTTCTTACTACCAAGTGGGTTCATGCTAGATAAAAATAAAAAAGGAAACTCTCAAAATTTCTTTGTTCTCAACGCCTCTAAATTTCCAGGAATTAGTCACTTCAACAGTCTTCAATGGTTATACGGGTATCCAAAGTACGAACGAGATGGATGTTTATTGTTCCAACCATTTTAATTAGTCCCAATCCCAAAGAAGAAGAAGACGAAATTCCGAGGAAAACGAATGGATTGCCATTCACACACTGCAATAATTTCCTACATTTGCATTTGGGGACAAACACCTCCTCAAAAGGGGAATATTGTTAGGCCTCTCAATGTGTATGTGAAGAATAAAAGCAAAATTAACGGTAGAAAAAGGATGTGAGAGACGATCAACAAAAAGCAAAAGAGGATGGCTCGGATCACGCGCTTTGGCAACGATAGTCGGGTGAGGGCAAGGACAATGAGATGGCGGATAACGACAAAGAGCATTTCGCCAAAGGAGACGCTCCCACCTCGGATCATTAGGTCACAAGCTCACTATATCATGGGGAGGGTTTACATGAGCGAGGGATATGTTATTTTTATAGAGAGTAAAGGTTAGCCAGAGACGATGAGATTACCTTAGGAATCTCATTGAGTTCGTTTATCTTCTTCCTTTCACTGTTTCGCACTTAAATCTTTGTACATTGGAGTGAAAATAACCCTATGTAACTCTTTTTATTCAATAAAAACGTGAATTTTACATTTCATACTTTCTCGTTTGCACATTTACAAGAGCAACCAATGACTCGTGGTATATTTTTATTAGAAACTTTTTGTAGTATTTGTATCAATTTGAAAATTTAATTGAGTATATAATGTTATGGAATTTGTATACTTATATAGAATTATCTTTTAATCTTTCATTATTCATTTAAAAAAAAAAGCTTTCTTTCCACAATATACTAGAAATGATATTCTAAACAAGAAATAAAAAGTTTAAATAAATTAGAACAAGAAAATACAAATCGTCTAATATGTTAAAGTATAAACTTAAATATGGTTTGTCCTTAGCTACAAATCGTCTTTATGTTAAAGTATAAGTTTCAAGACCTACCAACCTTTTATTGCATTTTGTTTCTAAAAGAAATGTTCTCATTTATTTAGACAAATTAAAACTAAAGTAAGTATTTTAAACTATAACCTATATATTATCAGTGATAGGAATGAAATATATTTATTATTTTCTTCCCGAACAAAATTACACTATCCTTGTACAAAAAATGACCAAAACATTTGATATCTCTCACAACTCCCGGCGGCGAGGTGCTCAAATTCCGCAAAACCAATTCAAGCCATCCTCTTTTGTCAACTAATCATAAAAAAGAAACACAAAATGTGGTCCGTTTTTGGTGGAAGGCCATATAAAATCATTCTTGTTTACAAAGAAATACATATAAAAAAACATTACATAACACTCGTAAAACAACACCGGGTCGTTTCCTTTTGCATCTTGCTCCAATTCCATGCATAATTTGTATTACGTTCATAATTGGATCTTGATCATTGGTAGCTAAAAATACATTGTGTCTGTTATTCTTGAACACACTTAATGATATCTCGAAATCAGAATCACTAGAAACAAGCAATATGTTTTTAGTGTGTTCGGTGGTTACGAGCTGCAACATCTTTTGTAAGATAATCATGTGTGCTACATCTTTTGGTCGCTGACGTAGTATAATTAAGTTTGATGAATGTTCATATAAAAGATTACAGTCTTTGCACGTTTGGTTGCATCAACCAACTTGAAATATTTTTTTTTCAGAAAACGTTTATATTGAATGATAAACAGAAGATTAACATTTCATACAACATAGTTATTTTTTCGCGAGATGATACCTTGAGTCTAAGGTTTGTAGAGAAGATTTGATGTTGTCAATCGAATTGAGCATCAGACGCGGAGGAACAGGTGTGTTTTCAAAATCCCAAAAGAAATTTACCTGAAAATTAGGATCCACTAAAAAGAAAAGAAAAAAAGAAAGACTCAGATAAAAACAGACACAAACTCTTAATCTTTGATCAAGTGTATAAAGGAGATAGAGATAGAGAAATAACTCTTACAAGGGGTTTGCTTGGATGATGAGGTCATGATTTTGAAGCGGAACAGAACCAAACCCTAAGAAATTAAGAAGAGAGCAAGAACCTGATAAATCAGAAACATAACTAAACATGGTACAACAACAACAAAAAAAAAACACTAAATTGATATAAAAAGCAACAACCATAAAAAAAAAAAACACTAAATTGGATTAATCTATATATTTTTTTTAACTGAACTGAACAGAACATCCTTAGAAAACAAAGCACAACGGTCTTGCCCTTTCAGTTTCACTATGAACAAATCGATGTTGAATAAACACAGCTACTCACTTTTTCTCAGCGAATTTCACGTTTATAGTAGCCAACCATTATTAAAATCAAGATGTAAGATAATATAAATGCCTGGATCGATGTCTTTACATTTACTTTTAATAAAATTAATAATATACGTTAGAATATATTCTAAGATGGGGTTAAATCAATTTTTTTGTTGTATTCTACTATTAAAAACTTTAGTATTATTTTATATGGATATGAAAATTTAATAGTGTATATTATCATGGAATTTTCATAGTTTTATATAATTTTTTATTTTTTATTATTATTCAATTTATTTGTTAGATTACTTGTTAGGATATCCAATATATGAAGTGGGATGATTCAATACTAGTATATAAATGATAAGAACCACTCTTTAATGCCAAATGATTTTAAGTTACGAGTTCATAACACGAATAACACATTTTAAGAAAATTCTAAACAATTAAAAAAAAACTTTAAATCAATCAGAACAAGAAAATAATAAGAGTTTAATATGGTTTCTCTCTTGGCTACAAATAGTTTTTGTTAGAATTTAAGTTTGAAGACCTACCAAATTTTTTTATTGCATTCGGTTCACTGAAGACATCATATACATGTTTTGACAAAAGTAAAACAATAAAGAAAGCTTTTTGTTTATTCTTCTTGTACAAAATCGAACCAAACCGTATCAATCCGGTCCGGACAAGTTCGAAGCAATAACCAAATTCAAAACATAAACAAATGTATAGTTTTGTTACAACAAAACAAATATGAATATACATCACTCAAACCCTCCAAAGTTTTGCTTTCTGCTTTCAAAACGTAGGACAGATTTCTGTCCTCACAAACAACATTACAAATGGATAATTACACAAAAGCATAATTTCAATCACCCTTTTCTACCAAAAAAAATAAAGCTTTTCTTCCACATTTACCTCAAGCCTTACTGAGATCAGGAGGGTCTCTCTCAGTTGGAGAACCAGGGACGAAGGGGACAAATCCACGACCTCCAAAGACGGGTCGCATGAAGGAGTCATCAAATTGTCTCCAGTAGTAATGCACGGTTCGAGTGGGCCGTGTCAAGAAGCCACGTATACTGTCAGGCCGCGGCATATTGTGGTTCCCTGAAGGCTCAATGAACGAGTCTTGGTCCAGCAAAGGGATATGGATGGATTTTGGGGTGTTGTCATCAGATAACATGCTCGTGGTGGCACTCTGGTGCGGCAATAGGTAGCTTATGAGCGGTTTGGTCAGCATACCAAACACCTGAAAACCACGTTGAAAAGAATCTAGTAACCAAATCTCCAATATATTTTAAGGAATATGTTATGTAACCAATTTGAATATCCGGAGATTTCTTACCACTGTGCTAAAAAGACAGACGGTTATAGTACTGGTGATCATGATTGCATTCCCGCGTAAATCTGTATGCCCCGCCCTTGTAAACTGCAACAGAAACAAGTGTTGAATGATGATTTGTGTCATTAAAAGCTTCATATAGATTTGTGTAAATAAAGATATTCTTTTGATACCTTGTTGTATGCAAGAGCCATTGATACAGCACCTCTCATGAGACCAGACCACCAAATTACAACCTGGATGATAGGAAAAAAAGATAGATATAAACAGCTGAGATCCAGAAGAAATATTTGAATCTATTAGTACAAAGTAGAGTGATACATACCTGCATGTTAAAGTTGATTTTCTCGCTTTGGTTCTTCTTGGCTAGGTTAGATAGAAACGATAACGGGAAGACGAATGCTGCTCTTCCAACCATGATGAGGCCCATTAGGATTGAGCTCACTGCGATTGATGTTCCCGGGGTGTCACTCACGGATCTCCACTTGTCAATGTCCAAGGCATCCATTCCAACATACAAGAAAATAAATGTCTCCGCAAGAAACGACAAAGTTGCAAAGGTATGCCTGTGTCATCGAAAAATTCATAGATAAGCATTGGGAGGTACAAAGTGTTTTAAACTGCGTTAGTATCAGCAAAAGGTGGAGAAACTGGAGTTTGCATACTTGGTTGTTATTCTTGAGCTCTCGGTTACGTTGTGCCATGTGTAATGCGACATCACAATCCCACAGAAAAACACAGTGAGAATACCGCTCAAGTCGAAAAGCTGCATGCCAAATAATATAACATCAATATATTTTGTGTTTGGATGCATTTGAATATATTCGTGTTAAACCTCAAGTGGGTGGTATAAGATTTTTTAGAATCTAACCTCAGCAAGCATATAAGAAAGATACGCCATAAGCATCATGAGGGCAACTTCTCGGTCAGTTGAGTGCCTGAGACAAGCAATGTGAGGACATCTACATTAGACCAAACAGAAATAAAAAAAAAACTTACAGAAAACAGTCACATATATGAATGACGCCAAATATGTACCTTCCAAAGTAAAGCTTCTTGATGACATATGCACTTATCAGACCGGTCTGCAAGATGAGTAACGAAGATTGAAAGATGGTGTGAACACAAGGGCTTGCAAATAGCAGGTACAAGAAAGAATGGCAGAGAAGAAAACAGTGGACTTACTGCAGCACCAAGCAAGGTACTCAGGAGAAACAAATACAAGAAGTTTCCAAAAAGATGAAAAGCAGCTTCATGGTTAAGATGGGTGAGGTCAAAGCTCTGAATTGCGTTGAAGACCACAACTGATGTGGCATCATTCACAACACCCTCTCCGAACACAAGACTGTAAAGCAAAGGTGTCTCATCTTGATTCAGAACCTATATCACAACACAAGAGGAACAAAAAACTTTTGGTCCACTATGTTTCCGAGTTTGTAAGTACTTTCAGTAATTTGGAGAAAACACATTACCTGCAGTGTGCACACAGAATCTGTTGCAGCAAATATGGCACCAATAGCTGAGAATTAAACACCGGAAAAACAAATCAAGTCTCCTGGAATGAAAACCAATAAAGTAAAGCAATAGGAACACAACAAAAAAAGCCATTAGTTCAGGCATTACCAAGAAAATCACCCAAGTCAAACGTCCCAATGTCCAATTTCTTAAAGAACTGTGTTACACCTGTTTCAAACACCAACACATAATCAGTAGATTTACAAAACTATTTGGACAGCATTCAGGGGTGTTTCCGCCAAACGGAATGGGAGGTAAGGTACCTAGAGATATGACCGTGCAAGAAATAATAGTCCCGACAGCACCGAAAAGCATAATAGTCACGAAATTACGGAAAAATTGCTTCTTTTTTACTTGAAACCTGAAATAGACAACAATAACAATAAAATTATCCATATGAGAAAGCATACAGGGAAAATGAAGCTGAACAGAGTAAATCCATGACTAAGACAAAGCCAGGACCACTTACTTGCACGTGGACAAATCTAACAACTAGAAAAAAGACATCATGCCCTCTTTTCTTTATAACAATCACAAGTACTAGAAAAAGTTGACGTATGACACGTATTTATAGAAGCAGAGTTTAAGCTTTCTAATCAACATCTGTAAAGCTTTGTACTAACTTTGTCATCTAGAATCACATAATGCATGTCTTTAACAACTAATTTTAGTATAACTTTTGTAGGTAAAAACCGTAATACTAAACGTATCAGATCGTTCATTTACTAAGTCCTACAGTAAAAGATATCTGACGGTGAACAAAAAGAAAATGCAACTATTATCACAACAAGGAGAAAAGGACTCAAATGGATGTAAGAAATGACTGACCCTGCATTGAATATAATAGGTGGCAAAAGATATATGAAGAAGAGATCTTCACTGAAGACAAGAAGATGTGAGCTTTTTCCTTTACTAATCAACAAAATGGCAACACCAGTGCCAAGCCCCTGCAACCAAATTGCTCAAAATGTCATTCAAGATGATGATTCCCTTCTATTCGAGATATTAGACAATTCAGTGAACTTACAATCAATAAAGCGGTGATGGATTCGTTCATCCATCGGTTCTCTTCCAAAAGATGACCAAGCACAATACAAGCACAAAGAAGTGCAACAAAGAGATTCAACGCAACCACTGAGGCGTGATCAGATGTCGAAAATTTAGACACTAGAGAATCTAAATGTGATGCCAGCATTGTCATCTTCTAGATCCACCAAGTTTCCTTTTTTCCCCTCCCAGATTCGATCAAGTACACAAAAATTATACAGACATGAACAAGTACAACTATTCAGATTTTGGATCAGCGAAATCGGAAAATCTCTTATCTTTCCGAGCTGTCCATTGAAACCATTCCTGTATTAACATCACCCAACAAAATCTAATAAATCTCTACATGAAAATTTGAAGAAGTTGCAGTAACAAAAGATATAAAACAGAGCTGAGATTAAGCAGTGAAGAAGCTATGTATGAATGAATCAGCTTTGACTATAACTTTAATACATAAAAACATTATAAAAAACACAAAGGGTTTCAAAAAGTGAATCCAAATCTGAGACTTTTGATACACAAAAAAAAAAGCACAAATCCCAAAAGGCTAATATTATAAATGATAACAACAAAAACCAAATCCTCAAAATTTCCCATTTTTGGTAATACCCAAATTTAAACAGGACATGAATTAGGTCGAACTTAAAAAACCCAGATTTTAAATTTCCTCCTTTTTTCCCAACAACAACTTCAAACGAAGCTACAACAACAACAAAAAACATGGTGGATCTGAATTTGCTTACCTTCAACAGCTTCCGGGTAATCTAACTATCTCCAGTCTGATTCTAAAGAGGCAAATAACAAAGCCCCCAAGATCAAAATTCAAAATTTTCGAAGCTCGGAAGCTAAATTCTGAGATTCTTCTTCTTCTTATTCTTCTTCTTCTACGACCTTGAATCGTAAAAAAAACACACGAAACAGAGAAGCGATTTCGAAGACCAGAAACAGGAGAGAAAATCACGGGAATTATACGAATTCGATTTTGCTGGAAATAGAGAGAGACGTGTACGGTCCCTTTTTAAAAGAGAAGAAGAAGATTCCAATTTCTAAACACAGTGGAGAGACAGAGAAATAGTTACCAAATAGGGGAGAGAGAGAGATAGTGTTATTCTCTGTTGTGTAATAAAAGTACAAATGGCTAATTTACAACCGTCGATTTAAATTTACAATCTCTGATCTGAACAGTTTAAGTTTAAGTGTATGGGGTTTTACTGTGGACCTTATCGTAGATGATAAAACCATGACTGTACTACTTTATTAGGTCAATGATTTTTCTATTTGATTTTTGTCTTTTATATTGCTGGAATTTAATCCATAAAATTCGAGTTTCTTAAGTATATTTTAAAATTTTATGCAGTAAATCGATGAAAGTAAATATGTATAGATATGCAATACTACGTGTAAAAGTTGTTTGGGATCACAACAAAGATTAGTTTTACTATATATTTTTAGAGTATATTGAATGAATTTAATTTTATCTTAAGATATTTATCAAATAAAACCTATTTGCATTTTTTTTTACTATTTTTCAACTATTATTTTACTAATTTTATTTAGAATTACTGATATTTTTCTAGTTTTCATAAATTTATATTCATACATTTAATAAAGCATAAAAATATGATATGAATGAGTTTGGGTGAAAAAAATCTATGAGAAAAAAATCTCAGTCATATTGTGGTAGTTTTAATGGCAAACTCGAGGAACCAAAAGAAAAATAGAGTCAAGAAGTTGGGAAAGGATAATTAACACTTTAAAAAGATATTACTGAAAGTTGAATTTTTTTTTTAATTGTGTTAGAGATATACATTTAAGAAGATAAAATTAAGAAAATGAAAATGTACAAAAAAAATATAATACAAAATCTAAAATGTACATTTAATATAACCAAACTCAAATATAAGTTTTAAAGTTTCATATATGATGTTAATTTGTTTAGATGATTATAAATGCTGTTGACAAAAAAAAAATGTTAATTTGTTTGATAAGTTTACATATAAAGTTATTTCTTTCAAAACATACCGCAAATAATGCACTTAACTTTGTGCAACCGCCTACTTTGCTAGAGCACAACATAAACACGACATGTCAATTATGACCATATATATAGTTTTTACTGCCTTCTACTGTCAATTGTGTTGGAATGTTATATATATATATATATATATATATATATATATATTATTTGTGTGAGTCTAACTTCTCAAGTTACTCATGATTAAGCCTGCGTAACGGTTGTAAGATGTGTGCACATAAACAATATTGTCTATCAGACGTTATGGATTCATGCAATCCAATTTTCACCATATATGAAGATTGCTACGACTAAAGATAAAATAACTTATAGGATCTGAAACTCCCAGCGAAAGTGATGACGAGTCATTCTGTTAATTGTTAATTAATTTAGCTAGTAACTCATAAAATCATTAGATTAGTGCCGGAGATGCTCCTAGAGTAGTTATTTATTGTGGTTCTGCCATATCTATTTTATCAATCATATATGTTCTGAATCAGAAACCAACGCAACAATCCATACACATATGTTTGAGAAAAAGAAAATCGTTTGGAAATCCAAAAAAAACATGAATTTGTTTTATATATTCTAAAAAACGTGTTCATTTTACTACCATATATTCTTGTCATCAAAGAGGTTACGGATCTTCTCGTGTCTAATCACCTTTTTTTTTTGGTAATATTGTTTACTTTTCTTTTTTGTCAACAAAAAATACTTTTTTTTCAACAACAAATATTATGTGAATTAGTTTTTTTTTTTTGTGTGTAATAACATAATAACGAACTTACACAAACTATTATATTACGTGTATTAGTATTTTGTAATGTGTTCTTCTATTAAAAATTTTGAGATTTCCAATTATTGAGTCATTTTGATTGTGAAAGGAAAAAAATATAATCAATTAAACCAAGATTCAATCTACGTGAGGATATGATACAACGGTCTTAATCTAATCATACAAACTCCAAAGTCTGTCCACGTCGTAGAAATTATTTAAAAAATAGCCGATCGAAATCTTCATAAAAAACAATTATCAGAATTTCGTTAAAATTGGATTATTATTTTAAGTAAAATTTATCTAAAATGTCTTAAGAATTGAACCAAAAAACTAGAATACACCAGTTTCAAGCAATTACTTCAAAATCCATTAAACCAAGTTTTTTTTAAAAAATAACGAAAATACCATTGAAACCTAATTGTCAACCAGAAAAAAAAAATTCCATTTAACCTAATTCTTTTTCCCCTTTTCTCTATTTTCATTTATCTCTGACTCTCTCTCTCTCTCTTTTTCAATTGAATCGAACGCGACTGAAATATCTCTCATCTTCTACATCTAAATCCATCAATCGAAGATCCAGAATCGTTTATCTTCTTCTTCTACCTCCAGTTGTGATGTTCCCTCTGAAACTGATGCTCTTCGCTGGAAACAGAAGGTGAACTTCTCGTTTTGTTCTGTATTTGGGTTTAAACTTTCTCGTTTCTCTTCGCAACTGATCTCTATATAGTGGAATCTGATACCATTCCAGCTTAGAATTTCTAAGGATGCATTTTAATTTCTGTTCGGAATTTGAAATCTAGGTCATATGATTGTGGTTTCTCGGTTGTGAGACGGAGCTTTGAGATTTTCGATTTTGAAATTAGGCTAAAGAGAGGAAGAAAGAAATTATCAAACTTCAGGAAGATCTCAAGGATGCTGAAAGTATTTTTCTGTCTCTGTTAACTTTGTCAACTGGTTTCTGTATTTATTGATTCTTAATTGGAAAGGCTGCAAGATGTTTTTAGAACTGACTGGTCTCTTTACTAATGCATTTTGTGTCATTTAGGTGTTTTTCATCGTGATTTATTCCCAGCGAATGCTTCTTGCAAGTGTTATTTATTTGATAACTTGGGAGAATTCAGCTGTAGGAGGATTGGAGAAGCCTCTGAAGCCAGATTTAACGATGTTTTTCATCGTAGATTTCTCAAACTAGGTAGTTCTTTTTCCCATGTTTTTTATTCATCATTCTAGTAGTTTGATTTGTATTCTCTTTGTTACCTTTGTGTTTGTGGGCTTAACTTATCAGCTTGTGTTATCATTTTTCTCCAGCGAGGATAAAGAGTCGAAAAAAATCAACTCTCTTTCTCCTTTCAACAAATGATAAAACCATCAAATTTTGGAAGGTTGGAAATTCATATATTCCATATATAAATTCATAAATGCATATCTAGATCTTTTTCTATGATTGTTCTCTATAGATCTTGTTTATCAGTTACCTTTCTGTGTTGTAGATGTTCCACATAAATCTTGAATTTTGATCGGTGGGACACTATATATACTTTGTTGTAGTTACTACGATTACTACACTATAACCCATTGTTTTAATTTCGTTGTTCTGTGTAAAGGTTTTTTCTTTTTCTTCTTCTGGATCTCGGTTTTACATTTACCCATTAAAAATTCAATTAGGGTACAAGATTCAAAAATTCATTAAGCCGCAGATGTTTTTTGTTATTCACAGATTTATTTGATTATTCATAGATTTATTTCTTTGTATCCGCAGATTTTTTTTGTTATTCACAGATTTAAAACTGATTTGTGTTTGTTCTTTTAAGAGGGGGAAATTTTGAATTTGTGATTTAAACTTCGATTGTTTTCAGGGTACTGAATTTGGTGAAGCTTGAATCTTTGTGTGTTTGTTTATTCATATTGCGGTGGAAAGGTTAAAGAGATGAAGAGAGTTAGAGAAGAGGTTTACGTTGAACCACAGATACGAGGACCTATTGTTTCATCTCGAGGAGAAACGTAAGCTCTCTCTTTTGTCAAATCCTATTTTGTTTTGATTTCAAATTCTCGTTTTGACTATGTTTTTTTGTACGGAAGTCAAAATTGAGTAGGCTGATAGATATTTTTATTATTTGTTGTTGCTTGTGGGGATTTAAATTTTCATGCTCTCGTTTGTTTTCTAGGGTCGTAGGCAAAATTATTGTAGTTTCGAAGGGGCAAACTAAATCGATTGTTCAATTTAAATGCGGAAAGCAGTGTAATATATGCCACAGATTATTATTACAAATTACTTTCTTTCATGCCGCAGATTTTTTTGGGGAGAATAAACTAGTGAGTTTTGAGTAACCGGAGATCAGATGTGTGAGACCGAAGCCTGAGAAGCGAGGCTGTAATTCATCATCGAGCAGGATTTTGGTTAATTTTAGGTTGCCATGAATGTACTTTCTTGGTTGCTGCAGCAGTTTGTGAAATTCATTCTCCTAATTGTTTTTTAATACTTTGAAAAGAAGCCTATTAACAAAGTAACAATACACATCATTTCCCATAAACATATAAATTCTTTGTCTCCTTGTTGTAAACGGCAAGAACAAGAAAACAAACTACATTTTTAACAGCCTCTTTGTCTCCAATGCCATCGTCTGCTGGATTAGCAAGGCAAAACCCGACAAACTTCGATGGGTATTTATTCAGAACAATGTCAATAAGAAACTAAAACCATCTTGAAAAGAAACTTGAATTAAATCATTGACATCGCATGCAATTAAAGGTCTAAATTGATTGGAGAATCACTTAAAAACTTTGAATTTCACGCATAACCAAGACCAACCTATGTCCCAGTAATGCATCCCATATTCATATACTCACAAAAAAGGCAGCGAGACAGATATACCATACTAAAACAAAATGAGAGGAGCATGTACGTGGAAACACAACCGTCAATGCAACTATTCTTACCCATGTTTAACTCAGATTCCTTGTGCCTGGGAATCAGATCGATTTTAAACAATCTCAGCTTAAGAGGTCCTAGCAATGCAGACAAGAACCAAGAGATTAATATAGAACATTAAAAAAAAAAGGCTTAACTTTTATCCACACATTTATTAAAACATGTTTGAGCAAGCCTGCATTAAAGAACAAGGCCTATCAGAAGGAAACACATAAAAAGATGTGACATTTTGCATAATCTTTGACCGAGGAATCACAAGAGATTAGTCACCACGCACAACGATATTCATAGTGTCGTCCATCTTTTGACCCCTTGTGACACTCTTAAATAACTTGTCCATGTTTGATTTTTGAAGACCAGATCTCCTGAAACATTCATATCTGCTCATTTGATCCTTTGTGAATTGCGATAAAATGGTCTGCATCTTGTTGGCCTTATTAAACAAGATAAGCACCAGTTGTGTATTTGGTGAGCTCAATTGGATAAAAGTTATTTATTAAGCTGATAACAATATCATAAGTTATAATTATGTTTAGTAATATTTAAAATTTTACAAAAATATAAGATTGTACGGTCGAGATTTGTCAATCTCATTTACAGGAAAACAAATCTGCGAATACTGGAAATAAATTTGCGGCTAAAGGGTGTCAACAAGTCTGCGGGTAATAAGTCTGCGACTACTAAAAAGTTAGTCTGGTCAGGATTAAGTCTGCTGATACATGGTCGAATAAATCTGCGTCCATAACAAATAAGTCTGCCAAAAAATATAAATCTGCTGTCGCTTAGGATAAATCTGTCATCGCTACGAGTCAATCTAGTAATTATCTTCTGCGCAAACAGTAGAATAAGTCTGCGGCAGATTTGTAAGTCTGCGGCAGATTTGTAAATCTGTCGTGGTTGCCAAACAAATCGGCAGATCTATTTGGCGGCAGATTTATAAGTCTGCGGCAGATTTGTAAATCTGCGATATCTGCTAAACAAATCGGCAGACTCCATTTGGTGGCAGATTTTAAAATCTGCCGCAAACTTGTAAATTACTTGTAAATCTGTGGCACATTTATAAGTCTGCGGTCAAATTAGAACAAATCGGAAGCAGATTTGTTATAAACAAATCTGCGGTTACTATACCAACAAATCGGCCACAGATTTGTTTTCGCAGATTTGTTATAAAGTGGCAAGACCGTAAATTTTCGCAGATTTTTTCGTAATTAACTCGAACTTTTTCCAGTGGCGCCAAAATTCATTAATGACATTTTCGTAATACTTTTATTCCTAAGACTTTGAATAAAAGTCATTAATCACGAAAATTAAACCTAATATATTCTGGTTATAAACACAAAAACTTATCTATTCTAGTAATCCTCTCTTATTTCAAAACATACATAGTTGTCAGGGTATTTAACGTGCAATTTAGTGCCAAGCAAGAAAATTAATTTATTACTTAGGAAAAAAAGAGGATAATATTAACATATTTACATAGACTAAGTCACGTAATTAAGATAAGTGTTGTTATATATTGTTCTTACAAACAAATTGCTTTTATTATCACGGTTATATACATAAATTGACCAATGGCTTTTCAAATATTTAAAAGGTCATGTCAAATAAAGTAGGGCCAAATTCATATAGCTATCCACTACTTTCGGAATTAAAGATTATGTACAAATGAATCACCTACCGTCCACAGATCCAAATATACAATACTATCATAGTTCCCAAATTGACCTATTCACGATAAGAATATATGATTATTTCTATATTTTTCGAGGAAAAACAAAATATCGTCGAAATGAGAGAAAATAGCCGGTTCTCCCACGAACTTAGTTGTTTTGACTTATTTATACACAGAATTTTGTCGCATGCCTATAACTACACATACTAACTTATAATTTGAACTTACTACATAAACAATTGAAACATGGTCGAAACCAACAATTATGCAGACGTCGTTAGTTAAACCGTTAGAGCTTGCTAACTAAGATGTCATGTGGCATTCTAATCAGCATATTGTTAATAGAACAATAATAACGTTTGGGAATATGTGGATTTAGAAAATCTAAATTTTAGGTGAGTTTATGTAGTTATAAACACACAACAAAGTTATAAACCAAAGCAATTAAGTTGGGAATTGGTCGTTTTCTCTCGAAATGACAAAAAACAAAAGAAAACTTTTAACGTTAGATAAATTCAATTCTGAAACGGATGTTAATTGTTACCTTTATTTTTTTTTTTCTCTTATAGATTGTTAGACCTAACTCTCATTTCTTACGAATCTAATTTTTATTTGGTATTTGTTGGATTCTTAGTCAAGCAGAAGAGTGTTGTGGTCTTAAAGAGTGAAGATATAAGATTAAAAACAGTAAAAGCCAAAAGGTAAATACTACGCATAACACATTTTTGACATCTGAGCTTTCTCTACATCAATCATGGATGTGTCAAGGTCTCTGGATTTGTGTAGAACATACAAATAGGGCATTTTCTAGAGAAGTAGCATCGCAATTTCAATAGGTTCGATATGACAAACCTCGTTTCTTTTTGGTTCGATATGACAAACCTCGTTTATGCATCATAAGTTCAAGGAAACACTTACTCCTCACTGTATCTGATCATCCATCTGTGTGTCAAACAAACAAAAAGCTGCTTCTTGTTACCTTTCGCAAAATCTTTTCTCCCGAGTAATTTACACATCTGTACAACTTCGGTCTCGTTGTAAGAACTCATCCTCTTGCCTCTCTTTAACTTCATATTATAGTGGTATCACCTCACAAAACACTAGCCAGCCCAATTGTTTCCCCTTCGTTTTCTTTAGCTTCTGAAGTGTTTGCTGGTCCACGTGACCTCACTAGAGGAAGGACAAGTAAAAATAGAAGATGTCAAAAGTTGAGGCTTCTTCATATGAAACTTGCGTTGTATAGAAGAGTAGGGATGCTTACAAGTAACATTGGTGATAACATTAACGGTTTTCTGAGCAGCAAGTGCTCTTAAGTTATTCCCTGTACCTAACAGCAACAAGCTTTTCATGAGCTGCTTCTGCTCTTTGGGACTTGGAGTTTTCGCCACAGCTTCTTCAAAAGCACGCAAGTCGTTGGGAGTGAGACAAGGGAGTGAAAGCAAAACCTGATACAACCAAGAAACATTTTTCACCATAGTAAGAGTTCACAATACAGCATGCAAAAGGACTTGAGAGTGGTTAATTCTGTAAGAGTACTGACCTGACGGGGAGCTGGGTCTCTGTCAGCGAGATAAAAAAATATTTCACGGCATAGATTAACTAGATCAGCGCTGTTAACAGCATTTGACTCCATGGCTAAACCTCTAATGACCGCGTAAAACAAATCTTTTGACACAAATTCTCTGAGTTCCACGTTATTTGTTAGAATCGCTAGAAGGACAACAACACCACAAAAGCAACAGACTTTGGTGGTTGCTTCCCCATCTGTCCATGTAAATACTTCCAAACAGATCTGCAGTGCTGGGAGAGCCATGTTTTTCTGATTTAGGAGGAAACTGCAAATACGATACATTGTTAACTCTCTTCTCATCCAAAAGTTACCCAAGGAAAGAAGTTGAAAAGCGTGAACAGTATAAATACCCCACAATAGAATTGGATTTGAATGCAAGCAAATCCTTGAGAGTAGACATATCCACACGGCCCACATGGCCTGAATGCTCCAAAATTGGAAGCCCAGGGTTTAAACTAGGTAAAGCTATTGTTGAAAGGAGGGTGGCAATCTCCCTAGTTAATTCCCTCAGAAGTTTTTCTTCCATTACTTCAAGTTTCATGTCAGGCCCATTTTGTATACCGAACGAATCTGGAACTTGTGCTCTGCCCTCACGCATAAGACTGGCCCAAGATGAGCTAGTAGCTTGCTGACAATGAATAAACAATGGTTGCAGGAGCACATCAAGCCATGACTCCCACATATCCGCGGGACAAGATTTAACTATAGGAACTACAAAGGCATGTATAAGCTGTCGCATGTGCCTGAACTCCATCGACTGTAGGTTCTCCATGAGTGCCACTGCGACATAGTTAGCATCTAGGCATTTGAAGAATGTATCTCCGATTGTTGCCGATAGACCCAACACATAGTATCTGCATTTGTAGACAATATTTTTTCCACACAAAATTGATATAGTTTAGGTAACCAGGAGATGAGAAGATATAAAAATGCCATAAGTAAGACCTAAAGGAGGTTACTAGATCCCTTACCCACTATCTCGGATACCTTTCAACCAATTTCGCACATTAGCTTCATTTGCCTCTGATTGTCCTTCTTTACCACCATCAAAAGATCCATCAGCATAAACCGAAGAGACTTTTGACAATTTAGGATTTGCTTCCCCAAGGAGACTATATCGCTCAACATCAGGCATTGTCATAGCTGCCCTCATCTCTGGGGGTAGTGTTTGATATACTGAGAAAGACCAAAGAGAATGGATAACACGGAGAAGCTGAAGAAACAAGATAAATGAGTGTTAACGCGTTAATCTGACGAAATCCTGACCAGGTTTTTGTAGCAACCAAGTTTAGTTACGTGTTAAGTAAGAAAATCTAAGTTTTGAGAATATATACACATACTTTTAAGAGAGGTGGCAACATCCAAGAAAGATGATGAGCCATAGGATGCAAATCTTGACTTGTTACTGAGGTTGTATTCAAGTTGCTTTTTCCAAGTCCACTTCTCTTAAGAGCCTTCTCAAAGAATGTAACAGTGTGGAACAAAGACCACATGAAGGGTGTGTTGGAGCACAGACGAACAAACCCCATAGGATCTGATAGATAATTATTCTGCCACTCTGATTGGACCCACTGTTGGCTCAATGGCTCCAGTAACCAAGCAAGAACTTCTTGCTGCTGTTGAGCTCTGCACCAAGTTCAGATCTAATCTAAGAACATGATAAAACTGATGCTGGATAAATGCAAAAAAAAGAAAAAAAAAAACTCATGTTACCCTGCTGCAGAAGCCATAACAAGAAATGCTTCTCCCAAAATGTTATGCTCCCCGCGGAGCAAAGTTCCTTCTCTTTGCATACATGCCATTGTATCAGCAATAGTCTGTACCAAAGCATGAATGAGGGTTAACATGAAAATCGTATCACATAAAAGGATAATTCCGAGAGGCAAATGTGAAACAACACAAACGAAAAGTTGTGCAGTAAAGGTGTCACAATGGACAAGTGGTCATATAAGTCATACTTTACATAATTGTGAATAGGCGACCTTCACAATATAAGTTCATCAGTTTAGCACACAATTGAAGTCATAGTCTAAATAATCATGAATAGGTGAGCTGCACAATAAAAGATAACCAACCAACGAGAGGTATTATCTTGCTTTAATATGAACAAGATGTATAAATCAAACACCTCTGATTGAAATCCTGAAAATGAACAACCAGCTCAAAGATTTTCCTATACATGGTCTCCAATATATGTATAAATCAGAGCGCACAAGGCAAGCTTATCAAAATCACAGGAAAACTTCCCAGCCTTAAGATCTGAGTAAAAATTGGTCCTGGTTTTGTATCTGAGTCTCTAAAGGGATGGAGTGGGAGATCAGATTTACCTTCATGTGAGGCAGAACACTTTTTTCAGCGGCTTTGGCTATTCGTATAAAAGACGTACAAATCTGTAATCTTGCAACTCTTGAAGTACTAGTTGCTGGATCCTGCCAAGGAAACATGCTATTATTTAACTCATTCACTTCTTGAGGCAATGTACATTGGATATTGTTTGTATATATATGCATGTGCATGGATAAATTCAAACACTGAAAATATGTAACAGTAGGAAACCTTGACAATGTGTGGAAGAGAGGTAAGAAGTTCAAATAATTTGTTAATAACACTCCCAACTGCATCTGGGAAATACTTGAGGAAGGGACCAACTGCATCCAGATAGTGTGCATGCATTTTTATAAGTTCCGGCTCAGTCCATTTCAAAGAGAGAAGCTGCTGAAGCAAGCCTGCTTATCAACAACCCGAGAATGAATGAATGGGGTTTTGAAAATGTGAAAAATAAACAAAAGCTGGAAGAATATAAAATATACTACCACATACCTTCAAATATTCCACGCAATGAAAAATGAACTTCAGAACCACCACCAGAAAACTCATTTGACCCATCAAACACCGTTGCCACAATACAATCGAAAGCCAATTGCTGGCTGTCCATCACTGCTACATCCTGAAAATGCACGTGTGTATTAAGATCACATATAAATACTGAATATCACAGCTATCTAAAGTAGAATATTGTGAAAAACTCAACAGAGAAAAGCAGAACTTTGTGAAAAAACCTGAAGAGGCACTGGAGAAGCCAATAGATCCTTAATGAGAGTGATAATCCTTTCGGCTATTTTAGTACTAGAAACAAGGGGCTTGTGAGAAGCAATAAATTTGATCAATTCTAACTGCACCAAAGAAACAAGTTTCTGGTTAATGTGTTGTTTGCGAAGTACTATCTAATACATTTGTCTCAGGAACTTACAAGCCTTGATCGGTATTGGCCAAAGTCTCCCTTTCCATCAAACTCATCACTCCACAGTTCCAGTGGCCCAAGAGAAAGAGCAATGCGAGGAGGGACTTTTTCTTTCTTGAGCATCCGCTGGAAAGATACATCCAGGATTGCGCAAGAGATATCATCATTAATAAGACTAAGAATCTTTTTCTTTTCGTTCTCAACATGGCTTGAACTTTGAACACCACCAACTGCTGGTCCCTCTCCACTTAGATAAGCGGCAGCCTTCGGCTTTGAAAGTAAATCCCTCATTAATGCCTACAAGACAAAGCAAAGGAGCGCAAATGTCAGCCCGAAAATCTTAGTTATGTCTGAGGTTGATAATTTCCAGTGGATGGTAGGCCTGGAAGAAGTCGTTATTATAGAATACCACATACCAGCCAGAAGTGCATTGCTTCAAAGTGAAGACCAAACTTAAAGTGTTGAAAGAAACCAAGCATCTACAGTTAAAAAAAAAAAACAGTCAAAACAAACGTGTCCAAAGTAACAGATTTTAAAATAGTGTAAAATAAAACAAAATTGCCATAAACCACATCATAACAGAATGTGGACTCGGCTAATTGAGGAACCAGATTAGGATAAGATAACCCAGCTTTTGAAAGGTTAGCTCATGATGAGAAAGAACCGGTTTATGTTATCTAAGAACTAGCCCATCATGAAATAAAGTGTAGCTACATCCTAGCTGATGATTTACTTCACAGGTTTTCCATGAACATCATAGAAAACTTCAACTTCATCATTTAAATTCAAAAGGAGATCAATTACATAACGATGTCAGTACCTGTTGAAGGTATAAAGCCAGAACACCACCATCAGTAGCAATACATTGCAAGTTTGTTGAGCCTAAAGAAACCAAACTTTCACATATGCACTCAGCGAACTCATAATCACTTTCATCTATAACCCCAGCATTTGAGGCTGATCTGTATAAGAATTCTCTGGCGACATTCATCAGACTCTGAAACAGACTGCTGATTGCAGAATCGAATTCAGCACCAGAAGCATCACTGGGTCTTTTTCTGCAGACAAGGAATTTTATTTTTTTCAAATGTCTACTAGTCATTATATAAATATATCAGGTCAAACAGCCCAGTTGCATACCTTGAGCAGACAAGTTTGAAAAACTCACAAGCATGAAGACGGAAGTCATGAGAAGAAAGTAAGACACCACACCTATTTCAAATTTAGGGAGCACGTTTAGTAAGAAATATTTGCATGTTGATGATCTGTATAATATTTTCTGCATGAGCAACCTTACCCATTAATAATTCCATATCTGGAAAGATCTAGAACAGGAGCCCATTCGGCATATGCATTGATGGCATTAAAACAGGCTATAACCACAGCTGCGTGCTGTTTTGCCAAGTCAACCTGTTGCCTACTAGCTTCACTCATCGCAGCTCCAAAGTGTCTCTCGAGAAGCTGCGTTATGTAATGAATCAAATTACCGCTACAACAAACAACATAAATGAGTGAAAAAAATAGTGACATACATTATACAATAAAGGCAAAATCTCAGGCAGAGATTGAGTAAGTCCCCGCAACAATAAACGACGCCTGTCACCTGAAGGAGAAAGTCCAAATAGAAGTTAGAGAGGAAAACAGGCAGTTTAGATGAAAATTTTAGACCCCAACAAGGTACTTCCCAGAAATTTGTGTGAAATAAATTATTAAGGCAACATAAAAACTATCCAGATTAAGGTGCCATTTTTGTAAAATATGTCACTCGACCAACGACCGAAAGTGTGCATTTATAATATAATAAAATTTCAAAGGTTAGCAAAGATATGTTTTTGCAACCTCACTATTATAGCATGAACAAAACTACAACGCTGAAAAAGCGTAACACCACAGAGAAATGAGGAAAAAAAACCACTCTTAAATACCTTCCAAGTCCTCATTGTGAACTGTTATATCTTCAGGAAGCCATCTCAACATCATTAAGACCACTTCAGCCTGGTATTTAAGATTATTCAGTAACAGTTTACATGTCTGCCTTAAAAAAAGATTGAACAAACTAAAGAAATGAGAAAGCATTATACTTGTAAAGGGCCCTGTGCAGACAAGGAAGCTAGTGAAGGAAACAACTCCTGCCACAGATTGGGGCCTTCTCTTCTAACTATCTGCAACAAGAAAACAATATTAATCCACACAAATTGAATGAATGCAAACACTAACAAACTTGAACTACCTCAGCTACAAGGGCAGCTGACTGACTCTTCAGAGACCATTCCTCACATGGACTAGCAATCTCGGACATTAGTTCAACAGAGAGCTTAGCAAAATCCCTGCGCTCTGAGGGGCTTAATTCCTCCCACCGTAGTCTAACCAAATGCTGCAAAAAAGAGAGATAGCTCCAAATAACGTTGGTATGCTCTTCTTAATATAATGTTTGCAATTATCATGTATAGGTATAGCACACAACATGCTGTACTGAGACATTGCGTAGGGTTGAGATATATTCAAAATTCAAATACTGATATGGTAATCTCATTACAGCACTGACATAAAGTCATTAAATTAAGTTTATCAAAAATATAGAAATCCATCAAAATTTGACTTGCTAGCCAATTAGTTTCCTAGAAGAACCTCCCGACTATTTGGAAACTGACAATTGATTGCGAGTTTTGAACTTTGAAAAAAAAGCAACCAAAGACCAAAGCAATGTATTTATATCTATCCTTTCGCCCTAACATCTCAACTTTCCCAGTTTAAGTCAGAAACAGCAGTTAATGGATAATTCAATGATATTCCAAAGTAATACAGCTTTGCACAAACCTGTAGCATTTTGAAGGCATGCAGTCGAATTTCTGAAGAGCACTCCTTTTTCACTAGAAGTATGGAAATATTTGCTAGAACCCTGATATCTCCAGATTTAATCTGCAATTATTGTAACAAAACAGAAAATAGTTCAATCAAAACAAATGCAAAGACATTCATAAAACCCTCAGGTATTCAAGAAATAATCTAATAAATTGAACAAGATTCATGCTGCCCAAAACAGTGATCAATGCAAGCAATTTAGGTTCAAAACAGATTTTTTGCAATTTATTGCCGCGTGTTTAAACCTCAATCAAAACTCCTCACCAGTTTGAACCACAAATGAGAAAATAACTCAAGTCATATGAATTTAGCAAAAGAAATAACTCTCTCCAACCAGTAAGATTTCCTAACTAGAGTTGAAGGAAATTTCCAAAATCCAAGCATCTCTGAAAATATCTAATGATATCTGAGAGGATCCATAAGCTAAACAAGAGCTTGAAAGAAATCTTAAACGAGGATCACTAATAATCAAACCTTAAACACGCCTCAACTAGCAGAACCACTCAGATAACAGCAATCAAAAACACAAACCCTAAAACCAAAAGCTAGGGAAATCCCTAAATCTTAATTTTTTTGCAGAATAAACAAAAATCCCCTTAAGCAAGAACACTAGTAAAATTTAAACCTTAAAGAAGCCTCAACTACCAAAACCTCAACATTCCCATATAAACCTAAGAGAATCGCAAACACAATTTACCTAAACATAGTGAAGGCAACACAAAGCTACTTACTTAAACACTTATACCCCGAAAATTACAGCACACAACCACATATTCAACATAGAAGCAAATCGATCACAAAACAGAGATTGCATAAGAGACTTTAGGAAAAATAAGTAGAGGTTATTATTACAGATTCGAGGAATTCAACGGCGGCTTTACGAGCATCGGGAGTAGAGTTATAATCGAGAACGGCGAGAATGGCTTGGGCCACATTACTCGCGGTGGTATTGGTGGTGGTGTTGTCGTTGCTATTATCCATTGTTTCCGGCGAACAAGAGCTTCCCTCAGTCGAATACCTAGTCGTCTTTCAAATTCAGCAGCGAGAGAGAGAGAGAATGTGGTCGCTCAGGTTTTAACGGGGTTCTTTTTATAATTACTACTACATTCGTTAACCGAACCGTTAAACCCGATTAGAAACCGATTAAAAAACCGATTAGAAACCGATTACCGAACCTAACCTAACCGATATGATAACCGAAGTAAAACAAAACAAGTATATTTCCTTTGTCCAACAAGAGATTCTAAAAGTATATATGATTATACAGTTTCCTCATTCACATTCAAATGTTGACCTCTGTTTGTAATAAAAAAATCAAAACCACATTTAAGAAAATAATCCAATCTTCTCCTTTGAAATCTTCAAACAATAGCTCTCTTTCTTTTAACCTTCTCACATCCATCCGTCCAATTGAGCTGCATCCACCATTTCTTCGCATTTTAGCTGCATTTTTTTTTTGTCAACAAACTTCATTTAAACGGTTACATCATAAAGAACTCTAACAAAGTCATCTTCCGAAAAGTTCGAACCTAAATTCATAACCGCACTACAATGTATAAAATGAAATGATAATTCCATTATAAGTAAATTAATAGTCGGACGATATCGATTCCCCATTGAAAACGAATACAAGGGGGGTTCTTTAGCCAAAAGCAAGCGAACTCCGGCGATAGCTTCTAATACCGTATAGGCTGAACTTTTAATCTTCTCTGATCGAGAATAGTTTTGTGAAACGGATCTCTCCCGTGTATGAGAGTGAATTTTGCCGTGTAATCGAACTGATGATGATATGGTTCTCTCTCTTAAACCTCTCCATTAAGGAGGAAGTGATCAAATAACGATTGAGAAATCTCTCTCTTATCAGAAGAAAGAACTTCTCCGAGAAGGAGGAAAGGATCGAACAACGACCAGCAATAGAAGCCCCAAATAATGAATCATCTCAAATGGATCTTCTAATTTAATTTCTAATAATAGAGTATATTGGGCTGGCCCTCTTTTTTTCTCTCTCTAGTTCTGAAGAAGAATCTGTCACCGCCGCTGCCGTCCCAGCCGCTCCTCGTCGCCTTTTGCTTCTGCTTGCTCGCTGTCTCGTCGCTGTCTCAGGTAATCGTCTTTCGTGGAACCTTCTCCCCGAGATCGGCCATCGGTTCCAGCCACTCCTTAAGCTCCAGGGGAAGAACCGTTCAGTCCTCGTCCCGGATCTGCTTCGTTGTACGACCATTCACCTCTGAAAGCCTCGGTCGGGGCTTCTTCTCATCCTTTGGAGGAAGATCTTCTTTCCGCCACTCCACCTCTCCTCGCCGTCTTCCGGGTGTCTTCGCAGCCGGAGCGTGGAGTCGCCGTCTTGCACTACTCACTGCGGCTTCAAGCCGTAAAACCTTTCATCTCACCTGTGTTGCTCGCATGTTGGCCTCGAAAGCTTCGGTGCTCTCGGATCTGGAGATATCCAGTACTCAAGTGATGTTTTGCTTCAATCGTCTGCTTAAATCGACTATTCATCTATCTCTTTCAGAGTTTTTAGATCTATTTTCCAGCGCCGTTAGCCGGAAAACTTCGCGGTTTCCCACCACCAAAATCGCTGGACTCCGTTCAACCACCTTTTCCAGAGTTAATTCCGAAAACCTTCACGAGCTTTCTCTTGCCTCGTCGATGTTTCGCCACAGGATGAGGACCCTGTGTGCGAGATTTAGGGCTCTATTCCGAGAAGTTTCAAATCTCTCCGACATCCCTTCGCTGCTGCAGTTTCCTCCGAGCGACAACTACAAGTCATTATAAGGCTTAGTCTCTCAGATCTGCTACCCGCCGCCGTTCTTCCCACTGCTCCGATCAAGTTGTCGCGCATTCGCTGTCGTGGCTCCTCCGTCGACGCAGTGTGGCGGCTAGGGCAAACTGTCTCCTTCTTCATGGGCCTTGGACCTCTTATCTGCAACAGTCTTGTTAATTGGGCAGACCTTGGTGACCTGACCCATCAAAATTTTGACCCATCAAAATTTCAATTTCAGTTAAATTTTTTTCAAGGTCTACAAGCCCTTTATCAGCAAGTTTATGATTGTGTTCTCTGTAGCTCTATGGCCTTTTAAAGTTTTAAAGAGAATTAAGGTGTTGACCAAAAGAAAAAATAGTATATTGGGCTGGCCTAACCTTGGAAGTTTTAATTGGCAACTGAAGACCTGTTAACCGGTCCATGAGCAAAATATGATAATGGGCAATGGGCTAACAGAAGATTAGATTGAAACACTTGGCCCAACAAGGAGGGGTTTCGGATCTGATGTAATTCGGCGACAGTGGTGAGGAGGGCTAGACCGGATATAGAGAGTCTCCTTAGAGACAAAAGGTGAATGAGTTTGAGATAAAAAAAAAATGTATCTTAGATGGTTCAAAATGTTAATGAAAAACTCAAAATCAAGAACTCAAATCAAGAGTTCAAGATCAATAATTCAAAAATATGAAAAGAAACAAAAGAGAAAATAAGGGTTTAATGAAAGTGTTTTTTATTATGAATTTTATATCTATGAATTCTTCTTTACAAGTGAATCAACTTCCATATATATAGGAAGGGATGAGTGTAAATTGTTGAATATAAGAGTGTAAATTATTGACTATTACATATTGTAATAATAAATAATTACCTCTTTATAACATTCTAGAAATGTTTGAATATTATAACACTCCCTCTTAATTATTTATTACATGCATCGCCTCGTTAAAAACTTTTCATTTAAAAACTCAATGATAAAAAACCATAATAAAAAAAGACAGATATATTCTCCCTCAAAGAAGTTATCTTCATACGCCCGTCTTTGACGCATTCCAATGTGAAACGCTTTTTAAACGCCGGGTAATGACTTGCGAAGAGACCGCAAGATTAACGCATGATTTGACATATCTCACTCGATTTCTTTATTCTTCTCAAGTTCTGTATGAGAAGAACTCGAGTGACATGTCGTTCTATCGCTTGATACTCTTCTTTCGTCTGAAATACGCAAAGATTATCTTCATAAAGGATCTTGGCTCAGATTTACTTGATTCCGCTTACTGATCGAATGTTTGTCGATCGATCTCAACCATATACATTCTCTACTTGCTTCATGGAGGGCGATGATCTCGCATGATTCAGAAGCCTGACAAAAGTCTGCTCGCGAACGCCATGATATCAGCAGCCTCCGATCAGAACACATATCTTGTCGGATCGGGCTTTGTGGATCCGATAAATATCCTGCATCTACAAAACCAACAATCATTGACCATTTGAATCAAGCATAAAATAATCCTAAATCAATCACCTCAAGATATCTGAAAACATGTTTAATCCCATTCCAATGTCTTCGAAGAGGGATGAACTATATTGCTAAAAGATTAACGCAAATGATATATCTGGCTCAGAACGCTGATACATAAAGGCCCAATCGCACTTTGGGTATGGCACTTCAGACCAAGTATCTCTTCATTTTCCTCGATGGTGAATGGATTATTATCGACATTCAATGTTCTTACGACCATGGGTGCTAGAGGAGTCTTATCCATGTTAAATCTTTTAACACTTTTTGCATGTGTGATCACGCACAAATATACCCTTTTTGATCTCTCAATTTGGATCAAGACAATACTGTCTGTCCGAGATCTTTCATCTCAAATTCTTTTAAATAACTGATGCTTCGCATTCAGTTCCAATTATATTCAGATCATCAACATATACCGCATTATCGCACACAACTCTTGGGTTTGGAACTCAATGCGCCGCATTTTAAAACCATCGTATTCTCATATAGATATCTTCAGATTCAATACATATAAATATGCCGTGAACGACATCCATCGACGCATTTCTAAATTCTCATTACGTTAGACTCATCAAGAATCTAAACGTGACGCCATCCATCACGGGGAATATGTTTCCTCATAATCAACCTGTGTCTGGGAGAAACCTCGCAACAAGGCGAGCTTTATATCTCATAATTTCATTTTTCTCATTTCGTTAACGAATACCCATTTGATTCAACTGGTCTCACACCTCCGTGAGTACAATGGGTCCAATACTTTTCGCTTATTAAGCAATCAAGCTCGACTTTTATGCTCTTTCCATTTTAGCCATATGTCTCTTTGACATTCATATACGATTTTGCCTGATCCTCGCTTTTCCTCATTTATCTCTTTTCGACACGAGAAAATATTATCAATATCAACTATCTCATTTATATTCTATATCCTTCCATTATGGATAATGATAGATATCATGATTTTCTTATCAGCTCATGATGCTCCTGATCATCCTTATTTTCATGATGATTCAGATTATCATTATTCTCATATTCTCATTTTCCAAAAATATTTTTAACTATTTCTGGGAGAATTATGCATTTTGCTTCCTTTCTTTTTTGTGATTCTTATCCTTAACAATCAAGTCTACCACGCTCAAGCGGTTCTGATTCTCCGACATCTGCTAGCCACCTTCGAATCTCAATTCTAAAGAGAACATTTGCATGGTATATGATTTTGTTACCGTTTTGGATTCGCAAAATCGGGAAGTTGATTTGCAATACTTTTGAATGCATAATACGTCGAACTCTCTTCTCGATCGCTAGAGAGGATCATGTGTACAATGTCGTACACCCACTGATATCCTTCACTACTGCTTATTTTCTCCCTAGAACCGGAATATTCTCGTCCAATGACAATCAGAAACCTGCCGTAAAGACATCACCAGCCTTTGGTTCTGTGATCTTATAATGGATAATCACATCCAACATAAATTCTCAACCTCCTCCGAGGTCCCATTTTCAGAGCTGTGTGCTATCACACAAATGCATAACCAAAAATTCTAAATGGGAAACATTGTTCTCGACCAAATGCCAATCAGTAATGGGAATACTTTTGATATGCACTCGCCCTTATCCGACCCGCTTCGCATGCAATATGGCGTCCCCTACGTATGTCGAGATTTGATTTCATGATCAACTGGCCTCGCAATTAATCACAGACGCTTAATCAATGATTCATCCAACCCATTTTTGAGTATGAACATGAGCGATGGATGTTCAACCTCAATTCCCGATACCATACAATAATCATTAAATGATCGGAAGTGAATTCACAGCTTGTCAATCTAATTCTTTTAATAGATAATCAAGAAACCGCCTCACTTGATTATTCGAGTTAAATCTCGAAATGCCATATTTCGAGATGATAATACAAACATGTGACCATCGCTAAGCATCTATCAACACCATAACATGTGGAATGGTCCACATGGTGATGAATTTCCACATATCAATACCACGCTCATGAACTTTGGTGATTCTTTTTCAATTTGGTCAGCGATGGCCTTATTACCAATTTTCCTGTAGAACACGCTTCACATGTCTTTTATTTCCCTCGATAAATCTCTTAGATTTTCAGTCCATGACCATGTGAAGTCTCAATGATTCTCCGATCATCGCGTGATACCCTGACGATCGAGTCTTCTCATGCCATAATATGAAATCATCTTGATTTCTATCAACCACGAGATTTGGATTCTATCATATATATGTATGCAGTAATCCGAAGTCTTAATTTTTCCAAGATAACTTTTTCCATTTTTTTGTTATATACATAACCTTCTTTTCATCATCGCCCTGACTGATATCATACCTCAAGGTAGATATCTTAAAACTCAACAAATTCCTTTGAATTGGGAGCACGTTATCAATGGAAAATTTTGCTCCATTTGGCAACGAAAATGCTTTATCGCCTCGCTATCAGTCACAATCAGACTCGATATCAGATTGACAATATTTTGTCTCTTTATATTTGAGAAATATATCTCATTCTTTCGATTACGTTGTTCCAATTATATAGTATACATATTTTCTTTTCTTTTCTTCGATTTTGATCCACTTGCAATATCCATTTCAGAATCAACATCAATAAGTTAGCTTAATTTCATAAATAAAACATATAATGATTTTATGATGGTTTTGTTGAAAAATATTTTATTCGAAAAACGATTAAAATACATAATAATTTACATGGCATAACACGAGACTTATTCTTTTTCTCAATACAAGCATTTTCATGCATAACCGAGACTTATTATTTTTGTCTCATTACAAGCACAGTGAATTGGTCATTTAAATCATTCTCAAAGTCGGCACCGAGGTATTTGTTCCCTCTGAGTTGTTCCGCTAGTTCACTTCTTTTTTGCCTTCGGACTCGATATATATGATGCATACGACAATCATCGCAAATGCTCTTCGCTCGACATCCGAAACATATATCCTACGTTTCGAGTCATCTATTTCATCTCTCTTTTTGAGATCGCTCATTTCGCACTCCATTAACGATCTCCTCCTCGAGGATTATAATTTTTCCTCGTCCACGATTATTTGACGACCAATACCCCGATTGGTCCGGCCTGCTTTTCAAGATTTTGACTTTCCCAAGATTCACTTCAAGAAATGCCTCCTGCCCCCTAGTCGAGAATTTGGTTTTAATGAGAAGTTCATTATTCTTCTCAAATTAATTAATGCCACAATTAATTCTGAGAACCTCTCAGATCCCTCGACTTCTCGTATTACTTGTGATGACACTATGTTCCTTATGAATGTCGTGCATGTTTTCTCGAAAGCATTTGACTTGAACCTGCTTAACTATTAATATTTAATTGAGATACAATCCGCAATATACCAATCAGATTGCCAACTTTTTCAAAATCGAAACCTCGTGCTTTTTCCATTCCTCTAAGGCATGAGGTAGTAATCTTTTGGTTATCAAACCTGCCTTTAGAGAATTCGTAGCTCATTGGTCTTTATGTGCGCATAATCATGCCACATTCTCATCTAGATGTAGAATATAATCGACTTCGCCTTTTCTCAAGTAGTTTTATTTTCTTCTTTTATGTATCGATAAATTTTTCCGATTCTGTATGAGTTCTACATCTATGGTCCATGCATGATTATTCGCCCGACTTTCAGAATTTTAATTTAGTTTTCCTCAATGTTTGCCATTTATCTAAAAACAAAACCAAATATAATTTTTTATTGTAACGATTTTTAAATCGATTACATATTAATAAACAAAGCGATTACAAGGAAAAATATTCCATAAAAATTAAACCAAAACTAAGGACAAATCCTGGGGTAAATTCTCCAACGGAGACGCCATAAATACAAAACAATAATTAAAACTAAACAAAGACTATAAATATGCAAATCATTTTACAAATGAAATCTAAGTTAAATTTCTTATAGAATGATGGGATGTGAATAAATGAGTGAATGAGAGAGTGTATTTATAGATTAAAAACACGCTCCGACCGTTGGAAAAGTATTTAATCGTTGGCGATTTTGAAAAATCGATCAAATTATCTAACATGCGATCAATTAATTCTACCGTATTCAGATAAATGGGTCATGATTAATCAAGATGGTATGATTAAATTAATTATGTAGAAAGTATTGAGGCCATCCAACAATATTAATTAGCAATAATGTAATATAAAATATTATGCGCTGAGTCGTCTGATATTATGGTGAGTAATCACTCCATGAACTGTAAATAAATTATTTAGGCCATTTTAATCGAATATTGAATAAATTCCTCAGGCATACTGCCCCGTAATATTAAATAAAGCATAACGCCTAGACGTCGAAATAAAAGGGCAAATGCCCACTGTCAAGATACTTAAGAGGCGCCAGCTTTTACTAGATATTTTATTTTATGAACAAAGTAACTTACCCAGTATTAACCGGATATCTTACCGCTTGATTCGATGAAATCGATGAAGTGGTTTCGTGGTGAATAGTAATCCTCCAATGAATAAGCGACTTCATTAATCGTTTCACTTGATCTGAGCGATCGCGATAACGCTGTTATGAAAACTCAAAATCAAGAACTCAAATCAAGAGTTCAAGATTAATAACCCAAAAATATGAAAAGAAACAAAAGAGAAAATAAGGATTTAATGAAAGTGTTTTTTATTATGAATTTTATATTTATAAATTCTTCTTTACAAGTGAATCAACTCCCATATATATTGGAAGGATATAAGAGTATAAATTATTGACTATTACATATTATAATAATAAATAATTATCTCTTTATAACATTTATAACACAAAACACCTATTGTTCAAATCTATAAAAGGAGTATGGACAAGAGAAAATCACACTAAAAAAAGAAAAGTATGTAGCAGCAATTAAAATATGTCAGAAAAGTAATCGACATTAATTAAAATTACTTATAATAAATTATGTTATATATGTGGTTTAACATCAGTTAAAATAACTTATGTAGTTATTGGTTTATTTGACATCAATTAAGTAAAATTGATATATTTTAAGATACATCAAAATTAATACAAAATAACAACTGAATTATTAATTAATTAATTTGAATTCATTTAAATAAAAAGATGCAAAGTTTGCATCAATAACAAATGATGCTAACATAATGCCAATTAAAAAAGTTGATACATATGAATATTTAATAAAATTAACATATTTAAAATTAATTAAAATAAAATATTTATGTAAGAGCAAGAACATATTTAGACACATACGATTCATAAATACAAGCAACATGGGAACGGCTGTTTAGACAAAGCATTAAGCGAATGATACAACTTGATGGGTTGAGAGTGTTGATGGGAGAGAGAGAGATGTCAGAGAGTTTTCATGGGAAAGGAAGCCAAAATTCCTTGCAGCAAGGATAATGCGATATTATTTCCTTTTAAAGAATCAAACTTAAAACAATTGTTCAATGTTAACAATCTTTGAAATTTCAGAAAATCTATGTTTTAAACTCTATGATTATTAGACCTTTAATGAACTTCATTTCCTCACTTAAACGCTTGAGATGTTTAACCATAGTCTTACATACATAAACGTCCAGGATATCTTATTCTCTTGTGTCACACCTTTTTACTCGAATGGTTATTTTCTCTTTTAAATGATACCACACCCTCACCTAAAGGTTTTTTTAAGCCTATTTGCTATTTGTTGATTTACTGAGGATTCTAGGAAAGGGAGATCTCAGCCTAGAAAGTGATTACAAAGGAAGACGAGTCACTTCAAAGGGATTGAGAATCTGGATTTGTTAACACAGAGAGAGAGAGAGGGGGGTTGAGAAATTGTATTGATTTCATCGTAACCAGTCAAAGGCCTACAAACAGTGTTGATATATGAGCTAATGGTTTAGCAAACCAACCAGTTTACATAAACGAAATAGATAAGAGAAATTAAGAAAAGTAGGATTAAAAAACGGGTTCTGCTTCTGTCTTCTTCTTCTTCAAAGGCTCCTCAGTTTTGGGTTCTTCCTCATCATCACCCTTCTTCTTCTTATTCTTTTTATCTTTGTCATAAACTTCAGTCTTTTTATCTTCCTTCGAGATTTCTCAACCGTGCTTCAAGCTGTCAGAAAAATGAGACCAAATGGTAATAACCATCAATGAAGGAAGAAAAATGTAGATAGGATCGGGCGGGAGAGGAAAGATATTGAAGAGTACCTTTAAGCGGTTTTCCACTCCCATAGTGTTGTCTAGGCCATCACCAAGAGCATCACACCGGATAGCAAGAGCAGCTTTTGCAGCTAGTGACCGTGCTATTTTACCCTTGTGCTTTCGTGCAGCTTGGGCAACCACAGATGCGTGGTAAATTATACCATACTTTGGAGTGGCGTGTTTGGTCTTGAGGGCTCTAAATAGGGCCTTTTCAGCTCCAAGAATCTGAATCGTGCTCCCAGGTAGCTTTGAGAGGTTCAATAAACTACCACCATGAGAAATTAGGCGAGCACCAACTAGTTCCCCGACAAGGGCAGTTAGATTTGGTGCAATTGTGTTCATTCTGCTCTTTAAGTTGTCATAAAGCTGAGGTCTGTACTCAGCAAGAGATAGAACATGGTCACAGAGTTCCCTGATGTGCATCAAATCAAGGTCACTTACTTTAGTTCCCATAGATATCACGGCAACCTCTTTTAGTTCCGCTTCATCTTCATCAGTCAATATCTGAGATGACATTGTTGAAAACAGAAAGATGTTTTAAAAAGGCAAATCCGGAAACATAATGGTCAGAAGATATATATTGGTAAACAGGAATTAACCTCAGAGAAGTCTAGCTTTGCAGCATTAACCCGATTCCCCATTAGTTTTACAGCCTTGGCATATAAAATATTGTCCTGTACGATCTTAGCAAGCTCAGGAAAATGCCAACCGTACCATTCACGAACCCTCATTGCGTAAGTGTTAAGCTCTTTGTCAAGATCATCAAGCAAACCAATAGCTTGGATTATCTTTGTGTCCACCTAACAAAATATAAAGTATGAGGGGATAAGTTGAGTTGGTTCGCCCAATAAACCAAATGTTGCAATAATTAATTCAATAAACAATTGCAACGATTTACTCAAAGAGACACAGCCATAGAAAGTATTTTTCAAATTGTTATTATTATTATAGATTATGGTTTAAACCTTTGTTCTTCTTGACTAAGAAAACAGTAAGAGAAATTTTGTAAACATAAAAGGTTACATGAATATAAATATGCACATATCGAGGTTAATGTACGCCATGGTGAGAAACGAGAGAAATCGATCATACTCTCAAAGAAGCTCATGAAATCAATATGTGCATATTTGTAATCCAGAGAAATCGATCATACTCTCAAAGAGGTTACTAACCCAACGTAACAAGTTGTAATCCAGAGGACTAAATAGAAGCCAATATAAACTAAATGAATACCTTGTCAGAGCTGAAGTTTAGGTTATATCTGGCAAAGCTGTGAGACAATCCCAGGCTCATAGTTGGAGCTATATCGTGATCCTCCAATCCAGAAGATAGAGAGGGCGAGAAAGATTTAGTACCTTAGAGGGTTTACGCACAGCTGCAGCGTTAGACAGAAAAAAAAAAGGAGCGACGATTGCTAGGGTTTAAGATGTTAGGGTTCAGATTCTCTTAATCGATCAGAGATTTTGGCCTCCGATAAAAAAGAAAAGGAAAAGTATATATAAGAAGATAAATATTAGTTTCGATTAAAAAAAAGGAAAAAGTTAAGTGAAACAAAAGAAACATTTTGTATAATAAGATGTCGATAATACCATCTTTTAAAATTATCAAAAAAAGAATTTTGTTTATTATCTACTAAACCTAAAAGGAAAATGATTATTTTGACTATTTTTAAATGATATATTTATATAAGAAAAATATACAATTAGTTACTAATTCTAAAATAAAAATTATAAAATAAGATTATCTTAAGCAAACTATACAGTTAATTACTAATTCTAAAAAAGGATTATTTACTTTTTAATTATAATTCATATTTTCAGTTTCTATTTTGTTTTTTAATTTCTATTTTTATAGGGTTTGTTCAATTAATATTTTTAGAAAACTGACCTAATAATCAAATAAGATAATTAGATTTTTTGTACTTTCCATTTTTTGTAATATCTTTTAAATCTTACTATTTGGTTTTCAATAAAAATATGTCACACATCCCCTATATATTAATTGAGAATCATTTTAACGAAATAACCTTATGTTTACATGGAATATTACAACACTACCATGCTAACGTGTCGTCGCCGTAATGATTATCAGGGAATCCCCTATATATTATTTAGGAAGTATACTTATACAATTAACCTTACAAGATGTTGATATTTACATCACATTACCATTACAATAAAGAACAAATTATAATTTCTCATTAAAGTTAGTTTAGTCATTAATCATTTTCTTATCACCAATAAAAATTATATTAATTATGAACTAAAAAATCCGAAATTATTAGTTTAGGAAACTAAAAAATTGTTAGTTTAGGAAACTAAAAAATCCAAAATTTTTAGAATATTAACAAAAAACGGATTTGTTAATCCATAAGCAAATATTAATTAAATAGTAATAACAAATATCCGAGGACTCGTAGTCTTTAATTAATTACAAATAGTGTTATCAATATTTGGGATATACTTTGAAAAAATCGTGGAAGCTCTAACTAACGAAGATATTATCTTCTTTAAATAATAAAGATATTATCAATCTACTTTTATGAGAATACTTTTATTATGGGAATATTGTTACCAGAAAGTTTTTAGATACTAATCATTATAATATGTGCTAGAATATTCTAGATTATTCTAGATTAAATAAACTTAAAAATAAACACATATACAATTAAAAAAATCTCATATATAACTTAAGGATTTGAATTTTTAAAATTTTTGTCAAGCTTTTAAAATAAACAAAAAATTTAAGTCAAAACATTCCTCTACAAGCTAAACAATATAAAAACTTTTGCAACAAGATAAACAAAATATTCCTCTCTAAAACCCTTAAATCAAGCACTCCATCTTCACTATATATAAGATCATCTCATTCCACTAAACGAAATATCCATTCCACTTAAATCCCTAATATTGTTTTATTTGTTCCATTCATATATATATATATATATATATATTTTATATTTATGTTAATAATTTGTGAATCTTTAGTTTTATATCATTTCTCACATATTTTTTTTATATTCATGCATAGTGGGAGATGGTAATGGAGATACAAAAATGATTTCATTGAGGTATGTCTTGAGTCTTCTTTTCTAATTATTTACTAATTTTTTATGCAAAGTAATATGTTAAGATTTTTATTATGTTAAACTATTTTTTTTGGTAAATTATACTATGAAATGGAAAAAAATCTTAGCTTATATGTAAAAAGAAATTTTACCTTATGAAATCAAAATAGTAAAAAATTATTTTAACAAAAAATCTTTGAGAACATTATATAATTTATTATACTATTTTAATTTTTTAAAAATTATCTTGAAAATGCTACATGTGAAATATATAGATTTCATGTTACATTTACAATCATATTTTTATTTTAAACTTTACTAATATGGACTAAATCAAATTTATACTAACAATAATATTGTATCAACAAAATTACCGAATTCGTAATTACCAATATATTACAATACAAATAATCGCCGATGATTTCATATTTGTAAATAATAATACTTACACATTTTAATATTTTTTATAATATTAAAGCCGTATTTCTTTTAAATAAATATTTAACATTACTTTAAAAAATCTCGCGCTGTAGTGCGGGAAAATATCTAGTATATTTCATAGGACATTGATTAATAGACTAATTACATAATATGTCATTAGATCAATCATATATATATATATATATTGTCTTTATTTTAAAGATTATAATCTTACCTAAATTAGCTCTATTATTTATGGAAAATCGAGTAAGAAAATATTGCATAAAATTATAGCAGATTTTATTGTTTCTTCATTTAATTTTAAAAATTTTTATTTAAAAAATATTATTTTAACTAAATAATTAATTAGTAACATAAATATGTAAAAAACTTTAATTTTAGATTTCAGTTATTTGAACAATAATATACTATTAAAATATTTAGAATATTTATTTAATTCATTAATTTTCTAACAAATATTATAAATATATTATCCCGCGTTATATACGCGGGAATCACCTAGTTTCTAATTATTTGACAAAATAGAATTGATTGAGTGTAGCCTATCCCAATCCATTATCATAATTGGTTGAGTGTTAAATGAATCATGAACTAACTTGATTGGATTAACTTGGACTAAGTTGATTGGATTAACTTATAATCCATCAAATTTAAATGGATCCGCTCAGGCCATAACTCTATTTAATTTCATGGATCAAATGGTTAAATAGTTCGACTGTGAACACATAAATTAAATTGTAATAACTTTACCATCATATTTAGTAACAAATAATTAATTACCGGCAATTAAAAAAATTGCAGAATCACAATTTTTGCGGAAAAATCTATAATTGAGTTGATAAAAACTGTGATATCAATTTTTTAGAGACATTGTAAAATTGCTTTTTAAATAGGAATCACAAAATCATGAATTTTTAGATTTCCAATACTATTGATAATTATAAATATGTTGGTAAAATTTTTGGTAATTACCAATTTAAGATTAATAGATTGTTGTTATAAGTGTTAATAAAAAGTTTAAAATATAGAAATACCAATTAGTTCACTTGAAAAAAACAAGAGTCCGTTAATAACTTTTTTCTACCTAAAAATATTATCTATTTTTTTCTTAAAAATATTTTTAAATAACATTTAACAACAAATTTTAAATTCAACTTTTTGTTAAATTCAACTTTTATCATAAAAATAAAAAAACGTGTACATTGGGCGAATTGTAATCAAGTGAAATATAACATTTTTGATTTATCGTAAATCCACTTCTTTGTTGTTTCTATAAATATCACCTATATATTATTTGGGGAGTACACTTATAAATAATCATTAAAAAAGTGTTAATATTTACATCACATTGTCATTACTTCATTGAACAAATTTTAATCTCTCATTAAGGATATTTTAATCATTAGTTATTATGTGATCATTTAATTAAATTATTTAATAAATAATTTTCGTTTTAATTAATTAATTTATTTTAATTTTTTTTAAAAGTAGTTAAAAATAGATTTTATGAAGATTTTGTTGATTTAATTAAACACATTAATTAAATTAAATTAAATGTTGCTTTAATTTTCTAAAAATAAGATATTTTATGTAGATTCTGATTTTTTTGGAAAATTTTAAGGAATAATTTATGTATATTGTCGATTTTTTTTTTACTTATTTCTATATTATAATTTTCATTTTAATTTATTTATTTATTTTAAATTTTTTGAAAAGTAGTTAAAAATAGTTTTTTTAAACTTCTTTCTAGATTATAATTTTGGTTTTATTTATTTTAAATTTTTTTTAAAATAGTTAAAAATTTCTAATATTGTCAGAGTATGAAAGATTGGTTTTATATTTCTGATTACAAAATGTTTACGTGGATATTACAAAGATTCGATATTATAATTTTCGTAAAGTTTTATAATAACTACAATTTTCTAATATTTTTCTATAATTGCAATTTGTCCGTGCTATAGCACGAGATATATCCTAGTTATATAATAGTTTATAAATATCACAAAAATATTCAAAATATTTTAATAGTTTCCGGTAGATCTTATGAATTATTACATTTGTTTTTGCGATTATTGCTAATGGAGTTCTCCCCTAAAGCCGTTGCTTCATACATAAAGGAATATGTTCATCTAATCTATGCTACATTCATAATCTTAAATCTCAACTCTGTTCAAACACATCATCTTAAAAGATGACCATAGATTTGCTGATGTCGAAAAGATGACTATCATCTCAAACTCACCATTAAGGGAATCAAAAAGAGTCAGCTAAACCCCTTATAAATCACAAAGCTCCAAAACTGTTCTCTTCTTTTTTGGGAATCCAAATCCAAATCACTAACTTGAATTTAACATTAAATTGAATCAAGAATCTCTGTTTCCAACGAGACAAACTCTGATTTTATATAATACCTAAAAAATTTAGAACAAGTTAAGATTTTAAAGATTAAAAGATTAAAAATTAGAGACACCAATGGCTACAATAAGATGAACGGTTTTGTTTTATATAATAATTAACATCATGTTTTGTTTTCCTCTCATTACATATAGAGGTGTCAAAATGGGTAAACCAAACCAAATCAACCTATAACTCAATAAATTCAAACTTAAATAGTTTTTGAGTTGACCCAACTCATTTGTTAAATGGGTTGAGTTAACCCATAACTCAAATTAATTTGATGGTTTTAATGATTAAATGAGTTGAGTCAACTCAGATGACCCATAAAAATAAAATAATTAATTAATAAATAATTTAATTACAATGAATATAAAAATAACTAATAAATCATTATTATCATTATATATTATCATTTTGCCATTATCATCAATGACATAAAATATAGATTCTGAAATCACATTTTTGGCGGGAAAATTACAGAATCATGTTGGCAAAAAATTGTGGAATCGAGTTTTTTGCAAAAAGTTGTGAAACGTAATTTGGGAAAATATGGGAAAATGCGGACTCGTATTTATGGCGGGAAAATATGGACTCGTGTTTTTTGGCGGGAAAATACGGATTCGTGTTTATGAAACCGAATAATCATGAAACCGTGTTTTGGCGGGAAAATTATGAAACCATATTTTTGGTGGGAAAATTATGAAACCGTGTTTTTTGTGGAAAATTATGAAACATTGTTTTTGGCGGGAAAATTATGAAACCGTATTTTTGGCCGGAAATTATGAAACCGTGTTTTGGCGGGAAAAGTATTGACTCATGTTTTTGGCGGGAAAAATGCGAACTCGTATTTTTGGCGGAAAAATTGTAGTATGATGATGATGATATGATGATGATGAAATATGATATGGCGATAATGATATGTTGATGTTAGTATGATGGTAATGATTATGCTAAGTATGATATTTTAATGGGTAAATGGTTAATCATAAACCATTACAACCCAACCCATATGACTCATAAACTCATTGACCCATCAACCCATTGACCCTCAATTGATCAAATCAATTGACCCATCCCATTGACTATAACTCATCAGGATCCAAATAGTATGCCATTAGGGTTAATGGTCGGATCGGATTGATGGCCAGTTTGACCCATTTTGACACCCTTAGGTGCAATGAACTTCAAAGGAAAAGGGAAAGCGAGAGTGAGATGAAGAAAAGACAGAAAACAGAGACTTAAGAATGCATCTTCTTAAATGTGTTTATATAAGCTAAATTAACTATATTAATTAAATTAAATAAAACAAAGAATTTAAAGTTGTGATTTGAGAAGAAATGGGGTTTGTTGGCTACTCATTAATGTAAACTCGAATATTTCTTCCTCATTTTTAGTCAGCAATGCAAATATAAAGTATTTTTACTTATATGGGGCACAAAAAAATGTTGATATGTATCAGACGTACTGTTTACGACTCACCCTTTATTGATATTTTTGAATAAGATCATTAACTTTGTTAATTTGCACATCATCAATTTACTATATCAATAATACGTATAGCACTAGAACATCCTAATTAAATACATAACAACAAATATAAACAATAACTTCATATTACGTATAGCACTAGGATCTTATATGACTAGACTATATATTTTGATTATCAAGCTTATTTTATCACTTTTGCATTACAATAAATTAGACATGAAATAAAAAGACGGTAAAATTAGAGGATTGATACTACTAACCTCTCTTTGGTATTTATTAATATAGTTTGCATATACTTATACGTCTTTTCTTTATTGTATCCCATTCAATCTACACATACTATTTCATCATTTATCTGTCACAAGATAGCATCAATATTAGTAACAAATGTAACAATAAACTATTTATATGATTGTATAAGTGGAAACTTATAAACAATACATGTTATTCGTATTATATGTGTTTATATAAGCTAAATTAACGATATTAATTAAATTAAATAAAAAAAAGAATTAAAAAGTTGTGATTTGAGAAGAAATGGGGTTTGTTGGCTACTCATTAATGTAAACTCGAATATTACTTCCTCACTTTTAGTCAGCAAGATGATTGGGTGTTGCTTTGAAACATTCCTACAGCCATATTTTGATCTAAACCTCTAAATTTAAATCAGTCACGTTTTACATATTTTTTTTCAAAGCTAAAACTACTTTTACGTTTTACATAAATTCTAAAGCTACAACAAAAAAAATCCACAGCAAAAAAAATCCACAGATCAAATTCTACAACAAAAATTTTAAATCTACAGCCACAACTAATCAGACCCATATATATTTTGATTATTAAGATTATTTTTTCACTTCTGTATCCCCTATATATTATTAAGATTATTAAGATTATTTTTTAGAAACTTTTAAATAAGAATTTATGTAGATTATCAGTTTTTTTTAACTTCTTTATAAATTATAATTTTTGTTTTAATTAATTAACTTATTTTAATTTTTTTGAAAATTAGCTAAAAATAGATTTTGTGAAGATTTGGTTGATTTAATTAAACACAATAATTAAATTAAATTAAATGTTAATTTAATCTTTCAAAAATAAGAAATTTGATGTACATTGCTATTTGTTTTTTGGAATGTTAATTTTACCGTTAGTTCCTCTTTATAATATCGAATCTATTAATAGATTTTTAGTAGAATTAAAAATATTAATTCATATCTGACTTAATTTAATATGGTGTAAACTTTATTTTAAAATTTTTGAATAGTAGTTAAAAATAGATTTTATAAAGGTTTTGTTGATTTAATTAAACACACTAATTAAATTAAATTAAATCAAATATTGATTTAATTTTTCAAAAATAAGAGATTTTATGTAGATTGCGATTTGTTTTGGAAAACTTTAAGGAATAATTTATGTATATTGTCAATTTCTTTTTTACTTCTTTATAGATCATATTTATCGTTTTAATTAACTAATTAATTTTAATTTTTCTGAAAGTAGTTAAAATAGATTTTGTTGATTTAATTAAACACACTAATTAAATTAAATTAAATGTTGATTTAATTTTACAAAAATAAGAGATTTGATGTAGATTACGATTTTTTTTTGGAATGTTAATGTTAATGTTAGTTACTCTTTATAATATCAAATGTATTAATAGATTTTAGTAGATTTAAAAATGTTAATTTATATCTGACTTAGTTTAACATGGTGTACAATTTAACATAATATTGTAACATTGTAATTTAATTTTTAAATCTATTTAAATTGTAAAATTTGATAATTAAAACAGAATAAGATATAATGAAAATTCAAATAAAAAATATACGGAAATTTTCTGTTGGGAATAATATATCGCAATATCCAATATCGCTAATAGACATACTATCTTTCAACAAAAAAGTATATTTTACGAAATCAATCTTAGAATATCATGGGTTAATATTTTCCAAAAAATCTTAATTAATATCTTAGAATGTCGCAATCTTCCAAAACTTTACTTTTTTCTTCTGTTAAATCAAAGAAAATATCCTAATTTTATATATAATTTTTCTAACATAAAATTTTCAATATCATCGAGTATGAAAGATTGGTTTTATATTTCTGATTACAAAATATTTACGCGAATATTACAAAGATTCGATATTATAAAAAGTGATATTATAATTTTCGGAAAGTTTTGAAAGAATTACAATTTTCTAATATCTTGATTTTATAAATTTTGGATATTTTTCTATAATTGCAATTTGTCCATGCTATAGCACGGGATATATCTTAGTTACAATAAATTAGACATGAAATAAAAAGTGGGTAAAATTAGAGGATTGATACCACTAACCTCTATTTGGTATCTCCTATATATTATTTGGGGAGTACACTTATAAATAAACATTAAAAAGTATTAATATTTACATCACATTGCCATTACTTCAAAGAACAAATTTTAATCACTCATTAAGGATATTTTAGTCATTTGTTATTATCTGATTATTTGTAGATTATAATTTTTGTTTTAACTAATTTATTTATTTAAAGTTTTTTGAAAAGTAGTTAAAATAGATTTTTGTGAAAATTTTGTTGATTTAATTAAACACACTAATTAAATTAAATTAAATGTTAATTTAATATTCCAAAAAGAAGAGATTTGATGTAGATTTGTTTTTGGAATGTTAATGTTAATGTTAGTTTCTTTTTCTAATATCGAATTTATTAATAGATTTTTAGTAGATTTAAAAATGTTAGTTCATATCTGACTTAGTTTAACATGGTGTAAAATTTATTTTAATTTTTTTGAAAAGTACTTAAAAATAGAATTTATGAAGATTATGTTGATTTAATTAAACACACTAATTAAATTAAATTAAATATTGATTTAATTTTTCAAAAATAAGATATTTTATGTAGATTGCGATTTTTTTTTGAAAAGTTTTTAAGGAAGAATTTCTGTAGATTGTCGATTTTTTACTTCTTTATAGATTATAATTTTTGTTTTAATTAATTAATTTATTTTAAATTATTTGAAAATTAGTTAAAAATAGATTTTGTGGATTTAATTAACCACACTAAATAAATTAAATTAAATGTTGATTTAATTTTCTGAAAATAAGAGATTTGATGTAGATTACGATTTTTTTTGACAATGTTAATGTTAATGTTAGTTCCTTTTTATAATATCAGATCTATTAATAGATTTTTAATAGATTTAAAAATATTAATTCATATCTGATTTAGTTTAACATGGTGTACAATTTAATATAACAATGTAACACTGTAATTTAATTTTCAAATCTGTTTAAATTGTAAATTTTTGTAATTAATGCAGAACAAGATATTATTAAAATTCAATCAAAAATATCCGGATATTTTCTGTTGGCAACAATATATCGCAATATCCAATATCGCTAATAGACATACTATCTTTCAACAGAAAAATATATTCTATGAAATCAATCTTAGAATATCTTGGGTTAATATTTTTCAAAAAAATCTTAATTAATATTTTAAAATATCGCAATCTTTCAAAATTTTACTTCTTTCTTCGGTTAAGTCAAAGAAAATATCCTGAGTTTATATATAATTTTTTCAACATAAATTTTTTTTAATATCGTCGAGTATGAAATATTGGTTTTATATTTCTGATTACAAAATGTTTACGTGGATATTATAAAGATTTAATATTATAAAAAAAATTTGTAAAGTTTTGGAGTTTTTATCTCAGAGATATATCCACATCCTGTATTAATATAGTTTGCATATACTCATGCGTCTTTCCTTCATTGTACCCCATTCAATCTACACATACGATTTCATACTTTATATGTCACAAGATAGCATCAATGTTAGTAACAAAAATTTGAATGTAACAACAAACTATTTATATGATTGTATAAGTGAAAACATATAAACAGTACATGTTATTCATATTATTTATGCAGATCGAGGCCAAATAAATAGATACCATTATACTCTGTTTTCATTTGTTATTGGACTAAAAACAAATACAAGAAACGTATCTCCAAGTAATTTTATCATCACTGCTTTTAATTATGATAACCTGAAAATAAAAGCAAAGAAATAACTAATGGTCATACATAAAGTATACAAACAAGTGAGACAGGTAAAAGAAGTTACATGCACGGTGCCTACACACTAGCACAAATTGTTTCAACACCAAGACCATATTGCAAAGTATGGAGAAACGTTTTACATTAGTTGAAAGAAAGAGTTCTAAATTAATAATTTTAATAAAGTTAAATATATTTAAGAATTTAACCATCCTTTATCGAGTAGCCTTGACTATTCAAAAACCTTTAATGATTCGATAGCCTGAAAAAGTAATGGGTTTATTAGCTTGTTATTAATGTTAAATCGAATATTTCTTCCTCTTTTTTTGTCAGTAATGCAAACTAAGTAATCTTTCTTAATACAAGGCATGGAAAAATATTGACATGTATCACACGACTATCTCCTTATCTTTTTTCCTAACCTCCTTAAGTTCATGTTGTTGTTATCATTATCTTGTCCGTCTATTTTCATTCTTGTTTCAATGTCCTCTGATCCTGAATCCCTTTTCATTATCATCACTTCTCTCTCAGTAGCCTCCTTAGCCTTGTTTTTAGCATAAAAAGCATAACATATAAGTGTTTTCCATGTAACAGCCACGACCAAAAGTGGAATCGCCCATATAGGTACCCTCTAAGCTACTAATACCATCATGGCCACATAAGCAATTTCGTTTACCAAAACAATGCCATTTGTAATGTAGAGAAGGTTAAGAAGAGCAATAACATGGTTATACATAAAAATGATCAATGCCACCAATATCCAAAACATGACGAGACCAGCTTCTTTGTGCAGAATCTTCTCTTTCAATGGAGTAACATGGCTATACATAGATTGGTACAAAAATGATTTTTAAGTCCAAGATAATCATATTCTAAAAAGAACCTCACTTTCAAAGTTGGTTGATACATCAAGGAAAGATGTTTCGTAAAAAATATGATGAATATTTAGTCAGATTTAGATACACGTTCTGTTATTGGGTGTATCTAATCTGTAGCAATTTTGCGTATATGAAAGTTCAAATTTGGTTCAACTTCACAAACCCTTGAAAGAGCAAGAGGACAAGACACAGGTTGGGGTTTACTGTGGGTTGCAGTGATATTTTTTTTTGGAGCTTCCACTTCACGGTATTGGATCGTTTATCCAGGGAAGGATCCATCTAAGCAAGTAACCCCAAAGGAGGATCCAACTAAGCACATAATCTATAAGCACAACAACTGGCCAAGATGGTTTTCCCTAGGACTTGCCAACTCAAAGGTTGTTGGGAGCTTGGCATATATCTTTGGTCGCAGGTTGTGGTCTTATTGTTAATCTCATTAGACTTGTGCTTATCAGTAGAACAATAATATCTTATGGTCTTGTTTATTGTCTTGACTCTGTAGTAGAGTAACAAGTCTCTTGTGGTCATGATTTTTGTTTTGACTCTAAAATTAGAGTAGATGTCTTGTGGCCTTGTTTATTGTATTCACTCTGAAACTAGAGTAATAAATATGTGTGTTCTTTGTTTTTTTTTTAAGTTTTGGTTTCAATTTAGTTAATTTACCAACTTTCACATGATGAAACAAAAGATAATATGTGATACGCACATTATATTATTTAGAAGTTGTTATTCTATATAATCGTTTCGGAGAATTAAAGTAGTAGCCAAAATAAAAATAAAGTTAAAGAACAGTGTATTAACATATAGCATAAGATATTTTTACAACATGTTATATACGAATTGCTAAACAAAAGATATTGTTGCTCAAAAAAGAGAATCTCAATTGTTGCGGCTAACAATAATTTTAAATATGTTTTTAGTTTTTTAGTATACATGCGTAAATAAATAATTATGTGATATTATGCGTAAATAATTTATATATATAAAAATTCTAGACGTTAATGAAATAGCCAATCGACTTAACTTAAATGTACCGATTACTCCATTCAACCATCTACTTGCTGACATTGAGCTAAACTATGAATATATATATGAATGCACGGGCAAAGAATACAGATGTTGCCAGTATGACATTGAAGAGTTTGAGATGTATAACTAATTGTATTAGTGATACCCAGTGTTAAACAAAAATATGAGTTTATCTATATGTTGTAATGAATAAGTAATCACCGTAATTAGTATATGATGGATATGTTTTAGTTTTTTGAAAATTAAATATATGTTTTGTAATGTTCTTATGTTATTGTAATTATGAATAAAATATAGTAGTTATCTAAACCTTGATTTTTTTAATCTTCAGAAGATAAATATTTAATTTTAAACACCTTTTGCCCATTAACATTAGAGTTCGATTTGAAGATGTGAAAAGAATATTTTCATTTGACGTGACAAAATAGTATCAAATTATTCATGTGGTTGCAAATAGTAATAAATTATAAGTCATCGCACTGAAGTCACACTCTTTACCAACTTAATGCGACATAATTAATTATATAAAGTTGGTAGAGTTACGTTGTAAATGCGTAAATGGTTGGTGTACCTAACTATTGTGACTATAGATGTTATCACTTAGATGTGGTAAATTTGTAAAAAAACTGGTCAGAACTTATTATCTATAAATGTAATAAAAATGACACATTTGAGATACACTAGGTCTAATAATGATAATAATGATGCGGAATGGTCGCCAACTCTTTGAAAGTATTGGAAATCAACCCGAGGATCGAGTTCTTCATACAATGAGACAGCCCCTCTGATTTTTTCCCATGACCCTCAATGTTGTAGAAGGACCATATCGTGTTCCAATTTCTTCGAACCAATGTGAAGGCGGATGAAATTTGATTCCTAGACCAATCCAGCCTATTCAAATTGCGAGAGAACAGAAAATAATCAAGAAAATAATTTGCATAATGAAGGTGCACAACCTAGAAAAACACAAGAATTTATTAGCAAAGTACTTGCAGATTTTAATGAAGTATGTAGGACGTCTCCTATTGATTATCTTGTGAAAAAATGTAAAGTAAAAATGTAAACAAGTTACATTATTAAATTAAATTTAGAAATTACTAAAATTGTTTTACTTAATATTCCGGATTGGCGCTTAGGAGAAGGGGGAATATTGCTTGGAGACATATGGGAAAGGAGTATATTGTTTTTTCTTTTTATTTATTCGGTTTTCAGTTTGGAGAGAATTAATTATATATATTACAACAAATAAAAGATATATATAGATATAGATATAGTTTTAAATAAATAAAAGATATAGATTTTAAATAAATATTTTCAAACATATTATAGAAATTAGCAATCTGATATCCGAATTAAAAATATAAACAAGTGTAATATGCATTCATCTTACTAGACAACAAATTATATCCTATTGAAATTTCATAGTTGACCATAATAATATGTATTATACAACAAATAATATCCTACCTAAATTTCATATTTAACAATAATAATACATATAAATTATAATATTTATCATAATATAACAACCATAATTTTGAAAATATTGCTTAACATTATTTAAATAAAAAAATTATCCAATATTAAAGAGAAACTGGCAAAAGTAACAATTTTTTTTTATAGTATCCAAATCTGAACCGGACTTTCATATACTCATACCAAACCGAATTTTGTTTGTAAGTTAGGTTAGGTGAGATATAGCCATGATGTCTTATGTGCCATCATATTAATGTTAAAATATATATATATATATATATATTGTTTTTATCTCTCTCTTTCTATATAAACCAAAATTAAATATGTAGTACTTGTATATTTTATACGAAAAGATAGGTATATCATTTTCAAAAACAACTAGAATTTATAGCAACAATAACATTATTCTTATTTTTTGTTTTTTTTTTAAAGAATCAGCAATAAAAACCATACTCCAATTGAAATAAAACAATATTATATACTTATATTAATATATGAGTCCAATAAAAAGTATTTTAGGCTCCGCCACTAACTTAGATCTTTAATGTAAATGTTACCAAATATGGTAATGTCATTTGCTCTAACGTGAACCCTCCCGTTGCACCATCATTTCAAAGTTATTTTTCTTTTTTGCATGTGTTTTTTCTTATATAGAAAAGAGGCTTGCCTACTAAAATTTTGCTAGCCCAACTGTTCCTTGATTTGTTTTCTTTTTTACAACTAAAGGTAACTAGGTGATGAGATTTAAAATGCGTTATTAAATATAAAATCTATCTTTTTTAATTAAATATATTATATGATTTAAAGATTATGTATATTTTTATATTGTAAACTTTCCTTTTAAAATTAGTTATAATAATGTTTAGTTATGTCATATATATGTTGCCTAAAAAGTATAATAAATTTCTCAAAAAAATTGAGTAATCAAGTATGTCAAATAATCTATAATGACAGTACAATGTAATTTCTCTAGTAAACAAAACCTTTTTATATATTTTTTTGAAACTTAATAGATGTCGACACGTCAGTATGACAGTGTTGTAATATTTCACATAAACATAAGGTTATTTTGTTAAAATGATTCTCAATTAATATAGAGGGGATGAGTCTAACTAAAATAGAAATTGACTATGATCACGTTTAAATAACTTATACTTTTGAAGTTTACAATAGAAGAGTTTATGCAGTTTTGGTATTAGCAAATTTTCAATAAATAAAAATAAATATAAGTAAATTTTCAACCATCGAGAAGTCAAAATTAATTTACAAAAATTTCTCCTACACAATTCCTTGAACCAAAATGCTATGTTCTTTATTGTTATTCAAAATCATAAGATCAGACCAATCACATAACTAATAGAGAAACTGAATTTGTATTCGCATAAAAACGTAGAACAACAATTTTATTCAACTAAATTTAAACTCTACCTTACAAAACAATTTATATCTTCCGATTATTATGATTTCCCCTCCATCACATTTAAATATAATGATAACATCACAAAACCATCCATATGTATACAATAATTCTTCATTCTACCAAACAGAATTAAATGTTATAAGGCATCACAAACCAACACGTGAAAACATATTTGCATGATCAACTAGTTGGAAAGTTGGGAAGAAACCATGCAAATGCGTAAAACCACTTTACTTTTTTGGTGAAACATTCTCTTTTTTTTTCGACAAAACTTCGTTACAACAGTGTCCGTTTGGAAAAAATATATATATACACTTGTTTTTCCAAATTGTAAACATTGAATCTTGGTGTCCAAAATGGTTTCTAAAATATAATGATTGAACGTACTTAGTTATGGTTATAATTCACAATATTCTCTAAAAAGTGATAACAAAACATAGTCGTTGTAGGGGATCAATATATATTGATTAATGAGAGAAGAGTGACTATTAGGCCTATTTAAGCACAAGAATAACAAAACAAAAAAAACTAACCTTATAGAGATCACAATTTATGTATCCGACTTCTTCGGTAACATCACTCACGAGTTCATTGACAAATTAAAGTCTTCAGATGATGGAGGCAAGCAATAAATCATAATCCCAATGATTACTAAGGTAAGAATTCAGAGCTAGTCTTTGCCTTTCAAGTGATATAGTCATTATCACTACAAAATTGATAGATATATACAAGTATTTTGTTTTAGTCATCTAATTGTATATTATTCATCGTCCAACACATGATCCAAAACGCAGCAGATCAAAATGTTTCTAAAGCATATAGTTGGCATGAGAAGTTTAGATTGGAGTTTAAATTTTGAGTCACCTGAAATGTCAATCTTAGTAAAATATATACTCACTGCAGTGAGAATATATTAGAAAGAACATCTTGTGTTCCTTAAAACCTCATCTTCTCCACCTCCCCCAGCATTTTGTTTATGAACCTAAACATGTTCAAGTTAAAAATTTTGGCTTTATTTATCAGAAAATCTATAAGTCAACTACAAAAAATCCGAAGTGTTATATTATACACTACAAGAAAACAGCACGTATTCCGACGAAAATATCCGTGGATAATCCGTCAGAAACAAGAATTTTCGACGGGGTTCCCACACACAATAAGTTGTCGGTTTGAAGTCGTCGGAAACCCATAGCAAAAACCGACGGATTTTCGATGAAAAATTTTCAACTAACTACCGATGAAAACCTCCGTCGGATATACAATTCCGATGGTGTTCTGAGCGAAAGGACGGTCACAAAAGTTTCAAATTTCCAACAACAGTGAGTGTCTGAAACGTGTCAGAAATTAGATAACCGACGGAAACAGTTTCCGACGGCTAACCGACGGAGAAGGATTCCGACGGTTAATCGACGGAGAAATATTCGGACAGTCAACCGACGGAAAGAGATTCCGACGGCCAACCGACAGATAGGTATTCTGACGACCAACCGACAGATTGATATTCCGACGGCCAACCGACCGTATTAGTAAATAAAATAAAAACAAATATTATTTAATGTTTTGTAATTCAAAAATTTAATTATAAATAAAATTTAAATTAAAAATGGATAAATATAAAAAAAACTCTAAAATTAATTATACATTAAAGAAAAGTTATACAATGTTCGAATACGTAATTATAAAAAACGTAAAAATACTACTGCTGGCCTGGAGGGCAGAAATCCGTAAAATGCTGGCTCGTAAACGTCGAGAAGTAATCTTGAGAGGAACGCAACTCGTTAATTGTTGCGTTCTTTTCTGCCAATTCCCTCTTTAGCTTCTCAATCTCTTTAACGAGCACACGATCTGTTTGTGTAAACGAAGACGTTGCAGTGTCTGCTTCTGGAAGACCTCCTAATCCAAAAGCACGTTCTCGGCTTACTGGAGTTTCCTAAGAAATTATAAAAAAGTATTAAAATACTGAAAATTTATAAAAATAATACGAGTTATAGAAATTTATTTACCTCTAGGACCAGTTGGTTCATGACTTCCCGCGGCAATGAATTAGACCCCGAAGCTGATCCTCCTTCTTAAGATAGCTGGGTAAGCTTGTCCTGCTTCTTCTTCTCGATTTTGTTCATAACTTTGCACGCCAACTTGCCTTGTACCTCCCCGGTTTTTTATTGGTGTGCGTGTCGACAAAAATGTCATATAAATCTGGCCGAACACCACCGGACTTGGCAGTCTAGTTAAATAAATAAATTATTGGTAAATAAAAAAAGTTAAGAAAATTAATAATTAGTAAAAGATTATATTCATACCAGCTCGTCAGCACGACTCTCGAACGTCATTGCACCTGCATTATGTGTTGCGATTCCCAGTCCATCCCGTTCGCTCAAGCGAACCCTGTTTCGGGTGGAGATCTTATTGGCCTCTTTTGTACTCCAGTATTGAATGTACGCCTGCCAAACAGCAGGGTCGAGATCCCTTAGCTTATCTTTTCCCTTCTTCCACTTTTGCTTCCAACTGTAGACATGCTCGCTGAATTGTGAACTAGCTTGCTTATCGAAAGCTTTACGAACAAGGAGCGTATGTGTGGGGTCCCAATTAAATTCTTGCTACAAAATTAAATAAATATAGAATTAGTTACACCACAATTAATTGTTCAAAAAACCATAACAAAGTAATAAATCAAATTTTATACCGTGAAAGAATTGAACCAACTATCTCGCCGATCTTTTGGCATATCTCCGTAGGTGGGATACATCTGAGGTAGTTGGTTATGGAGCATATTCAAAATCGCCTTGTTGATCCCGTTTTTATAGCGAAACCTACAATTAAAATAAAAAACACAATTAAATAATTAGTGTTAAAGACGTTATAAAATACTACAATTTTATACCAAGTGGCTCCATTCAGACGCTGTGGGTGAAGTATCCGTAAACATTCTCGTCCCGGTTGAGAAAGAAGCTCGTCAATGGTGATTCTGGTGCGGGTTTCAAAATTCTGGGAAGCTGGAACATTAGAAAGAGTGGCGAAATTACTTCTCTGGTTCGTAGGAGCACTCGGAACTCCCTGAGTCATACGGAGGAAATCCTCATAACTCCTAAAACGAGAAAATGATTAGTAAATTACTATTTTACTAAATTTTTACTATTTTACTAAATTTTAAATAATTCATAATTACTAAATTATTCACAAAATTAATAAATTTTTATCCTAAATTTATAATACTAATTTCTAACCTAAATCACAAAATCCTAATTTCCAAATCCTAATTCCTAATTCATAATTACTAAATTTCTACTAAATTATTATTCACAAATTCACATATTTTTACTAAATTACTAAATAACTAAATTTTTACTAATTCATAATTACTAAATTATTCACAAAATTACTAAACTAATTTTTTATCCTAACTTTATAATTTTAATTTCTAACCTAAATCACAAAATCCTAATTTCTAAATCCTAATTCGAAAATCAAAATTCTAAAATAAAAAAACCAAAATTCTAAAATCCTAAATTTATAATTTTAATTTCTAACCTAAATCATAAAATCCTAATTTCTAAATCCTAATTCCAAAATCAAAATTGTATAATCAAAAAACCACAAAAATCAGAAATCAAAAACCATAAATCACAAAATCACAAACTCTATAAATCTTACATATTGCCGATAAAGAGGAGCTCGCCGGAGGAAGAGAATGTTGCCGGAAAAGGATGTCGCCGGAAAGAAGAAGAGCTTGCCGGAGATTCGCGAGAAGAGAAGAAATCTCGCTGGAGGAGATTCGCGAGAAGAGAAGAAGGATTCGCTGGAGAGGTTGAATGACGTCGCCGGAGGAAGAAGGAGATCGCCGGAGGAAGAGGAGATCGGCCGAAATCGGGCAGAGATTCGGAGAAGAGAAAAATGGGAAAGAAAAAAAGTTCATCGGGTATTAAATTTTGTGACCGACGGATATTTCCGTCGGTTTTCCATCGGAAATGAAAATTTTATTCCCGCTCACCGAATGTTCTGGCGCTACAATAAATTCGCGTCGGAATTCCATCGATATTTTCCATATCCGTCGGTAGAACCCGTCGGTTTGTCATCGTTATTATTTAAAAGATATTTTTTAAAAGATAACCGTTTAAAAAATATTCTTTAAAAGATAACCGTTTTAAAGGAATCAAACAAAATAACAGTCTCCGATTTACAATTGCCAGAGAAAAATCTTACCCGGAAAAAGCTAAAAAATATTTATTTTCCAAATCATTTTTGATGAAATTGTTATACTATTAAACATTTGTTTGTTATAGGTTTTTGGAAATCACAAGTTTGAGATAAACTCAAATTTAAAAAAATATTGTCGTAAACCCCAAAATCATGGATTTTCATAGAAAATACAAAAGCCAAACCTACGGAAAACCGATGGTGTATACGGACTAATATCGAATTTGAGCTATGTCGTTTCTTACTTTCTGCTGGCAATCCAGAATCTGCTATAGATCTTCCTTCATAGTATGTTTTGGTCAGAGAATGAGTCACAAATCGGTTTAGTTGTCGTCTTCTCACAAATCGGCTATGCCGTTTATAGTCGTAGCCGTCGGAATTCCATCGGTTCATTATATACTGTCGGTTTTCTATCGATTATACCGATGCTTTTCCATCGGAAAGTTGAAAATATAACCGTTTAAAAATTAGCCATTTAAAACCGTTCAACGCGCAGGCGCGTTTATAGCCGTTGCTGTCGGAATCCCATCGGTTTAGTACATACCGTAGGTTTTCCATCGGAAAGTTGAAAATATAACCATTTAAAAATTAGCCGCTTAAAGTCGTTGACCGAACTTGCTTGCGTTTTTAGTTCCGTCAAATTGTGCAGCGTTTACCTCATTTCCTCACAAAAACATTTCACTCTCATAACATTTCTCTAACTATATTCTTCTCATATTATCTATACATTCTCTATTACAAATATGTCATCATCAGATCAATATAATTATTTTCGAGCGTGGATGGACAGACCAATGCGCGATCCCGATACAGAGCAACTTACAAAAGAGTTTGTCGAAGGTGTTAGTCAGTTCATGAGTTTTGCAACAAATCAGGAACTTGTTTTGTAAATGGGTAAAATCTACTGTCTTTGTCTTAAATGTAAGAATCGTAGATTTCTCGATATTTTAGAAGTAAGTTCGCATTTACATCGTAGAGGATTTATTCCGGATTACAAGATTTGGTATTCGCATGGAGAAAGTGATTTTATGGTAGATTTTCTGAGTACTAGTGGAACTTATGAGTTATCGGATAGAATAAAGGAATGTACACTGGAAGTAGAGGGTAATGTCGGTTCTGTTCAGATTGTACATGATGCATATCATCTGAATGCTCAAGGCTTTGTTGATTCTAGAGGAGATAGAGTAAAGGAACCTAATTTAGAAGCACGAAGATTCTTTGATATGTTAGATGCGGCAAAGCAGCCGTTGTATAGAAGTTGTCCAGAGGGGCTATCACCGTTATCGGCTGCAACTGAATTGATGACAATAAAGAAGGATTATAATTTATCTGAGACTTGTGTTGATGCGTTTGCTGATTATATGAAGAGATATTTGCCGGGAGATAGTAATTATCCATCAACATACTATGAGATACAGAAGTTGGTGGCTGGGCTTGGTTTGCCGTATCAGGTGATAGATGTGTGCAGCAACAATTGTATGATTTATTGGAGAGAAGATTCAGATCGGTTAGTTTATCGGTTTTGTCGCAATCCTCGGTATCAAGAAACAGGTGGAAGAGTCAAAGTTCCATACAAACGGATGTGGTATTTGTCATTAACGGAGAGGTTGAAAAGTTTATATCAATCATAGAGGACGGCGGAGTCTATGAGATAACATTCAGATCATACACGGGATGGAGATATATCACATCCGTCCGATGCTGAAGCATGGAGACACTTTCAGACTTTTTATCCTGATTTTGCAGCTGAGAGACGGAATGTATGCTTTGGTTTATGCACCGATGATTTTAATTCTTTCGGAAAGCATGGAAGACAATATTCATTGTGGCCAGTAATTGTGACATCATACAATCTGCCATCATCCTTATGCATGAAGAGAGAGTTTCTTTTCCTCACAATTCTCGTTCCTGGACCTGAGCATCCAAAGAGATCACTTGATGTTTTCCTACAACCATTGATTTGGGAGTTGTAGATGTTATGGGAACATGGAGTTCAGACATTTGACGTTTCATTCCAGGAGAATTTTGTGATGCGGACAGCGCTTATGTGGACCATAAGTGATTTTCCAGCATATGGTATGTTGTCTGGATGGACGACACATGGGAGATTATCGTGTCCATATTGTCAAGACAATACAGATGCGTTCCAATTGAAAAACGGTCGGAAAACATCTTGGTTTGATTGTCATAGACGTTTTTTGAGAAATGACCATCCATATCGTGGAAGTACCACATTGTTTAGCAAAAACAAAAAGGTTTTTGATGGTCCACCTCCTGAATTAGATGGTTATAGCATTTTAACACAATTACGAGATTTTGGGACGGAGAAAACGGTTGTTTTTGGCGAAAACGGACATAGTCTTGTAGATGGAGTTAGTGTATACCACAACTGGCATAAGAAGAGTATCTTTTGGGATCTGCCATACTGGAAGGACCATCTATTGAGGCATAATCGAGATGTCATGCACATTGAGAAGAATTTTTTTGAAAATTTGATTAATACTGTTCTTAATGTCCAAGGAAAAACGAAAGATAATCTGAAGTCTAGATTAGATTTGCCAGATATATGTTCTCGTAAAGAACTTCATGTTGTGGAGAATAACAACAAAGGTCCTATATCCCAATTTCGTTTACTTTCAGCTGCAAAACATGAGTTTTTTTTAATGGATTGCCAACAATGTTAGATTCCCGGATGGATATGTGTCGAACCTACGTAACTACATTGATTATGGTGATGAGAAGTTTTCTGGGTTAAAAAATCACGATTGTCATGTCATAATGGAGCGCCTTCTTCCCTTTGCTTTTGCTTACCTTCTTCTGCAAAACGTTCACAAGTCAATTGCAGGTAATTTTATCTGCATAAATATTACATATTAATACTAGATCAAATACTGTTTTAATTGGTTTATGTTTTATTCTCAGGTATAGCTGCTTTTTTCCGGGATATATGTACGAGATCTCTGACAGTTGACGGTATTCATAATTTGGAGATTAAAATACCAATTATCCTCTGCAATTTGTAGAAGATGTTCCCCTTCATTTTTTGATGTTATGGAGCATCTTCCAATTCATCTTCTTCGATAAGCAGCATTAGGTGGCCCTGTTCAATATCGGTGGATGTATCCCTTCGAGAGGTAAATGTATCATCTCAAGAAAAAGGTTAAAAATTTGAGTAAAGTAGAGGGATCTATTGTTGCTCAATGCATTAATGAGGAGACGATATATTTCTCTGAATATTATATTCCAAAACAAGTGCAAACAAAGAGTCGTAGACCCGCTCGGCACGATGACGGAGGTAAAAAAACATTTTATCCAATCTATGTTCCTATTCTCTTCCAACAAGTAAGACCATTTGAATTTTGAATAATTTTTTTATAAATTCAATAATATTATTTATTACAACATAAATCTATTTAAATAGGTTGGACGACTAAGTGGAAAAAGCAAAAAACGAAGATTAACTAAGGAGGAGCAAAATCATTTGCATATGTATATTCTCACAAATTATGAAGATTTTCTTGAGTATGAAAGGTATTTCATTTATAAAAAAATCTAAATATTTATAATAATATATAATTTAAGATATGTAATCATATTTGTATTTACAGGATTTATATGGCTGAAGTACGCTTTCATTACCCAACATACATGGAGGAAACACTTAATGCGCTCAAAGGGAGCGAGTTTTCACAATGGTTCACATTTTATGTAAGTTTATTTGATTCACTTATGTTCTTTTTAATATTACTACAAATATCATTTTTTTAATTTATGAAGATACATTTTTTTAATTAATTCAGGTGAAGACAGGTGCAAGTAGAGGTCAGTCTTTTCCAACTTGGTTAGAAGAGTTGATCAACGTTCCATTGTTTGTTGCCCACGCCTATCCTATGTATTGTACACGTGGATATGCTTTCAAGATTTTACGCGAAGGAAGTATCCGGCCAACAAGTGATTATGGTATTTCTTCGGAATCGGGTGACATTGTCTATTATGGTACTCTAAGGGAAATACTAGAAGTGCATTACCCTGGTTTGCTCGACTTGCGATGCGTTGTTTTTTATTGCGATTGATATGATCCGTTCCTAGGAACAAGTGTTCGCCAAGATGAATTTGGGGTTATATCTATATATTCTGGAAAATGGCTGCAAAAGTACGATCCATTCATCTTTGCATCACAAGCAAACCAAGTTTGTTACATTCCTTATTCTCGTGTGACGAACAAGCATGATCCTTGGATCACTGTTTCATTGATTACACCAAAAGGCCGGGTAGATGGTATTTCAGATAACGAGGCTATGCAACAATGCGTCACTGCAGGTTTTCTAGGTCCGATGGCACAAACGCAACAAGTTGATCTTGTTGATTTTACTCAGGAAGGTGATAACGAGATTTTTGATGATTTCGAGGAAGAACTTGGAGAATTTGATTCACAATCAGATTCATCACCATCAGAGTATTCAGATAGTACATCGGATGATAATTAGTTCAAATGTATTTTATTTCACTCTTGTAATATTTTTATTTTTATTTTTGTGGTTTTAATTATATTTTTAGTTGATATATGTTATATTTTTAGAATTTTAAGTTGCAATTTATAACTTAATTTCTATTTTCATTTTAAATCAAATATTATATCCGACGGAATACCTACGGTAATCGTCTCTGTCGAACATCCGTCGTAACTCCATCAGAAAGTTTTCGAACAACCGTCGGTAAGCCATCGTAAAAATATCTGCTTTTCCGACGGTTTATAGTGGTCGAAAAAATCGTTGGTTTATGATTAGCCGTCGGAAATCCGTCGGAAAATTCCGGCGGCTTCCTGACAACCAAAATGGGGAAGCTTTTTTTATCGGAAATCCGTCAGAAATGTCCGACGGTACTTTGACCGTCAGAAAATCCGTCGAAAATCGCAATATTTTCTTGTAGTGATAGTATATATGTTGCAATTGTTATGTTGGATTTTAGCAGTGTAAACCATCATCTTTTCTTGTTTCCTTTGGTGGCCAAATACCTTTGGTGGCCAAATAAGTCTCCATCCTTCAATTATTGGGTTCATAAGCTTTGTTTGTAGCCAAAAGATAGGAAAACATCGTGTCAATTTATTCTTAAGGGGTTTTATATTTTGGAATTGAAACCAAAAAAAAACATGAAACAGAACGTCAATTGAAGCGTTAGAGGGCTTTAAGGCTTGATTGGTTTTCCCGCAATAATCTTTTGCGGGCGACTTTGATTGCTAATGTTTGATAACAATCACAAAAATCATTTTAAATCGCTGTATACGCTCTGAATTGTTTTTTAATCACTAGATTTAAAAAGCTCTTTTTTGACAGCGTTTGCAGCCGTAGGTGGTTACAAAAAAAAAATTAGCTACAGTAATAATTAAAGTTTACTAAAAAAATATATTAAAATAAAATTTTGATTCTCTCTATCAAAAATTATCATATCATATTCTTAGATATTTTTATATATATTAAAAAAAGTAAATTATATTTATAACTATAAAAATATTTCTTGTATATAAAAATAAATATTTAAAAAATTTTAATGTAAATATTTTTAATTAGTTATTCTATGATTTATTTAAAATTAGAATTTAAAATTTTCTCATAATAATAGTTTTTTAGTTTTTTATATAAATGATATATTCTATGTATTTTTTGGTAAGTTTTATGTTAAATCGCTACCATAAACACTGTCAACCAATCACAAATTATTTGCAAACACATCCGTTTTGAACTGGTTTACTAGTCGTTCATATCGCTTAATAACGCTTAAAACTATAACCGCCAGCTTCAGCAAACTCTCGTACCTGACCTACACCCCTGTGTTTAAACCAGTCATACCTTTAGTATAGATCATTGTTTTATTTTTTCGACGAGTCGATTTACTATAAAAAAAAAATTGCTAGAAAATGGTTCAAAGATAGCTAAACAAAGGAAAACGGTAAATAATAGGGTCTACGATAATACTGGTGTTCGTAAATTAATTAAAATATTTTGTATAACATGAACAATCAAAATACTTATCAAAGAAGTAATGAAATCAGTAATTGTAAAGCTTAGAAATGTATATTTGTATAATAACTCCTAGTAATATTGAAGACCAATGGATCTTATTGTTTGTTCGGTCTTTGTATATCAATCCCGTAACATAACTAATTTAATTTTATTTACATGGGTTTTATAAGGCCCAGTTAAATTTGGCCCATCAAACGACTAGAGAAAAAAAAAAAACCTAATAATCTGAAAGTGAGAGCTATATATAAATAAATCTAGGGTTTTGGCTGCTGTTTCTCTCTGAAGCTGCTGCTGCGAGAGAGATAAACTCGTCGATTTCAAAACAACCGGAGCTCAGAGACTGATCTCGGAGTAAAATCGCAGCTATGGCGGAAAAAGCTGTCACAATCAGGACCAGAAACTTCATGACCAACAGGCTTCTCGCCAGGAAGCAATTTGTAAGTTCCCATCTTTTGCTTTCAGGTCTCGAATGTTGCATTTGATTATCACAGTGTTGCGTCTACGCCGTTGGAACGATAAAACTATAGTTTTAGGTAGCAAAGTCTTAGATGAACAGATTCATAGTAGCATTGTGATGTTTTTTTCCTTTTGAGGTCTGATGATTCATTTCGATGTTGCAAATTGATCACAAAAGTAGATTTTGTTTCTTTTGTATGATTGATTCAGGTTATTTTGTACCAATTATTGTAGGTTGTTGATGTTCTTCATCCTGGAAGAGCCAATGTTTCAAAGGTATTCTTCTTACTTCGATTACAAATATAAGCTTATGTATGCATTTGTTCAGTGTTTCTTTCGAGTTTTTGAGATGGGTCTAATGTGATGTTTGATTGGAATTTACTTTTGAAGGCTGAGCTGAAGGAGAAGTTGGCAAGGATGTATGAGGTTAAGGACCCTAATGCTATCTTCTGTTTCAAATTCAGAACTCACTTTGGAGGTGGTAAATCTTCTGGATACGGTTTGATCTATGATTCTGTCGAGAATGCTAAGAAGTTTGAACCCAAGTATAGACTGATCAGGGTAATTTCTCTTATATCTCGGTCTAGTTTCTAGTGTAGCTTACTCGTGGTTCTATGATCTTTCCTGCTTTGCTATGAAACAATGGTGTTCATGTGAGCGATGTATATCATTTCAGAAGTCATAAATCTTGGATTCGTTTTTCGTAGAAGTTAGAATTCCTTGCAGTCTCATACTAAAAACAATACTTGATGTGATTGACAGAACGGACTTGACACCAAGATTGAGAGATCAAGGAAACAGATGAAGGAGAGGAAGAACAGGGCAAAGAAGATCCGTGGTGTTAAGAAGGTAAGAGAGCACAAACACTAACCAGTAATCTACATTTGCAATTGTTTGTTTGGTGCCATTTTTTTCTTAACGATATTTTCATTGTTCATTTTGTGTGTAGACCAAGGCTGGTGACCCCAAGAAGAAGTAAGATGATGAAGACGAGAGCAGCAGCATCATGGTTTTTATTCTGCATCATTCCTTCTTTATGGCCATGTCTGCTATTAGACCTTTTCTAATTACATCTCGATTTTGTGCTTCTCATTGTAACACTTGCTCTATCTTGGTTTGGATCATGTTTTAAGTGTTAGAAAACATGTGGTTAAGATTTTGTTTGAATACATTTATTTTAAAAACTTTTCTCTTCCAGGTTCCTCTTAAAAATGCAGACCAGTGTACTTTGAGCCTTGTGAGTTTTGTTAGTTTTGACTGCGTTTGTGTCATGAGACTATTGTCTTGTTGAACTTTCTTTGTTAGAAACTGACACAACGTGACTGCATTTCCACTAAAGACTAATGTTGCTTACTGTAATAAACTACAAAATTAAAAGTTTAATACTTTTGATTTTACAGGAAAATTCATTAGTTCTAAATTTTATTAATTTTTACAAAATAACTAATAATTTTACGTTATTCGGTTGCTAGTGTTGTAAATTGTCCAACGGGTCCTTTTTTTTTTTTAGTCAACTAGTATATTACTGAAAGTCATAGTTTTGTCGAACGGGTCCAGTGTATATGAAATTCTTTGATGTTTCCAATATAAATAGCAATGCCACTCTCTTAATTTCCAGCCCCAGTCCAACATAAATCTGGGGGAAAAAAATGGACTTTTTATTACTTAAATTGTTTTTGGGATTTTTTTGAATTTTTGGTTAAATTCTGGACCATTTTAAGATAATTTTGACCTATTTTAAATTTTAAAAAAATATACAGGTTTTTAATGTAAAACAATAGCATTTAGAAAATTTTGGGCCTTTTTATTAGAAATTTTCGGACTAATTTATATTTTTCTTGAAAAAAAGTATAGACTATTCTTTATGTAAATTTGTTTTAAAAAAATATGATCCCCTGAGCCGTGACCCCTCTGTCCACCTTATCTGGGCCGGGCCTGTCAATATCACTAGTAAATAGGCTTGTTAAAGAAGTTGGAGTTTGTAACGTGATTCAAATTATTCCAAGTTCAACCTCACTAGTAAATGGGCTTGTTAATAAAGTAAGAGCACCCTATATTTTTAGAGCCTTAAGGATTCGGGAAGTATACTTTTCCTTACTCCTTAGTCTTGATAAAATTTTCTTTTGGCTATCTTATTATATAAACCTTTGATTTTTTTAAGTTGCTAACTCATATAATCACAACACGTGTCAAGTCTATCCATATTTATAAAAATCTTCAACCAATTAGATTTACACATTATGTTAATATAAATATGGAAAATTCCAAATCAAAAAATATATATTTAAAATTAGTATCAGCGTTAGATTTTTCAACCATATTAGAATCTAACATGGTTGGCAGAAACCGAATTAACCGAGATTTTGGTTTTTGGTTCGGTTTCAGTTATTAGAACTAAACCGATCGGCAAAATCTATAATTACATTCGGTTTTTGGTTCGGTTTGGACGAACGGTTAACCGATAAACCCAAGCACTAAGCTCATCATCGAAGCTCGAGAAGATATCGAACATCCGGCTGAGTTTCGTCCGATTCAATTGGACCAAATGAGGAAGCAAATCGAAGATCTGAGAAAGCGATTGGTCTCTCAAGGTATGTTGCCGTTGTTGGTCGTAGTTCACAACGGAGTTGTTTGCGTCGTGGATCTGAAGGCAAGACATTGGTGCGATCGGGTTAGATTGGTGCAACTAGGTTATAACATTTAATCATGCAGTGAGAAGTAAGGGTTGTAGACTAGAGAAAATGGAAGAAAGAGGATCGAAAGTAAGGGATTTGATCGGAAAAATGGAGCAAGGATGATCGTAAAAAATGGAGGACATGTTCTTTCCTTTCCGTAAAGAAGAAAGAAAAAAAAGGAGGAATATTAAATTGGGCTGGCATTTTTTTGTTTTTTCTCCACTTTGGGCTTTAATTTTGGTTAGAATTGAGCTCAATTATTTTTCATAAACCGAATTAAAACCAAAATAAAAAGAATTCGGTTCAATTCGGAACATAATCAAAATCATATAACCGAACTGAATAAACCGAGTTCCGAACCGAACCAAACTGAAGTTTTATTCGGTTCAATTCCGTAAAAATATGATAACCGAAGAAAAACGAAAAACCCAAAAAAAAACTAAAAGTTCAGGGCTACTTAGAATGATTACACATAGGTAAAATTTTGTCACGTGTAAAAATCTTCAACCAATTAAATTTAGACATTATATTAACATAAATATGAACATTTCCAAATACAAAAAGATATACTTAAAATTTATTTTTAAAAGGTAAATAAACATCTATTTCATTATGGTTTTATAGTTTTGAGAAAAAGTGACTTTTTACAGATTTGAAAGACGTAAACAATCACCCCTATGTTAAATTTTTCTATTGGATAATTTTGTATCAGCGTTCTCAATATTATTTTACTAGATAATGTTCCGTGCTATGCACAAAATATTTTTTTTTGTAAAATTTAAATTTAAATCATAATTATAAATATTTTAGACAAACATAAATAAGTATATGTAAAAATGTGATAACATATGGCATTGAGTGATATATTTAAAGTGTAACTATTGAATATTTCATAGGCTATTTTGTGATAATGAATCTAATGGAATTTAATGATAAATTAGATAAAAATAATAAATAATTAAATTAAAAAATTGGAAAGAAAATATATATTTTGAAAACAAAATTTAGTAATCTAAACTAAAAAAAAATAGTAAAATCTTTGTAAAGATATGTTGTAAACTGTGTTTGTAATTTTATTTTTTAAACTCTTCTAAAATCTAAAGTATATGTGAGGATTCACAAAAAAAATTCTAATGACATATCATGTAATTAGGTACATAATAACGGTTTTATTAAAAAAAATTCTTTAAATATATAGTAAATATATTTTCACTGTTGCTTTTATTTTATTTTTCAAAGTTTTTATTTTTACTGTTTTCACGGATTTTAAAATACTATATTATAACTTCCCGTGTACGCGAGACACTAATTAAATTATAATAGTTGTATCTCCTTTTTATGTGTCATGCTGAAAGAGTGGAATAAAATACGCTTGATTGATCATTGCTTTCTCTCATCGGATTCTTATTTCAATTATATTAATTTTTAAACTGTAATTTTATCATGTGTTAAATACGCAAGGACTGTGAACCAATAAATGTTATAATTTGACAGAAAAAGATACAACTCTCTTTCATAATTGACAGTTACTCAATATTACTTTACTAATTGTTGTGGTGGATTGTTAAATACATAAATTACAAGATAAAAATAACTTAATATTTGTTACCAATAATTGGACCAACTTATTGACGATGTTTGCTATCCTTTATTTTTGCAAAAGGTAGAATTTGGTTATTTACTGCATACTTTGTTTTAATAAACCTAGCAAAGTTTTCACTTGGAAACTCCGACAAATAAGATATTTTGTTACACGATTGGTTATTATTTTATTTTTTGTTATTTTTAGAATTAGGATCTGATTTCTGGTAAAACTAGAGCTTTCATATCTATTCTTCTATAATCGGTTGAAATTTTAGAGCAAAACCAAGACTAATCTGAAAACATGTAGCAAGTCAATTATTTTTGTTGTTTAAAGCATCTATAGTAAATCAGATAGAACCCCAACGATTTTTATAGATGGTTAAATTCGATCCAAAATCTTAATCCACAAAGTGCTCTATTATATATTTTCGTGCTTTCTCTTTAGGTCCAATATTTCTTACTAGCTTTTAAAAGTAAGGAGACAAGACGGAAAGATTCGGGTAAGAGTGGAAGCCGTACACGCGAACATTTGTGAATTGTGTGATCTGTACTTGATTTTGTTTAATTATATGTGGGCCGCGATTTTATTTCGTGTAAACAGCTCACACAAATTGAAGCTTAAACCGCAAGCACAATCCACACAAACCAAATATACGAAAGCACAGTCTACGCAAACCGAGCCTCAAAGCTTGAAGACAAATCCTAGACTATAATCTTCTTCTGCCTCTCGACTCTTGTATCCGCCTCTCTTCTCGGTTTCCGCTTCTCGACTCTCGTCTCTCGACTCTTGTCTTTCGACTCTCGTCTCTTATTTCGTCTCTCGGTGCTTCAAATAATTATGGAAAGACAAGTAATGGGATACAAAAGCGGTTACTTGCAAATAACGGGTAACAACTAACGGGCCAAATTACTTGCAAGTACTGTTTTTTTGGGCGGATATTTGTTTGGATGGGTACTTGTTTAAACGGATACAAGTATCAAGCCAAAAATTTTATTATCCGTATGGGACAGGTCAAGTACCAAGCCGACGTAAAAAGCTGAGTACCCGTCCTCTGCTCAAACCTAGTGAATTGTGATCTGTATTTGATTTTGTTTAATTACGTAAACACAATTTCTGATTCTTAAAGCATAAAAAAAAACAACCTTGCTCTTTTGTTTGTTTAACGAAACTTCTTGTAAATTTCTACGAAAGGTGATTGATTTAAGGGTGCATAATTTAAGGGTTATATGCATAAAGGTCTCCAAGATTTTTATCACCATCCACTAATTACCAACAACAACTCTAATGTGTAACAATTTCTAAATTCTAAATATTATATTATTACTTTTATTGTTAAAGAAAGACGATTGATGCGATGTAAATGGTCAACAAAAATGGGCCATTCGATATCACTTTTTTTGTTCGTTATTCATTTAACCAACTCACACCGATAACGTGCATCTCTCTCGTTCAATAATTGTTTCAACACCATCAGTGAAGCAAAACTTCTTGGAATCTCTCAATCGATACCACCAAGGAACCTCTCACTCCTCCAAATTTGGTTTAGTTTCCGTGACAACAGTCGCTGATTCGCTTCCACCACCAACAACAATATTTCACCAACTTTACATGATTCTAGGTAGATGTACTCTTTTACATTCACTAGATTTTGTTCCATTCAGATTTTCCAAATAAAATTTTATTGAGTCATCTACATTTTTATTTCCCTTCTTACTTATTCTCCTCTTTTCCTTAATTCTATTCAAAACATTCTTCTATTTATAAAGGTTATATTTTGTGTTTAATAATATTAATGCATTAAACCAAAAAAATAAAAATAATAATAATTGTTTCTCATAAATAATCAGTTATATTATATATTCTTTATATTGCATGTAACGATACTCACACATACATGTATTTGTCTATTAAAAAGATTTGTCCTTTTTAATACTACCAATTTGGCATTTCATGGTTATGATTTTAGAATTTTTTTGAGAGGTTGTTTTTTTTTAATAATATATTTTCCTTAGCACAAGGATTCTTCTGGCCAAACAAAGAGTAAAAAAAATAATTAAAATAAAAATATTAAATATGGTTTTAGTTTTTTTTTCTCTTTATATATGTCCTAACCAAAAAAAAAACGATATCTGAAATTCAAAATAAAATTACATAAACAATCTGAAACAAAAAGATGATCAAACTAATAACTCCAATTTGAATTTGACTAAGAAGAATAAAAGACTACAAATTAAAATACCAAATAAAATAAAATGAAAGATGAGTCTTATCTACCATATGCTCACGTGCTCCTGATCCCATTTGTATTATGAATTTGAGTCATTTGACTTATCCGATTCTATTATTGTGCCATTTTAAGCTTTCTTTATATATTTTTGGTTCCTTTTTTTTAATATAATAAATCTACAATCATACTAGTCTGCTAAAATCAATTACAGTTTCGTATTAGAGAGAATATGATGTTTTAACTAGTGAACAACTGCTGAAAAAAAAAAAAAAAAAAACTAGTGAACAACTAGATGAATACGAGCTAAGAACGAATGCCGAAACCATTGTACATGCGAACTAGGGTTTATATGCAACATATACGAATACGGGAGTTTATTGAAACGGAAAATTGTAGTTAAAAAAATTATTGAGTTATTTAGGGGATGATTTGTTTAAATAGTTACTTCTAAATTTTAAAAATGAAAAATACAACAAAACCTTTTGGGACTGTCACTTCCCAAAAAAAAAAAAAACTAAAAGTCCTAAATTGTTAACTTTTAAAAGAATAAACGTAACAAAAACAAATAAAACAAAATGTGCAGTGAGAAAAATTAAAAGAGACTTTAACGCTACTAATAAAGTATGATTGGTAAAAGTTAATCGTTAAAACCTTTTAAAAAAAAGTAAATCCTCCGAGCCCTCCACCAATCACCCCCTTATACAAGTGGTATAGCGATGTTATTTCTTTCTAGTTGACAAGCGGTTATGGTAGTAGTTTAACATCAAACATACCAAAATATACAATATAAAATTTATATATGAAACCAAAAACTATATTATTATATGAAAATGTAAATTATAGTTTTAAATGAATTATAGAATAACTAATTTAAAATTTTTGATTTTAAGAAGTTTGGAATATTTATTTATATACGATAAATATTTTTATAACTAAAAATATATTATATATAAGAATTTGATATAACAATATTGGATAAGAGGGAATAATATTTTCTATTTTTTTTATAAATATCAAAGATAAAATTTAATAGAATTTATTGAGTAAATTTTTTTAATTTATAGTTATTCAAACTGGCACAAAGCGGTGCAAACCAGTTTTTTTGTGATTGTTGTTAAACGTTAATAACCGCAATCGCACATAAACATAACGTTGGCGGATTATATCAAAAAAACTAATCAACACATAACGGGAAAACCTATCAACACCTACATAAATAAAAATTAAATTTTGATAATAATTCACAATTCTTAAAAATACGGATTTCTCAAACTACTAGATTACTTTGGGATACACCATATCTAAGCTTTAAATCTTTTTTTTTTTAAATCCAGTTAACAAAGTATTTAAATTTAGTGAAAAAAAAGTCCTCATAAACGTTTAACTCTTTTCAGGTCTAATCACCCTTTTTGAGTATTAAACCCAATTTTCTTGGTTCCTTCCTCACAAATTCAATTTCCACAATTTATCTCTCTCTCACACCTCAGCTTCTGGTGTTCGTCTCTATCTTACCTCCCCAAATCTCAAATTTGGACTCCTCTGATTTTGTTCATAAACACTTCTATTCTTTTTCTTCTTCTTCAATCTTCAAACACCACCCAAATCCTCGTCTCCCCTTCTCCGATTTCTCCAGAATTCCCAGAAACATCGTTGAAGTTCTCAGTTATGGAAGAAGCTAAGGGTAAAATCAATTACGATCCTCTTCGCATTTCGTTTTCTCTGGATCGAGATCGAGATCGGAGTTTTTAATTTCTGCTTGAGATTCGTTGTTTTGCTTGCATCCGTGAGAAGCTTTTAGTTTGGATTATACAACAGAATCGATCTTCGCGATTTTGGATTCCATCTCGAATCAGATTCTTTATCTAGCTGATTCAATGTTCAATTTCCAGATCTGGAATTTGGACTATCTCTTCATATTTTCATAGTTTGATTTCACATGCAGATGAGAAAATTTACCAGAATTTACAAATATGTATACTCGTTGTCAAATCACAGACGACATGTGACAAAGCGCCAGTGTTATATATCATAAATCACACTGTACATATGCTTCACCGTTTGATTAAACGTAGATTAGATTTGTGTTCGATTTTGACTTTTAGATTAGCAACAAGGGCTTCTAGTTTTTGTGTTATCTTAGCTGGATGATTCCTCTGTTAGCGGTGTTTGCTTGTATCACAAGTAATGGTATATCTCTCTTTTGTTTGTTAACTTGTGATGTGAGTAACCATGAGCTCTTGATGATCAATGGCTGTAATTTTTTTGTTTTGTTTATGATGAATTGTGCATAGAACACGAGCTGTGTCGATTTGTGTTTGTTTTCTTTGATCTTTGATGTTTGGAGGATCTGATGTGCTTTCTTATTTGAACTGTGTAGTGGAAGCAAAAGACGGAACCATCTCTGTGGCTTCTGCATTTTCCGGTCACCAACAAGGTATGGACCTTAACAATTTTGGTGCATTACTTTTAGTGATGAGTTATGATCACAACATGTGATTCTTATTATTGGTGATGCATATATAATCGTCATTTTGCAGATTAAGCTTATCCGTTTTTAGACTTCCCATTAGTTCAATCACATTTATCTATCTTTCAAATGAAGATCCTATTTCTTTCACTCATAGGAACCTTCTTTGGCTTTGTAATTTGCGCTTGTCATTTTTATTCTGTTTCCATCATTCTTAGTTAGTTGAAAATTGTATGTGTTTGCAGAAATTGTGTCGTGGTTTATGTTTGTACTTTGTCTTTGATCAGCTGTACACGACAGCGACCATAAATTCCTAACCCAAGCTGTTGAAGAAGCTTACAAGGGAGTTGAGTGTGGGGATGGTGGCCCATTTGGTGCGGTGATTGTGCATAAGAATGAGATCGTTGCTAGCTGCCACAATATGGTTTTGAAATACACAGACCCAACTGCACATGCTGAAGTCACAGCCATTAGAGAGGTAGAAAAAGAGTATATGATTGATTGATCAAATTTGTTGCAGTCACTTTGCTCTGGAATCTTGAAACTGCACATGCTGCAAAAACTGGTTTTGGAATAATGATTTGAAACCGTTGTGAACATGCAGGCATGCAAGAAACTTAACAAAATCGAGCTATCAGAATGTGAGATTTACGCATCTTGTGAGCCGTGTCCCATGTGCTTTGGAGCCATCCATCTCTCGAGACTCAAGGTAAAATGTAGAAACATGTCTACACACAAACCCATCTTTCGAATTCTCTTCATTTATCATGATGAGTACTCATCTCTCTACTTGTGAACAGAGACTGGTTTATGGAGCTAAAGCCGAGGCAGCTATAGCCATCGGGTTTGATGACTTCATAGCTGATGCTCTAAGAGGCACCGGGGTTTACCAGAAATCCAGCCTGGAGATCAAGAAAGCAGACGGGAATGGCGCCGCTATTGCAGAACAAGTTTTCCAGAACACTAAGGAGAAGTTCCGTTTATACTAAAGCTCTTCTCCATCATCACATTCTTCGTCTTCGGCAATTAGAAGAAGAAGAAGAAGAAATGCACTTGCTTTAACTAAATAAATCTCTGTTTCAAATTGTTCATTTTATAAGACAGAAGGAAAAGAAAAGAAAAAAAGAAAAAACTCAATTTCGGTTCTTGTTGACATGCTTTGTATTTCTTTTCTCCATTTGAATTGAACTAGTAAAATACTTTCTTCTCTGTCAATATCTTTATTTTTAATTTTCTGCCAAAATCCTAGTTTTTCACTAATGAATCGAATCTTTTTTCTATTATACTTTTGTGGAGAAAAAAATTGGCTCTATTACATTAGACAATTGAAGGTTCAACCCTTTTTTGGTTACCAATCGGTTAGAAACTGAAACCGTCCAAAGGTATGTGAATTTACCAACAGTTTTGTTAACTTTTCTTAACTGTTTTTCAAATCTCTTCAATATATAATTATTTATTTTGTTTTCTTAAGAAATTATTTTATGGATGTGATTGTATCAGCGACCTTATCTTCTCCTTCCTTGTGACTACAAAAAAAAATCCTAAATAAAAATCATTGTAAGTTTTCTCTTATAAAATTCTAAAACTTTCTCGTTTCTAGATCTCAAACGTGTTCATAAATTTTACTTCGTTCTTTCATACACAAGTAGCGATATGTTCTTAGAATTTAGTTACATAAAAAATTCTGATAAGTTTAGTAGAGTTTTCGATCGAGTCGTCAAACGACTTTCATGAGAGATATTTCCATGTAGTTGCCAGTCAGGATGCTCTCTTTTATCTAAAATCTCTCGTGTCTGTCAACATAACTTACCCAACCGTCCTATCTCCTTACCTTATCTTAAGTTTCCCTCTAAAATACTAGATTTTTCTTCTTCTTATGTTTCTTTTATAACAATGTTTATAAGAGCTATAACTTACTACTACCTTTATTTAATCATTGGTTTTACTCTAACCGTCTTTCTTTACTGCTATTTTTACCACATTTTCTCTAGTTATTTTTTTTCGTAACCGCTAAAAATCCCTTTAACCACCAGAATTCATAAACAATGGTCATCAATCTAACAATCCTGTAAAAGCAGAGATAAATGATGCACATAAAGATTAACGAGGTTCGGCAACGTGCCTACGTTATCAAACTGAAAACTAGATTTATATAATCAATCTTACAACAAGAACATGACTCATTGGAATTATATGATACTAAGACACATCTTAGCTCATCACTAATCAATATCTAGTAAGCCCCAAACTAGAATTATACGACACTAAGACACATCTTAGTTTGACACCAACAATACATCAGAACCACGGATGTGTTTCGATCTGCGCTTTGTTTTTAAGACCACCTGTCTGAAACGTTTTCTTTTTTTCTTTTCTGACTCTCACTGCTTGTATATATACCCATATACATATGAGATATGTCACCCTAATTTCACCTAGATAAAAGGACGAAAATATCCTTTTCTAAATATAAAAAGAATAAATCTTCAAGAATATCTTCTCCACATATATATTCAAGTGCACGTGTTACTTTATCGAAACCCTCAAAATATTCTCAGAATGTCTTCTTGATACGTATCTTCAATTCCAATAGCCACATCAATTTTTGCACTTTCATTCTCCCCCTTTTAACGAGTTTCTCGAGCTCATATACATCCACCAAGCGAATTCGATCAAAAACTCTCCCTTAATCATGTACCGTCGTGATAATTGCCTCTCCATGGATCTTCTACATTCTCCCCCTGCTTGAGTAAAAGTCTCTTAAAAACTCCAAATCATACTTGTTGGAATGTTTTCCTCGATCATAATCGTCTTCCTCTTTGGGCTCTCAAATAACTCTCATTCTTAAATCTGAATTTTTTCTTCTCAAACCTTTCTTGACCACTTTATGTGTGTTTCAAACACCCACATATGCAACTTTAAGTCTCTTTGTGGCTGGTGACAGAGCGTCACCATCATCCACTTTAATCTAAACCTTTTGAAATCTCTTTGGATCTTGAATAATTTTTTTTTGCATCTGCATCTTGTAAATGTCTTGATGTGACCATGTCCGTAGTAGCACTTTCATAACTCCATAATAGTTGTTACGATATCTTCTTTGGAATAGTTCTTGGATTGTTCCGTCTTATCGACCACGATTATTGTGACTTGCCATGGGTGAGAGTTGTCTTCCACTTAGCTTCACCTCTATGATTACCAGACCAGTTGTGCAGAAAGCGATCCTACCGAATATCGAGTTCTGCAGACCTTGTCTTCCCACTCGTTTCACCTCCATGATAACCAAGTCCAAAATTTGATTTCCCAACCCTTCCAGAAGCCAAGATTCTTTCCAAATTCTTGGTACCACTGTTCAACATATGAATCTTCTTCATGGTCTCTAACAGCTCTTGGGTAAGTTCTCTATTTTTCTCCACCTCTCCTCTAAGTTCTTCTTTCAGCTTCTCATTCACAAGTTGCAGGTTCAGCTTTTCTTCCATCAGGGATATTCTTTCCTTACTGAGCAGCAACCAATTATCATATAGCTTTCGAAACTCACCATCCACATCGACCTCCTTTTCAACACCTGATTCATTTACGACCACTTCAGAATCACTTTCTGAATCGCTGCTTGTGTTAGAACATGAATCTGATTTTTTGCTTCTTTCTTTAGGTTCCACGAGTCCACTAAATGCCACAAAGTTGGTTATCTCCTCTCCATCATCGGTTTCACTCTCGCCATTGTCTATGTGGGTATTCTCTTTCTTGTTCACAACATTAACACACTCCATTTTCATGTGTCCATATCCCTTACAACCTGAGCACTGAAACTTTTTTTTCTTGATACTCGGACATTTATGTTTGATATGTCCATATCCTTGACATCTATTGCACTGCAGTCCACATCTTCTTGCTCTTACATCATGTATAACTAATGTATTTGGATTCTCTAAAGCAGCATCCTTATAATCCATCTCATATGCTTAGCGTATTTTATCGGCGAAGTATGTTAAGAGCAACCCCATAGTTCTTTTTTGACTCGAATCTATTAGGTAAGCTTAGCGTAGCAACTTAGCATTCTTATCCTTGTCGTCTTCATCACATTAGCGATAGCGCCAGCGACTTAACTCTTAAAATATATAACAACGTATTCTATTTCTTAGTTTAGCGGGAAACACATTCTTGATCTCTTCACGGTTGTGGTTCCTTTAAATACTTTCTCTAACATCCACACCTCTTTGGCATGAACATCCTTGAATTGATTGATTCTTGTTAGCAGTAAAATAGTAGATAAAGCTTTTGCATTATACCTTGACATACTCTTCTCGTTTTTTGTCCATTTACTCTTTGGTTTGTTGACAACAGACCCATCGCTTTCTACAAATTTAGGGGTTTCATAGCCATCTTCCACCATTGTCCAAGCATCCTCATCAATACCTTGTATGATTGCCTTCATGTTCACCTTCCAGTATCCATAGTTTTCAGCATCTAGCGTAAGACTGTTAACTGCATGCCATTCTCGAAATATATCATTCATCTCTTTCCTTAGGATCCTCACCCGTTTGTTGAGTCAGACTCTGTACATATGTCCGCTCTGATACCAATTGTAAAAATAGAGATAGATGATGCACACAAAGATTAACGAGGTTCGGCAACGTGCCTACGTCCTCAAACTGAAAACTAGATTTATATAGTCAATCTTACAACAAGAACATGACTCATTGGAATTATACGACACTAAAACTCATCTTAGCTCATCACCAATCAATATCTAGTAAGCTCCAAACTAGAATTATACGACACTAAGACACATCATAGTTTGACACCAACAATACACAATATAGGGTTACCAGATGTGTTTCACCAAGTCACGTTGCTTTGTTTTTCTAAGACAGACACAATACAAACGTTTTTTTTTTTGCTGACTCTAACAGCACACCTCTCCCTTGTATATATACCCATATACATATGAGATATGCCGTCCTAATTTCACCTAGATAAAAGGACGAAAATATCTTTTTCTAAATATTAAAAAAAAATCTTCAAGAATATCTTTTCCACATATATATTCAAGTGCGCATGTTACTTAATCAAAACCCTCAAAATATTCTCCGAATATCTTCAATTCCAATAGCCACGTCAATTTTTGCACTTTCGAACCCGTTCAGCAATATGAACGTTCTGGAGACGCACTTTTTGTCAACGCTCGTACACAAAATCACGTTTTGAGAAACGCTTTTCTATTGAGCTGCGGTTGCGGTAGTCCATTGACTTTTTAAGACATGTATCACGCTTCAACCAAACCGCAACATCCTAAGCACGGGTAGGAAGGAGAACACTGGACCACTTGGCCTGCAACTGCAACACCTAGTCATAATTACAGCTCTTAAAATCCCGAAACTACCCCTGCTCATGTCCAAGATTCCCAATACCCTACCACTCAAGAAAAAAAAAAAAAACACAAAGACGTATCAATCCTCGTGAACCCAATTCCTTCTCTCTGGATCTCTGATTCGATCGATTAGAATATTTTCTCTCGCTACGTTTTGATGGCATCGGATCAACGTGACATTGTTTTCTCCGTTGAATCGCCGGATCTAGAAGACGGCGGCGGTGGCGGAGGAGGAGGAGGAGGAGGAGAAACTGAATCAGACGAAGATGTTGTTATACCCGAACCAAACGAAGGCGAAGAAGACGATCCAGAATACGAAGATCTGAATTCTCCATCTATGGTTTCAGCAATTTCAACAGCTCCGGCAGCGAAATCATCCTCCTCTACAGGAACCGTAACCGTCGCTCTTCCAGCCGGATCCGCCGTACCTGTAGCTTCAATACCATCAGATTCTGATCAGAAATGGCACCGTATGACCGAGATCGTTCACCAGAGACCACCGATCGACGATTCTAGACGACTTTTTCAGAGACTATGGACCGATGAAGACGAGATCGAGCTTCTCCGTGGCTTTCTTGATTATATCACGAGCCACCGTGGTAACGGCTCTCATCCGCCTGATACGGCGCCGTTTTACGAGCAGATCAAATCGAAGCTTCAATTGGATTTCAATAAAAATCAGCTTGTGGAGAAGCTAAGGAGGTTGAAGAAGAAGTACAGGAATGTGATGAGTAAGATTAGCTCTGGTAAAGAGGTATTCTTCAAAAGTCCTCATGATCAAGCTACTTTTGATATCTCTAGGAAGATTTGGAATCAAACTGGGAAGATCATAGGGTTTGAAGATAATAATGTTATGGATTTCGAGGAAACTAATAATGTAAATAACACCAATGATAGCTCGAGTTTCAATGTATCTATTGGGAATGCGAATGTGGATGTTGATTTGGAAAACGGTTTGGAAAAGAAAGTGACGATGAGTAGGAAACGATCTCGATCAAGGAGTGGAAAGATCGATGAAGATAAACCGATCATCGCTCCCTGTGACGGGCCAATGCCGAATGCTGTTAATCTTAACGAGAATGTGGCTGCGGTTGGTGATTTTAGCGATGGGAGGAATCTAGGAGGGTTGATAGAAGAGACGGTGAGGAATTGTGTATCGCCTATGATCAAAGAGATGATGAATGGTACAACGGGTATGATGATGGCTGCAATGGGTGGGTTTCCTGGATGTGGTGCTCATGCTCTAGGTGTGTTAAGTCCGATGCTAATGCCGTCGATGAATCTAGGCTTTGGAGGTAAGGGAGTAGGTGACGAACGGTGGAGGACACAACAGATTCTGGAGTTGGAAGTGTATTCGAGGAGATTAGAATTGGTTCAAGAGCAGATTAGAGACACAGTGAATGAGTTAAAGAAAATGCCCAATGGAGGATGATGAATAAAGAAGACTGTAATGGGTTCTTATAAGATCTAAGTTATGAAGCTAAAGACGAAGAGAAAGAAAGAAGAACATGAATGAATGTCTTGTGGTATGGTGGTGAGGTATAGTATTAGCAAGTTATAAACTAATAATCTTGAGTACTGAAAATTTCTGATGGTGATGAAATCTTTCTAGGTTTTTAGTATTTTTCTTGATTGGATCTTTTTAATTTTGTTGATTAGGGGTGAATGATAGGTGGGTTGTGCATAACCTTTGTATTAGTCTATTAGATTATAGTTTTTGGTAGAGTTCAATAAAAACAAAAACTCTCTAGGTATTTATATAAAGAACAAACAAATAATGTTTATGTGTGATGCATATAATATGATATTATATCTAATGAACATTAACATGTCTTTATTTGGAGTTTGATCTATGTATTCCGAAGACATGTTATGTAGATCATCGTTGGTGTGATCAGTGATGTCTTCTCCTCATTACATGTTGCAGTTGTTATATTTATTTGATGATCAATTTGTGTAATTTTCTTAGTTTACCATGTACATTAGTTTACCATGTACATTAAAAGACCGTGTATGTATGTGTTTGTGAAGATAGAAATACATTCACACGATTTGGGCAACCAGAACAACGACTACGTTTGCATTAGCTGCATATCCCCTAAAGAATGAAAAAGCATATGCCCATATTGAATATGAAAGAATTCAAAATTCTATACAAAACTAGTATTATTCAGTTTTGTATTTTATAGATTCTATTAAATTTTAGTGTTATTCAATTGAATGATTTTTAAATTCTATTAAATGTTAGTGTTATTCAATATTAGGATGGTTTTCATAATATTGTCATTTGAAACGAATTTAATAGAAAACTAAACAAAAAACATGAAGAACCAATTCCCACTTTTTATGTTCTGATAGAATTCAATTATTACTTTAAATTCTATTACTTTTTTATTCCATTCAATTATTGAAAATACCCCTCCTTAATCTTAGATGTTTATCTTCACAATGAAGACAAAATGTTTGAAAACGCAAAAATAAACAAAAAGCATGGATCGGAACATAAATGTAGTTTGATGAAAGACTGTTGAACTCCGTCTTGCACCTTTATAACTTTGTTACCATTTAAGCATAGCCTTAGATGTCCACTCATTTAAGCATAGCCATTCAAGCATAGCCTTAGATGTCCACTTAAGCTGTCCATTTAAGCATAGCCGAAGATTTTGTCTCCATACAAGCTTTACCCTTGGATGCTATTTTCACTTTACGCCAACTTGACAAACTTGTCCTTATACTTCACAATTCCGTACAAGCGTAGCCTTACATGTTATTTTCATATCACGCATGGGCAACAATTGTCTTCATACTTCACAATTTACATCGTGTGTTCACCCACATGTGAAGTATATCCAACCGACCTTCATTTCCTCCAATGATATTCATTATCAACTGTGGTGGTCCAAGATTCCTCGATTGAAAAAAGAATATCCAATTTTTTTTTATAGGTTCTGGACATTAGTTTGGATTTCGATCCTATTTGTAGAAAGATACTAAAATCTCAAAATTAGTTATTTGGATTAATATGAAAAATTATAAAAAATGATTTTAAGTTCCTATTTTTTTGCCACACTGTTTACAAAACATAGTCTTAAACTGGAAGTGCAAGCTTCCCAAACGAATTCCGACGAAACTTACATGCAACGTACTGTAATCTAATTATCTTAAATGATTAATTTAGATAAAATCATAATTTTATTGAACGGTTGATTAAAATTTTATAAATAAATGGCATTATTAAATTTTTATAATAAGTCAAAGTAAAACATGCTCGAAATTAAATAATCTCTTTAAGAGTTAAAGAATATAGTATTAAGTTGGTGGAATATTGAATTGCATTTTAAAGCTTTTGTTTTTTGAAACTGAAAGTGAAAAGACTTTCAAACTAAACGAATTAAAAAATACAACTTACCAAGTACTAATACATTTTTAGCCATAATACAAACAAACATAATCATAAATCTAAATTTTACGATAAAAACAAAAACATCGCCACAACCAAATCCACCGTGGTTGCAACAATCGCCTTTGTCCCCACCACCATTGCTGTTGCCATCACAAACGCCACCACCACCGTCGTCATTTTTGCGACCACAACTGTTATTGTTATCACCACTATCATCGTGCTATCACCATCTTCGTCTTGAACTACAATTTTTTCATAACTCATGGCCTCTATTTACATGAAAATAAAAATAACTATAGATGTAATCCCTAAACCTTAAATCATAAATCCTAAATAATAAACTACCGACCATGACTTGTAGTTTAATGATTTGTGTTAATGCCTTCAATTTGTCATTACTCGAATTCAAACCTCAATTAAGAAACACAAAAAAAAAAAAACAAAAAACCCCGAATGGTGGCGGTAACGCTTGTGATCGAGGCAGTGATATACATTACTTGTGTATCACTAGAAAATGTATAATCACAATATGCAATGTTGTCATGTTTGTTTGTAAGGTCAAGAGTTCAACGATTATATATCTTACAACAATAATTGGTTTGTTTAAGTGTCTAGCTTTCTTTCTTTCTCCCAAACTTTTTAATCATAAAGATAATACCACTCTATTGTATCAACCACTCAATACTAATATATATACATTATATATATATATATATATATATATATATATATAGCATGGTGTGGTTTTAGATTTAGCGGTCTTTTGTCTCTTGTTCTTTGAAAATTTGTCTAAACTCTAAAGGTACGACGTTTTCTTGTGGTTCTTTCTTGTTTATCAATAAAAAAGATAATGTAGTCTTCTCTGTTCGTCCTACTTTCGATTTTTCTTTTCTCCTATCTCTCTTCCAAACATAATCTCATTGATTTAGTGTCTTCTATGGTCATTATAGACCCTGTAACTCCATTTTGATCTTTAGTACCCTAATATTAAATCTGTAGGAGTTTTAAAGACAGACCAAGATGGAAGATCGGTGTTTGATCAACAAAGATGTCACTCAAGTAAAAATCTCTACTTTCTAGTATATTAATTTGCTTTCTTGGTATAATAAAACATGTTCAAAATCCATTGAAGCATTCAATATATGTTTGTGCATTTTGTGAAGTTGATAGGTAACACACCAATGGTGTATCTGAATAAAATTGTGAAGTGTTGTGTGGCCCGTATCGCTGCCAAGCTCGAGATGATGGAGCCTTGCTCTAGCATCAAAGACAGGATTGCTTATAGTATGATCAAAGACGCAGAGGAGAAAGGATTGATTACTCCTGGAAAGGTTAACAGAAACATTTACACAATCATTGACCGTGACTTGTAGCCTAATGTTTTTTTTCTTTTCTTTCCATAGTCCATTAGAATTCACATATGGAATTTAAATAGCGGTTTGTAACCCTTGTATAGAAAACTCATATAATCTCTCCATAGTCCATTAGAATTCACATATGGAATTTAAATGTTTTTTTTTTATTAGAGTACATTGATTGAGGCAACGGGTGGTAACACCGGGATTGGCTTAGCCAGCATCGGGGCTTCACGAGGATATAAAGTGATACTTGTGATGCCTTCAACAATGAGCTTAGAGAGGAGAATCATTCTGAGAGCATTAGGTGCAGAGGTTCATCTCACAGACATGAGCATAGACATTAAAGGACAGTTAGAAAAAGCTAAAGAGATACTAAGCAAAACTCCTGGTGGCTACATACCACACCAGTTTATAAATCCTGAAAACCCAGAGGTTATATAATTTCATGCATTCAACTATATTTTTTAGAGTTTCTCTCTCTCTTTTTCTTATGGTTGTATCCAAACTTGTTTCTTGCAGATTCATTATAGAACCACGGGTCCGGAGATTTGGAGAGATTCAGCAGGGAAAGTAGATATATTGGTAGCCGGTGTTGGAACTGGTGGTACGGTTAGTGGAACAGGGAAGTTCCTTAAGGAGAAGAATAAAAACATTAAGGTTGAAAAGCTTCACTAGTTCTTGAAAACCACCCTACAAAGTTTGGGTTTATTCAAATATAATTCTGTTACAATCTTGATCAATAGGTTTATGTGGTAGAACCCGCAGAAAGTGCGGTACTCAGCGGAGGAAAACCAGGTGAGGAAAGAAACATCATTCTTGTGTTCGAGTACTTGACTATCTCTAATCATAGTTGATGATTTGTAGGTCCACATTTGATCCAGGGAATAGGCTCTGGTGAAATTCCAACCAATTTGGACTTAACCATTGTTGATGAAATCATTCAAGTAAGTAGCCGAGATTTATTGACTTCTCCATCGTAAAACCATATTCTGAGATCTTGCAATCTCTTTTGATTTAGGTGACAGGTGAGGAGGCCATTGAAACAGCCAAGCTTCTTGCTCTCAAAGAAGGATTGTTGGTACAATTGGTTTTAACGTTCTTTTGTCGGTACAAATCCGAGACAAAAAAACCGGAGTTTTTTTTAATATAAATGCCATCATTCATCTTGCAGGTTGGAATATCTTCTGGAGCCTCAGCAGCAGCTGCGTTAAAGGTCGCAAAGCGGCCAGAAAACAAAGGGAAACTCATTGTGGTAAGCTTTGTCTTTGACTCTTACTGACCATAAGCTTTTACTTGATCGAAACCAAACCGTGTTTTATTAATTATCCTGGTTATTGTCTCGTTTTTAGGTGATTTTTCCCAGTGGAGGAGAACGTTATTTATCGACTGAATTGTTCGAGTCAGTCAGATATAAAGCAGAGAATTTGCCAGTTGAATGAGTTACATATCTTCCATGATGATCAATTTTGAGTTGTTCATTAACTATTTCCGACAAAAATTTTACGAATTTTCCCTAAGATCAAATTGATCTAAGATACTTTGATCATATTGGCAAGATTTTTGGCCTTAGCAATTCACTGTCAATGTGTTTGGAGACACACTGCAACACCCTATTCCGAAAGACGACAAATACAATAATACACGTGGCGCAAAAAAACAAATATTAAAATACGGGATTTTTAAAACTTTTCGTTTAATTAACTTAAAACCAACTAAAAAAGACCAATAAAACTTTACTTGAAAAAAAATGTTATGCCTAAAGCTAGACATGCATATACCCAAGTTTTCCACATCAATTCATACTCTTAAGGACACTTAATAAAGGACTCAAACCTCGACAAAGACGATCACCAAAAATTCCTTTACGAAACATTTCTAACATCAAGCAACCATCTTAACTTAAACATGAATCTAGCCACTTAAGCATCCAAAACAACTTAACATTACTAACCAAGCCATACTAGTGAGTTCAAGTACACAAGATAGAGGCATAACAACATACGCAACCAAAAAGTTACAAAAACTCATTTACATCATCCCCTCCTTTCACTTTTGATACGCCCTTGATCTCGTTTAGAAGTGTGGTGATGATTGAAGAACGTTGATGGAGATGGATTAACGATTATGGAGGTGAAAGGGTGGATTGAATGGTGCCACAAAGGGATGCGGAAAGGCCCTTTGATAAACCGGTTGATCTATTTGGATATGACACACCAAATAGATCGAAATTACTGGATATTCCACACCAACAAGACTCAAATTTAGAAAAGAGATTTTTGATTAAAACTTGAGTCTTTATTTGGTTGAATAAGTTCTCCACGGTATGATTGAGTAATTTGGTCTTTGATCTCGTCATTGGACCCGTGGGAAGCACCATTGCCTCCTCATCTACGAACTTGTCTTCCTCTCCATGATCCATGCTCTTCACAGCTACTAGCTCATCCATGTCCATGCTCGCATCACAGCTTCACAGATAGAGGCATAACAACATACGCAACCAAAAAGTTACAAAAACTCATTTACATCATCCCCTCCTTTCACCTTGGTTCCACGAGCTCCAATCCTTAAAGACTTCTCTTTACCTGCACCAAAAGAGGCGCGTAAGTATTGATAATGCTTAGTGAGGCGGTCCTCCCGTCTCACAGTAATAAACACATATAATCAAAGGCTTACCGCAATCAATATGCAACACACAAAACAATCAAACAATATTGTGATAGAGCTCCATCACACACAACAACACACACAACATGGACAAGCCACAAATCACGCCCATATGGTTAAGTCCTACATCATGCATCAATCACGAAAAACCAATGATCATATGGTTACGCTACGGTCATGCACTCACCTCGATAAAGCTTCTTAAACGGAGAAACAAATCACAATTGTTCCTTATGATTTTTGAATCTCAAATCTTGATTCCTCTTGACACACACACACCCCAATGTATCTACTAGAAGCCTGCCAAGATAGAGCACAAAACTTCCCCCAAGAGATTCATCACACAAGCCTTAAGCTCAAATACTCAAACCATAAAATTTCAGCTTTTCCTTCTCAAAACCAGAGTTTACTAATCCGGTTGTATCTCTTAATGATATGCTCAAATTAATACCCTATAATGATACTAAAGCAGTTGCTGCAGTATATCAGGGGTCGAACACAAGAACTCAAGAAAATTCACACAATAAATAATTTAGTGAGGATTAAGCTAAGCAAATCACGGTTAGACAGTAAATTAGAAGAACGAAATACGATTGGGTTGATTTAATCAAGGGAAGGATTAGGCTCAGGGTAACTCTCAGGAAATCAATGATAAATAACAATTAATCAATTAAGGTTCAATTCAATTAAGCGCCGTTCTTGAACTCAAACACGAAAGTATAGTTAACCAAGCGTGTCGAAAACTAACTAAGTCTAAAGTCTAAAATTCCAAATCTCTTTGCAAATCCTACATAGTAAACCAGCAATCAATTCAAGTTTGATATGTTCACAATTCGATTAAACCAAATCTCTTTCAGATAATCCAATTGCTCACCCTAGGTTTTATCAGTTACTCAATTGCACTGTTTAATCGATTAATCTAGGTTCTATATTCTAAGTGATCAGGTTAGAAATAGCTTTGAGAACAACCTATGGTGAAGAACTATTCAGATTTTGAACCCTAACAAATCAATTATCATAAATCGAGAAATCCATGAGAAATCCCTAAACCTAAAATGAGACTACTCGACATGATAGATGAAACAAATAACATAACTGAATAAATCATGAAATTAAACAAAAGAATAAAAACAAGGGTTCGGATCTTCTATGATGAACAGTCTTGATCCGTCTCTCACAAAAGCAAACTAAGAGTTTGCTTAAATAGTCTAAAAACAGGGCTTCTTTGTAAATAAGGAAAGTATTGGGCTTCTTTGGTGAGAATTCGCCTGACATCTATCTCGCGATACGTCGGTATCGATCGATACCGGATGGTGTCGATCGATACTCAGGCTTGAATTTTCTTCGGTTTGCTCCAAAAGGCTCCAAATGGTTCCAAAATCTCCAATTTCGTCCCAAACGTGCTAAGACCTGAAAAGACTCCAGAACGATACAAAAACACTAGAAAGACTCGATAAAACAACTTATATCATGGCTAAAGACGGGTAAAAACTATGATATATCACTTAATATAGCCATTAAACGTCAATCCCTCTAGTCAATCTTAATTTAAGACTATCAAGAGGGTGTCTACCAAATTTCAGCTCAATCCATTAAGATTTGAGAATCCAAACTCCCTCTCAAATCTGACCTGTCGCGGATTACCCTAAACAGAGGGGTTTCCGGAGAAACATTATATCTCCCAAACTACTCAACTAATTGACAAACCCTTTGGTAGATAGCTATATAAGAGATTTATGAACTTACAAAAAAATGTTCAGCTCAATCTGGATCCGTTAAGCCCTCCGATCGTCCTCCTGAACAGACAGCAAAAACTCTGTTTTTCCAACCTCTTTCACCCTCTTCTTCCACACTCAAGATCTCTTTCTCCTTCTCTCTCTCTCTCTCTTCTCTTCCTCTAGCTCAAGAACACTATCTCCATATGAGATAAGGAATGAGGAAGAAGAAGTGTGTAGAAGTGTGGAGAAAAGAGAGATATTTTTGTGGTTTAATCAAACTAAACCAATCCAAATCACTAAACCACTTCAATTAAACCAACCCTTATGATTTTAATGTTGCCATTTCGGACCTCTTCGTCAGAAACGCGTTCCTAAACGCCCATCTGCTCATTTTACAGTTTTCATTTCGGACCTCCTCGTCAGAAACACGTTCCTAAACGTCCCCATGCTTCCTGATTTCAACATCAACAACACGGAACCGATTCCGAAATAATTAATTCCTAGATTAATTCAACCACCCATAACCCATAGGGTTATTAATTGAACTCAACATTGTTCCTACTTGGTTCACAACTCCCTCAGGATCCAATACCGTAAGATCCTACGTGGTCATAAAATGACTAACCCCATCGAAATCCAATACCATAAGACTTGAATGAGTTATGTCCAACAAAACGACCAATCACATTGGAATCCAAGACCACATGATCCCAATAAGCTAAGTCTATCGGAATCCAATACCACAGATCTGAATAAACTAAGTCCAGTAAGATCCAATACCACAAGATCTCACTCGGTTTACCTTTGGTAAACCTCACAATCTAATACCACAAGGTTCATTCGGTTACCAAATCTATTAGGATTAAATACCATATAATCCTAATCGGTAAACCACCCCGTTAGGATTAAATACCACATAATCCTAACCAACCTCATTAGGATTAAATACCACATAATCCTAATGAGTCCAACCACGTGTTAGGATCTAATGACACAAGATCCATAACTCAACACAATCAAGTAACAGAACAATATATCACACACAACCACAACAACACATGAACTACCTCATCATGTGTCAACTCATCAATACATGAAATACCACATGATGTATTTAATCACCCCAATATAATTCACCCGAAACAACTTTTTATTATATCACCGTCAAAATACAATAACCCGCAAGTCCATATTTTTACAACAAGAAGTCAATGACTTATATCACAAGAAAGTCAAAGACTTATACATCAAGAACAACAACTTATACAATAGAAAACTTCGGGTGTTACATATACAAAAGAGATACAAAGTAGATAGAAGAGGTCTTAATGTTAGCTAGTAAGACCTGTTTCAATGCAGAGCTTCTAACTAACTATGTTAGCTAGTAAACACGACATCGTTAGCTCACTAACAGTCTTTAATCACCCCAAAACCAAACCGGTTTAATCCCTAATTCATGTGTACCAATTCCTTTTTACACACGTACCAAGACCCTCCATACGAACAAGAGTCTCTCCTATGTTTATAGATTTTATTTATTTTTGCCTGAAAAATTCTTAGCAGACCCTTTTTTTTGGCAGTTTACATAAGAAAACCATTTTTAAACGTGCTTCTGCATAACAAAAAGTACGTTCACGCGATTTGGGCAACCAAAGCAAGGATTACGTTTGCAATTGGGTAATTGTATTTGTACCAACATATTTATTATCATAATGAAATAAGCATAGGGTTAAAGAAGTTTGATTTGTTACAATTTTGTTATATTATCATAATCCTATCCGGATAACATAGGATTACTACTTTAACTACAGAAAAGGACCATAATGCTTTTTAATGCTTTTAAATAATAGTGTTAGATGTTATCTTCACATTAAACAAAAAAATCTTATACTACTTTTTACGTTTATTAAAAAAATGTAATTTTGACACATTTCACACAAATTAATAAAAAGTATATATATTAACTAACCTTGAAATAAAAAAGAATTAAGTAACCATGGAAAATAATGTTAATCAGATGGTCGTGAAATGACATTACAAACCCTTCTTCCTCCATTTTTTTCTCTCATTTTTTGTCAACCTCCAAAACTCCAATTTTTTTTTTCTCCACCTGAATCAATACCAACAACACTATCACTCACCACCGTTCTCTCCTCTTTTCTAACCGCTCATCTTTCTCTAATTTTGTTGTTTCATCTGGCATTGCGGTGGAACTCCGATAAAATCTCCCACCAAACTTAACATCAACACCTCTAACAACGTCATCCTCTCCTCCTTTAGAACCTCTCTTAGGAGTGGACAAAAAAATCCGAACCCGAAATAATTCGAACCGAACCTTATCTGAATATATAAAATATCCGAACGGGATCTAGAGGCCTAAACCTAAAAACTCTAAAAACTCGAACCGAACCCGAACGGAACCCCGACACCCAAGCCTAACCTCTCCTCTTTTTCCAACTTCTTTTTTTTCTCCAGCATCGCAGTGGAGCCCAGATTTAATCTCCTACCACCAAAATCAGCACCAACACCAACACCACCATAACCGCAATCCTCTCCTCTTTCTCCAACCTCTTTGTCTTCTCTAACATCAAAGTGGAGCTCTCCGACACCAACCCTCGTTGCCTTCCCAAATCCCAATTTTCCTCTGCTATGTGAAACGCTGGATCTTTTTCTCCCTAGCCATGGCATCAGCTATATTTTTCTATTACACCATACATTTTCACATGACATGTTATTTTTTCAGATGCAATGCTATTTTTATCATAAACACACCTTTTATTTCAAAAACACATTATTTTTACAAATAATGTTATACATTTCAATATAACCTGTTATTTTTATATTTACAAGCTATTTCTTAAAAATACATGGAACTTTTTTTTCTTTTTGGGTGAATGTGATATTTATTGAAAACTAAAGGATTTGGATTTACATAATGGAATAGTGGAAACAAAGAATGAAAACAAAAGGGGATGAATGTTTGGAATGTTAGGTAGTGTTTCCAGACATCACATTCCATCATATGGAAAGGGCACTACAAGAATACAGGGTCGATTCCGACGGGATTTCCGACGGCAAATAATTTGTCGGAACTTTCCGACGGAATTCCGGCGGAAAAAGGACGAGAGCAATATCCGTCGAAATTCCGTGGGAAACATCAATCCGTCGGAAATCCGTCGGATCCTTTCCGACGGATTTCTGACGACTAAATGCCGTCGGACACTTACCGACGGATTTCTGACGGCAAATATCCGTCGGTTTTCCGACAGAATACAGACGGTTTTCCGACGGAATACAAACGGTTTGTAGCCGTTTGAATATGACCGTTTGAATATATACGTTACATGACCGTTTGAATTTTATCCGTCGGAAATCCGTCGGAAATGCGTCGAAAAAATGCCCACATTTCCTTATAAAAACATATCCACTCTCTCATTTACAATCACAAAAAAAAATCCTCTCATCTACAATTCCTTACAAAAATGTCTTCTTCAGATCCTTATAATTATTTTCGCTCATGGATGGACAAGCCTCATCAAATTCCGGACACAGGCCTAGTTACGGAAGAATTCAGAGAAGGTCTGCAGGAATTCATGGCACTTGCGGCTAAGCAGAAGAAAGCGAAAAAAACCGGTAAAATCTACTGTCCTCGGATGATTCAGTGTAGTTTTTTAAACTTTGAATTGAAAAATATGTATTTGTACTTGTAATAGATATTTGTTATGGGGTTCGAATTAAGAGTATAATACCATTAAGTTTTATCCGTTTGTGTTCTTTGATACACACGCTTTATCAACAATTTTTTACCTAATTTAGCAAAATAAATAAATAAATGATAATTATAATTGATTTTTTCAGAATTTATAAATATTATAATAAAATTAAAACGTTTTTGTAATTTAGAATTTTAGATTTAATTATTTATAGGTTTGTTAAAACGTTTTTTTATAAATATTATTAAAACTATATAAAAAACGATTTTATATATTTTAAGAATAGGAAAACACGTTTTTTTTAATTTTTAGAAGTGAAATTTTTTTTTATATATATTTTTGGGTTTTAAAAAATTATAATAGAATTTTTTAGAATTTATTACTAATTAAAAACGTTTTTGTAATTTCGTTTGTACTAATATTTAATATTCTAAATTTATAAAATTTCGTTCGTACTAACTACTTTGTTGTTTTTCCCGCAGGAGTTCTGAGGATGTGCTACAGTTGGGTGGTGGCTCCCAAGGCCGCCGTTCTCGGGGTTCTCAGGGTACTCGGGGTTCTCGGGCCACGCCTTCTGGCGGAACGAGCTCGGGAACTCAAATCCCGGAGTCCGAGCAATCCGCAGCTTGTAGCCGGATTAGTATCGAGGAAATAGTCCAGCAGCCCAACCGAAGCCATTGTATCCGTCTCGACCGCAGTATGAAGACGGGACTTGGTGAGTGAATTTCATTGTTATCTTAATTTTTAAAGATTTTTACTCGAATTAAATGGATTTATTTCTTTTTTTTGTTTTCAGGTTTAAGTTGTCGCCAGAGATCACAAAGGCGATCTTACGGATGCTCCACAACATGTTGGACAAACCGTACCCGAGGTACAAGGACATGCCGAAAGCCGAGAAGGACTTGTGGCACCGGAGTTTTGCGGTAACAAATTTTTTTATTTGTTTTTTTTTAGTTTATTTTGTCAATTTTAATTTCAAATACTAACATTATTATTTTTTATATTGTAGCAAGACTTCACGTGGGACCTTTCCCTTACGAATCAAGTACTTGTCCAATTCGACAAGTATGCCGCGCGTTCATACTCGAACCACATGTACGAGTGGAAGCAGAACTGGTTGCTCGGCAAGGAGATGCCTAAGGACCTCGACGAAACTGTCTGGCAGGGCTTTTGCGACTACTGGAGCAACCCAAACACGAAGAAGCTCTCCGAGACAAACACGAAGAACCGGAAGAGCGAACGAGGAGGGAAGGGGATGTACATTCACAATGGCGGCTCGAAGACCGTCGAACGAGAAGCAATGGAAATGGTCAGTTTAATTTCTAATTTTTTTAATTATTGATTTTGTGTTTATTATTATTTACTTAACAATATTTTACAGGCGCAAAGAGAAGGCGTACCTCCCGACTACCTTCGAGTGATGGAGCAGAGGCACACCAACAAAAAAACTGGTGTGATCCAGGATAACGGCATGCGTGAGGTCGTTGAGACGTGCAAGAAGAAGAAGGTGGATCGGGAACGAGAAGTTGGACTCTCGCAGCTCACTCTCGATGTGTCCTCGTTGAGCAGTTAGGGAAGAGATCAACGAAATTGTCCTCAATGTAAGTGTCTAATTGTTTTCAATTATTATTTTTTTCAAAATTTCAATACTAACTTTATGTTGATGTTTTATTTTCATAGGAAACTCGGAAAGTCAAAGGGCGATTTGCTGGGTTAGGCGGACTTCCGACCCAGGAATCGTCTTCCCATTCCTTTTCAGCCGAGTGCGAGGCGAGATCCGAGGCTCACCCAAGCGTGATGCGGAAGTCGAGCACCTTAAGTCCGCATACACGTCAAYCCAGGACCAGCTCACCTCAACCKAGTCTCAGCTCACCTCTTTGCAGCAGACAATGAAGGCCGCCTTTCCTCATCTCTTTCCATCCGACGATTCCGACAACGTYTGAAGTTTTTTTTTTAAACATTAAAATATTTTGTGTTATGGATTATTTTTAAAATTTTAATGAATTTAATTATGACAAATTTTTAAATTTATTTTAAATAATTTAATTTATTTATTTACTTATTATTATTATATATAATAAACAAATATTATTATTATATATAATAATTTCAGTTAATAAAATATAAAAAATTTCATTTAATAAAATATATATAAAACTTCCGTCGGAACAGGTCTGTCGGAATTCCGTCGGAACATTTCTATCGGAATTCCGTCGGAATTTCGCTGTCGGAATTTCGTCGGAACAGTTCTGTCGGAATTCCGTCGGAACATAGCTGTCGGAATTCCGTCGGAATTTCGCTGTCGGAATTTCGTCGGAACAGTTCTGTCGGAATTCCGTCGGAACATAGCTGTCGGAATTCCGTCGGAACAATTCTGTCGGTCATCCGTCGGAAACGTTTCTGTCGGAATTTCGTCGGAAATGGGACCGTCGGAGGTGCTGTTGGAAATCTGTCGGAAAAATGCCGTCGGAAAGTCGTCGGAAGGTTCCTACGGGTTTCCGGCGACCGTTCTCCGTCGGAACTGTCCGACGGCTTTCCGACGGAATTTAAGTTCCGACGAACTGTAACCAACGGAATCATTCCGTCGGTGATCCAACGGAAAAGGCGTGTTCCCGACGGATTTCCGACGGAATCGGCCGTCAAAAGACGCTTGTTATCTTGTAGTGGGGCTATAGCTTCGACTCCATTCTCCTTTTGGCGAGAGGAGAGTCGCAAACCGATGATACGAGTTAGACGTCGTATGAGGAGGGACGCCAGTTGGGATCCTTTCCCATGAATACGATTGTTTCGTTCTCTCCATAGAAAATAAATTGTAGATTGAAACATAATGCGTAGAATGATGTTGTCCTCCTTTGTTCTTCGATTTGTCATGAGTGAGGTGATTGTATAACCCTATTCTGGAGTTATAGTTCGACTAATGATATCACTTCCCAAAGCCATCCAAATTGTAAATGAGTAAGGACTTCCAAAGAAAAGGTGATCCCTAGTCTCCTTTGGCTCACCACAAAGAACACACGGTTGGGTGAGACCCCAATGCTCCATGCGTGCACCTGTAGATAGCCGATCCAAGAGAGCTAGCCAAGTAACAAAAGCATACCTTGGTATGGTGTATGGAAACCATAACAGCTTATGCCAGTGGACCTTAGCCGAAGAAGTACGCACCTATGACCATGTAGCCGATACCGAGAACGTGTGCTTGAAAGAATCATGTCCATGTTTCGAAGTGACAACATTCCGAGCCAAATTGCGAGCACGGTGGCGGTAGAGATTCATTGTGTTGAATAGCAGCACGGAGATGCAAGTTTCGACCACGTCTCAACCGGCAGCCAAGTTCATCTGCCACTACTGTAACACGGGCTTGCCACGGTACACCGAGAGTGTGAATGGTTGTCTCGCCAAATATTATTAGTGTCTAAAAATATTATATTTATATGAGTCTAGGAGAGTTTTAATCTAGCCTGACATTTTCCCAATTAACAAAAATAAATAAATAACTAATTTGTTTTTATTACTTTTTTTTGTCTAAATTTGTATAATTTTTATGTATTTTAAACATTCAAAAAATAGATTATAGCTTTTTTTAAGTATGATAATTATTGGTTGCTTGTTTAAATTCATTATTCATATATCACAAATGAAGATGAAAGAAGAGTATAAAGTGGTTCGAGATGAAACTAACCCAAGGAATGTTTACTCAATTGCAACCTACCTGCATATGAAAGAGATCGATTTGCCCAAGAAAGAAATCTATTACGTATGCGATCCACCAAAGGTTCGTAATCAATTTTGGTCATGCTCTTTGTTGTCAAAAGAAGGCCCAAATATCTCACCGGCAAGCTCTCACACGGGATACCCAAGTTGGCGGCATGGTAATGTTTCTCATGAATTTTTTTTCTCAATATCAGACTCTCTGAATGTTACACACTATCTAATCCTAAAGTAAAAGAAGGCTGATTTTGTCAATTGACTCCCTCTAAAAAGGTGGAGGGGTCCACGGCTATTTTCCAACAAACAAAAATTCTACAGTCATTTACTTAAACTACTTTTAAAATTTGGATAGTTATCTAACTCACCCATTACTAAAACTAGTAATTATAGATATATGCTCTTATTTAATAAATAATTAAATATATGATAATAAATTATATTTAAACAAAAGTAGTTTTGGGTTAAAGATAAATTAAAAATTGGTTTTAAAAATTAAATTAAAAATATAAAACGACATTCTTTGTAAAACAAAAATAAATTTTTTAAATAGCAACAGAAAGAGTATCTCCTATATATTATTTGAGGAGTACATTTATAAATAAACATTAAAAAATGTTAATATTTACATCACATTGCCATTACTTCAAAGAACAAATTTTAATCTCTCATTAAGGGTATTTTAGTCATTAGTTTTTATGTGATCATTTAATTAAATCATTTAATTTATGGTTAACAAAAAAATTCGATTTGTTAATATTCTAAAAGAATTTTTGATTATTTCCAAAAAAATCGGATTTGGTAGTCAGATTTGTTTATAATCGATTATTGTGGTTACCAAAAAAATCGGATTTGTTAATATTCCAAATTTTTTTTTTTACTATTTTAAAAAAATCGGATTTGTTAATAATCAAATATTTTTATAAGATTTGTTAATATTCTAAAAAGGATTTGTTAATATTCCAAAAAATCTAATTTGTTAAAATCTGATTAATTTTATTTGCACGATTTGCACAAAAAAATCGGATATTCTATTATTAATTTTTTTTATTATTAAAAAATTCAGATTTGTTTAGATTCATTAACGCGTGCTGTAACACGAGACAATTTCTAATTATATATTGAAATCTATTGTTCCATGAAACTTTTCTATTGTAAACATCCCTTGGGTTAGTTTCATCTCGAAGCACTTTATACTCTTCTTTCTTCTTCATTTGTAATATATGAATAATGAATTTAAACAAGCAACCAATAATTATCATACTTAAAAAAAGCTATAATCTATTTTTTGGATGTTTAAAATACATTAAAATTATTCAAATTTAGACAAAAAAGTAATAAAAACAAAATTAGTTATTTATTTATTTTTGTTAATTGGGAAAATGTCAGACTAGATTAAAACTCTCCATCGGAAGAGTTGAGAATCTTTGTGTTTACCAAAGAGATTAGGAGGAATGGGTTTCAAAAATATGGAATCTTTCAATCAGGCTCTATTAGCTAAATAGGCTTGGCGTATTGTTTCTGAACCAGCTTGCCTTTTTTCAAGATTCTTAAAGAGTAGATATTTTAAGCAAGGTGAATTCCTAAAGGTTGGTATTGGTGTCAAACCTTCCTTTGCTTGGAGAAGTATTCTTCATGGAAGAGAACTATTAATGAAAGGTTTAGTCAAAAAGATTGGCAATGGGAAAAAATCAATGTCAGGATTGATAATTGGTTAGAAGACAAACTTTGGAGAGCACCTATGAGAAAGAATGCCATGTTTGATGTTGCGATGAAAGTTTGTGATCTCCTTGATCATTCTTCTGGCTTTTGGTTAAAGCAAAAAATTGAAGATCTCTTTTTTCCGGTTGACCAATAGAAGATCTTGAGTATAAATCCAAATACTAAAAGGGAAGATTTCTTGATCTGGAGGTACAATAAAAGTGGTGAGTATAGTGTTAAATCAGGTTACTGGTTGCAGTATTCAGTCTCTGAATCTTTGGTTTGGCAAAGGGCAAAAACTCAACCTTCATTGAATTGTCTAAAGAATGAAGTTTGGAATTTGCAAATAGACCAAAAGATAAAGATATTCATTTGGAAAAGTTTGAATGGTGCTTTAGCTATGGGAGATGGGTTTGCAAAGAGAAGAATGAGTATTGATAATAGTTGTCAAATCTGTGGATGGCACAATGAAACTATTAATCATGTTTTGTTTGCATGTCGTGCAGCCAGAATTATTTGGTCTCTGTGAGACTTTCCTTCTCCAAATCTGGGGGTCCAAGGAAATGAAATCTATGCAAATATGCAACACTTGATTCTCAACAGGTTCAATTCTTCTTGGCCTTTTGAGATAAGAAGAAAATTCCTTTGGATTTTGTGGAGAATCTGGAAAAACAGAAATCTCTTCATTTTTGAAGAAAATTATTTTCTTCCTTTAGATTCACTTTCAAAAATCAGAGATGATGCAGAAGAATGGTTCAATGCTCAAAAGGGAGATCAGATTGTCAGTGACCATCATGATACGATACAGTTTGTGAATCAAGTAGGATTGAGTGGTAAAGAATTTAAGTTATGGAGAAGACCGGAAAAGCCATGGCTGAAATGTAATGTGAGTGTATCTTGGTCAAGGAACAATGAATTACTTGGCAGTTCTTGGATCATTCGTGATGAATTTGGAGAAGTTCTTCTTCATAGTAGAAGAGCTTTCACGAAGGTAAAGAATAGAGATGATGCTTTTGCGATCTCATTACTATGGGCTATGGAAAGTGTGATTAGTCATAGAATGAGTAAAGTGATCTTTGAAATTCAAAGTTCCATGATGGTTGGATGGATTGAACGACCGAAAGCTTAGCCAGCCTTCATAGATCAAGTCAATCAAATTAAGGAAACTTTTTTGAAAATAAAGGAGGCGAAGGTTTCTTATATAGAAGCGAAGGTGAATGTTAGTGTTTTTCTTATTGCAAAGAGTGTAACTTCTGATTTTAGATTAAATTCATATGTTTCAATGGAGTATCCTTGGTTAAAGGTTCTCTTTGAAAAAGAAAAGCTTATATCTAGGTAATTAGAGTTGGTTAGTTTAGAACCTCTTTTTTGTCTCCTTGGAACAAGGTTTCAAGTTTGAGGTTTTTGGATGTTGTATTTGAGTTTCTTTGGCATAAATTTGGTTTGAGTATGTGAGATTAAACGAGTTGATATAATCGTTTAATCATGATTTTTTGGGGTTGTTGTTGATATAAAGTTTTCTAGTTTAAAACAAGAGCTTGTTTAGATTTCCTGTAATTTTATCTATGTATGTTACTGGTTCAAACTTTATAATATTAACAGTTGACTAAAAAAAAATTTAAACTCTCTTAGACTCATATAAATATAATATTTTTAGACAATAATAATATTTACGGGTAGCTAAGAATAATTAAGTTTTTTAAAAATTGTTTTATAAAAAATTATTATTTTTAATATGACAGCTGACTAGACAATTTGACTAATGAAATTATGATTAATATAAATTTCAACTAACTTATGTTTGTTGGTGTATAACTGGTCGGATTTTGTTTGTAGATATTTATAATGTATCTATATAATGATTCGAAAAGCTTTCTCTACTTTGATATTACTTTCCCTATTTTTAATTTTGCAAGATGACATAAACTCGTTTTCATGCTGCACATCGAACAGTGTGCACCACATGCGAAGTAGGGTAGTCTATATATACAACAACTCTATCCTAATCTGTAGTAATCAATAATACAGCCTGGTCTGGATTTATACTTGTCGTTTATTTTTTCCATCTTCTTCAAGGTACAACTTTTTTTTTTTTCTCTTTCTGGTTTATTCGTTTATTCATAAAAACATCATGTACTTCTGCTCTGTTCGATTTGCTTAGAGAACTCTTATTTATAAACTACCATTTCTTGATTTTGGTATCAAATTTATCTGGTTTTCACTGTTCTTTGCAAAATTTGTTTTTGTCTCTCACATCTACTTTAGAGGTTCCAAATTAAAATTTTTAGTTATGAACTTATGAGACAGTGTAACTTTAATCCCAAGTTTGTTCCTGAATCTTACTTGTGAATTGTATATAGAACCTTTAAGCAGGCTTTGACCATTGAGTATTTTGCGAATTGTGTCAAGATTGAGCAAAAATTAAATCTTCAGGAGTTTCAGGAAAGAGACCAACATGGAAGATCGATGCATGATCAAGAACGATGTCACTGAAGTAAAAATATCTTGTTCCTTGAGTATCAATTTGTTTTCTTGGAACAAAGAACATGTCTAAAATTCTTTACTATGTTTGTGTATGTAGTTGATAGGTAACACACCAATGGTGTATCTGAACAATATTGTTGATGGTTGCGTGGCTCGTATCGCTGCCAAGCTTGAGATGATGGAGCCTTGCTCTAGCGTCAAAGACAGAATCGCGTATAGTATGATTAAAGATGCAGAAGAGAAAGGAATAATTACTCCCGGAAAGGTTAATCAAAACATTTAAAAAATATCATATAATTTCTCCATATTTCTCATTAAGAATTAACAAATGGATTTGAAAATATATATGTATATATATATATATTTTTTATTTATTAAAGAGTACATTGATCGAGCCAACGGCTGGTAACACCGGGATTGGTTTAGCCTGCATCGGAGCTGCAAGAGGCTATAAAGTGATCCTTGTGATGCCTTCAACTATGAGCTTAGAGAGAAGAATTATTCTAAGAGCATTAGGTGCAGAGCTTCATCTCACAGAACAGCGCATTGGCCTTAAAGGAATGATGGAGAAAGTTGAAGCGATATTAAGCAAAACTCCTGGTGGTTACATTCCACAACAGTTTGAAAATCCTGCGAACCCGGAGGTTTATATAATATCACAATTATGTATCCTTTTTGAGTCTCTCTCTCTCTCTCTGTTATGGTTGAATCCAAGTTTGTATCTTGCAGATTCATTACCGAACCACGGGACCGGAAATATGGAGAGATTCAGCTGGGAAAGTAGATATATTGGTTGCTGGTGTTGGGACTGGTGGAACAGCTACTGGAGTAGGGAAGTTTCTCAAGGAGAAAAATAAAGACATTAAGGTACAAAAACTTCACTAATTCTTGAAAACAACCGTAAAAAATCAGGGTTCTTTTATAATTCGGTTACAATCTTGATCAATAGGTTTGTGTGGTGGAACCTGTAGAAAGTCCGGTGCTGAGCGGAGGTCAACCAGGTCAGAAAATTTATTCTAACTCTAACACATAACATAAAGGAAGCCAAAATAAACTATGCTTGTGCAAGAATTAATATAATCTGACATGTGCACGTCTCGACCTTCACGGGATTCACTTCATATTTTGGCCTTGACGCCGTATAGTAGTTGGTCAACAAGATATACATATTGCTCTCCAAGTCATCTACAAAATCATCATTCTCTCGTCCGAGTTCTTGCATTTCTAATCATAATATAGGTTCTTGGGATTAATTTCATGTTTTAGGTCCACATTTGATCCAGGGAATTGGCTCTGGTATCATCCCATTCAATTTGGACTTAACCATTGTTGATGAAATTATTAAAGTAAGTAGTTGAGATGATCTACTTCTTGATCATGATACAATAATCTAAGATTTGCAATCTATTGATTTAGGTGACAGGTGAGGAAGCCATTGAAACAGCCAAGCTTCTTGCCCTCAAAGAAGGATTACTGGTACAACCGGTCAACATGTTTTTCTCGGTACAAACCCGAGAAAACAAAACTGGAGTCTCTGATAAATGTGATAATTCATTTGGCAGGTGGGAATATCCTCTGGAGCTGCAGCAGCGGCTGCGTTAAAGGTTGCAAAGCGGCCAGAAAATGCCGGGAAACTCATTGTGGTAAAGCTCTGTCTCTGACTCTGATTGACCATAATCTTTGACTTAAAACCGAAATCAAACCGGGATTATTAAATATCCTGGTTATTGTCTGGTTTGCAGGTGGTTTTTCCCAGTGGGGGAGAACGTTATTTATCGACTAAACTGTTCGATTCTATTAGATATGAAGCAGAGAATTTGCCTATTGAATGATTGGGGGACGTGTGATTCGGTTTGGTTTAATAAGAGATGTTCGTACCAAGATTACAGTTTGATTGTTACTGGTCATTGTAAAATCTATTAAAGTTTCATATTCGATGATGAATAAATCGAATTGGTGGTTCTTTACTGAGTCTTTCCAGTCTAAAACATAACAAATTACATGAAAGTTTCATTAACTTTTTTGGTTTGTTGTTTCTAATGAACATTTTATGTTTGATCTGTGTTCATACATGTCAATTATAATATTTTGGTGTAATGCTTTTTAGTTATACATTTCATAAGTTATTAAAAGTCTATGATAAATTTTGTTTTGTCGACTATTGGTAACCTCATTAGCGGAGGTACCAAAACCAAATCAAAGTGGTTCGGCCACGTTCAGCCGACGCCAACAATTACTCCACTTGCTCCAACATCTTTATATATGTTTTGTATCAATTGCACAGTTCCTCTTTAATGTTAAAAAATGTCTATTGAAATAGACTAGAGTTTTGTAAAGGGATAGCTTCATAGTAATAAAGTTTTAACAGTAAACCAATGAACAGAATTATTTGGTTTATTAATAATCACCACATACATTCAAAAGTTTACAAATTGCAACTTACAAAATAAAATTTAACATCAACTATGCAAACACCAGACATAATCATCATGCAAGAGTTACGAAAAATAAATACTGTAATTCTTATGGGCCAAATCCTGCAGAAGTCCAACTCCAAGTGATTTTCCAAAGCCTCTAAGAAAAAAAAATTAAGAGGTTAATTTTCTATATAAGCAGTGCTTCAAATCTCGTTGACAAAAAAAAAGAAAAAGAAAAAGTAGTGCTTCAAATCTCAACAAATATTACCAAGAGTTTTGTCTATTCCTCGGATAAGAGGTGTTCGTCGATCTCTTTGGTCATCTCGGCGAAGAAAGGGAGGAGATTCTCAGGATGAGCCACGTTCTCATCATTCTTCTCGTACTCAATGTGCCATTTCACCACACTTCCAACCCCACCTTCCTTCGGGGTCACCTGAATTGTGATCAAGAAGCTCTTGTACTCGGCCATAACATCTCCTTCTATGACCCTAAACTTTATAAGTTTGTTCTCTGGTTCCACTAATTCGATTCTTTCTTTTGCCACCTTTGCCTGCCCCTCTGCACCCAAAAATATCGACAAATCAAATCTTATATATTTAACAAAATATTTGTGATATCTTAGGAATTACCATGAACGTAGTTCCAATAGACGATACTGCCTACGGTGCCCCACTCCCCATCGTGGAGATCACATGCCTGCACGTTACGAGGGGTGGCTTTAGCCACATGGTGTGGTCTTCCTGCGTACATGTGATAGAATTTCTCTGCGGGAGCTTTGATCTCAACTTCTACTTCAGCCTCTCCTAATAGAGAAGACTTCGACATCCCCTTTTGATAAATCTTGAATCTCTTTGGAGTTCGTGGCCTTTTTTTATAGAGGAATGAGTGATATCTTGTTGACTAATCAGATAAAATATTTTTATTAATTGCATTTATATACCGATCTTTGTAAACTTATTAATAACCTCTAGTATCTTAGATAATAAAAGAAAACAAACTCCATAAAAATTCACTAACTATATATACATAAATATATATATATATAATATATATTGGTATGTTATATTATCATCATAGATATTTTGACATAAACTTATTACATGATCGATCTATCAGATATAATATAATTACTTGCAACACATTTGATTATAATTAATGATTCTAAGAAGTCTTTAAACCCTTAGTGTAGAAGCTTTTAAACCCTTGACCACTAGGCCAAGGAGTTTCTACAATGCACTAACTATTAGTTATTAAAAATACACAAATTTTTTGAGTACTTAAAAAATCTGTGAATTAATATTGTCTTCTGTTATAATACACAATATTTTTTCTTTTAATTTTGCCCATTTAACACTTTTGAGTTGACAGAATGTAATGTCAATTTTAACTCTACAACTCGAGGATGTTATATGAATAAATTTAAAGTTTGTGCATTATACATAAAACATTATTATTCATGTACTTTATACACCTGAAAAATTTCTGTATTTTTATGACATTAGCTAATTAGTTGATGTACTTTTACGAAAATTTTCTTATAAGAAATTTGATTTTTTCCCCTAAAATTAATCTGATGTTGATAAATAAAATACTGAGTGAAATGATTAAATTTTACTTTCTTATGATTATAATCATAATCAATCCAGCAGGTTTTAGGAAGCAACTCTATGGACTGGTTCGTCCATATCTTAGCGAATAGAATATTAATAAAGTTGTCGAAGTTGTCACGCAAAGAATCACTCTTTGCTAGAATAGAATATTAACACAGGATATGGCGAAAACGTAAAAAAAAGTTGGAAGTTTTTTTTTTCATTTTTTTATAGAAAGTTTTTGAAGTAGACACCCAAAAAATTACATTATTGTTGAATGGCAAAAATGGATATTCGGAAAACGTCTAAGAAAACAAAACCAAAATTAACATTTTTTCTTTTTATCATTGCGTAAAGTGCCGGTGGTTGTACAGTTAGAAAAACAAAAGTGGAACTAGAATATATTCTGTGCTATAGCACGGACAAATTACAATTATAAAAAAAATCCGAAATTTATAAAATCAGAATATTAGAAAATTATAATTTTTCCAAAACTTTACAAAAATTATAATATCAGTTTTTATAATATCGAATCTTTGTAATATCCGCGTAAATATTTTGTAATCAGAAATATAAAACCAATCTTTCATGCTCGACGATATTGAAAATTTTCTGTTGGAAAAATTTTATATAAAATCAGGATATTTTCTTTGATTTAACCGAAGAAAGAAGTAAATTTTTGGAAGATTGCGACATTCTAAGATATTAATTAAAATTTTTTGGAAAATATTAATCCAGAATATTCTAAAATTGATTTCGTAGGATATATTTTTATGTTTAAAGATAGTATATTTATTAGCGTCATTGGATATTGCGATATATTGTTACTAGCAGAAAATTTCTGGATATTTTTATTTGAATTTTAATTATATCTTGTTCTGTTTTAATTACCAAATTTTACAATTTAAATAGATTTGAAAATTAAATTACAATGTTACACTGTTATATTAAATTGTACAGCATGGTAAATAGAATCAGATATGAACTAACATTTTAAAATCTACTAAAAATCTATTAATAGATTTGATATTATAAAGAGAAACTAACATTAATATTAACATTCCAAAAAAAAATCGCTATCT